>JAILYB010000081.1:2498818-3748227 GCA_021437785.1 Rhodomyrtus psidioides | reverse complement strand
CCGGACCGGCAATGTTAAAAAAAAAAAACTAATCTAGTTAACCTAATGATTTTTGTTTAAAAAAAATAAAGTAATAAAATACCAATTAGACATACTTCTTGAGAAGAGAACAAAATGAAAGCTAACAAACACATGAGACATAAAAGGAGACGCAATGAGAAACAAATGATGGATGACATACTAAAGTCTGGTCATTGTGGCTTTTAGAATAAAAAAACTCTGAACCGTCCAGTACACGCACATTTACTAGTGACATTCATATAGCTTCTATTAAAGTATAGAAATTCATCATGGAGAAAATTAAACCGATTTTGGAGCTCAAATAAAAAGTTTATATCAGTTCTATCATTTTGAAATATTTCTTTCCAGTTGAGATTAGCCACTAGTTAACAGGGATAGCAAAAATTCTAGCATTCCTGCTATTGCATAAAAACTCAACCGAAGAAACATGTAATTTTTATAAGTAGTTAGAATTAGCGATCCTACTGGGCAGGGACCGGGATCGGCCCGGACCGCCGGTCCGTGGTCTCGAAAATATGGGGACCGAACTACTGGTCCGGTCCCCAGTTCCATGCCGGGATCGGACCGGTCTGGACCATGCACACCCTTAGCTAGAGGCGAGGCGAGGCGATGATCAGAGGTGAGGCAAGGGATGTTGAGGCCGTGAGACCCTAGGCGACATTGCATTGATCAGGTCTATCTGAGCTCACTTGAGCCCTTCCATCAATGCCCTCCTAAGTTGAAAAAGAAGCAAATTTATGGAATTCATGAAGGAGAATTTTTGGAATGTTAAAAGTTCAAGCCTCTCCTAAGTTGCCTCCAACTTTGAACTTTGAGTATTTTCAAAGCTCAAAACTTTCTTGAAATTGTGCTGCTAAATTCCAAAACTTTTGGCTTAAAGGTCTTTCGAGGACCAAAACTCTTTTGAAAATACTGCGACAAACGCGTCCTTCGAAAAGGGCGGGAAAATAAGAAGAAAATAAATCAATAAATAAATAAAGACAAGAAAATTCTGGCTTCCCGTGCATTAAAGTGTGAAAACAAAAATATTATAAAGAATACATTCACAAAGTTTATATTATCACTTCTAAGGATCTTATCCAAAGTAGCATAGGAAGTACGTGGAAGCTTCGTTTATTTTTTTTTTTCTTTCAACAATCTTCATTCGGTTATATTTCTAATTTTTTTACTAGATTATTTAACGTGACTCCATCAAATGTCACTAACTTAATTTAGCATAATGAGTTTAGACAATGAACATAGGCAAACAAAAAAAAAAAAACTTGATCACGAGATTCCAAACCTAGAAAGCATGCCAACAAGCCGTTTTGATTTTTCCATCGGCCTATGTAGCAAGACTATTCCGCAGGGCAAGTCGATAAACCTTTTCGACGGCCAGAGAACCTTAAACAGCGAGCAATGTACATGAAAATTGTTAATATGCCTTGAATAGTTAAAGGGCTTAAGTTAAGGGCCTTGGACCAACATTAGGGTTTGAGGGGCAATACTATAAATATTGTTTTTTCTCAAACTGTTTGACAGAGAAGCTTATGTGTGCCTCTTTTATAATCCCTGATTCTCATAGTGGATTTTGCTTCTCCTCTCTCCCATGGTTTTTCCCTCAAAGATTTCCACGTAATTCTTGATGTTCCGTTCTTCTCCTCTGTCTCAATTTCGTTTCAATTTCCGCATTGTCGTAACAAATTGGTATCAGAGCCTAGGGTTTGATATTTGGCGGTCACGCTCCAGCGTCGCTCGTTCCACTCCGACGTTCCTCCCTCGTTCCCTGACCTCCTGTTTGGGCAAAGAATTTTTTTTTGGCGGTCACGCTTCAGTCTGAATTGAAAATCGGTCTCAATTGGCGCCGCCTGTGGGAATCAAAGTCGCTTATCACGGAGACTTGGATTAGTGCGGCCGTGAAGAATTCTTTTTTGCGCGCAATTCAAGATAGAACTTTCATGTTATTAGTGCGGACGTGAAGAATTTTTTTCTCGCGCAATTCAAGAGAGAACCTTCAGCAAGAATTGGAGCAAAGAACTTTCATGTTATTAGTGTGGTCGTGAAGAATTTTTTCTTGCGCAATTCAAGAGAGAACCTTCAGCAAGAATTGGAGCAGATCGAATCAGGAGCACGATCTTCAAGGCGCGAATTTCCATCCTTTGCTCAGTCCAGTTTCGAATTTCCATCCTCTACTCAGATTGATCGATTGGTCTTTTGGGATTCGCTTTATAGTGCCTGTTTCGCGGACCTGGTTAGTGACTTACGCGTGAAGTTCAGTGACTTGGATAAATTTCGTTCTTTGAAAGGGTTTCGATTCGTGTTGTCCGAGGAGTTCGTGCGCGCTTCTTCAACTCGGAATAAGTTATGGCTTCGAGTTCAGCAACGAAATTTGATATCGAAAAGTTTGATGGGAGCGGCAGTTTCAACTTATGGCAGGTTCGTATGTTAGCCGTTCTTACGCAGCAGGATTTGAAGAAAATTTTGTTTACTAAAGGGAAGAAACCGGACACATCAGATGAAGCATGAGAAGAATTTGATGAGAAAACTTTATCCACTATTCAGTTGTGCCTCACAAACGAAATTTTGCATGAGGTACTAGATCAAAAAATAGCCGTAGGTTTATGGACGAAGTTGGAGAGTATTTTTCTGACAAAGTCTCTCACCAATCGATTGAGACTCAAGCAACGACTCTTCACTTTTCGTATGGCGGAAGGTACTTCTCTCAAATCCCATATTTCTGAGTTCAATGGTCTTATCGTTGAATTAAGAAGCATTGATGTTAAGATTGAAGATGAGGATCAAGTTCTTTTATTACTAGTTTCACTACCTCCCTCTTATAAGAATTGTAGAGAGACCATAATTGTTAGTAGAGAAACTATTGATTTTGAAGATGTTAAGACTAGCCTGCTAAATAAGCAGAAACTCGATACATAATCGACTTCTGATGGTAGTAATAATCATGGGGCTGGTTTAGTCGCTCGAGGAAGATCCATTGAGAGAAGAAATAGTGGTAGGAGCAGGTCAAAATCTAAGCATAAAGATATGATTTGCAACTATTGTAAGTCTCCAGGGCATATCAAAATAAATTGCCTAAAACTGAAGGCAAAGGAGTAAAGAAAAAATAATTCGAATCAACAAAATCATGGAAATATCAATCGTCATAACAATCGCAACTATCAGAATAGACAGAATAGGCGAAACGAAAATCCTGCTCAAGCTGATGTTGCTAAAGAAGAAAATGAAGATTGGCTATTGATTGCAAATAATAAAGATAAATTCTGTGATAGTTGGATTCTTGATTCATGCTGCTCATATCATATGTGTCCTCATCGAGATTGGTTCTCTACGTATAAAGAATATGATGGTGGAGTTATTCTCATAGGCAATAATGCTATATGCAAAGCTATTGGGATTGGCACTGTTAATATTAAGATGCATGATGGCATGATCAGAACTTTAGATAATGTCAGACATGTGCCTGATTTGAGGAAGAATATAATCTCTTTGGGTACACTTGATGCAAATGGTTGTCGATTTACCGCTGGGGTTGGAGTATTGAAAATTATGAGAGGCCCACTTTTATTGATGAAATGACACAAAATTGGTACTTTGTATCAGCTGCAAGCCTCTATTGTTACTGGTTCAGCTGCGGTCTCTTCAGATATGACAGATTCGGATAATACAAAATTATGGCATATGAGATTAGGCCATATGAGTATTAGATGGATGGATGAGCTAAGTAAAAGAGGTCTCTTGTGTGATCAGAAAATTGGAAAACTGGATTTCTGTGAACATTGTGTCTTTGGAAAACAGAAAAGAGTCAATTTCAAAACAGGAATTCACAGTACAAAGGGCACTCTGTATTACATTCATTCTAATCTTTGGGGGCCTGCTAGAGTTCCATCGAAATGCCTTGGTTCCAGGTATGTACTCACTTTTATCGATAATTTTTCAAGAAAAGTTTGGGTATTTTTTTTCAAGGCAAAATGTGATGTTTTCGTTACATTCAAGCAATGAAAAATATTAATTGAGAAGCAGACCGGTAAGAAAATCAAGCGGCTAAGAACAGATAATGTGCTAGAATTTTGTGGAGGCGAATTTAATGAGTTTTGCAAGAACGAAGGAATTGTGAGGCATCATACTACAGTATATACACCGCAGCGAAATGGTATTGCAGAATGTATGAACAGAACCATATTAGAAAGAACAAGGTGTATGTTGTCTAACGCTGGTTTGAGCAAGGAATTCTGAGCTGAAGCAGTCAATACTGCTTGTTAGTTAATAAATCGTTCTCCTTACATACCTATTGAGAACAAGACACCTGATGAGGTATGGTCAGGTAAACCTATTGATTATTCTTCTCTTCGAATATTTGGATGTCCAACATATGCACATGTTAGTGAAGAGAAACTAGAGCCTAGAGCGAAAAAATATATTTTTCTTGGTTATGCTTCTGGGGTAAAAGGTTATAGGCTTTGGTGTTCTGATTCATCTAAGATTATGATTAGTAGAGATGTTACTTTTGATGAGTCTTCTATGCTTCATCCTGTCAAGAAATCATCAGATACTTGCCAAGAAACTCTGCAAAGTGCACCAAAGAAAGTGGAGTTTGAAGTATCTTCTTCACAACCAATTCTGTCAGTGACTGATAATATTAAGATTGAAGAATCTGAAGAAGAGAATTATTCCATAGCCAAAGATAGATCGAGAAGAACAGTGAAACCTCCACAGATGTATGGATACTCATATTTTGTTGCTTATGCTCTTTCAGCTGCAGAGTCGATAGAATATGCTGAGCCTAAAACGTACAAGGAAGCTATTTCCTCAAAAAATTCAGCAAAGTGGTTAGTTGCTATGAATGAAGAGATGGAATCTCTTGAAAAGAATCAAACTTGAGAGCTTGTCAAACCACCAAAAGAAAAGAAGATTGTGGGTTGCAAGTGGATTTTCAAAAGAAAGGAAGGTATTTCTAGAGTTGAAGACATTAGATTTAAAGCACGTCTAGTTGCTAAGGGCTATAGTCAGATTGAGGGAGTTGATTTTAATGATGTGTTTTCACCCGTCGTTAAACACAGCTCTATTCGGGTCTTTCTTGTGTTAGTTGCTATGCATGATTTAGAGTTGGAACAACTCGATGTGAAAACAGCTTTCTTACATGGTGAACTTGAAGAGAAAATCTATAAGGGTCAACCTGAGAGTTTTCAGTTTGAAGGTAAGGAAGATCATGTATGTTTATTGAAAAGATCTATTTATGGCTTGAAGGAATCACCTAGATAGTGGTATAAAAGATTTGATTCTTTTATAATGTAACTTGGCTATTATAGAAGCAAATATGATAGTTGTGTATATCTGTGCAAACTTCAAAATGGATCTTATATTTATCTGCTGTTATACGTTGATGACATGTTGATTGCAGCAAAATATAAATTTGATATACAGAATTTGAAGGCACAGTTGAGCGCTAAATTTGATATAAATGATTTAGGTTCTACGAAGAAAATTCTTGGCATGAAAATTCAGCGAGATCGAAAAAGAGAAAAATTGTATCTTTCCTAGAAAATCTACATTGAGAAGGTGTTAGATCGTTTTGGCATGAAAGATGCCAAATCAGTGAGTACTCATCTGGCTGCTCATTTTCGATTATCAGCTGATTTATGTCCACATACAAATGATGAAATAAAATATATGTCACATATTCCATATTCTAGTGCAGTTGGTAGCGTTATGTATGCTATTGTTTGCACTCGACCTGACATATCACATGCTGTTAGCGTGGTTAGTAGATATTTATCATGCCCAGGTAAAATTCATTGGCAAGCAGTGAAGTGGATTTTAAGATATTTAAAGGGTACTTCAGATTATGGTTTAGAGTTTGGGAAAACTTGTGAAACTTTTACTGGATATGTTGACTCTGATTATGCTGGTGACCTTGATAAAATAAGGTCTTTGACAGGGTACATTTTTACTGTTGGGGGTTGTGCAGTCAGTTGGAAAGCTTCTTTGCAGCATACAATTGCTTTGTCTACTACAGATGCAGAATATATGGCTATTACAGAGTCAATCAAATAAGTTATATGGTTAAGAGGCTTATTTGGAGAGCTCAGTGTGGATGATGATGTGACTGTTGTGCATTGCGATAGTCAGAGTGCTATACATCTTACTAAAATCAGATGTATCATAAGAGAACAAAGCACATTGATGTGCGGTATCATTATATTTGAGACATTCTTACTGATGGCTATATTAAAGTCTTGAAGATTGGTACAGAAAACAATCCAGTTGATATATTAACAAAGTCATTGCCCTTTACTAAATTCAAGCACTGCTTGGATTTGGCTAATGTTTGCAGCAGCTGAGTTTTATGCTGGTGGGAGGAGAAGATTGACTTAATACTTATGTCTACTTGGGAATTCAAGTCAAGATGGAGATTTGTTAATATGCCTTGAATAGTTAAGGGCTTAAGTTAAGGGCCTTGGGCCAACATTAGGGTTTGAGGGGTAACACTACAAATATTGTTCTTTTCTCAAACTGTTTGACAGAGAAACTTATGTGTGCATCTTTTGTAATCCCTGATTCTCTTAGTGGATTTTGCTTCTCCTCTCTCCCGTGGTTTTTCCGCAAGGGTTTCCACGTAATTCTTGGTGTTCCGTTCTTCTCCCCTGTCTCAATTTCGTTTCAGTTTCCACATTATCGTAACAGAAACCATAAATCATAAATGATAGGAAAATTGTTGGGGGTATGATTCATACTTCCCATTGACAGGAAGGCGCGGGGGCTTTTATAGTTTTAGTCAAATTTTTTCATTGGTAGTCCCATAAATAGCTATTGTTATATATTACAAGATGTAATTGAGGGATGTAATAGAGAGATGCGATGTGTTAATTATAGTAAAATTCTCTACTGAATGTAGCCGTTGTTTAAGGTGTACCGAGATCAACCTTGTGTCTTGATTTCATTTTCTCGCTTTTACGCTTTACTTCATTGTGATTTGTGCGCTGAATTCTAACAAGAATTACCAAAAAAAGTCACAAACATATTGCAATTGTGTCAATTCGATTCTTAACCTTTTTTTTACCAATTCAGTCCTAATTCCTTTAGTTTTTTTTTCCTTTCTCCTAGTGAGGGCGAGCTTCGCCTGAGGCCGGGGAGTGCCGGGGAGTCGCCAGCCCTTGCCTCTATTCGGCCGAGCCTTGGAGACTGGCTGGAGTTTGAAGAAGATAGGGAAGCAAAAAAAAAAAAAATCTAAAAAATCGAATCGAACATATCGATGGATCAATAAAAAGGAAAAAAAAAGGGGGAAAAGAGAGAGAGAGAGAGAGAGAGAGAGAGAGAGAGAGAGAGAGAGAGAGCCAAATTCCTAGCCGTTCTTCTTCATTTATTCAATGGAGGAACCTTAGGAATTGGAATAATATAATGAAAGTATGTCTCGCCTATAGCCTCCTTCCACTCCCTTATGTCCCCATTTAAACATAGGCTAAGCTATAGCCTAATTGGCCTTTAATGGAGACATAATCCTATTTTCCAGGGATTCGTCGCATAATGTTACATCTTTGTCGCTTCGATTCTTCCCCCGGGCGTAGTCCCATGAAATTGAAATCCGTTCGTGGATTTTGTCTTCAATTTGACTTCCTTTCCGACTCGTGCCTGGAGGGAATAATTTGGGAGAGGGTGTTTTTTTTTTTTTTTTTTGGGTTTGTTTTTTGTTTTTTGTTTATAACCCGAGAAGAATGTAGTAGACAAGCGTGATTGGCAGTGCTATCAGCATCCCGAATATGACCCTGCGAAAAAGATTTGCATGTTTCCAAAGGAAGAATATTTAGGTGCTTTGCCGCAACGGAAAAAAAAAGGGAAGAAAAAATAAATAAAATTTGCAAGATTTGATGCGCTCGAAATCTTCGAAAGTTCGATAGGTTTCGGAACTTACGCGGTGCTGAGGATGGCCGGATGAACATTGTACTCCTTCGCGAACACGAACGGGACTATTCCTTGCGGAAGCGCCGCCTGCCAATCATGTGACCGATGGTGAGACATATGTTTTCTCGCGAACTGATCTCGCGGCGATGGATGGATCGAATGCGGGATCTCGCGCTTCTTAGATGCGCCGAACCACATTCTTTGAGTTCCTTGATAAATCGTATCAACAAGTCTTGGCACGCATATTACGGGAGATAATGACATCATAAGTGCCATAATTTATGTATGAGGCTCACTTCAGATCCATAACTTTTTCTTCGACCATTTGAGTCTCATGAATTTGGAGAAAAAAAAAACCGATCATTTGAATGTCATAATGTTCAATCGATCATTTGAGTGCCAAAATTTTTTAAAAATATTTTCCTAAATGTCGGAAATTTGTCGTGGCAAAGCACTTATGGTGATTTTTTTTTTTTTTAAATATGACACTCAAATGAACGATTGAAAATTAAATAGCATTTAAGTGATCAGGAAAAAAAAAGTTATGAAAGCCAAGTGAAAAAGTTACGGTGTAATTTTCCCCATATTACAGCATGCTTGTTTTCTTGAATCACTTGAAATTGACAAAGATTGAAGCGGTAAAGAACATTCATGTGGAATTGGGTACCTACCTGGACGATGGCGATACGAAGTAGGGTCCCGCGCAACCCGATGGCGAGCGAGGCGACAGCCATCACAGCCGGGCCGGTGAGGAACCTCACGGCCATGGCGAACGTGGCGACAGAGTTCCCACACGCGATTAGTTTAGGCTGAAGAGCCATGAACAGACCTGCAGACCACAAAACACACCCAACGACGTCGAGATCAAATCGAAACCGGCATGAGAAAAACAGCCGGACGGAGGGGACCATCTATATGAAGTCCGTATCGAATCTCAATGAAAACTCTCTCCGCAATTTTTCTTGTTCTCTGTCTTCTCTCGCTCTTGCAACGACTTCAAAAGCAATAGCGGGGACCGAAATGGCATCTGAAATCAACCGATGCCGACCGACCCTAGGAGGCGAGGACCGCAAGGCGACACGGGGGGTCGGACCCGCGTGTCGGGCCGGGCAGGGCCGCTCGTGGGGTCCACGGGGTTTGGTTTGGGTTGTGGTCACAGAATATACTGCTGTGAACTGCTGAGTAGGAGTTTCAAGTTTGGGGGACTACTCAAGCTTTCTGTTCATTACAGGTAGATGTCCCACACCGCCTGTTTTCACGCAACCTAGACATGGGCCGATCCATCCAGGAGGAGGAGGAACAATCATTGATTTCTTGATTGCGGGTATTCTTTTTGTCGTGGTTAGTCAAGTGGACACGAGTTTGGTTCGGCGAATGTCTATCTGGCTGATGATCGGCCAAGACATCATTCAATTTGCTTAAATCTACCCATAAATATTACAAAATAATAATAATAATAATAATAATAATAATAATAAGGATAACGTGAGTACCATGACTTCTAAAAAAAAAAATATTCATTTGAATGTCATGATTTCCGATCGAGAGTGCATAACTTTTGAAAAGTATCCACCCAATTGTCTAAAACCCGACGTGATCGGAAAAAACTGGCAGTGAACGTTTTCGAGAAATCATGACGCTCAAATGAGCGCCGTACGTAAATTATGACACTTATATGATCTAGAAAATAGTTACGGCGCTCACTTTACGAAAGTCATGGCACTCATAGTGTCATTTTTTTTTTCCGGAGAAAAGGAAGTAAATAAGAAATGTTGATGAAGATAACTAAGAGAGAAGAAGATGAATGGAAGAAAGGAGAGTCAAAAAGGGAGACTCACCTAAGCTGAACATGGCCATTCCGAGCCCAGCATCGGACAGTATGGAGATTGACTTCTCTACGATCTTGGGCATTCCCACCTCCCACCTGCATCCCCAATCATCGTCACCTTCCACGCTAAAACTACTAAAACACCATTTATCAACAAAACCAAATGAGGCGGGTAATTTCGGTATGTGCTAACCGGAAGGCGATCAAGGACCATGTGAGGCCGATGAGGCTCGAGTATGTGTTGGGGTTCCGGATCAGCTTCCTCCACACCATGATCAAGATGAGGCGGGTCATCACGCTCGCCGGCGGCATCTGCTTGCCGTCCCCGGCGTCGCCGTACCCCAGCTCTCCGGCGGCGGCTGCGGCTGCGGCTGTGGCGGCGGCCGAGGGGGAGCTCGGGCAGAGCTTGTTGAGCCCGGCGGGCCCCGCCGCATCCTTCTCGCCAATATCTTCCCCCCCCTCGTCTGGTTTGCCCGGGAGGCTGAACTGATCCCGCCCTGTGAATCCCGCTGTTTCCGGTGCACCTGCCACCCGAGAAACAAAAGCTCAGAAATTTTTTGGATAGGACAGGATGGAGACGTAAGATCAAGACAAGTCTTCAGAGTGAAAAAAGAAATATAAGGAGACGTTGTCTAACTAAGCATCTAATAATTAAGTCATTGACTACTGCAATGGTGGAAAAGGGACGACGTCGTTAGATTAATATATAAATACATTTGGTGTCGCCGTTGGGCTGGTTAGCGTCGGCGACTATCATCCGGATCTCCTTGACGCCATCGGACCGCCCGGATTGGTTATCCGGAGCCCCGAGATCCCCGCTGCCAAACACGTGGAGCCCGCCTACTTCCGAGACCGGCGAAGCGCTGGAGCTCCACACGAACATGTGGAGCTCCTTCGCGTCGTAATTGTTTGCTTTGGCCACGCCGTTGGATTGCTGCGCCTGCGGGAGCGGCGGCGGCGGCTGCTGTTGGTGGTTGGGTTTGCCGCTCTTCGTGAATGCAGACGAGAAATCGGGGAGCGGAGCGGGGTACGGAGTGGACACAACCTGGGTTGGGTAGAACCCGAACCTCGGGGACGGCAGCGAGTTCTCCTCGAAGTTTGACGGCCTTGGGGTCGGGCCGCGGGAGGACTGTACTGAGTACACGTCGGCGGGTCCGAAGTTGGAGAGCCGAGGCACGCCCATCATGGAGTAGAAGTCCGAGTTGTTGAAGTTGGAGCCCCTCGGAGTCGGGTTCCGCGACGAGCTCAGGCTGTAGATCTCCACTCCGCTGAGGTTGGAAAGCCTCGGCGTCATCCCGGAGAACGAGCCGCTGCCAGGCCCCAGGCTGAAGGACCGCCTCGACGCGTTCGACTTCCTCAATGTGACGTGCAGCTTCCCGTCATCGCCAACCTCCGCGTCGGTCTCCAGGAGGTCCCGGCCGTCGAGCGAGACGACGTCCGGGTCCACATTGAATGACACGATGGACGCCGCGGTCTCCGGGAACTGCTCCATGATGAGGATCTTCGCGCCCCGGTACTCGAAGAGGAAGAGGAGGAGGGTGTACCAGATTATGCACTGCAGCACGACCACCTGGACCATGAGGCTGCCGGCGCCAGCGCCGTACATGGCGATGAGGAGAGGGATGCCCATGACGAGAGTGTTTGGGAGGGTGGAGAGAGAGAAGATGGTGATGGACCAGTCCAAGGAGCCACGTGCGGAGAGGTTGGCCCAGAGGGCCAGGAGGAGGAGGAGGACGAGCTTCTGGAGGGTATCGGCGGCGATGAAGCGGAGGTTCATCGTGTAGGGGTTGTTGGTGGAGATGAAGTGGAAGGAGAGGAGGGGGACGGCGAAGATGGCGACGAAGCGGTTGATGCCGGAGCACTGGTCGGGGGAGAAGATCCTCCACCACCGCACAGAGCCGTAGGCCAGGATCATCGCCACGTAGAGCGGCACCACCGCGGCCAGCACGGTGTAGAGATCGTGCCACGTGATCATGGCGGCGGTGATTAAACAGGCGCAGAAGAGTACTATGTGCAGAGTCTTTACTTGCTGCAAATTGGAGTTTCTGTGGCAATTGAAGAGGAAGAAGCAAGAACCAAGAGAGAGAGAGAGAGAGAGAGAGAGAGAGAGAGAGAGTAATGCAATGTTAATTAAGTCCTTGGGCATATATTATATACATGTGGGGACAAGCTGGTGTGGGTCGTGGGCCCATGGAGCGAACTTGACCCGCTTTCGTTTGGTTGTGTTAGCTCCAAGTTTCTATTCAATATTCATGACCTTAACCTGCTTTTGACTACATTGTGACACCATTTTAGGTGGGAAATTCAGCTTTAGAAAAAGAGTGAATTATCATGATGTATCTTTGGGTTGGAGCTTGGCTCGAACATCCCAGCTAAAAAAATAAAATAAAAAATGAATGAATGAAAAAAAAAAATCGTTGCACGAAAAGACATTTAATTATGAATTCTTATCGATAGTGCTAATTTTTTTTCATCGGCTAATTTTTTTTCATAGGCAAGTATTTTTCAAATCACCAATTTTTCGCGAAACAGACGGAGCTTGAACTCGTTCGAAGAGAATCGATAGCATGAGTAGGTCCCACAAGAGGGAAATCGCTTCACTTCTTCACCTAATGGTTTTTGGATTTATCAAAGGTCGGACGATTACGATATCATGTCCTAAATTTATGGAATTGAAAGGTGTTTGTCCTACCAATACTACAATAATACACGAGTCCTTTTCATATATCAACAAAAAAAAGAGAAATATATATATCTCTCTCTTCGCAACACCTCGTCTCCAATTGGACAAGTATAGCACAAAGGAAATTAAGAGCAAACACCTGCCCGTTTCTGCCAGAACCTTGACCCGCTATTTCACATTATTCCATCCAACTAAAGTTTTCGTTTGTTTTGCGAAAATTGAATGACTTATGAAAGTATTTCTTAACAGATAACAAAAAGGTATTTTTTTAGAGATAATCGCTCGTATCACTTAAAATAATTAGCCAGCGAAAATATTTTCGTTGTTGACAACACTTAATGTCTAAACATTTCGTGGACCGTTGAAAGATTTTTTGACTATTCATTTTTATGAGCAATATAAGCGATTGTTTAGGAAAGATGTTTCGCAAATCATTCGCGTTTCACGAAATAAACGAGGACGAGAGAGAACGATTTTTTCTCTTGGTAGTAAGCCACAATATCCAAATTTTAACAATAGCCCGGTGGATTTATCTAGCTAGGGTTAGGTCAACACTGTAGATCAATGTCTAATCAATGTCTTTCACTCTATCGAAGCTTAACATCTTCGACGATGTAGGCAGAATTCGGGATTTGCTCCGTGCTATATAATTCCTCACCTATATATCTCTGGTTAAGCTCGCTTTCTCGGGACAAGCCCGTTCGATGTAAATGGAAAAATCATCCACAACCACAACAACAACCCCACCCCCCCCCCCCCCCCCCCCCCCCCACAAAAAAAAAAAAGGACTTTGAAAAAGAAAAGAGAGTTGCAGGCTGAAACGACATTGATTCTACCTGAAGGCGTCAAATGGGTGGGTCGGATCGGGTCGGGTCGAATATAGTTCGACCCATATTGATCAGTCTAATTCATTTTGACCTATATGACCAAATTATACTAAGTTCTAAGAAGATTTATATAACTCATTTAACCTATTTTAAGCTCTTCACAAGTATATATTACCCGATAGAAACTTCACATCAAATAAAAAAGTAAATTAAATAATAAAAAATTAGTAAATAAAATAAAAACAGTATTACTAAAATACTTTCATGCAATAAAAAATCAAGTGAAATTGTTTCCTATTTTTTAATTTTTCAAAAAAATATGTTTTTTTTTTCAATTTTTTTTCAATTATTTTTTAATCAAGTGAAAATTTTCCTTTTTTTAAGATTTTTTTCTGATTTTTTTTTAAATATTTTTAATCAAGAGAAAGTTTCCCTTTTTGTAAAATTTTCGGATTTTTTTAAAATATTTTTAATCAAGTGAAATTTTTTTCCTTTTTTAAACTTTTTCTATTTTTTTTGAATTTGTATATATTTTTTATATTCAAATTATTTTATTATTGAAAATTTTTTGTAGTTTTTTTTTAAAAAGTATTTTTATTTTATTTCTTCTCTGACAATAGGTGGTCAGTGACGAACGATGGCGATCGGCGATTGGCGGAGGGACAGCGGTGGTCGGCGGCTAGAGGCGGCGCCAGTGGCGAAGGGCGGCAGCCAATAGTTTTTATATTTTTTAATTATATTTTTATTTTTTGATTTCTTTCATTCACTTATAAAAAATAAAAATAATAATAATAATAATAAACAAGGCTTTAAGATCCTTGGACCATTTGTAACTTGTGGGGCTGCCTTCATGGATGGAAAATGGGTCCAATATGAGTCGAAAATAGGTTTAAGTATGCAACCCATTTTTGACCCATCTGATTCAATTTAGATATTTTAGACTTATTTCTATTTAGTCCTTTAGAAACTTAGAACCCATATACAACCCGTTTGCATTCAAAAATGGGTCATTGACCCATATTGACGGCTCTAGTTTTACCTTGTAACATCTCAAGTGACCATTAAAAAGTCAAATCCAAAAATTTAAGCTGATAAAGGAAGAGAGACAACATGAATATAAAAAACATATAAGACCCGTGGCACATGGAATTTGACTAATGGGATGGGCTCACATACGTGAACAACATTGACTCTAATACCATATTAGAAAGTCCAACCCATAAGCTTAAGCTAATAGATGGAGAGAGACCACTTGAATATAAAAGAGCATATAAGGTTCGTTGCCAGGCAATGTGGGACAGTAACTTAAAATAACTCTATGGCAATAGCCAATTGATTATTCTCCTTGATCGACTTTTACTTCTTCTTTTTCGTGTATCGTTTAAACTTATATCTTATGGAAAACGAACTATACGAAGTTTAGCATGCAATAAGAAAGATATTTTGCATAATCAAAGTAGAGAATTGATTATGCAACAACTTTTTGGTGACTGTAAGACTAATCGTCTGTTTTGGGCCACAAAAAATGAATAACAATTAATTAAAAATTTATTTTGGGGCCCACTCTTTTAAGAACTTGTGGCTCACAAGATACTTTTATTCTCACAATCACCCACTGTTATGCTAGCAAAACCCATTAGAGTAATTATTGCATCAATCTCTCTCTTTTTCTGAGTTTCCATGCTTGGACAATGTAAGAAAAGATAGGAGGAGTGCATGTGGCGGGATAAGGTGAAATGTGTCGGCCCATTGGGCCATGGCCTCACGATCAGAAGCCCATTTCACTAAGCCCACATAACCCCAAAATAGCATGCACAAATTTCTCACGCCTACTTTTTTTTTTTGTTCTGATTCTCACGCCTACTTATTAACAATCATATTTGCACAAAGTTTTATGGTTAAGAATCGAAAAGAATAAATTAAAATAAAAAAATTCACGGTTAGTCCTTTCCAATGTTGTTAAAAATACTCTGAATATATTCAATGTCCCGGGTCGAAGGCTCCTATAAAGATTTTTGGTGATTTGCATGGTCAATTTGGAGATCTCATGCGTCTTTTTGATGAGTACGGGCCACCTTCAACTGCTGGGGATATTGCGTAAGTTTTTCTTTTGCGTAAGTTTTTCTTCATCCATTGATTATATCCCTGTTCCTAATCTGGATGTCTAAATTTTACCCAAAGATGTTATTAAATAAATAATGTGTCACTTGCTTAGTCTTGTAGTGGTCTGATCTCTGATCTCTTCGTAATGTACATCAATGTACCAACGAACTGCACGTCGCCCACTGAAGTTTTCTTCCTTGAAGATTGAGGCAATGTAAATGATGTTACAAATATGATGGAACCCGTCTTGGTGCACAGTGCACTAGCTTGTGAATAGTCTATGTAGATACTAAATAATTGGGATTACTAGCGTTTGGAGCAACTTTGTATTGATGGTTGTTGCTCGTTATCTTTGGAATGATGTGATGAGTTTGTCTATTCTATGGCTTCATGATTTGATTCCTTCTTTTTGCTTTTGACTATTTTTATTTCATGCTGAGACACTCCTCTAAATTTAAGCATGTGAAAAATTTGATTGTACTATGATGCTCAGATCGAGTCTGAAAAGTGTTCTTAATTTGGGCAATTTTTCAAATTAGGATTTTTTTTTTAAAAATATTTAACAAATTAGTATTAAAAAATAAATAAATACCAAATTAGGTGCCGCTCGGCAATTGGAACGCCGAACGGCACCCAATCGGGTCAATTGGGCCTCGTTCGGCGGTCCAATTGCCGAGTGGGGCGGCCATTTATTTTTTTTATTTCGTTTTTCTAAAATAAAAAAAGAAATAAAAAATTTAGAAATGGAACACGTTAGGAATGGAACCCATGACCACCAAAGCACTTCACCCGAATGACAACCAATGGGGCAAATAGCACAATTGACAATAACATTTGCAGATTAATTAATCTATACACTCATTAAAAGATAATCATCAATCATTAATTAAAAAATAATTTGTATTTATGTAATTATTTAAAACTGCAGCGAAAGATTAAAACCGTAGTAATAGATAAATGAAAAATCGCAGCAAATTAGCTAATGAGAGAGGAATTGCCGGCCCTAGTCTAGAGAGTGAAACATTTTATTTGCAAGAGCATGCTAATATTGCGAGTTGAGCAGGTTGAGGCAAGATATCATCGACTTGGCAAAGCCTGGCCTTTGGATGACATAAAGTTCAAAGTGACATCAAGGGTGGCGCGGATGTATAACTGCTTGCTCCCTTCACCAAAACAACAACAGCACGTCAGAGCGTTTCACTGACCCGAAACTTTTTGAAGGGCATGACCATATTTATTTTCACAATGGATAAAGGCGAGAGGCAATTGTATTGATTCTTGTTTTGCTAATTGTAGGAAGGGAAAAGTGATTCGCTCTTCATTTTTTCCTTGCCTTGAATATGGGGAACTTCTTTTTCTTTGTTTTCTTAGAATGTGTTGAACTTTGTTGACAGAGATACAATGTCCATGTATTGGCGTGGTTCGTAGTAAATTGTGTGACATCGGCTAAGGGACAATTCGCAGGTGGAGCAAGACTTAATGCGACGCTGCGTTCCTTGCATTCTTTTTTCCTAATACTATTCTCTTCACGACAATCCGAATGCATTACACAAGAGTTCAATCGTCCTCATTAGATGTCATCCTTGATGGGCATTTTGTCCGATGTGCCTAAGCAAGGGCTGATTGGCAGTGTCCGAAGGTGTGCGGCCGATTGGATGAGCATCGAAACACCAACGAATTGCTCATAGCAATGTTGTTCGCTTCCACCAATCATCGCATGATCTTTCGTGATTCAGTTATCTATTCCTGAATGAATATAAGTTGGGCTTGCTGTGCCTTTTGTTCCTTTTGACTATTTTTATTTCATGCTGAGACACTCCTCTAAATCTATGCATATGAAAAATTTGATTGTATTATGATGCTCAGATCGAGTCTAAAAAGAGTTCTTACTTTGGGCAATTTTCCAAATTAGGATTTTTTTTAAATATTTACCAAATTAGTATTAAAAAATAAATAAATACCAAATTAGGTGCCGCTCGAGAGGCAATTGTATTGATTCTTGTTTTGCTAATTGTAGGAAGGGAAAAGTGATTCGCTCTTCATTTGTTCCTTGCCTTGAATATGGGGAACTTCCTTTTCTTTGTTTGCTTAGAATGTATTGAACTTCGTTGACAGAGATACAATGTCTCTGTACTGGCGTGGTTCGCAGTAAATTGCGTGACATCGGCTAAGGGACAATTCACAGGTGGAGTAAGACTTAATGCGACGCTGCGTTCCTTGTGTTCTTTTTTCCTAATACTATTCTCTTCACGACAATCTGAATGCATTACACAGAGTTCAGTCGTCCTCATTAGATGTCATCCCTGATGGGCATTTTGTTCGATGTGCTTGAGCAAGCGCTGATTGGCAGTGTCTGAAGGTGTGTGGCCGATTGGATGAGCATCGGAACACCAACGAATTGCTTATAGCAATGTTGTTCGCTCCCACGGAGAATGAAATCACTCTCTTTAAGCGGGGTATTTTTTTATCCACAACCAAGTTGTGTGAATTGTGAGGACCATTTTCAGAAGCCATAACTTGCGCTGATCCCATCACGTGTGTCACTTAAGTTTATATCAAAAGATAATCTTATTAGGTTGATATCAAAAGATAATCTCATCCAAAATCTCGATAGTAAGTTACATTTTTATCTAATAGTTTAATCATTTTAATAGTGATAATAGTATTTCACGATACCAAAATATGAAGTCACGACGATCGTCATCAATGTTTCACTTTGTCCGCTTGAGGTGGATAATACCATGCCTCTGAAATTTTTTGGCTTCATCTTTGTAGCTCAAAATTGGTTGACTCTTCTCAACTATGTTTCGCTTGATTATCAACGGTCATTCCAGTTGAATATATTAGCTGCGCAGTTTTTAGCACAGTAAAAATCCTCGCTCTCGTAAATTGTGAATAAATGCGAGGAATATAATTAACCTCGGTTGGATTCGGGAGCCTACAAGAGGGGAAACAACTGTCAATTCTACTCGAATCAAATAACCAAAACTCCTCGTAGGACTCGATATGACGTTAGAAAATTAGAGGGAGACTCCAGAATGAGAAAATATTGCGTACCGTTGGAAGCCACGTCAGCCATACAGATCTCCATTTATTATACGACACATGTCGCGTGGGCCCACCTTAAAAAAAGAGAAAGAGACTCTCCTCCCTCTGTTTTGCCCCTCCCTCTATTGCCTTGCCTCTCCGACATCCCACCCTCTCTCTCTTCCGCCTGCTCCTTTTTCGCTTCTCTAAGCCCAATCACTAGCGGCGAAGAGCACAATCGGAGTCTTCGGCAACGGGCTTGCCGCCGGATCCTATCTCTACGTTTGCCGATGTGTTTGTCCTGGCCGCGAAGCTTGAGCCGAAGGTTCGCGTTCGCCATGGTTGTGGAGCTCAAAAGCTCGAGCTCCATGGCCATAGCGGTGACGAGCCGGCGACGGCCATGGATGAGCCGTGAACCGGCAAGGATCCCTCGGCCATGGCTGTTCGAGCTCGACTTGCGGCTTGCGGCCATGGCCGTTCGAATCGAATCTAGGTTCATCGGCCACTGCTGAGGCAGCTGTGAGCTCGATATCTGGCGGCCATGGCTGCAAACAGGCGAGGCCGCATCGCCCATGACTGCGAAATGTTAGGTTTATACTCGTCGTCCATGGCTGGGAGGACACCAGTCTTCATCAGTACGGTTGAGCTGCGGAGGTCGGAAATTTTGCCCCTTTTTAAATGGTGGGTCCTGTTCGACACGTGTCGCATGGTGATTGAAGATGGGGACCACGTCAGCTATACGCGGTATGTATGCAATATTTTCTCGTCGAGAATAGGCCCAATCGGCCTAGAAAATAGGGGTTGCCCCACCTGAATGTCGTCGCCCCTCGCTAGCACTTTTCTCTTTCAGTCCCGAAAACTGAACAAAGAGCCTAGCGACATTCTGCAAAACCCCCCGAATGCCGAAGAAGAAGATGAAGAAGAAGAAGGAATCAATGGGGAAGACGACGTACAAGAGGGTGAAAGGGAGCCAGAACCTGAGGCAGAGGCTGCTTCTGTCTACGCTCGCCTCTACCGCCGTCATCGTAGAGGAATCCGCTCCGACCACACCTGGCCTGGCCTCCGCCCTCATGAGGTGTCCCTCCTCCGCCTGCTTGAGAAGGTCTGCGATGACTGTGCCGTCGAGATCAACGAGACCGGTATGTCTTTCGGCATATATCCGCTTTTCAAAGTGCGTTTTGTTTACTCGTTCCAGCTTTAGAGCTGTAAGGCTGGTAGAAGAAGGATGTTGTGCCAGGAGGTTGGAATTATTGCTGAAAAAAATTGCCGCGCAAAGGAAATTGAGCCACTACGTCGCTTTGGTTGTGAGGCGGGCTATTAGTTTTAGGTGAAAGGGAATGCTGAAGCGTTTACAGTGAGTTTTTTTTTTTTTTTTTATATGGGATTTAGGTTGTTTGGCTCTGCAAGTTTGCTATGAAGAGTCTTCCGTGATTGTGTTCAGTTCTAAGAGATAGCTTATGAAAATCAACTTTTTGAGAAATTAGCTACTAGCAATTTGACTTGTCATCTCAATTTGATTTCCCCATGTATCCAGGAATTAACTTTCCTGGTTAACTCATAGAGAGAATGTGCTAGACTCATAGCCAATGATATTTTTTGTTGTCATATACGTTAGGGACAACCCGGCATGAAGGATCGTTGCCTTGTTAGAATGTTTCAATCAGTTGGATGAAGGCCCTCCATGAGCGAGGCCCAATCGGCCCAATTGCCTAGTGGGGTTACCATTTTTTTTTAAATAATAAAAAAAGAAATAAAAAATTTAGCGATGGAACACGCTAGGAATGGAACCCACGACTACGAAAGTACTTCACCCGAACGACAACCAACGAGGCAAATAGCACAATTGACAATATCATTTGCAGATTAGTTAATCTATACACTCATTAAAAGATAATCATCAATCATTAATTAAAAAATAATTTATATTTGTGTAATTATTTAAAGCCACAGGAAAAGATTAAAAACGCAGTAATAGATAAATGAAAAACCACAGCAAAATAGCTAATGAGAGATAAATTGCCAGCCCTAGTGTAGAGAGTGAAATATTTTATCTGCAAGAGCATGCTAATATTGCAAGTTGAGTAGGTTGAGGCAAGATATCATCGACTTGGCAAAGCCCGACCTTCAGACGACATACAAGTTCAAAGTGTCATCAAGGATGGCGCGGATGTATGACTACTTGCTCCCTTCACCAAAACGACAGTAGCACGTCAGAGCGTTTCACTGACCTAAAACTTTTTGAAGGGCCTGACAATATTTATTTTCACAATGGATAAAGGCGAGTGGCAATTGTATTGATTCTTGTTTTGCTAATTGTAGGAAGGGAAAAGTGATTCGCTCTTCATTTGTTCTTTGCCTTGAATATGGGGAACTTCTTTTTCTTTGTTTACTTAGAATGTGTTGAACTTCGTTGACAGAGATACAATATTCCTGTACTGGCGTGGTTCGCAGTAAATTGTGTGACATCGGCTAAGGGACAATTCGCAGGTGGAGCAAGACTTAATGCGACGTTGCGTTCCTTGTGTTCTTTTTTCCTAATACTAATCTCTTCACGACAATTTGAATGCATTACACGAGAGTTCAGTCGTCCTCATTAGATGTCATCCCTGATGGGCATTTTGTTTGATGTGCTTGAGCGAGGGCTGATTGGCAGTGTCCGAAGGTGTGTGGCCGATTGGATGAGCATCGGAACACCAACGAATTGCTTATAACAATGTTGTTCGTTTCCACGGAGAATGAAATCACTCTCTTTAAGCGGGGTATTTTTTTTATCCACAACCAAGTTGTGTGAATAGTGAGTACCATTTTCAGAAGCCATAACTTGCGTTGATCCCATCACGCGCGTCACTTAAGTTGATATCAAAAGATAATCTCATCCAAAATCTCGATAGTAAGTTACGTTTTTATCTAATAGTTTAATCATTTTAACTGTGATAATAGTGCTTCACGATACCAGAATATGAAGTCACGACGATCCTCATCGATGTTTCACTTTGTCCGCTTTGTCGAGATAAAATAACGCGGAAACTCTAACGGATCTTGCAAATATGTCGATACGAAATACCAGAGAAATTACGAGGGACGATAAAAGGACACCAGATATTTTATATGGTTCGGTCCAAGATCGGTACCTACATCCACGGGGAGAGCTAGCAATATAATCCACTATAATCGGAGAGTCAGATTTACAATCGCTCATGCACTCGAGTGTTTCCCGCACCTAGATTAAACCCAAAGCAAACCCAATAGTAATATCTCACAATCTCTCATAGAACTCTTGCTCAGAAAGACTCATAGGGAGAAAAATACTTGTCTTATTTGCTCATGCACGATTGAGCCAAGAGCGTCGCTCACGTTCCCTTTTTCCTTCTCCGTGTGGCCAATTTCTGTTCGTGCGGCTTTAGTCCCCTTCACTTCTGCGGTTCAATCAGGAAGCACCCACTACACGGCATACTCAAAGATAAAACGCTCTGTGCGTTTTTCTTTCTTGGGATAATTACATAAATGGTCCCTGAACTATGACAGAATGTGCAATCTGGTCCCTGAACTTTTAATTTGTTCAATTTAGTCCCTGAACTTTGGCAGAATGTGCAATTTGGTCCTTAAACTTTTGACTTGTTCAATTCAGTCCCTGAACTTTTAGTAAATGTTCAATTTAGTCCCTGGACTATATGAAAATGTTCAATATAGTCCTTTTGTTAATTTAAGATTAGGGACGACTTTGAACATTTTCATATAGTTTAGGGATTAAATTGAACATTTACTAAAAGTTCATGGACTGAATTGAACAAGTCAAAAGTTTAAGGACCAAATTGCACATTCTGCCAAAGTTCAGGGACTAAATTGAACAAATTAAAAGTTCAGGGACCAGATTGCACATTCTGTGATAATTCAAGGACTATTTGTGTCATTTTCCCTTCTTTCTTTTCTATGCAGTGAAGTCAAAGAAAGGGACTCTCTCTCTTTTTGTCCTCTGGTGCGTGGGGCTGGTACAAGAAGAGTCTCACAAAAGGATTCTTTTTTTTTTTGTTTTCCTACGGCACACCATCCAGAATGAAGACTAGGTCTTACGGCTTTTATATGTGGAGACATCCACTGACAACTTCCAAAACATAAAGAAACCCTTCAGTCAACAAGTCAAACATATAACCTTCTTGCAGATTTTGGGACCCACCAAATATTCAATAGAGAATATATTGTGCCCCTCTCCTTTATACGGTCAATCTGCAGCAAATTGAAGTCCAACTTTTTCCCTTGAACAAAGTTGTGTTTGGATATAGTTTTTCACCAAAAGAAAAACAAATCTATTCGTTGGATCGGGTCTCGCATACGAGCTCAAACTCGAGACATAACTCAACACGCTTGAGGTAGATAATACCATGCCTCTGAAATTTTTTGGCTTCATCTTTGTAGCTCAAACTAGGTTGACTCTGCTCAACTATGTTTCGCTTGATTATCAATGGTCACTCTAGTCGAACATATTAGTTGCACAGTTTTTACCGCAGTAAAATTCCTAACTCTGGTAAAATGTGGATAAATATGAGGAATATAATTGACCCTGGTTGGATTCAGGAGCCTACAAGAGGGGACACAACTGTCAATTCTACTCGAATCAAATAACCAAAACTCCTCGTAGGAGTCGATACGACATTAGCAAACTAGAGGGAGACTTCAGAATAAGAAAATATTGCGTACCGTCGAAAGCCACGTCAGCCATACGGATCTCCATTTATTGTGCGACACATGTCGTGTGGGCCCACCATAAAAAAAAAGATAAACAAACTCTCCTCCCTCTGTTTTGCGCCCTCTCTCCACCGCCTTGCCCCTTCGACTTCCCACCCTCTCTCCGCCTGCTCCTTTTTCGCTTCTCTGAGCCCAATCACTAGCGGCGAGGAGCACAATCGGAGTCTTCGGCAACGAGTTTGCCGCCGGATCTTATCCCTACGAGCCGACAACAACCATGGATGAGCCGTGAACCGACAAGGATCCCTCGGCCATGACTGCTCGAGCTCGACTTGCAGCTTGCGACCATGGCCGTTTGAATCGAATCTGGGTTCATCGGCCATGGCCGAGGTAGATGTGAGCTCGATATCTGGCGGCCATGGCTGCAAAAAGGAGAGGCCGCATTGCCCGTGACTGCGAAATGTTAGGTTTATACTCGTCGTCCATGGCTAGGAGGACACCAGTCTTCATCAGTCCGGTTGAGCAACAAACAGAGAGAAAGGAGAGGTCATGAAATTTTACCTGTGGCATCCCCCGTTTGCTAGATTTCTAACGAGCAAGGATATCCGAAAGGGATTAGAGAATTGATTTTAAGAACAATGAATTGGAATCTCATTATACAGGATTAAGCAAAGAGGCCAAGGTATGTCAAGGTGACACATGTGGAACGGGTTAAGAAATTATTAAGGAATTTGTCAATTTTGGATTATCATGGCTCAAGTGACATTATGAGAAATTGGTCGTGTACATTAAGGAATATGATGGATAGAAATTCGAGTTCCATTGACCAATTTCCCATCAAATGGAATTAAGGAGATATTAGAAAGATTAATTAAGGAATTTCATATTCAAGGACTAAGGTACAATTATCGAGAATCGAAGTCCCAAGACCAAATTATTATCAAGTCAAGTTGATTGGAAAATTAGAAAATTGATTGGATTTATACCATGGCCGAGAATGAGAGACTTTAGTCATCATTGGATCAAGCTTGATGACCAAGGAATTGAGGTATTGGTCAATCAATCAAGGACCTACGAGGATTAGTATAAGCTTGGCTTCATGGAATTAATTCTCTTGGACTTGGGGAGCAAGGAATTTGGAGCAATAGGGGCAAGAACACTTGGCAAGCTCCTCCCATGTGCATGAAATGTGAGTGGCCGAATGGCCTAGGGAACTAGCAAAGGAGAATGACCAATCATTGGTTTTATGTCTTCTCAAGATGAAAATGATTTATCACCATTGAGGGTGTTGACACTTGGCGGAAATTGAAGGAAGAAATTCTTGCATTATGGGATGAAAGACAAGTGTTAAATCAAGAGCTTCTTATGACATGTAAGAGGACATTTGGATTAGAATCATAAGAATTTCGTTGGCCTTCATTGGAATGGGAAATAGCATGAAAAAACGTCATTTGACCCGAGAGCCCGTATTTCCGTTTTTCTGCGCGCGTCAAAAGTAAAACGGCTTGTTCGAAGTCGTCCGGAGTCCAAATTGAGCTCCGTTTTCTCCCACGCGACCGTAAGACGACAATGAACATGAATCTGAGGTTCGATTATCAAGAAAGTGGACGAAACTTAGTCAGTTTGGACGAAAATGGACCTGGACGTGCTTGTGGGACAGGTTCAATGTTGGTGCATGTCTCACAAGTGTCCTAGGGATAAGCCAAGTGGCGTGTGAGGACAAGGAAGTGGCAAACAATGCAAGAACCTTAAGGACAAATGGCACCCATGCATGAGGTTAGATTGCATGTTCAACAAGTGGCGCGCGACTCTTCCTTCCATGGGCTTCTATTGGGCGGCAATCTTAGGGAACATACAAGGAACTCCATTGGTGAGCCATCATCTCTACTTTTGTGACAATGATGGGTGGCCATTGAGGGTATTGCCAAGTGGCAATTGGAGGAAGGGAAATGGTGCATGCAAGACAAGTGTCACTTGAGGCTTCCCAATGACATGCAAACATGAGGAACTCTTCGGTCATTCATCTCCTCTTTCCCCCATTTTTGACCGAAGCTAGAGAGGGAGAGAGAGAGCTCGTGAGCGCCCGAGCAATCGAGAAGGAGAGGAAGAGGAACGGTGCGGCTCGTCGTCGAGGAACCGAGGAGGAAGCCACGAATTCAAGCAAGAACAAACAAGAAAAAGGCAAGAAATTCCTTCAATCCTATCGTAGGATAGATGTTCATCGTGTAAATGCCATGATAGGAAGTTCGAATGAGGTTCTTAGGACAAGAAATCAATTATGTGGACTGATTCAGACTAGCGCAATTCGATTCTGTTTAGGCGCTGAATTGGTGTTAATATTGAGCTATATTGCACTAGCTTGAATTGGATGTTGATGAGCTAGGCGGGGATGATGAAGAGATGAGAATAACTAAGCATATTGAAGTGTTTTGGGTCTGGTTTGTGGAGTAAAAGCAGAATCTCTTCTGTTTTAGATCGAGTCTGTATTAGCGATAAATGAGGGACTGTTCTAGTGTAAATTGATATTTTCCACTCTGATCATAGAGGTGTCATACCTTGTCAACGTAGAGGTACTGTGGACAAATGAAATTGAGGAGTATTGGACCTATTTTACAGAGTCAAGGCAGAATCGGTTCTAAATAAAACCGGTCAGATTTTCGGATCTAAATTGTGCTTCCTGTGTTGAGAATTTTGTCGAGTCTTGTGTGATGAGAATCTGACCAAACTTCCTTCATGAAATTTGTTCACCACGTCCTTGAATATAACGTAATTTAATTTTGGAATTTTTTGATTTTAAGTGATATTTATAATTTCCTTAGAACCACACGGGCTCAAGCTGTTTCTGACGAGTTTAACCGAGACCCCTTACGGTTCGTGATTTTAAACTGATTTTTGGAAAATGATTTAGATCAACTTCCCTTCATGAAAGTTTAAGAGGACATCTTTTACTACAATGTATAAAAATATGGGATTTTTCTGATCTGGTTAACCCCATGAAATGTATTTATTTCTGTGACGTTGGCACTGATTTACTGAAGGTCAGATTTCCTCTAGATTTCATAAATTACTGCAACTTTTCTACATGGGATTAATTCAAGATTTCTTGACACAATGTTTTCCAAGGTCTTAAGTACAACGTGGTAAAATTTGATGATTTTAGGAGCTCATCTACTATTTTTAAAACGGACGACTCGTGTGACCGCAGTGCTGAATTTTCCCTGCTTATGAACCGGGTTTGATTACTTTAGCTTGATAAGAATGTGACTTGATTGGCTAGAACCTCGGTGACCCGAGAGCATCAAAGAGAGGAAGTGGTAAGCCGTGACCATGCTAAGGTTGGACAAAAAATCTAGTTATCACAAGTTGATGAAATGTTCAAATGGATCTTGTGACAGGAGCCTTGATTTATTCACTTATTAGAATTGACTTCTTTCTTGGTCATTGAGATTCAAATTGTAATGCCTTACTCGATTGATCGTGGTGGTAGCATATCTCATGAACATGTACATATCTTGGTGAATTGGCATGCTCATTCTGTTGGCCTAGCATTGTTTTATCAATTACGGAATTGATGGTGAGAACCTTGTGATTCATGGCTGAGCATGCATTGGCACATGGTGCCGCGCGCTATATGATGAGATATGTGGAGTATTTGCTCTTCAGTGCACTGAATTGAGATGACGCCCCTGGGCTGTGTGCGAGGATTTGTACGTACTTGTGGATCCTGAGCTGTGTGCGGGGGAGAGTCGTACCATGCGTCGCGGAGCCCCGGAGAGTGGGATTGCAAGGTGGAACGCCTTGCAATGGTGTAAATGAGCGAAGAGCACGTCATTCTATATTGCATTGACATTATCATTTCACATGTTGTCATTGCTTAATGACCTTTGATTAATGTTTATATATGTATCCACCATGTGATTGCTTGCTAGTAGTCCTAGGGAGTCTTAGGACCCCTATGGTGGGGTTGAATGTTTTTCTTGCTAGCCGTCGCGCTAACCCACGTTGTGGGAACATTTTTTCAGATTTGGAGAATTGATAGCTGGGCTATGGGTTGGTATCAGAGTTGGAGGCTAGGAGGAGACCTGGGATGCCACGTTACCCTTTTTTAAATGGTGGGTCTCGTTCGACTTGTGTCGAATGGTGATTGAAGATGGGGACCACGTCCGCTGTACGTGGTCTGTATGCAATATTTTCTCGTCGTGAATAGGCCCAACCGGCCCAAAAAAAGGGGTTGCCCCATCCGAATGTCGTCGCCCCTCGCTCGCACTTTTCTCTTTCAGTCCCTAAAACTGAACAAAGAGCCCAGTGGCATTCTGCAAAACCCCCGAGCATTGAAGAAGAAGGAATCGATGGGGAAGACGACGTACATGAGGGTGAAAGGGAGCTAGAACCTGAGGCAGAGGCTGCTTCTGTCTACGCTCGCCTCTACCGCCGTCATCGTGGAGGACATCCGCTCCGACCACACCTGGCCCGGCCTCCGCCCTCACGAGGTCTCCCTCCTCCACCTGCTCGAGAAGGTCTGTGATGGCTGCATCATCGAGATCAACGAGACCGGTATATCTTCCGGCATATATCCGCTTTTCAAAGTGCGTTTTGTTTACCTAGGTTTTACGCGTTCTAGCTTTAGAGCTGTAAGGCTGGTAGAAGAAGGATGTTGTGTCAGGAGGTTGGAATTATTGTTGAAAAAAATTGCCGGGGGAAAGGAAATTGAGCCACTGCGTCGCTTTGGTTACGAGACGGGCTATTAGTTTTAGGTGAAAGGGAATGCTGAAGCGATTACAGTGAGGTTTTTTTTTTTCATATGGGATTTAGGTTGGTTGGCTCTGCAAGTTTGCTATGAAAAGTCTTCCGGGATGAAGACATTATTTTGATTGTGCTCAATTCTAAGAGATAGCTTATGAAAATCAACTTTTTAAGAAATAAGCTACTAGCAGTTTGACTTGTCATCTCAATTTGATTTCCCCATGTATCCAGGAATTAACTTTGGTGGTTAACTGATAGAGAGAACGTGCTAGACTCATATCCAATGATATTTTTTGTTGTCATATACTTAGGGACAACCCGGCATGAATGATCGTTGCCTTGTTAGAATGTTTCAATCAGTTGGATGAAGGCCCTCCATCTGATAGGGTCTTCTAGAATTTCAATTGTTGTTAATAACTACTCCAACATGTCTAGGAGTAAACTCAATTTTGTTTGTTATAATTATAACATAGTCAATTTCTTGTCGCAAGAACGAAACTTAAGTATAAGCCCAGTATCATAATGGGTGAGAAACATCTAGTGCATGATTGTGGTGTCAGCCGTTCCATTGGTTATTTCTTGGAGTCTTTGATTATACTCGGCTTGTTCGCGAAGAAACCTTTCTCCATAAGGCTCAAAAGTACATATTTCACCTAACTTTTGAAGAGGTTGCTCTTTAGATGTGTTACAACGGAACTCAATAAAAGTCGTAGATTTTTTATTTTGCATACTTTTTCACAAGTTTTAGGAAGGTTTAAGCATTTGTATCTGTTGCTGTGACAGGAATCACGAACGACTCCAAGGATCCATGTGTCGATACATTTCGCTCCACTACCTTACCCCTGCTGAAACGTTTTGGAGTTCCTGCTGAAGGTTTACAGTTAAAAATAGAGAGCCGTGGAGTGCCGCCTCATGGTGGTGGAGAAATTGTCTTGTCAGTTCCCACTGTCCAGAGTCTAGCAGTAAGTTCCTTCATCAACTCTTTGTGTATTTTTTGTACTAAAATATTTGGCACATCATGTTGCTAAAGTTCTTTAATTGACAGGTAGTCACATGGATCGATGAAGGAATGGTCAAGAGGATTAGAGGGGCACTTTCTCTACACATGTTTCTGCACAATTTGAGAATACCATGATACATGCCGCTCGTGGAATATTCAATCGTATACTTTCGGATGTTCACATCTTCACTGATCACAGAGATGGCCCACAGGCTGGAAAGTACGTCTCTATTTTTATTTTGAATTTTACATAGCCATAATTTTTTACTCATGATTTGGAAGTGCCACTTGATGGTCCATACTTATCTCGCCTGCTTTGTTTTTTTCTAATGTGTGCTATTATATAGAAGTGATACCGTGGCAGATCTCTTGGTTATGGAATTTCATTGGTCGCAAAAACTACTTCTGGTTGCTGCATATCATGTGATACTACAGTATCTTACGGGCTAGAAGAAGGGAATGGGATTGAAGGGGAGGAGAAAAAGGAGTTAACGCCTCCAGAAGATGTTGGGGAGCAAAATGCCTCTGTTCTATTCAATGAAATCGAGCAAGGTGGAGTGGTGGATTCAACACACCAGGTGTGTTTTCTCTGCTCACTTTACTCGGATACCATTTATTTTCTGGAATATATTACAGTAGAAAAGTAGTTTCAATGCTCAGTTTACTTGTCATTTTATGATTACAGTAATTATTTTTTCTTCTTTTTTTTTCTTCTTTTTGTATGATGAGGGGCTAACTTTAATTTAATTGGTGTTATCAGAAATTGTTCTGTAGTGACACATATGCCTTTTTGCTTGTGTACCCTTTCTTTATCTACTGTGACCCTTCTGTTTCATCCCATGCTGTGTTTTGTTTTAGTGAAATTTATGTGTGTTGTGCAAGGAGATATGGTTTGCATTTTTCATGATGGTGATCGAAACAACATCGAGCTTACCTGTTGGGCGCACACGCAGAAACTCAGATGTCGATAACTCGAACCAGTTCCATTCATGATTTTTTACGTTCTTGTCTGTGAAATGTGTTGATGAGTTTCCAAACTCCCATGACCTCCTCCCACACAAATGGACGCTCGGGCATGCACGCGCTCAAAACCTTTGGATGTATATTCAATTCACGTCCTAATATTTCTATAACCAAATAAGCTCATTCAAGCGAGAAAAGACAAAAAAAAAAAAGGACCTATAGATTTGAAAGGAAAGCTTCTTTGATGTATGAGCTGATCATTGGCTATCACAGGCATTAAGTTCCTTTCTTGAATAAGACAGTAATTTGTACGTATGATCTAAAAAAACGTATGGCTACATTTTCACCAATCACATTAGGCTTCATTTCCCATTACCCCTAAAAACACAACTGATGGAGATCAAGTTTATACTGCCTAAGAATTTATCCGTGTTTACGTATGTTGTTCGAGTGACACTTAGTTTGTCTAAAGAGGAGAATACTTTATCTTGGCCCTCCCTAATTTTCAGTTCTATGCCCATCTATAGTGCAACAAGTCTCTAAGGACATTTATTGACTCCATTTCATTGGGAAAATGTTCTCTTTGCACAAAGAATCACCTAGTTGGATGCAACTTGTAAGTACTTCTCAAAGTGATCATCGTGTAACAGACCAGGTTTTTAGATTTTTTTCATACAAAAACAACGGATGGAATAATTCTTAGTTTATACTTTATTGGTTCTCGATAAGCAAATTTGTGAGATGCAGCAACTGGTTCTGTATTGTCACGCCCCGAACCCGTCAGGCACGCAATATCCCACCAGAGCCATCTTGTTTCGGTGGTACCCGGGATCCGTTCAACTTACAATTTAAAACTCCTAAATGATATAAATATACGGAAGCGATAAAACTTCTCCATACAATTCAAACTTAAGATGACTCGGGACATAGGGAACGTCTTCTTGTAAATGGCGACTACAGATTCAGAGGATACAACTCTAACTTCAAGGTAACATAAAATCCCTAAAGTCACAAAAGTGTAAATCCATTTCCCATAATTACTTCTTCAAATACCGATCATTGGCAAGCTCAGATTTCCATCGCCTAGGGCCTGAAAAAGTTAATCCCAAGACGAGGTGATATATAAATCTCAACAAGTTCACCCTAAACCTAGACTAGGCCATTAGTCCTCCCAGATTATGCAATAAAATAATAGACAAGGATTCATCGATAAAACAACACATGACAATCAAACATCAAGGCACCTCGATATGTCTGGCATAACGCAATCACGATTCAAGGACAATCATATCATCACAACCAAGCTTCATACTAGCGTAACATTAAGTTCCTAAGCAAAGGTGTATTCTCAATTTCATCACCACTTTCAATTCCAATGGCCAAGCCTGCGTCAACACGCATCAGACTAATCACAAATTTAACCCCAATGGCCAAGCCCGCGTCAACACGCGTCAGGCTAATCAAGGTCTCGATTGGCAACCCGCGTTTTGACGCATCAGTTTCCAAAGGCCATTTCGATACTTGTGTCAACACGTATCAAGACTATCCCGCATTCTGACGCATCAGGATATCAATTCTCTTTTCAATAGCTATGCCCGCGTCAATATGCCTCAGGCTCGGCCCGCGTCAATACGCATCGGACCATAAAGTTGACAAACCCGCGTTAAAACGCCTCAGGTTTCAAAAGCCATAACCAGGCTCGTGTCAACACATACTAAACTTGTCCCGCGTTATGACGCATCAGGATATGAGCTAACCCCACGTTCTGACACATCAGGGTGCCACAAGCCCTTAGGCTCACAAATCAACTCCCCTCTTAAGGAACTTCATAATCGAGTACAATTTTTATCAGCCAAGTAATGAATCATTAGCATGCAAGACGTCAAGGCCAATCGTCCACAAGGTGATATCAAATACACAACAAAATAGTCAATCTAACGATTTGTTCTCCTGCCTACTCATTCATATTTCTCATACAGTCGCCACTCAAGGCCAAATATCACATAACCTACCAGCATCCATGTCAATCGAATGCACACAACACCAACTTAACCATGAGATTTATAATTTCTCATCATCAGGAGTACACACAACTCGCACCTCAGTTATTTCAATCGATCATGAACAATCAATGCAATAGACTCATAAATTCATCAATATATCATCCAAATGCATCCAGTAGTGTCCTAACTTCCTAGCAAAGGTTTAGGAGTCACTTACCTTTCAATTTTAATCCGTAAAATTCCCTCCAAGACTCTTCCAAAGATTCGGTTCCCTTGATCCCAAAACAGGACAGCCGTGCGACCTAATCCAAAGTTCGTCAAACGATCAATTTTTCTACTCCAATCGTCAATTCACGGAGCATACACCTCATTAACATCTCAATTGACATTCTAGTATGTCCTAACGAAGAATTCAAGGCACAGCGACACCCCAAACAGCCCTTAAAGTTCAGATTTATTCAAACTGAAACAGGGCGGAGTTTGGTTCTACCCTTCTCCCCATCAATCCGTCCATAATTCAACTCTAAACTTTGATTTACCACTAATTCAACTTGTTAACATGTCATACTATGTCTATAGGGGCCTCACCGAGAGTTTTAGAACAAATCGACGTCACAAAGAGCCACGAACAGCCACGGTTCCCCTAAGTTCACTGGCGGTCAGAATCTGTTCCGAAATTATCACCATAAAACAGCCATGGTTACTCCTCTTAACTCAATCAAATTCACAACTTCAGCTCAGCCAACACAAGTACTATGGGTTAAAAAGTCCTCACCGAAAATTTGAAACAATTTGATGCCTCGAAGTGGCTAAACGAAGACTTCCTCCAACTTGGTCAGAACCTGCCCCATTTGGACCTTCATTCACTCAAATTGAGCTACTGAAAGATCTACTAAGTCAAATTGAGCTTATAATATGTCTGTGGAAAGATAGAATAATAAGCTTTCATTTGGTGATGGTTTTACATTGATCTGATATCGGATGACGAAGTTATGGCCGAAACAGTGGGACGGGTCGGGATTGGTCTGGCAAAATAGCTCGGGTGAAGGAGAAAGAAAGAGAAAAAATGAGAGGAAGAGAGGGGAAGGGTGGTCCACGAAAATGAGGAAGAAGAAAAATGTATTAGGCTTGATCTCACTTGGTCAACTCCTTTAAATGGTAGGTTAAAAGTGTACACTTAATGCTTACCATCCAAATAATGCCACTTGTATTCATCTAATTAATGTCTTGACTATCATTGACTTCAATTGACCAATATATCGTCCCATTTTCGGCAGCCATAAGGGTTTGTAATTGACTAAAATACCCTCCTTCAATCCCTTAATACAAGGCCAATCTCTGAGGGGCAAATTAATAATTTTACACTTACTGTCCAAAACTTCATTTTTCCTATTTTGAATGACCATCGGCGAGGCAACGTCAATTCTAATCCAATGTTAGAATTTTTCATTTCCACTATTCCAATTTTGAGATTCCATTCCTTTTCTCAAGCTTTGAGGGGCCGAAAATTCGGAATGTCACAACTCTTCTCCCCATAAAGAAATTTCGTCCTCGAAATTTGCAACATTCTATCCATCCAGTCCTTTGGGGCATCGGCGTCTCATCGCATTCTCATTATTCAGGATAATTCCTTTCATGACTTGACGTTCTTACTTGTCCTCTCCGACAAAAGCCATCTTTCCCCAGGATTTGTTTCCTTCAGTCCTCAATCTGTATTTGTTCATCTCCATTCTCTTTCACTATTCATAACATTTGTCAACAGTTCATCCTCGAGCGTTCACATCATCTCTTCTATTTGTCCATCACCATTATTACTAATCCATCGTCAGTATGCACTCTTTAGTGTCCATACCATTTGACATATCACTCCATTTAAACGTTCTTTCGTACCAACAGAGATTTAAGGGCTTTATCAACTTGCCCGCCATTATCCAAATCGAGTCACAGCCTCCTCGGCTCCTTAAACAAGTTCATAATTACTTCTTTGTCGGCAATTCTAATACTTGATCACATGTTAGGCTAACCCAACTTTCAGTCCATTTCATCAATAGTTCTAAGGCAAATCTTGGCACCCTTTTATGCCTTCACAATGAATACCATAATTCTTCCTTCGAATTTTTGACGAGGTCATCTCTTTAAATTCCCCTTCAATACTAGACTTATACTCTCGTCCATAGGACCTCAAGGGTTCTATTCATTCCCATAACCCCTTAAGTATCAGGGTTCGATCATGGCAATATCTCAATTCCCTTTTGGCCTTCAAGCTAGGTGCTTCCAGTAACCGTCAATTAGTTAATCGACAAACTTCCAATTTAGAAGTTGAATATCTTATTTCTCAAGGGAAGATCTGTCCCTCTATCATCAATTACACAATGCTCAATCCTCAACTTCTTATAGTTCACATAACTTCGAGGTCTTTCTTTATACAAGTGACGCTCTCATATTCATAAGCAATTTCATACATCTGCGTTGCCTCTTGTTTAATTCCCCTCGGGAATCTCTTCGTACTACCTTATTCTCTCGTGGTAGACAAAGATTCAAAGTCTTCTTCCATCCCAAACAAGTTTTTCCCAAACTTTATCGCAAGAACATCCACAAATCAACTCCAATCATGCTCTAAGCATTTCAACTCATATAGCCTTATTGTCACGGTGCATTCACACAGTTTGTATCAGTTTGCCATACAACGCCTCAAATTCCCTTCTTATGCCACGCCATTATGATTCTCTCGACTCTTTCGATTCCAAATATAAACGCCATTATCAGTGTAATCATCCACTTGACTTAAGTCCTCGAAGACTCTTATCACGTTCATTTATCCATTCTCGTCACATCTCGTCCTTAGTCCATTTCATCAATGGAACAACTCTTGTGGGGAGTCTTCCCACGATCCGTCTATAACAATCCACCAATCCCCAGAAACTTTAAGTTTTAGCAATTCGCATCAACCTTAGTCGATTCACCACTTATTACATTTCTCAAGTGCTCCACATGGATTTCATTTTCCAGAATTTCCACAACTGAGGAAACTTATTTCATCAGATCTACAGCTCGTGCTCTTCACAATTAGCATACAATGAGCATCTCCTTAGGGTTCATAGAATACTCTCAAAATCATTCATGTTTCTCATGGCTCCTTAAATGAGTCAAATCATCATCTCTCATGACGGTAACAATCAACTCAATCATTCCTTGGATACCCAATCCAACTGTTATTCACTTTATTACTACCAAGTGTCGAATTATTCCAACTGTCCATGGTACCATTCACTTGAGAGCTCATACCTTGGCTCTCTGCTCTCATGGGTCCCCACTTGGACCACACCATATTTTGTTCATTTTTGTCACTCTTTCCTCCGGAAGCATTAGTGCCTTAGCCTCTGGGTTCCACAACCAGCTAATGCGACCTTATCTCGACTTCATCCGTTCAACTGAACATCGACATTATCCTAGAATTCAACGTTGTCTACAGGACAGTTTCTCGATCTTAACTTTCAGGAATCATCCAAATTCTAAGTCTTCTTTCTCAGTCTAGACGCTCAATCATAACATCAAGACAAGGATTTCCTCTTCCTTCCGCACTAGGGTCTCTTTCCCTATGAAGGAAACTATACACATCAGTGGCACTCTCTCACTTTGAATCCACCTTGTCCTTTTTATTCCATGGGACGCTAGTCTTGAAGTCTATGCCAACGATGATACCTTCATTCCAGGATTCAAATGTCCTCATGCCTGACATTCTCCTTCTAATGACTTAGTCACTTCAAGTGACAAAATTTCAAGGAGTCGAGGTTCTTCCTCAGTCTCACAAATTCTCGTATCGAATACTCAATTCGACTACCTCGAGTCACTTTGTAATTACACTCTAAGCGCTCTTTTCGCTTCCTCAACCATTCGTAAAATCGCAAGTCGCTAGGACTATCAAGTTCATTAATCTTTCTTGCCATCAACAACCATCTCAAGGTCCCATCGTCTTTTAAGAAAGACACCATACTCTTTAGGGATGATAACTTATAATACCACTTCTAGTGGTTCCGACTCGTCCTCAATCAATTCCATTTCAATCAACATGGTCCAACAGACTGACACGTCAGTCTCTTTTATATTCCTCATATCAACAAGAAATTTATCACCATAATCTTTACACCAAGGTAACAACCATTCCTTAAAGGCACATTTTATATTCCATAATGAACATTCTTTGCTCGTAATCCATGAGCAGGAGTTCTCTTATTCTCATGTCTTCCAATCATTCACTTCACTTACTGAGTCCCATTACCATTCCTCAAAGTAAGGAATAATCACTAGCCATAAGGCTTTCAAATTCCTTTCTACTCGGAGACCTCCCGTCTCACACCAAAGGGTCTTTAACCACTTTTATCATATGCTTAAATGATCTTGAGAACTCTGTCTCGCATTGATCGATCGTCCTCAGATCCTTGCAAGATTATTAGGATCCACACAACTATTGTTCTCAAGCAATCCCAGGAAAATACTTCCATTGAACAATTCAACGAAGGCAGTCCAAACATATATCATGCCTTCAAGAAAAACTCTTCCCTCGGTGTCATTTCTCCAATCATCAACAACCTCTTAAGGCTAATAATTGCCAGGGTTACTTTCTTTCTTTAGTGCACCCAAAATCTCTAAGGCTTTCTCACGAAATCCTTAATTTATAAGAAGTCAATTTCAAATTCCATCCCTTCATCAAACTCAGCCAATCTCAACCTTATACATCGCTTCACTAGCTTCTAAAAAAAACTCTCGAGGTTCCTGTCCATGTCTCCACTTTGGAAATGAGTAGTCTCATAGTTACCTTTCTCGTGACTTCCATCACTTAACTCGTCAGCACTAGTCATCTCAGCGACTTGGGTAACAATGGCAGCTCCTTCGCGAGTCTGCCTACCCATTTATTTTTCTCATTTCCACTTAAGTTATCATGACCCCTTATTACACTTAGGTCTTGCACGATTAACAAAATCGAGCCATATTCTCTTCAAGTACTCATATTCTAGTCACTCAATCTTACTCAATTCTCATGATCCATCTCAATTCTTGGATCTTCCAATATCTTGCATATTTGAGCCAAGTGCTCCTCTAGCGACCATACTTTGGTCGTTCAACTTTATTAGGTTCTCATGTCACTTGAACCACTATGATTCCCTCTAGGAATCAAAGACTTAAGTCATCTACTCAAGTCTAGCAGTCTCAGGCTGCTCATCTCATTATCTTTCAGCATCAATCAACCATCCAGTGGTGCTTAAGCAACTCTCAACTAATTGTCCATTATCCAAGAATTCTAAATCCTCCTTAAGCAGCATCCACACATCATGCAAGTCTCAATGAGGCAACTTCTCAATTAACAGTCAATTTCTGGGCAGGCCTCAACTAGGCCAACATTCAACTAGGCCAACGTCAAACAGCCATTCAAGGCATCACTTCGGTAAGTCAATTACTCATGTCTTAAATCTAGAGGCATCTGTCACTCTAGCATAATCACATCAGGTTATCTCAACCTCAACAGGTATTAGTTTAACGGGGTATAAACTCCCCACAAGCCGTCTAATCTCTCAGTTAGACCCTGGCCATAATAATCCCACGACGCCAATTATAAAACACACCTCACAGGCCAATCACAAACATCTGTTTTCTTTTCAAACGGTATCATCTGCCAAATACAAGGCTCTCAACCATGCCAAACACAGGCACCATCATAAATGACATGCTACTTTCGAACATTCGCTTAAAAAAAGCAATCCCGTGACATACATCACTTAACCACAACCAGACTCAACCTGATACCTAAACTTTCTCTTTCAATTTATGGCTTGGGTCATTCCTACCTCCTTGATCTTAGAAGCCTGCCAGGAGCCGCTCCTTGTCAGTACCCCTCTATACCGGCGATCACTCCCCGTCCTCATCAGACCTGATAGTTGCAGGTTATCCCAAGTCATACATCTACGGAGGAAGCCCCGTTCCACACGTTCCATAACATGCTTCATTACAGTTTGTATGTATCCCATCAACTCGTCCCATACCAAGCGATGGTTTATTAAGTCTGACAGCGATAAGCTCATGTATGGACCCCCATTAACTTTCATTTCATAATCACAAATACATGCACAACATGTTTGTTCTCGCTACTCATCACACCATGGTAGTTTCCCAATCAATTCTCATCCATAAAAGATTTCTAATTCCCACAAGCGATCATCAACTCTTCCAAATCAATTTCCTATGTTTAATCATACACCTCAAGTTTAGTTGCTAATCAAGTCAAATCCATATACATTCGATCACAACTGATCTTCAATCCAAATGCTCATTGTACACATTTCATCTCATATCATCCAAAGTTGACAATAGCAATCAGTAGCTAAAACCATCGAGATATAACACAATTCAAGCTTGAATCCACTATTACCAGTCATCTCTTTATAACTTATTTTCCTCAAGTTGGGTCATCGACAAACCACAATTACAATCATGTAATCCCATTGACCCCTCATTCATAAGCAATTCCCTACTAACCTCAAACACAATTACTACCTCAAAATCCATGCTTATGACGCTTTAATTTCAGCTTGCTTCCACTTGAACCTCAATCACAACATCAATCAAGATCATTCATAAAAATCGATTCTAGAACCATCGGAATACAACACAGGTTCAAGCCTATAATCCTCAAGGTTCAATGATCAATACTTAATCTTAAAAGCCTCACTATCTAATTGTCCCCAAGTCATCACTCCTTATCACTCCAAACCTCAATCATATTGGATAGAGCTGACCTTGCTATGATACCACTTAAACGGGTATGTCACGCCCCGAACCCGTCAGGCACGCAATATTCCACCAGAGCCGTCTTGTTTTGGTGGTACCCAAGATCCGTTCAACTTACAATTTAAAACTCCTAAATCATATAAAAATACGGAAGCGATGAAACTTCTCCATACAATTCAAACTTAAGATGACTCGAGACATAGGGGACGTCTTCTTATAAATGCCGACAAGAGGTTCAGAGGATACAACTCTAACTTCAAGGTAACATGAAATCCCTAAAGTCACAAAAGTGTAAATCCATTTCCCATAATTACTTCTTCAAATACCGATCATTGGCAAGCTCAGATTTCCATCGCCTAGGGCCTGAAAAAGTTAATCCCACGACGGGGTGAGATATAAATCTCAGCAAGTTCACCCTAAACCTAGACTAGGCAATTAGTCCTCCCAGATTATGCAATAAAATAATAGACAATGATTCATTGATAAAACAACACATGACAATCAAACATCAAGGCACCTCGATATGTCTGGCATAACACAATCACGATTCAAGGACAATCATATCATCACAACCAAGTTTCAAACTAGCGTAACATTAAATTCCTAAAGGTGTATTCTCAATTTCATCACCACTTTCAATTCCAATGGCCAAGGTCTCGATTAGCAATCCGCGTTTTGACGCATCAGGTTCCAAAGGCCATTTCGATACTTGTGTCGACACGTATCAAGACTATCCCACATTCTGACGGATCAGGATATCAATTCTCTTTTCAATAGCTATGCCCGCGTCAATACGCCTCAGGCTCGGCCCGCGTCAATACGCATCAAACCATAAAGTTGGCAAACCCGCGTTAAAACGCCTCAAGTTTCAAATGCCATAACCAGGCTCGTGTCGACACGTACTAAACTTGTCTCGCGTTATGACGCATCAAGATATGAGCTAACCCCGCGTTCTGACAATCAGGGTGCCACAAGCCCTTAGGCTCACAAATCAACTCCCTTCTTAAGGAACTTCATAATCGAGTATAATTTTTATTAGCCAAGTAATGGATCATTAGCATGCAAGACGTCAAGGCCAATCGTCCACAAGGTGATATCAAATACACAACAAAATAGTCAATCTAACGATTTGTTCTCTTACCTACTCATTCATATTTCTCAAACAGTCGCCATTCAAGGCCACATATCACATAACCATACCAGCATCCATGGCAATCGAATGCACACAACAGCAACTTAACCATGAGATTTATAATTTCTCATCATCAGGAGTACACACAACTTGCACCTCAGTTATCTCAGTCGATCATGAACAATCAATGCAATAGACTCCCAAATTCATCAATATATCATCCAAATGGATCCAGTAGTGTCCTAACTTCCTAGCAAAGATTTAGGCTTCACTTACCTTTCAATTTTAATCCGTAAAATTCCCTCCAAGACTCCTCCAAAGATTTGGTTCCCTTGATCCCAAAACAGGACAGCCGTGCGACCTAATCTAAAGTTCGTCAAACGATCAATTTTTCTACTCAAATCGCCAATTTAAGGAGCATACACCTCATTAACATCTGAATTGACATTCTAGTATGTCCTAACGACGAATTCAAGGCACAACGACACCTTAAACAGCCCTTAAAGTTTCAGTTTATTCAAATCGAAATAGGACGGAGTTCGGTTCTGCCCTTCTCTTCCTCAATCCGTCCATAATTCAACTCTAAACTTTGATTTACCACTAATTCAACTTGCTAACATGTCATACTATGTCTATAGGGGCCTCATTGAGAATTTTAGAGCAAATCGACTTCACAAAGAGCCACGAACAGCCACGGTTCCCCTAAGTTCACCAGCGGTCAGAATCTGTTCCGAAAATCTCGTCATAAAACAGCCATGGTTTCTCCTCTTAAATCAATCAAATTCATAACTTCAGTTCAGCCAACACAAGTACTATGGGTTAAGAAGTCCTCATCGAAAATTTGAAACAATTTGATGCCTCGAAGTGGCTAAGCGAAGACTTCCCCCAACTTGGTCCGAACCTGCCCCGTTTGGACTTTCGTCCACTCAAATCGAGCTATAGAAATATATATTTGGTCAAATTGAGTTTATAATATGTCTATAGAAAGATAAGATAATAAGCTTTCATTTAGCGGTGGTTTTACCTCGATTCGATATCGGATGACGAAGTTATGACCGAAACAGTGGGATGGGTCGGGACTAATCGGGCAGAAACAGCTCGAGTGAAGGAGAAAGAAAGAGAAAAAATGAGAGGAAGAGAGGGGAAGGGTGGTCTACGAAAATGAGGAAGAAGAAGAAGGGATTAGGCTTGATCTCACTTGGTCAACTCCTTTGAATGGTAGGTTAAAAGTGTACACTTAATGCTAACTATCCAAGTAATGCCACTTGTCTTCATATAATTAATATCTTGACTATCATTGACTTCAATTGACCAATATATCCTCTCATTTTCGGTAGCCATAAGGGTTTGTAATTGACTAAAATACCCTGCCAATCCCAATCCCTGAGGGGCAAGGTGGTAATTTTACACTTACCGTCCGAAACTTTATTTTTCTTATTTTGAATGACCATCGACGAGGCGACGTCAATTCTAATCCAATGTTAGAATTCTTCATTTCCACTATTCCAATTTTGAGATTCCATTCCATATCTCAAGCCTCGAGGGTCCGGAAATTCGAAATGTCACACGTAGCTTCATTACGCTTATCTTTTTATGGAGGTTTTCTTACATGAGATTCTTTTAGCTTGTTTGATTGCTTTGGCTAAGGTGTGGATTCTTTAGCAGATAAATCATATGTTCAATTGTGATACTGAACTTGTAGCAATGGTGACAATGCCCCATGATGAAGATGCTATAGACACTTTCAACCACTTACAATGCCTCAATCATTTTCAACGTATCATCTCTCCTTTTCAGGGTCTGTTGTTTCTTTTGTGCACGTTGTGCCCGCAAGATGTTTCGAAGGTTCGTGTTGGCAAGTTTTTACCGTATGAAATAGAAACTCTCAAGAACATCAGAGATTTTCTGGGGGTCAAATTCGTTACCAAGCCAGATCCTTCAATGGAGACAGTTATACTTAAATGTGTTGGATGTGAATGAAGAACTTGTCTAGGAAGGTTTCTTGATGACAATTTGTAAAGAATCTTGTATCTAAGGCATGCATTGGTCTTTTGCTTGATGACATTGTGCGAGGTCTCTGGTGGTCCTACTGTCGAGCGAAATTTATCTTCCTTGGTCCTTGCAGAGGAGAATTACTGTGATCATCACACCATAAGTGGGCCGTAGCAAGCGTTCCCCCATGGCATATCAAAATTGAGTCATAGGAAGCCATGCTCATATTATATTTTTGTCTTTGATAAGTGGGCTGACTGCTATCCAATTGAGTTATAGTAGTACGGCCTCCAAAATTTTGTTCAATGAAGTTTGGTTTGGATTCGTGTCAACGTATTAAAAGTTGTAATACGATGTCGAGATATGCACTCTGAAGAAAGAAGCATAGCTAGCTATTGAGGCTTCACATTGCATTCTCTCCCTTTCTCTACCATTCTATCTTTTAAGCTCTGCGCGAGACTTATTGAATATTAATCTTCCTTCTCGTGGATACTTGCTTTAGCATTTTGGGTTGCGTGTTTTGGTCTCATTGATCTTTTGATATTTCGTCTCACCAATCATCGCATGATCTTTTGTGATTCAGTTATCTATTCCGGAATGAATATAAGTTGGGTTTACTGTGGCTTTTGTATTTTTGGATACACAATTTTGAAAATTGCACCTGTGGAGTGTGCATAGAGAAGCATGCTTGGATACATTTGAGAGGCCGTGGTTCAATTTTCCTTTTGTCAATATGAGGGTCAACATAGTGGGCATGTTCCATTTTGGATAGAGGCCTATAATTGATAATGGTTATAGTTTGTCATTGAGAATGCTATCCAAGTTTGAAACTAAGTTCGTGTGTTCTTCTTGTTGCGTCAATTAAGGTCGTCAATGCACATCTCTTAAAGCCACGTGGATGGAAGCCTCCCGTGCGCCGACAGTTTTTCTTAGATTGCAATGAAATTGCTGATCTATGCAACAGTGCTGGGAGGATATTTTCTAGTGAACCTAGTGTTTTACAGCTTAAGGCTCCTATAAACATTTTTGGTGATTTGCATGGTCAATTTGGAGATCTCATGTGTCTTTTTGATGAGTACGGGCCACCTTCAACTGCTGGGGATATTGCATAAGTTTTTCTTTTGCGTAAGTTTTTCTCCATCCATTGATTATATACTCGTTCCTAATCTGGATGTCTAAATTTTACCTAGAGATGTTATTAAATAAATAATGTGTCACTTGCAAAGTTTTGTAGTGGTCTGATCTCTGATCTCTTCATAATGTACATCAATGTACAATGAACTTCACGTCGCCCACTGAAGTTTTCTTCCTTGAAGATTGAGGCAATGTAAATGATGTTACAAGTATGATGGGACCCGTGTTGGTGCACAGTGCACAAGCTTGTGAATAGTCTATGTAGATACTAAATAATTGGGATTACTGGCGTTTGGAGCAACTTTGCATTGATGGTTGTTGCTGGTTATCTTTGGAATAATGTCATGAATTTGTCTATTCTGTGACTTCATGCTTTGATTCCTTCTTGTTGCTTTTGACTATTTTTATTTCATGCCGAGACACTCCTCTAAGTCTATGCATATGAAAAATTTGATTGTACTATGATGCTCAGATCGAGTCTGAAAAGTGTTCTTAATTTGGGCAATTTTTCAAATTAGGATTTAAAAAAAAAATATTTACCAAATTAGTATTAAAAAATAAATAAATACCAAATTAGGTGCCCAATTGACTCGACTGGGCGCTGCTCGGCGGCCCAATTGCCGAGTGAGGCTGCCATTTATTTATTTATTATTTCATTTTTTAAAATAAAAAAAGAAATAAAAAATTTAGAGATGGAACACGCTAAGAATGGAACCCATGACCACCAAAGCACTTCACCCGAACGACAACCAACGGGGCAAATAGCACAATTGACAATATCATTTGTAGATTAATTAATATGTACACTCATTAAAAGATAATCATCAATCATTAATTAAAAATAATTTATATTTATATAATTATTTAAAATCGCAGCGAAAGATTAAAATCGCAGTAATAGATAAATGAAAAATCGCAACAAAATAGCTAATGACAGATAAATAGCCAGACCTAGTCTAGAGAGTGAAACATTTTATCTGCAAGAGCATGCTAATATTACGAGTTGAGCAGGTTGAGGCAAGATGTCATTGACTTGGCAAAGCCTGGCCTTCAGACGACATATAAGTTCAAAGTGGCATCAAGGATGGCGCGAATGTATGATTGCATGCTCCTCTCACCAAAACGACAGTAGCACGTTAGAGCGTTTCACTGACCCGAAACTTTTTTAAAGGCTTGACCATATTTATTTTCATAATGGATAATGCACAGCAACTTCCTAAGGCAACATACCCAGCTTCTGCAGTTGATTAAGTTACGGTTTTTTGCTTCTTGAAAAACCAAGACACCGGCATTGATCCCAAAAGTTGACATGTTCCTGAAGTACTTTTCCTATCTAACTTACAACTTGCAAGATCATCATCTGAATATCCATGTAATGTAAGATCTGAAGTCTTAGGATACCATAGTCCTAAATTAGGATAGGTTCCTATGTATTTAATAATTCTTTTGACTGCTGTAAGATGTGATTCCATGGGATCTGATTGAAATCTAGCACACATACATACACTAAAGATAATGTCAGGTCTAAAAGCAGTTAGATATAGTAATGAACCGATCATGCTCTTATAATGCTTCTGATCAACCTGTTTGCCTTGTTCATCCTTGTCTAGCTTAGATGAGGAAAATATTGGTAAATCAGTTTTCTTGCAATTTTCCTGACCGAACTTCTTTACTAGTTCAAGAGCATATTTCTGTTGATGTATGAAAGTGCCTTGATTGGTCTAATTGATTTGCAGTCCTAGGAAGAATGTAAGTTCTCCCATCATGTTCATCTCAAATTCATTCTGCATGATCTGAGAGAATTCCTTGCAGAGATTTTTGTTAGCTGATCCAAATATTATATCATCTACATAAATCTGAATAAGTATGATTTCGTTACCTTTCCTTTTGATAAATAAAGTTGTATAAACTTTACCTTTCTCAAAACCTTGGTTGATAAGGAAATTACTTAACCTTTCGTACCATACTCGCAGAGCTTGGTTGAGTCCATAGAGTGCTTTTTGAAGTTTGAATACATGATCTGGACATTTTGGATCTTCAAAACTTTGAGGTTGATCAACATAGACTTCTTCCTTGATATATCCATTCAGGAATGCGCTTTTGACATCCATTTGATATAATTTGAAGTCGTGATAGCAAGCATAGGCGAGTAGGAGTCTGATAAATTTCAATCTTGCTACTGGGGCATAAGTTTCATCATAATCGATTCCCTCTTCTTGAGAGTAGCCCTTAGCAACAAGTCTTGCCTTGTTTCTGGTTACCTTGCCTTTATCACCCAGTTTGTTTCTGAATACCTATTTGGTTCCGATAACAGGATGATCATTTGGTCTTGGTACCAATTTCTATACTTCATTGAGTTTGAATTGGTGTAACTCTTGTTGCATAGCTTTAATCCAGCTTTCATCTTCAAAAGCTTCTTCAATTGTTTTGGGTTTAAACTCAGAAACTAGAGCAAATACATTTATTGCACTTCTCAATTGAGATCTGATTTTGATTCCTTCATCAATGTTCCCAATGATTTGATCTGTAGGATGACTGAATTTGTATTTCTAGTTCTTCTTTGACTTTTCAAACTCATTCTCAACTGACTCTTCATCATTTGGATCTTCAGAAGTTGCAGCCGGTTGAGTGTCTTCCATGTTCTGAGAAGATTCAGTTGCTTCTTCAGCCTCAGATGATGAGTTCTGCTTCTCAGATGATTGATTTTGATCATCTGACACTACATTTCCAGTATTGATCTTTTGAGTAGTGTTCTCATCTTCAAATTCACGTTCATGGATTCTTCAACTGTCTGAGATTTCTTGTTGAAGACTCGATAGGCTTTGCTTGAAGTCGAATATCCCAAAAATACTCATTCGTCTGATCTTTCATCAAACTTACTCGGCTGATCACTTGAGTTTTTAAGAATATAGCATTTACAACCAAAAATATGAAAATATGAAATGTTTGGTTTCGTTTCTTTGTAAAGCTCATAGGGGTTTTCTCAGGTAATTGTCTAAGAAAAACACGATTTATAATATAGTAAGCAGTAGAGACAGCTTCTGCTCAAAAATAGGATGAAGTTTTGCTTTCAATTAAAAGAGTTCGTGTACTTTCTTGTAAAGATCTGTTTTTTCTTTCAAAAACTCCATTTTTGTGGAGTGTATGGAGATGAGAAATTGTATTGAAAATCATTTTGATCACACAAATCAGCAAAGTATTGATTTTCAAATTCCTCTCCATGATCTATTTGGATGCTTGAAATAGAGTATCCTTTTTCGTTTTGAACTTTCTTCGAAAAGGTTTTAAAATATGAAAAAGTGTCACTTTTATGTGCAAGAAAGATAACCCAAGTAAATATGGTATAATCATCCACAATGACTAAACAGTATTTTTACCTCCAATACTCTGAGTTCGAGTAGGCCCGAAGACATCTATATGTAATAGCTGCAGAGCACGGTCAGTAAACACTTCATTTATAGATTTGTAAGAACTTATGACTTGTTTTCCGAGTGTGCAAGCTTCACAGTGTTTAGATTTTTCAAATTTGGCTTTTGGAAGTCATCTCACTAACTTCTTTTTGGAGAGCTTTGATATTTGCTTGAAGCTTATATGTCCCAGCTTTCTGTGCCAAAGTTCTGGATTATCTTTGACAGATAGAAGACATTTTTCTTCTTCAGACGTTGTATCCAGAAAGTACATATTACCATATCTTCATCCAGTAAACGAAGATTCATTGTCTTGACTTGTGCCTGAGCACTTATCTTCTGCAAAACAGACTTTGTATCCAATATCGCATAGTTGGCTAATACTTATGAGATCGAAATTCAAACCCTTAACCAATGAAACATCATGGATAAGAAGATTTCCAATCTTCACGGTTCATTTGCCAATAATTTTCCCTTGTTATTTCCTCCAAAGGAAACGTTTCCACCATCGATCCTCTCAAGAATGATAAATTTTGTTGCATCTCCAGTCAAATGTCTTGAACACCCACTATCGAAGTACCATTTATTTTTCCTTTTCATTGGTACCTCGAGGTCATCATCCGAGTCTGCCATGAGACATATGTTAGCATACTCTTCATCACTTTCACATTCAGTGTTGCTCCAGGTCTTTGCTTTCAAGGCTTTCTTGGATTTTTCATCCCTGCCTTTCTTCTTTAATAGAAGACAATTTGGTTTAATGTGACCTATCTTCTTGCATTCATAGCATATGACTTCTTGACCTTCACTTTTGGTCTCAAATGAGCGTTTCTGATCATATCGTCTGAGATCCTTTCTGTCTTTAAAGTTCCTGCATTTCTTAGACATTCTTCTAGATCTTTTAACCATGAGTGCTAACTCATCATCATCTTCATCTTCATCTTCAAAGTCTTAAATATCATAATCAATATAAGATTTTAAAGCAATAGACTTCTTACCTTTTGATGTGGTCTCTTCATTAACTCTTTCTTCCTCATAGGATTGAAGACTTCCAATAAGCTCGTCCATAGATAAGGAGATATCCTTTGAGTCTCTCGAATGGAGGTTTTGAAATTGTCTCATTCTTTTTTGAGAGCTCTCAGTAACTTGTTGACTCTCATTGGTCCAGAAACAGGTTGCCCATGATATGTGAGACCATTCACTATTTCAGTGAATCTGTCAAATATTTGTTTCACAGTTTCTCCAGGCTTCATTTTGAATGCTTCATATTGGCCAAGAAGGAAATTGACTTTGATCTCCTTGACTCTATCTGTTCCTTCATATGTGATGTAGAGCTTGCCCCAAATTTCTTTCGATGGGGAACAATCTGCAATATGTTTATATTCAGTAGGAGATAAAGCACTATATAATGAATAAATAGCCTTTGCATCAAGTGCATCTCTCTTGGCCATCTCAGTAGTTGACAGAGTGGTAGTCGGCGTTGAGTTGTTATCCCCTACATTTGATTCGGTCGTTACATTTGCAGTAGCATTCACTCCTCGTTGTACAACATCTCATATCTGGGGATCTTGGCATCTGGTAAATGATTTGAATTTATTTTTCCAGTTGTTGTACTCTTTCCTTTGAAAATATGGTGGTATGTTGTTGCTTCCACCTTCGATCCATGTGGCAGAGAAATTGCTAGCCATAAAGATCGTTAGCTCGAAAGTAAAAACGCTTCACAAAATATGAGCACCAGGCTCTGATACCAATTGATGTGGCTAGCATTATCACCTAGAGGGGGCGAATAGGCGATTATAGTGTAATTTTCAATTTTATCGCAGAATACAAGTTGCACAGGCGTTTATATGATGTCTCAGATGATGGTAACATAATATATCACTATGAACAAATCATATGCAGTTCCATTATCACAGTATGTATGATATGATCAGAGTAGAGATAGATAAAACCGCATAGAGGATTTATTGTGGTTCGGCTTTGATTAAGTCTATGTCCACTTCTTCGGCTATCAACCAATCGGCTGGATTCCACTAGTAAACTGCTCGAAAGGTTACAGGTTAGTGATCTCCTTGACACGCAGGATACCATACCTAGCGTTCAACACTCTTGTATACACGTCCTTATAATTACAATGAATGAATCAAGAAATGTGCCTGAAATGAAGTACTCTCAATCTAAGAATTATAAAGACTTTTCCCTCTTAACCCCGATCTCTTGATCTCTTCATCTCTTCGATCTTGAGATGTCTTTTATACTCCTCCACCTCCAATCTAACCGTTACAAGGCTTCCAGAAGAGATCTCTCCAAAACTTCTCGTTTGGACAAGACATATACCAAAAGAAGATCTCGTAGTCGTTGGGGATCGCCAAAGGAAAATCTTCCCCGTTCGGATCAAATCGTCCATATAATTACGATCCTGGGTTTCCATAGATGATTTCATTCATTTGAAAAGTCGTGCGTGTGTCTCCTTAATTTCGCATCCATGATTGATCTCTATCCCCGAGAATGATCAAAAATGATCCAGCTCGATTGTATCCCTTATAGTGTGTCAAATAAGTGCATTTCAAAGTTCTCTTCAAGTTCTAATTATTACGCGTAAATACTCCACTAAGAGCTTGAGCATCATTCTAACGTCTGAGCTATCTCTGCTCAACGTCTAAGCTCGAACCAACCTCTGAGTCCCTCAGAAATCCCATCTGCGCAAAACCCTTTTGACAAATTCAATCATGTGCATCCCCGCACCAAATGATAATCTTGCAAAACAAGTATTCCACGGCATTATCTCGAAACTTAAGAGTACTTGGATTGTTTTGTTAGCTTCAAAATTACTTAGCGGTTTTTCTCAACAGAAGTTACGTATTGATTGCAAACAACTCAGTCAGATGTGGATTAAGAATAAGTATTCACCCTAAAGGACAGACGAATGATTTGACCAACTACAATGAGCTTCGGTATCCTCTACGGTTGATCTACGGACGAGATATCATCAGTTGAGGATTAGGAATGAGAGTATATCTAGAACGATATTCATGATGCGTTAAAGATTCTATGAGCTTACCTTGATGTCGTTCGGTCAAACGAAACCCATGTCGCTTTTATGGGGTCCGATGAATAGGGTGATCGAGAAAAGTATTTGGATCGATGGGTGATAGCGTCATAAGCAACATCTTACCATACTCAAGGAGTTTGGAGGATTGTGAGTAGCATTCGAGAATTATATCGAGACCTATAGAAGGCGTAAGTGAATGTCAAGTTCGATAAGTACGAGTTTTGGTTAACTCGTATAGCTCTTGTCGAGCGTGTGGTTTATGGTGATAGGATTTCAGTGGGCCCGGTCGAGATAGAGACGGCCATGGATTAGCCAAGATCGCTAGCAATAACAGATGTTCGAAGTCTCTTAAGTTCGAGAGTTGTTATAAACGTCAGTGAAAAGAAGCTATTGATATGCATGACTTGTGAGCATGGGTTTGTATTAAGATGACAAGCATTTTATGGATCGTTTAAGGCTGGAGTTGTGTTTTGCTTAGATGGCCCTAGCTATCAATTCTCTTTTGATCTTGATTAATGGCTGGTTGGATATTCACAAGGGAGCGAGCGAGAATTAGGAAATTGATCTTTGGGATGGAATGATCGCTCGGGGAGTCGAAAAGTTCTAATCGATAAGGATCGATGTCAAGGCAGTTGAGATGTGGTGAATGGTGAGGAAAATCTTTCACCATACGTGTTTAAAGTTAGATCTAAAAGTGAAAAGCACGCGTGAGTGCGTTGTGTTAGATTTCGGGTAATGGACAGAAGACGGCCGATGAATTGAGATGTTATGAGTAAGCAAGATTTACGTGCTTTGAAGAAATTGCGAAGGTTGGTGTCGCGACCCTCTCGAGCGCTACCGGGCTCTCGTGGGCTAATGGGCCGTCCGATGTCGCCTGATCGAACGCAGACCTCTCCCAAGGTTCATTACCCAAATCGCAACGGTTGGATATACGTGGTCGACCTTCGGTGCGGTCTGGTGACATGTGATATGTGTACATGTCAAGGAGTCACCACCAATCGTTTCATGGAGGGTACGATCGAAAATCCTATCGAATAGTTGGGAGCGGTCTATTCGATTCTGCGAAAACCAGAGAAGTGGGATCGGGGACTTTGTTACGCCAATTGTCAGAGTTGACGCCCTTTCGGCACCTAAGTTGAATGATTTATCTAGTTCTAAGATTTCATGCAGACGAGTAAGGTATGGATCCTAAATCTAGGATTTCATGCAGATAGGAATGGCTACCTTATCACTCACAATCAGCGAAAATAAATGCGCAAATCAAGGATCCAAAATATGCAGATAAAACACATGAAAGCAGCATGGCATCCCTAATGAGGCCCTATTAGCCTAGAGAAGTATCAATCAAGGTTTAGGAATGATTTTGACATGATCCGCCCATGAGGGGCAGAATCGTAATTTTGAGAAATTTGGGGACAATTTACCTCAGAAGGGCAAAATCATCATTTCAAATGAAATATGCGGTCAAAAGATGGTGGAAATGGGATCGACAATAAAATCATTTCATTTCCTATTTTTTGGGTATTTCCAGAATTTTTCTGGAATTTAAAAGTGATTTTACCCTTGGAGGGATAAAATCGTCATTTTGGACAAAGATGAGAACTGAAAATCTCAAATATTTGGGTTGGTCACCCACCTGACCCAAACCCTAATTTTAAGCCATTCTCAGGACTCGATTGGAACAAGAAAAATGATTTTCCCATTGAGGGGCAAAATTATCATTTTGAGAAAAGGAACGGGGTTCGAAAATCCAAGCCTAAGAATTGGTCGCCTAACCGACCCTAATTCTTATCTTGGCATTGTCGGCCTTATCTCGCATATACAGTAGAAGCGACTTACCCCTAAAGGGTAATATCGTCAATTCTCCAAAGAACGGATAAGAAACCCCAAAAATAGGATTGACTAGTTGTCTGTGGTCAATCCTCAATTTTTAGGGATTTTTGGAATATTTAAGATTTTCTCACAATTTTCCTATATTTTTTTTTTAATTTTCTAGCATTTTTTAGGATTTTTTTTTATTTTTAAAGCATTTTTTAAATTTTTTATTAAAAAAATATTTCTGACCGAATCAACCCGACCCACTCGGATCGGAACCCGGCCCAGGCCCGGATCCACGCGACCCGCGCCCAAAAGGACGCCGTACCAGCTTTTTTATTTTCGGACTATCCAGACTTGATCTGACGGTTCCTATTGAACCATGTGGCTAATCTACAGCCGCCGGATCAGATTACTAAAACCTACGACATTCTGGGATCTCGGGACTCCAGGCATCCTGTAGAAAGCTCAAACCTATAAAACTGAAATCTTACAGAGAGATGATTCCGAAGATTGGCCTTTCGACATTGGAGGTGACATTTTGGGATCTGGGGACTCCAGGCATCCTGCATAAAGCTCAAACCTATAAAACTGAAATCTCACACAGAGATGATTCCGAAGATTGTCCTTTCGACATTCGAGGTGACATTCTGGGATCTGGGAACTCTTGGCATCCTGCAGAAAGCTCAAACTTATAAAACTGAAATCTCACAAAGAGATGATTCCGAATATTGTTCTTTCGACATTGGAGGTGACATTCTAGGATCTGGGGACTTCAGGCATCTTACAGAAAGCTCAAACCTATAAAACTGAAATCTCACAAAGAGATGATTCCGAAGATTGTCATTATGGAGTAAAGTCTACTTCTTGGACTTAGGGCTGTCATGGGTCTCATAGAAGCTTTAGACTTAAGAGTTCATTCCTCATTTGCAAAGGTATTAGTCCTCTCGAGGTAATGATGATCATAATGCAGGTAAAGGTTCATTTTAACCTATGCAATTATGCAAAATGACTTAGGATGCTGGAGGTTATCCAAAATATCTTTAAGCATGCGAGGATGATCAAGAATCCTTGTGAGGAAAATCCTTGGATCAAACAATTTGAATTTTTCAACCACAGCTTGCTTTCGAGCATTCTATTGGAATATCTCTATTAGAAAGGGCTTCTTACCAATTTTTCTGACTTGGTCTTTTCATAACAAGAACATTCGAATTTCCTAATACCTTGTACCTAGATTTTCGGGGCCGTTCGCAGCGCATACATTCAGATCAATCGAGAGGTCTTTACGGGACCGTAATGTTAGGCTTGGACATGGTTTCCGAAAGGGGGACTCACTCTCTGAGTCTGTCTTTTGAACGAAAAATTTTCTTCATCTGCTCCGGGTTTACAAGTTAAGAACCCTGCAAAGATGAGAAAGAAATAATCTTGCTCGAACTTCTTCGAGCTAAGCTTAAGCATTAAACTCTACGTTGACCCAAATGCTTTAATTAGAAAAGACTTCCCAGGGTTGTAACGCAGGTAGGATTGGGGACCAAAAAAATGTTGTTTTTGGCTCAGAATCTGTGAAGGGTTTATCATTGGTGATCACTGCAGGTTTGCTGCTGATCTGGCCCCTTGCGGTTCAACGAGCGTCTTCAGTCTTTGAAGTGCATTGGTAATCTTTGGAGAACCTCTCTCTTGTGTTAGTGCGGCGTCAACATCTGAATGTGACATAATCTGGAAGTATCTTTCACAGTTTATCTCCCTTGGGATTTTCTTTTATAACCAGATCTCACTAGTGACCTATACACAGATATCATGCCATCTTTTGGCATTTACAAGATCAAACACATGATTCACAAGTGTATAAATATTTGGATCGGCATTAGCCTTGCTTTTATCAGGCATTTTACTTTTTCTTGATGCCCATGATTGGATTTTTCTATTCTCTCTTTTTTTTTTCTTTCATCTTTTGTTGAAATCCCACTTTTTCCTTTCTTTTGGGAATTAAAATTTTCAAATAAGTGTGCTAGATGTACAACTTGAATCTCAGCACTCAAACATTAACCCGTGAATTTTTTTTTATCATTCCTATTCTTTTGAACTCTTCCACTCTTGAAGTGACGTCGCTTCTGCTTTTGGGGATATGCAATGATCACCAACGAGTTTGTGAAACGAACGTATAGGCTCAACTGGGCTGTACAAAGGGTAAAAGTGTATAGGATAGAGAAACGAATGCTTTTCGTCATCTTAAAGCACTTGAATCACCATAGAAGTTAAAATGACAAGCAACACACGAAGATTGATGCAAGTCCGAGCAAGAGCATTTCTAACCATTTACCTCTTGATACTGCTGGACTTACTTCTAGTTGGCCCCAATGTGGGGTGGTTCTTAATAGGGGTAAAGAATATAACCGTCGTCCAAAGGGTTATCAATGGCCACCTGCAGTGTTTGGGATAGAGAAATGAATGCCTCTATCATCTCAATCCATGTAATCGATGCGAAGGGCCCTTATATCCTCGGATCCAGGCTTTCCTATTCTCGCACGTCTCTCATCTCTCGAGTGTATGTAGGACATATTTGGGTTAGGTTTGCCTTTCATCTAGACGAACATTCTGTTAGATAATCTAAGCAAGCTATGTTTTTGGAAATATCACTTTGTTTTTCTCCAGACATTTTACTCCACAGGAGATTTCAAAGATGCATCATGTATACTCGGACCGTGCTTGGACAACGTCCGGTTCTGACAGGCGTGCAGCAAATGTCAGGGATTCATTTTTTCAAAAGCAATGTTTATTCCTAAGTTCGGGCATGTGAATGTTCATTCTCTTGCTATTTTCATCTTACAGGAAGTGAGAGACTTTACTGTGTTTCTCCATTGTTGCTTCCGTCTTCATAAGACATTCCTGCATGTATGATAGAATAGACATTCTTGTGAGTGAAAGATGGTTTAACCCTTGATGGAACAGATACATATCACTTGGTTCTTGATGTTGAGGACTCTTCCGTCTAGGGTTCCATTCGGATGAATCCGATTTTGAGTCTAATTCTTGGGATCCTGCAAAACTGAACACATGCTAGTGTATGCATGAATGCATGATGTGCTTATGTAATGGCTATTATGGCGATTCGGATCATTTCGGGACAAGCCACATAACCAATATCTGATTTCATTTCAAGGATAATACTTCTTCACAGTATCTGAATTTACAGGGTGCCCCAATTCTACTCCTTCAGAATTTACAAGAATCAACGCTCCTCCCGTGAGAATCTTCTTGACAATATAGGGGCCTTCGTAATTTGGGGTAAACTTGCCTCCTAGGTGGACAGCATTTGACAGAGTCTTCTTTATCACCAGGTCGTTCACCTCAAAATTACTAGCTCTAACCTTTCGATTAAATGACTTGGCCACCATTTTCTGGTAGCCTTGACCATGACAGATCGCTCTAAGATGCTTCTCGTCTATCAGATTCAGCTGTTCATATCTGTGTTTGGAGTATTCTGTCTCGGAAAGTTGACCCTCTGATAAGATTCTTAAAGAGGGAACCTTAACTTCCACGGGCAGGACCGCTTCCATCCCATATACCAGAGCGTAAGGAGTTGCCCCTGTAGAAGTCCTGATCGAAGTTCGATATGCCTTAATGGCAAAGGGTAGCCTTTCATGCCAATCCCTATAATTCTCTACAGTCTTAGCCAGGATTTTTTTGATATTCTTGTTAGTCGCCTCCACTGCCCCATTCATCTATGGGCGGTAAGGGGAAGAATTAAGATGTCGAATACCAAAGCGGCCTAGTAGATCATCGACAATCTTGTTGTTCAGGTTGGACCCATTATCTGTAATGATCGTTTGAGGGGTACCATATCGAGAGATTATGTCTCTCTTAATAAACTTTGCCACACTTTTTGCGGTGACATTCTTGTAAGAATTGGCCTCTATCCACTTTGTGAAGTAATCGATCGCCACCAGGATGCAGCGATGACCATTTGAAGCCGTTGGATTGATAGGTCTTATCATGTCTATCCCCCACATAGAAAAAGGCCAGGCTTCGGACATTTGATGCAGTTCATTCGGGGGCGCATTAATCTTAGCGCCGTATATTTGGCACTGGTGGCATGACCGGACATGCTGGCAGCAGTCTGATTCGATGGTCATCCAATAATATCATAGCCGCATGATTTTCTTGGCGAGGAGGTGGCCGTTCATATGGGGCCCACATATACCTTCATGGATCTCCTTCATGAGAACATTTGCTTCTTTAGCATCTACGCACCTTAACAGAATAGAGTCAAATGACCTTTTGTACAGAACTTGTCCACTGAGGAAGAACTTGTTGGCCATCCTGGTTATGTATCTCCGGTCTCCCGCCTGACTTCCTTCCGGAAACTCCCCCTTTAAGAGATAATTCTTGATGTCATAGTACCACGGCTCTCCATCGAATTCTTCTTCTATCATCATACAATAGGCCAGTTTTTCGACTATGCCAATCCTTAGTGCTTTTATTTCTATCCCTCTAGTCATTTGCAGCATCGAGGCCAATGTAGCTAGTGCATCTGCAAATTGGTTATGAGATCTAGGTAGGTATTCAAATGACACATCTTCGAACTTAAGTGTCAACTCTTCAAGATATTCATGATAAGGGATGAGTTTTGCGTCCTTTATTTTCCACTCTCCTTGTGTCTGTAAAATAATGAGTATGGAATCTCCATAAACTTTTAGCCTAGGTATTCCCATGGAAATGGCCAACCGTAAGCCTAGAATACACGCCTCGTATTCTGAGATATTGTTAGTGCAAGGGAAAGTCATCTTTGCCGCATCAGGATAATTTTGATCGTTAGGGGATATCAATACTACCCTAGTACTGGCTCCTGATAGGTTAACAGCGCCATCGAAATACATGACCCACTTATCCTCTGCCAGGTTCAAAACTTGATCTTCTGTCTTCGCTTTTCTGGAAGACTTGCAACTTTGTGAGTTTTCTACCAACATATCAGTTATGGCTCTCCCTTTTACTGATTTTTATGGAGAACACCTGATGTCAAATTCAGATAACATCACCTGCCATTTTGCTAACTTCCCAATTAAAGCGGGCTTCTCTAGGAGGTACTTGACAGGGTCATTTTCTGTTACCAGCTGAATATGATGATGTAGGGTATACTGTCTTAACCTGCGAAGTACACATACAGTTGCTACGCAAGCCCTTTCAACAGGTATGTATTTTGCTTCAGACGAGGTAAATTTCTTGCTCAAGTAATAGATGGCTCTTTCTTTACCATCCATCGGGCTTGTTTGGGCAAGTAAGACTCCCAAAGATTCATGCTGTATAGTCAAATATAAGGTCAAGGGGTGACCTGGGATGGGTGGCACAAGCACTGGTGGAGTGACTAGATAGTTCTTGATCTTCTAGAATGCCTGGCTGCATTCTGCATCCCATGTCACTTTTGCACCCTTTTTGAGTAGTCTGAAAATTGGTTTAGCCACATCTGATAACTGATTGATGAATATGGCAATATAGTTCAGTCTCCCCAGAAGGCTTCTTACTTCTTTTACTATGGAGGGAGTTGCCAGATCATGGATAGCTTGAATTTTCGAAGGATCAATCTGCGATTTGCTAAACTTCGCCTCTTAACTTCCAGTTTATGCTCGTCGAGTTCTTCTTCAGGGTGGATGGTCGGCCTGAGATCGCCTACCAGACTCTCGTGCGGGATACTTCACGCGTGTCCTTGCTCAATTTTAATCACAAAGTGGCTTCCTTCTAAGCTTAGAGAGGCATCAACTCCATCGAATCTTTCATCGGTAACTTTTGATATTATCCCCAAGCTCATCATCTTAGCGATACATAATTTCTTCATGTCAGCAGAGACCTCCCCTTCTTTCGGGTATAGTGAAGCGATCGCCAGAATGTTAGTCAGTTTAGGTATGTCTACCTTCAGCTTAAGGTGGTTCTCCTCCTCGTCAGTGAATATTGCCCCTACCGCTTGGTTGTCAAGGAGCGTGTTTTCTTATACATTCGGAGCCATGTTATCAAACTTCAGAATCTGACTATCAATCAAAACTTGTATCTTCAGCTTAAGGATATAGCAATTATCGACGTTGTGTCCTCTTTTGCCTATGTGGTAGACACAGGTTTGGTTTTCATCAAAGTCAGGATATTTAACAGGATTTACCCTAGATGGTTCCTTCGCCACCAAATGTTGTTCTAGCAGCATTGGGAGAAACTTGGATAAAGGCCTCGGGAGCTGAGAGAACTGCTTTTGGGGTTGCCTCTTTCTAGGCTCTTGCCCTTTTGGTGCCGACCACGACAATCCTCTCTTGGTCTGATTAGAATTGTTAAATACCTTGGGCTTATGGGGGTCTGGTATGAAGGCTATGTCGAGCCCAGCCTCTCTCTCCTTTTTCAGGGGATATTATTTTCTGGTAGAGGTTTCATGCGGCCTCCTTTCTCTTAAGGCCCACTCGAGCCTTTCGGCCACCTTTATCAAATGTGTAAATGTTTGACATCCTGAGGTGTTCAATCTATCGAAGTATTCGTAGGAGAGTGCTTTCAGGAACAAGTCAACCAGCTCCTCTTTTAGGATTGACGGTTTTACTTGGGTCGCCAAAGCTCGCCACCTCTGGGCGTATGTTTTGATCAATTCACCCATTACTTTTGAGGTTCGTAGGAGGTCTTCTCTTGTCGGGACTGTAGCCGTATTGAACTTATACTGCCTGAGGAAGTCCTCTGCAAGATCTTTCCACCCATCATAGTCATCTAGGTCCAGTTCGATGAACCAATCCAGAGCGGCGCCAGTCAGGCTTTCTTGGAACGTGTTCATTAGCAATGGAATATAGTCTGAATATTGCGCCATCTTACGCAGGTAATATTTGAGGTGAGCACGGGGACAACCTGTCCCATTATACTTCTTCACGAAATCTGGTTTCTTGTAGTCAGGAGGGGTCTCCACCTTGGTAAAATGAGATATCTTGTCGAAACGGGCCAACTCATAACCCTGGCTGCTTAAATATTCCTCGATCTTGGCTATTCTCTTAGCCTCTACTTCAGTTTTCACGATCTGCTTCCCCTTTTCATCTTTCTCAAGGTTGATGACAACAGGGGGTGTCTTTTGCTGTGTCTGGACGTTCGGCATACGGACATCTTCCTATGTACGTTGGGCATCTTCTGCTGTCTCTTTATCAGTCATATCGGGCGCGAATGATGGACTTGAGTTGTTCTGATTATGAGCCATTGTCTGTCCGGCGTGGGAGGCTTCCAGTATTGCCTTAATATCAGCCATCATAGTCGCCATAGCAATCATCTGAGTCTCCAGCATGCCTACTCGCAGGGCCAACTCATGTTGTTCCATTCTCGTCTTAAATTGAGTGCGAAAATGATATGTTGGTAATTCCGTGGTGAAAGTGTACATGATTTCAAAAGAAATTCCAGTGAGTATTTCTTCAGTATTGACAAAAGAAAGTACTTGATTCTTCTAATTGCATGTTTTCTATTGCTGAATGAGAAAAAAGACTACCTTATGAGCCTTAGTCTCATGTGAGCAGTTCTTTTAATCATTCTCCAAAAAGAATTCATGAAATTAAAAGAAGTGTAATCTTTGACGATAGTTTTTTATACATTTATAAAACATGTCTACACTCATGCATATGCGTTCAAAGTAATATTTAGTACAAGTGAGTATGCATGAAAAGGCATCATAGTATTTGCTTATTTTACACTTGATAGAATAGCTTATTCAAGTCTAGGACGCTTGAGGTCTAAGGTGTCCTCATCCTCCCAACATGGATCCATCTCTTCAGTCTGGGACTCTTCATCTTCTGAATACGACAGCGATCCCATATCTTCGGGGATGTACGGCTCTACTCTAGGCACGTACGGTACTATGTATTTGGGTACATAATGCTCGACAAGGCTGCGTCTGACCACCTCAAAGTGCTGAATGTATTCTGTGGTAGCCCTATGAACGTTCTCCATGCGAGTCATGTTTTCCGGCCATCTTATATCTTCAGCTTGAGAGTTTTTCAAAGAGTGTATAATAAATTCCACCTTAACTTCAATCTATTTCTTCTTTTCTTCTATAGGGGTCTCTTTTGGTACGTCAAATGAGAAGATACCAGGCCGCAGTGGAGAAGGGATTTCCTGTAATGCCCCCAAATTGCCGGATAACCCTCTTCGGATAATATGCAGTAGCGCCCGTAAATCCTAGCAAAGGGACCGGGTCTTTGCCATTACATGCGAGCCTGACTTTGCCCATTGTTGGCAATCTAAGCCGCCATCGGAGTTGTTCCGGTTTCAGAGTTCCAAGGAAGTTCTTCCATTAGACGAAGCTGAACTTAGGAATACGTGTATGGGTTCTAACAAAGGTTTTAAGAGGATGGGCATCGGAGCTAATCTTAGTCAAACCCATGCGGATATGAAATTATCTGATATGAGATGTAAACCATAGGTACAAAAGATCACTAGAGGTTCTAAAGATTCCCTTCTTATTTTTCTTGAAGCGATTTAGGGAAATGAAGGTCTCAGCAAGGATAATGTTCGAGTAATCCCACCCACAACAAAATTGTCTGACTACTATAGCCATAATAGGGTCGAAGGTGATAGACGAGATCGGGAATAGCACAAAGCTAAAGAAGGCCAAGACAAAAGCTCTACCAGATTTAGTCCCTTTAGCAGTAGGGAGGTTGGGGAATCGATCTAGGAGGAAGGATGGTGAAATTCATCCAGAATTACTTTTGGCATCTGTTTTGACTTCGTCGAGGCTCGTGTCAAGGAATTCAGCTAGTTGACTCAATGGCTCAAATCCTATGGGAGGTTGAACTAGTAAGTGAGTAAATTCAACTCCGATGGCGGCGTTGTATTCTTCAAGAGTAGGGGTAACTTCCAGCCTTTCCATGCAGAACGTAGCGGTGGTAGGATCTCAATATAACGCCATGGTTTGAATAAAGGCAGGTGGGCACTCAATCTTCAGCAGGTCCAATAGATACTCCAGTCGTGATTTGGCGTATTTCTGGCTGGCTTCGCCCATGCTATCCCACCATGATTGGAGCTCGTTCCGGGGAACTTTAAACACTTGAATATCATTCTTTCCCATCAAGTCTAAAATATGCAAATGATTTTGAAAAGTCAATCGTCAACAATTACTTTAAACATGTGACTATGCAAATGCCATAAAACATGCATGGGCTAACTTAATTGCATAGTTCAATCGAAGAAATGGAAATTAGAACCTTTTTCAGGTACTGAAGACATGACTTAAAGTCTAATTTGAATTTCAGGAAAGTGACTTACGCAATTTAGTCAGGTTCATTCTAGTGACTAAGGGAAACAACAACGTCACATTCCATTGGTCAATACATCAAATGGGAGTAAAGCGGAATGAATCCCTTATTACAACCAGGACGTTTAACGAAAGAAAGGTAAAGAGAGACTCTACAAACAAGAAAGCCATAAAAGGCCGATGGAATGTGAGGATCTAAACCACCCTTTCCCAAAGGTCTACTCTTCTTTACAATGATAGTCAGTGGAGAACCATCCGCCAGTTGAGTGTAAGGGGTCGTCTTCAGTGAATTGATTGAGGCATTTCAGCTCCTCTGGCCATTCTCTGGTCCACGGTATAATGACTTCTGGAGTCTTCTCGTGTTTCGTCTTTTTTAGCACCATGTGCTTCGGCCTCGTCTTGATCGCATGGCGTCTCCTTTTCCCCCAAAGGGTGATCATGGGTATATCTTCCTTAGTTTGCCGTTCAGCCTTTCGACGAGCATACGTGTCCCTAGCTAAGCGGTTGCGATGTTGTCTCTTCATTTCTAGATAATCCTTGAACATTTCGTCTGCTTGTCGCTTGAACCTGAGGTTATCGACATAGTAGCGGGTTTGGCAATTTTCGGCGTATCCCAACTTGCGTCCAGTTAGCTCTCGGCCATGCACAAATCTGGTAAAGTGCAACCTCGTGTTCGGTCCAGGGCGAGTGACTTTCCTTAGGCATTCGAAGGTTACCAACTTTGCTGAACTTCTAGGGAACAGCGACATCCTACCCCCTTATCATTGTTATTTCAATTAGTCACTTGAGTGATTTTCACGTTGCATGCAAATTCATGTGGATGTATGTAATGCATGAGTCATACTATGGAACACGAAATAGTAATGTACATTGAAAATAAATGCCTTACCAACCAAACTCGGGGAATGTGAAATGTTCTCCTGTAACAACGGGCGGTTTTAGGTATACCAACCATCCATAGACATGCGTATGAGACAAGTGGGTATACTCTAAAAATTAAAAATCAGGTGAAGAATCTATGGCTCAGGCTCCCACGATCCAAATGAGGCAAATTCCTCCCCAAGGGTACCCACCCAAGAGGGCTAGATATCGCCAATTTGGATTGTGAGCGGGAACGAACACGAAAGTCTCAAGTGCCATCAAACACGAGATCCTTTTGCATCTTTTCCCTATCTAAGGTAACCTAGAGGTGGTTGCAGTCGGGGTTTGACCGTCCGTGTGTGCGATGTGTCGTGATCATCACAATGCAAGTCATGCACAGCAGTTTGTATCAAACACCGCTTCAATATGTGCGTAAGATAAACATACATATCCAACTCCAACCTGCAGGAAAGATGCCAGCAATCACTACACCCCTTATTTCTCCAATCTACAAAAACATCTAACACAATGGTTAGCGTACGTACCTCACTTTCAAGAGCGTCTGCAAAAAACAAGGTCAGATAAACCAACCAACTTTTTAATCGGCTCAAGTCCTCTGGAATTCTAAACCAGAGATTCTGGTTTAGAATAGTCCCCAGCGGAGTCGCCAGTCTGTCGCGACCCTCTCGAACGCTGCCGGGCTCTCTTGGCTAATGGGCCGTCCGATGTCGCTTGATCGGACGCAGACCTCTCCCAATGTCCATTACCCAAATCGCAACGGCTAGATATACGTGGTCGACCTTTGGTGCGGTCTGGTGACATGTGATATGTGTACATGCCAAGGAGTCGCCACCAATCGTTTAGTGGAGGGTACGATCGGAAACCCTATCGAATTGTTGGGAGCGGTCTATTGGATTCTGCGAAAATCAGAGAAGTGGGATCGGGGACTTTATTACGCCAACTGTCAGAGTTGACGCCCTTTCGACACCTAAGTTGAATGATTTATCTAGTTCTAAGATTTCATGCAGACGAGTGGGGTACGGATCCTAAATCTAGGATTTCATGCAGATAGGAATGGCTACCCTATCACTCACAATCAGCGAAAATAAATGAGCAAATCAAGGATCCAAAACATGCGGATAAAACACATGAAAGCAGCATGGCATCCCTAATGAGGCCCTATTAGCCTAGAGAAGTATCAATCAATGTTTAGGAATGATTTTGACATGATCCGCCTATGAGGGGCAGAATCGTAAGTTTTGGGAAATTTGGGGATAATTTGCCTCAGAAGGGAAAAATCGTCATTTCAGATGAAATATGCGGTCAAAAGATGGTGAAAATGGGATCGACAATAAAATCCTTTCATTTCCTATTTTTCAGGAATTTTCAGAATTTTTCTGGAATTTAAAAGTGATTTTACCCTTGGAGGGGTAAAATCATCATTTTGGACAAATATGAGAACTGAAAATCTCAAATATTAGGGTTGGTCACCCACCTGACCCAAACCCTAATTTTAAGACATTCTCAAGACTCGATTGGAACAAGAAAGACGATTTTTCCATTGAGGGGCAAAATCGTCATTTTGAGAAAAGGAACGGGGTTTGAAAACTGAAGCCTAAGAATTGATCGCCTAACCGACCCTCATTCTTACCTTGGCATTGTCGGCCTTATCTCGCATATACAGTAGAGGCGACTTACCCCTAAAGGGTAATATCGTCAATTCTCGAAAGAACGGATAAGAAACCCCAAAAATAGGATTGAGCAGTTGTCTGTGATCAATCCTCAATTTTTAGGGATTTCTGGAATATCTATGATTTTCTCACAATTTTCCTACATTTTTTTTTGGATTTTCTGGGATTTTCTAGCATTTTTTTAGGATTTTCTAGAATTTTTTTATTTTTCTGATTTTTTTTATTTTTAAATCATTTTTCGAATTTTTTTATTAAAAAATGCTTCGGACCGGGTCAACCCGACCCACTCGGGTCGGAACCCGGCCCTGACCCGGATCCACGCGACCCGCGCCCAAAAAGACGTCGTACCAGCTTTTTTATTTTTGGACTATCCAGACTTGATCCGACGGTTCCTATTGAACCGCGTGGCTAATCCACAGCCGCCGGATCAGATTACTAAAACCTACGGCCTAAATTGAACGGAGACTCGATCCGGACCGCCCAATCAACCTACTAAAACCTACGGCCAGAATTAGAACACAAGACTTGATCTGGACCGTCCACCCTCACTAACCTAAACGACGCCGCACTACCACAAACCTAAACGGCACCGTTTCAAACCGTTTTGATTTTCTGATTTTAAAACATTTTCGAATAAACCTAATTACTGATCGGACGGCCGCTAGAATTTAGACTCGATTTATCTGAGCCGTCCGATCTGTTTATTCGAATAACAGACCCCAACGGCCGTGCTGACTGGACTAACACATGGACCAATGGCCGACTGCCACCTAGGAACGCTGACTCGTTGACCCGCCATGTCAGCTTCGTCTTCAACCTCGCGACTGCCTCTGAATGGACACGACTCTCCGACAATGATCCAACGGTGGAATCTTGAAGGAATCGAGCGAGACTGGCGGCAATCGACTCGTCTCAGGTTCGTACACAACATATCGTATAATCGCGTGACTTCACCCGCAGGATCGAGCGCGGGGAAGCTTAAACTAGTACATACATAGCTACTCTAATCATGCGATTCATGGCATTTTAGGCTAATTCATCAACACAGAAGCATCACTCAATGTTCAGAAGACTTACCTCGAGCTTCGATTGAGCTCGCTCGGCCCAGATTTAGCTGGGCGACTTTGAACAGTGATCGGCTATGGAGGCTAATTTTGAAAACTCGATTCGAGATATTCGAGCGAAGTCGATGCAAAATGAAGATGCAATGATGGTTAGGGATGTGTGAGGAGTAAAACGCCTACCCTAACTCAAAGAATAAAGGTTGGAATCGAGTTCCGCCATTAAAGCACAGTGCGAAAGCTTGAAGACTAGACTCACCTGATTTCGTGGTTTCGGCTCGCGCGGTCGACAGTGATCGCTTCCTCCCTGTATAGGTGGCCTCTTGACGGTCTCTTGAAGCTTTGGTCTAGCCTGGAAAGGCCTAACCGACGCTCTGCAGATTCGAGCTCTGCCCTCGACGATGGCGATGGAGAGCGAGCTCTCTCTCGTTCGTCCTCTCCCTTTTTCGATTCTGTTCACTCTCCTCTAACTGAATCAACTAACTTCCTCGTTCTAGAAGGTCCATTAGCCTTTATACCTGTTTCGAATTTTGGCGCCGAGCGGGGAACTCCCGTTTCCCCCTATCACGTGCCTCCCATACGCCATTTGGTCATCGGACGGTGACGGAATCTATTGGGTATCTGTCCAAGTCCGTCAAGCCTTCCGTCGAGTGTCATTTGGCTCGAATTTAACGCGAATTTGCTCTGAGTTTGCTTTTGTTGACTTTTGTAGATTTTCAGGTTTGACTAACCTCGCCGGAGCTCGTCTGGCGACTTTTTGTCTTGAGGCTGGTCATGATCGAAAGGTCTTGAGGTGAGGAACAAGGCGCCCACCTAACCTCTCCCGATTATGGCCGATTGCTCGATCAAAATTCGCCTGAGAACTGTCCATTCGCGCGGGAGTCCTGAGGAAGACGATGACACTGTAGCAGACCGGTTCAACCGATCTCAATCGGTTCCGACTTGCAATTTTTCAAATTAAACCCAAATTGATGGGGAATTTTTGCAATTGGACCTCAGAATCGAATTTAGAACATGAATTTTATCTAAAAATGTGATTTTACCCAAAATTTCATACCAATTTTTATGAAAACCCCAAATTTTCCTTTAATTGCAAATCGAGGAATTGTGCAATTGAGGGCTCAAATGATTAAATTGGACCAAATTACCCATGCCAATCGATTCGGAATGGTGAAAAGCATTGGGTAGTGATTTCACTTTGTAATGGTAGTCCTTGAATTGAAAGTAATTTCAATTATGCCCAATTTCAAGGACTAAAATGCAATTTAGTATACAATTTTTCCCAATTTATGTAATTAAACATTATGTACGGACAATTGGGTTAAATACAATAAGGGACGATTAGATTGAATGTCAAGATCCTAAAAAATGCCAAAATTGTAAATTAAAAGACTCAATTGACATTGTTTACCAAATTCAATCATATGTGTTACAAAGGAACACGTAAAATTAAATCTGATTTTGGACTTTTTGTGGGGTCAAAAAGACAAGGGATTTAAAATAAAAATATTTACTATTTTTCCATATTTTTGTGACCTCAAATGCTATTTTTCTTGAATTTTCAAGTATTTTCCTAATTTCCAAAAATATTAAAAAATATGAAAAATATGAAAAATTATTTTTTGTCAAAAATAGTTCCTTAGACTTGGCCAAGGCTACCAAAGTTGATTTTGTAATTTTTTGACTTTTTATGATTTTTTTATGAATTTTATAAGAAATAACTAGAAAAAGGCTGATCCAAAATTAGGTGTCAACAGTTGGGTCATACCTCCGAACCTTTATCGGAGAAGGCCTTGTAGTATGACAATGGCAGTCTTGGAATGACTTGAGACCCATATGGTTCAGTCGACTAGTAACCTAATAAGGTCATGGTGAAGTGTACACTGCCTGAGAACTGTAAATAATGAGTCGTTAGACATGTGCGTGGAATGAGGACTGTGAAGGCGAACAAGGAAAGTTCGTAATGGCAATCTAAGGGTCGACGACATTGCAGGGTCGCCAATTGAATGCATGGATTATCGAGATTGGTAACCCAAGATAAGATTAAAATTGTGAGATGTGGCAATTAAGGAAAGCTAGTTATCAGAGTGCGCATCGGAAGTCTAGTAGGACCACATAGTTTCTTGGGGTGATGACCGTAAGGGTTTTGCTTTTGGACAAAGCAGAAAACCTACCGGAACTCATCACAGTAGCCATAGCATTAGTCTGGATAACTCGTGGAGACATCAAGATTTGAGAAAATGTTACTAAGGGGTTGATAGGAAAGCTGGTATGGCTAAGCAAAGTGGTAAGATTTTAGCGTATCGATAAGTCAAAGAGCATCATTACAAGCCCAGTGGACTGCTGCTATCGTTGAGGATACGAGAGTAAAAGTGAGCGAAGATCACAATGGACTTGTGATGAAACTTTCAAGAAGTCAAGGGAGAGATGACTCAGTTTGGAGTGCAGTAAACAGATTGACGAGGCTTGCTAAAGTTATAACAGTGTGAAGGAAATTCAGCTTGGCATAAGTGTGATGCCCCAAGACCTAGGACCAACCCAAGCTTAGGACTCGAACTACTTGCGAACAACGACCAAGGGTTGAGGAAGCCACCGAGAGTTTTTGAGGTCATTCTCGACGTGGACGATGACCTGATTTGCCAATCGATTATGTTGTTGATTGAGATTCGACCGTGTGACGATCTTAAATCAAGCATAGATCGAATTGGGTTGATCTCGCTCAGCTGTAAGTCAACCATAGGATCACCCTGAAGTCAACCATGGATTGATTTGTGGCATGATTTGCGAGCTGGCATTGATCGACAATCAAGTTGGCTATGGACCCAGTGAGAGACGATTTGTACTAGAATCCCGTACCAACAACGCACTAGTCAAAGGGCTGATCACCCTGAGCAGTGTGACGTGTTGTTGGAAGAATACGGGTCGAGACAAACTAATCTTACATTAATTTGAGTTGGTTATGAGAGGTGATCTCGATAGTGTTCGATTATACAATCGATCTAGGAACGGGTGATTCCAACCCTAAACCGAGATATTTAAGGTGGTCCTCGACTCGCTAGTCACTTGTGAGCTGACCCTATTCAATAGAATGGACGGCTCAACCCTCAGTTTGATTTGGTGCCTGAGTTCGGTGGCTCTTCAAATGTTTCTATAGTTGACAAGTGGTGATTCCAAATCTCAAGGCGTTGATGAAGATGTCAATCATTAGTCGACCTTCCCTGTGTAAGTAGAATGCCTAAATTGCCATTAGTGTTGTTCGTAATTTACATCTATGGAACCAGACGAGAAGTAATGACAAGTCCTGCTAATTGAAAGTTAAAAGACGTTGATCGATAAGTGTGCATGGTTAATTACCGTGATTACTAGGACAACCAAAAATTTGATTAGACAACAAGGTTATATGGTCATAGGTTGAGTTGAATCTTTGGAGTTGGATGATCCAATCTGTTTAAACGGATTGTGGATATGGAATCGCGTCAGATTGTCAATCGAATATCGTACGTTTGAATCTGACTTGGGTTTGATATCACTTTGTGGTTTCGGTGCACTTAATAGAAACAAGGATTGATTTGGGCGAGCGTAGTATGAATTTTGGGGAACGAAACTGCAATTTAATATGGCCTAACAACAGCAGATGGATGGCCAGTCTGAAAGGACAATTCAGACCTTGGACGACATATTAGAGGCATGTGTTTTGGATTTCAAGGATAGTTGGGAGGAACAGTTGCATCTGGTGGAGCTTGCCTTCAAGGCATTGTATTGTAGAGCGTGTAGAACGCTAGTCTGTTAGAATGAAGTTGTCAAAAAAAAATTACGCTGATAGGAGACGAAGACCTTTGGAATTTTCCAGGGACGACCAAATACAGTGGGCCAAGGTGCATATAGGAGGCCGTTCATTCTCTCATCAGATTGCTAGGTTCTCTTTCGGGGCCCTTTGCCATATATTATGGTTTGAGAGAAACAATTTCCTCTTCCGTGATGAGTGTCGCGACCCTCTTGAGGTTGTCGGGCTCTCGAGGGCTAATGGGCCGTCCTGTCTGGTCGGACGCGGGCCTCTCCCAAGGCCCATTACCCAAATCGCAACGGAGGTATGCGTGATCGACTTTCAGTGTGGTCTAGTGACATGTGCTAAGTGTGCATGCCATGGAGTCGCCACCAATCATTTTTTTTAGAGTGTGATTGGACCACCCAATCGAATAGTTGGGAGTTTCTATTCAATTCTGCGAGAACCAGAGAAATGGTTTCGGGGACTTAGTTACACCAACTGTCAGAGTTGACGCCCTTTCGGTACCTAAGTTGACTGAATTTTCTAGCCTGAGATTTATGCGGATGAGTAAGGTATGAACCCTAAATCTAGAAATTCATGCAGATAGGAGTGATTATCCTAGCAATCACAATCAGTAATAAAATGCGCAACTCAAGGAATCTAGATATGCAAATAAATCACATGACATTCCTAGTAAGGCCCTATTTATCAATCACAGCTCAAGAATGATTTAGCTGTCCTAGCCATTCTACACACGATCTAACCTAAGAAAAGCATTAGGAAGCATCGAAGGAGTTCGAGAGTACTCACATGGGGTTCGCCGTGCCCTGGTTTGGTCTTGGACGAGCTGTCGAGCTCATGCCGACCCGATTATATTTGGGGATCCACTCGGCGTTTTACATCATGAAATCATGTGAAACAAAAACGAAAATATTCAGCAAGGGGAATTTATTGTAGATGGTGGTCGATCTAATTGGACGTCAAGACTAAAAAATATGTAGAAATTTACAAATTAAAATACTCGAATGACATTTTTTTGCCAAATTCAACTCTATGCGTCGTGAAGAAATACATGCAATTGAACTTGAATTTTGACTATTTATGAGTTCAAAATGAAAAGGAAATTAAAATAAAAATATTGACTATTTTTCTATATTTTTACGACATCGAACGCTATTTTTCTTCATTTTTCATGTATATTTCTATTTTTGGAAAATATTAAAAAATATGACAAATTATTTTTTTTTATCAAAAATGGTTCCTTTAGCTTGGTCAAGGCTACCAAAGATGATTTTTTAATTTTTTTAACTTTTTATAGATTTTTTATGAATTTTTAAAAAATAAACTATGAAAGACTGATCAAAAATCAGGTGTCAACAGCTGCCCCTCTTTGAGAGGAATTTCGTCAGAGATTTCTCTCAAAGACAAGGTGACACCTGTGTTCCGATCGACTCGACTGGGAAAAGAAAAGAAATCATGACATCCGATTTTCATGTCCATCAATGTGTGCTTTTCCTTAAAAAGAGATGTGCTCGTTCAATTCCCTGATATGATGTAAGAAAGTTAAGGAGTAGATAGACTTCCCTGCCCCTTACCTGTCGAATGCTTGCGGCATTTTCTGTGTCTGATGGGTTCAAGTAGATTCCTAAGGACTTGTCATCGGAGTGTCCTGGGGATGTTAAGCTCTGACCTGTATGGTAGGTCAAACCATAATGGGATTCCTAACTGATAGGAACCTAAGGAAGACGCATCCCACATTTGGGAATTTGCCAAGGGTTTTGATCCGTGTGGTGGACTAAACTAGAAATGGCTTGCCTAATGTAAGGCTTATTAGGGAAAACGAATCCTCCCGCGTTCGGGATTCATCAAGGTTTTGATCCGTATGGTGGATCGGACCATTGGGTTGATCCTTCAGGCGGTCTCTACCAGTCCTTTGACCCTTCAGGCGGTTTCTACCATTCATTGACCCTTCATGCGGTTTCTACCATTGGTTGACCCTTAAGGCGGTTTCTACCATACATTGACCCTTCAGGCGGTTTCTACCATTGTTTTGACCCTTCAAGCGGTTTCTACCATTGGTTGACCCTTCAGGCGGTTTCTACCATACATTGACCCTTCAGGCGGTTTCTACCATTGTGTTGACCCTTCAGGCGGTTTCTACCATTGATTGACCCTTCAGGCGGTTTCTACCATTGAGTTGACCCTTCAGGCGGTTTCTACCATTTATGAGATTCCAAATTGATATGAATCAAAGGATGACGTACCCGCTCTTTGGGGCTAGTCGGAGACTCGATCATTCTGTGGATCGGTCTTAGAAAAGATTTGCCTACTAAAAGGCTTCACCTAAGGATGACGCACCCAGTCTTTGGGGTGGCCAAAAGTCCTGCAGAAAGCTTAGACCTGAAAAAATTTTCCTCGCCAAGAAGATATTAGTAATCTTTGGGAAGACAATAATTGTCTAACTGACAAAATTCTACAACTTAAGTTTTAGTCATGAAATGTGCATTTTGATTGCTGGAGGTTATCCAAAACATTCCTACCATATACAGATGTGATCATAAATTCCTTGCACGGAAACTCTAGATCAAACAATTTGAAAATTTCAAAAAGAGTTTGCTCAAAACATCCATTGGAGTATTTCTCATCCAAGAAGGCTCCTCACTGCTCTGTGATAATGATCTTTAATAGGGAAAGTGCTCAATTTCCTACCGACCTGTGCCTGGGTTTCAGGATCATTCGCAACGCATACATTTCGACCGATCAGGAGGTCTTTCACGGGACCGTAGTGTTAGGCTTGGATATCGGTTTCCAAGGGGGACTCACTTTTGAGTCAAGGCCGTTGAACGAAATTTTTCACTATCTGCTCCGGGTTTACAAGTCAAGAACCCTGTAAAATGAGAAAGAAATAGTCTTGCTCGTACTTCTTTGAGCTAAGTTATACATTAACCCAAGTGTCTTAGTCAGATAAGACTGCTTCGGGGTTGTAACATTGGAAGGATTGGGGACCGAAAAAGGCTTATTTTTTGCCCAGAAATTGTGAAGGGTTTGGCATTGGTGATCATTGCAAATTTGCCACATGTCCTTCGAAGAACATCTCCATTTCTTGAAGTGTACACTCCTCTTTTAGAGCGCACAAGGATGTTTAAAAGCGTCTCTTGTTACATTAAGATACCGTCTGTTTGTGTGTTTGCAATTTGAGCACGACATCATTTGGAGAGTAGTCATCTTGATCTGACTCCTTTGCAGGGTCTTTTCATCGTATATCTAGACTTTACTGGGGATATTTTGAATAGACATCAGCCTTGCTTTTTACCAGGCACTTTGCTTTTTCTTGATGTCTAGGGATTTTTCTTTTCCCCCTTTTTTTAATCCCGTGTTTTTCTTTTCTTTTGGAGCTTGGATTTTCGGCAATCATGCTAGATATGCAACTTAAACTTTGGCACGCTTCCATTCCTAAAGTGATGTTGCCTTTGCTTTGGAATATGCAATGATCACCAATAGATTGATGAAATGAATTTGCTGGCTCAACTTGGTCGTGCAAAGGATAACAGTGTGTAGGATAGAGAAATGAATTATTCTCGTCATCCTATGACACTTGGATTATCATATAAACAACACACAAAGATTTATGTTAGTCCGAGCAAGAAAATTTCAAACCGTTTACTTTCTGATACTGTTGGACTAACCTTCATTTGCCCCAATGTGGGGTGGTTCTTGACAGGGTTGAGAATGAAAATCGCCGTTCAATGGGGTTCTCAATGGGCATCTGTAGTGTTTGGAATGAAGAAATAAATGCCTCTGTCATCTCGATCCATGTAATCGTTGCGAATGACCCTTATATCCATAGGTTAAGGTTTCGCTATCATTTCCAATCTCCTCATCTCTCAAGTGTGTATGGGACGTGTTTGGATTAGGCTCGCTTCTCTTATGAGAAAATACCCTTTTGAACAGTTCAAACGACTCTTGTTGGAAAAATTCATTTCATTTCATCAAGATTTATCCTTCAAAGGGATTTTGTGATGCACCATACATGTGTAATTCATGTTCAGACAATCTCATGTTTTAAAACATGAATGTCAATGAAGTAAGAATTCTATGTCTTTTTAGATGTGAGAATCGAATTAATTCTGAAAGTTTTTAATCTCCAATGAATTGGGAAAATGGATACTTACCTGCCCATCGAGGCTGGAGATCCTGGAAATATAAAAGGGATATGTCATCGTATATTCTAAAAATTTACAAAAATTGGAACGATACATCTTACCCTTGGTCATATGCTCCAACGAGTGTACAAGGGTTGTGAAAATATGTCTGCCCTGATGGCGAGCTCCTGCCAAGGATAAATATTAAGCATTATTTTGGGTTTCCAAATTCAAAACAAATTGGGACGATACTACTTTACTCTTGATTTGAATTCCATTCTGCATGCCAATGTGCAGATTGTAGAAGCCGGCCCTCAAGCTTGTGGCCATGATTTCTTCGTCTGGTTGGGCAACGAATCCACCTCGAGGATTTACGTCGGAGGAGATTCATTCATCTTTTTGGGCGTGTTTCATGCACTGTTATGTTATTTGAATGCATGGCTTCTTGGGTGCCTCGTCTCTGTTCATCACCTGAGAGGAAAATGAGAGAACATTATCCCTGCATCTGATTGAAAATCATTTAGGAACGATACGTTCTTTTTACCAAATGGGTGGCTCCGCGGCCAAATGCGTTTTACATTGAAAGGATGGATTCCATTACGCTCTGCGGATGATAACTATCGCTTCAAGGACTTGCCCCACGGATTAAACGATGAATTTGATGTCTTCGGCTTCGACATGCTTTCCGGATGTAGGAATGGTTTGCCCCCATTTTCAGTGGAGATGGGTTTTGTCGAGTGGGCAACATCAAAAACTCATCCTAGATTTGGCTTTAGTCGAAGGTTGAAATCCCGACCTTGGATAAGCGAATCATGATTCATCTCTTTCTGCTTCGGATTTGTCATTTGCATGCTTCACATTTTACAATACCAACTTCGCCGCTTGATGAAAATGAATCGATGATTTTCGAATTGCCCCAAGTTCTATAGTCATCTGCGTCGAATCTCTTTGAACTTCATCGGGTGATAGACCAACTGATAAAATGATTTTTCAATCCCGAGATCGAACTCCTGACGTTTCGTACCACTTCCATTTCACTGACTACCAGGACACAGCACTATTGGCGTCCCTAACTGGTTCGTTTTTTGTTATAAAATTCTTGAAGCAGTTAGCGACCCCCATCGAGAATGAAACAAGCTCAATTTAGAGTTCATAACGACTAAAGGTCCCTTAGAACGATACAGAGCTAACCGTCTTTGAGCTCGCTCGGGCTTTTGCTCGCATTTTCCTATGTGAAGCCTTTAAATGTTTTTCTTCGTGGCGTTCAATTGATTCGCCTCGACTCTAATCTAACAAGGGATTGTCGCACTCAAGCATGATGATGCTCGCAGGTAGTACTGATCGCTGCCCCAGATTAACTCTAGGCATTAAGGAAGATTATCTTGCATGGAAGACTTTATGACAGAAAGATTAATGATACATCCAGTCACATGTGCCTAGTTCCCTTGAGGATTCTCGGTGATCAGCCAGTTACACCATGAATCAGACATATAATCGTCATTTTGGATCATAACTTCATAAGTCCATCAGTTTTAAACTGATCGATCCAGATATGGAGCTCCTCATCAAGGAAATCTTTTGATTCTTCGAGCAACTGATATTCGGGTTGACCATCATCGCTTGGCGTTGAAGGATTCCTGTTTCTGTTGTGAGCGATCTGATTCTTTGAGCTAGAACCTTCGTCGTTGCTCGAGATTATAAGAGGATGATTGATCGGTTCACTATCAAAAGCACCTTCCATTTGGGAATGGAAGAAACAAAAATCCTCAGAGCATCCGCCCGCTTGATCTTCCGAAATCATATGCCCAAGCCGGGCAGATCTTTGAACACTAGGCGCAATATGTTGATCGGGGATAGGAAGAGCACTAGCGAAAAGTTGCTGCTCAAACCAAGGAGTTCGTACCTGCTGCACTTGTGGCATATACTCTTGAGGGGTGCTGAGATGATTCAGGGGAATATTCTGATTAGCGCCCAAGTAGTCAATGGTGCTGCTACCAGCTTGGTCGGTGCCTAGATTCGGCAGGGTATTTCTTACTTCATGGGCATTGTAGTTATAGCCATGCCTAGTGTTTAGGCACAAGTTGAGTTCTTTCAGGTTCAGTGCTGTGTGGCGCTGTCTTAGCGCCCTTCTGTAGCTCTTGAGGTGACTCGCGACTCCATCTTTAGTGAGTCCTGGTATGTTCATGATCTCAAGTATGCGCGTTGGATATGCTGAGTTGATCCCTAGTTGCTGAACCGCACTAAGGAACTTGAGATGAAGCTCGGGGGACCAATTGACCCTCGTCTTCTTGCGACCCGGAACAGTGTTGACAACTTGGCTATTGCTCTCTGGCCTATTTCCAGTAGGATTTGATCGAGCCGGAAATTGTTGTGGAGGGAATTCATCAGCTTTGGATTGGTCGGTCGTGATAGTAAGCTCATCGTTAAGGAAACTCCAATCATGGTGACGCATATCACATCCTTTAGAAGGCATCGGTATTGACTTCGTAGAATTGATTTGTTCATGCATATCTCCAACAAAATCCGGTATCGAAGATGGTTCGAGGGAGTGGGGTGGTGAATGAGCATTTTCAATCCTCATATAAGGCTTATCAAGGAACATTTCGCCGAGAGTGATAGGGCCACCGCAATTAAGGCAAGCGATAGTGCTGGGAGCTTTCTTATACCTCATGTTCTCCGCTCGAAGCTTTTCGTTTTCCTCCTTTAGAATCGCAAGTTCTTGACGTCTGTGTTGAGCCCTCAATTTGGCTCGCTTATTTTGAAACCAAAACTTGACCCTCAAAGGTTTCATCCCTAGCTTCTGGCCCAATTCATTTCTTTGTTTCATGTTCGGGAGAGGGCATTCACTAAAGAAAGCTTTAAGCTCTTGGATTTCATTCTGAGTGTGGCACTGGCGACGTTTCCTTTTCCGGGATTGACCATCGCTGCTGCTGTTGTCGTCGCTGCTGAGATCCTGAACTTCGTTGCCGAAAGGGTTGGGTTCTGTGGTTCTGGTACCAGACGCCATCCTAGAATCTTCGAGATCTCTCAGTAGTTCATTTTCTGAGATTTTTGGATCAGTCGCCTCTAGCAACTGATGGTAACCCTCAAACATGTTGGATCGAAAAATGTTCGATCAATTTTTGCTCACTCAGGGTTCTCTACTCTCTCATGTATGCTCACTCTCTCTAAATTTTCTTTTGAGTGGTTCTGTATGCCCATGAAACGTTCTTTAAACATGGATGAAGATCATCAGGCAAGCGTTGCTCCCAAGATTTCGTATTTCCCACTTTGTCGTCTTCTTTCTTCTTTTCAACGTGGAGGGACACCAAATCGATTTCCTTTTCTCGATATCCATGTCTGTCTCCCACTTATTTTCAAAAAGGTGGAACTACGCTCGCCTCCCGCTCAGTTTTTTAATATGATGGGACCGCCAAATCCTTTCGCAACTTTTTTCGATAGTTGCGCTTAACTCCCGTTCAATTTTAATATGGTGACACCGACATATCTTTTTACAACTTTTTTAGGTTTATCAAGCCTGAAATCGCGGACTGGGATAGATCTGATGGTTCACCGAAAGAGCCACCATTGCTTTACCCAATTAACTTGGCTCCACGAGCATTATTGCTATGCCTTTCTTCATTCTCGAGTTGCTATAAAAGGAGGAGTTAATGCAGAGAAGATTAACACTCTTACATAATTGCCTTTTCGTATTTTAATCACTCTACCACACTCATCTTCTTCTCCCTCACTCCAACGAAAATGACCTCCTCTCCTATTCGCGCTTTCTCGGCCGAAATTTTGGCCCAGTGGGAAAAACTCTATAACCTCCTCGGTCGAGGCTATGCTCATATAGCCGATCACCCAGAAACTGAAGATGAAATCCGTATTTTGCTCGTGGAAATAGACACCACCTCCATCGAGGGCACTAATTTAGAGAGGGAATATAGAATCTTCCCAACCCTCTTTATAAACTTTTTAGAGACTTACCGTGTCGCTCATCGAAAAGCTACCGTGGCTCACGTTTTGCGAGCTCGCTATGAGGATCGGTCCAACTGCTTGGTGTTGGCCAACCTTGTGGCCGATAGTCACAGAAAGGCTGTTGAGTTCGCCAACAAGCGAGTCTCGATGTTGCTTCGCGAGAGGGGAAATTTGGTGGAGCGCTTGGCCTTATCCCTGACCACCTATGAGCACGACCGTCGTAATGTCGTGTTGAAGTTTCAATGTGAGTGGCAGGAAGAAAGGCTTGACAGCATTACCGCGGATATAGCCCATGGGAGAGGACTAGTTCGGGACCTGGAAATAGCCGCCGAAGATCACGGGACCAAGGTTGCCGATCTTAAATGGGAATGTAAACGCCTTCTTCTTAAGCTTGCAGATCTCGAGTCTCGAGGTGGTGAGTATAAGCAAAGCATCAATAATATGGAGGGCCAACTAGGTTCCTTTGTGATGCTAATTAGGGCTCATTGCGGTTTTATGTTTCCACCCCGATGATTTGTATGATCTGCTTTTAAGGTCCCTCGATTGAGCGAAATGAATGAAAGCTCTAATGTGTGTGTCTCAACTTCTGTATGGCTGACTTTCTCGAACACCTGACCACTCTCAACCTAGGCAAGCTGCGCTTTGACATTGATGATTCGAGCGTGTACATCTTGATTTTTTAATCTTGCTTATGATCGGATAAAGGAACCTCCCACCGCGATTATCCACAAAAAGACTTCTCTTCTCTACTTATTTTTAACCTGTTTCAAATGAAAAGGCAGAATCAGAAGAAAGAATTTGAAAAATAAAGCATAAATCCTTTCAATTTTATGCTTACTTGTGATTAATAGGGATAAGAGCTTTTACAAGGGTTTTGGCCTTGTGCAAAAGCTTTTATCAATATTCCTCAAAGGAAAGCATATCATTGAAAGGAATGTAATTCACGATAATCGCCTTTGATCAATTCCAAGAAAATCAATGGAATGTTCAAAAGTACACAATTACGATGTGTTTTAAATTCAATTGAAGATACGGTATCCAAATTAAAGTTGTTTGCTAAGAACGAGAGTAATTTGGATATCTATCTTTTCATTAAATTTGAAAAACACGAATACTCTTGATCAATTATTGTGGATTACCAATGATGCAAAACATGCATGAACCAATTCAAGTTTATAGTTCCTTCTGGCGAAATTGGGATTGTATTGCCCTATACGGCCAAAAGGTTGTATAAGACTTCCAATTTCAATTTCATCCAAAGGAATTATAAAATTGATTTTGGAGTATTCGAGTGATTAGAAGAAATGCCACTATCACATTCCAATGACAAGTCAATAGAAATACAACAAATTTCAATCTGAATGTATATAAACACAAATAGATCCCTAATACAGTCAATCTAAGGGATCAGATAGAGAGGATCTCAGCAAAATAAATCCTATACAAGAAGGCTAGAAATGAAAAATAAAACAAAGGAATGTGATCTTAATACTTAGGCTCTTCTTGTCCACTTGGCGCTCGTAATGGGATGACACCATCTTCATCTTCCATCAAGAACATTGGGAGGAAAACACACATATCTATCCTCAAAATGGCATTTAATCCAATCACCGGAATTATGCAATGAATATAATGATTAAGAGCTGTAACAAGTTCGAGGGATAGAAAAGTCTTACCAACCAAACTTAAGAGAAAATCAAGCTTCTCTGTATTTTTTGCAGTGTTAGGTATACTAACCTTCCATAGACAAACGCATGAGACAAGTGAGGGAAAACTCCTAAAAATCAAAAGATAGGGCTTGGTACCTAAAGCCAAGGTTCTCACCTCGAATTCTGGGAAGAGCAGATTCCATTGCACAACTATCGTTGCATTGGGACTCAATCCATAGTTCGAAGTGAGCGGAATTGAAAAGTGGATTACCCCATGTTTTTCCTCACGGAGATTCCATATTCAATTCCTTCTATTGTGTTCCTAAAGAGGGCGCCTGGGGTTTTAGGCGCAATTGTGTGTATTCATTGTGTCGTGCTAAAGCAATAGACATGCATTTTATTTAACAATCACCGCTTCAATATAAACATCCACACAATCATACATCCAAAACTCCTGCCTGCATAAAACAAAGTTAACAAGCACTTCACCCCTTATTTCTCCCATCTACAAAAACATCTAACACATTCGTTAGCATATACACCTCACTTTCGAGAGCATCTGCATAAAATTAGGTTAGAAGAATCAATCAACTTTTTAATCGGCTCAAGTCCACTAAATGGTTAAGAACCAGTCCCCAGCAGAGTCGCCAGTCTGTCGCGACCCTCTTGAGGTTGTCGGGCTCTCGAGGGCTAATGGGCCGTCCTGTCTGGTCGGACGCGGGCCTCTCCCAAGGCCCATTACCCAAATCGCAACGGAGGTATGCGTGATCGACTTTCAGTGTGGTCTAGTGACATGTGCTAAGTGTGCATGCCATGGAGTCGCCACCAATCATTTTTTTTATAGTGTGATTGGACCACCCAATCGAATAGTTGGGAGTTTCTATTCAATTCTGCGAGAACCAGAGAAATGGTTTCGGGGACTTAGTTACACCAACTGTCAGAGTTGACGCCCTTTCGGTACCTAAGTTGACTGAATTTTCTAGCCTGAGATTTATGCGGATGAGTAAGGTATGAACCCTAAATCTAGAAATTCATGCAGATAGGAGTGATTATCCTAGCAATCACAATCAGTAATAAAATGCGCAACTCAAGGAATCTAGATATGCAAATAAATCACATGACATTCCTAGTAAGGCCCTATTTATCAATCACAGCTCAAGAATGATTTAGCTGTCCTAGCCATTCTACACACGATCTAACCTAAGAAAAGCATTAGGAAGCATCGAAGGAGTTCGAGAGTACTCACATGGGGTTCGCCGTGCCCTGGTTTGGTCTTGGACGAGCTGTCGAGCTCATGCCGACCCGATTATATTTGGGGATCCACTCGGCGTTTTACATCATGAAATCATGTGAAACAAAAACGAAAATATTCAGCAAGGGGAATTTATTGTAGATGGTGGTCGATCTAATTGGACGTCAAGACTAAAAAATATGTAGAAATTTACAAATTAAAATACTCGAATGACATTTTTTTGCCAAATTCAACTCTATGCGTCGTGAAGAAATACATGCAATTGAACTTGAATTTTGACTATTTATGAGTTCAAAATGAAAAGGAAATTAAAATAAAAATATTGACTATTTTTCTATATTTTTACGACATCGAACGCTATTTTTCTTCATTTTTCATGTATATTTCTATTTTTGGAAAATATTAAAAAATATGACAAATTATTTTTTTTATCAAAAATGGTTCCTTTAGCTTGGTCAAGGCTACCAAAGATGATTTTTTAATTTTTTTAACTTTTTATAGATTTTTTATGAATTTTTAAAAAATAAACTATGAAAGACTGATCAAAAATCAGGTGTCAACAATGAGCCTATTCTCATAACGATGATTATCAACCATCTCATCAAGGTAGTAAAGGATAAGGCTCTCTCCTTTGGACGTATACAAGACAATCTTTGCAATAGAAGATTGCAAAGTAAATGGGGATTCTCACTTGTCATCTTTGAAGATCGCTTACATGCATCTTAGATTATTTTTTATACTGCTTTGGCTTCTATTTTGGCAATGTTTCACCTAGCTCCTAGCCATCATTTTGGCTGGTTTATAGCTTTTGTAGCTATTGTTCAGGCCGTGTATTGGCCCCCTTTCCCTCATTTCTCTTTCTAGCCCTTGCTGGTTTAGGACACTTTGTATTTTGTCTGTTTTTGGCTGTATGTTGGGTCCCCATTTCACATGTCTGGACCCCATGTTGCGATTCGGAGATGGTGCTGCCCAGTTCTACTTCTGCCCAGATTTGCTGCTGTCCGAACATGTTACTCACTTTAGGTCGACTAGCCTGGCAGTCTTTTGGCCGACGGATCGACTTCTTTTTATGCTTGCCTTGCTTATTTTGGCATTATGTTTGGCCTCTTTTCTTTGCTGGTATGGCCGTGTATTGGCCATCTATTTTTTATCCATTTATACAAGCCCCACCCTTCTTGGCTAGCCATCTCGTCACCATGAGCAGCCAGCCCTTGGTGTTTGGTCGACAAGCTTATTGCTTTCCCTGATGCTTCCTGGACGTTGCTCTGACCACTTTTCTTGGAGAAAGATGCTCTCTCTTCCTTCTTTTTCTCGGCCGCTTGTTTGGTCTTGCTTACTTCTTCCGAGTTTTTTTGTTAGTTAGGTCTTTGGCCGGTTGTTTGGCCGTTTTCTCTTTTTCTTGGCCGACTTTGGCCTCTAGGTAGATGCGCCTTGCTGTGGGGCTTCTCTTGCAGCCGGTTCACCTTTGAACACATTTTGGCATTTTCTATGCCAATGTTGGTTCATGATTTTTGTGTCCGGTTACTCCCTTGTACCTAGCGATTTGGAAAATCTGTACATACTTAACTTACCAAAAAAAGACCTTTGGAATTTCAGGTGGGCAATCATGTCCGTTTAAAGGTGTCGCCTATGAGAGGGGCATCTTGTTTTAGCAAGAAATGAAAGTTATGCCCAAGGCATATCGGATCTTTCGAGATTTTAGAAAGAATTGGAAATTTGATGTACCGTCTTGCGTTGCCGCCGAGACTTGCTCAAGGTTATAATGTCTCTCATGTGTCGATATTGAGGAAGTGCGAACCGGACCCTGCTCATATGCTGAGTTAAGAGGAAATTGAATTGGATGAGCGAGCATCGTACGTGGAGTGACCGATCAGGATCGTGGATAGGAAAGAGCAAGTACTCCGGAATAAGACAGTCCTACTAGTCAAGGCGGTTTGGAAACACCATAATACTGAAGGAGCTACCTAGGAGACAGAGGAAGATATGAGGAATATATATCCTTATATGTTTGAAGGGTTATGGCAGTATTTCAATTTCGAGGACGAAATTTCCTAATGTGGGGAGAGTTGTAATGCCCTAAAAATTCGACTTCTGTAAAGCTCCTGAATTCAATAAAAGTGAATTAAATTGAACTTTAGTCTGTATATGATTTTTGGATCGTAAAGATTTGAGGGACGATATTTGGGCGATTTCTAAAGCGTTAATCAGATTAGATTAAATTTAGAAGTCTTCATCGCTGCGAATTAGGATTTAAATCCTCACGCTAAGACCTAACCCTGATCGAGCCTGGCCTGTGAAAATACCTTTCGTCCAGTGCGCAAATTTTCGTTTAAGTCCCGATTTATCAAATGACCTAAACACCCTCCAATAATGCGCTAGAAATCAAGATTTTTTATTTTGACTTGACCACTTGTGGGCCCCACCTATATAGTCTTCCACCCACCTAGACATGGGCAAACTGAACCGCAGACCCGAAATCGACCCGTTAATCGGGCTCGCGGTTCCAAACTGGAATCGAATTTTATTATTATTATTTTTTAAAAAAAAAGGTATGGCGTATGGGGAAGAGCCGTTTGGCTCTTCTCCGCACTTCCCCAGGCACTCTTTCCCCAGGCGCGGGCCCTACGTGGGGCCCACCTGGGAAGAAAGGGGAAGAGCCAATGCTCTTCCCATTCCCTATATATATATATATATATATTAAATCCGATCGGAACCTGAACCGGAACCAGGAACAGGCCCGGAACCGTCGGTTCCACCTTTTCGTGGAACCAGAACTGCCGGTTCCGTCGAACCGGCCACGTCTACCCACCCATCTAATCCCTGTTTTGGCATCAGTGAGCAAATCGAGCTCCGACAGCTCTTGCGGCCACCCCCGACCACCACCAGTCGCCACATCAACCTCCCTTCAACCCTTAGACTCTACTCCAACCGTCGCTCGCTGCCACAAGACCGTCGAGCAACTGCGGAGGCCCAACGAAGACATTGTACCCTGTTTTGATCCGTACACTGTGAACGACTGTTCTGTCGCCTTCCTCCACCTTTAGCCGTTCGCCGTCCACCACTATCGACCACCCTCAACCCATTGTCGTCCCTCAAAGCCTTCGAAAGTCGATCGTGGCCTGTTGAGCTCAAAACGACCTCAGATTCGCCGCCCATGTTCTGCCCAAAGCTCCCCTGTTTCGGCCTGAGCTGCTGTTCGTAGCCGACGGCCGGCCTCCGTCGCCTGTCGCCGGTCCCGACGATCGTCCTTAGCCCCTCGGTGAGTCCCTTAGCCTTTACCGGCCTTGCCTTAGCCTTTAGGGCCGAGATAACCCCCCAAAACTGCCTCGTATTCCCCCGTTTTATTCTGAATGTCTCTGTTTCAGCCGCCGATCACCGCTCGTTGGAGCTCTTGTCGCCGGCCACCTGTCCCGGCGACCTTGCCGGACCTCCCCATCGTGTCCCAGCTAGTGTCGGGTCTTGTCGCCGCGCGATAATCCTTAGGCCCACCGAGAACCGTCGCCACCATCATTGTTGTCGCCCACGCCGTCGTCGATTTTGAGACCGTTCGAGCTAGCCAGATTGTGAGTTGACCCTAATCCTTGGTTAAGGCGCTAATTGCGCCTAGGATTAGTCGAATATGGCGTTTAAGTACGCGATCGTGGTCGGTTTAGGTATAAATCGAGTTTAGGTTAAATGACCGCAATCGATTAAGTTGGTCGAATTAGTTTAGGTCGTCTGTGGCTAATTGGTGTTAGACTGAATTGACTGATCTATTGATTAACTATATGTTGTGACTTGATCGCGAGCGAGCGATAGGTTAGAGACGAACGAGTAATCGATGACTTTTAAATCGGATTGACTAATAAAGGACCATTGCACGAAATTGAGCCGTTATGTAGCCTAATGGGACTTGTTTTCTTGTAATTGCATTGATGTGATTCATTGGGTCGATTGTCTCGTTGGAATGGATGATTGAGTGCTTGTCATTGATTGATTGAGCGTTCATTTGGAGGTTAATTACTTCGTCTGTGATTATGGTGACTAGTGGATAGTCTGCATATGCATATAACCGAGTGCGAAATCAAAAGATATTTTAGCATGAAAATGGCAATGGGCCAAGTCTTTGAGCGCGTCTGTATGAGCATTCGGCCTTAACCGAAGATAATGAAATGAATTGATTGCTGGATGTGTATTGTATGGTCATATGAGGGAACAATGTTGCTTTTCCTGGCAAGTTCGTACTGTACCAATCATATAGAACCACACGACTTGCCAGAAACACGACAATTCTGATCCAGTGCCAACTAGTACGGATTCAGGATTGGTCGAATGCTGGTCGTAGCTTGTGATGGACCAACGCCCCGTATAGGAATGCCTATCGTCGTGCCGTGGGTGCACTGGATACACCGCTTGTAATAGCCATCGCTGAGAGGAAAAAAGGAACGTAGCTCGGTCCTGCCGAAGAACGCTAGATTGCACTAATGTGCTGGATCGGGTTATTTGTAAGAGTTGAATCACACCAATCGCGTAAATCCTCTCATTGTGCCGTTGGCACGATCATCGTTAATAAATGGACTTGTGTGGTGTCCTGTGCATACTTATGGATGCGATGCCTCGTCTGAGTGATTTACTAATATGACTATTGAGTCGAGTCAAGCATTACATTATGTGTGGCTGAAGACTGGTAAGTGTGCATGTGTGTGATTACCATATTGTGACCGTGATTGGTTGTTATACGTGTCTATGTAACCTTGTGAGCCTTCTATTAGGATGCTTTGGGCGAATCAGTTTCCTAACCAAGCTTAGGCTTGATTCACTAAGATTTATTCTCACCCCGTCGTGGGATAACATTTTCTGGTCCCTTCTGATGGAGCTTCGTGGTACCGACGAATGGATGTAGGAGATGTTGTAGAAGTAGATGAAGAGTTAGTCTTACCCGACCGAGTAACCCTTTGAGATCTTGTCTAGCGGCCCCGAAGTATGGGGTTGTGCACGTACATTAGCAGCTCAATAAGATCAAGACTCATCTGCTGTTATGTATGTATGTTCATAATTATCTTTTGGTGAATCGTTGTGGTGATTGGCTCCTATTATTCTATCCTTGTTTGATTATATGTTGTCTGGGAGTAAACCATTTCCGCATGCGTAAATGAGTATAGGTCAATAGTATGCCTGAGACGCTACCTTTATGACCTCATGGCTATTTGACAAGGGATGTTGCGGGTTCGAGAGTCAGGACGTGACAACATGAGTATTTGATTGAGAAAGAAGTCCATATTAGTAAGTGAAGATGGCGGTGAGAAATGATGAAGGCTAAGTATGTAACCATTTGCAAATTGTCTAGGACAAATCAATTGGTAAATTATCAAAAAGGATTAGGACTAAATTGCCAAAATTGAAATGTTTGAGATTGAATTGGCACACATAAAATATGCGTAATTGGTTTCGGTGATTTTTCCAAAAGTTTAAGGCGCAGAAAACCATTAGTCTATTACAAGGTCACATTCATAGTTGTTGCGAAGTATGTTCCAGATCTTAATGTTTAAGCTGGAGCTCAACTAGCACTCTAACGTGATGTTAAAATAAAATAAAAAAAACTCTTGATCAATTACGTGTTATTATCGAGATTTGTGTTTTACAGTTCAATTCCACTCGAATAAATTTCGAGGACAAGTTTATCTTGATTTTGTCTTCATACTCTAAATCTCTTACTATTGTAATTCCCCATAAGCTTATGTAATTCCCCCCCCCCCCCCCCCCCCCAAAGGCAAGGCAAATTAATGAAGTTTGACTTTGAAGAAAGCTTTGAAAGAAGCATGGACTTTTTCCCCAATTCGTGCAGGAAAGTGGGGGAAAAAGAGGAAGCATTGACCTTTTATAAAATCAAACAATTTAGGTCAATTACAAGATTGATTCTTTGTTTCTCAGGGATCAAATTGTAAAAGAAACCCATTTGATGGTGCTTATGAGCAATATACAACTATCAAGTGATGAACGCAAGGAATGGTTTTAGGATGGTTATCTTCTCTGTCCCATGGCATTTGCTTGTTAATTGTGTCAGCCACTTTATCAACAAAAGATTCGAGATTTCGCTAATAAGTCAAAAGCCGGTCGACTTTTTGAACCGGGTCAAGTTGAGAGAACCGGTCAGGAAAATGTCAGTAAACGAAGAAAATCAACAATAATAAACGACTCAATGGCCCACTTTTTTGAGTTTTTCACCCTAAAACCCGTTCAAAAAGATGGTCAGCACCTCCTAAGCTTCCTAATTTTTCTTTTTTAATCCCCGTGGGTCATATGTATTACGTTTTGGAGAACATAAACTAGTCCCCTCTCTCATTTGTCCTTTCTTCTTCCGCCTTCGATGTCGTTGCTCAACCGCTGCATGTTTTACATCGCCGCTGAATGTCGTCCGCTTAGCCACACCAACTTCAATCATCAAGTGTCAAAGGCGAGAATCATACAACATAGGATGAAGAGTTTCTCTAGGATGAGAGGCATGGCCCGGTCTTGCAACGAGTCAAAAATGACCTCTCGCTAGTCCCTCAGGCACCGGTTAGAATACCTTCTTGACACCAAGAACCGCAACAATTTTACATATCACATCAAGCCAATCAATGGACAACATGTGAATATTCACGTAATATCCCTTGTTGGCCTTGAGAGACGGAGGAGGCTAGGTTAGCCGAAAGCACATAAATTTTCAAAATGAAAGTACTTATATATGATTTTTATTTTATTTTTTGTAATTCCTATGATGTAATTAGAGCCAACTCAAACGAATCAAGGTGCTCGAGTCTCAAGAACCCCGTCTCTTGCTATTGAAGCAACAAATACTAAGATAAAAATATCTACTACAAGTAAGTTTAGATGTTCGGATCAAAGCTGGAAAAATCGATTTCTCATGCTTACCGTCTAAATCGAATCAACAGAGAGGGGGCAAAATAATGTTCAAATAACATTCACTTATGAAAGACAAAAATAACCTTGAAATATCACACAAGTAACAGAAAAATAATTTTTGAAGAAGTAAATAAATGGGCCGTTTATTTGAGGACCAAGGCCCAAAATCGGGTTGGGTCGCTTTGGGCTCGACCAATCTCCAGTTTAGGGTTTTAAGGTGAAACTGCATCCTGCAAAACCCCGAACACTGAAGAAGAAGAAGAAGAAGAAGATAACACCCCTTAAACAGTTCTAAATAAATAAAAATTGGATGAAATGGGATCTGAAGTGGCAGAAAATTTTAGAAGCGATTATTGCGAATCAGTTAAATGAAGAGTCAGTTTGGATTTGAGGAAATAGAACTCTTTAGAGCCTCGCGGGCTGCCAGGATTGGGGCCGGCCCAGGCGCGCGAATTATTCTATCATTTAGTAGTTGGGCCAGATAAAATCAGGCCCAAAATCAGCTGCTGCTCTTTCCTCATGGGTCTCAAAGGAACGAAAGCCCAGAGTCTCAGCCCACCAGACCCCATTTCACGGAGGGCTCGGCAACTTCTTCTCCTTCTTTACCGAGAACGCCCTGCAACCCAGCGTCTATTTTCTGTCCTGTCCAATCGTCGTCGTGCAGCCAACCTCGACGCCATTCGCCCCCCCAGCCCACGCACAACTCAGCCACGGTTCCCTTCTCAAGGCTAGTCAAGCTCTAATCCCTCCTGCTAAATCGTGTAATGGGTGTCGGGTCCGGGATTGGACGATGGTCAAGTTTGAGCCGTAGGAGTTGTGATGCTGAAATCGAGAGGAACGATTGAATATATGCGTGAATGGATGTGGGTGAATTAGACGAATGGTCGAATCGTCACCGGAAGAGGAGTTGTTGTGTGTCGAATATGGGATGCCGAGATGGCATATCGCGTGCGGGGGACTTTAAAACTGAGTATAGGTTTCGGGTTTTGAGGGGTATGGCTACGGTGATGTTTGGGGTTGTAGTTTGAGTGAACTGGTTATAGAAACTGAGGGAGTAAACGTCTCTATTTGAAGGCGAAATGAAGGAATATTTTATTTGAACCGAGCCGGAGGCCTTTTGACCTTTTAACCTTACGTTTTGAATCTCTCTTCTGGGTTAGTGTCTTGCGACTGTGGGTAGATGGGATTCGTGGTCTGATCGTTTGTTTGGGTGAATTGAAGTGGATGTACATGTGGGTGTTTGGCCGGGTATTGAGGAAATCTTTCTCTGTTATGAGTGGGAGGACTTGAGTAACTGATATTGTCGCTTGAAATCTATTTTTGTGCTCTTGTTTTGTGGATTTACGGGTGAGAGAAGGGGTTCTTGTGGGGTAGGCACAAACGTACTTGATGCTTGAAATCTGCAAGGTGCAATCAGATTAAGACCACCATGACTAAAAGCTCATTGAAGCTGGATCATCCACTGGAATTTTTGGCCTTTCGTGTTTATTAGAGTTATCTCCTTTTGGGGCTACACATGAATTGTTTGCTTTTGGCTACTTTATGCTGTGTTTTAGCAGGATTATAATTGCGAATAATTAAGTATGTTTGTTGTGGGCTTAGTGATAGTGAAACTGGGAAGTAATGCCTTAGGCGGTGGCAGAATGTTCTGTTGTGGTGGTTCTGGTTTCCAGGAATTGATTATACAGGCTGTATTTTAGTTATATATATTACAGTTTGTGATTAGCAAGCTGTATTTGTGTCCAAAATGTGCTGGAATGTTACTGTCCTTGCTGTCCAGTGCTGGCATGAGCGGTTTTATGCCGTTTTTGGGTAAGAAATACATTGAAACGGAATCCATTTGCTTCTGTATGTTAGTATTTGTTGTTATTATCCAAAATTGTCAAGAAAGGACGTTGATAAGGCAGGAAATACTTGTCGTATGTGCTGTGGATTGCAGGTTGAGTTGAATCGATAAATTGGTGTCTCATGATTTTTCATAATCTAGCAATTCCCATACTCTTTGTTTAGGTTGGAAGCCATCGGTTGATATTTGCTATTGTGAGACGCATTTGTTACCATTGACTCTGCGTTTTCCTTTGAGTTCCACTATATTAATCATTGTCGTTGCGACTGATATATATGAACATAAGCACTCATCCTCGAAGTTGCATTGAGAGAAAATTAAGAGAATGGGCCTTGTGCCCGATGAATGATACCCCATGGAGTTTATGGGAAGGCCCCGTTGTGTGTGATCTGGGCGGTTCTGCTGTGTGATCTGGACCAGTCTCTGTGGTGGAACGAGACACTGTTATGAGTGCACAAATACATTTTCTGCGTTGCATTTTATATGTAGACATATGAGCGATGCTTGTAATGTATGACTTGTTTTCGTCATTTTTTTATGCCTGCTTACCTTACTAGGACTTGCTGAGTTTATCTCGCTCCATTATCGTTGACATTTTTTAGGTAGGCGACGCGCTTTTGTTAAGTTCTTGGAGCCTAGTTTTAAGAGTTGGGTTGCTATAGGCGGTATTGAAGGAGGAGGATCGGTGGTACGGGTCGTTACAAGGAGGAAGAAGAAGGAATCGATGGGGAAGACGACGTACAAGAGGGTGAAAGGGAGCCAGAACCTGAGGCAGAGGCTGCTTCTGTCTACGCTCGCCTCCACCGCCGTCATCGTGGAGGACATCCGCTCCGACCACACGTGGCCCGGCCTCCGCCCTCACGAGGTCTCCCTTCTCCGCCTCCTCGAGAAAGTCTGCGATGACTGCGTTGTCGAGATCAATGAGACCGGTATGTCTTCCGGCGTATATCCGCTTTTCAAAGTGCGTTTTGTTTACCTAGGTTTTGCTCGTTCCAGCTTTAGAGTTGTAAGGCTGGTAGAAGATGGATGTCGTGCGAGGAGGTTGGAAATATTGCTGAAAAAAAATTGCCGGGAAAGAAAATTGAGCTACTGTGTTGCTTCGGTTGCAAGACTGGCTATTAGTTTTAGGTGAAAGGGAATGCTGATTAATTGAGCTAGTTGAAGCGTTTACAATGAGTTTTTTTTTGTATGGGATTTAGGTTGGTCGGCTCCGCGAGTTTCCTATGAAGAGTCTTCCGTGACGAAGACCTTATTTTGATTGTGTTCAGTTCTAAGAGATAGCTTATGAAAATCAACTTTTTAAGAAATTAGCTATTAACATTTGTCTCTAGTTTGACTTGTCATCTCAATTTTATTCCCCATGTATCCAGGAATTAACTTTCCTGGTTACATGATGGAGAGAATGTGCTAGACTCATGGCCAATGAAATTTTTTGTTGTCATATACGTTTGGGACAAGACCCGGTATGAAGGATCGATGCCTTGTTAGAATGTTTCAATCAGTTGGATGAGGGCCCTCCCTCTTGAGAGGGTCTTCTAGAATTTCAACTATCATTAATAACCACTCCAATCATTTATAGGAGTAACCTCTATTCTGTTTGTTATAATTATCACATGGTCCATTTCTTGTCGCAGGAACGAAACTTAAGTATAAGCCTGGTATCATAATGGGTGGGAAACATCTAGTGCATGATTGTGGTGTCAGCCGTTCTATTGGTTATTTCTTGGAGCCTTTGATTGTACTCGGCTTGTTCGCGAAGAAACCTTTCTCCATAAGGCTCAAAGGTACATATTTCACCAAACTTGTGATGAGGCTGCTCTTCCGACATGTTACAGTGGAACTCAATGGATGTCATAGATTTTCGATTTTGCATACTTTTTCAAAACTTTTAGAAAGGTTTAAGTATTTGTATATCTGTTGCTGTGACAGGAATCACGAATGACTCTAAGGATCCATGTGTTGATACATTTCGCTCCACTACCTTACCCTTGCTGAAGCGTTTTGGAGTTCCTGCTGAAGGTTTGCAGTTAAAAATAGAGAGCCGTGGAGTGCCTCCTCATGGTGGTGGAGAAATTGTCTTGTCAGTTCCCAGTGTCCAGAGTCTAGCAGTGAGTTCCTTCATAAACTCTGTATTTTACATACTGAAATATTTGTCACATCATATCGCTGAACTACTTCAACTAACAGGCGGTCACATGGATCGATGAAGGAATGGTCAAGAGGATTAGAGGGGTCACTTTCTCTACACGTGTTTCTGCACAATTTGAGAATACCATGTTACATGCGGCTCGTGGAATATTCAATCGTCTACTTCCAGATGTTTTCATCGTTACTGATCACAGAGCTGGCCCACAAGCTGGAAAGTATGTCTCTATTTTTATTTTGAATTTTACAGAGCCATAATATTCTACTCATGCAATTTGGAAGTGCCACTTGATGGTCTGTATTTATCTCGCCTGCTTTGTTATTTTCTAATGTGTGCTGATATATAGAAGTGATCTCGTGGCAGATCTCCTGGTTATGGAATTTCATTGGTCGCGGAAACTACTTCTGGTTGCTGCATATCTTGTGATACTACAGTATCATATGGGCTAGAAGAAGGGAGTGAGATTGAAGGGGAGGAGAAAAAGGAGTTAACGCCTCCAGAAGACGTTGGGGAGCAAACTGCCTCTGTTCTACTCAGCGAAATTGAGCAAGGTGGAGTGGTGGATTCAACACACCAGGTATGTTTTCTCTGCTCACTCTACTCTTATAGCATTTGTTTCCTGGAACATATTACAGTAGAAAAGTAGTTTCAATGCTCAGTTACTTGTCATTCTACGATCACAGTAATTGTTTTTTCTTCTTTTTGTATGATGTGGGGTTAACTTTAATCTAATTGGAGTTATCAGAAATCATGCTGCAGTGAAGAATATGCCTTTTTGCTTGTGTGCCCTTCCTTTATCTATCATGACCCTTCTATTTCATCCCCTGCTATGTTTTGTTTTAGTGAAACTAATGTGTGTTGGTGAAAGGAGAGATGGTTCACATTTTTCCTGATGGTGATGGAAACAGCATCGAGCTTACCTGTCGGGCGCACACGCAGAAACTCAAATGTTGATAACTTTAACTAGTTCCATTCATCATTTTTTACATTCTTGTCTGTGAAGTATGTCGATGAGTTTCCAAACTCTCATCGCCCCCTCCCACACAAATGCATGCTCGGGCATGTTCGTGCGCACACAACTTTTGGATCTATATTCAGTTCATGTCCTGAGATTTTCAGTAACAAAATAAGCTCCTTGTTTCGGTGGAGAAAAGACCCCCCCCCCCCCCCAAAAAAAAAAAAAAAAGACCTCTGGATTCGAAAGGAAAGCATCTTTGATGTATGAGGTGATCATTGGCTATCACAGGTAATAAGTTCCTTTCTTGAATGAGACAGTAATTTGTAAGTGTGATCTGAAAAGTTTTGTGCTGGTACATTTTCACCGATCACATTAGGCTTCATTTCCCAATACCCCTGAAAACACAACTGGCAGAGATCAAATTTATACTGCCTAGGAATTAATCCATGCTTATGCATGTGGTACTGGTGAAACTTAGTTTGTTTAAAGAGGAGAATACTTTATCTTAGCCCTTCCTAATTTTCAGTTCTGTGCCCATCTCTAGTGCACCAAGTCTCTAAGGATCTTTACTGACTCCATTCATTGGGGAAATGCTCTCTTTTTACACAAAGAATCACCTGGTTAGATGCAAATTGTAAGTACTTCTCCAAGCCAGACGAGGTTTTTAGATGTTTTCATACAAGACCAACGGATGGAAGCTGTTATGAGTTCGTAATTCCTAGTTTATACTGTATTCGTACTGTATGAGCAAATTTGTGAGATGCAGCAGCTGGCTTCCGCAGCTTCATTCCGCTGATCTTTTTATGGAGGTTTTCTTACATGAGATTCTTTTAGCTTTGATTGATTGCTATGGCTAAGGTGTGGATTCTTTACCAGATAAAATCATATGTTCAGTTGTGATACCTAGCATGTAGCAGTGGTGACAATGCTCCATGATGAAGATGCTATTCATACTTCCAGCCACTTACAATACCTCGATCATTTATAACATATCTTCCCTCCTTTTCAGGGTCTGTTGTTTCTTTTGTGCGCGTTGTGCCCGCAAGATGTTTCGAAGGTTCGTGTTGGCAGGCTTTCGCCATATGGAATAGAAACTCTCAGGAACATCAGAGATTTTCTGGGGGTCAAATTCGTTATCAAGCCAGATCCTTCAACGGAGACAGTAATACTTAAATGTGTTGGATGTGGAATGAAGAACTTGTCTAGGAAGGTCTCTTGATGACAATTTGTGAGGAATCTTGTATCAAAGGCATGCATTGGTCTTTGCTTGATGGCATTGTGCGAGGTCTCTGGTGGTCCTCCTGTCGAGCCGAATTTATCTTCCTTGGTCCCTGCAGAGGAGAATTACTATGATTATCACACCATAGGTGGACCACAGCTAGCGTTCCCCCATGGCATACCGAAATCGAGTCATAGGAAGTCATGCTCATGTTATATTTTTGTCTTCGATCAGTGGGCTGACTGCTATCCAATTGAGTTATAGTAGTACGGACGCAAAAAATTTGTTCATTGAAGTTTGGTTTGGACTAGCGTAAACGTCTTAAAGTTGTAATACGATGTTGAGATGAGCACTCCAGAGAAAGAAGCATAGCTGGCTATTATTCTCTCCTTTTCTGTACCATCCTGTCTTTTAAGCTCAGCTACGTCATGACGAATAATGAGATTTGAGTTCCCACCTATTGAGCCAACATGGTCATCTGCTATCTTGCTCCGCGCCTAAAACTGCAGAAACGGCATAGGATAAACTGAGAAATATAGAGATGGTCAGATGGGCATTGCGAAATTGATTCTGGGCAGATTAAATTTTCACACTGAGCGATGAAAATGCCTTCTGATTCAGCTGGGAAAACCCTCGTCGTGCCAAATGATAAGATCCACTCAAAAGAGTGCTATACGACGCATGCAAAATGTGTTTTTACGTCTTTTCAAGGTTCATTGATTACATGAAACCTCAATTTTCAGTCTTCACCCCAAGCATCTTCTCTCAGCTTATGCCTCCTCACAATCTGGTCCTTTCGGGCTTCTTCCTGTTTCCTCAATTCTCTTGACCCAAAGGACGAGGAAGGCAGCTTCAACCCCATGCTCTGAGCAATGAGCCTCTGAGAAGTTCGGGCGGATGTTTGTGGCCTTGGCTTTGGAGGTTCCAAGTCTGAAGCACGAGACAAACAGAATGATTGTTGTGAGGAAAATTTACTCCACAGCACATCACTCCTCGGAAACGGTATAAACACATGCCATTTGGCATCCGACTCAAAGTTGGGTGAAGCTATTTGATGAATTAGCCTGTTCACCGGTTGTTGCAATCAATGATTTTTTAACAGAGGCATCACAGCAAACAGAATAACCCTTGGTTCTTCAAGCATGTAAAGCATATCACCCAGAATTCCAACTTTAGAATGAAACTTGTTAAAAGCAGCAGGATAAAAAGAGTAAATTACCCCTTGCTGGAATTGAACTCAAGAGAGAATCCTTCTCCTCCAGTATTCGTACGGTGAACGGAAATTGAATACTGCTAAGAGCCTCGAGTGCTGCATTAGGTGATTGGCATTTCAAAGAAGGTTCGAAGGAATCAATACGTTAGCAAACTGAGATTCTAATTTTTGAGAGAAAAATGGAAAATGGAAAATGGATATGGTGGTCAGCTTGCAATAAATTTGGACTCCCCACTGCGAATATCCAATATTATCACATTCAAACATGATGTCAACAAATCATGCAATCTAACACCAAGAACAGAGTTAAGAGGATAGCAAAACAAAATTACCAATAGCTGGTACTGCAAGAGCAGTAGTATCATTGACCCACCGAATCACTACTCCTCGATTTCTGAAGTCCTCAAGGAGCTTCTCTAGCTCTGTTGTTCTAGTGCTTGGGGGCAAGAACATGAACATGGCTAGTGCCATATCTAGCTGCACAGAGATCTTTATTCTCTTAAGCCCATCAAACTCCGCCCTCATTCAAAGTATGAGAAATTGACAGTAGCTTACGTCCAACAACAATCCTAAACAATCCAGGTCATGGCAATTGCTCTCCCTATAGCAAGCATGTTTCCCTAAAAGGATGCACTGCAAAATGCTCACGCGACATTACCTAACATGCGCATATGGAAGATGTAGTTATCCAGTAAGAGAATCCAATCGTTTCATAATTTTCACCTTAGAAAAGCAAACTCATAATCACAACTGAGACAAAGTGTCGTGACGTGCTCTAACAAAGAGAAGAAACTGACATTACACAGCTTCAGCTGAATGGGTGACACCGACTTACTTACAGGGTCTCAATATGGGATTTTCTTCTGAATTATGAGATTGGCCTTCATCATCCACTTCATCAATGGGCAAATCATCTGCTACCCGATCACTAGAATTATAAGTAAAAGTGCCCCTTCCACGCTTTTTACGGGCTTTAGTAATTTTTGCCGTCTTCCAGAGAGAAAGAATTGACACTTCTGGTAAGCATTCTGCAGGGATATAACTTAGAAAAAGCGTACAACAGCTCACATTGGCTTTTATCTTGGCTAAAAAGTAACAATCTTGCGGGGGTAAACATCTTTCTTGATCATCGTGAATCATGAACTTGCAATCACCACCTAAATAACCAGAGACAAGCGACAGTTCCATTCTATAGGATCTTCATTCCCTTTAAATTCCATTTCACTAAACCCACATAACCCCAAAATAGCATGCACAAATTTCCCACGCCTACTTTTTTTTGGGGGGGGGGGGTCAGATTCTCACGCCTACTTATTAACAATCATATTTGCACAAATTTTTATGGCTAAGAATTGAAAAGAATAAATTAAAATAAAATAAAAAAAAATCACGGTTAGTCCTTTCCAATGTTGTTAAAAATACTATGAATATATTCAATGTCCCGGGTCGATATCGGGATAGTTCACGCGAAAAATTACTGCGACATGTGAAGGGGGGAGGGGGGGTTTCATGTATGCTCTCGTTAGCGGGTCGTTGTTGTGGTAGTTCTACGCTGACCAAGCAAAATAGAATATCTCGGGCTAATGCCACAATAGCACCAATTAAGTCAAACATGCGTCATCCAAAGTTTCGCATGATTTGTTAGATAATCTCTCGAGTTTGAATCGTTACAGATTATATCGGTTTTGTTAACCGATAGGAAAGAAATCCAAGAATTCTAATTGGATTAGAATTCCTTTTTCTTGAAGGCATATTCATATACACGTGGGATCTTGTTCTCTGTTGAAAAGGCAAAGATTGATCAAGATGTGGATTCTTCAATGACGTGCAGTGGACGTCCAACTCCAAAAGCCAAGAATAATATTATGTGGGTCCCGGTCAACATATTTATTGTTGACTAGCTTAAAAGGCCCCACACACACACACACAAAAAAGGCGTGGACTTTTTAGGAGGGGCCGCACGATCAGACGGTTTTCTAGCAGAAAACTTTGGAGCCGCACGAACAGAAAAAAAAAACCGTGTGTTCTTTGTGCCGCATAGTGGGTATACGCGAGGGACTACTGATGTCGCACGAGAAGTCGCATAAAGAAAAGGGATGCGAGAGAGGTTCTTGGTTCAGCCATTCGTAGAGCAAACAAGACGAGTGCTTTTTCTCTCTGTGAGTCTTTTTTGTAGTAAGAGTTCGTGAGAAATTGTGAGATATTATTTTTGGGTTTAGTTTGGGCTTAATTTAAGTGCAGGTGCATGAGCGATTGTAAATTTGACTCTCCGATTATGGTGAATTATACTGTTGGCTCTCCCCGTGGACGTAGGTACCGATATTCGGACTGAACAGCGTAAATATCTGGTGTCTTTCATCGTTCATCGTAATTTCTCTGGTGATTTCGTATCGACTTATTTGCAAGATCCGTTAATGTTTTCGCATTATTATCCCAACATGATTAATCACTAATTTTTTAGATCTTGGCCGGTGATTCAGCCAACAAATAATTTGATCGAAAGCGAACCATTTTATGTCACCCCAACATCCCATACATTAGTCAAATCCTGACCGGACCATGGATTGAGTTAGCATGTAATCAAAGACTATAATCTATATAGATAGCCGAACAGCCGGGTCGGTCAGAGGAGTGTCGCATGTGATTACGGAGTTGACTAAAACTAATCGTGCCTCGGACAAGATTAAGCGCCCAAAAAGAAAAGAAAAGAGAGAGGAACGAAAAAATCATGTCATTTTCTGTAGTGGTTCCATACAAAATTACAGGTGCTTGATGAATGATGGGAATGATCCGACCAAGCTAGGCAGGATATTCTATGTACCGTCCCATTGGCTATAACTAGACATATCAACACATATGTGGTTACGTTATGATAAGCAACGAAAATATAGGATCGAGAGTGGAGAAACGGCACGAGAAATTTACGTGGTTATGGCCTGCTACCCGGGCCGAGGAGGAGGAGGAGGAGGAGGAGGAAAAATTAGCGAGCATTCGTAGCAAAATGAAAAAGGGAAGAACTCTCGAAACCCTAACCCTCAAATCCACTCGACATCTCTCGCGCTCTCTAAGATAGTAGAAATCGAATAAGAAAAGTACCAAACAACCTCATGAAGAATTTTTAGTAGGGTCACTTGGAAATTTTTCGGATCGGGTCGCAAATCGATCCCGGCATGCAAAATATTCAGAGTCATAAGTCAGCAGCTTATCATATGACTTCTACTTAACAAGAATTCGTCATGTTCTTCCTCCAAAATTTCGTTAAACATATATGTCATATATGATTTGATGAGTTCCAACTTCCATCATCATCATCATCATCTCTCTCTCTCTCTCTCTCTCTCTCTCTCTCTCTCTCTCTCCCCCCCCCCCCCCCTCTCCAAGCTTAATCAACAATGTCTTAAAAACATTTGTTAAGCCCATCCCCAACCCAAGTGAGAGCGGATCGGTTAAATTATGTCCGCCAAAACCTAACTATCCACAACTCTATGCAATAATGTAAAAATTGTTGTGTATTTATTTCCTCCCTCTACGCTAGCAAGCGGCGGATGGCTGCCTCGACTGAAGCGCGGGCCCCGACGGTTGCGACGCTTTGGGCGGCCTCGAGGTAGGGGAAGGGGCGGAGGTGGCGGCGGGGGCGGTGGAGGTGACGCGCTCGCAGCGAGGGCACATGGTGAGGGTGGAGGCCGGGAGGGGCTGGCATGTGTGGGGGGAGATGACGGTGGGCGGGCCCACTTTGAGGGCACGGAGCTCTTCCACCTCCCTTTGGAGCCGCCGGTTCTGCTCCGTCAGCGATCCGAACCACCTTTTCAAGTACTCGCACTCCATTTCCGTTTGCTTCAACTTACTCCTGCATAAGGTCCCAAGAAGTTTTTTTTCTTCCATCGTTATATAAAATTTCATAAGATCACCACCGATTACAGTCAATCATAAACAAAAATTTATGTTATCAATAACCAAGGCGATTAACATATACATTTGACCAGACAAACAATCAATGAACAAACATTTGTGGCGGTCGTGTCATTTATCATTACTATGAAAGTTCGATTCCGGATATATCATGTAGTTCTTGTACGACCATGATGAAATTTTATCATTATGGACCTTCGAGTTCAGGTAAGACTTCGCCATACGATAAATCACACAATAACCACGTGAGTGTGCACTACGACTCGATGTGAAACCAATACGGCGGTGCAGGTGAATATGAACATTCAAAGGATAATAAAATTTATACATCACCACGTGCCCGCAAGTAGATTTCAAGTATAAAAGCACTCTATCGCGGACATATGCATGCCAGATACGGAAATTCCAATATAAATACATACTAGACATGCATCTCTGTCATAAACATGGAGAATCATGGAGGCTCTGCATGATATCTGCACTCGCACAAGTCTCCCCATTATTTTCCCTAGACACACTTACTCGAAAATGACCAAGGCCAAAACATATTATGTCTCCATTATAAAGAGGTCCTACTACCCTGTCCAGAACCTGGACGCACAATAATGGAAGTGTCCAAACGAGGCAGACAGACAGGCAGATGAACCCAGGATTACATCTTACCAGAAAAGAAGACCTAATTATTGCACCACACGTGGGAATGAGCCGTCACACGTATATGTTAGGGTATAAAGAGGAGAGAGAGAGAGAGAAGAAGATGATGATGATGAGGAAGAGGAGGAGGAGGAAGGGAGAGAGAGTGCGTGCATGGCGAGTCAAGCTGGCATTCGATGATGAGAGGAAGAGCACACGAGGACGACGACAACACATGGAAATCTCTGCAGAAAAAAAAAAAAAAAGACATCCCTTCCCTCCCTCCCTCCGCCATTATTAATGTCGCTCCCCCTCTCTGAACTATAAACAAATTGGTGTTGCACTGCCATTTTCAGACAACCATCATGGCCGATGTCTCGCAAAAGCCGATCTCCTGTCTCACGAGATGATCACATCATTAACTGTTCATAAATATCTTCACCAACATATGATTTTGGTTTTCTTTTTCTAACTTTTTTTTTTGTTGGGGGTGTGTGTCGTCTTTCGAGAACCATGCAACCGTCGCTTTTGTTGACCCCGACACTTCCGATTTAAAAAATGCATGGAAACTCTCTTGCATAATAACTTCGTTTACGTGACACAACTTTTGCTCGAGTATTTTTTTTTTTTCTGTTTCCCTCTTCGAATCCGTACATGTAGAACAACCCTCTTCTTCTTTGTTTCCTTGCCCCAGAACTCAGAAGAACCGGACAAAATCCAAGTTTTCCCAAGGTTCTGAGAGGGTGATGAGGCCCGAGGGGTTCGAGAACAAAGACGAGAATAAGAATAATAAGTTTAATCAAGACGAAACCCATGTCTTAATCGAGCGGAATATATGAAAATACACATGTAATTCATGAAACTTTTGATAAAAACATGATTTTTGTTTTATGTTAACCCCCCACCTGTGAAAACAAAGAAAAATCACTTGAGCAGTCTTAAAATGAAAATATAAATCTATACTTAGGGAAGGAATTTATTTAATAGTAGAACTTAACCAAGACCCTAAGAATAAAAGAGGTATGAGAATATCAGGCAAATCTTGAAGAAAACTGAAAAAACAATCTGCCAAATATGCCTTCATCAATCTTTTTTTTTTCCCGAAAAACAGGAGAGCTATCTTTAAAATAGATATACGACAAGATATACCGTAAGGTACCGGTTCGTAAAAATTAATATTCTAAGGTATACATTAACATGATAGACTCTCGTAGAGAGCCAAACATAACATACACTCGTTTAAAATCGAATTTCCTATTCGGCGCATCGCTTGATTTACACACTTTGTAAATCGACATTAGTATATCTTTATTTCCAAAAAAATAAAAAAAGAGAAAGAGAAAAATGCCACCCAAAAAGTTGAAGTACATCCTGCGGGTTCTTCCCCACCTCGTGACTTCACCGCTCAAATAAATAAAAATTCATATGAACGGAAGAACACAAAAACTCAGTCAACGGATCATTGGTTTCACCTTCCTTTCCTCCTCCTCGAACAGAGAGAGTTAAAAGTTAAGAGAGAGAGAGAGAGAGAGAGAGAGGAGGAGGAGGAGTTGCATACAGCCTGACGTCCTTATTGCAAATTTTAAGGATCGTTTTGAATATTTGCAGAGAGAAAGGAAGGGCGAGTAAATGCAAAAGCAGGTTAACGCAGCGCACGGCAGGGGCTCGGGAAAAACCAGAAATGGGGAGAAAAAAAGATGAGATGAAATTATTAAGAGGGTTGACCAAACTCGAAGCTTTTGTTTACGTAAGGATCATACACAGGCGCTTCGCTCATTCCGTTGATCGATCCTATGGTCCCTCCCCTCCCATCCCCTCGTCTTTCGCTCCCTATTTACTCTCGACATTGACCGGAGCAGCCCTCCCACTTCACCATCATCGAATCAAAGACAGTTTCTGGGTTCCTCCAACCTTTTTGACGTTTCTTGGCATTTTCGTTTGGAAGAGGAGGGATCCCTTTCTGTCGTTAAAGGTGCACGTTTTTTTCTACGGGGTAGAATCCGATTCAGATTACACAGACGGGAGCACCACTTTGTGACGATAATATTCTGTCAACGTTCTTGATATCCTGACCACTTTTGGTCCCAACCACCAGCACCACCAATTCTCACATCCCCCCCCCCAAAACACCAAAAAGTAAAAAAAGGAAATTAAGAAAACGAAGCGTTTTGCAGACACCCCTTTGTTAAAAATCAGTGATCAGATTGTAAAAATCTCGTCTTTGGACCGCCTTTATCTCTCTATGTGTACTTATCAGTAGCTAGATCTATGTAAAGGGTTTTGTTTTCGGTTCGCTAATTCACGCGTGAACGACGCTTGTTTTCGATTACGTACATAACTTGTAGAAACTAGAAAGGATCGCCGTACATAGGAGAGAAATACGAACCTGGCCCTACGGTTTTGGAACCACACTTCGACCTGGCGCGGGCGGAGCTTCAATTGCGTTGCCAAGACCTCCTTTTGCTTCTGCGAAACCACAGCGCCACCACATAAAATCACGCGTGCGTCTATGATGCTCTTGAAAACAACAGGTAATGGCGATGACGATGACGATGACGATGACGATGACGATGATGATGTGCATGACCAAAAAGAAAGTCGATGATGTTCTCACAGGGTTGAGAGTGTGGTTCTGTCGGAAGCTCTCCTCGAGGAGGCGAGACTGCTCTTTGGTGAGGCGGAGCTTCTTGCGAGGAGGGCCGCCGTGGTTGCTCTCTTCCTCGTCCTCCATCCCCCCTCCGCTCATCGTCATCCAATCCTCCTCGCCCCCCAACGGAACTTGGTTTATGTCCAAGTCCCTCACTGCATCATCCCCCAACATTTGTTAATTCTGAGTTGTTGATTTTTTATTTTTTTTTTATTTTCGGTGGAATTGATTTCATCCGACCGTTGCAGCCCGATGATCTAAACATCTTACGCTGGGGTTCAATATCTAAATACTGTAAACGGAAAAGGAGACCATGGTAGCACTGATGAAGCACGACCAAAGTGCACCGAATCCAGTATAATCCGGCGAATCTCGACATGTTTATAGCGATGAAGATGCGGAAAAAGGAGAAAGGAGAAAAAGAAAACTAGGGCTAAGTAATGATCAAAATAACAGTTTAAGACACATCAACACCTAAATAAGGAAAAATATCTCAAGGAAGTGAATAAGCACCCATGAAGGAATTTCTTCTTTGTTTCACATGGAAATTCCGCGATCATGCTTTATTTGCGTGGAAAGTACTTCCCGATGAATATATCGCTCTCTTAGAGCCTAAAAAGGCAGTAAAATCTATGGTCAAATCGAGACTAAACTCGAAGAAGAAGAAGAAGAAGGGACGGTGTTACTGTTGCTTCTTTTTTTCGCTTTTTACAGAGTCCTTTTCAGGCAAAAAGGAAGAGCTGATAAGATAATCATCTGAAATTGAGGGATGCGTACCAGTTGAAGGAAGAGGAGAAGAGGAAGAGAAGCCCGGGACAGATATGGTCAACTCCAGGCATGAAGGGCTTCTGGGCAAATCTCCCATGGATGCCAAATGTTTCAAAGGAAGCAGAAGAACAAGAAGAGGAAGGAGGAGGAGGACGAGAGAGGATTTATGATAAAAGGTCGATCTTTTGGAAGGCAAAAGGTAAAGTGCAGTCCGAGAGAGAAAAGATGAAAATTGAGGAAAAAGTGGTGGGTCAAAAGGTCAAATAAATAGAGCGAGAAAAGGAAAAAAAAAAAAAAGAAGAAGAAGGAAAAACACGTTTCTCAATAATTAAAAAACAAAAAGTTTGATAAAAAATAATAATAATTAAAAAACAAAAAGGAAAAGGGGTTTCGTTTTTTTTTTTTTCCTTTTCTTTTCTTTTCTTTCGGGTTTCTGCTGTTGTGGGCTTTGGGAGTAAAGGGTAGGGTTTTTTCCGAACATTGACCGCGGTCATGAGGTCAAAGCGGTGTCCGGCCCTGCCGATGACCGCCACGTGTCCGACCGATGGGGGTGGAGAATGACCGGCAGGTTTTCTGTGTTTTTTTTTTTCCCTCCTTCCTTCTTCTATGATCAATATCATTAAAAGACTCGAAAAAAACAAAAGGCAAAAAAAAAAAAAAAAAAAAAAGGAAAGGGAAGGGAAGGTGTTGATGTTCATGAAGCCTGTGGGTGGGGCTGTCGGTTCAAAAGGTCAGCTTGTGAAATGATTGGGAACACAGACTAACTACTGTGGCCAACCTCAGCTTCTTCCTCTTCAAGAAATCACATGAAATTATTTTATTTTATTTTTTTGTCTCTCCTCTTGATTTTTCATTGCTGCCGCAGGGCGCTTGTGATTTCATTCCCTGGCCCGCCGTCCTCCTCCTCGGACCGCTTAAATTGGATCTGGATCCCCTGCCCCGGTAGGGGATCCCACCATTTCCTCGGGGATGGTCCAACGGTGTTGGGTGCAGGGCACCCTTGCCACTAGGACAGGGGATCCTGACCCGCTTCGAGATGCTTATTAAGCATACTTCGGGCCCCGGAAAATACACGCCGTTCCGAATTATCAATTGTGTCCATCTCGAGTGTAATCGGCGAATTAGGAATCCCGATATTTCCTTACTGAGCTATTTCTCACAGTGCCCCCTTGAAGCGCCTCGAAACGGGATCTCGTCTCGTCTCGTTTGCCACGTTCAACTTTCCCTCCCACTCTTTTTTTTCTTTTCAGGTTTTCCGACACTGGGTTTTCGACAAAGGACTGGTCACCGGGTAAACCATCGAATCAGATCATGCGACCCGACCGCGGGTGGGTATGTCCTCGATATTCAATAGGAGTACGTTGCGTAGCTGACATCGGTTTTGTAGGCCGGTCTTACCATGTGCGGAATATTGTGAATCTCTCTAGGGGCGATGAAATGTTGGGGTATCGATCAACTGTGCTGTTCTTGATTCGTTTTGTCTAACAGTATGGAAAAAGAAGATGTTAAGATGATTTTATTAGACCCCCATTTGAGCGCAAGCAAAGCTTTGAGTAATGTACGTACCGACCTCTATTCATTCTCTTGACTTTCTAAAACTAAACCTAGGCATATATCACCCGCTCGAAAGCGCGTGCGCACGATCTGAGTTTGGCTCGGTTGCTAGGGAACGGACTCGCATCTCTACGTAGAAGTACAAACGACGCCGACACTTCGTTAAAACGAAAGGATCCCGTGATTTTTCGACCCCGCGCTTCGATCGATTCGTGCGGCGATTGAATATTCCATTGCTTCGAGACTTTTTTTTTACCTTAATTTAAGATCGCTTTCTCATTATTAACAAAAGGGTAGATCCTGTTCGAGATCGGATACGCTGGTTTGTCTTTCGGTTCTCGTCAAAAACTTTGATCCCCCCCCACCAAAAATTCAGTCGCTTTTGAGTTTTGACCGAGGAAAGGAGATGAAAAAAGGCGGTGAGGGGGAGGAGAAGGAAAAGAGTCTTTGGCGTGTGGAGATAAGGAGGCAATAAATGCAATTTACCTGCTCACGGGTACGTCGATGATGAAGAAGAAGAAGAAGAAGAAGACATAAAATTTCTAGGGTTTCATTTTCCTCTTGGACGAATGTCATTTATACGCCCCCTGTGGATTCTTCATTAAACTTAAAGTGCTACTAATAACAGCATAAAGAACAAAGAAAGAGAGAAAATAAAATAATAAGAAAAAGAATTAATCGCGGCTGAGTTTCATGTCGCTCGTTAACAATGTGATGGAACCAACTTGGGATCCACATGATCAGAGGATATACGATGGAGCCGGCCCCGTCCACATGGACCGGTTCATGCAGGTCTTCGATCCGGATCTGATGCTGTCGTAAATGGAGATTACGTCGTATACCGAGCGGTCACGGTCGCAAGGACAGATCTAGAAACTCTTCTTAGCGAGGAATTTTTTTTTTTTTTTTACCAATACCATTTTAAAAAGCTAACATTGAGTGGGTTTTGTTGGACTATGTTATTTAAGTTTCCCTTATTCAGAAATTATTTATTATGCTTTATCATTGTGCGTATGTATGGGGGGGTTGGCAAATCGAATGAAGAAATTTACTAATGACGCACTTCTATACTTTTTTAAGAAATTTGAGGGTTTTTCTCAGCGAGAGATTATTGAGCATAACTAGAAAAAAAAATCATGACCTAATTCAAAGCTCTAGAAAAACTTAATGGGAAGCAATTTTTAACATCACTCCTTCACGGGCACACTATGCTCAGAACTGTGAGACAAGAAGGAAATAATTGAGATGCAATTAAATCATACATGTACCTAATATAGAAACCCTATAATGGAATCGCTCCATAAAGACAAGGGCAATTACAGCACAACAAAATCAAGATTTGGAGTTCCGTGACGTCGCGTGTCGCATTACTCGGGTCGACGCCTCCGCCCGCCCCCCACAACACGACGGAGTTGTTTCCACCGCCGCGGCGGTCGTCATGGTGACAAGAAGATAACCTCAGCTCATTCAAATTAAACACACACTACTTCTTTTGCCAAAAAAAAACCGCCCCCACTAACTTTGGGGGGTTCACTTAGGGCTACAACCAAATCATGGCACTGTCGAATTCTGAATGTGTGGAAAGCTTTCGAGTTCATGCACAGGCTTGACTATGATGTCCGAATGCTGAGACTTTTGTGGGCAACCGAATCGTGCTATGTGCACCTTTGCCTCCCCCTCCCCTCTTCATAAAGTCAGATGAATCCCACTCACTGGTGAACAGGGACCTGTGTCCCCCCTTTATCGGATGTGAGCAAGACAGATCAACTGAACTCAAAATTATCCGAAACAGATTTTTTTTTTTTATTTCTTAAATGTAAACTTGCTAATTTACCGGTTATTTTTTTTTATTTCTTAGATGTAAGCATGATTTTAATTAATATAGTAAAACTAAAGTATGTGCTGCTCACCCGTACGGACTGCCCGGAAATCAGTTCGAGGACCATCCGGTCTCGGATCCCGATCTCGAAAACTGGGAAAACTAGTCCCTCCGGTCCGGTTTCCGATTTCTAGGCGGGACCGGACCAGGCCGGGCCGGTCCCGATCACCCATTTGCCCTAATGATGTCTCTCTTGTCCGCCCCCTTTCGACGCTCTCCGTTGGCTTCTGAAATCGCCCTCTTTGCCACAAATGTTTCAGTGGAGTGCAACATCATAAGGGTCAGTGGCATGGTAGACTTTAGAAATGTGCTGCGGTTGGAATGTGTATGACAAAGGGTCAAATATTAGGAAAGAGGTTGGATGAGAGGCACTGCTTTTAGGTTGCATTAGATAGCTTCGCTGCTACTTCTGCTCTTTTTGCGTCTGTCTTTGACCTTTTGGACCCTCGACGGACAGGACTGTCTTTCTTTTCTTGTTCTTTTCTTCTTCTCTTTTTTTTTTCCCCTTCTTTTCTCGAGAGAGAGAGAGAGTGATAGGGATAACACTAAGGGAATTCACATGGATCAGGTGTACGATTTTCTCGGGAAAATCGGCAGGTACTTGGTTGGACCATTGCAACATCTCATTCTCATCGTACTTCACGATATAGAGATAGAGAGAGAGAGAGAGAATCACGTAATGCACGATTATCATTTTCTGGGTGGGTCTCCCCCAAGAAAGAGGAAAAAGATAATGGAAATTTAGGTGTAAAAACAAGGAGAGGTCAAGCTCAGCAATTGGAAGGGGGTCGTTCACTGTTTGGTCATGCCCCCGCCACAAGGCACGGCAAAGTCCTCCTCCGCCTCCTACACGGCACCGTCAATGCACGGCGCAATTCGTCGACTCAATTGTCAAATACGGCATCCATCCATACATGGGTTAACGCGCGCAACCCCCCCCCCCCCCCCCCGGTCCGTCCAAAGCACCCGTCGCACCACCCCACATACGAGCATCGGGTCCTCGTGACTTCGATCGTCTCGATCTTTCTTTTTTTCCTTCTTCCGTTCGGAGTGATTTCGGATCATGGGTTCGGAACGGGAAACTTGCGGTTTTGACGGTGAGCATACCCCGTTAAGACGTTAGGAGTCCAATCTACGAGATCGGTCGGAACGGGCGATCGGTACTGTTACTTTATAAATGATCCATGAATTTTGCTCCAACGTGTAGTGTCATCCATAAAAAAAAAAAAAAAAAAAAAAAAAATCTGTACAATGCAATCTCCAAAATTTGATCCAATGCGCAATTTCGTTCCCCAACTTTTAAATATTTTTTAGATAATTTAAGGATCACATCGAACGTTGGCCAATAACTTAGGGATGGCATTGCGCAAATTAGAAAGTTTAGAAACGGCGTGCGATATTGAACTATAAAGCTCAATGACCACTGTCCTCAAGGGATCCGGATCCCCTACCTTAAAAGCAAGAGATCCCTTAAATCCCCACCACTCATTGCTTTAGGGGGAATATTTTGATCATGCATGGGTGGTGGGGATTCACCAAGGCACTTAGGGGTGTGCAAACTGGACCGGACCCGCCAGGAGCGGCCCGGACAAGCTGGGTTGGTCCGTTCCTTGAGATTGGTGATCCGGTCCCCGGTCCCAATAAATGGGACCGGTGACTAGACGGTCCAGCTCCATGGTTTGGGACCAGACCGACCCGGCCGGACCGCCAATGTTTTTTTTTAAATTAATCTATATTTAGAGTTAACATATTTTTAACATTTTGAGAAATCCATGAATCTCATCTCATGCCTCTTGAGTTTAGTGGTGTCATTGTACGTATAATTTAGCAATTTGGGTTTTGGTATTACTTTGAGACAAAAGCGGGTCTTAATTGATGAGAAGATCTGTTCCTTATAATAGGCACGTGCACGAAGAATAAACACGTGCGTGCATGAGGACAGAAACTCAAGTCATTATGCAGATTTAAGAAATCTGTTTTTTTTTTTCACAACCAAAAATAAAAAAGAAAGCAATAAAATCCAAGTTCGGTTCTATTAGGGGTGTGCATGGTCCGGGCCGGTCCGGTCCCGACATGGAACCGGGGACCGGACCAGTAGTCCGGTCCCCATATTTTCGGGACCACGGATCGGACCAGGACCGGCGGTCTGGGTCCTAGTCCTAGCCAGTCCCAGTCCCAGTCCCAGTCCCGGCCCAGTAGGACCGCTAATTCTAACTGCTTATGAAAATTATACGTTTCTTTGGTGGAGTTTTATGCAACAGTAGGAATACTAGAATTTTTGCTATCCATGTTAACTCGTGGCTAATCTCAACTGGAATGAAATATTTCAAAATAATAGAATTGATATAAACTTTTTATTTGAGCTCCAAAATCGGTTTAATTTTCTCCAGGATGAATTTCTATACTTTAATAGAAATTATAGGAATGTCACTAGTAAATGTGCATGTACTGGACGATTGAGAGTTTTTTCATTCTAAAAGCCACATTGACCAGACTTTAGTATGTCATCCATCATTTGTTTCCCACTGCGTCTCCTTTTTTGTCTCATATGTTTGTTAGCTTTCATTTTGTTCCCTTCTCAAGAAGTATGTCCAATTTGTGTTTCATTACTTTATTTTTTTTAAACAAAAACCATTAGGTTAACTAGATTAGTTTTTTTTTTTAAACATTGCATGTCCGGTCCGGGCCGGTCCAGTCCCAAACCATGGAACCTGGGGACCTGACCGCCCAATCACCGGTCCCGTTTATTGGGACCAGGGACCGGATCGCCAACCTCAAGGACCGGACCAACCCACCAGGGCCGGGCCGGTCCTGGGCCGGGCTGGTGCCGAGCCGGTTCGATCCAGTTTGCACACCCCTATGTTCCATCACCCACCTGAGTTCAACGGGCCATATGAGGGAGTCGATTACGAGCATAAAAGATCACGTGAAGCCTTCAAGGCCGGATCGAACACACGTTAGGTGTCCCTAGCATTTACGTGGTTGTCTTGCTGTCGTAGGTTGATTATAGATTGTAAATTAACATTGTATTGTAATTTTTAAGGGCTAGATTTTTATAAGTAGTTAGAGTTAGCGATCCTACTGGGCTCGGATCGGGATTGGCCCAGATCGGGACTGGCTCGGACCGCCGGTCTTGGTCCGGTCCGTGATCCCGAAAATATGAGGACCGAGATTATTGCTAAGACAAGATCAACCCGGACCATGCACACCCCCTAAAGGCACCTGCCTTTAAGGCAGGTGATCCTTACCCATCCTGGAGATGGTCGAAGGCTAATTTACGTAGAAAACCTAGTTCATCTTCTTCTTTAACTTTTTACTCTCCAAAAATGTAGTAATAAAAATGGGCCGGGGGGGGGGGGGGGGCCGGGGCGATGATTAGGTAGCGGACAAAAGGGAAGGAACAAGCGAAAAGGTGGGGACCGCAGTTGATGATTGGGTAGGGAACATAGGTGGGCCCCCCCTGTCTGGTTGTCTACCCGTGAATTGCTGATTGGCGTTTCCAATCAACATTCCCCCAACTCTGTGATATAATCAAATCCCAAATAATTTATCTTTTGTTGTCACCATTTTCAACGACGAGACGGGAAGAGACGGCCCCTGCTTTTTAAAAAAGGGGTTAAATTCCGAACGACACTTCGATCACCTTTACGGATTAGAATAAAAAGACGAGGGCTAAAATCGGATCGGGTAGGGTCCACATCGTTTTATTATTTTATTATTTTATTTTTTTGGTCAAAAGAGAATTTGCATTTCATTCAAAAGAAGGCTACATAACTTCAAACAAAATAAGTAAATCGAAAAGATAAATCAACGTGGTACAGCTTGCAAAGAGACTCACTTATTCCACAAAGACGCATCAAAACGTAATTTACGACCAAACCCCAAATCTCGTATCAACATCGGTGGTGAGCATTACGCCAAACTTTCCCTCGCCAATAACTACGGCTTTGCTAAAAGCCGATGCACGCCTAAGTTCGGCGTCCCCGGTACCATCATCGTATAAAGACGACGACGACGACCCCAACAAGTTGAAAAAGAACGTATAACGCCTTGTAAATTTCAAATCTATTTCTAGATTGGAATATGAGAGCACCCAAATCTAAATCTAACTCTAGATTATGAGAGAATACGTGCAAAACAGATACCAATTGATTACAAAATATCATTCAGATAAGCCGACCACTATAGTAACAGAGGAGCCGCGCTCGACTATATGGAGCAAGCATCATAGCTAGAGCAATCAAGCAAATTCGAAATAGCATATTCTTCCAAGATAATCAATGTTCGAAATCCTAGATTGTTCTATGCTCGACGATGTTCTTCGTTGACCTCGTTGAAAGTTGAGATGAATTGTTTCAATAGTAGTCCATTGAATCGAGTCAAGCTTATTGAAATCAATCAAAAAGTCATATTGAAGGACTGGCCGACGAGGGCGACCCTCACCCGAGGCTAGCAAGGTCGACCTCATCAGCCCTCACCTTTGGCTGGTCGCCGATCATCTACCGGCTAGAGGAAGAAGGAAATAAGAAAAAAAATTAAAAAAATTATACACATCAACACCGGATGTGCCACGTAGGATGACTGGTTTACCAGCGATTTTGGATCAAAATTCTTCAGGAAGACTAAATTGGCAAATTTTAATAGACATAGGGCTAAATTAGCAAGTCGTCAAAATATTTATGGCTAAATAGAAACAATTGAAGGGGGGTTACAAAACGACGGGCTTTGCTACCATGACATACTATCATTATTTCTGACCCCACAATTTTTCAATTAATGAGTGTTTTATGCAAAACACGCGGTGACAGTGTGTTGATTTTCGATCAGAAATAATTGACAGTACTGTCAGATTGTCATGTAAGTTTTTTCCTAAAACGATTAAGGGAAAGTGGCGAAGATAATTTCTGTCTCCTTTTGGTAAGGCTTGTGCATCATTGCGCACCGTTTCGTCGAGGGAAGTAGTAAGCGACTTAAAAAATAATTGCACCCTTTGTCTCTCCCCAGCAGTGTCACATTGGAGGCATACCTTTGGAAGAACTCTCCTGTTTGTTCCTTACATGCATAGTCCAGCCTAGTTTGTGTAAGTTCCATCGGATTATCATATGTTATTTAAGGTGCACTTTCATGTGAACCATGATGAGAATGGAAGCCTATTTTGTACGATTCGATGTTTCAAAAATTAGCGCGATCTACAGAAATGTCTTTTGAGTCCCGGAAATTCTCTCCGCACGCGCCCCCAATCCGACAACGATGCGCGTGGAGTCGTGCGCGTGCTTTCCCGTCGGAGGCATCGTTTTGACATGGTATCTCATCTTTTGAGGGCGACTCGGTTCGTTTGGTCCAGGAACGAAATTTCCTATTCGATGCATGTCGCCGTGACGTGATATCTTGATTGTTAGGCCGCCAAACATGCGTCGAAACGCTAGGCATCCTGCAACAAGACAAGAGAATCTATATCTCTAGTCAATGGTCTGCTCATACGTCGAGACGTGATGCTCAAAATGTATAGTTGCTTGCTAGACTTTTGGTTGTTTTTAACTTAGCCAAATAAAGTTAAAAGTAGCAACAAAAAAAAGAAGGCAAGGCAACTCAGGAGCCGCACGAGGATCCATTGATGGAACGTTTGAAGTCCCAAGTAAATCATTCTAAGGAGGTGCAGTGAATATCCATCGGTCATGATCCGGTTGTCTGAAAACCCTTCTTTTGTTCGAGCAATCCCCTTCCTCATCTGACAGAGTCTCCACTCTCTCCACTCTCACCCGGTGAACTGGTAGCTAGTATCATCTCACGATAACAGAGTATGGTGTCGGTCAACCGGAAGAGGTCTTCTCCCCCCAAAGTCCCCTATACCCGCCTGTTGTTTCACTACCTCGAATCGATTTTCCCTGCTTTCCTCCTTAAAACATGGCCCGAGACTGGGCCTAAAAGTGTGTGGTTTGTGGGCAGTGGTCTTCACAACCACCCCAACAGAAAACTTGCCCAACAATCTTCAGAGACATTAACACTACAGTTTGTCCATCTTTATATTACATGCGATTAGCTTGTTAAGAAGAGATTGGGTTGTCTGGGTCAGATAAGCGTGTGTAGCTGCTACACGAGATATCCCTGCTTGTTCCTTCTTCTAACATCGCATGACATGCTCTTGAGACTTGAGCAAACCAGAAATAAAAAATATAAAAAAAAATCACGTGGCATGTTTATCCCCTACCAAATTCAGTCCCTCGGATTTCATCAGTTCCTTCCTTTTTCCCCCTCTCCAACCTCAGTTTTCGTCAGTTATTGATTGCTGTGTGGCAGAAATTGAACCGCTTCCAAATCCAATTTTTGACAGTTAAGAAGATGAGAAACTTCAATAGGTACTGTATCAAAAAAAGCATAATTAGTTATATAACACTTTCGAGTCGAGACAGAAAAATTCAAAAACATGTCGGAGCCTCGAGACATTACGAGCCGTGAGATCTCCAGTGGCGCATCCTAACTCAATTACTTTACAGTAGCATTTCCTTCCTTGGAGCTCGATCGATTGATGAAACCATCGTCTTCTGCATTTGAAGCTTTCATTAGTACTTATCTTTTGAGTCTCACGAGAATGCTTCCTCCACAACAAAATCTTCAGTTTTAAACGACTTCAGATCCTCCCAATATGTACAAGAGCCAAGTGCAATCATGGCTCCAGTGATCATAAGAATCCCTCCCGTCATTCTAGAACAATGGCAACAATGAATCGAAACAGTATAATCAACAACCATGAGATGGATCACAGTAGCTATGCACTAAAAGAAGTTACGTGAGGCCTATGCACTTATTGTATCAGCTTACATCATGGAGACCGTACAATTATTCCGTAACTTAAAAGATAAGCTCACACTCTTAAATATAAAGAGCATACAACACTCATTCACAAGCAATGTGGGACAACAACAACAACTTCAACACCCCCTCTCACATGCAAGCAATCTGCACGTCAGAAATTAACTAATGGGGGGTGGGCCCACATGCGCGGAAGGAAATAACACTGGCTCTGATACTATGTTAGAAAGTCCAACCCAAAAGCTTAAGCTATTAGGTGGAGGGAGACCACATGAATATAAAGAGCATACAACACTCATTCACAAACAATGTGGGACAACAACAACTTCAACAAGGTTAAAAAGGAAAAGGGTGAAACACTCACCAAGAAAGCATGAACCTTTCGTCTTGCAGCATGACAACCAGAAATTAAGGTTATGTACATTGAGTGCGAGCTCTACAAAACCTAGTTTGAGAACTGTTGAAGATAAGTCCTGCCTGTTCTCTGTAGCTCTATCTTGCCAATAAATTTGATCATTCTGTGCCTTAGGCATCTTCCAGTTCGAAGCTCAATCTCCAAGGGGGCTTAGTGGTTGACGCATGCTAAGCTCTGCCTTTAGCCCAGGGTAACACTCCAGGTCATGCGAAGAACCCAAAACTTTCTGCACGTAAAGAAAAACCAGGGCTTACGAGAAACTTTCTCAATTGAGTGCTGAAGAACTCTGATGGACATTTAAGCAAGCTACATCTTGGATATTTTCCCTAGAAAATGGATATAAGACAGGCCTTCGCAAAGGGAAATGAACCCAACAGCCTCCGTTTTCTCCCAAGAAAATAAGGACAATAACAAAAAGGTGGAAAGGGATAAAGATGCCAACAAAGCCATATTTCAACCAAATATTCCATATGACCTGGAAGGGATGCATCTCTGGCTTGATACAAACAAACTCAAATTTCACGCACTGACTAACCTTGCCATGGTAACTCGACATCATATAAGAGAAAGTAGATATTCAAGTTTCCACTAGATTTACTAAGCAAATACTTACCAGTACGGCATGATGTGCATCTTGCAAAACGTTCCCATCTATTTCAAGTCTAGCAATGGGAAATTCTGGAAGGTGTCCTGACTGTCTCTTACCAAGCAAATCACCAGGTCCACGCAAGAGAAGGTCCATATTTGCCAAGTGAAAGCCATCCGTTGAATTCTCCAGCACCTTCAAACGGGTCAAGCTACTGGCAGTAGATGCTAAAAGAATACATCTGGACTTTCTCGCACCACGTCCAACTCGTCCTCTAAGTTGGTGTAACTGAGCCATCCCAAATCGCTCAGCATTCATCACAACCATCATTGATGCATCCGGGACATCCACCCCAATCTCAATCACCTGGGTGGAAAGCAGTATATTTGTATCACCTGATCTGAATCGCCGTAAAGCTTCATCTTTCTCGTCGCTTTTCATTTTCCCATGTAACAAACCACAGTTATAATCCTTGAATCGTTGAGATATGTCTTCTAGATCAGCAGAAGCTGCACGAAGCTGTGGCAGTTGCTCGGATTGCTCAATTACTGGATAAACAAGGTAAATCTTCCCTCCAGCTTCTAACTCATCAAACATCATCTGCATCAATCAAAGCACAGTATAACATCACAAGTTATTCATCACAAGTCATTGTGTTTTCTTTATGAGGAAGGACTCCTAGTAGCATCTCTCATCTTCTCACAAATTTAAATAAGTAGCCAATTTGTCCTGTGATTGAGGAACTAGTCCACTCATACAGAAAAATGTTCCAGCAAAAGATTTGGAACACTTCACAAGAATTCCTGCTTCAACCTACTTCAATTATTATAAAATCCAAAAAGTGGTCAATTCAGTCAGTCTGGATGTCCTCCTGACTATGACTCACAATTTCACTGGACAAGCAGTACTCATTATTTTCTCTTCTGGCGAGTAAAGTTGCATCACTTACTTCAAATATATCGAAGGTCGCAATCCATTCTACCAAATATATAATCATGGTACCAAGAAAGAGAATGTCATGGAGGGATATGTGGAAGACATAGAGAGCATTCAAATAGCCAAAAAGATACTGCTGTCTCTTAGGTAATCAATCCACTGGATTCATTTTGCCCTCTGACCGATGCAGAGTCAGACATGAAAGGGGAGGTCAAAGTCTTCACAAATTCACCTAGGTAACAATGTCAAAAAAGGAAATGACAATTATTTCTTGCAGGCACGGCCTTCTCAACCTAGTCAAACCCTGAACACAGTAGGCTTCTTCCTTCCTAGCCAATAGTAAGAAAACTGGCATGTGTTTTTGAGATCTTGATCGTAGGACATACCCTCAGAAGATGTGTGTTCTTCTATAGTTAGACATAGACGAAATGATCACTTCCTGGATCAAAGCTAATTTAAGAATGACCTTACTTTGATTGAAATGAGATAAGAGAAAATTACGACGAAAAAATCGTACAAACGTCAATTCACTGTCAGAAAACAGTAAGAAAGGATCATGAACTAATGAGCACATTGATCCTTTTTTTTTTTGCATAAATAACACTGGCCTGGCTTCTGAAAGGTGATGTTCGCTCTTCTAAGAGAAGGTCATACAGTAATTCAAAGGTTGAAACAGTTTCATGACAAGAGCCCATAATGAGAGTCCATAAATCTCCCATTCCCCTCTTCCGATGCGAAAGATGTGTTAAGCTGACAACACAAGCTTGCTTCCCCGCAACCTCACAGAAAAGAAAGAGAGAAAGAAAGAAAGAAAGAAAACAATAGAACCACCTAGTGGAAGTCCTGAAACCAAAACTGGGATATAGAGCATGACATTTGATGAGATAGAAGATGATAGTGATAACCGTGAAGCATAAGAACAGTGATTAACAACCAGACACTTCAAGTCAATCAATTGAACAAGAAGTACTCTCAATAAGTGTTTTTTTATGATTAAATGAAGTTACCAGCTCAGGAATCTTAAATAAGGGGACATGTTCACCTTATACATTTCTTGAAAGCCTTGTTCACTTCCTTCAATTACATGTGTTTCAACAGGAATTCTTCCGGGAGGCAAGTCAGTGATCTGATTGAGCAAAGCAAAAGATGGCAGTTAGGCCAGAAAGACTGCATTGACAGATGCACTGGAAAATCAAGTGCAGAATTCCAAATAAATTTTGTCAGGATAAAAGAACACCGGTGTGACAAGAAAGAGAAGTACTTGAAGCAAAAGTGTACAGCCAAATGAGCAGCAAGATGACTTTCTCACTTAGGTCCTCATCGAGAAAAATAAAGTCAGTCATCTTCCCCTATGTGGGAATATGTACATGCTATACAAGCAACAATAAACAGTGTAATGTCCAGTCTACCCCATCATAAGGACAACCTAAACAAACATTTTAATCCTAGCAACACTTGACAGTACTCTCAATAGCAGAAGGCAGACTGAAAGTCACCTTCCCCACCCAATAAGGGCAAGCATTATATTTAAAAACCCTCCCAGCCGAAAATTAACATGTGAAGCTTAATTAAGCGCCCAATGTATACTCTCTACTGCCAAGAATTAAAACCCCTTGTGTCCATATACACAATTAAATAAGGCTAGAAAAAGCTTCCTGCTTGGGCATTTATCTCCCTCACTTAGGTGGAGTAGTTCTTTTGTAAAAAATTCTACTTTTTGTCCACGAGCTCACAACTATTTCCAATCGAAGTCTTAAACTTTTAATTTATGGAATCAAGACCTTGAACTTGCATAAAATTTTGTAATCAAGTTCCTCCGGCAACACTTCCTATCAATTTGGGTAAGATGTGGCCCTGGAAAATGACAGAGCATGACGTGAAAGAGAAGGAAAAAAAAAAACAACCGGACAAAATGACCTGAATTTCTTCCTATGGGAAAACTTTACCTTCACGAACAAGCCACAGTAGAAGATAAAACTCTTTTCCCCCTCATACTCCAACATGATCTGACAACCACATCAGCTCGAGCTACCCAGGATTGGTGTCTGAGGAACTTGACTAGAAAATTTATGTTAATACAAGGACTTGATTACAGAATATAGGCTAGTTCAATGTCTTGACCAAGACAAATTAATAGTTCAAAGATTTAGGTGGAAGAAGCACACAAGTTCAAGGATGAAAATTAGAGTTAACCTAGTTTTTCCCCCTCACTAGCCTGCCATTTAAAGTAACGCAGAACAAAATATCAGGAAACTTTACCTAGCTTCTTTTTTCCTAAATTTTGAATTTTAAGGATTTGGTTTTCTAGAACACATCTACAGAGAAAGAAAAGCCTAATAGAATACACATTTCCAACAAGCTAAATAGAGCCCCACCGCCCCAAACACCTCTCTGCAGACAATGCCTAAGCTCAGGTCACCAGGACCTCGCCTTCCCACTGAATGACCACAATCAGGGGAGAGGCTCAAGTGCTTTCAACAGCACTACTGATCTTTTTTCATCAAGAATTTGCAGTGTCTGTCATCTTTGCTAGTGGAAATGCCCAAATACCAATTATGAGATGCCACCAAACATTCAGCAGCTGACTACCTATATACAGCAAGATATTATTCATTACAAAGTATACACCAGAAAAAAATTATCGATTAGTTTGCATAATTATTTGTTCGATTACGATACAGAACCAAGTATTACACGCCGATACTTTCCTTTAACAAAGCAAATATCGACCCACCTGTGTCATGGACATATCTCCATATAATGCTAAAGCAAGTGTCCTGGGGATAGGAGTGGCTGACATGGCAAGGACGTGAGGGGCCATATTAGCATCACCTCTGGAAGGATCATCAAGATGAGCTGCAGCAGTTCTTGAATTTACAGAGTTATAATACAACTGCAGAAATGAGATTAAATGAGATCTGATCAAAACTCTCTTTTTCAAAAAGGACTAGAACAGATATAACAAAAGAGAAGGAAAAGGCCTCCTATTAAGAGTGATACAGAGAACAAAACTTCCTCCTATACAAACAATAGATGAAGAAAAAGCTTAAGCTTCCATCTTCAAAATTTTGACCATCTAATCTACCTTCAACCAGAACCTTAAGATGTGATTCATCAGATAATTCACTGTGTTCAGGGTTTAGATCATCAGTCTGAAGACAGGATTGACGTCATACATTCATGGTTTAAAACAAAAAACCAGGGTAAGACACATCCAGAATGTAAATATTGAACTTCAAATGAGATTTGATATCTTGTCATAGCCATTATTCACTATTAACCAAAGCATCTTGGCACTAGGTCCAACGTGAGAGGAAGAAGCTTCTTTCCCTTACTTGATGGCTTAGAACTGATCTTTTGGACTGGTAAACTGTCAATTCAGAATGCTTAGTCGCATTACTGGTACTTCTTACACGGCTCCGATGCTTTTGTAGGCCGATAAGTGATCGAAATGCAATTGATTCTTTATTCAAATTCGTTAGCATCCTGACTGATTTGGAGCTCCTATACCTGAGAATGGTTGGTTGAGAGAAAGTCCAAAAGGTGGTAGTTTCATTTTCTACAAAGTGATCTATTACATAGTCCAAACCATTAATCATCCAAATTTTGTGAGATAAGATCATTAGAGATCTTTGATGGATGAAAACTGAGAAAGGAGTCGCTCTCTCAATGGAATTATACTGATTTGGCACATACGCAATATCACTACCGCAAAAAAGACCTCAACTGTTGAAGTTATTGTTGTTGTCCCACATCGCTTGTGAATGAGTGTTGTATGCTCTTTATATTCATATGGTCTCCCTCCACCTAATAGCTTAAGCTTTTGGGTTGGACTTTCTAACATGGTATTAGAGCCAGTGTTATCCCTTCTGCGTATGTGGGCCCACCCCCCATTAGTTAATTTCCACGTGCAGATTGCTTGCACATGAGAGGGGGTGTTGAAATTATTGTTGTTGTCCCACATCGCTTGTGAATGAGTGTTGTATGCTCTTTATATTCATGTGGTCTCCCTCCACCTAATAGCTTAAGCTTTTGAGTTGGACTTTCTAACATCAACAAACTTTGTTCTAGGATCCAATAAAAGGTCATCGAAGAGGAAAGGAACCAGACCAGAGAGACTTAAAAGGACAGAATTTATTGCCAATACTACATATGCAACAACTAAAACTCTCACGGACAACTGAGTATACATTAAGTCTCATTCCCCCCAAAACTCAAGTATGCTACCTTTCGCTAATAATAACACTTCTTTCCCTCAGTGTTTTGGCTTCCACATTTTGGATGATTCCCTGCATATATAAACTCTCTGGTCATATCCAAACTGACACATTCTTTTCCTTTGGAAGATTTTATTGGCATGTCGCTTGGTGCAAAAGAAGATCTATAATTATGCTGTGAAATCCCATGCTGAAAAGTCGACGGTCAGTCGCTCAAAGCACAAGAAAGCATATTATTCAAAGGAGACAATCTAAAAGGTCATCCTCTAAAGGCAACAGTTACCCCTTTTCAGGAAAAACCAAAGGACAAAAACCAAAGGTTAAAATAGAACTAAGGCCAAATCAGATGCTGAAGAAATGTACAGCTTCACATTCCATCGCTGCTATGAAAAGGAAAATTAACTTTTAGTCAATATATTCTATCCCAAAATTTATCCGAGGAAAGGGAAGGGAATGACACGACATGAACAGAATGCAAAGCGAAGAGAATTAACTGTTTATCTAGCCACATCTGCATAGCTAATTCTCAATATAAACATATGTATTTACCTTACTATTAAACCTCCCTCTTTGAACCACACCAAACCGATGTTGTTCATCCACCACGGCAATACGTAAGGCAGAAAACTCAATCCTCTCCGCTATTAAACTGTGAGTTCCAATAACCATTGATATTTCTCCAGCTTGGAGCCCCTGTTAAGCAATCAGAATGGATGCTATGCATGACTGGAAACAATGACAACAGAAGAGAATTCATACAGATATACACCTCACGAATGACCCGAGATTGTTTTGAAGATGTTGCACCGGTAAGCAAAGCAACAGAAGGTCTGGATTCAATGTCCACTTTCTCAAGCAAATTAAGCAAGTGCTCATGATGCTGGATCGCAAGCAACTCAGTTGGAACCATGAAAGCTGCCTAAACACGAGATAGAGAAAGCAATACCATAAACTATATTAGAAACTAATCCATCTTATGGTGCGCTGTGAAGGAAATTTCAAACTCAAAAACAAGTAAAATCTTGACATGAAAAAATATTGTGGAGAACCAACCTGATATCCTGAGCCAATTACTTCCATGCAAGCCAAAAAAGCTACGACAGTTTTGCCACATCCCACATCACCCTGAAAAAGAAGATTTTAATAGAGCATGAGCAAGCTAAACTGTAGAGGGTGTATGCCAATTACAGTTTGATTTTGGATGACCTTCAGCAGATGGAAAATATATACAATCAGCCTTACATACCAACGTAGGACCTCCAACTATAATGCAGAAGAATTTAAATTGCAGAAAATGGTTAGCTAAGCAAAATATCTGAGGGCACACGATCATTCAGTTGACTCACAAAAATTAGCAATCGACAATTAGATCATAAGGACTTTTTCAATACAAACCGCTAACCTGCAAGAGCCTATTCATGGGAACAGGTCTCCTTAGATCCGATATGATCTCAGAAACAGCACTTAGTTGACTAGTTGTGAGGTCATATGGAAGAATCTTCAAGAACTTTTGTGTAACTCTGGACCATTCCTCAATATATGCGGAGCTCATTTCAGGTTTTCTGTACTTGTCTAACAACCCAACTTTCTCTATTTCTGTACCAAGACCTTCAAGCATTTGGAATAAGCGTCCCAACTGTTAGAAGATTCAGTTAATGATTGAGAATTTAATATTTGGGCATGGTTAGTGCATGGACAAATAAATTACAATAAAAATATAAAAATCGACTGAGACTGTCGGACAAATTAGCAGAGGATCATGCTAAAAAGATGCCTATTATAATTACAGTGTAAGGCAATATCGGTTTCACCTCTTACACCATATTTAGAGATGTAGAGATGTTCTCATATCGATTCTTTCAAAAAAGATATAGAGATGTTAAAATTAAGCAAGAACAGGAATAATCGACTTTTGTTCAGGAAAGCATATGCAAAAGAGTTCTTTTACCTGCAGGTAAAAAAACTCATCGAATATCAGCCTTTTGCGAGCTGAATCAGCCTCATATATATTCTTTGGCTGGTGAATTCCCATGTACGCCTGCGTATTACAAGAAAATCAGTAAATGATAGTAGATAAAATGCTCCACATTAACACCTTCACAGGAGCTTTGCAAGACTTAAATTTCTAGTCATGCCTTCATATAATAACCAGATAAAATTCTCCAGCATTAAGGTCATCTTTTCTTGTGTTAAATCCCATTCCCTTTGCTTTACCTCAATTTTCTCAATAATCTGACAAAATTAACTGTTTGTGGAGAGTTCCGAGGTCTATCTCCGTATAAATTCAGTAACGTAAAGTCGATCTCCAAGACTTCAAGCAAGTAACTTCCCCTTTCCATTTTTGCACTATTAGACCCTTTTTCTTAATAGCATTTCTTATAAGCACTTCCTCATTGAGTCTATCCATAATACCAATTATCAGCCCCTTTTTTAAGTACATCAGATCAGATAATGTTGTCAGGTTAATTTTGCCCAACATTAATACAGATACATAAGAACAAACAGAAATCCATCTAGCAGGCATTCTTTTCAATCTAACGTGAATTCAGACATATAAACATCAAAAGCACTGTTCCCATCAAACCATGTTTAGAATAAGATTGAAACTTCGATGCATGATAGACCAATCCACCTATTGCGAAATTAAATTGATCAAGGTGCACTAAGGTGGACCTCAAAACCGCAAATAATTGTAAAACAAAGTAAACGAAAAAAAACAGGAACAAGACCAGATTATTTAGAGGCTTTCCCTTTTCCGAGATGGACTCGCATTAGTTAGCAATTGAAAAGAAGCCTATCTACCTATGGAGACTCAACCTGTCCCGAAGTAATCCAGAAGAAGGGAAGATGAGCCAGTTCTTATAAGAGGGAGTTCCAGCAACTAAATGGCAAGGATGTAGATGGGGTACAGGTCAAGGCCAATGTGGATCCACTAACATGTAGCTTAAGCAACCTAGCTGTCGCCAAATCTTTCTGTCCCTGATCCTTTATTTATTTGTTTGTTTATTTATTTATTTATTAATATCAGATGGAGTTATAAAGATTCTTATTAGTAGATCAGCCACAAACTCGAAAAGTTAGAAAATGTATGTTTGAGGGAAGAAAAGAATTTAAAAATGAAGCGAATGAAAAGGGCAAACCACTTACATCACGAAGACATAAAATTCCAAGTTCCTGAGTGACATCTTTTGGAATAGGATCCATGCCGAAAGACAAGGTTTGCAAAGCTCTGGTATGATAAAATATGCATACACAAGACGCGTGTAAAATTGCGCACCATGGATAAAGCAAAATTGTATATCACTGTGATAATACAGGGGAACATGTCTATTCACAGAGACTGATTTTGTCTAAATAGCAATGCAGACAGAGTAATATGCAGGGGGAAAAAACAAGATGGTTCTATGCAAGTAGAAGTGCTTGATGAAATCCAGTCTTGAGCAATGACATTTATAAGAAGAACTAACCTTTGAATAATATCCCTAATAAAGGTAGGGTTTAAGCCACCTTTTGAAGGGTATATAGGGTATGGCCTCCCGGCAGTACAGAGAGAGGAATCCTCTTCATCATCAAGAACGTCAATATTATACTCTCTAATTTCATAATGATCTTCAGAACTCATAGATTTTACCTAAAAGGAGAAAAGTGCTGCTCAAAATTTCTAGACAAGAAACAACTCATTATTCCATTCTTGAGATATGTTACCATCTAATAATAATTTTACACACGAATGCAGATAGTAGTTTTTGTTTGCTAACAAATGAGGAAGGAGAAACAGAAATTCAAGATAAGCAAAAAATGATTTGGCAATACACTTGTGGGAATTATTTTTTCCTGGCAATAAACCTGTCGGGAATGCAGATTATTACTCTATCCCACATATCTATCAAATAAAAGCCAGAAAAGAAGAGGCTGAGGAGCGTATGCAATTTATCAAAAGGCAAAATGACCAAAACAAGAATGCATTACTATCTTTTGATGATTCAAATCATTGGCAACATATAGCTTCAGCAACGTAAATTCATGAAATTCACCATCTTTATTGGTAAACAAATATAAAGTGCACTGCACAATTTCGAGAAAACAACCAAACTTCTTGGAAAAATGAAGAACCGACTTTTTGCAAAATGAATTTTTGGATTTTCAGATTGCAAAATCAAAACATATATGCATATACTGACCTTGCCACTAACACACACTATGTCTCCAACTCTGTGCTTCTCTTGAAGGATTCTCAGAAAAGATTGACTAGTAAAACGAGTACCACGAAAGAATTTCTTCAGATGCAGATAGATTGTCTTTTTCTCCTTCGTATCTAGATCACCATTCATATGCTCCCAAGTTGATCTATCATCAGCGATCTCACAACCCACAACCACCTCTAGAAACGAAAATGATAAGCCTGCTCTGATTCCCCTGTGAAGAATGGGTAAGGCTTACTCATATAACAACTTACTTATCCTATTTACTCATATAACACCTTACTTGTCCTAGGCAATCTTTTGAAAAATACAGTTACAGCCAAGGCTGCAAAATATTTGGAACAGGGAGAGAAGCAAGTACAGATTAGTAGATAGGGGGTTTTAACACATTTAACTATTGGAGTCGCATGCTTACAGTTTTACAGAATGATAATGTCAACAAGAACAGCAAAAAATATGTAGAATATTGCCAAAGACATATATATATCTTGCTCCAGACAAAAACTTTAATAGAACAGTTGCAGTAGCCAAAACTTTAGTCAGGAAGCTCCAGAAAATTACGAAAGCTAGGAGTGAAGAAAGAACAAAGTGGATGATCACAAATCATCATCAGATTTCGTCATCTAATAAATGAATTTCAGAAATATATTAAAGACCAACATGCTTGCACTATTTGCAAGAATTTCCAATCACATTGAAGTCAGAATTCGCCATCACATTAATCACAAGATATTCTGATTAAGTTCCCCGTCTTTCATTTTACCTCACTAAGGATTAAACAAAACAATTATATGTAGCGATCCACATTTAATGGCTAGTCTGATTACAAATGATAAAATCATTTTCATCAAATGTGTCAATGCACGACAGTTAAAATGAAAATTTACTCAGCCAGATGGCAAACTGCGGATCATCACTTCCCTTATCAAAACAACTGGACTAGCACCTAGAACGGCTATGTCAATAGGCCACAAAACAATGAGAAAACGGAATTACCTGGAAGACAAGATCCTGCCAACCGAGATCAAGTATTGTCCATCCTGAATTCCAATATGTGCATTCTGGAGATCAGCATAAGTCCGTGGAAAATGGTTTAGCAGTTTTCGTATCTACAAGGAAACAAAGAGGTCAGTGACAATACATGCTTTATTTCACAGATAAAAGCTTGAAAGTAACACAAATTTTAGATGAATTTCGGGGGCCCACCGTGTGAAAGTCATTCTTTTCTAGTAGATGGCACTGCCTCTTAGTCAATCCAGGTAAGGAACTGATCGGTCTGTCAAGAATCATGTCAACTGATGCACCAACTGAATCTGATTCAGCATCCACTTTGTTCAAAGATTCCTCCTCAACAACTGACCTATCCAACCTTCCAATTTCCACGGGCATGGGCTCATTAGGTAGCAAACTTGTAACACTTTCTTCCATTGGCAATTGTGATGAAGACTTTTCCTCTTCGAGAGAGACAGACAATGAAGACCAGGTATTGCAGAGTCTACTAGGAACACCCCAATTTGCACCAACAGCGTCATGGGGAAATCCCCAGCAACTTTGGGCTGCGGCAGAAGAGAGAGATGTTGTCCCGTCATACAACTCTATGGTCGGTGAACTGCCAATGATGATGGATGGGTATTTCTTGCACACCAAAAAGGCATCGAATTCGTCCTTAAGATTCGCATCGGAATTCTTCCCATCCCATTCATCCTCAATGAGATCGTGAATTCCACTACAAGCTATGACAACCCGAGAATTTAAATGGCGGCCAGGAAAACAGATGCAGCTATGGCGACACGAATTCAACCGGCACAAGTAGTAGGACGTGATGCCAGCACGCAGTGGCTGCAAAGTGAAAAGATCCGTGACAAGTTGTCCGGGAAGGCCACCACACAAGTTCATGAGCAGCCGCTGGACTTTCATCTAAGAGAAACGAAGGTTGCCGCATTGATAGTCAAATCCTACGGGCCCGATAAATTCTTCCAAGCCGATTCTCGGTCAACATGACACATCTGGTGCAATATTCAGTTGCAGGCTCTAAATAATCAGCAGAAGCCAAAGAAGCACGAGATACGACGACAAAACAATTGCACTCGAAATCAAGCGAACTAAGGCAATTCAAAAATAAACATTAGCTCTATCGCCAACATTCACACGGCCGACGGAAGTTCAGAAAAGAAAAACGCGAAATGTTAGTCAAACAGCCGCGACATCCCTTTTCCTTAAGTTCCCCGAGTCCAATGGTACCGACTCGAACGGAACTGCTACCTCGTCTCATCAGAAACCAACAGAAGAGCGTGCACCCCAGTCGAGGAGACGCGCGGCGGCAATCAGCGACAGCAGAGCAACGCAGAGGAAAGTTTAAAGGTAATGATGAACGAAGCTTTTCGTCGAAGGAGGAGGAAAGTGAACTTACGAGCGGTCCCGTCTTTCGAATTTCGAAATCGCTAGCTCAAAAGCTTGGGAGCTGACGAGCTTTTCGTTCCCGAGTGTCCCAATCCGTTGCAGAGGAGAGGGATGAATCGCTCTGATGCGGAGCGTATGCACTAAGGCTGCTTTTGGTAACGCTCCTGGAACGTGTGTTCCAAAAGTGATCCAAAGGTGTTTTGGGAGCATTTTTTAAATAGAAATGCTTTCGGCAAAAAAATGTTCCAAAAGTATTTTGAAGAATACTTTAAAAAAAGAGAACACTTTTGGTTCTAAAAAAATAAATAAAAAAAATATGTTTTTTTATTTCTGAAACACTTTTAATCCTAACGCTCTCTGATCGACGTTGGTCGCCGCCGGTCACCGTGGCCATCGTCGGTCGCTGGCCCACCGTCGTCGATCGCGGGCCCGCCGCCGATCGATCACCCGCCGCTGCAACCGGTCGTCAGCTCGCCTCCACCGATTGCCTTGCCCGCCGCCACTGGCCGCCAGTCACCGCCGGTCGCCAGCCGGTCGCCTCCGCCGATCACCGGTCGCCTGTCGGCAGCCGTCGACCTTCCTTTTGGCGAGAAAAGTATTTTTTTTTAACTTACCAAACGCGTTTCTGTTCTCAAAAATCATAACCGGGAACAGAAACACAAAAGAATGTTTCTGTTCCAAATATGTTCCCAGTAACAAAAACGTTACTAAATGCAACCTAAAGTGCTCGAAAAGACCATGCGCCTTTGATATTTTCCTCACGCCCCTAAGAATCATTTATTTAAACTAAATTAGAGTAGACATTAAAATAAAATAAAAAGATAAATATTTTAATATCAAGACTCTGTTTATTTTGCAAAAAATGAACGATTTAGACATTATTTTCAAAAAAAAATGGCGATACATTTATACAAAACCTTTACCTCGAGCAGAAAATAAGTCGACGAAGAATACTCTTATTATCGACAATAATTTACATCTTAATAAATGAAAGTACTTTTCATTCATTTATTTTTATAAGTGATACAAAGCGATCATTCTTATAATTTTTTTAAAATTATTTATTTTTCATGAAATAAATGAACCTAAAATTTCAAAAATAATGTAAAGAAAACTATCTGTAGTTCTATGTATCGAAATGATACTACTCGTGAAATGTGTCTGAAAAGGTACGCACATTTGTAATTTTCAGTATGGCGCATCTTGCTGTAATTATGTTACATGTGTACTCGAAAAATAAAAAATAAATCCCACTTTTACTACCAACACTCGTCATTTCTTGTGTTTTGCGTATAGTGTAAAGAGACAAGAATATTTTATTCGAAGAAAATTATGACATTTAATCACTTTTCTTAAACCTTTTAAACTATTTTGCTAAGTAAACAAACACGAGGGAAAATGTTTATCATCTAGGGTGTGTTCGTTTCAAGGAAAGTGGTTATGATAAGATATCAAGAAAATGTTTACCATCTTAGGCCCCCGGTCCCGGCCCCGGGATCGGCCTCAGTCCCGTTTTCAAAAAAAGTGAGAGACTCAAATTTGAGAAAGTATTTTTACCTTTTTATTTTGGGGAATTCTCTTTCCTATTTTAATGAATAAAATCTTTATTGACTAGAAAATACTTTCTGTTGACCAAATCATTTTTCATGAATCAAACAGACGAAAATCCAGAAAACACTCTCCCAAAACAAATGCACCCTTGCTTGCAGTAGCAGAAGAGCCCACTCCCCTCAAGCGTGCGCCCCTTTTGTTGGCAAGATTCATTATTATGCAAATGTGAGCCGGTGAAATGTGTACTTTGATCGAATTAAATCCGATCATTAAGATAATTTTTAACTAAAAATACATAGTCAAGTCCAAAAGCCAATTATGCAATGCTGGAATGCTTTGTTAAGGATGAAAAGTCGCTAAAGAATCCATCGTGATAATGTGTTAAGGCGCTTAAATCGCGCTCTCGATAATATTTTGATTTCGAAGGAAGTAATTTCCAAATTTCAAATTTCAAATCATATTCACATGCGTTCTTACTAAACAAGAACTCAGCGTAAGCTAACCAGTGGAAAATTTATTTGACATGGCAAATCCAATCTTCTTGGACTCCAAGTCCAACCTGCCCATCCTTTAGGCACAACAACAAGAAGGATGACTAAAGTCTTAATCAGATTTCCAAGCGGTGCCCTCTTGCCAGGCGCTCGTCCTTGGAATCGGCGAGCAAGCCCTTCTCCAGAACCCAGTCCTCGATCATGGCTTGCGAGCTCAGTGGCTGGTCGGTGGGCACCAGATGCCCAGCACCCAGAACCACGACATGGCTCAAGCTCCCCCACTTCTGCACATACCCAGCAAGCACCCCGTTCACCCTCCAAACCTTCCTCTCCGCGGACAAGAACTCGTCGATCCCTTCCCACTCCATCGTCTTCACCCAAGCCTCGGTCGAGACCACGCCGTCTCTCAGATCGGAGTGGCCTTGGTACAGCAGGACCTTGCTGTTCTTGACCAGGTGCTCCACCATGTACTTCACGCTCTTCATCACATCCTCGCTCAGCGCAGCTCCCACCACGTCGCTGCACTCGTCGAACACTATGGACTCGTTGGCCTTCAGCGCCCTCTTCACCTCCTGCTTCTGCAAGATCTGAGTCACCCACTGGGTGTTGTACGGCACTTTCCTCGTGAAGTCGTACAAAGTGGCCAGTCCCGTCATGTTCTGCAGGAACCTCAGCACCCCAAGTCGGGCATCCGTCGCTTGACTCCAGCTCTCCATTTTGGTGAGCTCGACAGCTTCCCACTGGGCTTTCTCGAGCTCGGATTTTTGCCTCTTGTTGATCAAGCCGGAGAAGTAAGCGTTCGCGGCGTGAGTCGCAACTTGGGTCGCCGGGTCTGTCAAGCCATTGCCTATGGCGACCCCAGCTAAATTCAGGCGCTGCGACGGCGGCAACTGCGCATTCCACTTCAATGTGTAGTACCCAATCGCGGGGACATACTTCCCGGCGTAACTCTCGCCGGTAACATAAATGGGACGGGACTTAAAAGCCCCGTCGAGCTTAACGAACGCGGTTATCGCCGCGAAGAGATGCTTCGCGACGGTAAACTGGTCCCTCGGGATCTCCTCGGGAGAGGCGGCGATGCTGAACCCGACGCCAATGGGGTTATCGAGAAAGAGGAGGCCGAACAAGCGGTTCCAAGAGCCAGGATTAGGCTCGACCACCAGCTGTTCGGCGTTATGCGCGACAGAGCTCACGCGCCAAGGTCCGAGCTCGTAGAAGTTGCCGATCATGGAGGAGCAACCGGGGCCGCCCTGGAGCCAAATCAAGAGCGGGGTCTGCGAGGGAGGCGTGGTAGGTCGCTGGGCTTCATAGAAAGTGTAGAAAATGGCCGAACCAGAGGTGGGGCTCACCGGGAGATAGCCGGATTTCGTGGGCAGCGACTCTTTCGGGAGGAGCTGCGCGGTCGGACTCGAAATGGGCCGGGGTGACGACGATGCGGCGGGAATGAAAGCGATGCAGGAGAGCAAGAGGAAGAGCTTGAGCGGAGGAGAAGCTGTTGACTCCATCAAGATTCCCGGTCTCAGTGAGCATCGCCAGCTGGCTCCGTTCGTGGGATAAGAACAAGCACATTATTGAGAACAGACGGAGGTCCCAAAAAAAAAAAAAACAAGCAGATTCGTTGTCGTGCCACAGCAACTTGTGTCGGTTTGTGGAAGATTTGGCGATTTTTTTTTGTTTTTTTTTGGTCGAAGATTTGGCGAATTCACGCGCGACTTTTTCTGGCGTGTGCAGGAAAAATGGAACCTCGAAGCTCTTTTTCTTCATCGTCCTCAGCTTCGGTTGTTAACTCCGGGGATAATTAATTGGGGACGATGATCCGGTGAATGTACGTACGCTCCATCCGGACACCGAGCCGATGACCATTGGATCGGATTCGAGTGGCTTTGCTCGGGACAAGGGTGTTTGATCCATCATGTACATCACTGGGCTCGAATTCAACTAGCCTTCGAAACTCGGTACTCAAAACTCAATTTGAACTTGATCGAGTTTTAAGTCTCCTCCACGGACTTTATAGTCTAGGGAATTATAAGTTGAACATAGAACGGTCGTGTATTAATTCTTGTGATAATGCATGTCTCGAGTTGATTTTTCTAATCTCGATATGTTGCACCAAAGTTTTTCTTTTAATCGAATGTTGCACCAAAGTTTTTTAAAAAAAAGAAGAAGAAGGTGAAGAAAGACAAAAAATTGAGAGATTGGGAGAGTGGTCGAGCAACAGAGCCGTCGCCCCTAAGGTGCTATCAATCATCGCCACTCCCTCACTCGACAACGGCATGATTTTGAAAGCTTAATCTTTGTAGGTGAGCAGAAAAAATATTAAAATATGGCATGATTTACGGGATTAAGAGCCTCTCGACCATGGCTGGATCTGGCGAAATGGGTCGTAAAATCATTTCTTCACTCGTATTTAATATATATTTTTTGTATAGATTGAGTTGTTATATAAGCTAGTTATTTTCACTAAATGAGTCATAAATGAGTTTAGAATGATATATACAAAATTATACATGTGTTAAATGGATTCAAACCTTAATTAGACCAAACCCACCTCTGTGGCTCTTTTTCCCTCACTCTCACACATCGGTATGGGTAGGAGCTTTTTAAAAATGAGTTAAAATCGGAAGTGTTTTAGTAATATAGGTCGAATCAGGTATGGATTGATTGCGGATTGTGTTGGATATAGATCGTTGGATTTGCATTACATGGAAATGGGTCAAAATAGATTAAATAAGTCAATTTAAGTAATACCATTTCAACCTGATTCAAATCCGTTTCGATCCACCCGTTTAAGGGTTCTATTCGTGATAGTGCAATGCCGATCCAATTCAAATTTCAGAAAAGAAAGTCCTCAGTCAAAATAAAGATATAAAATATAAAAAAAGTTGCCCCGGGTTTCTTCTTATTTTTTTCAAGGTAAGCACGCTCCATTGGCATGCATGTTGCTTTTATGCACTTTCTGTAAAAGAGAAAATTGTCGAAATTAACAATTAGCATGCAGTGACAGTAACTACTGACTAGTCTGGTGGACCTCTCAAGAAGGTAGATAATTTTTTACCCCCAAAAGAAAAAAAGAAGGTAAATAATCACCGAGTCAATTTATGCCGAATAAGTCCTAAACTTTTTATTTGTTACCAATATATTCCTAAAAATTTGCACGGAATTCCAATGTAATGGTTGGAGATTGCTAACATGGCATCCGGTTAGCAATCTCGAACCGGCATCATAGGTGGATGGCCATGCCAACGTTTTCTAGCATTAGTTAGCCAGAAGAACCGTGTTGACGAAATTAGAGAGTTTATTGTCGAATTGGTATCGATAATTTTATCAACAGAAAAAGTTTCAGGTTGTTATCATCTTTTGTATTGACCAAAAATAAGAGGAGCAAAAAAAAAAGGTAGTCATTCTCACGTGAAGGAATAGAAACTGATACTTATATATATATCAGCTTTCTTGGCGGAGTTATCCATTATCTCCACCATCTTTGCACTCTCCTTGTTCATTTCCCGTGCTCATATTTTAAAATAGGAAAATGATTCCCCACAATAGTGTTAGTTATTTCTGACCGTAGATACACACATCATCACCGCGCGTTTTGCATAAAATATTTGATTATCTCCCAATAGAAACAATTTTCTGCTTGCAACTAAATTCGTAAATCTATCTGACATGTGATTAAAAAACTTTTTTTCGTCTCGCTTCTTGTGAATTCCATAATTAATCCCAAGTACGGAGAAACAAGGCTAATAGATAAAATAAAGAATGTATTTTGCCTTTTCATTATTTTTCATCACTTTATTAAGTAACCACCTATTTTTCCTAAGCAACTATCCATAATCCATATTAATTTAAGAGATAAGTGCACTGATAGTCCTAAAACTTATCATGAAAGTGCAATCGAGTCATAATACTTGCAAAAATATAATTAAATTCTAAAACTTGTCAAATTGATACAATCGAGTCATTATGTTGATTTTTGGCTTTTTTATTATTTTCTCTCTTCTACGTAGTGATGACGTGGGCTAAAACAACTCGTTTTGATCCAAAATTAATTTTTTAGTACAGACTTACAATTGCAAAAATTGACAAAGAAACATAAGAAGATTTGGGCCAGGGCTTGCAACCCTCGCCACCATCGCTGCCGTCCCACCATTGCCGATAAGGGTCGGTGACTCTCACCTAAATACGGGCAAGGAAATGCAGTCATTGTCGGCCCCTAGTTGAGGCATGATGACTTCCGCTTACCATTCCCCTACCATCGCCGACTAGCCCTTTCCTACGATGGTGGCAGCAGCAGCGAGGGCTGCACCTACGTCTTCTTTCTTCTTTTTATTCTTAACTTCAATTTTATGTATATTTTTTAATATTATTTAAATAAATTTCATTTTAAAAAATTTAGATTTGGATAAAACAATGACGTCCTTTTAGTCACGTCAGCGCCACGTAGGATGAAAATAATAATAAAAAGAGCCATGTCATGATTTTCTGTTAGTCAAACTGGATGGGGTTGACGGAAGAATTCGATTGGACTAATTTGACGTGTTTTAAGACTTGATTTATCTTTTTTTGTAAGTTTTAGAACCAAAATTGTAATTTCGTGACAAATTTTAGAACTTCCATTCCAATGCACTCTCTCTTGATTTAACTTATAAGCGAACGGCCCCAACTTTTATTCTTCTTCGCACACGACATTTCAATTTCTCGCGCCCACGTGCTGGGTGTGTCCGTATACTAGTAATGTTTGCGGATGAGTACTATGCTAGCAAAAAGGGCAAAGAATGCTAGCAATTGTTGGGCGCAAAATAAGGAAAAGGGACAGGAACATTTTACAAAATGAAAAGGAAAATTTTATATATACACACATACACATAATTTGGGTTTCACTTTTTAGGAATTTTATAGTTAACCCACGTAAGATTATGAATGTAATTTGACCTTTTTTTTATTCTTTTATCACTTCACCAAGTAGCCCACCAACTTCAATGCCAAAAAAATCTTAAACTTATTGCAATTGTGTTAATCCAATCTCAATTTTTTTTTAAATTGAGTACTAAATTTTTTGGCATTTGTGTCAATTCAGTTCATTTGGCTAGTTGATGTTGACATGGATATTTTTTAATATTTTCTTAATTTTTTAATTAATTATAATTTTTTTTAGGGAGGCAGGAGGCTGCTGGCCACCGGTGAGGGCATGCGAGCTCTCACTGGCTAATGGCCTCATGCAAGCCCTAACAAAAAATAAATAAAAAATGCATTAAAAAACAAAATAAATAATTAGTAAAATCGAAAAAATTACTAAAAATGTCCATATTAGCCCCGATAGTGTCACGTCTGTCGGCTTATCAAATGGGCTGAATTGGCATAATTGCAATAAATTTAGGACTTGTCGATAAATTTCTCGATAACTTACGCGTGTTCAAAATCAAGCAACGCTTCAACAACAACTTGGGGCTGCGTTTGGTCTTCCGAATTTCTTGTGAAGATAGGATAAAATAAGAAATGCAAGAATTTTGCCACATCCTATCTACTATTTAGCAAACTATAGATTTAAAGTTGGACAAGTAGAGGCAATGGGCGGCTAAGACCGACTCTTTTTTGTCGAAATATCAAATATTTTAGAAATTATTCAATGATGAATTCTAATGAGTAAGTTATTGTTGAACATATGTTTATGCCATTTGAATTTGGGCACAACATCGATGGAGCAAGCCTCGAAGAATTGCGAGTTGTGATTTAGAGTCGAATCTTTAGAGAATGACCCATTGATATTCCTCATTTTCTTGTCAAGTGAGTAAACAAGTGCTGAACAATCTAATTATTTAGCTACTTTTCGCAAGTCGAAGATGCGCTCATCCAAGTCGTCTAAGAGAGCCCTTTAGAATGTCGAGACCTTTTTTGAAAGTCGATGATTAACCTTGAGTTCTTCATAACATGTTGAGACCCCTTTCAAATGTTGGAAAGATTTAAGTGGTCAAAGAATGAGGTAAGTGATCTCATATCAGGCCAAACAATCAATTAAAGAATAAGGTTGTAGAGTTACCCAACTTTATGGTCAGATACCCAGCTTGGCAGAGGATATATGGAACGATTCAGATGAGATCCAATGCGTCACCAGAGAGGCGGTCACACTTGATGGCCGCCGGAGAGGCACGTAGGAGAGACGGCTCAGCACGAAGGAGGGACGGCTTAACACGGAGGAGAAGCGGTGGTTGTGAGAAAAATTTAATTCTTCTCGTTTCTCGTCTCTTGAGAAATCTTTTTACGATCTATCTCACCCCCTCCTCAGGGATATTTTTATACTGATTATACCCCTTATATTCCCCTTTATCTTATCCCAAATAATTGCCAAATACAAAATAAGATAAAAATATGTTTATATCCTGACGATCAAACACAGTCTAAGGAAGGCTCCCGGGAGAGGTTTATATGCCGAAGCCGGCGTAAGAAATGACAAGCGAGTCCTCTCCACGCTCATAAAGAAAAAAAAAAAAACTTACCGTTCGAATCTTCCGACTCTATTCATCATTGCACAAACCGATTCTCTATTGTATTTAGTAAATACATGGCTGAGGAAAAAAAGGCAATTATAAAGGGAAAGAAAAAAACACAAACACATAATTACGAAAAAGCCCAGAAAGTGGCCAAAAGAAGAAAAAAATAATCCGAAAATATTAAACGTGAAATTTGTAGAATCAGGGGTGTATTTAGTAAATACACTGGAGAGATTCTCTCACGCGCTTTTTTTTTTTTTTTCTTTTCCATTTTTCAGTTTATTTTAGATAAAGATTCTCTGTGCATCTAATTGACCGATAGACAGGTTTCTCCCGCTACAAGCAAGAGCCAAGCAGAGAGAGAGAGAGAGAGAGAGAGAGAGAGAAGAGAGAGCGAGAGAGGTTGGTGGTCCGATTCGAGATGGACGATGAGGTCGTTCAGCGAGTCTTCCAAGAAGGAGGAAGAGACTACTTCCAGCAGCAACCTTCCACCTCTTCTTCCTCCTCTTCGATCCTCCAGTCCCTCCCTCTCCACGTGGTATTGCGTCCGATTGCTCTTGCGCGTTTCATCTCTTTCGTTTATTCCCGGAAATCGACGCGTGCGTGTGCATTTCGGTGCTTGGCGGGGCGCCGGCTGCGATCGTCGCGAGCTCGGCGCTCGGCGGGTTTTTGGGGAGAAATGGACGGAGACGTTGCGTTTTGCTGATAGGTTGTGTTGGGAATAAGTGTGCGGATTGGCGCATTGAGGCCGGTGTTTTTGGTTTGTTCCGTGAAGCTGGTGTTAGTTTGCTGGATTGGTGAGATTAGTGTGAAATGACTCGAGCATCGGAATTTGGAGGAAAATAGCCGAGCTTGGAGATGATGGTTTTCGCGTTATGTTCAGTAAGGAGTTATTTGGTTGGTGCTTGGGAGTTAATTTATTGATTTTTCTGGAAGTACTCTTTGCTTGGACTGAGGAGGAGTTTGGCGCTTTCAGTTATTCTCGTATGACCTTTGATCCATTGTCTGGGTCAACATTGATCGTCAACGGGCTAGGGAGATTTCCAGGAAGCATCCTTTTGGCGCTAATTCTTGCTGTGATCTTAATTCTCCTCGTCGCTATTTCTATCAATGTCCTTCAGGAACTTTTGCGCATCTTGCTTATCACATTGTTTATTGCAGTCTTTTGACCACGGGTATTATTTGTTGGTCAAATCCATTCAAGAACTTCGGGAGAAGAAAGAAGGTCTTGTTACTGTGGGGATTGGAGGACCTAGTGGTTCGGGTAAATCGAGGTACTTGTGCTATCAAACTTCGCCCTTTGTATCGCAGTTTCAGCTAATTAGGGAAAACTGAAACTTGTAAACGAGTTTCCTTGTCCGAATTACACTCATTACTTAGTTGTTTAATTGTTTATGAAGCTTAGCAGAGAAGGTGGCATCTGTAATCGGCTGCACTGTTATATCAATGGAGAACTATCGAATTGGAATTGATGAGGGGAACGATTTGGACTCTATAGATTTTGATGCATTGGTTCAAAACCTTGAGGTTTGTATTCTCTTTTATCTGTTACAATAGTTGCTTATGTTAATACAAGCTAAAGCTGTTTTTAGCCATAAGATGCTGATGATTTAGTGGGTCTATGGTGACACCTCTTTAGTTAATGATTGTTCTAAAGATGTTCATACTACGTATTCTGGCTACCGAGTCCTCGAAATTAATAGTTTCGCCAGTTTTCTCCTTGATTTGCATTAGCTCATTTCTTGGTGATTCTTTGATATTTGATGGTATATTAAACTGAGCATCAGTGATACCGAATGTCATGTCATGCGGATAGTATTGTTGCCAACGACTTAGCCCATCATATATGGGTTAAGAAATGAGTTTATGACCCATTTTGATAGTTATAATAGAGAGAGAGAGAGAGAGAGAGAGAGAGAGAGAGAGAGAGAGAGGTGTTTATTCTTTATAGTGACAGAATATCATTATCATTGAGAGTAGTGGGAACTTTGGAGGTGGCATGAGGGTTATACTCTTCACTTGCAAAGTCTTAGCTTTTAGCCTTGCAGGACTTTGCTTCTATACATACCAAATCCTTGGAGTTTTTTCGCCATTTACTTTCATTGATGTAAGTGCAGTAACCCTGCGAATAATCCTCGTAGATACTCCTGCTCTAGATCACCCTCACCGCTCCTGGATTCTTCATTTCATATGGTTGGCAATTTAGAGCATCAAATAAATAGAGATCTTTGGACAATCAACTAAAGTACACAAACTATCATACTCTCTCCTAGTGTAGCCTAGATCACTTGTGAACATTGACGCGTGTGTACCATTGCGTAAGAGATGTTTCATCCCATATAACAAGTTTTTCAGCGAGCGTATATTATATTACTTTTGTGAAATTGCCCGGGCTGATGCGTGTAAATATACTCCTCTAGCTTTCCATGTGATAAAGTAATATTATGTCAAGCCGCTGTTATTCTGATTTCTGTAAATTAACAATCTCAGAAGCATATGTTGAAAGCTGTTTACATAATTGGAGAGAACAAGCCATATAAATGAATTCCTTCTCACACTACTAGCTACTAACCATATATAGTTGCCTCTACCATGGACACCTTCCGTTTATTCTCGTCTTACAATCTTTTGACTGTTTTTCGTCTCACTGGCTTTGATGGCTGTTTCCTACAAAAAGACTTCCAACATTTTCATTATGGCTATTGTTCTATACTGAATCAGAAGACATTCATGTTAGGACTAAATATTATGCAACAACATCTGGAACCCATCCCTTTTGTGAACTCATGATCTACCTCATCCTTCTCCCACTATTCGTGTGTCATTATCACAAACTCATTAATTGCGTTTTTTGAGCTGGGTGATCCCTCATATACTTGCATGCTACCTATAGAGCTTAGTGAAGCCCCCATGGTATGTGGACTTTGATTCCAACTTGCCAATCGTAAGTTTTTTCTCATTTAATGTTGTTTTGACTTTATCATGAATAGTTAAGTTCATAACATGAAACTTGGCGTATGTGTGCTCAAAGTTCTGATTGTGAGCTGTTCTTGTAATCTCCTTGATTGATCTAGTGTTGATTCATTTCTATTCTCCCTTTGGATATAGGTTAGTTGACTGAGTCTAGTGAATGTCTTATACATTATTTTGCTATTTCTGCTTGCTATGTCTGACGATTTAGACTTTATTAATAGGATCTGACAAATGGGAAAGATACTTTGGTACCTGTGTTCGATTTTCAGCAAAAAAGATGTATCGGTTCAAAGACAATTAAGAGTGCTTCCTCTGGTGTGGTATGCTTCTATTACTCTGGGATTTGACATTCTGCTTGGCACTGTTGCAGTGCGTTCATTTATTCTTCAATTAATTGTTTTAGGTGATTGTCGATGGTACTTATGCTCTACATGCAAGGTTGCGGTCTTTGCTAGATATCCGGGTTGCTGTGGTAATTTCTTTTTCAAAAATTGCATAACTCATTCGATTCATTCTTAATATGATAATTGTATAATCAGATTTTTCTCTTCTCCGGATCAGGTTGGCGGTGTCCATTTTAGCCTCCTTTCAAAGGTCCAATATGATATTGGAGACTCTCGTTCACTGGATTCTCTCATTGACAGCATCTTTCCATTGTTTAGGAAACACATTGAGCCAGATTTACACCATGCACAGGTTGGTCTTTCATGTTCTCCATTTTTAAGCTTGCCGTCCTTGCTCATTTTTCGGATTTCTCTGCAGATTAGAATCAACAATAGCTTTGTTTCATCATTCAGGGAAGCAATCTACAAGCTAAAATGCAGAAGTGAGGTTCGTGTTGTGCAATTTTCAAATTCAAATCTGGGAGAAATCATTCCTTCACTTTCATAAGACTTTGACCTTCTTCATGTCTATGTGCCTTTTTCTTGTTTGTTTGAGTATATATTTTGGTCATATATTTCTTGGCACCTACTACAGTGGATCTGAGAGCTACTTCTCCTCTTCTCTTCCTTCTCCTCCCGGTACATTGTTTAATTTGTGTACCCCAGCTACTCTTTGTTCCTCCAACCCCTCACCCCGGTAAAAGTTATATAGCAAAAAGTTATCCTATGTAAACCATGATGTGCTGGCATAAAAGAGTGAGGATAGGTAAAATCATAATGGAACCTGTCCTCAGTTGGTCATCTCAGTGTACAAAAGTTTGTGGTCGCTGTTTTAGTGAACTTTCTTTGCCTGACCATATGAAGGGATTTTGTTTTGAGATCGGGAATAACTATATTAAAGTAATACTCTGAAAAGACTTCCTGAGAAGTAATTACTGTTATTTGTGATATGTACTCTCTCTACATCACGATAACTTAAAATGCTATATTAAGAGTATGCCATACTGAAAGTCATGTTCCGTGGTAGCTTTTTAAGAAGTAATAAACCAATTATGCTATCGTAAATGCCATCTCCTGTTTGAATTCATTCTTCCTCTGTTTTGGGGTGGGAACTTCGAATTGATATTGCTACATAATGTTACAGTCTCCAGATTCCTTTCCTCCCCAGGTTCTTCAAGGAAATGAAGCTCAAACTGATAAGTGAGTACATCTGCAAGCTGTTACTCTTTTGTGATAAGTGAACTTGGTTGTGGAGGGTGACATCCTCTTTTGCTTTTAGCTTTATTGAGATGTACCTGAGACCTCCATCAGCCAGTGAAGAAGCACGAATAAACGATTGGATTAAGGTGCGTCAATCTGGTATTAGGTACTATCTTTCTCTGGGTGACCAGAGGATTGTCGACAAGCATTTCATTATCCGACCCAAAGCAGAGTTTGAGGTAAGAAACATCTCATATTTCATTACACTAGATAATTGTTCTTTGAGTTTACTTGTTGATTTACTCTGCTGGCGTATTGTCCTTTATATCGGTTTTATAAGGTTTCTATTTCACTCATAAGAACCTTGACGTGGAGCTATATGTAGCATTTCAGACAGTTTTTGTGCAATTTGAGAATCGGCATATGTAAGAATCGACTTACATACATATATTTGACTGTAGCCGTGAAAGTAACATTCCATAGAATACTTTTAATCAACTCTATCATGGAATTATGAAAAAGGAAACTTCTGGTGGTACTCTGACTAATAGTCATAGTCGCTTCATTTTTTTAAGTTGTCAATTTGTATGGCTATGAATAATTATGTTTACTCAACATTGCATGTGAGATAATTTCTGATCTCAACTGATATTACCATTTCATGGCTTTGACTAACTTTGTCCGAGAAGACTTGCCTTTTGCAATTTGGCAATCCAATATAATTATTGACTTCGGATGATTTTTCATCCTCGAGTTGTGTTCCTACTAAAATTCTGACGAATTGGGTGGCTATTCAGGTCTGTCTCTCATTGTTCTTCTATTGAAACAGGTTGGACGGATGACACTAGGTGGATTGCTGGCTCTGGGATACACAGTTGTGGTCAGTTATAAAAGGGCATCCACTTTTGTCAGTATTGGCAATCTCTCAACGTCCCTCGAAACCATTGATACACTTGGCGAGACATTCATGGTGCTGAGGGGTACAAATAGGAAAGTATGAATTTCTTATAAGATAGTTTAGCTTTATATTATTTTCATGGCAGATGTTTATATTTTCACTCAGTGTTTCAACTAGCATTTCCGCCAGGCTTTGGAGTTCTTCCTCTTTGGGACATTTCTTTTTTCCTTTTTTTTTGGTCCCCCCCCCAGGGGGTGTGTTTTATAAACTCAAGTAGTAATCTTTTATGCAACCCATTTGACGAAGGTTGCTAATGTTAGTACCCTAATGATCCCCATGCTGGATCCCATGGACATCAGTTACCGCCTAAAACAATTTAAAACAATAAATTGTTTTGGACTTGCAAGAATAAAGAAATTAGAAGGTACCTAATGTTGTTAATCGGATAAGTTTGAAAATCAATTTCCATGTGGTCCTTTGTCAATCTGCTTGAAGTTCCTGCTGCCATTGGGGCTGTATGTTCTCTCTCTGTTGATCTGCTTTCTCTCTGTATCATGTGCTCAAGATGCAGCTTCTTTTGTCATGTATCTGTAAATTTATGCTATTTGAATATCTAGGGCTGCTCTAATTTGCTATTTTCAAACTGTGCATGCTTAACTGTTGGTGAATTTCCTATTTAGTTGAGGAATCTGTACATGGTGTTGGACTTTATTTTGGTCACTTTGTTGTGCTTTAGGCTGTTGGTGCAGAAGCATTGCTGTTGGGTATAACAGGACCATGGATCACCAAGTCATATTTGGAAATGATTCTTGAGAGGAAAGGTTGGAATATACCCCGATGTTCCGATTGTTCATTTATTTACTTTCTAGTTGTGACAATTGCAGCTGATGCTTTTCACTAACTTTTTATTGAACTGATTACAGGTGTCCCACGCCTTAATACACCACCACTATTATCAAGTGTATCTGTGACTGGAAATCAAGAAGGGACTGTTGTTGCCCCGAAGCCAATTCGTGTTACTCCAAATCTTGTGACACGGCTTGAGGATCTGTCACAACCATGGACTCGATCCCCTACAAAATCCAAAATGGAACCCCTTGTTGCAACATGGCACTTCATTTCGTCAGATCCTTCTTATGCTGATAATGTAGTCTTAGGTATGTCACAATACTACTTTGCTTTTGTTCTTGCATTTAAATAAGCAGTTACATTGATTATGATATACAGGTCTTTTCTTGATATATTTAAGGCTTCTCTCATGAAGCAACCGCAGATTCTTCTTCTTTCAGGGATACTATGAAGCTTGCTCCTATGCCTGATTCATATGATCTTGATAGAGGCTTGCTTCTAGCTGTTCAGGCAATTCAGGTAAGCACTGCAAATTGAGCCAGAGGCTCACAGGCTTACGTAGGCATTTGGGAGCCTGAGTTTTCCGTTTGTTTCTCTGTTTACTTAGTTTCCCATTTTTAACAATATTCAACCTTATTTTTGGCATTTACTGATGCAGGCTTTGCTGGAGAACAAGGGTGTCCCTGTTATTGTCGGAATTGGTAATATGGGGCTTTGATCATTCATGAACACCTACCCTCTATATTACCTGATGGTTATGTTGGCAATTACTCGGGTTGCGTTTGCCTGCATATTTTTCTTCAAAAAATTTCAAGCATTTAGAACTGTAGCATGAAAACTGGTAACAATAGAACTTATAAATTGGATGATTTCTCAGGACAGGAGTGCTTGAGGCAACTCGCATGTGACAGAACAAATCGTCTAGTGGTGTCATCCGTTTTCTTATTTAAAGTACATCGTGCATGTCAAAACCCAACAAGTAGCTAATTGCGTTTGCTTGCAAAAGGTGATGAGCATGCATTCATAACTTCATTGGATAAAGTAAGTCTTTTCACTTGGTGATATCTAAGAAAATTGTTGTTTGCAACAGGAGGGAAACTGTAATTGGGCTAAACTTATTTGGACAAAAAGACACCTAAATTGAAAATGGTGTCATAAGAACTTCTCTGCTTGGAAAATTTGAATGTTCTCCTCAAGATATTCTTTTGGGCATTTAAATACTCATATAAGATTGCCATTTGTAAGATGAGAATATATTTTACTCCTTTTCTAGTAGCTTAGATTTTTTGAACAAACAGTTACACATTTCAACATGTGTTTCAGATTATAGCACGTCATGACTCCAGAGCCAACACTCCCTCTTACTGTCATTTTGTTTTCCTGTTCTAGTTTCCTTCTTACAGGTGAGGGGGAGTGTTAGGAAATATACTAGATTTAAGACATTGCCCAATCCCTACTGCTTAAGTTTTCCCAACAAGTTCATAGGAACACATTCCTATTAATTCCCAAAAAATACAAATGCATACAAATTCGAACCAGCAACTAATCCCAACATGGACATATCGAAAGAACTCATATAAGCAAGATATATATGAATGATTTGCTCCAATTCACTGTTCTTGAGGTTCTAGTGTTCATCTTGACATATAGTAGTTGCGGAAAAAAGTTTTTAACTTTTATGTCTTTTGTTTGCATTCTTGTTAGACGAAAGTTCAAAGCTATCGAATAAAATGATTAAACATAGCCATTCTACTGATATGTTCTTGGAACTTGGGTATTTTAGTTTGTCAATGACTTGTATGCTCTTATTGTTGTTGCAGGAGGTCCAAGTGGCTCAGGAAAAACTAGTCTGGCTCACAAAATGGCAAATATAGTTGGCTGTGAAGTGGTTTCTCTTGAAAGCTATTACAAAACTGAGAACATGAGGGATTTGAAGTATGATGACTTCAGGTCTATTGACCTATCTTTGCTTTTAAAGGTGAGCAAGAAAAGAATATTGACTTAAGTTTCTCTTCATCAGATTCTTCTCCTTGGCTTTAAATGCCTAAAACAAGTTTAATGGTCTTTTGTTAAATGGTAAAGAAAGGAATAGGGCGAATTCTATTTTGGCTTTATATATGTTTTAATGTTCTGTGACAGAAAAATTGCTATTACTGAAGTTTCAAGTGTCAATTATCTGGATTATGTTTTATTTGCTATTACTAAAGTTTCAAGTGTCAGTTATCTGGCTTATGTTTTATGGGGTAAAATTAACACTGAGGCAATTATATATTTCCAAAGACACTATATTTGCAGGACATATTGAACTTGATATATATTTCATGGCTTCTGTCATTGGCTTGAGAGGGATGGATTAGTTAGGCCTAATGTTTTTGTGGCTTTTTTTTTTTGGCTCAATACTGAAGTAGGCGACCGTTTGTTATCTTGTGCTGTCTTCACCCCAGTCACCATTCTTTGAGTTCCGTAACTTTATTTAATCTGCATTGTGAAAGGATGTCATGTCCGTATGTATATTTTTCTTTTTCTTTTTTGGTCATTTCTGTGTTACTTGATTGTCCATCTTCAACTACTTGGATTTCATGAAGTATGTGCTAGGCAAATCCCTTCTATGCTGGCCTATACATTTTGTTCACTCAGATTTCTTGACTTAAATAATGAGGATGCAATTGCAATTGTCTTCTTGTTGACATCTTCGAATAGTTGTCAAGCAATTATTTGGAAGTTATCTTCAGTTAATATCTGACTGTTTGAACATTTGCAGAATATCAATGACATAAAGAAAGGTCGGAAAACAAAAGTGCCAATATTTGACTTGGAGACTGGAGCTCGAAGTGGTTCGAAGGAGCTCGTAGTTTCTGAAGATTGCGGTGTGGTCCGTCTTGGTGGTCCTTATAGATTGCTCCCTTGTCTTTTCTTAATTCAATCTCCTTAAGAAGCCTCGCAATACTAACTGCTTAGTTCTCTATGGTTAAATTCTTCTCTCTTAGGAATAGATTCCTCATGGAAGAACAGCTATAAAATTGGGTAATCCAAAGAAATAGGCTAAAAGAAGAAGTGGAACTGGTCATTTGATTTTCCAAGCTTCTTAATTTGCAAAAGGGAAAAAATGTACGGCTAGTGTCAAGTGGAGGAGAGGAAACAAAAGATAGTGGGAGAGTTGCGATCACATTTTGGAGTCTGCACACTCTTTTTTTAAGATTCACAGTGGACTCAACTTGGTAGAAACCAAACTATGGGTTCAGATTCTGTATCCGGATTTCATTGTAATCATGAAATCTTCTCAACTGACAAATGCATGACTTAGAAAGAAGTATTTCTCTTCCAATAGCTTAAGAGTGTCTTTCAGTGCGGATAGAACAAAAACTTGCCGCCACTCGTATAGTGTCATATGAAGCTATTTCAATCTAAAAATCACCTCGAAGACTTGTATTTACTCAATGATCATGCACGATCATTATCAATGTAAATGAGAAACAGCTTTTGTTGTAATCAGTGTTGTGTGGGTCTTATGGGTTGTTAAATATGCTATTTTCTCTGTGGGTTGTGATGATGCCATGTAGTTGTTTGCAATATTAAAACAATGCAATGGATTTGACTTGTAATCTGGCAATAGCAAAGTAAACAAGAAGAGAAAGAAAGAAATTGGATTGAAGTAGGTTTTCCAATTCTAGCATAAGCAGTGTTGATCTATAGATACTGAACAAAAGCTGTACTTCCTCCAGAATCTATGTGACTGGAGGACAGTTATCACCTTTAGGTTTGAACTCGTCTATGTTTATGATATAGTGAATATTGATGGCAATTTAATTTTTCCCTTTTCCACTGGAGCAGATAATTTTTGAAGGCATATATGCTCTGCATCCTGATATCCGAAGAGCACTCGATTTGTGGATTGCTGTTGTACGCACTGGTTTATACTTTTTATGTAGACCTTCCGATCTTCATAATTTTCTGAACCTTGAACCTCAATGTCTAAATGCCTCTCAACACTTTCCAAACAGGTTGGAGGTGTTCATTCACATCTGATATCTCGAGTTCAAAGGGACAAAAGCAGGGTGGGTTGTTTCATGTCTCAGAATGAGATAATGATGACTGTATTCCCCATGTTCCAACAGCACATTGAACCACATCTTGTTCATGCACATGTAAGTGAATCTGGGATTACAAGGCCTAAATGTTTAATTTGAAGTGAATTCTTCCTGATTTACTCTATCAGTTAGATAATTCACCTTGGAGAAAAATCAACTGTTAGATGCTCCTTTGTTGATTGTCTTCTTTGAGGGTTAACTTGGTCCTGCATTGCAGCTGAAAATTCGGAATGACTTTGATCCAGTACTTTCTCCTGAGAGTTCACTGTTTGTTTTGAAGAGCAACAAACAAGTAATACCACTGAAATGGCTTTGTTGCTCCTATCTTGAATATTTATTTGGTGGTTACAATGAAACACAATGGCTTTTGTACTAGGTGGCATATCAAGATATTCTAAAAATTCTGGACCGTGGAAAGATCTGCAGTTCTGCTCAAAATTTCATTGACATATACTTGCGGCTTCCCGGAATTCCTGCTAATGGACATTTGCAAGAGAGTGACTGCATAAGAGTCAGGATATGCGAAGGCAGATTCGCCGTACTGATACGGGAGGTGTGTGATGAAGTTGCAGATTGCAACTATCATCTTTCTGCTTCTTATAGCTAATGAAAAATACTAGCTTCTAATTCTCTTCTAAACAACATATGTCAGCCTATAAGGGAAGGCAATTTCATTATTCAACCCAAAGTAGATTTTGATATCAGCGTCAGTACAGTTGCTGGCCTCTTGAACCTTGGGTGAGTTATATGAATAGCTGGTCTAATTTATTATTTTCTTTATTTACTGCAGGATTTTATTTCAATTGAACATAAGTTTCATAAGATCTTGTAGTGTATCCTTTTTCTCATGATCTAATGTTAGTGAGCTTGACGTGGTTGTGTTCCAAAGTAGATAGCAGGGATTCTGTCTGAGTAATGCTTACTTTTAATAACTTAAGGATATTTCTGTATCCATTCTTCTGGGTACGTTGGACGGTTTTCATTTTTTTGAGTTTCTACTGGATATCGATGCCTTTAGAGTGATAAGGAACAAAAAAGTGATTCCTTTAAAGTTATGATGCCATATACTTACCTTAGATAAGTGTGTGGAAGCTATGCTTAGTTTTGGCTGGTGTGGATTTGCTTGAATTTCTCTAAGTGTGTGCTCAGGAGCATTTTCTTATAGGAGAGAGTGACAGTACAGTTGAAGTTGTTGAACCACTCTAGGGTTCTTGATTGTGGTTTTGTGCAAGTATATGCCGAGTGCTGAATAGGGTGGTGTCAGCTGTGTATTCTCATGCAAGAGAAACCTAGTCTGCAAAAGTGTCTTGATATAGATGTTGGATTCTTATGGAAGAACTGTAGTTTTGTCTATCGTTGGGGTGGAACGGTTTGGAATGCCTAAAAGAGGAATAGCTCTGAGGAAAGAAACGATGCTGATTTTAGAGATATTTGTTAAAGTATCCCACATTGTTTGTGTTGAGAGAAAAAACTGAACTGAATGCTTGGTTAGGTAATGTGACCCCAAGCTATCTATTTATAATAAAGCCAAAAGGCCAAAAATTACAATATTGCCCTTATTGCAGTTATTCATAAAATAATAAAGAAAATAGACAAATAAGCCCTCATCGGCTAAATACTCTCAACACTCCCCCTCAAGTTGGAGCATAAATATCACACATGCCCAACTTGACTAAAATAGGATGAAACGATTTACTTCCTAATCCTTTAGTGAACACATCAGCAAGTTGATCACCGGACTGAACAAATGGCATACAAATTAATCCACTCTCCAACTTCTGCTTGATAAAGTGTCTGTCAATCTCCACATGTTTTGTACGGTCATGTTGTACAGGATTGTGAGCAATACTGATGGCAGCCTTATTATCACAATATAGCATCATAGGAAGATGAATGGATACATTAAGATCTTCAAGTAATCCTTTAAGCCATAACAGCTCACAAACTCCCTGTGCCATTGCACGAAACTCTGCTTCAGCACTAGATCGAGCAACCACATTCTGCTTTTTGCTACGCCAAGTCACAAGATTTCCTCCTAAGAAAGTACAATACCCAGAAATAGACTTCCGGTCTGGAGATCCAGCCCAATCAGCATCTGTATAAGCTTCAATCTTCAAGCCATCATGAGGAGATAAAAGAATCCCTTTCCCAGGAGTAGATTTCAAATACCGAAGAATCCGAAGAACAGCATTCATATGAGTAGAGTATGGATCATGCATAAATTGACTCACTATGCTCACAGCAAAAGCAATATCAGGTCGGGTGTGGGACAAATAAATCAATTTGCCTACTAACCGTTGATAACGACCCTTATCCACTGGATCACCATCTTTTTCTCGAAGTCGAGTATTGGCCTCAATAGGCGTATCAGAGGGATGACATCCCAATAACCCAACTTCCGTCAAAAGATCAAGGACATACTTCCTTTGGGATAGAAAGATACCCTTTGAAGATCGGGCAACTTCAATCCCAAGAAAGTACCGAAGCTTTCCAAGATCTTTTATCTCGAACTCTTGGCCGAGAAATTTCTTCAACTGGCTAATCTCATCATTATCATTTCCTGTGACAACGATGTCATCTACATAGACAATGAGAATAGTGATTTTAGTACCTGATTTCTTCACAAACAAGGTGTGATCAGCGTTGCTCTGTTTATACCCAACAGAAACCATAGCTCTCTGAAACCTACCGAACCAGGCTCGAGGTGACTGCTTTAAACCATAAAGTGCACGTTTCAGCTTGCACACTTTACCTTGAGTTTTGTCACAAGAAAAACCTGGAGGAATCTCCATATACACCTCTTCTTTTAACTCTCCATGAAGAAAGGCATTCTTCACATCTAACTGTTGAAGATCCCATCCCTGATTAACAGCACATGAAAGTAATACTCGAACAGTATTTAACTTGGCAACAGGAGCAAAGGTTTCTTGATAGTCAATCCCAAAAGTCTGAGTAAATCCCTTTGCCACTAACCGTGCTTTATATCTATCCACAGTACCATCCATATTTTGTTTGACTACAAACACCCACTTACATCCTACCGATTGTTTCCCAGGAGGAAGAACAACAAGATCCCACGTGTCATTTTTCTTCAATGCATACATCTCCTCCACCATTGCTGCCTTCCACTTCTCATCTGCAAAAGCTTCCCGCCAATTTTGCGGAATAGAAACAGAAGATAGAGAAGACACAAAAGTACGATAAGAGCTGGACAAAGAGTCATATGAGACAAACTGGGATATAGGGTGTTGTGTACAAGTTCTAGTACCCTTTCGAAGTGCAATAGGAAGATCAGAAGAAGAAACCATACCAGGAGTAGTAGAATCCGGATCCGGAAATGATGATTGAACAGGCAATGTATAAGTGGTCTTAACCTGCTTGTTGGTAGTGGGCTCTCTACGACGATATGTCTTCATTGTCTTGCTTCTATCGACAGTTTGCCTAACAGGAGTAGAGGTAGACTCCCCCTGAAGTGGTTGTTTTGTTATCTCCTCTTGTGGTACTGTATTATCCTTCTCTTGTGTTGCATTATTCTCCTCTGGGGAAGGAGTAGAACCTGTGTTCTCCTCTTGAGAAGAAGGAGAACACTCTTGGGAATGAGGAGAATCATCAGAGAGTATAGGAGAAAAGGGGTAAGTAATATCCAAAGTAGGGAACACCTCTACACTAGGACACTCCCCCTGAAGAGGTGGAGCTGAATAATAGGAATTAGACTCGTGAAAAACCACATCCATAGATACAATGGTGCGCCTAGAAGGAGGATGATAACACTTATAACCCTTTTGAGTAGGTGAATACCCAAGAAAAATGCAGCGGAGACCACGGGGTTCCAACTTACTCTTAGAGTTGGTGTTACGAGCATAACAAGCACAACCAAAAATTTTTGGGGAACGAATAAAAGTCGAGGATCCCTGCAAAGCATCAATAGGTGTGCGAAAATCAAGAATTCTCGTAGGCATCCGATTTATTAAATAGGCAGCAATTAAGATAGCATCACTCCAATACTGAGCTGGGACATGGCGGGCAAACATAAGAGACCTAGCGACCTCTAACAAATGTCGGTTCTTTCTTTCGGCAACACCATTTTGTGCAGGAGTATCAACACAACTGGTCTGATGAATAATGCCATGATCAGAGAGATACCGTTGAAACTGACACTCAGTGTATTCAGTGCCATTGTCACTGCGAAGAATTTTCAAAGTAGCATTAAACTGAGTTTGGACCATTTTGTGAAAATTTTGAAAACAGTGAAAAACGTCACTCTTATGTTTCAACAAATAAACCCATGTTGTACGAGAATGACAATCGATAAAAGTAACAAACCATCGGTGACCGGAAATAGAAGTATGCCGTGAAGGACCCCACACATCAGTATGAATCACATGAAAAGGGAAACGGCTTTTATTATTTGAAGATGAATAAATTGAACGAGTTTGTTTAGCCAAAACACAGGCTTCACAAAAAAATCATCTTTATTACAAGCTGAAACGAGACTAGGAAAAACTTTTTCTAAAGTTCCTAAAGGGGGATGACCTAATCTGCAATGCCACTGATGAAGATCTGTCAATGCCGAATTAACTTGATGAGGCGTAGAAGACAAAGTTGAAGTAGAAACACCACTACCCTCGAGCAGATAAAGACCACCATCCAATCTACCATGTCCAATCTCCTTCTCCGTTACCAGATCCTGGAAAACACAATAAGAAGGGAAAAAGGTTACTTTGCAGTTTAAATCTCGAGTCAGACTACTGATAGAAAGGAGATTAGTTGAGAATGATGGAATATGTAAAACATTTGATAATGGAAGAGTAGGAGAGCAATGGATAGACCCTTTTCCAGCAATGGAACAGAGGGTTCCATCAGCTACGCGAACTTTGTCTCTACCGGAAGTAGGGGTATATTGCTTAAAGAGATTAGAAGAACCTGTCATGTGATCTGTAGCCCCTGTATCAATGATCCAGGGGTTGGAAACAACAGAGGTATTAAACCCCCCAAAGAAAATACCTGAAGTGGCTAGGTTTGAAGCAAAAGAAGATGAATTGGCAACCGTGGGAGAGGCAGCAACAGCAGAAGCTTTCAATAGGCGTCGAAATGCCTGAAGTTCTTCCTGGGATAAACCGATATCAGTAGTAGGTGCAGCAGGAACAATTTCAGAATGGTTTGCCATGTTTTTTCCCTTCTTTTGTGCCCTTTTTGCCTCAAAATCTGCAGGTTTTCCATGTAACTTCCAACAGGTAGCCTTAGTGTGATACGGCCTATGACAATCAATGTTCACACTTCACAACCTCTTTAGAGGTATCAGACCGAAAGGGCGAACCGGATTTGGCAATAGTACCAGCACTGGTTTGTAAAGCAGATCGATCAACAGTAGAGGGATGAAGCATTGCTGTCCTACGGCTTTCTTCAGAGTGAACTAGGGCATAGGACTGTTCCAGAGAAGGGAATGGAGACCGGCTAAGGACTTGAACACGTATCTGATCATATTCAATGTTTAATCCCGCCAAGAAATCATAACCTCTGATCTTGTCCACATGTCTCTTGTAGGCAGCAATGTCCACATGATTGGTTGGGTGATAATCGGTATAATGATCTAGCTCTTGCCACAAACTCCGAAGCTCAGCATAATATTGGGGTATAGTCATCTCTTTTTGAGTGGTGTCATGAACTCGTTTTCGAAGTTCATACACCTGTGCATCATTCCCAACTTGACCATAAGTATCCCTTGCAGCTGACCAAATCTGTGCCGCAGTATCAAGAAGCAAATATCCTTTTGCAATATGTGACTGCATCGAGTTAAGCAAAAAAGACATTATCAAAGAGTCATTCGAGATCCACTTTTCCTGAGTAGTACCTGATGTAGCCGGCCTCACAGAAGTGCCGTTGATATGTCCTGTAAGCCCTCGGCCTGCGATGGTCAAGAATGTCGATCGAGACCACATCAAATAATTTGTGCCGTCAAGCTTCACAGGGATCGCAGCAAAATTAATATAATCTATACGGCCATCTCCTGTAGGCCCAGAGTTCACAGTTGAGTCCTCAGACATTGTGTCTCAAAAAAACAACTCGAAAAAAGCCCAAAAAAATTGGGTAGAAGTCCGCTGATAGTTGGCTGAAGTTGTCCTCCAAAAAGCAGCCAAATCAGATCTAAGGGAAGGCAAAAAAACGATTTTTTTAGGGTTTTGAAAACCCTAAAAAAATTCCGTCGATTCAGATTTTTTCCCAAAGAATCTAAAAAAATAAATATGGTGGTCCACGAACTGCAGTACTTTGGTCTTCACACGCGAGAGGAAAGGCCAGCGGCAAGGCAGAAACAATCTCAAATAAGAAGATCCAAAAAATCGCAGAAGGGGTTGAACCACCTATCGCAAATTGTAAAGAAATTATATCATAGAGGTGAGATTTAGGGCAGACACTAGATTCAAAGAATCACCTCATTAGTGCCGCCCTATGGTGTGAAAGAGAGCAAAGAAGAAGGTGAGAAGGAGCTGCGGTGGGAAGTGAGAGAGAGAGAGAGAGAGAGAGAAGAACGATTGGGGTAGAAGAAATTAGGGTTAAGATTTCAGTTCAGCCCTTGCTCTGATACCATGTTGAGAGAAAAAACTGAACTGAATGCTTGGTTAGGTCAATGTGACCCCAAGCTATCTATTTATAATAAAGCCAAAAGGCCAAAAATTACAATATTGCCCTTATTGCAGTTATTCATAAAATAATAAAGAAAATAGACAAATAAGCCCTCATCGGCTAAATACTCTCAACAGTTTGTCTTTGGGTCTTGTCTGGGCCTTACGTACTTGTTATCTCCTTCCACCTAATAGTTTAAACTTTTGGATTTGATATCCTGACAAAATACTAACATTATAATTCGCTTGTGGTTGTTGTATGTCTTACTGCTTTCATCATTCCACTTTGTGATTTGCACCTGAAAGGTTATGTTTAATGTCCTATCTCACTTGTCTACAAGGTTTGTTGAGGCCTAATACGTATTTTCCCTAGGCCTTATAACTTAAGGGCATGCCTACAAGGTCTTAGGCCTAGTCTCCCTACATCTTATAGCTTTCTGTTTTCTGACATTAAGATTTCTTGTAGCTTGATATAGTTGTTTAAGAAATTAGACTCAACTTCCATAGTTCCAAGAGATAATGGTTCTTGGACTGCTTACCACCTGCTTCAAGAAGTTTACATTAGAGTGTTTGGACAAAGAGAGATGTTGTAAACTATCTCTCGCAGCAATGTAAGAGGTGCCTTCCCTCTTCTCCTTCTCTTCTTCATGTGGAAACAGCTTTTGTTTCTGTGTCCTAAGTATTGAGGCTGTGGCTTTGTGTAACAATAAGGTTTATGGTAGGTGAGAATGAGGAAAAGGCCTCTCTGGAGGGATATAAGAAGACTGATCCCATTTGATTGCCCTCCTCAAAACTCACAAATAGGAGCCTCGGTGCTGCAAACCTTTTTGGAATTACTAAACTACTATTCTTTCTTTCACATCTCCCACGTGTGCATTCGTCATTTAACTCTTTGATGTTTATCTGCTACTTTGAAGAGCTCTACGTACGTGCACAACTATTATGGGTGCACTCCGGCTTCCCTGTGTTTTGGGCTCTGTTAACTCATAGCTGTTGGCTTTGGCTTGTCAATCTGTTAATAATACTTTCTCTCTTTCTCCCTGTCTTCTCCAGGTATCAAGCTGTGGCATACATCGAAGCTTCAGCCTTCATATATCAAGATGGGAAGGTTATAATAGCTGACAACCTTTTACTTTTCTCCTTGTTGGGAAATAATGGTTGACAGCTTTTTAGTAGGCAAAACTTCTTGGATCTTTTATGTGTGCTTAATTTGATATGTTCACTAGGTGGCATTCGATTTATATGTGCAACTGGGGTCCGTTCATTTTTCTCATTTCTGGAGCTTGCTGCAGTTATTCTTTTTCTTTTTCTTTTGGCCTCTAGAAACAAACTTGACTGAGGTAAAAGGAATGTTTGTTTAGTTTTCATACTTTTCAAGTTCGTTGAAGTCACATGAGGTCAAATTTAATTCAATAGTATCATCTTCAAAGTCTGCCATATGAATATTTTCATAATAAACCAGCTCTGCCTGGAATTCTGAAGACTTGGTTCCCAATTTCTATTCGAAAATTACACTCCGAGGCCTCATTAGCAGATTACATTCTAAGCATTGTTGGATTTACAAGTAATGTTTGTGATACATTCTCTCTCAAGAAATCTATCAGTGAATTAGAACCAAGTATTTTAGTGTTATTACTCCAAAAGAACGGGAAATTAGTACTGGTATGCTGCAGTTCCTTTCGGAATTTTTAGGATCTTAAATAATTCAGTAAAAAGAAACCTTTAAATTTCTATGCTCCTTGGTTGCATTACGGTGCTTCTTTTGGACAATGCAGCTGATTTCACACTTACTGCTGTGTGATGACACAAGCAGTTGTCACGAGCATCTCCCTTGGTGGATCGCTTCTTATTTCTGAGTATTTTAAACTTTCTGTCCGCCTTGTTAGCATCCTTCTCTGTTAGTTATCGGACATATGACTGATCATCTGGTATTTCTATTTATCTGTCCATATATTATGCCAAAAACTCATTATTTCCTGATGAATCGAGCCAACATCTTTTTCCGGGGTTTCTTGCTCGCATTTAACTCGATGACTTATTAGCATGAGATCTTATCTGCATATCCCCCATATTATGAGTAACGTATGCATGCGGCGAGTGATGATTGACTCCCTTCGATTCTGATCTTTATTCTACATATTAATTTATTTTTTCAGTAAGTCGTTAGAATTTTTTAGTTTAGTATCTTGAACGTATTATGTAGCGGAAGATGGAGCACATTCGCTTTTCAAAACTGACTGTATCTAGATGCATCTGTCAGATTCTTATTGAAGTTGACCATCTACAAGATGTTCCTAGTACTTATTTACAAATCAAAGGGGTCGATAAGGAGGCTGTAACATCTGCTGGTTCATCTCTAAAGTTGGATGGCTCCTATACAACTAAGGTTCTTCCCTTCTTACATGAAGTTATTTGGTCATATTAAGCTTGATGTCTTGGCAAGGACAGTTAACATGCTTTAGTTAACTAAACTTTTTTTCTTCGTTAGAGCTATCTTCAAATAATTATGGAAAGATTGCCAGCGATAGAAAGAAGCTCTACCGGGATTCATACTCGACAATCTGCAAGATTGCAGGAGCTTGTGGAGCTTATACAATCTCAGGTGTTTACCTCTTGCCTACTTCAATTTGCTGAAACTTTATGCAACAATGACTGGCTAGTTTCTTTAGGCAAAGCTTTTCTTATGATACTAATGCCATGCTAAGTCAATTCAGTCCACAATTCTAGTTCTCTTTACTGCTCCTTCACAGAATAAAGGTTGTAGTTCTGGTGCTTTGCAAAATATACATTTCCTTTATCTAGTGAGGCCTAAAACTCTTAACAACTTACCAAAGTATTTGTTGTATATTTGGGTGGATCTTGTGTCATCTATTTACTGAAGAGTATGTGGAACTGCTATGTTGTCATATTTTAGCTGAGAAGAGTGGATTTTTATCTCTACATTCCCCTGAGATGGAACTTATCTTATTTGGATTTTGTGTTGGTTTTCGAGTGTAATACTTTTATGGCACTGATGTTGGCTAGTTGACCGCGTTAGTGTGGTATACTTATGGCAACATTTACCTGTTCTAGACAGTTAATCCTTGACTTAAATTCCACGTGATGGATATTTGCTCGTCTATAATCCATTCAACTGTAGCATTTGAACTGAATTAACTTGCCAAAAAAAAAAAAACTGAATTAACCCATTTTGCGGCAGCATCATGAAAATGTAGTATTTCGAATGGCAGATATTGAGGCAGACCCAAGTGTCAAAATTGAGCCATGTAGTGCAGGCTGTTATCGAATCTTAGTGTGATATTTGTTTCGGTAGTAAATGTCATGGATGGGCCTTTTACAAATTCAATTAGCATGCCTATCCTTATTGTGGGCATTGGTACATGCTATGTATCCGCAATGGATAATAGAATTTTGAACATCAATTCTGTATATTTTATTTCATCATGTAGGGAAACTGTTCAGCTTCAGAATCCTCACCAAGTAGAGAAGCCATTCCAATAGAAGGTGTGATTGAAGACATGCAATCCAGGATTAAAAGGCTGGAGCGGTTGCATGCGATTAATACGGTACTTATCAATCTCTCTACTCAGATATTTACCTGTTTCTTTCGGTGTGGGATTATGTGAAGTGTAAATTTGCGGTGGTTGTGAACTTGTGACCTATGCTATTCCACTCCGTGGAGTAAGTAATTTAGATCTACTTACAGAGTTCATAGATATATGTAGGTAAATTGAGCAGTGCTTAGTTCTTGCTCAACTGCTTTTAGGCTTTGCAAACTGCATTATTGTTGGTTTTGTTGCCCTCAATTTATATTCCTCTGATAACTCTGATATTCTCAGGTCTTGTGGACTTTTCTGATGTCTGCCCTCATTGGTTACTCGCTTTATCAAAGAAAGCGCCAATAACTTTTCAGCTTCCTTGCATGTACATTTACCTATTTTTCTGAGATAGTAATTGCATATCACAAGGGCCGATTCAACTTTTGCAAGGCGACTTATCTCGAATCTCCCTCAGCAGTGATTTTGCTGAAGATCATTAACTAACCCAGAATCAGAAGAGGAAGCAAATTCTGCATGTTGTAGATGCCAGTGCGGCATTTGCTTTATTTCTTTTTCTTCTGCGTGTACTTGTTTGGATATTCGTAACATGAACACTTGTTAACAAAATTTTTTGGTTCTCTACAATACCATGGATCGATCCAAGTTATACTGCAGAGAGAAGCGGAATCTCTCCTGGCTGTTAGGTCCGAATCTTTCCTTCCGTGCCTTTCCTTGCAGAATGAGTGGTTTCTGAGAAAAATAAAGCGTGTGATCCAGTTATCAAACATGGAATCCACGAGAAATCACTATGTTCTCGCATCAAGTCAGTTCGTTCTTTTTTTCTTTTTCTTTTTTTGTCGACAGGTGGAAATACCTTTAGGTGCATCAGACATCATCTTTTTACTCGCGGTACTTTGTCAGTATACTCCATCTCTCATCAAAACACCACATAAAATTCATATTGTACTTGGTAAGGTGGATCTACCACGAAGTAGTGAGGTGCAGTTCTCAGTTGCGACCAGTTGCGCGAACATGTCACGTTATCTTGGATTAGTGTATAAAAACAGAAGTGGAGTCATCTGCCATGAACATTGGCTGAGAGATGATAGATTCACCTAATGATTACAATCCATAGTATATCTTCGGGAGACTCAAGATTTGTAATCTATTTATTGACGATGATCACGATAATATGTTCCCCGGAGATCAATATATCCTATAAACAGTAGCATGACTATACTCACTGAAATAAATCGACCTCGTGCGTTTATCATGCTTAAAGATAGATCTCCAAAACCGAGTCAAGGTCAAGCACATTCACTGCACGATAGAATTCAAAGTGTCAACGCTACTCATTACACTGAGGTCCCTAAAATTCATTTGTGAATTTAGCTTCACTTATTTTCACGCGTAACTATCACCTTAGTTAGGAAAACTAAATGTACTAGGGAAAAGACCCTGTCTCCTCATGAATTCCGTTGCAATTGCAAGTAGAACTATTAATATAATGAGCCACAATCTTGATCCTCCTGCATTAACAAATTAACATAAAATAATGAGACAGTAGTAATAAGCTAGTAAAGCGTCACAACTAACTTCTTTGTTGAAAGTATGCTTCAGTATGGAAAACTGACGAATATAGAAAATGATAACCAAAGAAGCTCTCTAAAATCGAAGATCAAGCTTTTAAGTCCTCTAGAATTCAATGTCTAAGTCACAAGAACCTTGACAATTTTCAGAACATGCTTCAAATGAAAATACAGACTCAAGTACAATACATCCAAAGATCTTCACAGCGCTTGGAGGTACTGCACTCCAATAACTAGGACTCAACACTCTTCGAATTAAGAAATCTAGTATTCATAATACTATGGATGGTTTTAGAAGTGGAGTTTCCTGATGCCACAATCTCATAGGGAAACAAGGTGGACGGATCGATAAAAAAAAAAAAAGGACCCAAATTACAGTATTCATTCTGTGGAAAGAATGAGGTTCTCTTCAATCAATTGACATGACTTGAACAAGGCAACATAGACCTCGATCAACGTTCATGAGAAAATGAACGATTAATATCTAGCATAAGATTTTTCTTCCCTTTTTGGTTTACTTTAAAGACCTTGAGTCCTTATATATGACACCTGAGCTGAAGTTTGAAAAATTGGCCTCTATGGGAATCTATAGATTCTGTGTGTTTTCAACTTTCCGAAGCATTCCATCATTTCTGTGCCTTTCCATACTCCCACCTCTTACACAACATTCATTTACAACAACACTGAGTTTGACCTTAAAAAACTTTTTCTTCAAAACTGCCTTGGTTTTCAAGGCCAGATCTGTATAAGTTAGGGTATCATAGAAGTCACATACCGCCAGTCGTGTCTTGAACCCGAGTCACTGTAGCACTTGAGTCCATGGATACTGAAATAATTGCCCTGCGGTGCAATCAATTAGAGTTAAAGCGGAGGAGCACACAATCGTTTACTGCAAAGATGAGGATAGTATCTTAATCAAGACCTTGAATCGTGAGAGAATGCCAATGCTGTTACAAAACCAAGATGTGCTTTTTTCACGACAGTCTGTGTCTTCATACTAGTTGAATTTAAGATAACGATGTCTCCTTCTTCCGTGCCGCTGCATTCAATCATTCCAACCAGAAAAGGACCGTATGAATGCCTCTTAAACACAAACCCAATTGAATGTGAAGTGACAAAACACGTATAGTAACCATTCAAAGTAGACATGGAATGAACCCATATATTCAAGAGAATGCATTGACTGACGTAATCAAAAGCAAAAACCAACCTAAGAGGCATGAGTAAGAGCCAAATAGCATCATTCAATACCACTCAATGTAGATATAGCCTCCAGGCAACGAGATCAGCAAGTGTTCAATCGAGATGGGTATGTCGATTAATCATTTGAACCAAACTGACAGTTATTATCTCATCTGTTTGACCGTAATGCTGTAAGTATGACAGTTCAAAGGCCGCCCTGCATCCTCTTTCCAATGATGGCTACTTCACTCAATTGAGCTCCAATGGCAAGTACATAAACCAAATCCTATACTTGGGGCCAGATTTGCATATATGCCTAAACAGTAAAGGGATTACTTGATGCGGATGATGCATATACTATATACACTTGTTGTTCTCCGCATTGATAATTAGAATTTTCAGTGCCCCAGATTTATCATGTAGGAATATTAGCATCCAAGTGTCTACGGCATTTTGTTGCTGGCTGTGGATGGCAGATTCAAAAGCACTTAATACTATACATCCCGCTGACTGAGGATATACTCATCCCAGGGCACAAGAACGTGAGAAATTAGGGCACTTTCTTAAAAGGTCGTAATATAGCAGCAACGCCACACTCTTTTTTCCCCTCAACTTTCACTATATCACTGGTGACTGCAGACCCACCCTTTCTCTCCTTAACCATACAAATACTTTACAGAATCAACCGGTTGCAGTTTCATTCCGCTTTTTTTTTTATTTTTTTAATAGGAAAGCAAAGCACATTTTATAGGTCTTGATTTTGTACCTCCCTAAATTGTAAAGACTACTTGAAACATGTCGAGGAGTATATGAGCAGACTATCGTTACATAAATGATACATTTGCTACTTTGGATATTTAATAAGAGAAGCCTTCATGCTACTTAATCATCACCAAGTTGAAGGAAGTGTTCACTCATTTCAGTAGTGGACCAACATTATAAAGGATAATCTGGTAAACTGAAATTGCTGCTCCTCACTGGCAATTCACAAAAAACACATTCTATATCGAAATCTGAGAAAAGATTTCAATCTTCTTATATTTCACTTGGACTTCACAACAACAACAATTTTGTTCAACTGTCCCAGACTACTTGAAGGATGTCATCTGGTATCCTTAGAACTATACAACCCTTCCATACATAACATCTTTGTTTCTTTGGACAATAGTAATGATCTATCCCATTTCCGAATATTGCAGGTTTCACTATCCCGTTAAGGCACATGATTAAGGTTCAGGCTAGGCTTTATCCTTATCCTACCTAATCATCCCCGAGTTGCGGGGAGCGTTCACTCATTTCAATGATGAACAGAAGCTTATATGATCAAGTAAATCAAAGTTGCTGCTTCTCATTGGCAATTGAAAAAACAAAAATCAATCTCTAAGTTTTAGTGGAGCCAAATTCATGAAAGCTGCATAAAAAGAGATTCCCAAGAAAAAGAATTATGACAAAGGATGCCTGTCCTCATCAAAACAAATAACTTCTCAGCTAATAAATAGGTGAAAATATGATGGCTGCAGTCAGTTGTCACATGAGGTGAGACTGTGATTACTTACACCGCAAGAAGTTTTCCATCTGCTGAAACATTAAATGCGATAATTGAATCACGAACCACATGCTTGGAGCCAATTCTCTTCCACGAGGATGTGTTCCATGTCAAAATGCTTTCCCCTCGACCTATTTTAGAGTTGCAGAAAATATGTCCAATCAAAATGGAAACGAAACATCTTAGTGAATAAAAGATGAGGCCTTCGATGTTATCACCTGTGAATGCAGTGACATACAAAACCTCCGACCCATCGCTACTTTGAGAAAATCTGCAAAATCCAAATCTCTCACCCTGAACAGAGAATGGGGAGCCCATCAGCCCCAAGACCATGAAAGGGCAAAACAACTCTACTGACAGTGGCAGCAGAGTAAATGTCCAAGAAAGATGTCCTTATTTTGGTTATGCACCAAGGATATGTTAAGTTCGAGAATGATTGACCCATGTACTAGCTGCATGTATTTAGGTTACCTTTCCCAGAATGTTTCACCAATTCAAACAAATTTTTCATAAGGAATTGCTCGATGTGAATCCTTTCATTTCTAGATCCAAAATATAACCTTGTCTCATTCAGTTCACTTCACAAATTAGGTCCATGCAAAATACATATGGAGTTCTCACAGACTACCAAGGCAACAAATTTTTCTGTAATCATATGAATCTGCTTCAATGTTCTGTCTTTATAAACTAAAGAACACGTGCAAGAGTTCAAATTTGGATCCTCCGTAAAGAGGTTGTGAATTGCCTCATTAGACAGGATACCCTGTGTGTGCTTTGGTTGTAGTTGTTCTCTTAAAATTCAAGTCCACTTGATTGTTTGGTAGACATGGAAAAGTGTACAGATATTAAAAATAACCGATGAACCAGATCTTATATGGAGAATCCAAGAACTTTGCTTGAAAATTTATACAAGAAAAGGGTTTCATGAGCTCACATTCTCTTTTGGCAGAGAAGCTACGGCAACTGAGGAAGTTAGATCCCAAACTCGACAGGGCCCAGAATTCCCCAAGGAGACAAGGAACTTTCCATCGAGGCTGCAATGGGGAGTGTGTTGTACTGAGATTCTATAATTAAGGGCCATAATACCTTATTCCTACTTTTTATTGAGTCTTACAATCAAAAGTTATTTGATGCTTCAATAATAAGAAAACCTGAAAGCAAGGTCTTTCAGAGAAGAATGAGCCTGGGCCTCATTGAGAATGATGGCCATGCTGGGCCACTTAAAAACCATTAGCTTGCCATCCTGTACTGCACCAAAATACACATCATCTGTCATGGTATTCCAATGATTTTTTCCCAAGAGTAAAGCAGAACCAATAAATTTATAGCATGCTTCATCAGATCATTCCCTAAAGGGATGTAAACTAAGCAGCATGTTTCACCCTATTATTAAAACAGAACACGAAAAGTTCGCATGAGAGTGCCATAAACTTGCCATCTTGTACTGCTTCAAAGTACGCAACATGTCTCGTGCATATTCCCATGATTTTTTCCCAAGAGTAAAGCAGAACCACTAAATTTATATCATGCTTCATCATATCATTTCCCTAAATGGAGGTACTAAGCAGCATGTTTCACACTATTATTAAAAAAAGAGCACGAAAAGTTCGCATGAGCTTGGGTATTCAAGGCAAATGGAAGTGTTTAGAATCGCCAAAGTCACTTTACTTCTTTTACCCACCGTTCTTGATCATTAAATGACAATTAAAACAAGAATCAGGTTAAAAAAACCACCAATTTTTTCGTGACCAACCTTTAATCAATTAACCAAGGTCAAGGGTTCAAGAAAGCATCCTAAAATTTAATCTAGCTAGCCATGCAAACTGAAATGCGCTAAAAAAGGAATAAACTACTGTCCATAATTTAAAGTTTTCTAAGTAACCCATCTTTCTAAGGGGGGAAAAACGTATGACACTACATTAGTAAAGCATCTATCCATCTCTCCTCATACTACAAGTACTTGTGCAATATATCCATCTATCCTTTGTGCATACAGGGGAAAAAAGAAATGTCTACCTCGCCACCAGCAGCAAGTAAAGAACCATCGTGGCTAAATACTAATGCTAACTGTAGTCCAGCATTTTCTAACTGCTTGAGCACTTTCTCTGACGTCTTCGTAAGGCCCAATTTATGGTCTTCGGCATTTTCAGGATCCACCCATTTATACAATCTGTTTAAGCCAAATGAACATGTTTAATTCAAATTGTCGAGCAGCAATAACCACAGCACAATCTAGCGTTTTCTTTTCAATGAATAAGAGATTATAAGTGGAAGTGGAGAGGAAACAAGGACATAAATTTCTTGACATTGCTGAAAGTGCATCACGAGAGAGAACTTTCGAAAACATATAACTCATAGTTGATTGGCTTACCTAAAGCTTAAGTAGTTAGCCAAAGTTGCCACCAACATCAAGCTAGTGTCAAGCGACCACAACGCTCATCAGAATAGAAAGGTGGCAAGAAAACATACCTACAACCTTTTGGTAATGCGCAAATGACACCTTCTCCTTGTGGGTGAACAGCCATTCTATACGGCAAATCGGAACCAGTGCTGAGCTTAGCAACCTGAGTATACAAGATAAAGTAGGGGCTCCAGTTATGGGACTAATAACCCAGAAAGTGCAGATGGTAAAAGGAATTAAATTGCCCAAAAAATGAATGATGCACTGGAAATAAATATCTTCCACATCCAATTACGGATACATACAAATGCAAATGATTACCCAGCATTAAACTTGACTGATACACTGCCTCCATCCATTACAAAGTCAACATCAAATCAAGTGGCGAAGAGAAACGATCAAGGACAATGTATGACTCAGAACCAATCACTGGCTAAAACACATAACAACTGTGATTCAGTGCAATATCTCGTCAAACATAACAAAAAAAGCACCTTTCACTTTTTAGACAAAGCCTCACCCTCCCGTGATCTAGAACTTCCGAAACGAAATGCACTACGTCCATTCATTCCAAAATTCAGAGAAACTTATGGCGAGATTGCAATGAACCGTGAAACAAACGCAGCCGATTAAACTCAGGCTAGCTAGACAGCGCAGACTCGCAGCTTCACCGAGTTTAATCAATCGGAGGAAGTGATCAGACGAGCAACCAATCGATCAAACACCCAAACCGAAATGCCAACACAGTGAATCACACAGACCGATCGAGGATTTCAGATCTTACAGGCTGCGGGGAGAGAGATCCGGAGGCGAAGTCGAACTCGGAGAGGAGGACAGCGTTGGGGATGCCGCTGCTGCCCTCCCCCCCGCCGCCGGCGAGGACGAGGTAGCTGCGATCGGCGTCGCCAGGCCGCTCGCCGTCTTTACCTTCTCCTTCTGCCTCTCCCTCTACCCGTGGCTTGCCCGATTTGAAGCGAGACTGAATGTGGTCGAGGGGAACCCAAGCGGCTCCGTAGAGAGGCACGCCGTACTTCTGAGTTTCGGGGAGCTTGCTTTTCCCCATGGATCGGAATCTGCGACGGACACTCTAGTCACGTTGCTCTGCCTCCTGATCTGAAAGAGCTAGTAGCGAGCGAGAGAGGAGAAGAGAAGGAGCAGAGAGAGCGGAGACCATGCTCGTTTGGCTTAAAATTAAAGGATAATAGCACGAACACCCTTAAACCGGTACATTTACCACAAATTTACCTTAAATTATTTTTTTATTATGATAAACCCTAAACTGATAACCTTACAATAAATTTACCTCAAATTGATACATCTATAACAAATTTATATTAATTTTCGTTAAATCTAATAGTCAAATTGCTGAATCGGATGACACGTAGGCTACGTTTGGCAGTCAGGATATAAGTCGGGATAGGATAAAATTTATCCTATCCTGTGTTTGGTTCCTACTCAGGATAGGATATAACAGGATATAAGGGAGATATAGCCTGGATATAATTATCCTAGGGGGGAGGTAGGATAAAGGTGGATATGATTTCTTTTGTTTATGGTATAAAAACTATTTTTCTGAATAACAAACTTCTTATATAATAAAATTAAAATAATAATTACTTTTAAATAAATTTGAATTCTAATGTTAGAAAGAAAAATCAAAATAAAAAATTAACTTTTATTTTTATTTTTTATAAATCATATTTATAATTTGATTTCTTTCTTCTTTATAATATATAGTTTGTATATGTATACACACACACACTTAGTATTTCATTAAATATTTTAAGTATAATAGTATAGTTTGTTATTTAATGAAAAAATTTATTAAGAAATGATGGAAGGGAGTCAAAATAATGATAAAAAGAGATTTATAATTAAAAATAATAAAAATAAATTAAAATAAACTAGATTTTAAGTAAAAATATTCAAATTTGAAATGGTTTTTCTAATTCTTGAAGAGAATGAGTAAAAAAAAAAAAACTAGCATCTCCATCTCCATCTTCTCAATCTCTAGTTCATGTGGAAATTTCATGATTGCTTTGTAACTTTATAGTTTATTATAAAAATTCACGAAAATAGCAAGATAGTTGAAACTTACTCTCATTCTTAGCTTTCTAGTTCACATAAAAAATCTAAGAAAAGTAGAAAGAGAGTCAAACCTTCTTCTCATCCATAACATTTTGTTTCATATTGAGGTTAAACGAATATCGCGAAAAAGGCAAAACTTTTCAGCAAAAAATGAATATTTATATTTTCTTTCTTCTACTAGATTCACCAATGAATTACAATAGATTCTTATATTTTTTGCTTGTGCTTTTTCAAATTCATTTTACATTGATATATCTTATATACTAAACAATGAATATGATATGATATGAATATATCCGGCTCTATTACTGCGATTCACCAAACACAGGATAGGATATGGCAAAATCCCTGTATTTCATATCCTATCATATCAAATCCTATCATGACTAAAAATCCGAATGACCAAACGCAGCCGTATAGTTCACGGCCATATCAATTTGGGGTTTTAATCCTATATCTGTTACACGTGTATCAATTTGAGATTTTTCGTGACATTAATCCAATTTAACTTAGGGTAAATTTGTCACAAATGTAACAATTTAGGGTTTTTCATGATAAAAATAATTAATTTATGGTAAATTTGTCACAGATGTACCAGTTTGAGATTTTTTGTGGTCAAAAAAATATTTTGGGTAAATTTGGTACAGATGTACCAGTTTTGTATTTTTCATGATCAAAAAAATAATTTGAGAATAAATTTATCACAGATGTGTGATTTTCCATGGTATTAACCCTAAAATTAAATGTGCTATGGGGTTGAAGTGACTTATTTAGCAAATTCGAGCACAAGTTTGTTCTCTCTTTTATTTTTTATTTTCCTCAGAAAAAACAGTTTCGTAGCCACACCGTTGCCAACTGCCTCTCTCACATCCATGCCGTCGCTATTCGTCGATTTTTGGTCCTCGGCTCCCGTTCGTCATTTGCCATCTAACATTTAGAGGTCACCGTCTGAGGCCCAATAGCCAGCAAGTAGAAATTTTATGTCATCGTCAATGAATTTTTTTTTTTTTTTTAGAACAGCAATATTGTGCCATTATCAAACGCGTGCCTCTGCTCAGAAACTCCTATAGGTAATAGAAATAAAAATATATATATTTATGGAGAAAAATAAAGCTTGAGAAGAGAATAATTATCATTCGCGCCCTAACTTTCTCTATCTTTCTAATTTTATATTTTCGGGAACAGGTTTGGAATAGAATTTGATAACGCAATTTTATTTTTCTATTTCTAGAACAAAGTTTTAGTCTAGAAATAGGTTTTGAACAAAAACAAGAAGTAGAAATTTTCTACTTTTCTATTTCTGAAATAGAAATGAAAATAACAAATTCTTCTAATTGCTCGCTCCTTTTTTCTCTCATGCAGTCTCCCTCTTTTGAGTCCCTGTGGCCTACCATGGGTCATCGTCTACCATCTGTCAATCACCATCTGTCGTCCGTTGATTGCCAGTTATTGGTCAGAGTCTGAGGGCTGGCGCCCAGCAACCGTAGAAAATTTATGTTGTGTATATGTTGTCAAACATGTTTCTCTGATCAGAAACCCATACAAGGAATAGAAACATAAAATTAATTAACTTCCTAATTCAGAATAGTTCCCGAAAATAGAGTGGTTATCAATCACACCCTTGATTATCTAGAATTACATATTTAGGCGCAATGTAGTAAATTAGTAAACTTCCTAATTCATAATATAATTAATCCATATTATTTCATGGGCCTAACACCCAAAAAAAAACTCACACGTTAACATTTGTGTCAATTATATTCAAAACTTTTTTTGTCTCATAAAAAATCCTCAACTTTTACTTTTGTCTCAATTCTACCCAAAATTTTTACATTTGTCCTAATTTTACTGGCCTAGTACCAAAAAAACCCACAACTTTTAATTTTATCCCAATTCTACCCAAAATTTTTACTTTTGTCCCAATTTTATATGCCTAATACCTAAAAAACCCTCAACTTTTATTTTTGTCTCAATTTTACCAACCCTTAACTTTTACTTTTGTCCCAATTCTATCCAAAAATTTTACTTTTATCCAATTTTACGGGCCTAGTACAAAAAAAACCTAAACTTTTACTTTTGTCCCAATTTTACCACCGTTACCCTTCCGTCTATAATTATCGTTAGTTAATCTTACGTGACATTGTCACGTCATTAATGATTTACATCTCGGCAAAACTGACATGAAAAAATTTCGAAATTCTCTTCTGTTTTTTGCTACCCATATATATTACTGAGAGATATATAGTCACTGAAGATGGCACATTTCGTATTCTTTTCGATACTTAACAGCCCAAAGAACGGCTAGACATGGAGATATTCTGACGAATTTTTTAAAAATCTCGTCGTCTCTGAAACCTACTGTTTCTAAATTTCAAAAATTCATTGGTAAATTCGACAAGAAATTCGAGTCACTTAGGATTAACTAACGGTGATTATTCCTTGCAAAAAAAAAAAACTAACGGTGATTATGAACAAAAGGCTGATGGTGGTAGAATTGGGATAAAAGTAAAAGTTGAGGATTTTTTTGGTACTAAGCAGGTAGAATTGGGACAAAAGTAAAAGTTTTGGGTAGAATTAGGAAAAAAGTAAAAGTTGAGGGCTTTTTTTATACTAGACTGGTAAAATTGGAACAAGAGTAAAAGTTTTGGGTAGAATTGGGACAAAAATAAAAGTTATAGGTTTTTTATGAGATAAAAAAAAAGTTTTGGATATAATTGTTACAAATGCTAAAGTTTGAGGTTTTTTTGGGTATTGGGTCCTTATTTCATGGTTTAAATTTGGTAATCATATATTTAAGGCAGTTTACTATTGTGACTTTAAAATTATATCACGAGTCATAAATTCATATTATTTAGTGATTGCATGTTTTATACTTATGTAGGTTAGATTGCACGTTATGTCAGATTAGTTCATAATTTGGCCAGTCATTTAATTAAGTCGTGTTATATATCAATAATTTACTAATTTATGCAAGTTAAACTTACGTTAAAATAGAATATAGTTTAGTCTTCATAAATAAGAAAAAACCCAAGAAATTTATCTATAATTGCATAATCATTTAAAAATCACGTTTAGATTACGCAAGCATTTTTAGTTATCATCTTGCAAACATTTGGGTGATTAATCATGGTAATGTTATGCTTTTCTTTGCATGGAGATTAGTCTCATTTCTAATAATTTATTTAGTGCTTTGATTTTTTGAGTGTTACATTATTGATTATGTGCCTGCATGATAACCCATGGTTTAAGCTTAAAATCAACCAATACTACTTCCAAAATGTTTTTGAAAATGAAGAGAAAATATATTGAAGGGGCGATAGATTAACCTAGCGTAATTAAGTCCTCGAAACCATTGAATATCTGATTCGTAGAAGTGAAATGTATTCTCGCATTTTACATTGTGTTTAATTGACCCTAATTGATTAGTGTTAGCACCTAAATTTTCGCGACAATTAGTGGCAGCTCTAGAAGGTTAGAAAATTGCATGCTAAATCGAGTATCAAGTTGCAATTGGTAAGAGTTCAAGAGAGGTTGTGCTAAATGCGAACGGTTTTTGGAACTTCGTTCTCTGTGGTCCATTAGCCTTACCTTGGATGATTCACCTTTAGGATAAAGGATCATGCCTTCACATGTACTTTTCTTCATTTTTCCCTTTCTTGCATCCAAATATTGTCGTAATCCAGTTCCTTCAAATCATTTCTCTCGTAATTATCTAAATCTATTCTTTCTATACTTATGCATTCTATCCAAACTGGGAATAAATTTATGTTCCATGAATTTGTCGAATTCCCAATTTCTAGGCCTATCAACTGTCGCCATCATGTGATTACAATACGTGCCTATTTAATTCTAATACCACGACAGACTTATCCAGAATCCAACCAAATCGTTACACCCAACCCTTCTCCTCGCCTCCCCTTAGCAACCTCTATGCCCAATCGCCACGCCTTCCTCCGCAATCGCCACCGGCAAAGTACCCATTCACGTCGTTACCTCCAAATTGAGCCAATGTCATGTGCCTAGCCAAGCCACCGTTAGCCATCATTTCCGCCTCTCTCGCTCTCTCCCATACGGCTGTCGATCTTGGTGGCTCCTCCACGGCCGTTGACCCTCTGAAAATGGAGGCCGAGCCTTCATATCCGGAGGCGAGAGCGACTGGGGCGATGGGCGAGGTGGCGTTAAGTTCAGAAATAGAGAGAGTTTCAATGAAGAGAGGATAAATGTTTGATTGAGAAGATGGTCGTTGAGGAGATTTGATCGGGTGTGCTCGAACACTCGTGGAGCATTCACGTGACGTCTCCTCATGTCCCTCTCATCTCATGGAGCCTTCACTTGAATTAAGGCAAGATATTAATGTGTTTTCTCATCAAGAATGTTTTCAAAGGTTAACATCGTATAGTTATCGAGAAAAAAAGGAAATTACTCACTACTTATTAAATTCAACCACAAAACAAAGTGAAAAATTAAAAGAATGCATGCGGGATTCGTGACATATTTTTATTGCGTATATGCTTATCCAGGAATACTTAAACTCCGTTTGTTTTCCAGAAAACTTCAAAGAAAAATGTTTTCTAGATTTTTTGGCATTTGATTCGCGAAAAATAAGCCAATGAAGGAAAACATTTCCCAACATGGAAAAAACCTTCTTAAAAAATGGGGAAATATTTTCCTCTTTTTGAGAAGAAGAAAATATTTTCCTCATTTTTCATTCATCCTCTCCTTCACATTTTCTTTAATTTTAATTATTGTATTTACTTTCTTTTCATTATTTATTTATATTTTAAGATTCATAATTTTTTTATATTTTAAGATTCATAATTTTTATTTTTACTTGTCTCTTTCTTTTTTTAGATTTTTTTTTTCTTTTCCTTCTTTTCCTATGCCCTTTCTCTTCAGTGGGTCGCCGGCCTCGATTGAGGCTAGACTTGGGGGGGCGAGGTTTTGCTTGCTTGTCGCGAGGCTCTAGCTTGCCTTTGGCCAATCGCCATGGCAGGTGACGGGTAGAAAACGAGAGTAAAAAACAATGCAAACATAAAAAAAAATAAACAATAATTAAGAACACGATTTTTAAAAAGGAAAAGATAAAATAAAAATTATTAAAATGAGTGCACGGACGATGATTTTTCATCTCAAATGACGGAAAATATTTTTTTGTGCATTTTCATATTTTAGCCAAATGCCGAAAAATTTCTTCATTTTCCTAAAAATAACTTGCTGAAAATATTTTTCAGAAATACCGCATTTTTCGCGAAACAAACGGAGTCTTTCAAGAACTCCATCTTCCGATTATATAGCACATAGGTACATAGATAATAATTTGTATAAGTTGGTATAGATAGATGGACATATGTTGGTTTTTGCTTCGGAAAACTTGATTTCATCTACAATCGCTGTAATGATTTTCTTATGAAAATTTTCGGGAAAAATAATCTGCTTACCAAACACATTCTTCTGCTAAAAAATCCGTCTACGGAATATAAATAGAAATAAATATTTATGAACAACAATTGTTCCCAAAAATAGAAATATTACAAAACCCACCCTAAACGAAACCTCAATAAATATTCACCAGATTTATATTTTGTCATCAATCACCAATTCGCTTTGTTCCCTCACATCGAATAATTCTAAATTAGCATTTCATTGATATTCTTTTGGAGTATAAAATTTACTCAAGTGTTTTCTTTCTCAAGTATGTGCCTCTTTTTATTTTTATTTTTGTTTTTTATTTTCCTTTTTATGTTTTCTTTAATATAAATCTTGCATCTAGAAATGAAAATTACCACTATATATATATATATATATATATATATATGGTAGAAAAAAGGACTCAAACCGAATACAAAAATTTAAGGGTGTAAATCTATCCCTATTTTTGTTGGAGGTATTGAAAAGAAGCTAATATTCAAGCGCTTATGATTTCGAAATTAGCAAAGCTAGTCAGCATAAGCTTTCCTTCCTGAAAATTATGTTGCACTTTATACTCAAAAGTGAGAGCCCAAGGGTCTTATGATTCGTCTTTATACTTCGTTTTTACAACAATGTTAGATCTCGCACCGTTCGCTAACGAGATTTTATTTGTTTATTAACTAGCTTCTTTGTTTTGCAAAAAATGGGACATTTCTAAGAAATCCTTTTCAGGAAGTCATTTTTTCAGGAAAATGACAACATTTTTTTTTTTGTGTTTGGCTGAAATATGAAAATGAACTATAAAATATTTTTCGTCGTTTGGAATGGAAAACTTGATTTGGTTTTCTTAAAGGAAAATTATCAAAATATTCGAATTTTTAATATTTAAACATTTGTCATTTTTTCGTTTTCTTTTTTCCTTCTTCCAACAGGCGACGGTGAGCCAAGCTCTGCCATCCTTGAGCAAGGCTCCATCTTGCCAAATTCGATGAGGTCGAGCTCGCATGCGATCGACTCGCAAATTGTGAGCTTCAAGCTCGAGCCTCGCCACATGCCGGTGGGTCTCTAGCTCGTGCCATACCTGTGTGGCTGATTGCTGAGGACTCGCGCATGGCCTTTATGGACTCGAGCTCTTTTGCACTGCCTTTATGGAACCAGGCTCATGTGCCGGGCATTTGGCATGGGCAGTAAGGCTTGGGCTCGGCCTTGATAGACCCGAGCTTAGGCGTCGCGGACCTCGAGCCCTGTCTTGATGGACCAAGGTGTCGGAGACCTGCATCTTGAATGTCAAGAACCTGAGAACTAGCGTTAGGGTGATCGTGTCCAAGCGTAAAGTTTCGGATTCAGATACCGATACCTAATCATATTTTGAAAAATGTTTTCTGATTCTTTAAAAAAGAAAAATTATTTTCTTGAATTTAAGCATAGATTTTTCGTTGACCCATTTTCCCAAGCGAGCCAAATGTCGAAAAATGGGGAATATGTTTTCTTGAAAAATGTTTTTTTCCGACAGAAAGGAAACAAAGACCACCAGAAGGGCCAGAAATGAAACTCCCCACAAATGACAGGGACCGACGGGCAATTTCGAAATAAAGAATGGTAAGCAAAAATACTTTCCTTCTCCTCTGAAAATCCTAACTGGCAGCACCACCTTTCTTCTTCCCAACCACGTGCGCTCTCTCTCTCTCTCTCTCTCTCCAAACCACAACGAAGCATCGAAACTCAGAGCGCGCGAGCGCGAGAGAGAGAGAGAATTGAAATCGGTCATCAGAATCCATGGAAGCTCCACGCGTGATTTGAAGATCCCGCGAGCAGGAAGAGAGCGAGAGAGAAGATCGGAGCCCGCCGCCTCGATTTAAATGCACGCGTACAATCGGCTCCCGAGCAGCGGACACTCGACGCCATCCCCGCCGAGCTCGCCCCTCCGGTCGCCTCGCTACCGCCATAGCCGGTCCAAGGGCCGGTTCACCCCGGCCCAGCCCGGCCGGACCTTCGCCCAGCGGGTCGCTTGGCTCCTCCTCTCCTGCCTCCTCCGGAGGCAAGGCATCTTCCTCTTCGCCCCCCTCATCTACATCTCCGGCATGCTCCTGTACATGGGCACCGTCAAATTCGACGATACCTCCCTCGTCAGGCACAAAGCCATCCCCGGCTCCGTCTATCGCAGCCCTCAGTTGTACGAGAAGCTCCAGCCCGACATGGACGCGGATAATTCATCCGCCGATGCGGTCAGTGTTTGGAATTTCTCTTTTGGTGTGATCGATCCGTTTGGTGTTGGATTTGGGTAGTATTTGATTCGGAGGCAGTCTTTGAGACTGCTTGTGAGATTGTGGTGTTTATAGCCGAAGTATCGGGTGAATCTTGGTGAATCCTTTAGTAAGTGGATGGTGAGGAATGAGTGGATCTTTTGGCTTTTGGGTTCGAAATTTGATCTAATCTGTGTTTTGTCTGCCAGTGAAATTGAATTTGGTGTAATAAAATGTGAGTGGTAGGATGGAATAGTTCTAGAATTACATTGCATTGCATTGTATGCTGTAGGTAAAGATTTGCACTTCCAAAGAATACTCATTTTGAAGTTCGAATTTTTTAAGATTAAGTTCAACTGTTCTATTTTTTTTCTAAATTCTCTTTTGTGCTTACAGTTGTCTGGTCTTTGATAGATATTTGAAGCTTAAGTGGTTGACAGTGTGTACTAGTTGAATCTGTGTTTGTCAAGGTTAGGACTATTTTAGCCATTATTTATGGCAATAAAGTGACGGTTGGCAACATATTTGTGGAGAATTGACAGACCATGTTGCTGGTGATGACATTTTTTTTGTACTGCATATTGTGTCCATGGGTGGCTTTGAACTTCTTGTGGCCATGATAGCGTGTATTAGATGAGACAAATCTACTTCTTGGAGAATCATCTCTGGGTTCGTCTGGTCCATTGCACCCTGTTGCAACCTTTTGCTGTTTTTGGGAGGACGTGAAACTTCTCTAGATCCTCGAACCATCGGATTTTTGCTTGGTCACGAAACGATGCAAGCTTTACTATATCAAAATACGATTTGCCTAGGCTCCGTTTGTTTCACGGAAAATGAGCGATTTGGAAAATATTTTCCGAAAAGTGATTGCTTATATCGTTTAGAAAAATTAATCAACGAAAAATGTTTTCATCATTGATAACAATTTATGCCTAACTATTTTCATTTGCGATGAAAAAAAATTCATTTATTCATTTTTTCAAGAGATATAAACGATTACTTTTTGGAAAATATTTTCCAAATCACTCATTTTCCGTGAAACAAACGGAGCCCTAGAGTTAGAAAAACTTCTATTACTTTAGAAACGCACCTTCAAACAAGTTGCCGTCTTTTCTTCTGTTAGTGTATTGATGCTAAATATGTTTTTGGGGAGATTTCTCTTAGCCTATCCTTCTCTGTCCTGAGTGCTGCAATTGCCTTCTTTTCCATGACACACCCTCCCCTGCATGATTGATCACAATGTTGTTGTTAATTCAATCTAATTTCGTGTTAAATTTACTGCATCTGTAGCCTGAGTTACTAACCATTTTCTTCTCGGTATAGCAGATAGAGTTGTAGATGTGTAGATGTATCTCTGTGGTCTGTCCTAGCTTTTGGAAACTCTTCTTTCAGATCTGCTTGTTTGAAGTTTTGCCTTGTGCTGTATATTCTTTTATATCCAATTCTTATGCTGCTAAATATTGATGAAATGTTTTCATTTTAACTCAGATATCAACTATATGGAAACACTCCTATAAAAGCGGTGAGTGGAAACCGTGTATCAACCAGTCTGCTGGAGGTAATAACTCTATGAATAAGGTCATTCATGCTTTGTTTCTTTTTTTTTTTTTTTTGGTAAGTATGCTTTGTTTCATTTGGCCCCTGATGTTCGCATTTTTCACTTGTTTTCTTGTTCCTTCCACCTTTTGACATTTTGCTGAGCATTATTTTTCAAGGTTCAATGTGTTCATCTCGTATCTCTTCCATCCACATCGCTTTTTAGTTTGGCTTGGAATTTCTTTGCAGTTTCTCATTATGATTTTCTTTTCTTGTATTATCTATAAGTACATTATTTTTTTTTTATTGAATTGAAAAAAAATGTACCGGAATATCACTATTATGAGTGCTTGTTTTTCTGGTCGACTTTTTGATGAATATCCATCGTTAGTGGACTTGTTCAGATCTTTCATAGCTCCTTTAAGTATTTGCTTGCTGCTTAGTTATATCCATATGCCCTGGGCACAGCTAATGCTTGAATGAGTCCATGTTGGTTTTGCATGTGCTTTCACATTCTCCCCAAAAATGAATAAGTTCTGCTCTAATAATATCATTTTCAATTTATTTATGCGAATACTAATGGTAATGAGCTTAAGTTATGAATTTCTTTTAGCTAATATAAATTTTTCCTATCAATGGGTGGCAATGAACCTTCTAGAACATGAATGGATGTGTTTGATCATTGGACCCTTGAGAATTCGAAGACTATTGAAGATTGTCTCCTGCTTTCTACAGATTTATGGATTTCATAAAATCTTGATCATGATTACTTCTGAGATGACATAGATAATATGCTGCTGGAATAAAGTCGCTGCTGAATATTTATAGGGTTACGAGCCTTCAAGTAGATCTTCTATCAGGTTGTGTGGATGTCAGAAATTTGTGGTTTAAAATATGGTGACGGATAAGTTATCTGTCCGTGAAAGCCTCGCGCCCAGCTTTCTATTCTTGCAGTACAATTTCTGTCACCTATCGCTGGAAAGCAGTTGTGGAATTTCCTATAATTGTTGGTAGTGGTTAGTGTTTAGATGAATCTTGGAGATATCTTCAAATTTGAAGCTGACTCTACCCTTACCAGTGTGTATGGACTCGTGTTTTTCGTCCTTCTAAGCATGTATCACAATCCTTGTCATTGTAGCAATTGCTTGCTTGTAAGTTCCCTTTTCTTGTGACTATTTTATTGAAATTCTTTAAATGTTTGCAGTTAGCAAGCTAGAAGAACCTCAGCAGACATTTTCTTTTTTGTCTCAAATTGATATGTTATTCAATAATTGATCTTTTCTTTGTTATTGTTGTGACCTCTTAGGTTTACCTGAATCAAACGGTTACATATATGTTGAGGCAAATGGTGGTTTGAATCAGCAGAGGACTTCGGTATGTTCATCTAAAACACTACATGCCTTATACCCTTTATTTTATTGCTGCTCCCTTGTGAAGTTATGATTGCAATAACCTCAATGTGGCACCCTTTTGTCATTATTGTTTATAGATATGCAATGCAGTTGCTGTTGCTGGCTTTCTTAATGCGACCCTCGTGATCCCTAATTTTCATTTTCATAGCATCTGGAGAGATCCAAGGTACGACAACTCTTCTTTGACTTCCATTTTGTTAATGAAGTATGCTGCATCCATGCATCATTTCTGATTATGTTTTCATCTGAGGAAGATCGGTTCTTGCACTTTCAGTATGTTACTGAAGCATATAAGTGGGGCATATCAAGCTACCTGGCTGTTAGTTGATTCCACCTAGGTATCGTTTCAGATTGGGTGGATCACAATATGACAGTGGTATACAAGGATGTATTATGACCCTACCCAATAGTGAAATATGTTTTGTTGAATTTCTGTTTCTCTAGTTATTTTAGATAACATGTTCACAACCTTTCCTTACGTGTCTGTTTCCCATGAAAATTGATGTACCATGATCTTAGTCTCATTGTTAATCAGAAAGAAGAATTCGTGAGATATAGGTGAATGGCATGAAGTGACCTATAGATGACCTGTTCCAGTGACGACAAACAGTTGGGGAATGAGTACACTAATTATGGCCATGGTTGTGCAAATTGCACTTTGTATCATATGATTCTATGATTGTAGGTTTCAAAGCCTAAGAAATGGTTCATGGATTTTTGGAGGTTTTCTATCCTGAGTCATTTGGTAGATATTTTTTGTGTCCAGACTGATTTGGTTTTACTCTTCACCTAAAGAGAAAATTAAGGAATTTCTTCGGTTCTTTTATGAATGCCAACTCGACAACGCTTCAACTTTTTCCATCTTTTTTTTTTTTTTTTGATCAGGTTGTGTTATCTGCCCAACGAAACTCTTTTTGCATAAATTGGGCTTATTATACCACTATAAATTAGATTGCCAGAATCTATTCGAGAAAATGCCAATATTGGCTTCAATCTAGATCTTGCAGTTCATTTCATCATGCATTTGGTGGACAATATGCTTTTGTAGCGGGATTTTTGCACTCATGGGAATTATCTGACAGTTGATTATATCTGTGCAGCAAATTCAGAGACATTTATGATGAAGAATTCTTTATTACAACCTTGGAAAATGATGTGCGCATAGTTGATAAGATTCCCGGGTATATAATGGAGCGGTTCGACAGCAACATGACCAATGTTTACAACTTCAGAGTTAAAGCATGGTCGCCCATTCGATATTACAAAGATGCAATCCTCCCAAAGTTGCTGGAGGAAAAGTTAGTTGCACTTCTGACTTTGATATTCACCTCTCTTTTTCTATTACAGTATTTTCTTTAACCTACATGTTACAATGCATCACTCTTTTCGCATCTTATAATTTGCTTAGAAATGAATCCTCAGCCACTCTCTTTTCCTTTTTTGCATCGGAGAGCAGTGCACCGTCAATAAAGTATGTCTCAGTGGTTTAGCTCAACATACTTGAAATTAATTTTGCAGAATTGATATTATGGGTTTGCATGATGCATACAATCCATACAGTTTACATATATGTCTGTATTAAATTTGCATAAAGGAAACTTTTCTTCTTATCTTGTTTGAGTGTGACTTAGCATTGGGGACATGAGTTTTTTTGGCTGTTAAACCATACGATCGTATGCATGATATTTGTGAAAGGTGCCAGCATCTTTACTTAAAATCCTTTTCTTCCCCGTACATTGGATGCTCTTTTTTTTTAATGGGTTTATTTTGGATGCTTGAACTTTAGCGAAACAACTCATGCATATTGATCCACTGCATGTGCAATGGACCAATATTTTATCATTTGATTGGATCCTTTAGAGTAAGTCGGTCCAGGGACCAACTAACTACTCCGCCGATCAATGGAAACTGGACAATTTTCTTCACTTGGGAGAACAAGCACTTTGGTGCCATATCTTGCTTGCCATTGCCCTCACGATCTTAGAGGAATATCATGAGGTCGGTTCGGTTGTATCTCCAGGCAGCATTTTTTTTTTTTTGGTCAGACCGGCAGCATTGACATGATCCATCGTTTCACGTTTTCCTAAATCTCATGAAATGGTTTTGGTTATTTGGATTGGCAAGCAGTACTCTGTCAAACTTTTGTTGCATCAAGAGCATGTTTATGAAGCATTAACAAGAACGCATATATCTGTATGCATTTAGCTGAATGGAACTTGCTAATTGCTAATATGTTAACAACTTTTCATCAAGAATGACTAAATAAAGCAGGGTATTATGAATTTTTTGTGGTTATGACTTTAATTAGTTGCTAAATGTGCAATGCTTATAAAACAGGGTTATACGGATTTCTCCGTTTGCAAACCGATTATCCTTTGATGCTCCTCCAGCTGTACAACAGCTTAGATGCTTGGCAAATTATGAAGCTTTAAGGTTTTCAACTGCTATATTGAGTCTGGGTGAAAGCTTGGTAGCTAGAATGAAAGAGCACAGTGTGAAAAATGGTGGAAAATACATATCGGTTCATCTTCGCTTTGAGGAGGTTAGCTCTGCATGAAAAGCGCTTCGGTGTGGTTTTTTGCTCTTTCTTTTTGTTTATTATGATTGTTAACGGCAATCTTTGTACAGGACATGGTTGCTTTTTCTTGTTGTGTTTTTGACGGCGGGGAGCAAGAAAAAATAGATATGATTGCTGCACGGGAAAAGGGTTGGAGAGGAAAGTTCACAAAACCTGGTCGGGTCATACGACCTGGATCTATCAGGGTAAACGGAAAATGTCCCCTCACTCCTTTAGAGGTAAGGTCTAGTTTCTTTTAGTAAATATGTGAATGCTACATTATAGATTGTTGAAGGGCTCTATACATTGCTATTATGAAATCTAGTTTATTTAGAGGTGTCGCATTGGAAGGTGCCAGAGGTCATTGAGTAAAGTACATATGCTCAGACTTCATGTTTGTCAGCAAGACATGTTTGCCATTTTTTTTTCTAGCTTGTGTCCTGTTGCCTACTATCTGGGGCTGGATTGGGAATTCACATGCTATTGGTGATTATCATCATACTAAGTTCAGATTGAGAGATTTGGAAAGAAGGGAAAGGTTTAAGCTATTCATTAGGGAAAGGAAAAGACTAGCAAACGATGGATTAAGTGGCTCACTGTGTATATTAGGGTTGATGAGAAGAAAGCAGAAGTGGAAGGAAATTTGTTATACCTTCAAAGGGGGTGTATGAAAATCGCTTGACTATGCAATAACTAGCAGGGATTCTGGGGAAGAGTGAAATCCCCCCCAAGTCGTTACTCTTCCTACCACTTAAACAAACCAAACAAGTCGAGTAGGAAATGACTCCTTTAAATCCCTTCGGCCTAACGAAAGCCAGTCTTGGCTTTCCTGGCCTTCTTGTGCATTGATCTGGACGAGGGGCTGGAGTGATACAATAGCAAAGTAAGTGAATCTTTGGAGACTGGTTCAGTTTCTGAATTACTGGTACGACTGTGGGGATGGATCTATTCTTAATCTTTCCTTTATGCAATCTGGAATCTGTGCAAAACGATGGAGAAGCTAAATTTCGAGCTTCATGCTTTAAATTAAGCTCCAATAGGTTTGATTTGTTGGTGTTGTCCATGGTGTGTTCCCTGGTCACATTTGTTCGCTTATGCACGAAACATAGGGTCCACTAAAAATGGCTTCTCTTTATGATTGTTAGCCGGGAGAACAATTGGTTGATGCAGTGCTACTATGTTCTGGATGTTCCTAAATGTATTTATGTAGTGAACTAACATGGTAAAATGGGGCAATCATCTGAATCCTTAGGTCAGTGAAATCGAAGAGGTTCTAGAAAGATATAGCAGCTACTGAAGAGGAGATTTTTTTTTTTTTAAATTTGTATCTTAAGAAGCTTCCTACTTGAGGATATCTTCAAATGCATTTACTTATAGGGTCACCTTGAAGTGACATCATTTTAGGCATTGCATTTACTTGCTGAGAAACTGTAAAATCTCATTGAAATGTTGCATTACGTTAACAAAGTAACATGGGTTCTATTTATTGTGCCAATTTAACTTGAGAAGAGAAGATGTTACCGTGGTGAATCTAATTCATCCTTTATGTGACTTGTGCAGAGTTATTTTCCTTATTGTCGCCACGCTACTTATGCATGAGATGACAAAAAGGAACATATAAATCTACAAGAGACCGGAACTTCTCTGATTTTAATTTGGAGCTTGTGGGAATTTTTTAAGCCTGAGACTGTTATATGTTAGCACCATTGAGATCTTTATTATTCTTTGGACTGTTTTAGAAATAGCATGGATACAGGAAAAAATATGACTAACAAACTTGTGGACATTCAACTTGTTCTGGCAACAGTTTTTTCCATTCGTCTTCCTTACCTTTATAGGACAATGAATCCTGTAACATAGCAATAAGGACTCTGCATCCTCTCCATTGTCCATTTAAGGTTGTAACCAGTTGCAATTTTCTGAAGGATACATGTATCTAATTTCGTGTCTTTGGTTGCATTTCTTAGGTGGGCTTGATGCTTAGGGGAATGGGCTTTGACAAAAGCACATCTATATATCTAGCATCTGGAAAGATATACAATGCTGAGAAGACGATGGCACCCCTTTTGGAAATGTTTCCCCAGCTGAAGACTAAAGAGATGCTTGCATCCGAGGAAGAACTAGCTCCATTCAAGGTTAGAAAAATTCTGTTGTTGTTCATTTGTCTTGTTGGTAATGACTTTTATGACATCACTTTGTGACTTTAGTAGTGCTTGTAGAACTATTCTTCCAGGATGGCTGCGATAGACTACACCGTTTGTCTTCATAGTGAAGTTTTTGTAACAACTCAAGGTGGAAATTTTCCTCACTTTCTGATGGGCCACAGACGCTACATGTATGGTGGACATTCCAAGACAATTAGGCCTGATAAGAGGAAGTTGGCATTAATCTTCGATAATCCCAATCTCGGGTATGTCATCAATGATATAGATCCTTAAGCCTGTGTCCTTCAGTACCTATCATAATGTATGTGGACTGCTCTAATCTAAAATGAGGGAAATTTAACTACGATGCATGTCACCCTTAGGGAAGTCTTAAAAAAATATATCTTTGCTGATGAAGGCGTGAAATAAAAGAAAAAGAGATGCATCTAGGGAATCCCTCCACAATGCTTCTTCTGGGGAGATGATGGTGAGGGTGTGATATGCACAGGGCATCGATAATCAAAATTGGGTATACGAATTCAAATACAGTCGCTGACACGGTGCATCTCTTAAGTTAAATGTGGATGTGGCAAAGCTAAAACTCATTTAGAACCTGCTGGACATAGTGTAGGGTTGACGTTTTCTTCGACCTGGAACTGTAGCTCAACGTTACTGAGCTGGCATTACCACAGTTCAGCTTCGGGCTTGGCTAAATTCTGTTCTCATTCTTCCGTAAATCATGCCTACAGCACCGGTCAGTTCATTGTGCTGACTTGCTTTACAGCACTGTTAACTGTTTGAATAGTTTGCCGGAGAGAATTAAGAATGCAAGACTGAAAAAGATCTTCGTGTAAACAAATGTCATAGGGTAAAAGAGCTTGAATGGTTTGTTTCTCGGATGTGGCCCACATTTGGCATGAACAAGCTAGTTACAATGTTGAAGATAACTCGTACTCTTTTCATGTGTTCTGCAGGTGGAAAAATTTCAAACGGCAAATGCTGAATATGCGATCTCACAGTGATTCCAAGGGATTTGAGCTCAAAAGGCCTAATGATTCTATATACAGTTTTCCCTGCCCAGATTGTATGTGCCGCAGAAACAAAACAGAGGATTCTAGATCATCATCAGCCACGTGATTTACTTGGGCAAGGTTTTAGTGGTGTTTCTCTGTATCTACAATTCGCAAGCTTACCTCTCTTCTGATTCCCCTTCAGGTGTTGTATTTTTTCATTCTTTCCCTCAGTACAGCAAGAGGGTCAGTTTACACTTGAATTTGGAAGATAGAGTTCTAATTGGAGGCAACATTGGCCATCATCTTCCTGGGTTTGGCTGAGGGGAGTTGCATCTTTCTGCAAATCATGCCAAATGTGACCACGAACAATGGCAAATTTCTGTTGCTGGACTCACTGCTCCTGACACTTACCGAGCCTTTCTAGTATTGCTGTTGGAGCTGCTTCATCTAACACACTGAAAATTAAGTTGACACATCAATTTGTTCAGGCCCTGGTTCTGCCATTTTTGTACATTGTTAGGAGTTTGCTAGTCTCGCAAGAGTGGAAACTTGAAGAGGTTTTGTAGCTTCGAGAAGAATCAGGGTCGTAATTGTGTTTCTGTAACACACATTTAGAATTATTCGTGTCTAGATGTTACTGCATTTCGTGATAGTCTTGTAAGCTGCATTTGGCAGACATTTCATTCTTGAGCTATATGCTCCAATTCATTCTAATGGAGACCGAAATTTTGTCGAGTTTTAACCTGCTGCTTCCCATTGTGTAAACTCGGGCCACTTGGTGATCTAGTGGGAGGCTGGGAGCTCTCGCGTGTTAATGGCTAGTGTCCCTCAGAATTGTTACATTAGGCCTTTATGTGAAAACTAGTATAGTTCGAGATGCTCAGTTCAGTACTTGATTCTTTCTCTGGAGATTAGACTCGTGCCGAACTTGATCTATGTGACCATGGAATGCGTAAGCTGTGACCATACTTTGGACGAGTAGAGGACCAATTTCCACATGGAGTGCCGGGTGGACGTTCCAAGAGAATAAGCAGACGAAAGCCGAAATGAAGCTAACATCGGCTGGGCCAAAACAGCAGTTAGGACAAGAAGTCGAGAACCATGAGCAAAAGGTCTAGGGAAAATGAATGAAATTAACCCCTAAGCAGAAAAATGAGCTACTTCTATCTTGCCGTTTGCTTTTCAGTACTTTCGGTACTAGGAGGTTTTTCTATCTTTTGCAGAAGTGCCCATCCGAACATGCTCCTAAAAATTCCGTTTCTTTGTTTCAAAACACTCCAATGTGATTTTAGACACAACATGGTGATTTGAACGTTGAGAAGCTACGTGTTTCCACTTCCACGCTCGAATAATTCATACTTTGGCACAATTGTTTAGGCGAATGAAAATACTTTTTACCATCAGAATCCAGAACAACGATAGTTGCACTGGAACCTCAGGAAAGCACTCACTATAGTTTTTTTTTTTTTTGGACCTAACTCCACGAATGCGGAGAGTGGCTTAGTTCCTACTTCCGACATGAGAAGTACTTTTACATGGTGAACCCAATTTGGGTTTAACCAGAAGCAGCAGCTACAGTTTTTACAGGGCTTCCCCTCTCTTTCTAAATAAATTTTGTACTAGGAGGCGTACTTTGATTGTCATTGCTTTCCTCTTCAAATGTTGAAGGCGGTTGAATGTACAGGTCACAAGGGAACACAATACTACTCCAGAAGCCTGTTGCATGTACTCACACAGACAGCTGCAGCGAGATGCCAACCGGCATGAAGATACGGCGTCCTGGGAAACACATCATCAGCAATGAAAAGGGCACCTCCCAGCAACGATGACATTTTGTGAATAGTGTGAGCCATCCTTAAATCTGGATCTTCCAGTGCTCTTTTTGCGAATGCTACCTGCAACATCGCTCAGAGAAATTATGCACAAAACCAGCAAGAATTTGCTGCATTCTTTACATCGTATGGCACTGTTATTGATTGGGCTTCAATTTTGAAATTACCTCCATCATTCCAGCATGAACTGCTGAGACCATCAGAGGTTGGACAGGAAGAAAAGCAGCAGATGCTGCCATCAATAACTTCGGATTCTCATTCCTGAGGGCCCTGGACAGACACTGGAAAACAAGATATGACAGGACATTAATCACTATGAGGGAGCAAGCCAATAGCTCAAAATATCTTGGAGCCAAATGAGAACAGGGGCCAGAATCAGCAGAGGAAAAAAAAATAAAAATGAAGGAGAAGTATTTGCAGAGAGGATTTCATCAATTTAGTGCAAGAAACTCGAGTATTTGAAAATTTTCAAATTTCCCAAAATTAATATGCTAGAGAAAGATATGTGTACATGATATCCTTTATCTAGAACAATTATTATGTCAAATACACATAATGCCCTTTTGTAAAATAAATTATTCCCGCTTCATCGTTATGGTGGTTTATAGTATCCAACCAATCTTCTGTGGATTCAAGGCCCAATTTCTGAAAAAGAAATGAAAAAAAATATAAGATGGAACCAATACTTCACACCACGCGCTCGGACGCAAGTGCACCCACACATACTGGAGGCCGCTTCTGGACAACTTAAAGCAGTCATTTCACATGGTAGCGAAAGAACATATCTTCTTCTTCTTTTTTCAAAGTTCAAATCTTGAAACTCCATATTCTTTTTGGCCGTTCCCCAGTTCTCCTGCTTCCATCTATTGTCTGTTTTATATAGTAATGCTCATAGATCGTGTTTCATGTGTAAGGTCCAGTAAACAGATGATTGTGTTAATAAGCACGCATGATTATTACGACAATTTCAATCAGAAACTCTTCATCGTGCATGCATAGAAAAGAGAAACAATAAGCATAACTGACTAGCTTCCTGACATGTTCTCCTTTCTTTGTAATTTTTTCAAGGAAAAGAAATTGAGGGGTAGCATGGAGATGGTCAGAAAGTATCATTAAAGCATTCTAATATTTGAGTCTTGAAGCTTGAACAGAGAGGAAATAAGGTGAGATAACTGAAGTGCTATACTGCTGACAATCACCCTCCATGCTACGAATTAATAGTTTAAAGCTCCGTTGTATTCGTGCCTTTGAAGGATGAACATCTATATTCCTTGTTTATTGTTGGTTCAAGTACCACACATCAGTGCTCTTGCCAAAGTTCGAACAATGGTCATCCCCCCATTCCCTCCCCAATCGTGCTACCAGTCAGAATGTGTAGCAACATGAATAAAATTAAAATGTAAATCTAAGATGGACAAAGTACAATAAACAACAGAAAAAACCTTCTGGTCTTTTCCCTTTTTTTAACCAAATCATGACTAGCTATAGCACCAATTAATAAGACAACCACCATGTTCAAAGAACTAGCCATGACCTCACAAAGTTAATCAAGGTGAAGTAGGTATGAACGACCAGCGAGCAGGAAATTCACAAGCCACACTATATATTTAGCACCAAAGTCAGTGAAAGTGTATAAACAGTCTCTTAAACCCATCTTACCCAAAGCTGAGGTTTGTTTGTCATACATTTAAGACATTCAAGTCAAAGTAAGAATCGATGATATCTATCATTAAGCTCAATAAAAGATGAAAAGGCCAACAGATAAATATCGACCTTGTTCATCAGTTGAGCCAGAGAATGGAGAATTATACTTAGCCAGTTACTCACCACGGTAGCAGTGGCTATCATTGTGTAGTCAACCCATCTAAGGAACCTCCTCAATTTCCCTCTTGAAGAATGATACAAAGATGATGCAACTCCAACTCCTACTAACGAATTAGCATAGAGCTTCATGTTGAGATTCTTCCTAGTTGTGCAATCCAAAATCATTAGAACCAACGATCCAAAAATAATCACGACATTGATCAATTGAACCCCTTATTAAGCGAATCACCTTGGTGCTTGCATGCCAAGAGCAATGAAAGGAAGGGATGTGAGCACATTTGCAACTGTTTCTGCAAGATGCATATCACCTACCAAAAGAGAGAAAATTGTGAAGAGCGGTTTAGAGTGCATGCTGAATTTTGTACAAGCAAACAAAATCTGAAAACAACGTTTTGGTTCCTCCAGCTAACACCTTCGACTTTGGGGATGGATAGGCTATTAATTTGGTAGGTGGCACAAATATATGTAAGCACCCTCGACCAGGATCATATGTTTTAAACATGTACAAGGGCAAAAGAAAGCCCAGGTACGAGACAGAGAAATATTTTCTGCCATACCGTTGATGCAACATTGAATAGGCCTCAAACATGATGGTCTTTGCTGCCATACTCGCCTGTGAAATATTTAAAAAAAATTAGAATACAAACTTCAGTAATATATCACACTTGCATATTAATCTAAAACAGACGCCAAACCGGGATCTGAATAAACATATATATCCGCTAAGGCTACTGACAAACGTCACTCAAGAATCTTCTTGAATTGCCATCTTTATTGTTAAACTTACTGCACAAAAAGCTGCTGATTTAGTCCAATTCTTGAACTTGATTGAGGATACTCCCCATGCTTGCTAATCTCTTCGAGTGCAAATGGGGCATGAGGCACGATATGTACCCCATGCACACCTTCTAAGGCTTTAGTGGAGTTCGATGTACTCTTGAGACTCATAAGCTATTGAGCAATGGTTCAAATCAGTCTATCCGCCAGCAACCAGCTGGCATCAATTGGCTGCTGCGTGCCAACCGCTAAATGTCTGCAATGGCACGAAATGCACAATCAAGACAGAGCAATTTACCTCAACTTAGTCTCTTAAGGAAAAAGAAATGCTAATGGAAGCTTTCGATTGGATAGGAGAAGCCTTGCATTATTTCGCATTAGCAAGCAAGCTCCTTTTCTTAAGTAGGCCTACACCTAGACAATTCCCAATAGTAGGGATTCCAAATTCACACCGAGTCATCACCAAAAACTGAGAGAAGGAATGAAAAACTTTCGCCACTAGCAGATTGTTACTTTCCCTGGTGCACCCAATACCACAAGTGGAAGAGATTAATCTCGACAACAACATGGACCGGACACACTACTTTTGAGCTGAGGAAGCACACAACCATGAATAGCTGATCTCCCGACCCGCAATTCCTTTTACATTTCAATCAAATCGTTCAGTACTATGAGGTTCAATTCGTTCTAATAAGAAGAAACTCCACTTACTGGAACCGGCAATTAAGACCATCCTCAACCTCATACGTTAAAAACCCAGTAGTTCGCAGTCATTCATATCAAGTCCAAATTAAAATAGCCAATCCAAAAGGCAAATCTTGAGCATCAAGAGCTCCAGCATCAGACTTCATTCTATTCAAGATTCATGACTCCACCTCCAACCACACTCAGATTTTAATAAAACACCACAAAACAGGGTCACATTTTTAAATGAAAAAAAAAAAAATACCAGCATTACCCAGCCCAGGAAACTGACATTACCGAGTTCATCACCATATTAAACAGACCCATAAATCTTCCATTTCCGGTTTCCCGGTGAACTACTCGACCTCCGAAACAAACAGGCAGAACTCCTAATTCGAAACCTCAACAAAAGGGGGAAAAAAAAACTTGGGCCACAATAGCCAACAGAAACCCATGATGGGTCCTCCATCGCGCACCGTTTCATCGATCAAGAAAAGGGCAAAAAAATAAACAAAAGAACGGAGAGAGATAGAGAGAGAGAGAGATGGAGGAGTACCTGGAGAGATGGAGCTCGGGAGCGGTTGGGGGTTACAGAGGAGAGAAGCACGAGGACGAGGAGGTTTTAAATAGAGGACAGCGTGAGGGAGAGGGACCAACTCGTTGGTTGAGCTTCAGTTTGTGGGGAGGAGGAGGAGGAGCGGAATCATGAATGCGCATTGACAGCGAGAGATGCGAATATGTGTTTTTCTAAAACCTTGGAGCGACGAATCTTCTTCGCTGGAGTCTCCGCATATTCTCCTCTCCAGCGCCAATGCCGTGTCCCGAGGACACCGTGTTGGACTCGCTTCGGCGGAGCCCCCTCCAACCGCCGCCGCCCACGTCGGCACCCCCCCCCCCCCCCCCCGGCGCGCGCGCGCGCGCGTCCGGACAAACGACGTGCCACGTACGTTTCCTCGTTTTTTTTTTTTTTTTTTTCTCGCGGCCCATTGCGAGATGGAAACGGAGAATTTTTTTCCTTTTTTCCCGGGGCGATTGGATACTTCTGAAATATTACCGGAATCAACAAAAGCCAATTTAAATCTCAAGTTTATAAATGCATTTGCTTATGCAGGCTCACTAATTTCTTAAACATTGTATATACACACACATCTATTTTAGATGCAATTGCGCTCAAAAGTTAGACGAAGATAATCCCATACCGATTTTATTCGTAATTGAGGAAACCCTTTGTAATGTTAAAGCATCTTCATACGGTATGGAAGCGCCGAATTCCTTTTTGGGGTACGATCTGGAAATACTTAGCCATGAATCGATTTTATTTGGTCGCGAGAGTAGCATCCCTCCCAACTTAAATTTGGGAGCTATATGAAGTGATAATTTTTGTTGAATTGATGCTCGAATTGGAGTTTCGCAAACTAATAAAGGGATTGAGTGGTGAAGGCAGAGAGTATCAAGTTCGTGCTTCGATTCCCCGATGAGTAATTTCGTACCCACGTGGTCAAGTTGAATTGATGGATTGTATCGTAAGGACAAATTAGAAATTAGAATTCAGCATAGCATTTTGTAAATAAATATGATTATCCGGCCTTGAAATGTTTAGAATTTTAAAAAAAGTGCAAAAGGTCGCGAAAAGTTATTGCTTGGTTAGAGTATCATTCTTTGAGGGAAGAATATTCCTCTTTTGTCATCTAAAAAATGTGGACATTCTTCGCTGCCTATAAATGCAGATGCAGATTGATTTTGGTGGACTTTTCTTTTGTGGCTCACGTGATTAACGCCCATATGTGATTTGGATTTAACAATGAGCGACGCTTTTTCCATTCCTCTTTTAACTTTGACACTCTTTATTTTAATGTTTTGACGATATTATCCCTTGTGTGGCCCACTACTTCTATTATAATTTTACAAAAGTAATTTCTTTATTTTATTTGATCAAATCTTTTTTTTTCTTTTTTCTTTTTTTCCTTGCGGGTCCCATTTTCCTTCTTCTTTCCCAGCCTTTGACGTTTGTTGACACCTGATTTTTGATCAGTCTTTCATAGTTTATTTTTAAAAAATTCATAAAAAATCTATAAAAAGTTAAAAAAATTAAAAAATCATCTTTGGTAGCCTTGACCAAGCTAAAGGAACCATTTTTGATAAAAAAATAATTTTTCATATTTTTTAATATTTTTTAATATTTTCCAAAAATAGAAAAATACATGAAAAATGAAGAAAAATAGCGTTCGATGTCGTAAAAATATAGAAAAATAGTCAATATTTTTATTTTAATTTCTTTTACATTTTGAACTCATAAATAGTCAAAATTTAAGTTCAATTGCATGTGTTTCTTCACGACGCATAGAGTTGAATTTGGCAAAAAAATGTCATTCGAGTATTTTAATTTGTAAATTTCTACATCTTTTTTAGTCTTGACGTCCAATTAGATCGACCACCATCTACAATAAATGCCCCTTGCTGAATATTTTCGTTTTTGTTTCACATGATTTCATGGTGTAAAACGCCGAGTGGATCCCCAAATATAATCGGGTCGGCATGAGCTCGATAGCTCGTCCAAGACCAAACCAGGGCACGGCGAACCCCATGTGAGTACTCTCGAACTCCTTCGATGCTTCCTAATGCTTTTCTTAGGTTAGATCGTGTGTAGAATGTCTAGGACAGTTAAATCATTCTTGAGCTGTGATTGATAAATAGGACCTTACTAGGAATGCCATGTGATTTATTTGCATATCTAGATTCCTTGAGTTGGGCATTTTATTACTGATTGTGATTGCTAGGATAATCACTCTTATCTACATGAATTTCTAGATTTAGGGTTCATACCTTACTCATCCGCATGAATCTCAGGCTAGAAAATTCAGTCAACTTAGGTACCGAAAGGGCGTCAACTCTGACAGTTGGTGTAACTAAGTCCCCGAAACCATTTCTCTGGTTCTCGCAGAATTGAATAGAAACTCCCAACTATTTGATTGGGCGGTCCAATCATACCCTAAAAAAATGATTGGTGGCGACTCCATGGCATGCACACTTAGCACATGTCACTAGACCACACTGAAAGTCGATCACGCATACCTCCGTTGCGATTTGGGTAATGGGCCTTGGGAGAGGCCCGCGTCCGACCAGACATGACGGCCCATTAGCCCTCGAGAGCCCGACAACCTCGAGAGGGTCGCGACAGACTGGCGACTCCACTGGGGACTGGTTCTTAACCATTTAGTGGATTTGAGCCGATTAAAAAGTTGATTGATTCTTCTAACCTAATTTTATGCAGATGCTCTCGAAAGTGTGGTGTATATGCTAACGAATGTGTTAGATGTTTTTGTAGACGGGAGAAATAAGGGGTGAAGTGCTTGTTAACTTTGTTTTATGCAGGCAGGAGTTTTGGATGTATGATTGTGTGGATGTTTATATTGAAGCGGTGATTGTTAAATAAAATGCATGTCTTTTGCTTTAGCACGACACAATGAATATACACAATTGCGCCTAAAACCCCAGGCGCCCTCTTTAGGAACACAATAGAAGGAATTGAAAATGGAATCTCCGTGAGGAAAAACATGGGGTAATCCACTTTTCAATTCCGCTCACTTCGAACTATGGATTGAGTCCCAATGCAACGATAGTTGTGCAATGGAATCGGCTCTTCCCAAAATTCGAGGTGAGAACCTTGGCTTTAGGTACCAAGCCCTATCTTTTGATTTTTAGGAGTTTTCCCTCACTTGTCTCATGCGTTTGTCTATGGAAGGTTAGTATACCTAACACTGCTAAAAATACAGAGAAGCTTGATTTTCTCTTAAGTTTGGTTGGTAAGACTTTTCTATCCCTCGAACTTGTTACAGCTCTTAATCATTATATTCATTGCATAATTCCAGTGATTGGATTAAATGCCATTTTGAGGATAGATATGTGTGTTTTCCTCCCAATGTTCTTGATGAAAGATGAAGATGGTGTCATCCCATTACGAGCGCCAAGTGGACAAGAAGAGCCTGCTATGGACATCATTGAGGTATCATCTAATGAAGATGACGATTTGGAATAGGTGATCCTGAAGTCACGTCTCAAAGATCGAAACTGGGGCATCTCTAAGTATTAAGATCACATTCCTTTGTTTTAATTTTCATTTCTATCCTTCTTGTATAGGATTTATTTTGCTGAGATCCTCTCTATCTGATCCCTTATATTGATTGTATTAGGGATCTATTTGTGTTTATATACATTCAGATTGAAATTTGTTGTATTTCTATTGACTTGTCATTGGAATGTGATAGTGGCATTTCTTCTAATCACTCGAATACTCCAAAATCAATTTTATAATTCCTTTGGATGAAATTGAAATTGGAAGTCTTATACAACCTTTTGGCCGTATAGGGCAATACGATCCCAATTTCGCCAGAAGGAACTATAAACTTGAATTGGTTCATGCATGTTTTGCATCATTGGTAATCCACAATAATTGATCAAGAGTATTCGTGTTTTTCAAATTTAATGAAAAGATAGATATCCAAATTACTCTCGTTCTTAGCAAACGGCTTTAATTTGGATATCGTATCTTCAATTGAATTTAAAACACATCGTAATTGTGTACTTTTGAACATTCCATTGATTTTCTTGGAATTGATCAAAGGCGATTATCGTGAATTACATTCCTTTCAATGATATGCTTTCCTTTGAGGAATATTGATAAAAGCTTTTGCACAAGGCCAAAACCCTTGTAAAAGCTCTTATCCCTATTAATCACAAGTAAGCATAAAATTGAAAGGATTTATGCTTTATTTTTCAAATTCTTTCTTCTGATTCTGCCTTTTCATTTGAAACAGGTTAAAAACAAGTAGAGAAGAGAAGTCTTTTTGTGGATAATCTCGGTGGGAGGTTCCTTTATCCGATCATAAGCAAGATTAAAAAATCAAGATGTACACGCTCGAATAATCAATGTCAAAGCGCAGCTTGCCTAGGTTGAGAGTGGTCAGGTGTTCGAGAAAGTCAGCCATACAGAAGTTGAGACACACACATTAGAGCTTTCATTCATTTCGCCCAATCGAGGGACCTTAAAAGCAGATCATACAAATCATCGGGGTGGAAACATAAAACCGCAATGAGCCCTAATTAGCATCACAAAGGAACCAAGTTGGCCCTCCATATTATTGATGCTTTGCTTATACTCACCACCTCGAGACTCGAGATCTGCAAGCTTAAGAAGAAGGCGTTTACATTCCCCTTTAAGCTCGGCAACCTTGGTCCCGTGATCTTCGGCGGCTATTTCCAGGTCCCGAACTAGTCCTCTCCCATGGGCTATATCCGCGGTAATGCTGTCAAGCCTTTCTTCCTGCCACTCACATTGAAACTTCAACACGACATTACGACGGTCGTGCTCATAGGTGGTCAGGGATAAGGCCAAGCGCTCCACCAAATTTCCCCTCTCGCGAAGCAACATCGAGACTCGCTTGTTGGCGAACTCAACAGCCTTTCTGTGACTATCGGCCACAAGGTTGGCCAACACCAAGCAGTTGGACCGATCCTCATAGCGAGCTCGCAAAACGTGAGCCACGGTAGCTTTTCGATGAGCGACACGGTAAGTCTCTAAAAAGTTTATAAAGAGGGTTGGGAAGATTCTATATTCCCTCTCTAAATTAGTGCCCTCGATGGAGGTGGTGTCTATTTCCACGAGCAAAATGCGGATTTCATCTTCAGTTTCTGGGTGATCGGCTATATGAGCATAGCCTCGACCGAGGAGGTTATAGAGTTTTTCCCACTGGGCCAAAATTTCGGCCGAGAAAGCGTGAATAAGAGAGGAGGTCATTTTCGTTGGAGTGAGGGAGAAGAAGATGAGTGTGGTAGAGTGATTAAAATAAGAAAAGGCAATTATGTAAGAGTGTTAATCTTCTCTGCATTAACTCCTCCTTTTATAGCAACTCGAGAATGAAGAAAGGCACAGCAATAATGCTCGTGGAGCCAAGTTAATTGGGTAAAGCAGTGGTGGCTCTTTCGGTGAACCATCAGATCTGTCCCAGTCCGCGATTTCAGGCTTGATAAACCTAAAAAAGTTGTAAAAAGATATGTCGGTGTCACCATATTAAAATTGAGCGGGAGTTAAGCGCAACTATCGAAAAAAGTTGCGAAAGGATTTGGCGGTCCCATCATATTAAAAAACTGAGCAGGAGGCGAGCGTAGTTCCACCTTTTTGAAAATAAGTGGGAGACAGACATGGATATCGAGAAAAGGAAATCGATTTGGTGTCCCTCCACGTTGAAAAGAAGAAAGAAGACGACAAAGCGGGAAATACGAAATCTTGGGAGCAACGCTTGCCTGACGATCTTCATCCATGTTTAAAGAACGTTTCATGGGCATACAGAACCACTCAAAAGAAAATTTAGAGAGAGTGAGCATACATGAGAGAGTAGAGAACCCTGAGTGAGCAAAAATTGATCGAACATTTTTCGATCCAACATGTTTGAGGGTTACCATCAGTTGCTAGAGGCGACTGATCCAAAAATCTCAGAAAATGAACTACTGAGAGATCTCGAAGATTCCAGGATGGCGTCTGGTACCAGAACCACAGAACCCAACCCTTTCGGCAACGAAGTTCAGGATCTCAGCAGCGACGACAACAACAGCAGCGATGGTCAATCTCGGAAAAGGAAACGTCGCCAGTGCCACACTCAGAATGAAATCCAAGAGCTTGAAGCTTTCTTTAGTGAATGCCCTCTCCCGAACATGAAACAAAGAAATGAATTGGGCCAGAAGCTAGGGATGAAACCTTTGAGGGTCAAGTTTTGGTTTCAAAATAAGCGAGCCAAATTGAGGGCTCAACACAGACGTCAAGAACTTGCGATTCTAAAGGAGGAAAACGAAAAGCTTCGAGCGGAGAACATGAGGTATAAGAAAGCTCCCAGCACTATCGCTTGCCTTAATTGCGGTGGCCCTATCACTCTCGGCGAAATGTTCCTTGATAAGCCTTATATGAGGATTGAAAATGCTCATTCACCATCCCACTCCCTCGAACCATCTTCGATACATTCGGATTTTGTTGGAGATATGCATGAACAAATCAATTCTACGAAGTCAATATCGATGCCTTCTAAAGGATGTGATATGCGTCACCATGATTGGAGTTTCCTTAACGATGAGCTTACTATCACGACCGACCAATCCAAAGCTGATGAATTCCCTCCACAACAATTTCCGGCTCGATCAAATTCTACTGGAAATAGGCCAGAGAGCAATAGCCAAGTTGTCAACACTGTTCCGGGTCGCAAGAAGACGAGGGTCAATTGGTCCCCCGAGCTTCATCTCAAGTTCCTTAGTGCGGTTCAGCAACTAGGGATCAACTCAGCATATCCAACGCGCATACTTGAGATCATGAACATACCAGGACTCACTAAAGATGGAGTCGCGAGTCACCTCAAGAGCTACAGAAGGGCGCTAAGACAGCGCCACACAGCACTGAACCTGAAAGAACTCAACTTGTGCCTAAACACTAGGCATGGCTATAACTACAATGCCCCTGAAGTAAGAAATACCCTGCCGAATCTAGGCACCGACCAAGCTGGTAGCAGCACCATCGACTACTTGGGCGCTAATAAGAATATTCCCCCGAATCATCTCAGCACCCCTCAAGAGTATATGCCACAAGTGCAGCAGGTACGAACTCCTTGGTTTGAGCAGCAACTTTTCGCTAGTGCTCTTCCTATCCCCGATCAACATATTGCGCCTAGTGTTCAAAGATCTGCCCGGCTTGGGCATATGATTTCGGAAGATCAAGCGGGCGGATGCTTTGAGGATTTTTGTTTCTCCCATTCCCAAATGGAAGGTGCTTTTGATAGTGAACCGATCAATCATCCTCTTATAATCTCGAGCAACGACGAAGGTTCTAGCTCGAAGAATCAGATCGCTCACAACAGAAACATGAATCCTTCAACGCCAAGCGATGATGGTCAACCCGAATATCAGTTGCTCGAAGAATCAAAAGATTTCCTTGATGAGGAGCTCCATATCTGGATCGATCAGTTTAAAACTGATGGACTTATGAAGTTATGATCCAAAATGACGATTATATGTCTGATTCATGGTGTAGCTGGCTGATCACCGAGAATCCTCAAGGGAACTAGGCACATGTGAATGGATGTATCATTAATCTTTCTGTCATAAAGTCTTCCATGCAAGATAATCTTCCTTAATGCCTAGAGTTAATCTGGGGCAGCGATCAGTACTACCTGCGAGCATCATCATGCTTGAGTACGACAATCCCTTGTTAGATTAGAGTCGAGGCGAATCAATTGAAAGCCACGAAGAAAAACATTTAAAGGCTTCACATAGGAAAATGCGAGCAAAAGCCCGAGCGAGCTCAAAGACGGTTAGCTTTGTATCGTTCTAAGGGACCTTTAGTCGTTATGAACTCTAAATTGAGCTTGTTTCATTCTCGATGGGGGTCGCTAACTGCTTCAAGAATTTTATAACAAAAAACGAACCAGTTAGGGACGCCAATAGTGCTTTGTCCTGGTAGTCAGTGAACTGGAAGTGGTACGAAACGTCAGGAGTTCGATCTCAGGATTGAAAAATCATTTTATCAGTTTGTCTATCACCCGATGAAGTTCAAAGAGATTCGACGCAGATGACTATAGAACTTGGGGCAATTCGAAAATCATCGATTCATTTTCATCAAGCGGCGAAGTTGGTATTGTAAAATGTGAAGCACGCAAATGACAAATCCGAAGCAGAAGGAGATGAATCATGATTCGCTTATCCAAGGTCGGGATTTCAACCTTCGACTAAAGCCAAATCTAGGATGAGTTTTTGATCTTGCCCACTCGACAAAACCCATCTCCACTGAAAATGGGGGCAAACCATTCCTACATCTGGAAAGCATGTCGAAGCCGAAGACATCAAATTCATCGTTTGATCCGTGGGGCAAGTCCCCGAAGCAATAGTTATCATCCGCAGAGGGTAATGGAATCCATCCTTTCAATGTAAAACACATTTGGCCGCGGAGCCACCCATTTGGTAAAAAGAACGTATCGTTCCTAAATGATTTTCAATCAGATGCGGGGATAATGTTCTCTCATTTTCCTCTCAGGTGATGAACATAGATGAGGCACCCAAGAAGCCATGCATTCAAATAACAAAACAGTGCATGAAACACGCCCAAAAAGATGAATGAATCTCCTCCGACGTAAATCCTCGAGGTGGATTCGTTGCCCAACCAGACGAAGAAATCATGGCCACAAGCTTGAGGGCCGGCTTCTACAATCCGCACATTGGCATGCAGAATGGAATTCAAATCAAGAGTAAAGTAGTATCGTCCCAATTTGTTTTGAATTTGGAAACCCAAAATAATGCTTAATATTTATCCTTGGCAGGAGCTCGCCATCAGGGCAGACATGTAAGTTTCATTTTTCTCCAAAAACCAAGAAGTCGAAAGAACTTTAGAACACCCAACAATCTTGTGTTACTATGTGAAGTGCAGATTTTCACAACCCTTGTACACTCGTTGGAGCATATGACCAAGGGTAAGATGTATCGTTCCAATTTTTGTAAAGTTTTAGAATATACAATGACATATCCCTTTTATATCTCCAGGATCTCCAGCCTCGATGGGCAGGTAAGTATCCCTTTTCCCAATTCATTGGAGATTAAAAACTTTCAGAATTAATTCGATTCTCACATCTAAAAAGACATAGAATTCTTACTTCATTGACATTCATGTTTTAAAACATGAGATTGTCTGAACATGAATTACACATGTATGGTGCATCATAAAATCCCTTTGAAGGATAAATCTTGATGAAATGAAATGAATTTTTCCAAAAAGAGTCGTTTGAACTGTTCAAAAGGGTATTTTCTCATAAGAGAAGCGAGCCTAATCCAAACACGTCCCATACACACTTGAGAGATGAGGAGATTGGAAATGATAGCGAAACCTTAACCTATGGATATAAGGGTCATTCGCAACGATTACATGGATCGAGATGACAGAGGCATTTATTTCTTCATTCCAAACACTACAGATGCCCATTGAGAACCCCATTGAACGACGATTTTCATTCTCAACCCTGTCAAGAACCACCCCACATTGGGGCAAATGAAGGTTAGTCCAACAGTATCAGAAAGTAAACGGTTAGAAATTTTCTTGCTCGGACTAACATAAATCTTTGTGTGTTGTTTATATGATAATCCAAGTGTCATAGGATGACGAGAATGATTCATTTCTCTATCCTACACACTGTTATCCTTTGCACAACCAAGTTGAGCCAGCAAATTCATTTCATCAACCTATTGGTGATCATTGCATATTCCAAAGCAAAGGCAACATCACTCTAGGAATGGAAGCGTGCCAAAGTTTAAGTTGCATATCTAGCATGATTGCCGAAAATCCTAGCTCCAAAAGAAAAGAAAAACACGGGATTAAAAAAAAGGGGAAAAGAAAAATCCCTAGACATCAAGAAAAAGCAAAGTGCCTGGTAAAAAGCAAGGCTGATGTCTATTCAAAATATCCCCAGTAAAGTCTAGAGAGACGATGAAAAGACCCTGCAAAGGAGTTAGATCAAGATGACTACTCTCCAAATGTTGTCGTGCTCAAATTGCAAACACACAAACAGACGGTCTCTTAATGTAACAAGAGACGCTTTTAAACATCCTTGTGCGCTCTAAAAGAGGAGTGTACACTTCAAGAAATGGAGATGTTCTTCGAAGGACATGTGGCAAATTTGCAATGATCACCAATGTCAAACCCTTCACAATTTCTGGGCAAAAAATAAGCCTTTTTCGGTCCCCAATCCTTCCAATGTTACAACCCTGAAGTAGTCTTATCTGACTAAGACACTTGGGTTAATGTATAACTTAGCTCAAAGAAGTACGAGCAAGACTATTTCTTTCTCATTTTGCAGGGTTCTTGACTTGTAAACCCAGATCAGATAGTGAAAAATTTCGTTCAACGGCCTTGACTCAAAAGTGAGTCCCCCTTGGAAACCGATATCCATGCCTGACACTACGGTCCCGTGAAAGACCTCCTGATCGGTCGAAATGTATGCGTTGCGAATGATCCTGAAACCCAGGCACAGGTCGGTAGGAAATTGAGCACTTTCCCTATTAAAGATCATTATCACAGAGCAGTGAGGAGCCTTCTTGGGTGAGAAATACTCCAATGGATGTTTTGAGCAAACTCTTTTTGAAATTTTCAAATTGTTTGATCTAGAGTTTCCGTGCAAGGAATTTATGATCACATCTGTATATGGCAGGAATGTTTTGGATAACCTCCAACAATCAAAATGCACATTTCATGACTAAAACTTAAGTCGTAGAATTTTTTCAGTTAGACAATTATTGTCTTCCCAAAGATTACTAATATCTTCTTGGCGAGGAAAATTTTTTCAGGTCTAAGCTTTCTGCAGGACTTTTGGCCACCCCAAAGACTGGGTGCGTCATCCTTAGGTGAAGCCTTTTAGTAGGCAAATCTTTTCTAAGACCGATCCACAGAATGATCGAGTCTCCGACTAGCCCCGAAGAGCGGGTACGTCATCCTTTGATTCATATCAATTTGGAATCTCATAAATGGTAGAAACCGCCTGAAGGGTCAACTCAATGGTAGAAACCGCCTGAAGGGTCAATCAATGGTAGAAACCGCCTGAAGGGTCAACACAATGGTAGAAACCGCCTGAAGGGTCAATGTATGGTAGAAACCGCCTGAAGGGTCAACCAATGATAGAAACCGCCTGAAGGGTCAAAACAATGGTAGAAACCGCCTGAAGGGTCAATGTATGGTAGAAACCGCCTGAAGGGTCAACCAATGGTAGAAACCGCCTGAAGGGTCAACTCAATGGTAGAAACCGCATGAAGGGTCAATGAATGGTAGAAACCGCCTGAAGGGTCAAAGGACTGGTAGAGACCGCCTGAAGGATCAACCCAATGGTCCGATCCACCATACGGATCAAAACCTTGATGAATCCCGAACGCGAGAGGAGTCGTTTTCCCTAATAAGCCTTACATTAGGCAAGCCATTTCTAGTTTAGTCCACCACACGGATCAAAACCCTTGGCAAATTCCCAAATGTGGGATGCGTCTTCCTTAGGTTCCTATCAGTTAGGAATCCCATTATGGTTTGACCTACCATACAGGTCAGAGCTTAACATCCCCAAGACACTCCGATGACAAGTCCTTAGGAATCTACTTGAACCCATCAGACACAGCAAATGCCGCAAGCATTAGGCAGGTAAGGGGCAGGGAAGTCTATCTACTCCTTAACTTTCTTACATCATATCAGGGAATTGAATGAGCACATCTCTTTTTAAGGAAAAGCACACATTGATGGGCATGAAAATTGGATGTCATGATTTCTTTTCTTTTCCCAGTCGAGTTGATCGGAACACAGGTGTCACCTTGTCTTTGAGAGAAACCTCTGACGAAATTCCTCTCAAAGAGGGGCAGCTGTTGACACCTGATTTTTGATCAGTCTTTCATAGTTTATTTTTAAAAAATTCATAAAAAATCTATAAAAAGTTAAAAAAATTAAAAAATCATCTTTGGTAGCCTTGACCAAGCTAAAGGAACCATTTTTGATAAAAAAATAATTTTTCATATTTTTTAATATTTTTTAATATTTTCCAAAAATAGAAAAATACATGAAAAATGAAGAAAAATAGCGTTCGATGTCGTAAAAATATAGAAAAATAGTCAATATTTTTATTTTAATTTCTTTTACATTTTGAACTCATAAATAGTCAAAATTTAAGTTCAATTGCATGTGTTTCTTCACGACGCATAGAGTTGAATTTGGCAAAAAAATGTCATTCGAGTATTTTAATTTGTAAATTTCTACATCTTTTTTAGTCTTGACGTCCAATTAGATCGACCACCATCTACAATAAATGCCCCTTGCTGAATATTTTCGTTTTTGTTTCACATGATTTCATGGTGTAAAACGCCGAGTGGATCCCCAAATATAATCGGGTCGGCATGAGCTCGATAGCTCGTCCAAGACCAAACCAGGGCACGACGAACCCCATGTGAGTACTCTCGAACTCCTTCGATGCTTCCTAATGCTTTTCTTAGGTTAGATCGTGTGTAGAATGTCTAGGACAGTTAAATCATTCTTGAGCTGTGATTGATAAATAGGACCTTACTAGGAATGCCATGTGATTTATTTGCATATCTAGATTCCTTGAGTTGGGCATTTTATTACTGATTGTGATTGCTAGGATAATCACTCTTATCTACATGAATTTCTAGATTTAGGGTTCATACCTTACTCATCCGCATGAATCTCAGGCTAGAAAATTCAGTCAACTTAGGTACCGAAAGGGCGTCAACTCTGACAGTTGGTGTAACTAAGTCCCCGAAACCATTTCTCTGGTTCTCGCAGAATTGAATAGAAACTCCCAACTATTTGATTGGGCGGTCCAATCATACCCTAAAAAAATGATTGGTGGCGACTCCATGGCATGCACACTTAGCACATGTCACTAGACCACACTGAAAGTCGATCACGCATACCTCCGTTGCGATTTGGGTAATGGGCCTTGGGAGAGGCCCGCGTCCGACCAGACATGACGGCCCATTAGCCCTCGAGAGCCCGACAACCTCGAGAGGGTCGCGACAACGTTATCAGCTATTGCAAGATCATTGTCATCTATGTTTTTTCTTGTGGGCCATTATCTTCTTTCCACGCATTCCTAATCCTCAAGTGCAGGCATTCAGAAGGTGAATATCAATGATGCCAACCTCATCGTCCTCGTATTCCCTATTCCCTTATTGTTGGAGTGCGCAAATGCAAGGAGGAGGGGAAGTGATTCTTCGTCCATCATCCACGCTCCCACTGATCGACTCCGAGCTCTATTACATGCTCATAATCTATTTTCACTCGTTGATCTTCCTAGCATACTCTCTCTTTCTCTTTGTGATAGATCATTTCTTGCTCATTTTTATGTTATTATAACTGATAAATTGTTGTGATCTTGAATGATCCCTAAACTACGAATTTCCCTCATATTCGCTTGAGGTTGTTCGAATCTCAATGATGTCTTTTATATAGGTTTCCATGTCTACGATAATCCCAAACAATCTTGGGTCCCCATCCTGCGATTTCGCAAGATCGGTGTTGGCTAGAGATTTACGGATCGTTTTGGTGAAACAACTGATGCCGAGGCAGGAGCGAAGAAAGAGGAGGGAGACCACAACAATACTCCAAATATTGAGTTGTGAAACACCCTTCTTATGATAGGTTTAAACCGAAGTGGGCTTACCAACCCGTGATAGTAATTTACATAGACATTAAGGGAGAGACGAAGGCGGCAAGGAATTTTACCACCACCACGTTGTCGCGACCCGTCCGGAAGAGGACGCAGCTAATGGATTACCGATCGCGGGCCTCGTGGGCTTTAAATCGGCGCGGGCCCTCCCAGGCCCATACCAAATCGCGGCGGGAGTATTTTTCAAAGGATTCGACGATAAGAGTCGATCGCTTTCGACCTTTAGTATGGTCGTGGTGGCATGTGCAAATTGTGCATGCATTTGGAGTCGCCACCGATCTTTCTTGGAGGGTAGACCGGAAACCTTACTGACCGATTGGGAGAGATCGATCAGTTCTGCGGAACCAGAGATTTTGGGTTCGGGGACTTGGTTACGTCGGTGTCATTACCAACGCCCTTTCGGTACCTAACGCGAGTGATTTTCCTAGCTAAGAATTCATGCAGGCGCAATTTTAGGTGAGGTAGGCTTGATTCAGGGTTTCATGCAGATTGGAAACCTATTCCTATCAATCACAATCAATTTAAATGAAAGCACAATTAAGTACGTAAATAAATCACATCAATGCATATCAATTCAAATCAATAGTTTCCTAATATAGCCACAAGGGTTTAGGGAAAATATGATTTCGGACTAGGGGTAAAATGAGAAGATTTGGAGACGATTAGCCCGAAGGGCAAAATCGTCAATTTTTGGAAGGTTTGGATACCAAATTACCCAAAATATTCCATGGCCAGTTGTTTGTGGCCATTTCCCATTTTTTGGAAGACGGTTTGCCAAAAGGGCAAAATCATCGTTTCTGAAAAGACCGGGGGTCAAATGGCCCAGAATAGGTCATGACCGGTCAAATACGGCCATTTCCTATTTTTCGGAATTTTTTAGAATTTTTCTGAACTTTTCGAAATTTTTTTTTTGATTTTTCATTTTTTAATGAATTAATTTTTTTATTTTTTTATTATTTATTATTATTATTATTTTTTATTTAATTCGAAAATGGTGTTCTGGGCTGGACTCGTAAGCCCAAACTCTCTAAAGAAAGACTAAAAGTCCAAATGAAATTTAAAACAAGAAAGGCCTTCCTTTGTTATAAAATCCCATCTAGACCAAGCCCAATCTTTTTTTTTAGTTGGCGTCGACGACAATTGATCTGTCGTGGAGACAGGCGCATGCAAACGGAGAACGCAGCGAAGAACACTCAAGAGTAGACAAGCTAGAGAGATCGACCTCGTTCATGGCCGGCCGCATTCATCTTCATCATCCAACGAACCTCGGACACGATACCCTAATTCACTCAAGCTTAAAAGAGAGGAATACCTTAGAGCTTGGGATACTGAGACGGAGGAGGCAACCCGAACCAGTGTTGCGTGAACACAACCGATTGTGTTCAAAACCTGAGCCCTAGTGGCGAGACGACTCCAGCCGAAGAAGCAGTGATCCCCCGAGCAGACTACAGTCAAATGATAGCATGACGAGTGGAGCCCCCCCATGGCTCGAGACAACGAGGTGGTCCATGGTGTCCGGACGGCCGAGCAACGAAATCTGATTGGACGTCGATCTGCAATCGTCAAGCCTTGACATATGGCCGTCCCGTATCGATGTTAGCCCTCCAAACTACGGAACCGCCACGGTGGCCATGAATTTCGGGTCAGCTTCGAGGACTGCCATTGTCCCCGACGGAAGGCAGACCTCGAGGTCGATACTCCCGCCTCCTTTGCGGCCCGGATAAACCATGACCTCCGTCAAGTTTGTTCCAGCATCCACTACTTATAGCCACAGCCTTCCCCAGTTGTTCGCGGACATTCGACATCTGACCTGATCTAGCGGGAAGCGGCGGGCGCGCATGATGCGCTGCCATACAAGGGCAGTCAGGAACTGGAAAGACGAGATCTTGGTGGTGCCACATTGCCGGTTCGTCTCCGCCCTGAGCCCAGCGATGGTGTCGGCGGGGAAGTGGAAGACTCGCTCCCTTAGCTCTGGGGCTTCGAAGCGTGTGAGGAACGAGGAAAGGTCACTCGTGTAAGGCAAGCTTACGGGGCCAGGGTCGTTCTCTGAGAAACACCTGATCAGGACCGGGGACGTGATAGCTGAACGACATCGACGGCGTCTCTCTGTGCTCGGAAGATCTCAGACCACGAGTTGAAGAAGAACCAGAAGGAGGTGCCGTCGTCGAAGGCCTGGTTCATGAAGAGACCAATGTAGACGTCGTCGACGAGCTCAGTGACCTGAACAGACAGCAGGGGCAAGGGGTGGCCATCGTGGTTGATCGTCCGGCTGCGGTCGAAGAAGGACAAAACAACCTCCGGGACGTATGTAGGGGTGAGATAGTCGGCTATGGTGGGATCGAGCGCTGGATGGATGGACCGAGCTCCGGGGCTATCGGCAGTCGACGAAGACAGTGTAAAAGAAAGGGTCGGTCCGCTTGAGGGTAGCGAGACAGCCGGCGAGAGGTTAGAAGTGGAAGAGGGCGGAAGAGAGAGCTAAAGGAATCGATGAAAATAGGACGGTTGCAGGGAAAATCCATGCAGGGAGGAGAGAGAGGGAACAGGAGTCGCATGGGCTCTTCATTCGGCTCCCCAGGAAGACGATCGCCCATTTTCCTTTTTTAAACTCCCAATGACTCAAAAGAAAAGAAAAATAAAGAAAAATAAAAAATAAAATAAAATAAAATAAAATGGCAGGAGGACGGAGTCAGACCATCCTCTACTGCTATGGTCGCCTCTCCCTTTCTTAAAGCTAGCGTCGGATGTTCCCCAAAAGCTCATTCAGTCCCTCGTGCGGATGAAGATTCCTCTATGCCAGCTCTAGCTTCTCTCCCTCTTTTACAATCCCATTCTCTTTTGTCCCCTTCCAATGTCCTCTCTTGAAAACAATGGCGCCACTTCTCCCTTTCGGTGATACTCCGTTCCATTCGAGCCTTTAAGGATCCAACTCCCCTTTATTTTGGATTCGATCCATTGTCCTTCAATGAATGAACTGTCCGATACTTCCATTTTTTTTAGGTCAAGCATTAGTAATAACTAAAAGGGACGCTAGAATTGCACGTCAAGGCTCCGAATGAAAAACTTTCAAACTAAAAGACTCAAATGATTTTTTTTGATATTTTTAATTTAATTTTAAAGAGGAAGAAAAATCACAATAATAAATGGTCAAAAATCATGTGTCAACACACGTCGACGATTGTTCGCCAAGCCCTTGCTATGTTTTAGCACGCATCATTAGATCCATGTTAGGACAAGCAATGGAGTCTTCCTACCGACATATTCTTCAATATATATATCGTGTGGAGAAGGAAAATAAATGATACCAGCAATAAGAAAAAGAAAAGTGAGACCCGCAAGAGAACAAAAAAGAAACAAAATAAAAAAGATTTGACCAAATAAGATAAGGGGATCACGTTTCTTGAATTATAATTGAATTGGTGTGGGTCATACGAAGGATAATATCATCAAAATATTAAAATAAGGAGTGTTAACGTTAAAAAAGGAGTGAAAAAGCGCCGCCCTTTAACAATTATTAAGTGCTAAATTTTTATTGGTCAATAGAGAGGTTTATTCTAATGACTGTACACCATGATGTATGGTGTGACTATTTTTTATTTTTTTTTTGATCGAGGTGTCCGGGCCAGCTTGCGCGCACCTCGACTATTCCTCGGGGGAGACTAGCACGACAACCACCAGCCGCGACCCCCACTTAAGTCACGGAGAGCGAGATGGGAGATTTGAACCAGGGACCTGACAAGGGATAATCCATCTCTTAACCAACTCGGCCATGCGTGGGTGGGTCCTCCTCTCTCAATCCTAAAAAAGAAAACGACAGGTTTCTCTCCATCAAGAACGTCAGAAAAAGCTAAAAGGGGTCAAGAGAGAGAAACTTTTTTCTACAATCGATTTCTCATCTACAATTGATTTCTTCGTAAGAAATCATCATGGATCAAGGTACGTCTCTCATCGATTATGATATTGTGAAAATCATCTCGTCCTAAGTTCTTGGGTATGATGTTTATGCAAATATTAGAGATTGATTTGCGTACTATTGAGTTTATGTTTAACAGATTTGACAAAAAAAAATGTCGGTCAAGTTAAAAAAAAATATAACAAAAAAAAATCTGCATATATACCAATGCTACCTTTTTGTTTTTTTTTTTTCTAATTCTAGACATTTCAAGACCCTTATCAAGATTTTGTTTGACCACGAATTGATCAATAATTAAGAAAAAAAAATCAAACCAAGACCAATGAGGAATATAACAATGCCTACCTTCACAAAATAATAGAGAATCAAAATGATAACTTTTGTGAAAATATGGAATTCTTTTCTCATTTCATCGTATTCTACTGAATTCAATCAATCACTTACTCCCATTACTGTTCGAATCTTTTTGTGATGTTTATATTGTAAGGAAAACAAATCGGATTTGCTATCTATTTTCATGTTTCTAGCTGTTTATCGTCTAGTACAGCCAAAACATGCATGGATGATATTCTTGAATTACACCTTGAATCAACCGAATTGTCACTTCATCCGATTTATATAACTATAGGGAAACCATCAATTTCAAACAAGGCTATAAACCAAAGGACAGCCAATTGGCAACTTATGACGATTGACCTTAACTCAAAGGTTTAGCAAAATAATACAAATAATTAGTGGATGTGAGATAAATGTCGAACCATTTTAGTCTACTGGAACACACAATGCTACATTATGCTGTTAAATTTTAAACCATAAATACTTTATTAAATGATGTGGCACTTTCTTACAGGACGGGTAACAAGTCAATCATCCAGTATACGGTTACCTTTTTCTTTTTTTTATTTGGTCGAAAAGCATTGAAATTCGTTCACTCAAATGAGAAACTACAAGAACTACGGAAATGATAAGGTTCAAAACAAAGCAAATCGCAAAGGCTGTGTTTTGTAGTCCGAATTTGGGCTCAAATAGGATAACAAATTACCCTATCCGATGTTTAGCGATGTCGTCCGGACCGTATAAATCCGGATATACCTGAATAAAACACCGTATAAGAAATCCGGAGAGAGGGGTATGATACATCCGGATTGGATAAAAAATAACAAACCCTATTCATTGCGGAAGGACTTCACTATCACGAGATCTGGTTCGCAACCTCTCAGCTGCTCCTCTAGGGTTTCCTCCGTGGAAGTCCCCTGCAGCGCGTCCTTGGCAGCGGCGGCGCCAACTCCTCCACCGTTTGCCGCAATCGTCAGCCCAAGCCCGCCCTAACGTGCGGCGATGTCGGCTCGATTGGCAGGTCCGATGGGCGCGGGCCGATTTCGGAGCGGCAGCCTGCCGATACAGCTGAGGAATCCGCGCCGGCAGTCGCCGACGATTCGAGCCCGACCTCGACGTTGGCGGACTATTGATCTGGGCGACATAGTGACGAAAGAAAAATGACATGTTGGTAGCACTTCGATGTTGAAGATGGAGGAGTTGCTGAAACTTGAGGAGTTGCAGCACGTCCTTGGCGGTGGAGGTCCCCCCTTCATGGAGGTCCGACGGCGGCGTTGTCCGAGAGCTTGAAGAAGACGAAATTCAAAGTGTGAATATCATATCATATCATATCCGGACATCTACCAAATATATGATGGGATTTTACAAAATCCAAAAGACGATCCCGAAGATTTCTAATCCAACCTTATCCCATCCTATCCGAGCCCAAATCCGGACCACTAAACGCAGTCAAAGGGATTGGGGAGGGTCAACTAGCCAATAAGAGGGGGAGAATCCCTTTTCTATGGGCTTTGGCTACCCATCGGCCACTTGATTGGACTCGCGAGGACAATGGGCTACAGTGTCAACATTTTTGAGTTGGGCTAGAAGACTTGATTTCTCAGCATACTTAAAGATCTCTATTTTTATAATAAAAATGTAAAAATTTCACATACAATTTTGGATGAAAATTTGGACCTAGGGGGAGCTGGGCCATCCTTTAGCCTCCTTTTTTTTTTTTTACGTCAAGGTCGGAGCTGGACACATACATGATGCACGGACTAGGGTTTTGACGAAGTAGAATTTTGGTAAAATATATAACCTAGAAAATCGTCACTAGACATGTTTTTTTACCGACTGTTTTTTCTTACTTTCCAAAATTTATTGAAGTCTACCAACATGAAGAAAATAAAAAGAAAAAGAAAAAATAATTGAACAAGGAATGAGAGAATTCGGACTTCATATGCGAAGTCTACCAATTTTTTTTTTCTTATAGATCATTGAGTTTCAATAAAGCCACCTCTATTTCTTTAACGACCATTTGTGATCCACCAGACACAATTAGATCAATCATACCAATTGAAGTGCGTGAAATTTTTACCCTGATATATTGTTCTCTTTCGCGGATGCACCCACGTCTTATTCCGTTTAATCTTTAAAGTCCGTCATTCTTATAGCCATCAAGCAGAAATGTGAGTAATCTTAAAGCAGAACTTTTGATTCACTACGTAGATAAGATCAATCATATTTCAAAATCGCCATCGAATTTGATCCACTAGACACAATTTGATCCGAGGGCTTTTGCTTATGCTTTCGTCCTCCAAATTGGACAAAGATGCAAAACTTTACAAGGCAAAAACACACGAGCTCACCAATAAAATAATTTTTTTTAATTAACCCCTTTTTATATTTATTAAATAGTTCTTTTGGATCTGGGACGCTGCCAAAAATTGAAAAATCAAAATTCCCCTGGGCCCTGGCAATATAATTCGCTCCCAACGCCGTACGGCTTGACTAGCTCGCTCCATCGAGCCCGGACGAAGGACACGTGTTTGACCAGGGGCATCTCCGTCATTTCACCTATCGTGCCGCTGTGTCATTGGTAATCGTGATGGAGTCGGGCCGCAGGTGATCTCAACCCCCAGTCGCCAAGATACTTTCTCACCAAAAAACCTGTACTAGTAGGCCTGTCCGTCTCACACCAAGAGAGAGAGAGAGAGAGAGAGAAGAGAGAGCGAGCTTCTCGGCCATGGCGTCGCCACCGTGCGGGTGGTCGTGGAGCCCGATTCGGCACTCGTCGATGAAGTCATCGTGCTATTGCTCGTTCCAGGCGCACCGGCCGCGTTTCGCTGCATGCTCTTTGCGCGACTCTCCTCGTCCTCCTTCCAGCTCTTCAAATGCGGCTAAATCAGGTTCTCAAATGCGCGAGGCTGAGAAATTAGCTGCTTCGCGCTCGAGCCCGAAGCCTAAGGAGAAAAACCGACACCGTCATGTCTCCAGTTCGGACGTGGACGTGGACGTGGACGTGTCCCGGGGGCGACAATCTCTGAGTTCCAAGTCGCTGCTGGGAAAGCGGCCTCCGAGGCGGAGGATGCTGTTCGCTTCGAAGAAGGTTCGGAGCATCGTTTTGCTCAATGTCGTTACCTTCATTTACGGTGAGCGTTTCCTTCCTTAGACTCTCGTCGTTTTCGATTTTGGCCGCTTAGAAGTTGGAGGAATATCTTGGGAACCATCCACATATATCGATCGACTTCGTGTGCGGCGTTTCGTGCCTTTTCTTTTGGAAGTGGCACTGGATTTTAATATTCAGGATGGATGAAGTGGAGAAATATATTTAATAGTTGGGGTGATATTATGGTGCCGCTTGAGCTTGTTTGCAAATTTAGTAAGACTATAAGAAGGCCAACAATGTTCGGTGGAATGGAACGCTGAATGGCCAAGCAGTAACGTGTGTAGAAAGATGTCGCGGTGGAGATGAGAATTCTTTCTCGCGTGCGTAGGTGCTCAAGGAAAGATGTGATTAAAGATGAATATTTTGAGGAAAAATGGCAAAGTCAAATGAGAGGAGCTTTTTGACCAAAAAAAAAAAAAAAACAGAGAGAGAAGTTTGTCTGAGGATGTTCTGGAGAGAGGTCTTGAGATGGTCCACTGTGAAGATGCAAATCTATGACGGTGGTGCAAATTGAAAAGGATAGAGTACCACTCTAGAGATCTGGAACAAATGCGATTTGAGCCCTTAGTCTTAAATCTTGATGGAAATAAAGCATTGTTAGTAAGATAGACAGCTGACTAGCTGACCTCTCCATTCAATGGGATAATGCTTGATGGCTTTTGTTGGTTCCACTTTCATAGGTTCGCAAGCTTTTCTCACTAGTTCCTTTAGGCTTGCTAATGGTCCATTCCAACTTTTCACGGACTATCTCCTCTGTACCCTGTAAGATTTTGTGGGACCACTTGCCAACTGCTCTAAAAGCTTAAGCTATTAGAAGAAGGCGTGGTTTAATATTTATATATTTCAATACTCCCCCTCACGCTTAGTCTGGTCTTTTGCCTAGTACTAAGCGTGGACAAATTAATTGTGAGGCAAATAGGGGCCTGAAAAGATTTGAACTCAGGACCTCCTGCTCTGATACCATGTTAGAAAGTCCAACCCAAAAGCTTAAGCTATTAGGTGGAGGGAGACCACATGAATATAAAGAGCATACAACACTCATTCACAAGCGATGTGGGACAACAACAACAACTTCAACATACCCCAAATGGGATTTGCTTGCCATGCAGAAGTTTACTGGGCTCAATGCACCATTTAAAATCTTAAGTTCACGGTTACATGATGGATCTTAACTTATGTGTCTATCTGCGTGAAACCTTCGATATGTAAAATTTTTATGCTTGAAGATTTTGGTCAGATGATGTTGCTTCTCTTTAGCAAACAAACTTTGTGAGAGCACATGGTTTTAGATTAGGGGCTGTTACTTTCCGAAGTCTTGTGAGGTCAATGGTTCAACTAATGTTGATCCGTGGAATGAAAGATGGCATTCTGTGGGGGTTCATATACAAGATGTTCTTTACCAAGCTAATTTTAGAATTTCTTTCTCTATTTTACTGAAAAAGTTATACATGATGACTTGGGGGATATTGCCAACTTTAATTAGTCCTGAAAAAGGGAAAAAAAGAGTTCAACCATATTGCTTTTTTCCAGTAGTCATGTAAACATGCATGTAGTCATCCACATAAGTGGGAAATGCAAGTGTCCTCATTCATTATGATGTTTAGCTTGATGCTTCTGTGTTTTTCGGTTTATTGGGTTGATGCTTCTTTTTCTCTGAATCATGTTAGATTCTTCCAGTTTGTCTCTTTTGCAACTCTGATTTGTCCTTGGCTTTTTTGTGGTGTAGCGACTAACATTCCAGTTGTGAAAGAGGTCGAATCAGTCACGGATCCTGCGGCTTTTAATGTTGTGAGATTTGCTGTTTCGGCGATTCCATTTGTCCCCATGGTGATTCAATCTTGGGATGATGTACAAACGAGGAATGCAGGAATAGAGTTGGGGATTTGGGTTAGTCTAGGATATCTTATGCAAGCACTTGGTCTACTAACATCTGATGCTGGTCGTGCGACGTTCCTGTCTATGCTAACTGTGAGTTCCTTAATGATGTGTTTTTTTTATTCCTTTTTTCGCTGGACACTAATATCGTCCGGTAATTGCTGAAGAGCGGCTTGCTCTAAAATAGTATGTGAAGGAAGAAAATTTGGTGTATCGTGGCTTAATTTTCAGATTATTGTGGTTCCATTGCTCGATGGTATGCTAGGAGCAATAATTCCAACTCGCATATGGTTTGGAGTTTTTATGTCTGTTATTGGTGTTGCAATGCTGGAATCTAGTGGATCGCCTCCATGTGTAAGTATCGTCTGTGCTTCAACATTGGCAACAAATTCTAGACTGATAGGGCACCTGCTGAAAGACATGCACAAGCAGATCCATCGGATCATAATTTCTATGAGGTCATTAAGAATATTTTCCAAAAAATTTTGTTTGAATAGTCTAAGCTGTTTTGCTCGAAAATAATAGGTCGGAGATCTATTAAACTTCTTGAGTGCAATATTCTTTGGAATCCATCTGTTAAGAACCGAGCGCATTTCCAGAGCGACAGATAAAAGGAACTTCCTACCTCTGATCGGACATCAGGTTTGTTTACATCTTATTCTGTTCAACATTTACAAGTGACGGCACCACTGCCTTGTTTCTTGTTTATGTAAACAAATATTTCTAAACTCTCATCAGGTATGTGTAATTGCTATTTCATCATCATTGTGGTACTTCATTGGAGGCTGGGTTGGTGGCATCCAAGAATTTGATGCATCGTCTTGGACATGGCCAACGATTTGGGATTCTGTGGTTCAGTTTCCGTGGATACCAGCACTTTACACAGGCATATTCTCAACTGGTTTGTGCCTATGGGTGGAGGTATACTTCTCTCTCTCTCTCTGGGCTTGGCTGTTTTTTCGTTCTTTGCTACTCAAGCTAGTTTGACAGGGTATGTGATTTTGTAACCATACTGTTATCTGATTTGGATTCTACTATACCAGTATGTCATGCTACCACTGCTTTCAAGAGTTTCCTACAATGAGAAGTTTCAATTGTCTTATGATCCAACATGCCTCCTTTTTTTTTTTTCTTCCTTCCATTCGGCTCTTTCATTAACTGATCGTAATATCAGTTAGCCTGCCATTTTCCTACCCATTATTCTTGTGCTGCCTCTAGATAAGTGGATTTATACGCTGGCTCTTTGCAATTGACCTGAAGCACCCCAATCTTTCAAAGTGGTTGATTTAGATGCTGCATCTGTTATCATAATCATGTTCAATCATTGTGCCATCTTTTTTGCACCTTAAGCATCAAATATTAAAAGCGAACTTTTCATGATCAAGTTTCATAATTTTTGCAGATGGCTGCTATGTGTGATGTGTCTGCCACTGAAACTGCTATAATTTATGGGTTGGAACCAGTTTGGGGCGCAGGTTTTGCATGGTTACTCCTTGGGGAAAGGTGGGGCATCACTGGTTGGATTGGCGCTGCGCTAGTACTGGGTGAGAATTGTTGTATATACATTTGGCTTTCCCTCCTTGCCCATGGGAATTACATCCACAAGTTGATGTTATATCTGCCTCAAAGTCATCGGTGAATCTACATGATTGAACAGTCCTCTGCGTTTGAAAGTTCTACATCATGCATTTTTTAATAGACTTTGCCCGCCCACAACCACCACAAGAAAAAATGTGATCGTTTTGCCCCTTTTTGTCTCCTGTGCTATCTCAGGGTTAAGTGATACTAACTTACTGCTATATTTGGATAGTTGTTTCGTTGTCAAGTGCTACGACATCTATGTGCCATTAGGTGGTCGGACTGAGTTTCAAATTGTTAATCAGAAGGCTCAGTTTTCAACTTGAGGTGTACTACGATCTGTTGTAGAACCATCTTCCAAATCAACTACGATCTGTTGTAGAACCATCTTCCAAATCAAAAATCACAACTTCCTTAATAAGGATTTCTCAGCCTCATATAGCATATGTCAAGCGTGTGCCTTTAAATGAGAACTTTTTTGGATCTGAATTTATCGATATGTTTGAACAGTCTTTAGAAATAGAACCAGTCTACTGAATATGGACATAGAGAACACTGAGTTTGAAGCTAATAGAATCCTTGTTGATGCTCACTCACATATATGTGTCGATTCACTTAATCTGGATAACATGATTCAACCCCTTCAGATGCAGATATGCGATGCTCTTGCCTTGAGTCGGTAGGGGAGGTTTTATCAATAGTGTTACTGTAGCAGCTAATAACTTCTAGTGCTTCTTATGGTCCCATGTTTGTGGCTTTATGCAGCTGGAAGCTTAACTGTGCAAATATGTGGCTCTTCACCTCCATATGAATTGGATGACGATGAGGAAATGAGTAAACAAAGCAGCGTATCCTCTTCCCCAGTTGTTGTCAGTTCCAAGAAGGGTATTCCTGACACGTTCAAGAAGTAAGAAGAGGCATCATTGAAGAATTTTGTGACATCCTTCCAATGCAGAATATAATTCTTTGTGAATCCTGCTGATGGATGGTCGGGGGTGGTTCTACTGGTTTCTGCTGTTGTATATGAATTTAAAGGTTGTTATGTGTGTGTGTGTGTGTGTATATCTGTACAAATGAGGAGATAGTAGGGCAGAAGAACATAGATAAATGCGCAGGTGCTGCCATCCCTTTATTTTTTACTGAGGATGGTCACATAAACAATGTAATTGGATAGTAAATAAAGATCTATAGTCATGATAAAGAGGATAGAAAATGAACTACCTCTTGGCTCTGGACATTGCATATTTCATGAGGAGGAAAAATAAACACAGAAATTCTACCTTTTTTGGGGGATAGAACAAGGACTCAACGCATGCTTTAAGGACGTGGTAAATTTTTTGCCTGCTTAGATTGTTGGCCGTCAGTCTGTTCCTTTAGTGTAGACCACACTAAAGAGCTTTGGACCTGAGTAAAGTCCTTAAGCTGTCAGACTCTGGGACGTAAAATTCAGGGGTATTAATTGGGACGAAGGGAAGAAAAATATTTTCTCTCAACTTAGGGGCTTGATGGTGGGGAAGGTAGATTTCTATTCATCTTCGGATGGCTACCGTCGGGTAGAGTCTTATAGTAGTATTCGGCGCCTAGGGTGAATCATCGAAACTTCAACTCCTGCTTTGTCAGCCTGTGCTTCGTACACTAAGGAGCGTACCATCCTCTATTCCACGTAATTGCTTCAGACCCTGCAAATTTCCTCATACGTATTAATTTATTTGTTTTGTTTTTTGTTTCTTGTGGTTATGGAGATTCTGGAACCCTTTTCTTCTCCCTTGAAAGGAGAAATGCCCTTTTCAACCACAAAGTGTGCCCGTGCGTGTATGTGATTGCCAATAGAAAGAGTACGCTTCATTTGTCTGTCCATAGCTATTCTTTCGATCTCGGTCCATACTCATCTTTGCGGGGCTTTTTATCTCTTCGGCCAGTTACATTGTCCGGAAACCTCGGGGGACTTCCAGCTTGTTGCCAACCATCGAATTTCTTGGGTCCTACCATTTGCATTCATCGTGCCGCTCAACTCACGCTTTAACCTAACAGAACATCTTTGACGCACAAGGTCAATCTTCTTGGTTGCACAGAATGAGTTGCATCATTACATCATCTTGCGCATTCACATTCATTTGCACAATTTAGTTGCCCATGTGTCTCTCATTCATGACCGAGAGCAGAAGTGAACTGTCGTTAAGGTGCATGAGTTGCATACCATTCGAGCAGATTTGAGTGATTTTGTGGAGATTAGAGATGACTAGCATAGGCATCGGCACTGAGCTTCCCTTCAGGTGAAAGAACCTCCAGGCAGTCTGGCTTACCTGATAGGAATGCAATTACTTTTTATTACTCGAATTACTTAGAATTTTTTGGGGGGTAAAGATCCTATTTCTTTCAATTCTTTTTTTTGAGAATGGAGAATATGAAGTACACAAACAAAAGCGGTTTGAAGTGACGGGTAGAATCGAATTCGCATCCGCTAAATTCTTGGTCGATTAAAGTAAGAGAACTCTATTAAGACCCCGCTCCTGCCTGATTATTTAAAGAGCAAAACGGACGACCAATTTGACAAGAGTTTGAGAATGATGTTCGGTTTCACTATTCCCATGTTCCTCCACCCTCCTTGATTGCAAGTGGAAGCACACACGATGCAGATGTTTCGACGGATAATTTCGATCTAATTCTCAACTTTTCCTGCGGAAAAGTCGGGACTAAACACATGCCGAATACGAGCACGACGAATTTGGGATGGTTGATTGAAGGATTAGACTTCTTTTAAACTCGAAAAGTGATGGGATTTATCGTACACCGAATCAGAACGATTACACAGAAATCAAGAGAAATTGAATGACGCACGAGATTACCCAAATTTACCATAGAATAGGGCTACGTCCTGCAAGAGATTTTACTATGATATTCGGTTTACAACCTCTCAACTCGTTACAATGATCAGCATAAACGAGCAAAATATATATGCCATAAACGGGCCAAAAACCTAAACCTAGCGAAACCTCTATTAAGCCCACAACATACGGGTTAACTTAAGTAAAAGTCCAAACCTGTTGAGGTTTTGGGGGCGTTGCCCCCGAACCCCTGCCCGCTCACCGGCGAACGGGGCAGCTGTCCGCTGACAGGGCAGCGGGATACCCGTGTTGGGGGCGCTGCCCCCGAACCCTCGCATCCCGCGCGCATGGGTCACATGTCGTCGGATAACACTTTGGTTTCCTTAAACTCACGTGGGCGTACCCGGTGTGAGAAACATGGGTTCCCGAAGTATTCGCCAACTCCAATAAAAAGTACCTCCAGGTCTCAGTAATTATGGAGTTAGAAAAGGGGAGAATCATCCAAAAGATCCTAAATTTATTCGAACTCATGCCAATTCAATCCTAACTTTTCAATTGAGTCAATTCAGTCCTAACCTTTCAATTGTGTCAATTCAGTCCTAAACCTTTTGATAATTTGCCAGTTTAGTTATAAACATTTCAATTTAGTCTGAAATCTTTTAATGATTTGCTAAGCTAGTCCTATTCCTTTTAACGAATTCCTAATTTAGTTCTTTTGGCCAATTACCCAAACAATAGGTTTAGAACTAAAATGACAAAACTTCAAAAGATTCAGGACTAAATTGACACAATTGGGAGACTTAAGACTACATTGGCACAATTAAAAGATTTAGGACTGAATTGGTACGAGTGCAATAGAATTATGACTCTTTTGGTAATTTTCCCGTTAGAAAAGTTATATATCCTCTGTGTTGTTGTAGGTGCCATTTCAACAGTTTTGGAATTGATTTCAGTTCGAGGGAACATCATTACTTGGATGGTGAAGCACGTATTGTGAATTTGATTAGCGGCAGCAAAGGGAGCCATAATTCGGTCTGAGATGGAGGGGTCACAACACCACAAGGTAAAAAGCATCCACTAAAACTACAGGTTTATGACTTTATTAGTTCCACTGCATAATTGCGACCAAACTGCCCTTTGTATCTAATTTGTGTAAAGAAATTGTTCTTTGTTAGAGAAGTGACTCCTCTAAACTAAGATGAAGAGTGCAAATCAAGGTGGTATCTAGACATTAAAATAGATTTCAACCTACCAGAAAAGAGATAAGTACATTGGAAGTCCTAAAACTTGTCGTGAAAGTATAATTGCGCTCTAAAACTTTTAAAAAGTGCAATTAAGTCTTAAAATTAGTCACAAAAGTATAATCGAGTTTTAAAACTTTCAAAAAGTGCAATTAGCGGAATGACTTGATTTAACAAATTTGACAAGTTTTAGGACTTATTGCACTTTTTGAAAGTAGTTGGACTCAATTACACTTTTTGATAAGTTTTAAGACTAAACTGCACTTTTTGAAAGTTTTAGGACTCAATTGCATATTCTGACAAGTTTAAGAACTTCCATTGCACTTATCCCAAAAGAAAATGCTTCAAAAATGGAATGGTACTTGACATTTGGAGATCTTTTGGATTGCCGAATCGCCCCCGATGGTTGCTTAATTCCAAACCCGTAACAAGGACACGCGAAACAATATTGTCGCGATTTCATGCAAGGCTTACGTATGCCTTGTCAAAGAGCCTAAAAGGTACATCAAATTGAATAACTTGGGGAAAATTATCAGCCTCAAGCGGGCGAGAGTCGAACAGATTGTTCTTCTTAGTGGACCAAACCACAAAGTTAAAAGACTTTTTAGACAACCTTTAGCCTGTGATACCATCTTGACTTTATACGGGGTCATAGACTCTTTGCAATCCTACTTAAAGAATGTTTAAGATGCTATATCAGGTGTGCACCATACGTGATTTCTCTAGCATGATTACCAGTCCAAAACTAGAACATCTCAAGCCATGAATAACCCGACATATATATGTAGTATGGCCTACGCCTATTATGTGATTTGGCTCGCTCGATTACATTTCAAACTACTATAGTCAAGTGTACGCCAGTAAAATCAGGTACGAGATCCATAACGGACGAGTTCATACAGAGTAGATAAAGAGTGAAGCTCGAGTACTTCGTGAATTAGCTTGGCTCATCTATGACGGGGATCCTCTCCTGTACATTCTAGATTTGCTCTTTCACCTGTCCTAGCGCGGCATCACCTAGGTCACATGTGGTATCCACTGTTGGAAAAACAGTGTTAAATAAATAACAAAACTGTTTAGAGAGTATGGAGGATACTTACAATTCGAATGACAATAATAAATATAAGCAAGCTGCCTCAAATGTGAAAATACTAATTTGAGCCTTCAGAAGCAGTATTGAAAATTCATCAGATGCAAAAAATTCGTCAGATGCAAAATTCATCAGATGCAACTGCATCTCATCCCGTCAGATGCAGTTCCTTCTGAGCCCGTCAGAAGCAGTCTTTCTGGACTCGTCAGATGGAGTTCCTTCTGACCCTCCTTCTAAACTTCCTTCTGAGTCTCCTTCTAAGGCTCCTTCTGAGCTTCCTTCTGAGCCTTCCTTCTGAGCCTCCTTCTGAGGTTCCTTCTGAGCCTCCTTCTGAGCCTTCCTTCTGAGGCTCCTTCTGACCTTCCTTCTGAGCTTCAAAATTCGAACGGAAATATAACAATATAAATAAATAGAATTTAGATGGAATACCGAGGCCTGTGTTCAACATAGTTTCCTTAAAACAGATTCGTCCCCTCCAGTACGTGCTTTGAGGTTTCGTGGACGTCTGTCTCCAAGGATACAACGATTTAGTAGCGATAGATGCTAGCACATTACTCCAACGCTTCCGGCGAACTTGAACAACACGAGAACACTATCGAAAACAATGAAAATGCAGACAATTCCAAAGAGGGAGATTTTCGTAGTTCTTTTCGTCATGTACTCTCTATCTTAGAAATAGAACGGGAAGCCACCTATTTATAGGCTAAGCGAGGCATTGCGTAATGGCCAAATTAATTCTGCCGTTATGTAATTAATTCTGTAACCACAGAATTATAGCAGCCGTTACTTAGTTAATACCATTTACACACTGGTAATTAACGTAAGCACGATTAACGGCTTGAGTTGGAAAAAATTAAAAACAGAAGGCAAAAATGGGCTTGTCGCAAGGCCCACTTTCTGGTCCAGCATTAGCGTACGCAGGTCGTGCGCTCGCGCCCAAGTTCAACTTGTCGGGCTTCCGTCGGGGTCCGGGATTTGCACCCCCCTGCGCGTGCGCGCGAGGCATAGTGCTTGTGCTATGATAGTTACCACTCAAAGAGAGTGTATCCATATATAAAGCACTTCAAGGCCTTCTTCCTTTCCTATGTGGGACTAGTGCTTTGTCACTTCCCACTTCCAACTCAATGGTGTTCTTTGAGAAACAATTTCTCATTCATTCACCATCAAAATACCTCATATTTCCAACAATCCCCCACATGAATGAAAATTGTTTTGGTTTTGACTCTGTGATAGTGTTCAACAAATGAAACCTGCATAGGATAGGTAGGTGTCACCCTTTGAACCTTCCCTTGTGAAAGCATATTTAATTTACCAGCTGTCCAGTAGACATGATGTCTTTGAACTGTCCTGCTTTCTTAGTAAATGACCCATACACTTCACACAGGAATCATTAACGTTTGTTCAGTTCTCATGAGTATGTTCGTTTTGGCCATGAACATCGTCCTGGTTCTGCGAGAGTTTCTAAAGAATTCAGCCCTCAATAATTCTCCTTTGAAGCGGCCCCACTTCTCTCTCACATAGGTGATTACTTAATCTTGAGTAATTGATTTACTTCACTTAAGAATCATTAAAGCAATAATTGCTATCCTTTTCCTGATAAACCCCCACAGTAATTTGTTTACTCCACATACTTGGGGGATATCAAATCGCTGTTTCTTTTATAGGAATGATTTGAGGGATAGACCCCCCCACAGTGATATCTTAAGTTCGTATACTTAGGTTGTCCCTTTTGAACCTAGATTTTGGGATCTCCAGTCAGCTAGGTTGGGTTTTTTGTTATACAAACTTTTCTGTAATGGGCTGTAGTCCCATTCTTATTGTTGCCTTTTCAACTAACTCTCTGTTTAACCCTTTGGTTAGCGGATCTGCAATATTATCCTTTGACTTTACGTAGTCAATAGAGATAATTCCAGTTGAGAGTAGTTGTCTAATGGTATTGTGTCTACGACTTATATGTCTAGACTTACCATTATATATGTTACTCTGTGCTCTTCCAATTGCAGATTGACTATCACAATGTATACAGATTGGTGGCACAGGTTTTTGCCATTTTAGAATATCCTCTAGGAAATGGCGTAGCCATTCAGCCTCTTCACCGCATTTATCCAAAGCTATAAACTCGGATTCCATTGTGGATCTGGCTATAACAGTTTGTTTACAGGATTTCCAAGATACAGCCGCACCTGCCAGTGTGAATACATATGCACTAGTAGATTTTGAGTCTTTTATATCAGATATCCAGTTTGCATCACTGTATCCTTCTAATACAGATGGATACCTGGTATATTGCAGGCCATGATTCCGAGTATACCGTAAGTACCTGAGTACTCTTACTATTGCTTTCCAATGGTCAGCACTCGGTTGCTCGTATATCTACTCAATCTACTAACCGTATAGGCAATATCTGGTCTAGTACAACTCATTAAGTACATTAGACTTCCAATAATTCTGGAGTATTCTACTTGAGAAACACCCTCTCCTCTATTCTTGGATAGATGAAGACTATTGTCTAATGGTGTTCTAGCAATACCAGAATCATTCTTGCTAAATTTTTCAAGAATCTTGTCCACATAGTGTGACTGGTTTAAAACTAAACCTTCCGATGTTCTCGTGATTTTAATCCCTAAAATCACATCAGCAAGTCCCATATCTTTCACGTCAAATCTTGAATTCAACATATTCTTGGTAGATTTGATCATTCTGTCATCACTACCAACAATGAGTATGTCATCTACATACAAACATAGAATGACATATCCATTCTCTGTCTCTTTAATGTAGACACATTTATCACATTCATTGATTTTGAAACCATTGGTAATCATTGCATTATCAAACTTTTCATGCCACTGCTTTGGCGCTTGTTTTAGACCATACAATGATTTTACCAATTTACAGACTTTCCTTTCTTGTCCTGGAACTACAAAACCTTCAGGTTGTTCCATATAGATTTCTTCATCCAAATCACCATTTAGGAAAGCTGTTTTTACATCCATTTGATGTACTTCTAGATTTCGCAATGCTGCAATCGCAAGTATCATCCTAATGGAGTTTATTCTCGTCACAGGAGAATAAGTATCAAAATAATCTAAGCCTTCTCGTTGCCTGTATCCTTTGATTACAAGTCTGGCTTTATACTTATCAATGGAGCCGTCTGCTTTCATCTTCCTTTTAAAGATCCATTTGGACCCTAAAGGTTTACAACCAGGAGGAAGATCCACTAGCTCCCAAGTATGATTCTGCAAGATAGAATCAACTTCACTTTTTATTGCCTCTTTCCATAGAGGTCCCTCAGAAGAACTCACAGCTTCTGTATAAGTTAGTGGTTCTTTTTCTAACAAATAAGTTAGAAAATCATTTCCAAATGATTTTTCCACTCTTGCTCTTTTGCTACGTCTTAGTTCATGATCTGAATCATGACTTTCATCGTTCATAGTTTCATTTGTTCGTTTGGACGAACTTGAACCATCATTGGATTTATAAGGAAAAACATCTTCAAAAAATGAAGCATTCCTAGACTCCATGATCGTATTCTTGTGTACATCTAGAATCTTAGATTCATGCACAAGAAATCGATATGCACTACTGTTATGTGCATAGCCTATAAAGATACAGTCCACCGTTTTAGGACCTATCTTAGTTTTCTTTGGTGTTGGAACAATTACTTTAGCAAGGCACCCCCACACTCGTAAGCAATTGTAGGATGGTCTCCTACCTTTCCATAGCTCATAAGAGGTTTTATCCTCTTTCTTTCGAGGTACCTTATTTAAAAGGTAATTGCTCGACAAAATAGCTTCACCCCACATATTTTGAGGTAAGCCTGAACTTAGTAACATCGCATTCATCATTTCTTTCAATGTGCGATTTTTACGTTCAACAACACCATTTGATTGAGGTGAATAGGGCGCAGTTACCTCATGTATAATTCCGTATTGTGCACAGAATTCACCAATTGGTACTTCATACTCACCGCCTCTATCACTTCTCAATCTCTTGATTTTCTTATCAAGTTGATTTTCAACTTCATTCTTATAGAGAATAAATTTCTCTAAAGCTTCATCTTTGCTTTTAAGCAAATACACATAGCAGTATTTAGTGCTATCATCGATAAAGGTAATAAAATATTTATTACCACTTCTTGCTTGTACAAATTTCAAATCACAAACATCACTGTGAATCAATTCAAGAGGTACGGTACTTCTGTCAATCGATTGAAACGATGATTTCGTTAATTTTGTCTCAACACAAATTTCACATTTGTGTTTTGAATCAATTTGGAATGAGGGTATATGTTCCAAGTTAATTAATCTATGCAATGTATCATAATTAACATGTCGGAGTCTACCATGCCATAAATTGGAGGACTCAAGCAAATAAACGGAAGACTTATTATCTTTATTGATAATCGTCATAACATTGAGCTTAAAAAGCCCATCAGTTACATATCGCTTCCCCACATACATTCCAGATTTTGACAAAATAACTTTGTCTGACTCGAACACCATGCGAAATCCATGCTTGTTCAACAGTGATCCGGACACCAGATTCTTTCGAATTTCCGGCACATACAAGACATTGTTCAGAGTCAGCTCTTTCCCAAAGGTCATCTTCAGAAGCACCTTCCCTTGGCCTTCAACCGCAGAAGAGGCAGAGTTTCCCATGAACACTTTCTCCCCATCAATTGGTTCGAAAGTTGTGAACAATTCCTTATTGGAACACACGTGCCTTGTAGCACCAGTGTCAATCCACCATTCCTTTGGATTGGACCCAACCAAGTTCACTTCAGAAATCATTGCAGAGAGATTTATATCTGACACGTCTTTTGTCATGCCATTTACCATATTTGTCTCATAACTCTTCCTCTTTGGAAGACTGCAATCCACAGATCTGTGACCCGTCTTGCCACAGTTGAAGCATTTTCCTAGAAACTTGTTCTTGGAAACTCCTCCTTTTGGTCCCAACTTCGGCTTGGCGACCTTCTTGTTCTTGTGGCTATGCTTATGCTCCACAACATTTGCCTTAGCTGTAGCAGGATTGAATCCTTTGCGTTCAGAGCTTCTGTTGTCTTCTTCAATTCGAAGTCTAACAATCAGCTCCTCTAGGTTCATTTCCTTTCGCTTGTGCTTGAGGTAGTTCTTGAAATCCTTCCATCCAGGAGGTAGCTTCTCAATAATCGCAGCCACTTGGAAGGTTTCACTCAAGTTCATTCCTTCAGCCTGAATCTCATGCAAGATCACTTGAATTTCTTGCACTTGACTGATTACAGCCTTAGAATCCACCATCTTATAATCAAGGAATCGACCGACAACAAATTTCTTTGCTCCGGCATCCTCTGTTTTATATTTCCGGTCTAAGGATTCCCATAACTCCTTTGCCGTCTTTATTGCACAATATACATTGTACAAGGAGTCATGTAAGCCATTCATGACATAATTCCTACACAGGAAGTCAGAATGCTTCCAAGCCTCAATAGCATTGAAGGCTTGCTTATCTGTTTCTTCATCGGATACCTTAGGAGGTTCCTCAGTCAAGAATCTCGCAAGATTCAGTGTTGTTAAATAAAACAACATCTTCTGCTGTCACCTTTTAAAGTTCGATCCGTTGAACTTTTCAGGTTTCTCACCATGGTGGAAAGAAGGCGCAGCAGAAGCAGAAGATGACCCAGGCTGATGGACAGCAGAGGCAGAGCTTTTGGTGATGTCATCAGCATGCACATCAACAGCTTCTTTTCCAGTAGCCATTTGAATTGTAAGTGTCGAATCGAATCGAGTCTGTTTTAAGATTGTTGGAAAAACAATGTTAAATAAATAACAAAACTGTTTAGAGAGTATGGAGGATACTTACAATTCGAATGACAATAATAAATATAAGCAAGCTGCCTCAAATGTGAAAATACTAATTTGAGCCTTCAGAAGCAGTATTGAAAATTCATCAGATGCAAAAAATTCGTCAGATGCAAAATTCATCAGATGCAACTGCATCTGATCCCGTCAGATGCAGTTCCTTCTGAACCCGTCAGAAGCAGTTCTTCTGGACTCGTCAGATGGAGTTCCTTCTGACCCTCCTTCTAAACTTCCTTCTGAGTCTCCTTCTAAGGCTCCTTCTGAGCTTCCTTCTGAGCCTTCCTTCTGAGCCTCCTTCTGAGGTTCCTTCTGAGCCTCCTTCTGAGGCTTCCTTCTGAGCTTCCTTCTGAGGCTCCTTCTGACCTTCCTTCTGAGCTTCAAAATCCGAACGGAAATATAACAATATAAATAAATAGAATTTAGATGGAATACCGAGGCCTGTGTTCAACACAGTTTCCTTAAAACAGATTCGTCCCCTCCAGTACGTGCTTTGAGGTTTCGTGGACGTCTGTCTCCCAGGATACAACGGTTTAGTAGCGATAGATGCTAGCACATCACTCCAACGCTTCCGGCGAACTTGAACAACACGAGAACACTATCGAAAACAATGAAAATGCAGACAATTCCAAAGAGGGAGATTTTCGTAGTTCTTTTCGTCATGTACTCTCTATCTTAGAAATAGAACGGGAAGCCACCTATTTATAGGCTAAGCGAGGCATTGCGGAAATAAATAATAACGGCCAAATTAATTCTGCCGTTATGTAATTAATTCTGTAACCACAGAATTATAGCAGCCGTTACTTAGTTAATACCATTTACACACCGGTAATTAACGTAAGCACGATTAATGGCTTGAGTTGGAAAAAATTAAAAACAGAAGGCAAAAATGGGCTTGTCGCAAGGCCCACTTTCCGGTCCGGCATTCGCGTACGCAGGTCGTGCGCTCGCGCCTAAGTTCAACTTGTCGGGCTTCCGTCGGGGTCCGGGATTTGCACCCCTTGCGCGTGCGCGCGAGGCATAGTGCTTGTGCTATGATAGTTACCACTCAAAGAGAGTGTATCCATATATAAAGCACTTCAAGACCTTCTTCCTTTCCTATGTGAGACTAGTGCTTTGTCACTTCCCACTTCCAACTCAATGATATTCTTTGAAAAATAATTTCTCATTCACTCACCATCAAAATACCTCATATTTCCAACATCGACAAGATTAACATGGAAGGGAATAATGCTTGTATGGATGCTCGTTATCATCATCAGAGCATCACTTCCTTTTTGTTTTGTATCTGAATTTTGCCTCAGGACCATCAACTTTCTTCCCTGTTCTTGTCCTTCCTTCCCTTTATCAAGAAACGCGCTCCATCATCATCATCATCTTCTTGTTCTTCTTTTTCTTTATCAAGAAAGGCGCTTCATCACCATCTTTCTTCCTCTTTTGGGTAATTTATTGCGGCCGCCATGATAGTGAAGACACCCGAGAGAGAGAGAGAGAGAGAGAGAGAGAGAGAGAGAGAGAATCCAATTCCTTTAGCCGTTCTTTTAATGTCACAATGTCTATTTAAAGGCAACACAACTACATCAAATCACTCACCCAAAGAAGCTTGCTCTTGTTTTTGGGTTTATACTCTTGGTGCGTGTTTCTCTTATTTCTAGGGTTAGTGACAAGAGCATGGCCAAGATGCGTAAGCTCGAAAAGCAAGCACAGATCCAGTCCCCGCCAGATAAATTGTTCGACGTTTACAAGAACAAGATCGACTTGATGCCCAAAATCTGTCCCAACAAGTTGCGCAGCATCGAAGTCATTGAAGGTGATGGTAAGAGCGTTGGCTCTGTGAGGCTTTGGACTTACTTCCTTGGTAAGCATGTCTGGGAAATCGGCCATTCTACCGGGCCAAATTGTATCCAGTTTTTCTCACTCAAGTGTTCGGATGATTATTTTCCTTAAATTGATAACTGTCTGCAAAACCTATAGCTTCTTGATCTTCATATGGTGCTATATGCAATCTGCTGATCTAGTTAGTAATTTTCTTTTTCACACTTATGCTTTGGATGGAATGTATAAGCAGGCGATTCTGTCGTCGCCAAAGACAAGATAGATGCTATAGACGAGGTGAACAAATCGATCACATTCGACATCATCGGCGGGGAGGTCACCAAGTACTTTTCGAGCTATAAAGCCACCATTCAGCTGGCCTCAGAGGGGCAGAACAACTTTGTGAAGTGGAGCGTCGAATATGAGAAGATGAACGAACAAGTTCCTGACCCTCACCCTCAGCTTGAGTTCTTGATCACCATGGCCAAAGAGGTGGACAATTACCTTGTCCAAAATCCCTAAAATCTCAATGAGGTTAATTTGCAGTTATTGGTAGATGTCAATCACCAGCTTCCCTTGTTGAATTTGTAAGCTTATGATTCAGATTTTCTGTGTGTGGCTAGCTCTATTATCTGTGTTTGGAGGGCAAGTGTTTCTAGTTCTTATCCTTTTACCATGCTTGATAATTCAGTGGGTGTACTTCATGCCGTGTTGCTTCTTAAGTGCCCAGTCAAAAGATTTGGTGGTATGGCATCCCTTTTATGCTGATTTGGTTCATTACATCTTGTCCAGGTAAGCTGGCATTCGTTTCATAGGTTGTGCACTGCTTTTTTGAGGATACATATGCATCCATGATTGGAAAAAACTAGGAGACATGTGGGTCTATATGCAAGGTTCACTTGATTTAAGGACGGCTATTCATGGAGAGTATGTTTGTTCAGGACATTTGTCAGATAGGATTGGATAAGAAATATCTAAATCTATGACTATGAAACATCCAATACCTTCTTTAGGAAATGCCCTGATATCAAGTTGGGAAAATTATCCAAAAAGTCCTAAACCTATTGCACTTCTACCAATTCAGTCTTATACCTTTCAATTGTGCCCATTCAGTCATAAACATTATGACAACTTGCCAATTCAGTCATACACCTTTAAGTTATGTCAATTTAGTGCTCAATCTTGTAATGATTTGACAAATTAGTCCAAAACCTTTTAACGAATTGCCAATTTAGTCATTTCAATAAATTATTCAAATAATAAGTTTAGGACTAAAATGACAAAACTTCAAAAGATTTAGGGCTAAATTGGCACGATTTCAAAAATTTAGGACTAAATTGGAACAATTGAAAGGTTTAGGACTAAATTGGCAAATCGTCAAAAGGTTTGTGACCAAATTGGCACAACTGAAAGGTTTAGGACTAAGTTGGCAATTTGCCAAAAGGTTTAGGACTTTTTTGGTAATATTTCCTATGAAGTTTGATTTATACCACCTAACTACTGTTCAGTGTCATGAGATACAATTACGTTTGAGATGAAAAAGAAATAGAAATCAAATTGAAACCTTAAGCGGAGAGAGAAGTGTGTCGTGTTGGATTCAATTTTCTAGAGATTCGATATATATATATCCGGGAGATATTAGTCTATATTCGGAAATATCCAAGTAGAAGAGGATGCTAAACGCAGCATATATTGAGTCAATGCAAATATGGTTCCCTTTCCACAAAATGCACACATCACCAAACGAGGGACAATAAAAAGGCCTTTTCCCACTTTGAATTGTTTAGTAGATTGAGCCAAAAAATCGAAGGTTGTGAGTACATAGATAGGGTTTCATCGATCAGGCCTTCCTGACGGATTGGGCTTCGCCTCGTATTGTATATATTTGCGATGTATCTTTTAGAACGTAAAGGCTAGGCTGTTGAAAAGCTTGTTGCTGCATTTTAAATATTTGAAATCCAAGGAAAATTTTAAATATGGGCCTGAAATGCCTTTATTTTGTCAAATAATAGTGAATCGAATCTTATTTAAAATAAGAGCCTGAAGCGTTCTCTTTGTTTCAAAGAAGGGCCTAGATAAAGGGTATTTTCGTCACTACACATTTTGAATTTTTTTTTGTTTTATTTTTTTCCTCGTTTTTCTTCGTTGGAGGAAACGGCCACTGGAGGGTGTCCTCGCTGGCCGCAGGAGAGGTCGATGGCTGCTTGGGCGAGGCCTCGCTGGTGGCCGACCAAGGCAAACAAAATAAAAATAAAATAAAATAAAAAGAAAGAAAAATATTCCAGAATATGTAATTACAAAAATACACTTGGTCCCTTTTTTGAAACGAAGAGAGCACTCCAGGCCTTTATTTAAAATAAGATCCACTTGAGGCCCTCATTTGAGAAAATGAAGGCACATCAGGCCCTCATTTGTAAATTTCTCTAAAATCTATGAAAAATTACAAAAATCATCTTCTAACTTTACTTATTGTAACAAATAAAATACATTCTGCACATTTCAAACTCATAATTATCATCATCGCTTTTTATAATTGATTTTAAGTTGCCTCTTTTTTTTTTTTTTTGGTTCGAATTAAGTTGCATCTCTCGCTCACACATAATTGACAAAAAAACCAAAACCCTCCTACAGTCTCTCCCTAGCCGTGAGGCTTGCTCGTTGCTCCGACTTACACACCCACCACAATGTTCTCCCCCTCTCCAACGTGCAAGCCGCTGTTGCTCCTTTGGAAATGCCCAAAGCCCATAGTAATTTCGGGCCAGTTTTGTGCCGAAGGCTTTTAGAAGTCTTTGAAAATGCAATTGCATCTCGCCAGAACTTCCCAAAAATTTATTAGATTGTGCTTGCATTTCAAGGAATTTTACGGCCTAAAGCCCTTGGGAAGTAATTCCCGGACGCACTCGTAGCCCCTCCACTTCTGTTGAGGATTCTCGATTAGATTTTTTTTTTTTGCTGGCTGGATATATAATTTAAGTATATATATTTTCAATAAATTTACATGTTGACTCCTAATTTATTTTAAAAAATTAAAATTGATGTTGTCTTTGTCGAAATGGCATGTCGAAATACTAGACTCGCTTGTCGCTGGCGTGTTTAGAGCGATGATTACGTGCTAGTCGCATATCGGAGAGTGTCGGACACGACATAAAAGCCCCCGAAGAGTGTCGGTGCTTGCTAGGATACTAGTACCATCACAGAAGAAGCCAAATTCTTGATGGGCTAAGTGATATTTTCATAAGAGCCCATTGTAGTCGGTCCGCGAATTGTGTAGCCGATTGGGTAGTTAAGGCCCACAGAATGAATTCCTACCTTTTTCTTGGATAGTGCAACTCCAAACTCTCTTGAATTTTTGACACTCCTAAGTGTTGTCACGGGTACGAGATTTTTGTGTTCGGTTTCTTCTATATAATTAGCGCCATGAAAAGTCAATGTACTACTTACTTTACCCCCCCCCAAAAAAAAAAAAAAACTCTCTTGAATTTATTTTGTTTAGATACCCTATCATTAGGTACTTTGTTTAAGCCTTAAGTTTTTAATAATATCATCGTGTTTTTTGAAAAGAAAAAAAGAAAGCTCATATGGTCAAAATTTTACCACCCATCTCTCTCCCACCCAAAAAGAAAAGGAAAAAAACCCCTAAGCCGTTTAAACATAGAAAATTCAATCCACATTGCCCCCCAAAGGTCATGTCAGGTAGATTTGGCTAGATTATTGTAGGATGGACTTGGTTTGAAAACATATAATGACTTGACAAGTCAAAAGTACGCGGATATGATTTTAAAAAACATGATTATACGTAATCCATGTAGAATCGAGAAGGAGAGAAGAAACATATATGGGTGAGCATGGTTTCAAGGTAGAATCGAAATACTAAAACCAGAACCTGTGAGAACCGGTCTAGTTCCATATTCCAACTTATATATGGTAGGTTACAGGTTTCAAAAATTGAAAAATCTATTCTAACGGTAGATTCCAGGTTTCACTGACTAGAACCTGGAACCTGAAGAACGACATCAAGTGGCGAAACAACTTATTCTGGATCACTTTGGTATACTGCTAAACCTGGCTACGAGACCATTTAAGCTGCAAATGTGTTTTTGAGAGGTTTAAGTTCAAATCAGGAGGCTAAACTTGATCTATCTAGATTCTAAATATAACATGTATGGAACATGAACCACTCACCTCTACTTCCCTTTAACAGTTGTAGCATTCACTCTCATTTCGATTAACTAAGAATGAAAAAAGAAAAGAAAAGAAAAGAAATTGGCAGGTTCCCGGATACCCTGAAATATACCTTAGAACTTGTGATAGGATATGATTCAGGTTCTAAGGCATGGCAAGTAGGTTTCACGTTCCAAAAAATGAGGAACCTGCGCTAACAGATAAGTTTCAGTTTTCAGGTGGAACCTATAAGGAACATGGAATCGCTTATCCCTAGAAATATGGCTAGTCCTCAACAATGTTTTGTCTTATGCACTCTTAGTCACTGTTCTATTAAGTAAGCACTTTCAAAGACCGTAATTTCTAGTTTGGAAACCCTCCCGATCTAATCCTAGATATTTCATTTTTACGGAACATATGCGGATTCAATCACAAACCTAACGCCAATAACACTTGAAAATATATGCACACCCTTCATTTTCAGAGCACCGTTCAATGTCTTCCAACTAATGGTTACAGCGTCGGTCGTGAAGATTTTGACAACATTAATTTAATGTGTAGCTTTTTTTTTTTTGATTAAAAGCAGTGAAAATGGCATGAATCACGGGATTACTCATTCGTAGTTATGTTTGTTTGTCCAGCCGACGACTCCAACTTGATACTTAAAAAAAAAAAAAATCTGATCATTGGGACTGACAAGTCACCGCCAATTATAATTCATTAGCATCAATATAGGAAATGCAATTACTGAAACAAGCCCCTTCCTTTTTTTTTTTTCTTAATATAATTTATAAACTTGTTTGATAGAGCTAAGCCGACGACTTAGTACTGATTATAAGCTGTCATTGTCCGAAGAAGATTCTTGTGGCTGTCGTGGAAAAAGAAAAGTCTCAGTTCAATGAGTATGCAGAAATCAATGGATTTGCGCGGAAAACTGGAGGTTGAAGTGGATCTGAAATCGCCGGCTTAAAATTCTACAAGATTCGGAGGAGCGGGACGCGTAGAATGTTCCAATATCAAGTTGAGAATAATGCGGGAGATATACGTACAATATATCGATAATAAATAAAAATATCATAATTATCTTTACCAAGGAAAATACCCTATAAAAAATGCCAAGTATCTCTAAGGTCCCCTCAACGCTCAAAGTGCATAGAAGTGAGCTTGAGTTTGTATACAAGTCTGAAAAGTCTCCTGCGGCTGAGACAGATAAGGCGGCGTTGGCGGCTGCTCGTGATGAAACTTCTATTAGATGGTGTTGTTGGCTTCTCTGAACGATGCGCGAAAGGCTGAGAATTGGAGGAAGAATAGCAAGTGGCCGATGCGGCTGGCTTGCTAAGCTTGGAAAACAACAAATGAGTAATGCGGCCTATGTGGTTGGATCGTGGCATCAAACGGCCTATAGACTAGGGCTGTCAATTTGGCCGGGCCGGGCCGGGCCGGCCTGGCCCGAAAATTTTCTTGCATTTTCGGGTTGGGTTGAGCCGGGCCAGCCCGGCGCCAAACTTTTTTTAATACTCATTTTTCTTTTAAATTTAATTTATTTTTATATTACTAGCACAAGGGATTAAAGTGCATGATGAAGGTGATTCAGGCATGGCTCTATTAAGATCTGAAATTATACAGTTGGTACGTAAATGCTTTGCTGATTTGGATCATCGAAGTTCAGTCTAAAGGATCTAAATGAGAGATTTTCAAAAGTCAAAACTTCGAAATTATCTCGTGCACACAAGCATTTATTCACGCGAGCACCGGAACAATGAGACTCAGGGATTAGCTACTTGTTACAACGGTTAAAAATTTCTCTTTGTCATTGGGGTTTTCTCTGAGCTTTTGATTGTACAGAAGGGGAAAGCCGGGGGTGTTCAAAGAGAAGGTGGAGTTCAACGATGAGACCATGTCGGCGACGCTGCACGGCATCGAAGGCGGCGTTTAGGACGAGCTCAAGACATATTGGGCCGACTTGCAAGCTGATCCCGAAGGAAAATGGGAGGGTGGCCGACCTGACTGTAGAGTACGAAAAGCTGAAAGAGAAGCGACCCAGTGCATCAGATGATATGTTCATGTTTCTTCCCAGGATTCATAAAACCCTACACCGCCATGGACATTTATGGTCATATTTGCTTATGTTTTATCCGGTGTAATTGCCAAAAGGTTGGATTAAATGAAAAGTAATGCAATAGAACCTTACACATATGCATATCAAAAGATCGATTATGTCGACGGTGATGTCTTGTGTGCTCCGGGCAAGTTTGGGTCGGCATGTACCTGCAGTAGCATTCATGAGGGTGAATTGACGGATAAAAGATGATTAATGTAATGGAAAACAAGTCATATATTCATTATTTGAGTTATTTAATTGTTTTTTAAAAGTTGAAAGATTATTATTAGGTTGGACTGTGAGTGTAAAGAACTTTTTACACAAACACTATGAAATGCACGACACGTCTGTATGAAGATAGTAATGTAACAAGTTTATAGACAGAACGAGTAAAATAAATCGAACACTAGATGTATATGGTTCGGTCGTAGAGACCTACGTTCACGGGAGAGCAGCAACGAATTCCACTATAGAACGGACGATACACGAAGATTACAAATCACTCGAGTTACACAAACACTCTCAGTGTTTTTTAAGCCCCAATTACAATCAAGAACGCGCACACAGTGTTTAGCCCCAATTCCTAGTAAAATAATCTTTCAATCTCGCAAATGAATTACATAATCTAATCTCAAAATTTAATCGATTTTGACACTTGAACTTTTGAAGAAATCCTCACGAAGAAATCTCCTCAAGCACTCGCAATTAAGAGCTGCGCTTTAGATTCTTCAAGCACGTAATATCGAAAAACCCACGCTCAAGCGCTCACAAGTCGGCGCTTCCACGATCAAAAACATATATCACGCTGCCCACCTTTCCTTTCCTGACTCATGCGTGCATATATAGCCAAAGTTCGGTCAAAGCCCAAAGCAACAAGTTTGACTTTCCTCTTTTATTCTTCTTTGGCCACGACCCCACTGGAAGCAAGAAAGAATATTTTATATTTCTTGGCCTAACTTGTCTTTTCTTGCACGATACTTCAATGACATGAAGAAATCTTTATCTCATGCAGGTGTATAATTAATTGCCAGACTTGGACGACATTAGCAAGAAAACTCCACGACGAATCCAACGGTTGAATTCCGTTCTTGATCAAGAGTTGAGGTATAACAAATAGGACAAATATTCCCACGATAGATATTCACAATCTTGCCCGTAAATCTTATATCTAAATATTTAAATTTCGCTTTAGGCTTAAACTCGAGACATATTTCTAAGAATCTCCACCTTGGCTCGACGTTTGAGCCAAATGACAATCGCTTCGCTATAATCCGAACATCATCTGCTACTACTCCCAACAGCCCCAATAGGCTCAATCGTCACAGACATCATCCAAGTCCAAGCCGCGCTTGAACTTTGCCATAACCGTTGACCTCATTAGAACACCAACTGCACATGCACCTTTAACTATTCCACAAGGACTATCTGACACAAGCTCCTTAACCACAGATAAAAATTTTGAAAATTAATAAAAATAAAAAAAATGATTAAAAATTCCAAAAATAGAAAATTCATAAAAAATCTAAAAAATTGGAAAAAATCAAAAAAATTCCAAAGATTACAAAAAAATCTCAAAAATTGAGGAGATAAGTCATTTCAACTGGTCAATCTCTTTTTTTTTTTGACCTTTTTACTTCTCTCAAATGATGATTTTGCCCCTCATGGGCAAATCGTTCCAAAAAATTTCGAAAATTCCAAAAAGTAGGAAATTGATCCATTTAACTGGCCAATCCTGTTTTTAGTGATTTTTGCCTTTTGATTGGGAAGATAAATTATTTTTCAGAATATAAATTTTATGTAGTTATCAAAACGCTTTTCTGTTTCGAGAACATAAATTTTATGCTATTATCAAACACGTTCTGATTCTCTAAAATTCATCCATGGAACAGAATAAAAAAATTGATTCTAATCAGTTTCACTTTTTTGAAACAGAAATGTTGCCAAACATGCCTTAACTGATTACAAGTGACAGGACAGGGATCGGTGATAAGGTTGACGCTAGCACATTAAATAAAATATAAAAAAATTCATGGATTTCATATTCTATCATATCCAATCCTATCGTGTCTAGAAATCTTAGTGACTAAATGTAGCCTTATTGGTCTAAACTACATTTCATAAAGCGATGAGAGAGAGAGAGAGAGAGAGAGAGAGAGAGACAGAGTCGCAACTTTGATAGAGTTATAGAGCTTATCACGTGAATATCATAATTTTATAAATAAGGCATTTAATTGTTGTCAGGAAGATATGACAGTATCTCAGCTATAATTGCTAAGGCGTATCTTTTTGGGGAGCTACTACCCTAACCGTTTGACAGTACTATCGTTATTTCTGACTCTAGAATTTTCGAATTAATAAATGCTTGATGGTGTATGGATTTATGATTAGAAATAGCTGACAGTGCTGTCAGATTATCAAGGAAGCAATTCCCATCTTTTTATTGGTCTAACTAAACTACATTTCAAATGTCCAGGTAATGAAAATAGCAAGGACCACGTGAATCATGATGTGGGACCTAAATTGGAGACCAAAATGAACGCCAACATTCTATAAGGAGCAACAACTCGTACCCTTTTTTTTTTCTCAAGCCAGTGGCGCGACGAACTCGGAGAACTTCTGGTGTCTCAAATCATAGCGACAAAAATGGCCCAATTGCATGGAAAGCTAGAAGCTGAAGTCGAACTGCAATCACCAGCAGACAAATTCTTCAAGGTCTGGAGGAGCGAAGCCCACCAAATGCCCACCGCCACCTCCAAGAACATTCAAGGAGTCAAAGTTCATGAGGGCGACTGGGATCAGCATGGAGCTATCAAGATTTGGAATTACACCGTTGGTAATTCACTCAATTTTGATCTCTCTAGCTGAAATTCAATTGATGACCCTATAGATATTGCCTAACTTAAACCTTCTCCTTCGATTCCCCGGCGCAATCATATAGATGGGAAATCGGGGACGTTCAAAGAGAAGGTCGAGTTCAACGACGACGACATGTCGTTCACCCTCCACGGCATCGAGGGCGACATCTACGACGAGTACAAGGTCTACAAGCCGGTGTGCAAGCTCGTCCCGAAGGTGAAAGGCAGTCTGGCTAAGCTTAGCATCGTGTATGAGAAGTACAAGGAGAGCGACCCTAACCCCGACAAGTACATGGCCTTCTTCATCGACATGACCAAGGACATCGATGCTCATGTTTTAAGCGCATGAAGGAAAAAAGATCATGGCATGGCTGGGATGATATGTGAGGTTGTGCTACATAATGCTTCAGATTTCTACTACTTTCCATGTATGTTGACCAAATAAATCGGATCCGGATTCCTTACCATAATGATAGGGATCATAGAAATCCCCACCCTTCACATAGGGGGACCCACCCAAACGAAGGGTGGGGATTTCAATGTGTGCGGATTTCCCTACCTGGTTGATCAGGTGATGTGGAGTTTAGTTGGGTTTTGGGCTGTATTGTGTTCATGTGTAATTGTGCTTGTAATAAGACACTCGTGGTTTATGCAATAATGATTTGGTTAGGGGAAGCAAATTACGTGCTTTGATTTGATCCCCCCATAGATGAATATCCAAGATTTGGACTTCGGTCGTAATCAATTCTTGTCGCAATAAACGACATTGAAATGCATACTAAATAAGCTTGAATGAAGATTCTAATTCGGTAGCGTAGTTGATTGGATGCACGCGATTTTTAGACATATTTCAGGTGACTTTTTCTAGGATTTTTAGGTAGTTACCCACGTGATTTTGCATGTATTGAGCTATAGCCTAACTGATCGGAAAAGAAAGTATCCTAGAATCAAGGATCTACGGAGCATGAGTCATAGTTTTCTTCAATAACTTTTTCGCCCGCCCTTTAGTATCGCGACTGTCGTCGCAATCTCACTGTCGATGAGGTGGTGCAGCTCATAAGCAATTTTGCTAGAGCTGCTCAAAATGTTCTCAAGCATCGAAAATTCAAAATCTTACTTGCGACTATGTTGATGTGCTATGATTAACCACAGTTAATCAAGTGACCAAAAAAAATAAAAAATAAAACTAAGTGGTGGCGCATATCTTCTTAGAGATAGCTTTCCGTAATCCTATTACCTGAAGCGAAATCAAACTGTCAACACATGTACCCGTCCTCTAGATTTCTGCCATGCTCGGTTTAAGTTTTGGTTCAGGATCACCAAGAAAGGGACAATTATTACTCAATATGTATTGAATGCTGTAATTTCCACTTCTAAAAGATTAACTATTTTTAAATCGGTAAGTAAAGTTTCTTAATTTTTTTTTCTGGGACTAGACACAATCTTGAGCCGAAGGAAGGCCACATTCACTCTACCCACTCTTTTGGATCATCCAAACCAGAGAAGATTTAGGATCTTGCTGGAGGAGGAAAAAATTTTATGCAGTTCTTCCTTTTCTTCTTAGGGTGGTAATCCACTTAGCTACTGAATCTTCATTTCACGATAGACAAAATTTGCATCGCCTTCATGACCGTTTAAGTTTGAGGGTTACGTTAGGAATTTTTTGAACATCCAACTAATTCTTACCATGTGCTACAATCATCTTATACCACTTGAATCGGGCCGGTAATTATTCGAGACATATAGTTGTCCTAAAAAAAGCGCAAGTATGGCGATCTAAATTCAAAGTCTTCATTTGAACAAAAAAATAATAATAATTCAAGTCTTGAACGAGAAAGATATATCCGCTTATCTCTTGAATAATCCTTTTGGTTTCTAAGCTGAATCGTTTAGGAAGATATCTGATTCATGCTTTTGGCAGAGGGCTCGTAGTACCTCCTTTTTCTTGATCTAGCCTTTTTGAACCATTTCCTAGTTCCATTTTCTTTCTTGCAGTCACCTTAACTTTCTTCTTGTTTGCGCCAAGTGAAAAATTCTTTCCGTTCATTGTTCAATCTACCATTTCCGTTCATTGTATCTTAGAGTTTCGAAAGCGATGCCTCAAATTTCCCATTTTTCCATCCAATAGTGTGGATAAAACACCAAACTTTGTATTCTGGATGCTGGTTTGGATGATCTTCGGTATATAGGCCATCGCTTTACTTGGTCTACTTCTTCCAGTGAGTCCCGCAAACAGAGAAAGATTGATAGGGTGCTCACTAATGCCCATTGGAACATCGAATTTTCCTTGTCGGAAGCTTCCTTTCTGTCTCCGAGTGTCTCGGATCATAGTCCTATGATCATCTGTATATTGGCCCCTCCAAACTCTAGAAGGCCTTTCAAGTTCTTCAACTTGTGGACTACTTATCAGCCCTTCTTGCCTTTGGTAAGCCAGGTTTGGGATACTAATGTTAGTGCTACTCCTATGTTTCAGGTTTGCACAGAACCTAAAATTCTCAAAGGACGTCTTAAGCAGTTGAATAAGGAGTTCTTTTCAGACATCTCGAATCGGACTATCGAGGCTAGAGAAGCTCTTGAGTCTGCCCAAACCGCTCTTCAGCTAGACCCTTTCAACCAAGGGTTGGTCGATATTGAGAAGGAGCGCCGCCAACGCTTCTCTATTCTTAGACTTCAGGAGGAGTCTTTCTACAAACAAAAATCACGAGTTTTATGGCTGAAGGAAGGGGGCTTGAACACCAAGTACTTCCATCATTTTGTGAACAAAAGACAGCTTCATAACAGGATACTCACGGCGACGGATAGGTCGGGTTCTGTTCTGATTGAACCGACACAAGTACAAGCTCATATCGTCTCCTTTTTTGAGGATATTCTTTCATCACCTGGTACATCAGCTAGGCCATCGCTCCAAGATATCAAGTTAGTGATCGAACACCCCCTAAACCATGACTAGGTCACTTCATTATCTCTGCCGATTTCTCCTAGTGAGATTTGATCCACTCTATTCTCTTTAGCTGCTAGTAAAGCCCCGGGGCCAGATGGGTTTAATGTTGAATTCTTTAAGGATGCTTGGGATATTGTTGGCCAGTCAGTGATTTTGGCGATCCGGGATTTCGTTAACTCTGGCTGCCTTCTTCGGGAAATCAATGCCACCATTATTTCGTTGGTACCTAAAGTCCCAAACGCTAGTGCCATGATCAACTTCAGACCCATAGCCTGTTGCAACACGATTTATAAATGCATTACCAAGATCTTTGTGACATTCTGAATTTCCGACCTCTCGGGGCTAATGATATGGATTGGAAGCTCAAAATTGGCATTTGAAAATAGAGAATTTCAAGATTAGAAAAGGATTTGACGTCATCTCGCTCATGGTAATTTCGAATTGAAAAAGTGAAGTTTCGGACTGAAAGTGTAAAATTATCATTTTGCCCTCGACCATTTGCTTTGTCTTAAAATTTCAAGAAGGACAAAATGGTCATTTCCTCTTCACCATAGGGTTGTCGAAAATTGGATAAGAAGAGGTCAAGAAAGTCAAAGGCAATTGGGATAATTATTGCCAAAAGGACAAGTGTCATCCTAGGGTTGGTTGGCATTAATTACCCCATCAAATCCATCTTGTCTTTTAATCTTAATAACTTGGTGGACACTCCCCGTAGCTTCTGCCAAGTCGTGCTCTCTCTCCCTCTCCTCCATTTCCCTTCATTTTTCATCTTCTTCTTCCTCTAGCAAAAACTGCCAGTTCGACCAGTTTCTGTTGCCCTGTTCGGTGTGCTCGACCAGCCTCTTTCGGCGTCCAGTTGACGTGCGCCAACCATCAGAAGCTAGATCAATGTGTCATTGACAAGCTCTAAGTGGTATTTTGTCATTTGGTTAAGTATTTTTATATGTGTGAGCCCGAGACCAAAACCAGACGGAATCCGCGCGAGCTGGGATAATGCCCCCGTTCTCCCTCTTAGAAACTTCAAATGACTTCATTCTTTCTTTGAAATCTCTATAACACATAGTACTCAAGTTGGATGGTCGGTGGTCGCAAGTTTGGTAGTGTTGAAATAGGTTTTCATGACTGATTATGGGTGGTTAAAATCGGACAGATTCTAACCATGAAAGGACCGTGAAGGAACCGAGCTGTTCGAAGGTCTTGTGGAGTTATTTCGCAACGAAACTCTTGGTGAGCTTCTTAAACATATAGATTGAGATTCTAGCAAAGTTTATTTTGTGAGAAATTGGAACCTAGAATGGAGTTATGGCTTGTTTGTGCGGATTGAACCAAAACCGATTCTGTTCTAATTCTGCCCTGTTTGGACCGAATCTGTTGGGGCCTCTTTAAGTGGTATTTTGACTTCAAAATGACTCATGAGGCTTCATGAGACGTTATGTGAGGTGTTAATGGGAAGTGTGTGAAGTGGATTGGGAATTAGAAGTAGTTTAAGGGCTGTTGAGGTGAAAAACGTGATATGCCGTCCAATCTGTCCTCAACACGCACCAATTTTAAAATTAGTCGTTCTAAGTCGTCCGGTATCCGAATTGAGCTCCATTTTCGCCCACACGTCCGTAAGACATTGAAGTATAATATTATGAAACTTGATTCCATAAAAAGTTGACGGATCAATGTTAGTTTATGTGGTACCAATGAAGCCACTCATCTTACATTTGCACCATTTGTAAATTTAATTGCTCGTTGACTAGTTTCATTTGTCAAATTATTGTCACCAATTTGGTTGTTTTGACCAACACTATTAGCATAAATAAATGGAGAGGGATTAGGAACATACCGTGTTACCACTGGATTGACTAGTGGCGTTCAGTTGGACGACACTGGCCTCGAGAAAACACCATTCACAGCATTGAGGGTGATTAGTCTGATTACGTTTGACATGTGACTCACAATTTGGTTGCTCATATTGTTTCGCTGCGACCTCTTTACAGTAGCCGACATATGTGGATTTAGTGTAACTTCTCTCCATTGTTCTTCAGTACATCGAGGAAGATGTGTTCCCGTAGATTGGCCTCCTTCTATCACTCGATCAAACAACTAAATATTCGAAGTGTGTAGCAACTGCCTCACCAGTTTATGGCAACTGATTATTGCTGACAACATTATTAGATTCTTGTTGATTTCTCATTTTTACTATTGTAGGCTTCTCGAATCAACAAAATGCGTTCTACCGAGTGGGCCAAACAGCAAATCCTAGACATCTTAGCGGCGGGATTGGACACCCGGATCCGCTCGATGTCTTATTTGAGTGCCCCCTTATAAGGGAGAGCTTTTTCTAGTGGTCCGAATTGACAAAGGATATAAATGGTCCCTCGTTGATTTTGGAGAAAGTAAATGACAAGAAATTTACTAGTATGAAAACTTGACGCAAAGCCATTTAAATTGTGGAAAAGTAAAGATAAAAATAATTTGCTAAAAAAAATTGGAGTTCTATGATTGATTGAGGGATTTACAACGACTATGTGGCTATTTAAAATCTCCATTTGATGGTTAGAAACAGGTATTAAATTTTAAAAAAGATAACTTCCTAATCCTAAATTCAAATCAAATAACAACACTTATCAATACTGCAAGAAGTTACAAAAATCATTAAATAACGACACTAAACATAACCACCCAGCAATTACCATCTAGTAAGCTTATCCGAGAGAAGTTACATATCCGAATATATTGCCACTCAACAAGTCCGTATTGATATGGATGACTTCATGATTCCAGACTTGGATCCCCTGCCCTAGGGAGGGCAGGGGATCCCTGCAATTGGGGCCGTTGGTTCCCCCCTCCCTCCCGGATCCGGATCCCCTGCCCATTTTTCAGCTGGGCAGGGGGATCCCCACCATTCAATAGGAGGGGACCACCTTATTGAATGGTGGGGATCGCCTACCAAGGAAAAAACCTTGGCAGGCGATCCTGACCCCTCCCTCCCAGGGCAGGGGATCTGGATCCATTCATTCCTAGCAATGATTCTCATCGATAACTAATGCTTGTTGCCGATGACTTCTTTGATGGGCTGAGCTGTAGACTATTTTTTCATCGGTGAGTTCTGTTGTTCACTAAACTATGATATTGCTGACTAAGTCTGTCACTGTCAACAATAGTGCGACTTCCCTATTTATCTGGACTTTCAAGCAATATCGAAGAAATGTAACAGTTATAAAGAGAAAATATTTCAAGAATATAAGTATCCTCTAATAAATTTTTTTAAAATTTTCCCTCCGGATTAAAATTCTTAACTTTTGAAACTTTTTCACCCAAATTTTAATCACCCACATTTTCCCTCAATTTGCAAACAAAGCCTCAAGGAATAGTTGCAGATCTTTTGTCCCATTCTTATGATTCTTGACATATGTTGTGACATTCTGATTTCCAGTCATTTTGAGACTATTCAATGAGAATATATCTAGTGATGTATTTCAGTCATATTTCACTGGGATATGATCAATCTCGAGTAACTGACCAAAAGGGAAAGGCTAACGCGAGACAAGTACGTGGACCTAGGAACTCGAGTAGGGAATGTCGCTTTGACCGTAAGAATTGTCGAGGGAACGTTTAGAACCATAAAAGGCCGATCTAAGAACCATTAAGGAATCCGTTGCTAGCGTTATGCGAGTGGAGGGCGGGTGATGCCGCTTAACCAATTCATAATTTGTAAAATTTTCCTAAATCGATTGATGACGATCGAGACCGTCGGAGCTAGTGATAGACCCTCGCAATTACATGACAACCCAAGGTCGCCACGAACTGACGAGCCCTGAGTGTGATATGAGTCACATGGTCGATACGCGTAACGTCTGCAAAAGCCGCCCGTCGGTTCGAGATAGACTGAAATCACATTCGTTAGAGAAATGAATCGGAGATGAGTCTCGAAAATTTGAAAATGGAGAATCAAGAATTCCAACGTTTCATTTGGATTGGACGCCACCTCGTCGAAGAAAGTTTGAATTTGAAAATCGAGGTTTTGGACGCCGGAGGCGAAATGACCATTTTGCCCCCAAGCTTTAGCCTTCATTTTATTTTTTTGGACAAGGGTATTATGGTCCTTTGTGTGCCCTCTTATCTGCCGAAAATGAGGAGAATTCTCAGCCATTGGATGGAGTTGGTTGGACAAGAAGACACTTGTCATTGGAATAAGCTTTGTGCATTTTATTACTTGCTTTCTCACCTACCATTCTTTGGGAGTTGACTCTCTTTTGGGTAAAAGACCATTCTCTCTCTTTCTTTTGTCTTCTACCGAGCCTCCATCGCGACACCACCTCCTCCTTCTTCTTCGTTCTTTCTTTTTCTTCTCAGCCAAGAATAGCTTGCTCAGCAGCTCCCGCCCGCCTGTTTCGTCGGCCTCCAGCGTCGCCGTAGCCGACTTTCAGTCTCAGCGCCTGCCACTACGACCTAGTTCCATGTCTTGCCTAACCCCTCGAAGTGAAAGCTCGGCATTTGGACCACCGAGAAGCCCTGGCCAAGCATATTCACGTCGGTCGGCAAAAACCGCTTCAGTTTGAGGTAGGCCACGGTTTTGACCTCAAAGGACTTCGAAATGTTGGAATTTCTCGCTCAAAAATTGCAGATTTCTAGTAGGCTTGTATGTGGACGTGTGGTAAAAAGTTGGACTGAAATTGATGAAGATTCGATGCTTTTCTATTGCTGTGTTTGTGAGTCAGTTTCTGCCGGTTTGTGGACTTGGGGAAAATGGCGCCATTCAAGGACTTCGTGGTGTCGCCTTGATTCAAAATTTTCGGTGAGGCTTCCTTTCTCTTAGATTGAGTTGTTGGTAATGAGATTGAGGTTAAAATGGAGGCTAATGTGTGATTTGTGGACTGAATTAGGAAGGGCAGAACAGAACCGAAATGTGCCCTGTTTGGTTCTGTCCTTGCCGAGTCATTAAGGGCTGTTGGAGTCAATTTTGAGCTGGAATTTCCTCTTAGTGACGTGTTAAATTGTCCGTAGTCATTCCCTAAGGTTCTCGTTAAGTAATTTGGCGTTTCGACGAGGAAAGCTTGACGATTTGAGCGGATTATGATGCTAGGTGCTGCTGTCCTGTTGTGATTCATTGGAGCCGAACCTTTGTGGACTTTGGGAAGCAATTTGTGTTTATTCTAGAGTGAGGTAAGGGGTCCCTAAACTTTAGTTAGGAAGATTGGACTCCATTGGTCGAGTTAGTCGTGTAATGGTGTTGATTTTGGAGCGTCGTCTCATGATATTACATTATGCGTTCTTGGTTGATGTCGGAGATTTGTATGTGTTTTTCGTTATTGAAATGCCACTATGATTTGTCTAAATCGATGAACCCACATGTTATAGATCATTAGTTCAGTGCATGATCTATATTCGATCATGAAGTCTATCGTGGGTTTAGCGTTGGCATGCCTGAGAATTGTGATACCCTGATGCGTTTACGCGGGGTTGGTGACGGCCGAGGTCCTGATGCGTAGAACGACGCGGGACGGATATTGAGTTGTGCTGGCACTGGTTTGAGTTGAGACTGAAAACCTGAGGCGTTTACGCGGGTTTGTCAGTGAGATCGGTCTGAGGCGTAAGTACGCGGACCGGGCCTGATGCGTTGTATACGCGGGCAAGAAAGAAATGTGAAATTGACAAGGGCTATGGAGTGGTTTGACTTGAATTGCATAATTGACTCTTATAACGATATGCGATGGCTTGATTATGTACTTGAGGTTTGATTGCTCTTATGTGCTAAATGAGACTATTTGATACTTTATACGGTTGTTGTTACTTTGCTGTTGTGAATGACTACTTGTCTGAATGTACGGTCGGCCTAACTTTGGGTTAGGGCCTCTTTTTACTGAGATTTCGATCTCACCCCGTCTTGGGATCTTTTCCTTTTCCAAATCCTAGACCGTAGGAATGCTGCCTACCCGGCACGGAGACCCGCAGTGGATGACTGCTTTTTGGGAAGAGTACCCTAATGGACATGGGATTGTTTTTGTGTGGAAGACCATGGTGGTCTGGGTGGATTAGGCTGATAGGAAAGAGGTTCCTCATAGGTTTGAGGCTTGGTTTCGACGTGTTGGTGGGGTGACCACTGGGCCACTTAAGCCCACTGATGTACCTCGTGGAGTAGTCCTCAACTTTTGTCATCCAACTCGGGATTCTTTTGAAGTGGATGGTTCTGTTGCGGGTTCGGTTAACGCACCGGAGAGGACCCCGACTCATGAGGACACCGTTGAGGTGATTGAGATTGAGGCCTCCGAGGGAGACTTGGTGGAGCGACCTGAAAATGTCGCCATGGAGGATATCGAGGAGGATTCTATCGAGGTTCAGTCTGAGACTTGGTCCGAGTACGAGCCCACGGAGGATACTGAGGCGTCCGACGATTCCAATGCTTCGACTTAGGAGTTGTAGTTAGGCTGGTTGATACTTTTTGAGTGGTTGTAGTGATGTTTCTTTTTGGAAAGTGTAATTATGTAGTCGTTTTTTTGGCCGTCTACCCGACCTTTTCGCTGGTCTAGGTGACCGTGCTTTTGTACGAACATTTGGTTTTGGAGTAAAGTGGTCATATTTAGCTCTTTTCTCGTTATCCAAGTTTCCCCTATTATTTATGTTTGGAGGAGTTGAAATTCCGTTTCCGCATGCTAGCTCTCGCGTTTAATTTCTTTGAAATTGTGTCCTGGGACTTAGGGAGCCGGACTCTATAGGGGTCGCCGTGTACTCGGGACAAAAGAAGGCGCGGGGCGTGACATCCCGCTTTTCTTGGTATCAGAGCGAGGCTAGCTCCATTGAAGTGGATGATGGATTGGAGTAACAAGGAGGATAAATTTTGGGGCTATGGGATGGCGAGACAATAGAAAGGGTTTGTTGGAGTATGTTGAGGCATGCATGGTGTTTGAGTGGCGCATGTGTTTCGCATCTTGAAAGTGGTGTTATAATGATTAGATGCGATTGAACTTCGCATTGAGTAGGTGTACTGGATGTGAATGTTTGCGCGTGGGACCTTGAATGCTTTGTCTGAATTGATAGTGTGATGTTGTATTCTGAACTGTCGTGCTCTTGAGACTTCTGGTTGGTAGTTGCCTTGATATAGGTGCTGCTTGTTGGGTAGTATAGAACCACCAGACTAAATTGGTAGAGTTGTATTTTAATTCTGTTGTGGAACTATAGTGGTGTAGGAAGTCTAAGATGAGCGACCGACCCGTTAGGCGTAGAAGACCTAGTGGTAGGGCTTCTAGTCCGAGGCCGCTGAGGCAGAGGACCCTGGGATGGGAGACGTGTTGCGAGCCTTGGAGTGGATCAGCAATTTGATAGACAGACAGGCTCAAGATCGAGATGCTGCCATAACCCAAGCTGTGGGCGCGGCCTTGACTGCAGTAAATACAACGGTTGGCACTAATGCTGAAGGTGGAGGTAGTGGTAGCAGTGGCCAAGGCGTTGGGACGAGTAACGCACAAGCTAATGCCAATGTTAACCAAGGTGTGGGAGTAGGTAACACGCCAGGTCCTAATGTTGTGCCTAGGGATATAGGCCAGCTAGTGGAGCAATTTGTGAAGTTAAGGCCACTGCAGTTTAATGGGATTGGTGATCTAGAGTTTTCACCCTTGTGGATAGAAAAGCTCGAAAAGATCTTCGGAGTGCTGAGATGTAATGACGAGGAGAAAGTGCTCTTGGCGGTTTACCAGCTGGAAGGTACTGCAAATGATTGGTGGAAAGCTACGAAGGACGGAGTGTTTCCCGAGGGCATGGCCCTGAACTGGAATATCTTTACCGCGGCTTTTAACGATAAGTACTTCTCAGAGACTGCGCGAGAGAGCAAATTGGTAGAGTTTCAGAATCTGAGGCAAGGTAACATGACGGTGGACCAGTATGAAGCTGAATTTGCTAGGCTGTCGAGGTACGCGCCACGTTATGTTGAAGACCCACTGGAGAAGGCACGGAGATTTCGAGACGGGTTGCGACCTGAACTTCGCAGTCAAATTGTGACGGTGAATTTGAGAACTTACAAGGAGATATACGAACGAGGACAGATGATAGAACGAGACATGAGGGAACGAACAGCTGCATCTAGGTCACGATTCCCTTCGCTTCGAGATAGTCGCCAATTGGGAAAGAGGCCTATGACGAATGCTAGACGTTTCGTTCCACCTCCAAGGAAGAACATCAGTAAGCCACCACATCAGTTCAGCCCAGATTGTCGCCTGTGTGGAAGGAGGCATGGAAATGGGCCTTGCCCGGCTAGGACTGGAGCGTGCTTCAAGTGTGGCCAAATGGGTCATCAGATGAGGTTTTGCCCCAACCAGACCCAAATGGCTAGGCCTCAAGAACAGCGACCACAAGCGGGACTACCAAGTGCGGCGCCTCAGAATTTTCAGAACCGACCCTTAGCTCAAGGAAGGGTTTATGCTGTGGCACGCAGGGACGCGAAGTAGATACCTAGTGTGGTCACAGGTACAGTTTATTTGTGCGATCAAGCTGCCTATGCGTTGTTTGACCATGGTGCTTCGCATTCCTTTGTGTCTGCTCAATTTGCTAATTTGATTAATATGAAGTTGAAACCGCTGAATGTGCTGCTGCATGTTGCTACTCCGTTGAAAGATAATGTGTTGGTCTCGTTAGGCTGTGAAAATTATAAGATAGCCATTGGTAGTGACGAGGGAGTTATAGATTTGGCCGTATTGCCTATGTACGACTTTGACGTGATCATAGGGATGGACTGGTTAAGTAAGCTAGGGGCGGTAGTGGATTATGGCAATAAAGTAATCCGTTTTTATCAGGATGGTTGCCCTAGCTTCGAGTTTAGAGGAAACCGAGGAGGAATCTCTATTCCGATGGTTTCGTCGCTTGAGGCGACCAGGTTAATGGACGATGGGTGCCAAGCTTACTTGGTTGTGGTAGTAGATCCGACAGTTGAGGAACCGAGGTTAGATGACATAGTGGTAGTACGAGATTTCCTAGATGTCTTTCCCCAAGAACTGCCAGGATTGCCACCCGAGCGAGAAATCGAGTTCGTTATCGAGTTAGCCCCCGGAATGGAACCAATCTCGAAGGCCCCTTATAGGATGGCGTTGAATGAGTTAAAGGAATTAAAGGTGCAGATGCAGGAGTTACTGGACAAAGGATTCATTAGGCCAAGTGCATCGCCCTGGGGAGCACCAGTACTCTTTGTAAGGAAAAAGGATGGATTCCTGTGATTGTGTATCGACTATCGGCAATTGAATCAGGTAACCGTTAAGAACAAATACCCGTCGCCAAGGATTGACGATTTGTTTGACCAGTTACAAGGGGCTTCAGTTTTCTCTAAGATAGATATGAGGATAGGATATCACCAGTTGAGGATTAAGAAAGAGGATATTCCAAAGACGGCTTTCAGAACACGATACGGACATTATGAGTTTACTGTGATGCCTTTTGGATTTACTAATGCTCCGGCTGCATTCATGGACTTGATGCATCGAGTGTTTAAGGACTACCTGGATCGTTTCGTCATAGTATTTATCGATGATATCTTGATTTATTCAAGGAGTAACGAGGAGCATGAAAAGCATTTGAGAATGGTTTTGCAGACTCTGCGGAAACACTCGTTGTACGCCAAGTTTAGCAAGTGTGAGTTTTGGCTGAATAAAGTGGCGTTTCTTGGTCATATAATTTCTGGTGAAGGGATATCCGTGGACCCTTAAGATTGAGGCAATACTCAATTGGCCTAGGCCTACGACGGTTACGGAAGTCCGAAGTTTTCTAGGATTGGCTGGCTATTATAGACGCTTCGTGGAAAGGTTCTCATCTATAGTTATGCCGTTGACGCAGTTAACTAAGAAAACTGCAAGGTTTGAATGGACGGATAAGTGTGAGAGGAGTTTTCGAGAACTTAAACATCGGCTGACGACTGCGCCTGTTCTTACGATTCCGTCTGGACCCGGAGGTTTTGAGATTTACAGCGATGCTTCGCTTATAGGATTGGGACGTGTACTCATGCAGTATGGGAAAGTAGTAGCTTATGCTTCGCGATAATTAAGGCCTCACGAGATGAATTACCCGACACACGACTTGGAATTAGCTGCGATTGTGTTTCCCTTGAAGATTTGAAGGCACTACCTTCGTGGTGAAAAGTTTCAGATTTTTACGGACCACCAAAGTTTGAAGTACTTATTCTCTCAGAAGGAGTTGAACATGAGACAGCGACGGTGGATGGAGTTATTGAAGGATTATGATTGCGACATCATGTATTACCCTGGAAAAGCGAATAGGGTTGCGGATGCGCTCAGTTGGAAATCAAGTATCGCTTCTCTTATGGTCAAAGGGTGGTCGTTGTTTGAAAACCTGAGGGATTCTGCGTTTAGATTGGAAGTCTGTTAGCTATCCAGTTTGGTGGCCACACTAAGAATTGAACCCGAAATCTAGGAAAGGATAAGGGCCTTATAACCTTCAGACCCAGAGATTCAGAAAATTCTCGAGGTGGACGTGACGCAGAGGAAACCAGAGTTCCAAGTGTCAGAGGATGGAATTTTGAAATTCAGAGGACGCCTGTGTGTGCCCAAGGATGAGGGACTTAGAGAAACGATTTTGTCAAAGGCGCATATGAGTAACTATAGTATCCATCCTGGCAGCATGAAAATGTATCAGAATCTGCGAAAACATTACTGGTGGAATGGAATGAAGGTGGATGTAGAAAAGTATGTAGCAAAGTGCTTGACTTGTCAGCAGGTGAAAGCACAACACTGTAAGCCGGGTGGATTACTACAGCCGTTAGAGATCCCCGAATGGAAATGGGAACACGTGACAATGGACTTTGTTATGGGATTGCCAAGGAATCAGAGGGGTCATGATTCTATTTGGGTAGTTGTGGATAGACTGACTAAGTCGGTACATTTTATTCCTGTGAGAAAAGACTTCGCTTTGGACAAGTACGCTGAATTATATATGCGTCACATTGTACGACTGCATGGTGTACCAGTAACCATCACATCAGACAGAGACCCTAAGTTCAGGGCGAATTTCTGGAAGAGTCTACAAGATGCTTTGGGAACTAGAGTACAGTTTAGCACCGCTTACCATCCGTAGACGGACGGGCAGTCGGAAAGGACAATTCAGACCCTTGAGGATATGCTAAGAGCGTGTGTTTTAGACTTCAAAGGCGGATCAGCTACATTTGGTAGAATTTGCCTACAATAACAGTTATCGGCAGAGTATACAAATGGCACCTTTTGAGGCGCTCTATGGAAGAGCTTGCAGGACACCCATTTGCTAGGACGAAGTAGGAGAAAGGAGTATTACGGGCCCAGAGTTAGTGGAGAAATCAGTGGAGACCGTGAAGATAGTACGAGATAGACTGAAGACGGCTCAGAGTCGTCAGAAGAGCTACGCGGATAAGCGGCGCAAGCCTCTGGAGTTTCAAGTAGGCGATCATGTTTTCCTTAAGGTGTCACCGATGCGAGGTTTATCTCGGTTTGGGAAGAAAGGAAAGCTAAGCCTGAGGTACGTAGGCCCGTTTGAGATATTGGAGCGGATTGAAACCCTAGCCTACAGACTTGCCTTGCCGCCTAGTTTGTCCCAAGTGCACAATGTTTTCCATGTGTCGATGCTAAGGAAGTATGAGCCGGATCCGACGCATGTTTTGGACTACGAAACTATCGAGGTGGATGACAGAGTGTCCTATGTGGAAAGACCGGTTAGGATTGAAGACAGAAAGGAACATGTTTTAAGGAACAAGATAATATCATTGGTTAAAGTAGTGTGGGAGCACCATGGAACAGAAGGCGCTACCTGGGAAAACAAGGAAGCGATGAGGCGTCATTACCCCCAATTGTTTGAGTAGTTGGGTTTGATGTAAATTTCGAGGATAAATTTTTGTAAAGGGGGAAGAGTTGTGACATTCTGATTTTCAGTCATTTTGAGACTATTCAATGAGAATATATCTAGTGATGTATTTCAGTCATATTTCGCTCGGATCTGATCAATCTCAAGTAACTGACCAAAAGGGAAAGGCTAACGCGAGATAAGTACGTGGACCTAGGCACTCGAGTAGGGAATGGTGCTTTGACCATAAGAATTGTTGATGGAACGTTTAGAACCACAAAAGGCCGATCTAAGAACGATTAAGGAATTCGTTGCTAGCGTTATGCGATTGGAGCGCGGGTGATGCCACTTAACCAATTCATAATTTGCAAAATTTTCCTAAATCGATCGATGACGATCGAGACCGTCGGAACTAGTGATAGACCCTCGCAATTACATGACAACCCAAGGTCGCCACGAACTGACGAGCCCTGAGTGTGATATGAGTCACAGGGTTGATACGCGTAATGTCTGCAAAAGCCGCCCGTCGGTTCGAGATAGACTGAAATCACATTCGTTAGAGAAATGAATCGGAGATGAGTCTCGAAAATTTGAAAATGGAGAATCGAGAATTCCAACGTTTCATTTGGATTGGACGCCACCTCGTCGAAGAAAGTTTGAATTTGAAAATTGAGGTTTTGGACGCCTGAGGCGAAATGACCATTTTGCCCCCAAGCTTTAGCCTTCATTTTATTTTTTTGGACAAGGGTATTATGGTCCTTTGTGTGCCCTCTTATCTGCTGAAAATGAGGAGAATTCTCAGCCATTGGATGGAGTTGGTTGGACAAGAAGACACTTGTCATTGGATTAAGCTTTGTGCATTTATCACTTGCTTTCTCACCTACCATTCTTTGGGAGTTGACTCTCTTTTGGGTAAAAGACCATTCTCTCTCTTTCTTCTGTCTTCTACCGAGCCTCCATCGCGACACCACCTCATCCTTCTTCTTCGTTCTTTCTTTTTCTTCTCAGCCGAGAACAGCTTGCTCGGCAGTTCCTGCCTGCCTGTTTCGCCGGCCTCCAGCGTCGCCGTAGCCGACTTCTAGTCTTAGTGCCTGCCACCACGACCTAGTTCCACGTCTTGCCGAACCCCTCGAAGTGGAAGCTCAGGATTTGGACCACCGAGCAGCCCCGGCCAAGCATTTTCGCGCCGGTCGGCAGAAACCGCTTCAGTTTGAGGTAGGTCACGGTTTTGACCTCAAAGGACTTCGAAATGTTGGAATTTCTCGCTAAAAATTGCAGATTTCTAGTAGGCTTGTATGTGGACGTGTGATAAAAAGTTGGACTGAAATTGATGAAGATTCGATACTTTTCTATTGCTGAGTTTGTGAGTCAGTTTCTGCTGGTTTGTGGACTTGGGGAAAATGGTGCCATTCAAGGACTTCGTGGTGTCGCCTTGATTCAAAATTTTCGGTGAGGCTTCCTTTCTCATAGATTGAGTTGCTGGTAATGAGATTGAGGTTAAAATGGAGGCTAATGTGTAATTTGTGGACTGAATTAGGAAGGGCAGAACAGAACCGAAATGTGCCCTGTTTGGTTCTGTTCTTGCCGAGCCATTAAGGGCTGTTGGAGTCGATTTTGAGCTGGAATTTCCTCTTAGTGACGTGTTAAATTGTCCGTAGTCATGTCCCTAAGGTTCTCGTTAAGTAATTTGGCGTTTCGACGAGGAAAGCTTGACGATTTGAGCGGATTATGATGCTAGGTGCTGCTGTCCTGTTGTGATTCATTGGAGCCGAACCTTTGTGGACTTTGGGAAGTAATTTGTGTTTATTCTAGAGTGAGGTAAGGGGTTCCTAAACTTTAGTTAGGAAGATTGGACTCCATTGGTCGAGTTAGTCGTGTAATGGTGTTGATTTTGGAGCGTCGTCTCATGATATTACATTATGCGTTCTTGGTTGATGTCGGAGATTTGTATGTGTGCTTCGTGATTGAAATGCCACTATGATTTGTCTAAATCGATGAACCCACATGTTATAGATCATTAGTTCAGTGCATGATCTATATTCGATCATGAAGTCTGTCGTGGGTTTAGCGTTGGCATGCCTGAGAATTGTGATACCCTGATGCGTTTACGTGGGGTTGGTGACGGCCGAGGTCCTGATGCGTAGAACGACGCGGGACATATATTGAGTTGTGTTGGCACTGGTCTGAGTTGAGACTGAAAACCTAATGCGTTTACGCGGGTTTGTCAGTGAGATCGGTCTGAGGCGTAAGTACGCGGACCGGGCCTGATGCGTTGTATACGCGGGCAAGAAAGAAATGTGAAATTGGCAAGGGCTGTGGAGTGGTTTGACTTGAATTGCATAATTGACTCTTATAACGATATGCGATGGCTTGATTATGTACTTGAGGTTTGATTGCTCTTATGTGCTAAATGAGACTATTTGATACTTTATATGGTTGTTGTTACTTTGCTGCTGTGAATGACTACTTGTCTGAGTGTACGGTCGGCCTAACTTTGGGTTAGGGCCTCTTTTTACTGAGATTTCGATCTCACCCCGTCGTGGGATCTTTTCCTTTTCCAGATCCTAGACCGAAGGAATGCTGCCTACCCGGCACGGAGACCCGCAGTGGATGACTGCTTTTTGGGAAGAGTACCCTGATGGACAGGGGATTGCTTTTGTGAGGAAGACCATGGTCGTCTGGGTGGATGAGGCTGATAGGAAAGAGGTTCCTCATAAGTTTGAGGCTTGGTTTCGACGTGTTGGTAGGGTGACCACTAGGCCACTTAAGCCCACTGATGTACCTCGTGGAGTAGTCCCCAACTTTTGTCATCCCACTCGGGATTCTTTTGAAGTGGATGGTTCTGTTGCGGGTTCGGTTAACGCACCGGAGAGGACCCCGACTCATGAGGACACCGTTGAGGTGATTGAGATTGAGGCCTCCGAGGGAGACTTGGTGGAGCGACCTGAAGATGTCGCCATGGAGGATATCGAGGAGGATTCTATCGAGGTTCAGTCTGAGACTTGGTTCGAGTACGAGCCCACGGAGGATACCGATGCGTCCGACGATTCCAGTGCTTCGACTTAGGAGTTGCAGTTAGGCTGGTTGATACTTTTTGAGTGGTTGTAGTGATGTTTCTTTTTGGAAAGTGTAATTATGTAGTCGTTTTTTTGGCTGTCTACCCGACCTTTTTGCTGGTCTAAGTGACCGCGCTTTTGTACGAACATTTGGTTTTGGAGTAAAGTGGTCATATTTAGCTCTTGTCTCGTTATCCTAGTTTCCCCTGTTATTTATGTTTGGAGGAGTTGAAATTCCGTTTCCGCATGCTAGCTCTCGTGTTTAATTTCTTTGAAATTGTGTCCTGGGACTTAGGGAGCCGGACTCTGTAGGGGTCGCCGCGTACTCGCGACAAAAGAAGGCGCGGGGCGTGACATATGTCTACCTACTATTTGGATTCGAGACCTCGTGGAGATCTTTTCAAACGTCGATATCTTGGCTACGAGGCAAGATTGGGACGGGATGGCTCCTGTATAAACTGTTGCCTCGATCTTTAGCTGCTTGTCGGTTACAAGACAGAGGGCGATTGAAGGGAGTGAGGGAGAGAGACATTGGGATTTGTTGTTAAGGTCAGGAGATATATGATTACGGTTAATTAGGGTTCTTTTGATAGGATATAATTTTCCCAAGTTGAGTTCACTTAGAGTTACTTTTGTGAACACATAAAGCCAAGCAATCTGTCATGATAGCAATGTTAATTTCGCTGCCCGACAATAAGATAACCACAGCGTTGAATATCCATATTTTTTAAAGGCTCGAGTATAAATGCCATACAGTAAAAACATATTAAGTGTGTGTAGGACATTTCAAAGAAATCAACCGAAATATGCGAATGGTAATATCTATAGAGAATGGCTAAGTATACCGAGAATATGTCGCAAAGTTGTATACTAAGCTGACATGACAGGCTTTTTATTGGGTCTGGACATTGTCCCACTTGATTAAATGTTTACTTGCACTATGTCATGCCACTTAACCTAGTATACAATAATTTTTTGACCAATTTTAGCATATCTAGTGTTGAGACAGGTGTATAATAATTGTTAGGAGTGGAGAAGAAGCTGAATACCTTCACTCTGGAAGGTGGTGAAGAGATAGCCTAACTCTGAACCCATCACTACATCTAGTTAGACTCGTCTCCGCTCTAAAGGATTGAACCAATTAGTTATTCAGCTAAACTAATTGCTCCATCTCACGCCATATTTCGCGAGTAGGGTGAGCAGTTTCAATTTTCGTACAGGTTTCATCTAGAACTTGAAACCTACCCATTAGAATAGGTTCTTCATTTCATGGAACCTAGAACTACCCTGTATACCGTAGAATCTCAAACCTACTCTGTCACATGTTCCAAGGTTGGTTCTAGGGTCTACCCAGGTTGTACATGTAATTTTAATTGAACAATTACAGTGAATCATTGTCTTTAATTGACAACACTTGCTGCTACAATTCACTGATCACAACTAATATTGTGACACACCAATAAATATAAAATATTTACAAAGTAAAAGTCTTAGTCATAAATATTGCCGAAAATGGAAGCTCAAACTAGTGGTTTCAGATTACATACTCATCATCAGACGCCATTGTCGCGACCTAAAAATCAATTTAGGCTAATCGGATTATCGGGCAAGTTATCGAGAACTAACCTAATGCGGATCCTCCCAAACCCTACCGAATCGCAACATGGGAAAAATTAGAACAAATGAGGAGTCGCCACTAATCATTCGAGGTAGGTCGATTAGAAACCTAGGTGAATTAGTGGGAGAACTAATTAACCGCTGCGAACAAGAGATTTTGGATCCGGGGATTTGGTTACGCTAATCGACTTAGACTAACGCCCTTTCGATACCTTGATTCCTTTTTGTTTTGGATTTTTCTTAAAAAAAAATTGACGATTCGAAAATCGACTCAAGGCTTTTGCTTTTTTCCATTTTTTTTTGTTTTTTTTTATATTTCGAATAAAAGAAAGGTAAATGAATTACTGATGCAATGCATGACCTAAAACTATATGACATACGACGAATTATTAAAAGGTGCAAAACTTCAAATAATCGAAAATAACAACTAAAGAATCAACTGACTCGAAATTAAAAAAAAATAAAAAGCAAAATTCGAAAATACATTTTGATAATTCTAAAAAAATCCTAAAAAAAAAAAACTAAACAAAATTTTCCTTGACGCTCTCGTTATCTGGATCTTGCTAGGCTTGGGCCGCCGTATGATCCTGGACATCTCCCTTCTTGTAAGGCCCACGCTTTGGAACGGTTCTGATAGCCCATCGCCTCTTCCCGATCCTCCCTATGACCCTACTCTATTAAGCCCATAACATCGGGCTTTTCCTAATCCATCTAATCCTAATTAACTGAAAATTACATTACAAATAAAATGACCTGGGGAAACATGGATGACATGCGAGATGACGTGATAATATGCAGGATGAATTGATCATTTTCTTAGAAATTCGAAATTTGCTAACCAAAGACCGAACTCACCATTTTTATTTATTTTTTTTTCGATTTTTTTTTTATTTTTTTATTTATTATTTATTTTTGAAAATTACATTCATTTTCCCATTAAACTCGAAAATCGATCTAGGGTTTGCCGCCAATCACTATCAAAGATATTCTCGCGCCTTCCATGTTTGGAAATCGGGATCGACATCTATTAAACGCGCCTTCCTTATAAAAAATGTGATCGGATTTACAATTTCCTAACTCGAATTTTTCCTTACCGAAAGCTTTCAAAAAATATTCGCGCGCTTTCCATATTTTGGGAATCGGGATTGCCATCGATTAGACGCAACTTCCTTTTTAAAAATGTGATCGGATTCAGAGTTTCCTAACTCGAAATTTTCCTTATTAAACGAGATCGATTCGAGACTGGAAACTAACCTAGATAAGGCAACCACAGAATTTCAATCAGAAAATCGAATCCAATCAATTTCCATCAATTAGGCAAGCAATCATACCAACATGGCAAGAATTCGACAATCCAAAAAAAAAAAATCAAATCCTTATTTCCAAAAAAAAAATCAACCTTGCCGATTTAGCATTTTTTTTTGTATCAAGCACGGTAAATCGCACCCGCGGGGTAACGGGCGAAACCGACCATAACTCGATTTTTGTTTAACGAAAAGGGCTTTTGATTTTGTAGATTCGCGAAACATGCAAAGGTAACTAAACTCAGCTAAATTGAATCAAACGGCCATGACGAATTAAACAAGTATCAATCAACAATCAACCAAAATTGGGGATTAGAATTATACCTAAGCTGAGCTTCCTTTCCCTATTCGAGTCAAGCACCCACAGGACCAATTCAATATCCTGCGAAGACAAGAAACGATGATTGAAAATCGCCGAGGCCGAGGATGATAGCGATATACGGCGATGTCGCGCGATTTGAATCTTGGGACTCCAAACAAACTCCTTTGAGCAATCCGCCGAGGGAAAGTTGCACGTACGCCCCCTGGACAGCCGCTCTCCAACGGTCTGGATGAGCGTCGAGAGAGAGAGATTAGCGACCAATCGGGACAGCAACGATGTCAATCAAGCTCCAATGAAAAAAAACCTGTAAAAACATAATCGTGAGCATTCGTCGAGGCTCTCAATATCGCGATGGAGGGCGGCGCCAATCCACTTTGGCCAGGAGGGGTCGTCACAGCTTCATGGAAGTAGCTGGCAGAATGTCTCGAACTGCCCTTAAATGATCGGGAACTTGGAGAAGCCACTGGGATTTTGAGCTTTCGATGAGATTGGCTACTGTGGTAAAGCGTCTCTTGGGACTGGATGGGTTGGACGCCACTCCACAGAGAGAAAAAAAAATCAAAGTGATTCGGGTGTGGTCAAAAGATGGAGAGAGAGAGAGAGTTGCGAGAGAAAATCTTCCAATGGCCATGGAGATAGAGGTCAGTCCAAAGAGATTCGGACAGAGAGAGAGAGAGAGAGAGAGAAGTGGTGATGAGAGATGGATGAGAGAGGGAGGTGGATGACAAAAATGAGTGTGTCTGCCAGAGAGGAACGTGAAGATTTTAGAAGCCAGGGAATCAAAAGCGAGAATGAGAGCGGTGAGAGAGTATGTGTGTTCGCCGAATTTTTTTTTTGTCGTCCTCCCCGTAACCCTAGGCTTAGTGAGATATATATAGAGAATACTAGGGTTACGTCTTTAGGGTTTAATCCTAGCCGTCGACTCTACGGATTTCCGACGCGATATCCACCGTAGGATCATAACTCGACGATTCTTGAATAACCCTATCGGGCTAAGGTTTCTCAGATGGGCTCATTCGCACGGACTTAAGGCTTAAGTGGGCTTTAATTAATCAAACGAATAATTAATTAAAAGCCTTATTTTCACAAAATTAAAATGGACCGAATGAGATTTTAAATCGAGGCCATTATAATTTCCGGTAATTCCCCCTTTCATGATAGAAAATTCTCAAAATCGATTCTGGTTCCGCCGCCTGTTAAATTCATCTCAATTGAGATCGTCTGCGACTGATTGCCAATGCATGACAGACAAATGAAATATGTAATGCATGAAAATTTCTTTTTGCGAGAATTAGGATTAACTCTCATTTTATGAAATAAATGAATTTTCTAAAAATTAAAACTTAGGTGCTAACAGCCATGGAATGATATAGAATTGCACGAAGACATATACCAAGAGAAACGCAAAAACTTTTTATAGGTTACATGTTACACCTACCCAGAACTTAGAATCTACCCATTGAAATAGGCTAGCCAATTTTTAGAGCTTGAAATCTACCATGCATTCCTTAAAAGCATGCTCACCTCTATTTGCGAGATCCCAACTAGGAGCCTACATCGACCAAAAAAAAAAAAAAACTCTAACCCTATCAATTTATCTAGTGAAAACCACCTTTGCCTCCAAAAGCTTAAATCAATTATTTATTGAGCCAAATTAGTTGCCAATAGCAATTTGAGAGGTAGATACAATTAGTAAACATATCAAGGGCCACGTGAATCATGATGTGTGGGACTTGAATTAGAGACGGCAATGGATGCCAAAGTCTATATATGACACAAGCCACACTAATTTTTTTCTCACCACTGGCCAGTGTACTACCAAACTTGGTGAATTTCGGTGTCTCAATATTAGCGCCGACATGGCTAATTTGAGGGGAAAACTAGAGGCTGAAGTCGAGCTGAAATCACCAGCTGACAAATTCTTCAAGGTTTGGAGTAGCGATTCCCACAAAATGCCGACCGTCACCTCCAAAAACATTCAAGGAATCAAAGTTCACGAAGGTGACTGGGATCAGCATGGAGCTATCAAGATTTGGAATTACACCGTTGGTAATTAAATCTGGTCTTTAACTTTTAATGTTATCATGTAAATTAAATTAATGACCCTGCCTAACTTAAACCTTCTTTTCTCGCCGGTTCGAATTTATAGATGGGAAATCTGAAGTGTTCAAAGAGAAGGTCGAGTTCGATGATGCCAACATGTCAGTCACCTGAACGGCATCGAGGGCCACATCTTTGACACGTATAAGGCTTTCAAGTCGGGGTGCAAGCTCATCCCAAAGCAGCAAGACAGTCTGGCCAAGCTGAGTATTGAGTACGAGAAGCGCAAGGCGAGTGACCCTAACCCCGACAAGTACATGGCTGTGTTAATGGACATGACCAAGGACATCGATGCTCACGTTCTAAGTGCATGAAGGAAAAAGATCATGGCATGACCGTGATCATGTGTGAAGTTGTGCTGTATCATGCTTAATCTTTCTAGTGCTTCCATGCATCTAGACCCAATAAATCATGCTAGTTGATCAGGTGATGTGAAGTATCGGCATCGTGTATTATGTTCGTGTGTAATCGTGCTTGCAATAACACTTGCGGTTTTGCAAAATGACATACTTATGGGGAGGCTAGTGCATGCTTTGATTTGATCCCTCATAGATTAATTTTCACGATTTCCAATCAATTAAGAGCTTAATACCTGGTCGGACTTCTAACGCGTATACTTAAACACTCAGAGAGAGAATTCCTTTCTTTTTCTTTTCTTATTGTGGTCGGAGAGGTTGGCCTTGCCCTAACAATCACAGGCATGGACAAGGGTTGCGATGCCCTCTCTATGACCCTCGCCTGCAGCTAGAGAGGGTGTCGCAGCCCTCACTAGCGGCAGGCACTTGCCTGCCACATTAATAAAAACAAGAAGAGAAAAGAAAAAAAAATAAAGAAAAATTTAAAAAATTGTCACGTCAGTGTTGTCATGTCGCATAAGATGGTGGTGTCCAGATCAGCGATTTTCGATTAAAATTGGCCAGATAGACTCAATAGGCAAAACGTAAAAATGATTAGGACTCAATTGACAAAATTAAAAGTTTATAGGACTGAATTTGCAAAGGTGAAATATGTTTAGGATTTTTTAGGATAATTTTTCCTATGGATGATTCTCATTATTTGACTGTTACATCGTTTTCTTTTCATGTTTCATTGAAAGAGATTTTCATTTGCCAAGCTTTGCTCCTTTTCTTAAAATCCTCGCAATGGGATAGAAGTAGTCGTGCTGGTACCTCCCTTTCCCAAAGGACGAATTTGTAGGAAGTATGGTCAACTTTTGAGTGATGGAGTGAAGATATCTCCCCGTATTAGGGTTGTGGTTGAGATACGACATGTGAGTATGACTACAGCATGAAAGGTAGACTATAAATTGGAGTACCTCCATTTTTTTGCAAGGATGATTTTGTAGTAGTGTTTCCAAACCGTCAAATTAGATGATGCCTTCAGTAATGGATTGAAGTCATAACCTCAAGTTAGGGTTGGTGTTGACACCTAAATTTTGAATTTTAAAAAAATTATTTATTTAAAATAAAATGAGAGTTAACCATAATTCTCACAAAAAATAAATTCACATGCATTGCATATTCATTTCTTTCATGCATTTACATTCATGGTCGATGCCAAAGATTTGCGCTTAAACTAACGAGTGATAACATGGCATGAAGAAATCCAACTAAGGGGAGTGCCGAAAATATTCGTGGGGATTGGACCTATTTTTAATATTAAATCAGCCCATTTTACTCATTTAATTGTTAAAGGCCTTCGTTTAATCATTTCTTAATTAATTAAGTTCCATGTGAATTGGAGTTGATTCCTTGAACTTCGAGCTAAGCCTATTAGCCGTTAATGAGATTTGGCGTGAAGCCTTTTAGTCCAATCAAACCCTAGCTATTTTGCTATAAATTAATGCTTAGGGTTCACGCACATGGAGGCCATTCAGAATTGTCATACACGTCATAGAGAGGAGGCCACGCACAGATTGATACACGGCCATTGGAGACGCCAATACTTGATGGTGCACGTCGATCGAGAACTTCATACAGAGGCGGCCATAAGAGGAATAAGAGGAAGGATCTTTCGCTAGTCTCCTGATGAAGGTTCTACAGATCAAGGACAAAAGAGATGTGGGCAGAGCACAATAATGTGGAGAGAAGAGAAGCTTTCATTTTTTTTTTATTACTGATTATTTGCTCTTCAACATTCACACAAAGAATCTTTTTTTTTTCCTTTATCTGCAATGTCTATAGAGGCCACACAATCGAAGATATGAAACATTAAGAGAGGTGTACGTGAAGGGAGAGAGATAGACGACGGCGACCAGGGGTCTTATCCGGGGAAACGTGGACATGGAGATTGTCGTTTCCATATGCTGAATACATAAAGAAGCAAAGAAAAAGCAATTTCGGGGGACGTAGATTGAGCTTCCAACTGGCACTGGTACCTCGACGAGTTACACACACCCAACGCAAGGAAGACACGCTATCGCTCGAGCCTTGTACCTCATATTCGAGCAAGTGTCGCCAACCAGCCCGTCATGTGACCCGAGAGCGACGCAGCTGTGAACCTCATCAAGAGCCGAGAGTTGCCATCGTTGGTCGTCCATGATCGAGTCTGTGAGCCGTCCGAATCCAGTTGTTCCTCGGCTCCGCCAAGAAACCCAGCCGTGAGAGCTCTATTTCAACAGCCACTGTCCGAGACCTGTGGTGATTAAAGAAACCGAGGGCATGGAGCAGAGTCATACGTGAAAAGGATGGGAGAGTAGACAAAAATTTTCTCTCGTTCAATGGGGGCATACTTTTGTCCTTTCTTTATTTCTTTTAATCCTTACATTTTGCTTCATGACTTCGTTGTACTCCTGGTTGAATTTTATTTTGATTTTCACAGGTCATTATGAACGCCTCACTCCTCAAAGGTGTCCCCTCCTTATCATGGACATCACCACATTGTCTAGCAGCGCTAATCAGTCCGAGAACCACTGGACATCACCCGTGCATAACCCCATCGTTCGAACCGATCCACGAGTTTCATGTTCAAAGTTCGATGACATTCAAATCAGGTAACGATCTTTATCTCAAAATATTCTGAAAATTACTTGCTTAATTTGAATATCGATATTGGCTATATAGGGATGGATTTTTTTTTTGGATAGGCCAGTCAATGTGATAATTGCCGGAAAATCTGAATCCCAATCATATCTTTAAGATATCGTGCACACATTTTGGAATATTCAAGATTATCCTGTGGTCTAAATTGGAACCCTTTAAGATTTTGATCATATCTTTTATGATGGATAATTATCTGAAAATTCATTTCAAATCTCAAGAGATAATTTTCCTAATTCAAAAGATATGTGAATCCTTTGTGGATAGGACCTTATGTCCTTTAAAATTCGGCACCTATCCCTAGTTGGCCGAAATTCAATTTTTTTTTTAAATACTTAGCCTAACTCAAATAATTTTATAATCTACCTTGAGTATAATACATGCTCCCATGTGCCTTGTCCCTCGAAATTTTGCGCAATATGGATGACTATCTGACTTCACCCTCGAGGCACAATGTCATCTGCACATGAATTTGTCTAATCTATCCCATAACTTTGGGACCGAATTGACAAATTTTAAAATTCACTATCTGATCTGACCCCCAGGGTACGATGTGAATAAATTACCTTCTGACCCGACCTCTAGGGTACAAAGCCAATTCATCGAAAATTTCAGAATTTAAGGTGTATTATGCTAAAGGTTTATTATACTTTTATTTGATTCATTTTTCATAAAAAACACAAAAAATCACAAAAATCATGAAAACATAAAAATCATCATGCTATGGCATCAAATGAATTTTTTCGGAATTCACATTTAAAAGACTCTTAATATAAACTGGATTTTAATTAATCAATTTGTGTTAATTGTCGAACCAATTCATTGAAAAACTGAAAATTCATTAAATGTTATGATGTCCCATTTGCATTTCTTATAGTCTAATTCGTCATGCATTTTCATTTTTAGTATAATGCATGTCATTCAAAAATCATTTTTTAATTCAATTTTTCCCCTAAAATAATTCATACCTTTTTATATAAATCATCTCGCACGTCATTTATGGTGAACATAATTTTCTCATTTCATGCATTATTGCTTGTCATTCATGCATTACCATGTCGCGTGGCATTTAGGTTAGAATTTACATTTTTTTTCTTGCATTAAAATTTGATTTTTCCAAAGTCATCATGCATGATTATTTTTCTCGTCATATAATTTCATGCCATTACATGTTCATATCTTGCATATAGTTGCACTTATATAATTGCATGTCATATAGTCGCATGACATTCATTTAATCAAGAAAATCCCCAAAAATGAATTGCACCTTGAACTTTAACTGAGATCAATGGAATTTGCCAATAGAGAAAATTTTCACAAGAATGGTACCGAAAGGGTGTTTAATTGAAAAATTAACATAATCAAGTCCCCGAACTTATATCTCTGGTTAGCAGAAAATAAAGTATTCTCTCGTACTTTATTTAGGTATCTAATCTACCTACCAAAAAAGATTAGTGGCGTTTCCTAAATTAAAAAATCATTTCAATGAAACCTAAGTTGCGAATTGGTAGAGTTTGGGAGAGTTCGTATTAGTTTAGTTAATTCATCTAATTAACTTAATAATCAATTAACCCGGAATTCAACCTGAATTTTAGGTCGCGACAGTTGGGATGAGCCTGAAAGGTCCCAACGTATAATGCGCAAATTTATATTATATTCCAAGAACTCATGAGGATTTATGTGGGAGTGCTTAAGAAGATATGAGGATATAAGAAATTTTAGAATGGGAAAAGGTTAAGTGACGTTCATCGTCAGAATTGCAAGTAACGGTGGCCTACATGCTAGGGGTCTGCATGGTCCGATCCCCATACTTTCGGGACCATGGACCGGACCGGGACCGAACAGGACCAGGACTGTCGGTCCGGTCCGGTCCCGGCCCAACCGCTACAAAGCTTACTACTACATTTTTATTCTTCCTCCAGCTGACCGCCAAGCCCAGCGACCAACCAGAGGTGGGGGCGAGCTTCGTTGGCCCTCATCTTGGCTGGAAGAAGATGAAAATAAAAGAACAAAGAGAGAAAAAAAAAAGAAAAAACAAATCCCAGAAAATATTAAAATATATTAAATGACTATTGTATTCCACATTGGGGCTCGACAACTTGAGTCACCGAATGCCAAAACACCTGAATGCCAAAACACCACCAGGATAGCATACTGAATGCCATATGAATGCCAAAAACACCACCAGGACAGCATTTTGTTCATCCTCTAAACTCCATGTCGTCTTGTTTTTTGCTGCTCTCCTCTTATACAACATTCGGCTCTTGTAGCAAGAGGAGAGCAGCAATGTATCCAGTTAAAAGCTTTACAATACAAGACTCGAATGTTGTAACAGACCATCCTTAGTAACAGACTACATTCAATTGAAAAAAAATTCAAATCAAGACGTGAGATAAAAGAAACATAGTTTGATGGTGTTGTCGGACCATTCAAACAAAAATACAATCCCAGCAGTAAAATCCAACCACATCACTGAGTCCACACAGTACAATGTATCCTGTTATAATCAGAAAGCCTACTCGGGCAATTGTTGGTGTACCAGCAGGCTCCAATCACCTGTGTAATGAATATGGAAAATCATCTTGTCAAGTCCAACTGTGAAAAGATACCGTAGCAAAAAAAGAAAATGTGAATACATAAGAGTAGTGAAAATATCTTTATGGGTGATTCAAATGTAGGATAATAGTCACAAAAATAAAAATAAAAGTATACAAGAAGTCTTAATATCTCACCATATATATTTCTTTCATTTCAGCTTGTAGATGATGTTAGAGATATGCCCTAAAGCAATTGTGTAATAGTCACATATTGGGTATATCCGTTGCACTTCTGATTTCTTATCAGTGGCAAAGACGTATTTATTCATTTGTCCAAATATAAATGAATAAAATCCATAAGATCAGTTGTAGCCGAACCTATTCTTAAGACATTGAGAATATGTGTGACAGGTTTACGGTTAGACTGAATCTTTAAAACAGTTCCCGATCAATGGATTATTGAATGGATATCAATGATCCTGTTGAGGTCGGTATGTTCTTAACTTCATAATTAAGTATCAGATACTTAAGGGAATGACGAGTCACAAGTCATTGGGTATTGCGATATCCGAGTTAGAACATAGGTGCTTGTATCGGACAAGTTCACTGAACGTGACACATATTGAATGATTAGCGACATGGAAGCTTTTTGCGTGGTCAATGTCTAATCGTTCATGCTTTGGTCTTGTGTAAAAAATCCTTAGACCTGAGGTACAATGTTGACTTGTGTGATAAATGGCTATGGTTCACAAGTGCGCATATTGGCGGGTCGTTGATTCGTCTCTGTACTTGATGGTCGTAGTTCAGGCACATACGGAGTCACATGTGTACGCAATATGGAATCTGTCTCCTTATTAATAAAGGTATGATGTCCTATGTGATCTAATTGTAACAATGCATTGAAATCCTCGGCCGGGGTTATGATTGAGAATGAAATGTTCATGTCTCATATAAATGCATGTCAAGTTAGATTTGTACATATGATCGAATTGGTGGCTTGACAAATATTCCATGGCCTTTGTTCGATCGGGACATAGTTAGACAGAAGGATTGAATTACACTGTAGCCAAAGATGACAGGTTCATAATGTTCTTAAAAAGAATTCACACTGTCTGGGTAGCCATGACATATTGCTAGATGTCACTCATGGCTTGTAGGACCTAGAGGATGATCGGGACAATCAATTCTCTTGGAAGTACTAATGTGTTAGTGCATGTCTTACTGCCAGCTCGGTGATGAACCTAGGAATGTCACACACCTTAACCAATACATGACAACGCATTGTGGAAAGACGACATTGCAAATTTGTTTGCAATTATACCAATTAGTTGGGTTGAAATTAAATTAAATGAGATTTAATTTTATTTCTCTTTTTGGTCACTTGCACGTGTATATATGGTGTACACGTATGCTCTACGTATTTGTACGTTATACGTATTTTTACGTTATACGTATTTTACTGTTTGGTAACCTCTTTAACTCCGGTAATAATAATAATGGTTATTATTATTTTTAACACCTTTGTTAGTGCTATTTTTAAATAGCATTTTTGTATTGTAAAATGTGAGTGCTAATTATAAATTGTGAGTGCTATTGTTAGATAGCATTTATAATTGTTAGTGCTAATTATAAATGGCATTTATTTATGATAAATTGTGAGTGCTATTGTTAGATAGCATTTATATTTGTCAGTGCTAATTTTAAATGGCATTTATTTATGATAAATTGTGAGTGCTATTTTTAGATAGCATTTATAATTATTAGTGCTATTTTTAAATAGCATTTTTGTATTATAAGATGTGAGTGCTATTTATAAATTGTGAGTGCTATTGTTAGTGCTATTTTTATATGGCATTTATTTATCATAAATTGTGAGTGCTATTTTTAGAAAGCATTTATTATTTGTTAGTGCTATTTTATAATACAATTTATTGGAAGGTGTTTTTGGCTATAAAAGGATGGCAAGAGTTTTGAGGTTGGGGTTAGCACATTTGTAGAGTGAGCAGATTTTTGAGAGCTTTGAGAGAAGAACACAAACACTCTCTATATTCTCATAATTTTGAGTGACCAAAATATACCAAGTTCGGAATATTGATTCCGTAAATTGGTTTGGAATATTGATTCCGCAAATTGCTAGCACAATTGTTGTGGAATTATTAGTCGTCTCCCCGTTCGTCAATTGGTGGTGTGTCTGAACTAGAGGCCCGACACTTGTGGGGCTGAGATCGAAGAACATCGAACCGACACCTCCGTTTCAAGCACGCTACAAGAGGTAGTCTATTTACTCCATTTGGTGCTTTGTGATTTTTCGATTGAAATGCACGAAGTACGCCTCTGGAGATACATGTATGGGTTGTTATTTATTTCCGCTGCGTTTACTAATTTTATTTTTACCCGTACGTGTTACGTGGATCCCAACAGATGATTTCCCAATAAGCTCCAAGTGAGCATCATCCATATCTAACAAAAACAAGATATTAAATAAAGCACTCTCTTAGTTATGCTAAAGAATAACAAGATAAAAAGATATATCAATGACTTACCACACTCAAACTTTTCCGCATTCACAATGCACTCTTCAACATTAATTGGCTTGTTAACCACTCGCAACCAATCTTGGGTGCAAATCAAAGCTTCTACTACTCTAAGAGTCAAAGAACTTCGAAAGTTATCAAGCACACGACCAGATGTGCTGAAAGTAGACTCGGAAGCAACAGTTGTTACAGGAATAGCCAAAATATCTTGAGCCATCAAAGAAAGTACTTTGAACTTTTGTCCAGCAGTACTCCACCACATCAAAAGGTTAAAATTACAACCTTCTTCACGTTCGGCTTTAAGATACTTATCGATCTCAGATTCGTTTGCTTTAGACAATATTTGGTCCTCTTCATCGGGACACTCGAACTCCAGCTCCTTGTCCCAATCATCGAAACCAAGCTTCTTTTGGCTATCCTCATCAGGGCGATGAGTATCCTTACTAGTAGTACTACTACTAGCAGTAGGAGTCAAACGTTGAGCACCCAAATATTTGTTACAAGAACTAAGATAAGATTTCTCGTAACAACGAAACAAGCGTTCCAAGGCAATTCTTACATTATCGCAACTGTCATCAACTTTTACACTATCATCATAGATAAGTCTATAAGAACGCCGCACATAATGCATCTTTTTTCTTGGATCCAATATCACCGCAATCAACACCATCATATTTACTTTTTCGAAACTCCCATAATATTTGTCAAACTTTTCTTTCATTTTCGTAGCCATATCTTTCACCCTAGGAATCAAAGCCGTCTCCGCTTGTCTCAAAGATCTATATAAAGAAGCTATCCCAACAAAATAATCATTTGAAGTGATATACAAAGTCTCGGACATCTCCTTAGTGGCATCATAAAACTTCTTCAAAAATATGGAAAGAGCTTTGGCATTTTCCCAATCATCATTTTTAGGATGTTCCTTCTCAACCTCAGGCACGTAACAATGATCATCTTCTTCCATTCTTTCAAAAGCTTTTCTTAGCTTTAAGGCAATGTCCAATATGAGATAAGTGGAGTTCCACCTTGTAGGGACATCGAGACAAACTGAACCCTTATAAGTGATCCTTGCTATCTCAATACAAATTTTGAATGTTTTGGCTCTCTTGGGAGAACCCTTCACATAGGTAATTGCGTCTCGAATACGAGAAATAGATTCACGTACCTCCTTCAAACCATCTCTCACAATCAAATTTAATATATGAGCCGTGCACCTCATGTGTAAATAACCACCATCTAAGATCAACAACTTGTCTTTTGATAATTTCTCTTTCAAAAAATCAATGGCTACATCATCCGAACTAGCATTATCCACAGTGATTGTGGACACTTTACTCTCTATTCCCCACTCATAGATGCATTTCTCAACCATTCTCCCAATGTCCTTGCCCTTGTGACTAGTGACCACCATAAAATTGATTATCCTTTTGTTTAATTTCCAGTCATCATCAATGAAATGTGCAGTAAGACATAAATAACTCAAGTTCTGAGAGGAAGTCCATGTATCGGTCGTGAGTACAACCCTAGACTTCAGCTTGTGAAAGTAAGTCTTCAAACTTATTTTTTCACCAAGATACAACTTCATGCAATCTCTAGATACTGTGAATCGTGAGATATGATTGAAGAGGGGTTGTAACTCACTGATAAAATTGCGGAATCCGACACGCTCAACCAACGAAAAAGGTTGTTCATCCATTATAATCATACGGACAAGCATTTTCCTACATTGTTATTGGTCAAATTTCCATGTCGATAAGACATTACCACTAGCATCATCAGTACTAGTAATATTCCCCATTGTTAGTTAATAACTACGTGCGGCAAACAATTTTTGCCTCTTATATACATTCTGAGGACTCTTACTACACCTTTTCAAGTGCTTCAACATAGTAGAAATACCGTTAACAACAGTGTATATATACTTGGCATCACAATACTTGCAAAACACTTGAATTCCCCGTTTCTCCTTTTTTCCTTGACGAAAGTGAGCCCATGCTTTTGAAGTTTGTTTACTAGGATTAGGACAATCATGAGATACCTTGTCTGAATCAATTGCCTCTACGAGGTCATTTTCTTCACCTTCATGTTCTAATGAGTCCATGTCCAGAATACTCGGCATATCATTGGATTGTTGCCCTTCCATTGACATGTAAATTTATCACCTGAATCAAGAACAACATAAATTAGATATATAGTAAAAACTCTACAGCAAAGACAATAAAGCATATGAGGGTTCATTTGATTAAAAAAAAAATGTCAGCAATCACATTTGGAGGTCAGTGGCACAAACAGGTTCCTCAATTTGGCTAGCTATTTCAATTAGAAATGTCCACCCAACATCACTAAATCCACAGGTATACATTCCTAAGAGTTCCAAAATGATCCCCCATTTGGTTAACTGTTTCAATCATAAACGGCCAGTACATAGTAGAATAGCTATTTCACACTTCACTTCAATCTCCCCTCTTTGATCATGATCCACAACACGTCCAAAGTAAAACAGTACATACATAAGTAACATAACTCCAAAGTGAATCGAGCTTGAACTCCATCAACAAATCATCAAAAGGAGCATGTAGATGTTCATCTTTCCCCGTTTAATGGAGAATCAAACTCTTAATACCTTGACTTAAATTCGAGCATCCGCTCACACGAAGATAGAAGATCGAAACAAATGCAAGTTTTCAGATAACTCATTGCCCCAAATCCGAATTCAACTAGAAAAGCTTAACTGAACACTAAATAGAAAATCAAGAAAAGAACTTGCTCTATAGCAGAAAAAACCCAAAGAAGAAAAAACTCTAGATGTCGATTTTTTTTTTGGGGGTCGAACTCTCATGAAAAATCAGATAACTGTTGAAGTAGAGGGACTGAGGGATGGATCACCTGAGGTTTTTACCTGATATCGAATTGATCGAGCGAGGATTGAGATGAGAAGAGGAAGCGAGCCGATGATGCCAATGGCTACAATTGGTCTCGCCCGTATGCGATCAGGCTGACGAGCGAGAGACAGGACCTTGAGAGAAGCGAGGAAAGAGGCGAAGGCGAGACGTGAGTGAAACGGCGATTCGGTGAAGACGCAACGCGATCGAAAGAGAGACTCAGAGGCAGCGCGCGTGACTATGAGAGTGAGACTGAGATTCACTCCTGAGAATGAAGAATTAGGTTAATGGTAGGTAATTAAATTGCTGGGCCGGTCTGACAGTTATACATATAAATTGCTGGGCCGGTCCGGGATTCTTCTTACTCTTGAGAGCGAAGGAAATTCCGTTTTGTTTTCAATTTCTTTTGTAATTATATATATAAATAATTATATATTATTGGCGGTCCGGTCCGGGCCGGGCCGGTCCGGTCCCAACACAAGAACCCGAGGACCGGGCCGCCCAGTCACCGGTCTCATTTATTGGGACCGGGGACCAACGCATCCACCTCAAGGACCAGACAAACCCGCCCGGTCCGGGTCCGGGCCGGTCTGGGCCGGTCCGATCCAGTTTGCACACCCCTACGACATGCCACAAATAATATAAAATAAGACAACTGTGGCCCACATACCATCATGAGTGTTATATATATATATATATATATAAGTGCATCGTTTGGAGAACAAAAAGCTTCTTTATCCTTATTCATAGTATATTTCGAGAAAGAATTCCTTTGTTTTCACGCAAAGTTGTGTCTTTGCAAGATTGTTCTTGTACTTGCGAGTTTAGTTGCTTTTGCTTCCAGATGATATGGTAATGATCACACAATTTCCACGTTCTTTTTTTTTTCCCTCCTTTGGTCGTGAGAACAGTTTTACACATGCATATATTTGGATAAAATTGTTAAAAAATTCATAAACATATTTCACTTTTATCAATTTAATCCTAAATATTTTAATTCTCCCTGAGACCTAAACCTTTTTCACGTTTTGCTAATTGAGTCTATCTAGCAAATTTTAGCCGGAATCGACCCTTATGTATGGTACACTCGGTACTGGCATGAATAATTTTTAGTAATATTTTAGTACTTTCAATTTTTTTTTTGAAGTTACTAGCGAGGTCGCCGAGCCCTCGCCGGCCGCAGGGGAGACTAGGCCGAAGATGATGAGTTTTTCTTTGTGGTTGTTGCTGCTACTTCTTCTTCTGCTGTTGTTTCTGACGGATGATTCTTTAGATGGATATTACGCATCAGCAATTGGAGACCCTGGAACCCTAACGTTCGAGTCAGCTTCAAAGCTTGGAACTTCTGTCATGAAGTTGGCACGGAGGCTCCGTCTATGCCCAGTCCCCAGATTGTCGATTGTTTCCATTTGCTCTGCCCTTTCTTCCCCGGTTCACCATTTCACTCTCTCTTCCCTCCATTCGTGGTCCTCCCGTCCGTGATGCTCTGGGCGAGGCCAGCATCACCGGCTACAAGTGAGGCGGCATCAGGCCCTCGCCGACCACTTAAAAAAAAGAAAAAAAAGAAGAAAACAAAGAAAGAAAATAAAAAATAAAAAATTCAAAAATATTGGAGTATTATTAAAAATGTCCACGCAAGCAATGCCCTAGATGGGCTCAATTGGATAAACTTGAAAAGGTTCAGGACCCAATCAACAAAATTAAAAAGTTTATGAATGAATTGACAAAACTGCATTGGGTTTAGGACTTCTTGAATAATTTTCCTCACATATTTGTGCGATGGATGTACATATTTGTATTTTTGTAATTTTCGTAATTTTCTTTTGCGAGTTCTTTAAAAATGGGTTCTTATCATTAAGATGATATCTTTGAGAGGTGGGTTAAGATAAGGGTTGTTTTTTGTTGGCCAAAGATTTGGACAACGTGCAAGACCGATAAATTCATTAATCTGTACAATTAGCAAAATATTATATCATTAAAGTTGTACGATTTGCCAAAATCAATGAGCTATTAATATAAATATAGATTTTTTTTTTCCGTGCGCATGCTAGTTCAATCTACGGATTAGTTAGTAGATGAAGATTGGCTGACTAAAACATGGAAACTATTACTAAGGATCACGTGAATCTTGTCTTGCGGTACCCTCTAGAAAACATATTTTAAAGAAATCTGAATAATTATCCAATCATTCCTAAAATTATTGTGTGGATGTCAATTCAATCATAAACTTTTTAATTTTGTAACATAGTCCTAAACCTTTGTGCAAAAATTCAATATAGTTTTTTTGGCCAATTATTGCTAGAAATTGCTAACATGTGGCATGTTGACATGGATACTTTATGGATCGCCACATCGGCAATTGACAGAATGCTTAAATTGAAATTTTGTGCAAAGGTTTAAGACTACATTGACAAAATCGAAAAGTTTAAAAACTGAATTGATATTCATATGATAAATTTAATACTAAACTGGTAATTTTCTCATGAAAATCCGGGGCCATCATCATCTATACAAATGAAGTATATCCATACTGATTTGTTTGCACATAAGCCTACATTTTTTGAACTTTAGTTAACTCATTGTTTTGAAAAACCAAAATTTGCTTTGTCGGGTAAATTGGAGAGCGAAGTGGAGCTGAAATCGCCAGCTTGAGAAATTCTACAGATTTGGAAGCACAGTGCTGGTAAAATTAGGGCGTTGATTATGATTAGCCTCTTAATTATTATTTTTTGTTGTGTATGGTCTCTTTCCTAATTGTCCGGACTTTCCATAAATTATCGACGTATTGTAAAAACTTGAAAAAATATATATTTCAAGAAAGTAAAAATCTTCAACTATTTATTTTTTTTAAATTTCCCTACTCTCTTTTTTAACTAAAATTTTAGATAGAAAATAATCAAGTGGTCCATAAACTTTATCTTAATGTGCAATACCGTTCATGAACTTTCAAATTGTTCAATGGAGCCCCTAAACTTTTGATAAATGTTCAATATAGTCTCTCTATTTACTCAAATGACAAATTAGACATTACTTGATGACGTTGATTAATACATGCCGAGCTAGATTTTTAAAAATGATGAGTCAACATGTCAATCTTTTTTATCCATCTCCTCAGAAAAGGAAATACGACTATGGTTTTAACATGTCTATCGTTATTTGATGAAGTGGATTATTGTATCCTAATTTGAGATGAATATCTTACTTGGATAAACCACATATGAATATTTTCTAGTTGTCCACCGTTTAAATTTAATGGATTGAAAAACACATAAGCGTATTCATTACTGAAATGACGACATTGAATATCTTTTTATATAGTTTAGAGATTCGATTGAATATTTACCAATAGTTCATGGATCACATAGAATAAGTTAAAAGTTCACGGACAACATTGTACATTAGATTAAAGTCCATGGACTATTTATCTCATTTTTTCAATTTTAAACTTCCAAGTTTTTCATCACCTCCATTTTCCTAAACAAAGCCTTAGGGAGTACATGCAGATCTCTTGTCCCAATTTTCATTGAAATTGTTTTTCCATCTCTGCCCAATGATAAACCTAATCAGGTGGCAACTTAGTGTTTCAAGTAAAAGAAGTTTTTGACAAAGAGAAATTAAAAAATTTAATTTATAGAAATTCATTTATTCCTACATCTCGACACAGGTCTGTAAATTGAACAATGTGTTTGATGGTCGATTACTGATCTTCACAAATAAAAGTGATTAAAATCTCTTGGAAAAGATTGATTAGGGCCTGTATGGTAACCATTCTGATTCTCTGATTCTATGATAATTCTGTTTGGTGTAAATGATTCTGATTCTGTTCTCAAAAACAATTTTGGAGCAAAAATAAGAACAAAAAAAAGTTGATTCTGGAAAAAAGAATCACTTTTGAGAATTACAAAATTAAATGAAGTCCCTATCTCTCACTTTTTCTCTTGAGTTCTCTTATCACTTTTCTCTCAACCTAAAATAGAACAAACTCTAATTTTGGTTTTGGAAAAAAGAATCACTTTTGAATCACAAAACAAAACGAAGCCCCACATTTCTCACTTTTTCCTTTTTGTTCTCTTGTCACTTTTCTCTCGACTTAAAAAGAACGAGCTCTTATTTTCAAATAAAAATAAAAAAATAAAAATAATTCGATAAGGTTGGAAACATTCTAAAAAATCATAAAAAATTTCAGAAAATCCCAAGAAATAGAAGAAGCTTGGATTAGGCTAATCTCATTATTGTAAATTTGGCCTAGATTCTCTAGATTTCATAGCTTTTGTTCTTTTTTTTAGGAAAATCATAAACATTTGAAATTAAACCCGAACTACATTTCTCTAAGCCCTGAGGGCTTCGTTAGGGTTTTATGATGCGATTTATCAATGCCATGATTTCTTGATTATGTATTTAATTTCAATGGTTATGATTTGCCTTGATTTATGTACTTTAGACATAGTCTAGTGTTAGAAAATTTTGGAAAAAGAGAAAAATAGCTAGCTATCACGACTTTAAAATTAGGCTAATGGATTATCGGGCTAATTAAATAACTAACCTAGGCTCAAGTCCTATCAAATCGTAACTTAGGTTTATTCTTAAAAAATGTTCAATTGGAGCCGCCACTAATAATTTCTTGGTAGATCGATTAGAAACATAAATAAAATAGCGGGAAAACCATTTTATTTCTATGAAGAACAGAAAATGAGTTTGGGGACTTGATTATATTAATTTAGAAAATTAATGCCATTTCGGTACCAATTTCATGAAAAATCATTTTCCGATTGATTGATGTGATTTGAATGATTGATTTAGAAAAATGTGATGGGGACCATATGATAAGAAAAGATTTGATTTTTTTTTAAATTTTTTTGGATTAAACGCAAGAAAAAAGAAACATTCAAAAGAAAAAAAATTGACCAAAATTAAACAAGAATGCTCATAATACCTATAATTTTAGAATTTTTCCAAAAATTCACTCATTCCCAAATATCTTTTTATCCACTACATCCTCGAAATATGCGAATAGGGGTATAAAACAACATCATCAATTTTGCCATAGGAAATAACACAAAGTTTTATACTAAATTTCCATCTCCAAGATCATTCTAAGGTGTTCAATTTAATTTTTCCGATGAGACAAGACACATTGGGGCATATATTATGAGCATGTTTGTTTAAAATTGTGCAAATTTTATAACAATCAAAGCAAACAAATATGATGAAAATAAAATAAAAAAGAGCCAATTTATTTAAAATTTCAAAAATGATAGAGGCCAAATATGAAATTGGGGATCGCCTTTCCTCGTAAAAATTCCTAATTTAATTTCAGAAATTATCCTTAAGAATTTGGCAAAGTAATTCTGGATAATTCTCAAAAGTTCGGAAAATTATCCAATTCAAAAAATTCATTATCCAAAAATTTGATAACATCCAATACTTATCAGATAAAATCGTCCAACCGACTCAATGGTCATGAGATAATAATTCAAAGCAAAGTTCAAGCGCAACTCAGATATTATCTAATTCAGTTAATTAGATATTATCCCATTTGAATAATCCTTACCCACAACAAGGAGATATAATCGAATAATGAAGGATGAGTTAATTCGAACAACCCTGATAAAAATGAAGACAAAGTTCATCCCCTATCATAGAAAATTTGACCGAGAGAGTATATGTGCCGCAAATCGAACCCCAACTTACCCAAGATTCTTATTTTTTTTAGCTTATCCAATTTGACCTTAGAAAGCCGAACAATTTAATCTTTGAGAAAATGGCATGGTTCCAATTAAATTTCGCCAATTCTCAAGAAAAACTCATTCAAGTCCATTGATTGAATTGAATTTACTAAAAAAAATAAAATCAGAACTCCATATACAAAAAGATCAATTCAGTTTTGAGCATAACTTAGTGAAGAGATGAATTTTTCCATTCCAATTACGTATCAACACGTGACATCAGACACATATGCGTGTTACCAAATTAACAGCCTGAATTGCATTCGAAAGTTTGAGGAAAAATACCTCTTTTCTTGCAATATTCCAGCACCTACGCTAGCTCTGATAATCGCCCAAGACTAGCACTTTTTGAGCTCGATTCGCCATCAGAATACTTCAAACGGTCTAACACGAATAGTAACAAGATTAGACCTTCAAATAATGATAAAACAGGGGCTGATCTACCTCGAACTGCTGAACGGTGGCGCAAATAAGGCTGGACAGCAGGGGGTTTTGGCGGCTTGGAGCTTGCGGATGGGCAACGCCAACATGTTCTGTTGGCTTTGTTGAACCCAGTAGAACTTATTGGATTTTGACGGGGGCTCTCGGCTCTGACTGGTGTTGATGACTTGGTACAGAATCACCAATTCTGCCTCCTGTTCCTGTGACCAATACCATGCATGGAGTGAAGCATTTCATAATTACGTGCACGCCTCTTGCTACTTCTTTGATTGGAATTATTGGCATGTGAAAGACTAATGAGCGTAAGTGAGGCTATGGATGCCTACAAACGCCTATAAAACGCTGCAAAAACAGCTGAATTGTCAAGACATCAAGGATCAAAACCAAAGAAAATGCTGCAACAAGACAAGTCTGTGAGGATTGAACTAGGAATAAAAATTATCAGTGTAAGCCTGCGAATGCTGAAACCGGATGGCTTGAGTGCGGAGAATTCAAAGTATTGGCATCGTTGGAGGGACTTGGAGTAATGACATACATGCCGATGATCGTCTCAGCTGGATAGGTGAAAGCTTGCCTCTTCGTCACGGCTCGGAGATGCGTCGACAAGGTTTCGACCATCGTCGCGGGGGAGTCGCGCGGGAGACTGCATTGATAGCTTCACAGGGAATCAATGGCTGCGAGAAGAAAATCTGAGTCTTCAAAGTTTGGATGATGTTGACCATCTATGATCTATCGTGTATTCTCTTCCCAATTTTGCAATTTTCTGCAAGTGTTGTTTGTGAGCAAAGCAAGAGAGAGATAAAGAAAGAACTATAAATATGTTAAACTGATGAGAAACCTTCCCTTTTTGTCTTCTTCTACATGAGAATATGCATTCCCTCTTCAATCTCTACGCCTATTATATCTCCTGGCCGTGTGACGAATTGTGTGTCCCTTTGACCATGCTGCATATAGAGATCTGTGGCTTCCTTCTCTTGTCTTGAATTGCTCACCTCAAAACCGCTTCTGGACAAAGAATCGTTGAACGCACGGCCAACACTTTAAGTTGTATCGTGGTCGTGGATGCTTTGATGACGATTTGCTCTCTATGCTTCAGAGAGTTTTTCAAGGGTTCCACCGTGGGAACCTTCATCAAGCAATCTTCATCTAATTTTCTCTTGAAGACTATTGTGAAGCTCTCAATGGCCATATATGAATTGAATTGGCCTCTGAACTCTAGCTATAGGTAATAAGGGACCCTAGAATTCATTATTAACTATTGGACTGATCTTCAAGAATCCGAATCTTGCAAAATTCCTCAAAGTTTCAGCCATTAAAAATGTACGTAGGGCCAGCCCAAATTTTCGTGTGTGTGGGCCATGTTACGTTCTTTCGTGCTAAAATCGGGCCTCAATTAAATAAATAAATAATTAAGGGCCTCTATAAACTAAGTGGACTTGAAAGAATTAAATCGAGCTTGAGATGTGTCCAAATAGCTTAGTAACAGCACAACCTCATCCCATTTTGCCGAAAATCTCCACCTTAAGCCTGATCCAGTTGTCTGTCAAATTTAAGCTCAGTTGCTTTGCGTTTGGTCTAAATGCAAAATAATGCATGATTGATAGAAATTAAATATGAAATGCATGACAAATTGATTTTTTGGTGAGAATTATGACCAATTCTTATTTTTATGCTTGTATGAATGATTTTATAAAAATCAAAATTTAGGTGTTAACATCAGCGTGAATACTTAGCAATCTCTCGTTCTTAAGTTTTGGATGAGTTAAGATTGAGATTTGATTTTCTAGAACCAAAAATGCGCACAATGCAAGGTAGTGTAGTGCATTTTCCTTTCAGAAACGAGGGTATCGCTCGTGTCGGTTAATCGCTTACTCAAAAGAGTCGAATGAAACTCCACAATAAATGGCGAAAATGACTCGTGATGATTCTTGATATTTATTCTTACATTTCAATATGCAATATGTTATATAAGAAAATCAATATGAATTGATCTTCGATTAATTCGAAATGTAGGATGAAATTTCACAAAGTAACTACGTAATTATTTGACTTAAATGACAAAAAATGGGAAGAGCAATTGTTTTCGGGGACATAAATTTTGTGTAGTTACCATACGCGGTTCTGTTCTAGGGACATAAATTTTATGCAGTTACCAATACGTTCTGATTCTCTAAAACTCATCAGAAAAAAGTCATTTTAATCAAAATCATTTTTCGGATTAGAATGGCTGCCATACAAGCCTTTATTGAACCTTTTGGGATGTGGTTTCCTATAAACGAGTTTGATAACACTTGTGTCTAATCGTAATCGTTGCCGAACTTCTTCGACAAACAGTATTTGGGTTCAATTGTGGATTTCGTTGGCCATTTACCTCCCATGCAGTAATCGTGATATGGTTGGATTGCCTACATAAATTGGCATGTTAGGCCTAACAAGAATACTCATATTATGTGGTACCAATGAAGCCACTCACCTTACATTTTCAAAATTTGGAAATTTAATGGCCTGTCGACTAGTTTGATTTGTCAAATTTATTGTCACCAATTTGGTTGTTTTGACCAACACTATTAGCATAAATAAATGGAGAGGGATTAGGAACATACTGTGTTACCACTGGATTGACTAGTGGTGATTAATTGGGCGACTCTGGCCTCGAGAGAACACTCTTCACAGCATTAATGGTGATAAGCTTGATTATGTTTGACATGTGACTCACAATTTAGTAGCTCATATTGTTTCGCTACTACCTCTTCACAGTAGCCAAGATATGTGGATTTAGTGTAACTTCTCTCCATTTTTCTTCAGTACGTCGAGGAAGATGTCTCCCATTAGATTGGCCTCCTTCTGTCACTCGATCAATGACTGAATATTCGGAGTGCGCTGCAACTTCGTCACCAGTTTATGGCAATTGATTATTGCTGACAACATTATTAGACTCTTGCTGATTTCTGATTCTTGCCGTCGTAGTCTCCTTGAATCAACAAAATTCATTCTACTGAGTGTGCCAAGCAGATATTTCACTGGAATTGAATCGCCACTGGAATATCTTGCAAATTCTAGACATCTTAGTGGGGGAATTGGATACCCACTTCCGATCGATTTCTTATTTGAGTGCGCCCTCATAAGGGAGAGTTCTTTCTAGTTTTTTCAATCGACAAAGAATGTAAATGGTCCCCTGTTGATTTTGGAGAAAGTATATGACAAGAAATTTACTAATATGAAAACCTGACGCAACTGCAGCAAGCCATTTAAATTGCGGAAAAGTAAAGACAAAAATAAATTTGCAAAAACATGGAGTTCTATGATTGATAGGGGGATTTACAACGAGTATGTGGCTATTTAAAACCTCCAATTGACGTTACAAATGGGTATTAAATTAAAAAAAGATAACTCCCTAATATTAAATGCAAATCAAATAACTTTCTAATCCTAAGGCTACAACAACACTGATCAATAAGAATTTACAACACTCTTATCTATAAGAAGTTACAAAAATCATTAAGTAACAACACTAAACGTAACCACCCAACAATTACTTATTATCTAGTAAGCTTATCTGAAAAAAGTTACATATCCGAATATATTGCTACTCAAGAGGCACATGTTGTTATTGGAGACTTCATTCCTAGCAAAGATTCTCGATAATTGATGCTTGCTGCCGATAACTTCTTTGGTGGGTTGTCGACTATTTTTTTCATCGATGAGTTTTGTTGTTCACTAAACTCTGCTATTGTTGACTAAGTCTGCCACTGTCAACAATGGTGTGACTTTCCTATTTATTTGGACTTTAATCAATCCTTGTGCCACTTCCACTGATGTGCCACCTACCAATGTCTTAGACACCCAGGGTGTTAAGTCAACTTGTGCTCAAGTTGATGGTGGATGGCAACAAGTGAGGAGGAAGCAAGGCGGCAAAGCGAAGACTGATGCCTTGGGCCCTGCTATTGATATGTCTACTGATGTGTTGACCCCTACTGCTAGGGTGGATGTTCCCGTGCCTACTGTTGAGGCGATGGCTTCGCCTCAAGATGTGTCCGAACCTGTGTTGTTTGTGGTAGCCGAACCAGTTACCGAGATCATTGAACGGGACACCTCCGGGGACAACTCTATGGCTGCATCTGTTCTGGAAGTGGATGGAGATGAAGTCACTAGCAGCTTGGGTAGTGAAAAGGTGGATGATCCTTCATCTTCTTCCCCTTCTCCCCCTTCCCCTCCAAACACCAGATCTCAAACTACTATTTTTGCTCCCATATCTGAAGCACATGAGTCACCGCCTCCTTTGCTCATTGAAGTCGTTTTGCCCACCACTGCTTCGGTGATTAGTGCCCCCTCCTCTCCCATAGCTGACACCACTAGGAAGACGCGAGGAGGCAAGAAGAAGCGGTAATCCCCTTCTTTCCTTTTCCTTGTTATATATGTATTTTGGAGTTTGGAATATTAGGGGTTTAGTTAACCCCCTTAAACAAGCTGAGATTCGGAACCTTGTTCGATCAAACCATCTTTCCTGTATTGGCATTTTAGAGACGAAAGTTATGGAGTCTCTTTTTGTACATATTTCTGCTGGGTTGATACCAGGTTGGTATTGGACTTCCAATTATGAATTCTCTCCTCGGGGTAGGATATGGATTGGTTGGGACCCTCAGGCTGTCGAATTAGAAGTTCTTACTTCTTCTGGTCAGATGATACATAGTCAGCTGAGATTGAAGGATATGGACAGGTCATGCCATTTCTCGGTCGTATATGGTGACCACACCTTTGTTGCTCGTAGAACCCTCTGGTCTGAACTTGTTCGGTTGAGCTGCACTGAGGTTCCGTGGATTGTCTCTGGGGATTTTAATGCCATTCGAGATCAGAGTGACAGAGTGGGTAGCTCTAATACATGGATTCCTGCTTTTGATGAGTTTGGTAATTGTATTGTCCAGGCTGGCCTTGATGATCTCAGATATGTGGGCCATAGATATACTTGGTCTACGTCTTCGGGAGAATCTCGGAAGCAAAGGAAGATCGATCGTGTGCTTATCAATCAACATTGGAGTAGTGCCTTCTCTTTCTCTGAAGCCGCGTTTCTGGCCCCTGGGATCTCTGATCATTCTCCTATGATTGTGAGAATTGTCCCTCCTCCGCCATCTAGAAAGCCTTTCAAATTCTTTAACTTCTGGTTGACGCATCCGTCTTTTAAAGATATTGTAGCTCAGGTGTGGGATTCTCCCGTCTTTGGCACTTCTATGTACATACTGTGTACAAAGCTAAAGATTCTTAAAGTTCGGCTCAAACAGCTTAACAAAGAGTCTTTTTCAGATATTTCTAACCAAACTGCCCAGGCCAGATTAGCTCTTATATCTACACAAGATGCACTTGTACTGGATCCTCTGAATCAGGTATTGGTTGATACTGAGAAAGTACAACTTCGGGCGTTCTCGGTTTTGAGACTCAAAGAGGAGTCTTTTTTCAAACAAAAGTCTAGGATTCAATGGCTCAAGGAGGGAGATCTCAATACAAAATACTTCCACCATGTTGTAAACAAGAAACATCTTCGTAACCGTATGCTCTCGGTTACACTCTCTGATGGATCTGTTTTGACTGAGCCGAGCCTTATTCAACCTCATGTGGTCGGCCATTTTGAGAATCTGCTCAATGGTGCCCCCATTATTGTTCGGCCCGGGATCCAAGAGGTTCGTCAGTTTGTTGGGCGTGCTTTGGAGGCTGACCAGATCACCTTCCTATCTCGGCAAGTCTCGGCTATAGAAATTCGCAACACTATGTTTTCACTTGCTAGAGGTAAGGCCCCAGGCCCTGATGGTTTTAATGTCGATTTTTTCATTTCATCTTGGGATGTTGTTGGTGCCTCGGTTATTGCGGCTGTCAAGGATTTCTTTGAGACAGGCTCCTTACTTAGAGAATCCAACACCACTATCCTCTCACTAGCTCCGAAGATCCCCAATGCCTCGACGTTGAATGACTTCCGTCCTATAGCTTGCTGCAATACCATATATAAATGCATCACAAAGATCCTAGCGAATCGAATTGCATCGGTTTTACCCTCTATTATAGGCCCCCCTCAAAATGCCTTTGTTAGGGGTAGGAGAATTAGTGACAACATCTTGCTTGCTCAAGAATTGTTTGCCGGATTTCACCGTGACACATATTCCCCAAAATGTGCCATTAAGGTTGATTTTCAGAAGGCTTATGACACTGTGGACTGGGAGTTTCTTGGGTTGGCGTTGGATGCTTTTGGATTCCCGAAATCTTTCATCAAATTGATTATGGCTTGTGTCACTTCACCCAAGTTCTCAATATCCATCAATGGAGAACTCCATGGTTTCTTTCCAAGTAGTAGGGGTATTCGGCAAGGGGACCCTGTCTCTCCTTATCTCTTTACTATTGTTATGGAAATTCTCACTGGTATCCTCAACTCCAAGACCAGACTTCCGGGTTTCAAATATTATTGGCGATGCAGACCTACTCGGATTTCACACCTTTTCTATGCCGATGATGTACTGTTATTTGCCGAGGCAAACATGGGCTCCATCACCTTGCTTAAGGAGGGTTTGGAGCTTTTCTCGAGCTAGTCCGGTCTATACCCGAATGTCAACAAAAGTGAGGTATACCTCTCTAGTGCTTCAGCTGACCTGAGTGAGCAAATTCTCCATACTCTTGGCTTTCAACAAGGTAACCTTCCTTTTCGATACCTTGGGGTACCAATCATAGCCTCTAGACTTACTCAAGCCGATTGTAATATATTGGTCAATACTATCACTGCTAGAGCTCAGTCCTGGACAGAACGTTTTCTCTCTTTTGGAGGACGTTTGCAACTTATTAAATCTGTCTTACACGCCATCCATGTATATTGGGCGAGCGTTTTTACCATTCCGTTGTCCATTTTATCTCGGATTGAACGTATTCTTAGACAGTTCCTTTGGAAAGGCTCGAACCTAGGAGTTGGCGGTGCTAAGGTGTCTTGGGTAGATGTTTGTCTCCCTAGGGATGAGGGGGGTCTGGGTATTCGCAGGCTTCTTGACTGCAATAGAGCGGCCACACTCAAACACATTTGGATTCTTTTCACCGATAAGGAATCACTGTGGTGTAAATGGATACACTCTACTTTCCTGAAGAACATAAGCTTCTGGGTGGCGTCCAAGCCCACTATTTGTTCGTGGGCATGGAAGAAGATTCTTGATCTTCGTTGGGAGTTCTATTCGAGCTTTGGATGGAGGATTGGCAATGGTCGATCCATTTCTTTCTGGTTTGACCTGTGGCACTCTAGGGGTCCGCTTTACAAGCTTTTCACCAATAGAGAGATCTTCTCTTCTCGCATTCCTCGTGACAGCTCAATTCGAGATTTCTTCTCCTCGGTGTGGGACCCTTCGGCTGTTTTGTCTTCTCTTACAACTTTGGCGGGTGCGGCTCCAGTTTTTGTCGAGGAGAGGGAAGACCGTTTGATTTGGCAGGGACATCCTTCAGGCACTTTCTCAGTTTCGTCGGCTTGGGAGTTAATCAGGCCTAGAGGACAACGTGTTCCTTGGCACTCCTTTATCTGGGATCGGTTCATTGCCCCGAAACATGGATTTCTCCTCTGGCTCATCATGCTCAATCGTCTCCCTACGCAGGTTAGGCTTCTATCTTATGGCAGAATTTTGGATGCTACCTGCCCTTTTTGTCATAGTAGGCCTGATTCCATTGAGCACCTCTTCTTTGCTTGTCCTACGTCGGGCTCTCTTGCATTATTTTGGGCTTCTAATTGCAACTTGGCTTGGCGGAATATGTCTTGGTCGGACACAATCTGTTGCGCCATGCGAGAATTTAGCGGTCGCTCTTTTTCTCACCGAATAGCTCGCTTCTCCTTTGGTGTTCTATGTCATATGATCTGGATCGAGAGAAACCACATTCTCTTTAGGAACAAGCAGTTAATTATACCCGCTCTCCTCCATTATTTTCGAAAAGTGGTAAGGGACAAAGGCTTCACCTTTCGTCGTGTTGAAGACAATCTCAGCAACAGACGGGTGCAAAGGAATTGGGGTATCGCCACATCCATTTTTGATGACGGTCCTCTTGCTTCTTAGTATTTTGGTGTACTTGGCTTTTTCTCTAGACTTTGTTTTTGCTGGCTGTTCAGTCTTGGTGCTTACCTTATGTAGCTCACTGCTTGCTCCGGGCATTGTTTAGCCTATGGTCCGTAGGATTTAGCCATTGATGTATTTTATAATGCCTTACACCTTTGCACCCCTTTAGGACACATCTAAGTGTCGTGATGGGTTCGAGGATTTTGTGTTTGGCATTTCCCTTGTACTTGGCGCGTTGGAAAGTGTTTTATAAACTTACTTTACCAAAAAAAAAGTAATGTAAAAATTTTAAAAAGAAAATATTTCAAGAAAATAAGAATCTTCTATTTTTTTAAAAAAAAATTTCCCTCCTCATTGAAATTCTAAACTTTTAAAACCTTTTCACCCAAATTTTCATCACCCACGTTTTTCCCTCAATTCCCAAACAAAGCCTCGAGGAATAGATGCAGATCTTTTGTCCCATTCTTATGATTCGTGACATATGTCCACCTATTTTTTTGGATTCGAGACAACGTGGAGATCTTTTCAAACGTCGATATCTTGGCTAGATCTTGACGACGAGGCAGCTACTGTATAAACTGTTGCCTCAATCATTAGCTGTTTTTTTTAAAAAAATAAAAAAATAAAAAATCATTAGCTGGTTAAAGGTCACAGATACAGGGCGATTGGAGGGAGGGAGAGACATTGGGTTTTGTTGTTACGGGCAGGAGATATGTGATTACGGTTGCTTACGGTTCTTTTGATGGGATATAATTTTACCAAGTTGAGTTCACTTAGAATTACTTTTGTGAACAAATAAATTCAAGCAATCTGTCATGACAGCAATGTTAATTTCGCTGCCCGACAATTATGATAACCGTAGGCATTGAATAGTCATAGTTTTTAAAAGCTCGATTGTATGTGCCATACAGAAAAAACATATTAAGTGTGTAGAATAATCCAAAGAAATCCACCCAAATATGCGGATGGTAATATCTATATAGAGAAAGGCTAAGTATACCGAGAATATATCACAAAATTGTATGCTAAGTGACTGGACAAGCTTTTTATTGGTTCTGGACAAACTTTGTAGACCAATCTCAGCATATCTAGTGTTGAGACTGGTGTATAATAATTGTTAGGAGCGTAGAAGAAAAAGCTCAATACCTTCAATCTGGAAGATTGTGAAGAAAGAGCCTAACTTTGAACCCATCACTACATCTAGTTAGACTTGTCTCCGCTCTAAAGACTTGAACCAATTAGTTATTCAGCTAAACTAATTGCTCCATCTTATGCCACATTTTGAGAGTAGGGTGAGTAGTTTCAGTTTTCGTATATGTTTCAGCTAGAAATTGAAACCAACCCGTTAGAATAGATTTTTCATTTCTTGGAACCTAGAACTATCCTGCATACCCCGGAACCTCGTTACCTACCCTATCACATGTTCCAAGGTTGGTTTTAGGGTGTATCCAGGTTGCACCTGTAATTTTAATTGAACAATTACAATGAATGATTGCCTTTAATTGCCAACACTTGCTGCTGATCACAACAAATATTTAAAAAAATTACCAAAAAAGTTCTAAACCTAATACAATTGTGCCAATTCAGTCATTTGGTCGATTCAGTCCTAAACCTTTTGCAATTACACCGATTCAGTCTATCCATCAAATTTTGTCCGACCAGCGCTGATGTGGACGTCGGTCGGCCGACAACCTAATATTTTGGTAATTTTCTCACTAATATTTTGACACACCAATAAACATGAAACATTCACAAAGTAAAAGTCTTTGTCATAAATATTGCGAAAAATTGAAGCTTAGACTAGGGGTTCTAGATTACACACCCATCATCGGACACCATGGAATGTCATAAAATCGCACGAAGACATTTACAAAGAAAAACACAAACTTTTTATGGGTTAAGTGTGACACATGCCTAGAACTTGGAGCCTATTCATTGAAACAAGTTAGCCAAATTTGAGAACTTGGAACCTATCATGCATTTCTTGGAGCCATGCTCATTCATATTTGCAAGATCCAACTATGAGACTGTATCGACAAAAGAAAAAAAAAACTCTAAGCCTATCAATTTATCTAATGAGAACCACCTTCACCTCCAAAAGATTAAACCAATGATTTATTGAGCCAAATTAGTTGCCAATAGCAATTTGACAGGTAGATACAATTAGTAAACATATCAAGGTCCACGTGAATCATGATGTGTGGGACCTGAATTAGAGACGGCAATGGATACCAAAGTCTATATAAGACACAAGGCACACTACTTTTTTCTCACCACTGGCCAGTGTTCTAACAAACTTGGTGAATTTCGGTGTCTCAATATTAGTGCCAGCATGGCTAATTTGCGAGGAAAACTAGAGGCTGAAGTCGAGCTGAGATCACCAGCTGACAAATTCTTCAAGGTTTGGAGGAGCGATTCCCACAAAATGCCTACCGTCACCTCCAAAAACATTCAAGGAATCAAAGTTCATGAAGGTGACTGGGATCAGCATGGAGCTATCAAGATTTGGAATTACACCGTTGGTAATTCATTCAATCTAGTCTCTAACTTTCAATGTTGTCATAGAAATTAATTTGATAACCCTGCCTAACTTTTGCCGGTGCGATTTTATAGATGGCAAATCCGAAGTGTTCAAAGAGAAGGTCGAGTTCGATGATGCCAACATGTCGGTCACCCTGAACGGCATCGAGGGCCACATCTTTGACACGTATAAGGTTTTCAAGTCGGGGTGCAAGCTCAACCCAAAGCAGCAAGGCAGTCTGGCCAAGCTGAGCATTGAGTACGAGAAGCGCAAGGCGAGTGACCCTAACCCCGACAAGTACATGGCTGTGTTAATGGACATGACCAAGGACATCGATGCTCACGTTCTAAGTGCATGAAGGAAAAAGATCATGGCATGACCGTGATCATGTGTGAAGTTGTGCTGTATTATACTTGATCTTTCTAGTGCTTCCATGTATCTAGACCCAATAAATCAAGCTAGTTGATCAGGTGATGTGAAGTATCGGCATCGTGTATTATGTTCTTGTGTAATCGTGCTTGCAATAAAACTTGCGGTTTTTGCAGAATGACATAGTTATGGGGAGGCTAGTACATGCTTTGATTTTTTTTTTTTAAGTTAAGTATGTATATGACTTTTCAATACGCTAAGTATAGTAAATGCTTTGATTTGATCCCTCCATAGATGAATATTCACGATTTCCAATCAATTTAAGAGCTTAATACCTGGTTGCACTTTGAACGTGTATACTTAAACATTCAGAGAGAGAATTCCTTTCTTTTCTTTTCTTTTGTCACCGTGGCCAGAGACTATAGCCTTGCCCAGACAATCACGGCCACGGACAAGGGTTGTGGTGCCCTCTCTGTGACCCTCACCTGTAGCCAGATAGGGTGTCGTTGCCTTTGCTAGCAGCTGGCAACAGCTCGACTACGCTCGTCTGCCACATTAAGAAAAAAAAAGAAGAGAAAAGAAAAAAAATGGTCCATGTCAGTACTGCCATGTCACCTTGGATGATTGGCGTCCACGTCAGTGATTTTAGACCAAAATTGGCCAGATAGATTCAATTGACGAACACATATGTTAAGGAATGTAGTTAATATGAAATGGACAATTCAAAATTCTAATTTTGAATTAGTCCATTAATTTAGTAATATTCTATAGTTAATACTGCAACGGACTAGTTTTGAATTAGTCCATTAATGTTGTTATTTCTATATTTAATATTGTAATGGACTAATTCAAACCTTGAAAAACTCTATATATACAAAGGCTATCATAGAGTTATTAAGGATAAGCAAAACTCATTCTCAAACCTAGAGTCTATTTCTTACATGCGACATCGATGGGCTAATTCAAAATTAGAATTTTGAATTGTCCGTTATATATTAACTACATTCCTTAACAACATAAAAATGTTTAGGACTCAATTGGCAAAATTAAAAGGTCGTAAAATTGAATTTGCAAAGGTGCTATATGTTTAGGATTTTTTGGATAATTTTTCTTATGACTTTATCTCGGGGTACAACACGTATATTTCAATAAGTAAAGGATGCAAACTGAATAAGGGAAGAAGGTTATGAATGATTCAGTTGCCAAGCTTAGCTCCTTATCTTAAAAATCCTCGCAAATGGGATAGAAGTAGCGTACTGGTACGTCCCTTTCCCAAAAGACGAATTTGTAGAAATATTCTCGATTCTTGAGTGATGGAATGAAAAAATCTCCTAGTATTAGGGTTGAGATATGACATGTGAGTATGACCACAGCATGAAAGGCAGACTATAAATTGGAGTACCTCCATTTTTTTTTTATGCAAGGATGATTTTGTAGAAGTGTTGTCAAACCGTCAAATCAGATGATGTCTTCACTAATGGATTGAAGGCATAACCTCACATTAGCATTGGGATGAGCCTGAAAGTTCACGATGTATGATGAGCAAGTTTATATTATATACCAAGATCTGATGAGGATTTATGCGGGGAGTGCCTAAGAAATATAAGGAATATAACAAAAATTTTAGAATTGGTATAGTTTGCTTAGTTCAGGAAATCCACTTTTTAAAGGTATAAATTTTGAATTTGCTGTTATTTTGTGATATATATATATATATATATCTTTTTTAGGCAACAGGTTTTCCTATCACGAATAAGTGTAACGCTTGGAGAACAAAAAGCTTCTTCATCCTTAGTCGTAGCACATCACAAGAGAGAATTCCTTTGTTTTCACGCAAAGTTGTTTCTTTGCAAGATCATTCTTGTATTTGTGAGTTTAGTTGCTTTTTAGTGCTTTGAGATGATATGATAATGATCGCACAACTTCCACATTCTTTTTCCCCCTCCTTTGACCATGAGAACAATTTTATGCATGCATATATTTGGATAAAATTGTCCAAAAAGTCGTAAACATATTATACTTTTGGCAATTTAGTCAAATATTTTAATTTTTCTAATTAAGTTCTACGTTTTTACGTACTTTTTGCCAGTTGAGCCGGAAATCGCTACCGTAGACGCGGCCATTTCCGCATGGCACCGTCGGCACTGACATTAATAATTTTTAATAATATCTTGATATAATATTAATGTGTAATTATATGTATATTGGAGTATTTCTGTAATTGTATTTATCTATACCCTTGTTGTAATTAGTCGCTCATATAAATACATCTTACACAACCCTAGTTTGGGTTGAGCCACAATAAACACTCTGTCGTTATTTCTCTCTGACTCTAAACTTCAACATGGTATCAGAGCAGGAAAACGCATCACGTTCTTCGACAACTTCGTCTCAAATCAACACCTCCTTTGCTCCAATTACCACCTCAACAATGTTCGGTACATCTACGAATTTTTCTTCTTCTCTACCATCTCTTTGGTCATCATCTTCTTTTTCTGCTAATCCCAATTTCCCATCATCTCTTAATAATATACCGCCCCCCTTCGCCTCTTCTTCTCTTTTTCCTACTGCTCCGATCTTTGTTGCTGCTCCAATTACTAGCATGCAATCAACCTCGTCATCTCTCCTTCCCAATATCACTAATCTTGTCTCCATCAAACTTGATGCGGATAATTATCTCTTGTGGAAATCTCAGTTTGAATCGATTCTAATCTGCAACGATCTGCTGGGATATGTGGATGGATCTTTTCTATGTCTGCAAAAGCTTATCAATGATCATAATGGTACTGTGGTGGTCAATCCTTCTTATTCAATGTGGGTCAAGACGGATCAATGTGTTCGTAGTTTGATTAACTCAACCCTCACAGTTGAGATTTTTCGTGAAGTTCATGATCTTCGGACATCTCAGGAGATTTGGCTTGCTCTAGCGCGACGCTTTGCTGATCGATGCACGGCCAAAGAAATTGGATTGAAGCTTGATTTTCAGAACGCCGTCAAGAAACCAGATCAGTCAATGTTTGATTTTCTTTAGCATTTGAAATCAATTACAGATTCCCTCACCGCAATCAATTGCTCCGTCTCTGATAAGGATTTGGTGATTCAAGCCCTTAATGGGCTCCAATCAGAGTATGGTCCTTTTGTCACAATGGTCACCAATGGTCCTACTATTCTTTCCTTCAATGATCTGCGGTCACGTCTACTTATACAAGAAGAACGATTTCTCCGAAAATCGATTGGCTCATCTTCATCTGATATTCATCATGCTTTGATTGGACAATCCACTTCACCTAATCCACCGTTTCGAGGGAGCCGTGGTGGATGTAATTTTAGGGGCCAAAGATCTGGTCGAGGACAGGGTGGATGGTTCTCATGTGATCAATCGGTTTGGCGAGCCTCGAATGATCGATTTAATTCACAGTCATTATCTGTCCCCTATGCTGAACGATTCTCGCCTTCCTCTAATAGACCTCGTGGTGGTTCGAGGCCCTATGTTCCTCCATTCACTCAAGGAGGCATTCTTGGATCTAGGCCTTATGTTTCTTGTCAGATATGCAATGGGGTTGGGCACACTATGCTGCAATGCCGACAAAGATTTAATCATGCCTTCACAACAACGGATCTATCGGATTCCTTCTCAGCTCTCTCAGTTGGTGAAGCCTATGATCCAACGTGGTATCTTGACAGTGGAGCGTCGGCACACATGACTAGTGATATTGGTAAAATCCTAAATCCTAAATCCTAAACCCTTTTATGATTCGACAAAAGTTTCTGTTGGTGATGGTCGTTTATTGCCTATTAAGCAAGTCGGTAAAGCTTTTTTACATACTAATTTTCGATCTTTGCTGTTATCGCCTGTAGGGGTGTGCAACCGGACCGGGTTCACCCAGTACTTGGATCGGCCCACCCGAAAAATAGGGTCGGGAACCGGGTCGGGCTCAAACCGGTCCGGGTTCCGGGTTCAAAATTTGGGAACCGGTTAAAATCGGTCCGGGTTCCGGGTCTAAGTAAATACCTACCCGGACCGATTTTTAGAACCGGTTTTTTAGTTATTATTAAAAAAAAATGAAACCCTAGTCTACTCCCTTTTATCGCTCGTTGCGCCTCCAATGTTCGCTCTGTTGCTCACGGCCTCCTCTCACAACCTCCTCACCTCTCCTTCTTCTTCTTCTTCTTCTTCTTCTTCTTCTTCATATCTCACCATCATCGACGCCGCGGTAGCGCCAACCTCCACGAGGAGCGCGGAGGAGGAAACTGAGGACGAGCCTTCCAGCCTCTTCTTTGATCTCCGGACTTTCCAGATCGGCTGTGATCCATTTCCCCTTCCGGATCGGAACCCGCCAGCCTCGATCTTGCGGGTACCGGAGCCCCAAGAAGCTCCTCTCCCTCAACCTACTCCGGCTCGCCCTTCGTCGGGGTCTATTCCCAGGACTTTACTCCGTCACTGCGGTTTCGTTTCGGTTTACAAGGTAGGAGGATCTCTCCACCTCGGTTTGTCGACAATCTCCCTCGATTTAGGTATTTTATGGCGATTTATTTTTACCAAACAACGGCTACACAGCCGTTGTGGTCGTCTCAGGCTGCGGTAGGGCAAACATGAACCCACCGCCTCCGCCACCGTTACTTACGCCGACGCTCCATGGCGCACTCCCCTGGAACCTTCCGATGTCTGAAGCTGGGTTGGTGTTGTAGTGGGTGTGCTCAGAAGGCCACAGAGAAGCGGCGGGCGACGAATCAAACCCTAGCTGCGGAGTTCCGGAGAAGACCACGTGATGGTCATGTTACTGGGGTCGCAGCAAAACAAGGTCTTGGAATGATTGCAGGGAGAGGCGAAGATCTTGGCTCTGGCTACTGGTTCTCCACCTCTTTAGATCTATAGATGGAACCAGATCTACTAACTAGCTGAAATTATTTTAGATATCTTGCTAATTAGTCTGAAGTCTGGCAAAGCTTTAGTTCTCATTTTTTGAGATCTTCAAGGGAAGTTTGAACCAGTAAAAATTCCATACTTCCAATTACAGAGTATTAGAGAAATCATGTGAAACTTGTCTTCTGCCCAATTAGCAACTTATGTTGATTCCAATCTTTGCTCGTGATGATAGCGATTCCGTGTTCCCATACAGAAAAAAGAAAGCCTAAGTTGTCCCCGCCATGGATTTTTTTGTTTTCTCGAATCCCTGTACTTTGGAGCACAGCTGCTAACATTTGGGAATTCCGCATTTGCAATTTCTGCTCAGTGGACTAACATTGCAATTTATTGCTCCTTTTATAGGTGCTCATTATTTTGATGGAAAAAAGGAAAACAGGATAAACAGGGTGAACCCGATACCCGGACCGAAAAACAGGGTCGGTTTCAAAATAGGTTCCAAGACAAAGAGGGTCGAGTATCTGTTCCAAAAAGTGGGAACCGGTTATAACAGGGTCTAGGTCTGGAACCGGCCCACCCGACCCATGCTCACCCCTAATCGCCTGTATATCACGTCCCTAAACTTGCTCGTGATCTTCTCTCAGTCACTCAACTTTGCCGTAAAAATTCCTGCACTATTGATTTTAATGGTTCATCCTTTTCTTTGAAGGACAAACGAACCGGGAAAGTTCTCTTCCAAGCTGATTCTTCTTATGGTCTTTATCCAATTTCCAATTCATTGGTGTCCTCTCACTCGCAACCTATCGTGGCTTCTTCTGCTTCACTCACTCGCTGGCATGCTCGTCTTGGTCATCCAAATAAACAAGTTTTGAGTCGTGTCTGCAATTCTAGTTCTAGGTCGGTATAATGTAAGTCTTGTCTTGTTGGCAAACACATCGATTGCCTTTTGAGTCTGTTGATCATCGTACTTCTTTTCCTTTAGTTGTAATTCACTCTGATGTATGGACGAGTCCCATTTTATCAAATTTTGGTTTTAAGTATTTTGTGTTGTTCGTTGATGACTACTCTCGATTCACGTGGATTTTTCCGATGAAAAATAAATCTGAAGTGCCTACTCATTTTCATCGCTTCCGTTGTTTCATCGAAAATCTGTGCAATGCAAAAATAAAATTCCTACAAATTGATGGGGGATGTGAATATACCAGTAATTCGTTCAAAACATATTTATGTGAAAATGGTATTCTTCAACGCATTTTTTGTCCTGATACTCCATCTTAAAATGGTTTGTCAGAACGCAAAATCAGACATTTAGTTGAAATGTGTCGAACCTTATTAATCCATGCTCATATGCCTCCCTCGTATTGGGTTGATGCTCTTTTCACTGCCGTTTACACTATTAATCGGCTTCCTACTCCTGTCTTATCCGATATTACCCCTTTTCATTGTCTGTTTGGGTTTAAGTTTGATTTTTCGTTCTTTCGAGTTTTTGGTTGTGCTTGTTATCCTTTTCTTCCATCTCATGTCTCCCATAAACTTGCACCTCATTCTATGCCATGTGTCTTTCTTGGGTATGCGTCAAATCACAAAGGTTATCGTTGCCTTGATCGGTCAAGTGGTCGTGTTTTTATTAGTCGTAATGTTCGGTTTGATGAGGAGAATTTTCCCTTTTCACAAAGTCCTTCGACTCTTAATTCATTAAATAATTCTTTCAATTTAATTCATTCCCTTATTATTTCCTCCAATCAACCAATTCTTCCTTCTACCTCCATTGAGCATCCATCTCCACCTCCACCTCTCTCGAATACTCGGAGCCAACCTCTTAATATATCTCTCTCCACTTCTCAATCTACCCAATCTGATTCCAATTCTTTTTCATTTTCACCGCTTTTCCTTTCGAACCCACTCAATGTGTTCCAATCTAACTCGACTTCTAACCAAATTTCTTCTACATCCGATTCACAAATTCTCTCTACATCTCCACTTAGTTCATCCACTTATGTATCATCTCTTCCCACTCATCCTATGCAAACTCGTGCTAAATCTGGCATTTCTAAACCAAGGAAAATTTTTAATCTCTCTAATTGTTTTCATGAAGAGACACCGACTTGCTATTCTAAGGCTATTCTTGACCCACGTTAGAAAGCGGCCATGGCAGATGAATTTAACGTCTTGGTCACTAATCACACGTGGGATCTTGTACCACCCGACCCTTCTAAAAATTTAGTTGGTTGTAAATGGGTTTTTAAGATCAAGGAAAAATCCGATGGAACTATTGAACGCTTCAAAGCTCGTCTAGTTGCACAAGGATTTAAGCAACAAGCAGGATTGGATTATGATGAGACTTTTAGCCCGGTCGTTAAACCCGCTACAATTTGGGTTGTTCTCTCTATTGCTATTTCATCAGGATGGGATATTCGTCAACTTGATGTCAAGAACGCCTTCTTGCACGGCATTCTTTGTGGGGAAGTTTACATGCGCCAACCTCCCGGTTTCTTTAATGCCGAATATCCAAAGCATGTGTGCCGTCTCCAAAAAGCCATTTATGGTTTAAAGCAAGCTCCACGTGCGTGGTTTCTTCGATTCAGCAAATTTTTTTATTATCATTGGGTTTCATGGCAAGTAAGGCTGATCCTTCGTTATTTGTCTATGCTTCTTCTCGGGGTCGTCTATATCTTCTACTGTATGTTGATGATATCCTTGTCACCGGTGATACTCCTAATTTATTACGGTCTTTGATTACTCGCCTCTCACAAGAATTTGCTATGAAGGATCTTGGTCCACTTCATTATTTTCTTGGCATTGAAGCTCATCACCGATCTACCGGTACGCTTTTATCTCAAGCTAAGTATGTTGATAGCCTTTTGCTTAAATTTGACCTTGCCAAGGCAAAGCCTGTTTCTACTCCCTTGGCATCGAAAACTCTATTATCTATTGATGATGGTGAGCTTCTTACTTCCCTAATGCTCTATCGACAAATGGTTGGTGCTTTGCCGTATGTGTCCATGACTAGACATGATATTAGCTTTGTTGTGAACTTGGTTAGCCAATTTATGCATCAACCTAGATTACCTCATCTGCAAGCTGTCAAGCGTATATATCGGTATTTAGCTGGCACATCCACTCATGGATTACTTCTCGAGTGGTGTTCTCCCACCTCTTTGACAGCTTATGCGGATGCAGACTGGGCTGGGTGCTTTGATACTCGCCGTTCTACGTCAGATTTTTGTGTATTTCTGGGCACCAATCTTGTTTCATGGAGTGCTAAAAAGCAACCTACTGTGGCTCGTTCTAGTACAGAGGCTGAGTATCGTGCTGTTGCTCATTGTGTTGCTGAGACAATTTGGATTCGACATTTATTACGTGAGCTTGAAGTCTCACTTTCTACTCCTCTCACTGTTTATTGTGACAACATCTCTGCCCCATATCTTGCTCTCAATCCTGTATTTCATGCTCGCACCAAACACATTGAGTTGGATTTTCACTTTGTTCGAGAGAAGGTTGCTTCTGGTGATCTACGTGTTCGCTACGTGCCTACTGCAGATCAAGTTGCAGACATATTTACAAAGGGGTTACCTAGTCTGCGTCATGCGCTATTGAGATCTAATCTCTCAGTTGTTACACCTACTTCGGATTGAGGGGGAGTATTAATGTGTAATTATATGTATATTGGAGTATTTCTGTAATTGTGTTTATCTATACCCTTATTGTAATTAGTCGCTCATATAAATACATCTTACAGAACCCTAGTTTGGGTTGAGCCACCATAAACACTCTGTCGTTATTTCTCTCTGACTCTAAACATCAACATATAATTCCAACTTTCCGTTTGTTTTCCTTTTTTTTCCCCTTTTAAGTGCCAGCGAGTTTGCCTGGTCCTTCGTGGTTGCTGCTCTTACTTCTTCTTCTGCTACTATTTTTGACGGATGATTCTTCAGATGTTATCACGTATCAACAATTGGAGAATCTAGGATGAAGAGCCCCTAATGTCCGAGTCGGTTTTGAAGCTTGGAACTTCTGTCACGAAGCGGGCACTTTAGGCTCCGTCCATGCCAAGTCCCTGCTCGCCATTTCACTATCTTTTCCCTCCATGCCCAGTCCTCACGTCCCCGATGGTATGGGTGAGGCCAGCCTACCTGGCCGCAGGCGAGGAGGGCGTCCAGGCGAACCACTTTAAGACAAAATAAAAGCAAAAGGAAAGGAAAGTAAGAAAAGAAAAAAATAATGATACCACTTACAAAAAAAAAGGGCCGCGCTTTTTCCACTCCTCATTTGGCTTAAACACTCCCTATCGTAACATTTTGACCATAATGTCCCTTATGTGCATCATTCTCCTTTATTTTGATTTGGTCAAATAGCATCTTTTTTTTTCCTCTTCTTTACTTTCTCGTGGGTCCTACTTTCCTCCTTTCTCTCGTCTTCTCGTCTTTCCTCGTGTTTAAAGTCTTACCCACCAAAATTGCTTCTCTCTATTCCTTTTTTTCCCCATTTTTTTCTCGAAAAACATTTAAATGAAATGCTAAGTTCAATGCATCATGTAGGTTCTCAACAAAACCACTGAGGGAAGAGCAAATTATGACGCAAATTGTCAAATAAATTTGTCGGCATTATTGTTGGCCCTCCATCATATGTAGCTTCATTATTAGCATCTTCCCAACTCCCAAACCTCTTTCACATCTCAAGAACACGTGCTTATCAACATGAAATTGGAACTCCTTCCTGGTTTCCTTTGATGACTCTTTTGATACCCAACAGCTCCCTCACCTGCACTTGTTCCCCTACGCCGCTCGCTTCCACTTTCCTCCTCAACTATTGGGAGGATTATTGCAGTGTAAGTGACGACAACACGACTAGCCCCGAGCGAAGCCGCCGTGAGCCCTAGGTGACTAGAGGATTTGGCACCGAGCTCAATGTTGTTTTTGCTTATGAGAGGGAATAAGTGGAAGAAAGCTTCGGTGGAGAGGCACTCATGATGATGAGGGAGAGGTCCTAGAGCCAGGATCCGAAGAGGAGACTACCGGTGACCTAGTTGTAGACGACTTCTTGTTCGAGGACGTGTATCGGCATCTAGCGACTTCAATCTCCCTCGTGGTCATTGATTGAATCATGCATTCACGAGTTGCTTCAGCGGCTGATTCATACGTGTTGTGTTGTCTGGGGGTCCTTTTTCTTTTGGTTCTATGAATGTCCTTGCTAATTTGCGTTCAAAGTGTACATTACTCCGTGCTTTAACTTTTCATCAAATTTCTAAAAAATTTGGCTCGATCTGTCTTCCATCAATTCTCCTCCTAAAGTATATACTTGCTTCGAAGGCTTGTCCCAAGCAAAAACTGAACTATATTTGAGGGATAGATAAGAAGAAGAAATGCAGGACCTATGAGGAAAGAAAATAAAAAAAGATGGAACAATATATTTGACCCAATAAAATAGAAGAATAATACTAAAAGGTGGAACGCACAAGGGACAATATAGTTGAAACATTATGATAGAGAGTGTCTAAGCCAAATGAGGAGTGGAAAAAGCGCGACAAAAAAAAAACTCAAAGATATTAAAATATCATTAAAAATGTTCACTCAGCAATGTTCGGAAAATCGGATGGACTCAATTGAAAAAACATGAAAAAATTTAGAACCCATTGAAAAAATTAAATATTTAGGACCGAATTGATAAAAGTGCAATAGGTTTATGACTGCTTGGATAATTTTCCCCATATATTTTTGTGATGGACGTACATATTTGCATTTTTATAATTTTATTTTCTGATTTTTTGTCAAATTTTATGTGTTTATCACTTTAAGATGATATCTTTGAGAGCTGGGTTTAAGAAGATTGTTGTTTTTTGGCCAAAGATTTGGACAATGTGTGAGATCGATAAATTCGCTAAGGTCCGATAAAAATTCAAACTTTAACATTTGTGATAATTATGTCCAAAAATTTATTTTGTCTTATAAAAAACCTTAAATTTTTACTTTTGTCCTAGTTCTACCCCAAATTTTTACTTTTGTCCCAATTCCATTGGCATAGTACAAAAAACCCTCAACTTCAGAAAATGTTCCAAATATATTCAAAACTTTTTTTTGTCACATGAAAAATCTTTAACTTTTACTTTTGGCTCAATTCTACCACCGTTAGCTTTCCGTCCAAAATCACCATTAGTTAATCCTACGTTGCATTTCTGCATTGTTAATGAATTACACCTCGGTAAAGTTGACATGAAAAAAATCCCCAAAATTCTCTTCAGTTGTTTGCTTCTTCTACGTAATGACGAGAGATATAGAGTTACTCAAAACGGTGCATTTCGTATTCTCTTCGACACTCAATAGTCCAAAGAACGGTTAGACATGGAGATATTTGGTCGAAAGATCTAAAACCTCGTCGTCTCAGAATTTCTAAATTTCGAAGACTCATTGATAAGTTCGGCTAGAAATTTTGAATCACACAAGATTAACTAACGGTGATTATGGATGGAAAGTCGGTAAATTGGGATAAAAGTAAAAGTTGTGAGTTTTTTGAGAATAAAAGTTTCGAATATCTTTACCAAAAAAAAGTTTAGAATATAATAAGATATACGCTAATGTTGAGGTTTTTTGGGTATTAGACTGGTAGAATTAAGACAAAAGTAAAAATTGAGATTTTTTATGAGGTAAATTTTTTTTTAGATATAATTCTCATAAATACAAAAATTGGAGGTTTTTGAGTGTTAGGCCATTCACTAATCTATACAGTTATCTGAATACTATATCAGTAAAGTTGTCCGATTTGCGAAGATCAATGAGCTATCAATATAAATAGATTTGGTTTTTGCCGTGCGCATGCTCATTCAATCCACGGATTAGTAGGTAGATGAAGATTGGTTGACTAAACATGAAGATGGTTACGAAGGATCACGTGAATCATATCTTGCATGACCATCTAGAAAATACATCTTAAAGAAATCTGAATAATTATCCAATTGTTCTCAGAATTATTGTACGTACGTCAATTCAGTCATAAATTTTTAATTTTATAATATAGTTCTCAATTTTTGCGTGAAAATTCAATAATTCTTTCGGCCAATTATTGCTAGAAATTGTTGACGTGAAATTCAATTATCGCTAGCCATCCTACAACGTAGATACTCTATGGATTGCCACATTGGAAATTGATGAAATGCTTAATTTGAAATTTCGTGCAAAGATTTAGGATTACATTGGTAAAATTGAGAAGTCTAAAACTGAATTGATACTCACATATTAAATTTAAGATGGAACTGGTAATTTTCTCCCGAAAATCCTGGGTCCTCATCATCTATACAAATGAAGAACATCCATGTTGATTTGTTTGCACATAAGCCTACATTTTTCGAACTTAAGACAAGTTAACCCATTGTTTGGAAAAACCAAAATTTGCTTTGTCTGGTAAATTGGAAAGAGAAGTGGAGCTGAAATAGCCAGCTTGAGAAATACTACAAGATTTGGAAGCACAGTGAGTCTCTTTCCTAGTTGTCCGGACTTTCAATAAATTATCGACGTATTGTAAAAATTTGAAAAAGAAAATATTTCGAGAAAGCAAAAATCTTCAACTATTTTTTTTTTAAAATTTCCTTATTCTCTCTCCTAACAAAAATTTTAAAAAGAAGATAATACAAATGGTCCATAAACTTTAACTTAATGTACCACATCGTTCATGAACTTTTAATTTGTTTAATGTAGTCCCTATTTTTTTAATAAATATTCAATGTTGTCCTTCCGTTTGTTAAAACGAGAAATTAGACATTATTGGATGACGTGTTGAAGTTATTGTTGTTATCCCACATCGCTTGTGAATGTGTCTTGTATGCTCTTTATATTCATGTGGTTTCCCTCCACATAATAGTTTAAGCTTTTGTGTTGGATTTTCTAACATGGTATCATAGCCAGTGCTCCTAATTTCCATTGCACGTGAGAGGGGGTGTTAAAGTTGTTGTTGTTGTCCCACATCGCTTGTGAATATGTCTTGTATGCTCTTTATATCATCTAATAGCTTAAGCTTTTGGGTTGGACTTTCTAACATATATTATATGCCGAGCTAAATTTTTAAAAATGGTTAGTTCATTTTTTTATCCATCTCTTTAGAAAAGGAAATAATACTATGGCGTTAACATCTCCAACATTATTTGATGATGTTGATTCTTATATCTTAATTTGGGATAAATATCTTACTTGGATAAATACCATGTGAAGATTCTCTAGTTGTCCGCCATTTAAACTGAACGAATTGAAAGACACATAAGCATACTCCATTAAATTGAATTAATGGGACAACGAAATTGAACATTTTTCAAGTAGTTTAGGGCCTAAATTGAACATCTACCAATAGTTGGATCATATTGAACAAATTAAAAGTTCAGAGTTGTCACGCCTCGCACCTTTCGGCACGTTAACATCCCTACGCGGTCTTTAAGTTGTGATGCCCTAGGACGTGTCGCCGACCCATTTAAAACTTTATGTTTCAATTAAGCGCACGCGGAAGTGACTCACTTCCCAAACAAACATAATAATAAGGATATAGAGTAGGACATCCCACTAATCCACATAAGCAAAAATCTATTTTATTAATAGTTATTCGTTAATCTTGGGAAATACGTTTACACACATAAGCCCCACTTCAGGGCTACTTCCTACAACTCTCAGAAGTACCAGATCAAGGTTAGGGGTTAACATTACTCCCAGTTACTCCAAAGAAATTCACGTCCTTCTCAAAGCCAGGAGTGCTGTCCAAGCTAAAGGCCTGAAAAATAGCTAACGACAATTGGTGAGATATAAAATCTCAGCAAGTTAACGACCTAAACCTCGATTAGGAGGTCAACTCAGCATGGATGTATTTAGAACCTGCAACGCAATATAGTACATATACGAGCATGCTATCACAAAATCATAGGTAGCCCTACTTGCCTTGGCACATGCCTTGCATGATATAACCAACTGTATGCAATATAATGCATTACATAGATGCATGATCAGAACACATGCCAACTCTCTCATGCACTGTGCGATCAAGCATACTTTCATCATTATGGCCACTCATGGCACGCTCGATCACACACGGGGGTCTTCCGGCTCTGCCGGGATAGCTGTTCATTCGATCAATTACGCCCGATCAAGGGCACGCGCGTCTCATACGGGGGTCTTCCGGCTTTTCCGGGAATCTGTCCTTTCGATCAATTACGGCCAATTGAGGGCATGGCCGTCTCATACGGAGGTCTTCTGGCTTATCCGAGTATTCTCATACCAGGGCAACTCTCATGTCATGTATGCGGTAAATAAATTGTACGTGACCAAATACTTAGTAAATAAATTGCACGTGACCAAATACACACAATTCAACTACCAATTCAGCATATTTCACTATCCATACATCACTGAGAATTGCCAATCAATTTAATATACAAGCCAATTTATATGGCTATTCCCAATATCAACATCATAATTTAATATTAAATTCTACATGAGAACACATTAATAAATATGATGTGTAATTGCCGAAAATTAGTATATGCAATTAGAGAGTAATATTTATTGAAATAATCCGATAGCTTATCATAAAATTGGTGATAGCTTATCATGAAAATATTGATAGCTTATCACAAAATAGGTGATAGCTTATCATAAATTATAGCGATAGCTTTTCATAAAAATACCGATAGCTTATCATAAAATTCTTGATAACTTATCATAAAAATAGCGATAGCTTATTATATAAAATAGCGATAACATATAATAAAAATAGCGTTAGCTTATCATAAAATTCTCGATAGATTATCGCATAAAATACCGGCCTTTCGCTTCCTCGATAACTTATCAAGACCATTTATCATGATAGCTTATCCATCAAGGTTAACTAACCCAACCATGGTTAACAACAAAAACTATGGTTAACTAACCCAACCAAGGTTAACTAACCCAACCATGATTAATTAACCCAATCAAGGTTAACTAACCCAATCATAGTTAAATAAATTAATGCTAAGCATATTTAGACTAGTTTAAATACATCCTAATCAATTTTAACATACTAATCAAGGGATTAGGACGATAGCTCACCCGATTACGATTCTAAGGATACCGGCACGTCGGCCGCGGCGAGGGCTACACATGGCTTGCTAAAAAAAATACACAAGACAATCAAGGATGGTCAAACAACAGCTACACAGAACCGAAGGGGCTGGTTTTGCTTGACGGGGCCCAAATCAAAGCAAGAACAGATCGGGTCTCCACAAACTAGCCTCTATTCGGCATAAATTCGTGAAAATAAAATGGTTTCTTAAAAAAATAGCCTTCATATTTGAGTTATCTTTGATCTTACAATCGTGTAGGAGAAAACGGAGCTCAATTCGCACTGCGAACGAGCTCAAACGAGTGATTTCTTTTCGGACGCGCGCAGAAAATCGAGAAAAAGAGAGAGCTCGGGATGGGGGAGTATTTGGCCGAAAATGAGAAGAGAGAAAGAGAGAGATATTATCATCCAATGGCTTCTTGAACAAGCTTATCTTCAAGATAAGAACCCCTCATAATGACATGCCTCAAAAGTCTTCCTCTCATAATGCTCGCTTGTCTTTTGTTCAATAATGTAAAAAGGGCAATTTGGTCATTTCACAAGGTAAGGGAATTTTGATAATTTCACAAAGTATAGTATGAAGTACTATACGCTTATTTGAGCTAGTATTTTATACGAATTGGTATAAATTGAAATTGGGCTCAACTGAATAAAGTTTGGGCTTTAGAATGACTTAATGGGCTTTAGAAAACTTATTGGGCTTTAGTGGGCTTACTAGGCCCAATTGGACTTTCCTTGGGCCCAATGGCCGAACCCTAGTTGGGCTTGAAGCCCAATGTGTCCTCGTCCGGCCCGCTTCCTTGTAGGCTCCAAATCTCGGCCTGTCAATTCTTAAATCGAGTCTCGAGAAAACCGATAAATTGACATCTCAATGAGCGACGTCCAAAAGTTTAGTCATGAAATTATCAAAGATTCGATACCCATATTCGGATTCTATCCATGGTCAAAATCGATTGATTGCGACTATAGTTCATCTCGAGCCAATGGGGGCTTCCAAGAGTTACGCTTATTCGACCCATAGTTGATTTGATATCAATCTACGTTTAAGTTGTCTCAAGCCACAGATGACTTCGGTTGTCATGTAACTGCGAGGGTTCAATCACTAGTTTCAATTCACACGATCATCGGGAATTGGTTTAGGATTGTCCGCAATCCATATAACGCTCAATCGGATTAACCCGCAATCCGATTGTATACAATTGTCGAAATGTTCTATAGTCGTTCGTTGATCGGTCCTTAATGGCTCAAAATTGTTCCTCGTCAATCCTTATGGTTGAACTGCCAGTCCATGGTTGAGTTCTTAGGTCGAGCGTATTAAAAATCCTTAATAGCCTTGCCCTTTTGGTTGGTCTCTTATGAGTGATCAACTCAGAGCAAGAATTACTAACAGTACATTGATTAAAATCGTCATTTCATTACATCCTGAATAGGGTCGAATTTGAGGATGTCACAAGGACCGACATTACACATTTGATCAAAGTTCAAGAACTATTTATCTTGTTTGTCAAATTTTAAACTTCCAAATTTTTCATCACCACCATTTTTCCTCAGTTCCCAAACAATGCCTGATGGAATAGATGCAAATCTTTTGTCTAGCTTTTATAAGTCGTGACATAAGTCCACCACATTATTTGGTTTTAGTCACAAACAATCAAATTCCAACCAAACGCTACCACCAACTCTACTCTCCTCCTCCTCTCTCTCTTCCTCTCTATTATATATTTCTCATATATTTCTCGAGTTTGAGAGCTCGTGAACAAAACCCAACTCAAGATAAAATAAAGCAAAGAATGAAGGTCAACTTGGATTCAGAATATGTATCCAATATATTCTGTTAGTGGAAGAAGTTCTTCAGGGGGGCGTGGCTTTCTTGATATGGAAGTGGCGTGAAAAAAAAGTGGATTTGGTTTGGTTATTGGAGTTGCCAAACAAAGAAAATAATAAAAAAGGAATCTTGTATTTTGCACCCTTTTTTTGTTGACCGAATTCTTTGATATTGGATGTGAAGATTGCAGAGTCTAATAAAGGTAACAATATATACAAATGCTTCAGACGAAAAGAAGATACAAAGAGAGGATGGGTCTTCGTGCGATCAGTGTGCAAGAAAGGCCAAGTTAGAAGCGCTGTTCACCAAGTGCTTGTGCAGAGGACTCTTCGTGAAGCATGAAGCGCCGCCTTGTTGTCGAGTGCTTGAGAGAGTTTTCTCTGTGGGTTTTGTTCGTGACATTACATCAAGAATTCAAGTGTTGAAGACGATTAAATCTTGAGGTTAGATTTGTGTTTAATTCATTTGCGAGATTGAGAGATTATTTCGTTAGGAATTGAGGGGCTAAACACTGTGTGAGTTCTTGGATATAGTTGGGGCTTGGAAAACACTGAGAGTGTTTGTGTAACTCGAGTGTGATCTGTAATCTTTCTGTATTGCTCGTTCTGTAGTGGAATTCGTTGTTGCTTTCCCCATGGACGTAGGTCTTTACGACGGAACTACGTACATCTGGTGTCCGATTTACTTTTCTAGTTCTGACTATTTTTATCGTTCGATCGCTTGTTCTGCACAACAATTGGTATCAGATCTAGGCTTGCTTGAGTTGAAGCGAATCGATGGCGACATAAGAAGCTAAAGGGAAAATCGACAGATTTGAGGGGAAGAACTTTAGTTTCTAGAAGATGCATATAGAAGATTATATATATCAGATGAAGCTGCACGAGCTTCTGTTTGGGAAGAAGCTAGATACGATGAAGCAAGCCGATTGAGAATTGCTGGATAGACGAGCGATGGGTGTTATTCGGCTGACGTTGGCTCGTAATGCCGCGTTTAACATAGTCAAGGAGAAGACCATTGCGGGTTTGATGAAAGCCCTGTCGGACATATACGAGAAGCCCTTTACGATCAACAAGGTCTATCTAATGCAATGTCTGTTTAATTTGAAGATGAGCGAAGGTGTGTCGGTTGCTGATCATATCAATGAATTCAATGTGATAGTCAATTGAGTTTAGTTGATATTGACTTTAAAGATGAGGTGTGTGCTTTGATTCTATTATCCTCATTGCCTGATAGTTGGAATACTACTATTACTTTTGTTAGTAATTACTCCAGATCAACAAGTTTAACTTTTGATGTGATTTGAAATTTAATTTTGAGTGAGGATATCCGTAGAAGAGAATCTGACGAATCTGTATCTACTGCTTTAGTAGGTGAAAGAGGAAGAGCTAGTACTCGTGTTAGCAAAAGTAGTATGTACATGAATAGACGCAGTCAGTCTATGATTAGATGTGATGTCTATTGAAACTGTGTCAAGATGGGGCATCTTAGAAGAAATTGCTTTAAGCTGAACAACGAAAGGGTTAAGGGAATTAGAGTTGAAATTGCGGATGATATTGCAGTTGCAGCTGAAAATTCTGATGGTGTCGATAGGGTCTTGCCTGTCATTGAGGATTCGTCGTTTGATGGATGGATTATGGATTCCGGTTGTTCTTTTCATGCTACACCAAACAGGAACTGGTTTGCTACTTATCAGTACAGAGATAGTAGTAAAAAGCAGTTGGGAAACAACGCTGAATACGATGTTGTGGGTATTGGTGATGTTAAAATCAGAATGCATGATGGTATTGTAAGGACATTGACTGGAGTACGGCACGTTCCAGAATTGGAAAAAGAACTTAATTTCCTTGGGTGCTCCAGATTCAGCTGGATGCAGGTATTCTTCACGAGGTGGAGTTCTGAAGATTGTTCGAGGTGCCCTGGTGATAATGAAAGGAATCACGCATGGTGGCCTGTATGAACTTCAAGGTGAGACGTTGGTAATTTTCGTTCCTAAGATGTCGACATCTTTTCAAGAGTCTAATGGCTACTCGGGGAAGGCCTGGGTGATTGTGCCGATGCACAAGTTTGATGCTGTTGTCAGGAATACGTGATCGAGAGCTTTGATTGAAACGGAGACTGGTAAGTTGATCAAGCATGTGCGAATTGACAGTAGCATGGAGTCCTGCTCGAAGCTCGTAAATAAATTCTGCATGAAAAAGGGCATAGTGAAATACCGCACTAGTGCTGGTAAACCATAACACTTTACAGAATTGATGAGTAGGACATTACTAGAGGTAGCCCATAAAAAGATCTCTAGTGCTGGTACGGCTAGGAGAATTCCAACGGATGTGCTAAGTATGGCGAGCTACCTGGTGAATAGATCCCCATCGACTGCGATTGGATATCGAACTCCCGAAGAAGTGTGGTCAGGTAATGTTGCTTATGATTCCATTTTTAGAATGTTTAGTTGCCCGTGTTATTATCGAGTAAGTGATGGTAAGCTCGATGTGAGGGCAAAGTGCATATTCCATGGTGCCCGAGTATAAATTCACTTGTTTGTAGAAGAAAAATTACCTTTGACGAGTCTCCAGTACTTCAGGCTAAGAGTGATTATAGCAGTGTTCATACGGATCTGGATGGTGTTTAGCTTGAGGTGGAGTTGCAACTAGAAACTCTTGAGGTAGCATATACTAGCGAAGTAATCGACACAGATGGTGCTGGTAGCGAGGTGGAGCCTATAGAGCCAACGGTTGCTGTAACTGATGATATTGACAATGTACGTATTCGATCTATTGACAGATATGGATCCAACGGTGGGTTTGCTTTATCTGTGATTAAGGAGCTTGTGTCAAATAATCCTTGTGGAGTAGTTAAAGGTGCATGTGCAGTTGGTATTATGATGAGATCCTCGGTTATGGCGAAGTTCAAGCGTGGCTTAGACTTGGATGATATCTGTGGCGGTTAAGCCCATTGGGGCTATTAGGGAGAGTAGTAGATGATGTTCAGATTATCAGCGAAACGATTGTGACTTGGCTCAAACATCGAGCCAAGATGGAGATTCTTATATATTTCTCGAGTTTGAGAGCTCGTGAACAAAACCCAACTCAAGATAAAATAAAGCAAAGAATGAAGTTCAACTTGGATTCAGAATATATATCCAATATATTATGTTAGTGGAAGAAGATCTTCAGGGGGGTGCGACTTTCTTGATATGGAAGTGACGTGAAAAAAAAAGGATTTGGTCTGGTTATTGGAGTTACGAGACAAAAAAAAAAAGGAATCTTATATTTTGCACCCTTTTTTTGTTGACTGAATTCTTTGGTATTGGACGTGAAGATTGCGGAGTCCAATAAAGGTAACAGTATATACAAATGCTTCAGACGAAAAGAAGATATAAAGAGAGGATGGGTCTTCGTGCGATCAGTGTGCAAAAAGGCCAAGTTGGAAGTGCTGTTCACTGAGTGCATGTGCAGAGGACTCTTCGTGAAGCTTGAAGCGCTGCCCTGTTGTTGAGTGCTTGAGAGAGTTTTCTCTGTGGGTTTTGTTCATGACATTACATCAAAAATTCAAGTGTCGAAACCGATTAAATCTTGAGGTTGGATTTGTGGTTAATTTTTTTGCGAGATTGAGAGATTATTTCGCTAGGAATTGGGGGGCTAAACACTGTGTGCGTTCTTGGATGTAATTGAGGCTTGGAAAACATTAAGAGTGTTCGTGTAACTCGAGTGTGATCTGTAATCTTCCTATATCGCTTGTTCTATAGTGGAATTCGTTGCTGCTCTCCCCGTGGACGTAGATCTTTACGATCGAACCACGTACAACTGGTGTCTGGTTTACTTTTTTCGTTATGTCTATTTTTATAGTTCGCTGCTCTCTCCATGGACGTAGGTCTTTTCTCGTTCTGTCTATTTTTATCGTTCAATCGCCTGTTCCACACAACACTCTCCCTCTCTAAGAGCCGACTTTGAGATCTTACTATTGCTGTCATGATCTTGGCTAGATCTTGATGACGAGCTAGATAGAGGGCGATTGGGGAGAGAGAGAGAGGGATATATATATACCCGAACAATTAAAATATTTTTTGTTCATTTATTTTAATAAGAGATTCAAGCAATCATTTTTGAAATAATATCTTTCAAATAATTCATATATATATATATATGCGCGTAGAGTGATGTCATTAGGGTGGGTTAGGAAAGATATATAAGCGTAGAGTGATGTCATTAGGGTGGGTTAGGATTCTTTTGATAAGAACGTAATCTTTCCAAGTTGAGTTCGGTTCACCTATTTTTTGATATATGAATTATTAGAAAGATATTATTTCAAAAAATGTTTGCTTAAATCTCTTATTAAAATGAATGAACAAAAAATATTTTTATTGTTCAGGCAATTTTTAGTTATAAGTTGTTATTGATAAAAAAAATTATTGACTAATTATTTCATGAAAATTAGGCGACCATTTAGGGAAAATATTTTTTTTCAGATAAGTTATTTTCCACGAGACAAACACACTCTACAATTATTTTTGTGAACATACAGACTCAAGCAATCTATTAGGGCAACAATGATAATGTTAATACTGCTGCCTGACAATCAAATAATCATTCATGTCGTATATCTGTATTTTTCAAAAGCTCGTGTGTATATGGCGGACACCAACCCAAAAGTGCGGATGGCAATATTTATTGAGAAAGGCTAAATATACCTAGACTATATTATAAAATTATATACCAAGTGATGGAAAAATTACCAAAAATTCCTAAATCTATTGTATGGATATCAATTCAGTCCAAAACCATTCAATTATGCCGATTTAGTCCAAAACCTTTAACAATTTGCCAATATAATCTTTTAGGGCAATTTTGTCCGAAAATCATTGACGTGGATGTTGTCTATCATATGTGGCACGACTGTCACTGATGTGGATGATATTTATAATTTTTTAATTTTTAATTTGTATTTAATTAATTATTCATTCTCCCTCTTTTTTTTTTCCCCATTTTGGCTAGAGCCTAGTGACCCTGGCCAACCACTAGATGCATGCCATTGCCGGCCATAGGCAATGGTACAGCTCGCCTATAGCAGGTCATTGGCCATTGCCTAAGATCGGCCATTGGCGAAAATGAAAAGGAAAAAGAAACTCAAAGTTTTTAGAAAAATCGTCTTCTTTATTGTTGATCGAGCCATGTGGGATGGTCGATGCCAATTGAATGGTCACATCAATCATTTATGGTCAAAATTGGTAGGAAAAATTATATTACCAAATTGTTAAAATATTTGTGATTATGTCGACACAATTGAAAAATTTAGAACTGTTATACAATTTTCCCCGAAGCGACATGACTTGATTTTTATCAGGCCTTGATAATCCACTAGATTAAATGTTCACTTCTACGGAGTCTACTGTTCGCGGCTCTCTTTTTCTCTTTTGTGAGGAAGACCTTCTGATCACTTCATCCCCTTTTGACAATCCCGCCTGACACCAAAAAGTTAAGTGAAACCCTACGTTTCACGTTTCTTTTCTTTCCCCTAGCTAAAAGGCATTTTTACCACCACAACAAATATTACGATAAAGGATATATATGGGCTCCCTTTTGTCCTGTAGCGCCAAGCATGAATTCTGTCGAAGAAGTGCACCGAACGCCAAAAAAACAAAGAAAGTATCTTTTTGTTAGTCGGCTCAAATTCGAGACATTATATAACACAAACAATTGCCAATCACATTTGACAGGTGGGTATAATTAGTAAACATATCAAGGACCACGCGAATCATGATGTGTGTGGGACCTGAAGTCGAGAAGAAGATGAACGCCAAAGTCAATATAAGAAACAGTTTGCCCTACTTGTTTCTCACCACAGGCCAGTGTTCTAGCAACTTTGGTGATTTTGGTGTCTCAATATTTCTGCCAACATGGCCAACTTTCGTGGAAAACTAGAAGCTGAAGTCGAACTGAAATCACCAGCTGATAAATTCTTCAAGGTTTGGAGGAGTGAAACCCACAAATTGCCCACCGCCACCTCCAAAAACATTCAACGAGTGAAAGTTCATGAAGGTGACTGGGATCAGCATGGAGCTATCAAGATTTGGAATTACACCGTTGGTAATTCATTCAATCTGGTCTCTCTAATTATCAATTTTATTCCATGTTGTCATAGATGATAGGAATCGTGCCCCAATTCCATAAAAATAACTCAAGCAAACAATATGCAGTAGCAGAATATAATGATAAAAGAACAGAATTAGAAGAAGCACACTAGAGAATTTGTTATCGAAATTCACCCAAACCTGTGCTACGTCTCCACGTAGAGGCACTCTGCGAATCCACTAGTCTTCGAGAAAAGTAGGAATACAACTGACGATCTTCTCACAAGATTGAATAAAAAAGAAAACGAAAACTCTCAAGAATGCCGTCACGGCCTCTCTATTTCCTTTTCTCTCTGTTAGCTACTTCGCGTGTTCTATCTGCTCTCATCTTCTGCGCTTTCTATATGCTCTTTTGTCTATTCTCATCTTCTGACGGCTACAACCTATATATCCATAATATATAAGGTGTATTTTTTAACCTAAAAAAAAGGAAAGGAAAAAAGACAAAAAAAAATAAATCTTAATGATATATCTGGCTTCACAAGCCAACAATCTTCCACTTGAAGACAAATATATCCGATGCACCAAGCAACTTTGCATCCATCCTTTTCAAAAACTAGCAGCTAGAACTTGTGCCTTTGCGATACTCCTCATCAATTAATATGGAGTAATACCAATAGTAGTAGTACAGAAAGTATGCTTCTCTCTGTCTACTACCTTGGTAAATATGCCAGCTGGATTCTTTGAGCCATCAATCTTCTGTAGCTTTAACTCGTTATCTTTCAATGCTGACCTGATGAAGTGATAACACTTCTTGATATGTCTAGTCCTTGAATAATAAGATGCATTCTTGCTAAGTGTACTGCACTTTGACTATCACTCCATAGTGTGCTCATTGGCTGCTTTCGATGTAGCTCCTCTAGATAATCTTGTAACCATATGATTTCCTTAGAGGTTTTCGTGATCGCCACGTACTCTGCTTCTGTCGTCGATAGAGCAACTATTTTCCGTAGTTGAGATACCCAACTCACTGCTATACCTGCAATTGTAAAGACATATCCAGTAGTACTTTTACCACTATCTCGATCACCCGAGTAATCTGTATCCACATAACACTACAATTCTAGAGATGTACCTTCATAACAAAGAGAGTAATTTGATGTACATGCTAGATATCTCAATATCCATTTTACTGCATTCCAATACTCTTTGCCTGGGTTCTGCAAATATCGACTCACAACTCCCATTGCCTGTGCAATGTCTGGTCCCGTGCTTACCATAGCACACATCAAACTTCCAACTGTTGATGCATATGGCACTGCCGCCATCTCATCATTCAAAGTTTGAGTACTTGGACACATATCCTTGAAAAGTTTGAAGTGACCCGCTAGAGGAGTCGCAACCGGTTTTGCCTCGTCCATGTTCAATCATTTCAACACCTTGTTCACATAGTCTTCTTGCGACAACCATAGTTTCTTATTTTTCCTGTCCCTAATGATTTTCATGCCTAAAATTTTCTTGGCCTCTCCCAGGTCTCTCATAGCGAACTGCGCTGCTAACATCTTCTTTACTTCTGCGATTCTCTTCATATTAGAACTAGCCACTAGCATGTCATCAACATATAAAGAGAGAAATACAATATCACCATTGCTAAACTTTCGAAAATAAACACAATGATTAGCCTCACAGTGTGCAAATCCTTTTTCTTCCATAAAATCATCAAATTTTAAATACCATTGTCGCGGAGCTTGCTTCAAGCCATACAAGCTTTTCTTCTAGCGACACGCCATGTGTTCTTTACCTTTAACTACAAAACTTCTGGGTTGCGCCATGTATAATTCTTAATCTAGATTACCATGCAAAAAAAGTCGTTTTTACATCTAACTGCTCAAGATGAAGATCCTCCACTGCAACTATACTCAACAATACTCTGATTGATGTCATCTTCACTACTGGTGAAAATATCTCGGAGTAGTCGATATCTTCTTTTTGAGAAAAGCCATTTACTACAAGTCTCGCCTTGTATATGATATTACCATCAGCTTCAATTTTTAACTTATACACCCACTTGTTTAACAGAGCTTTTTTACTTGTGGGCAACTTGGTCAACTCCCAAGTTTTGTTCTGCAGTAACGAGCTCATCTCGTCTTTCGGCAGAAGGACAGCAGGAGTGCCAATATTTGTGTACGGTGCTCACTTTAGTGCCAATATTTTTTTTGGATCACTTCGGTGTCAATTTTTATAAAAAATGATCATTTCAGTGCCAAATCTGACGTGGCTTGCCGGAAATCATGACATGTGTCCCAATGTGATTTGACATGGCTTGCCGAAAATCATGACATGTGTACTGTTGGCACTGAAATAATTATTTTTGACAAAAATTGGCACTAAAGTGATCAAAAAAAAATATTGGCACTAAAGCGAGCTCCGTACATAAATATTGGCACTTATAGTGTTCTTCTGCCCTCATCTTTCATAGCATTCTCCCACTACATGTGAGATGTATCTTTCTTTGCCTCATCATAAGTCTCCGGCTCTCCCGAATCTCTATATAAGACATGGCTCAGAACAGTATTAACTAAAAGACCAAAAATTACCTTTGGCTTTCTCATACATGTAGATCTCCTCAAAACAGGTAATTCAGGGTTACTAGCTTGTTCCAAATCACCACGTTCCTCTTGAACTGTTTGCTCATTAGTAATATGTTCATCTTGAACCTCTTCTTGAAGTGCACTTTGATCTGCTGGAATTATTTTCATAGGAATTGTGTCCAGCTCAACAAATTCTGTTCTACTGCAGTTTCATGCTCTGTTTGACGATCTTTGTACATTTTTTCTTCATGGAACATCACATTCCAACTGCGAATGACTTTGTTATTCTCATAATCCCAAAGCTTATATCCATATTCATCGCCGTCATATCCAATAAAGACGTACTTTTGGGACTTAGCATCAAGCTTTTTCCTGTCCTCTCTATCAATCAAAGTGTATGCAATACAACTAAAAACTTTTAGATATGGATAATTGACATTTTTACTTGACCACTGCTCTTGCGGTACTCCTCCATCCATCGCACTAGATGGACTCCTGTTAATTAAATATACAGCTGCATAAACTGCAGCAGCCCATAAGTATAGTGGGAGACCTGCATATAGTCTCATGCATCTTGCAAGCTCCAAAATGGTCCTGTTCATTCTCTCAGTCACACCATTCTCTTGAGGAGTTCTAGGAACGGTCTTTAACCAATGTATGCCTTTTTGGTTCAAATATTCTGCAAATTCATTGCTCGTGTATTCACTACCATTATCAGATTTTAGAGCTTTAATCTAATAACTTGTTTCTTTTTCTACCATGGTTTTCCACATTTTAAAAACCCATAATACTTTTGATTTTTCTTTGAGTGCATATACCCAAGTCTTTCTTGTTGCATCATCAATAAAAGTGACAAAATATCTCTTACCACCATAAGAAAGTTCCTGAGCCAGTCCCCACACATAAGTATGAACCAACTCTAATTTTTGCTTTTTATTCTGTCGCACATTTAATTGAAAACTAACTGCCTTTTGTTTTCCATAAATGCAACTTTAACAGAAATCTAACCCATCTTTCTACAAACCTGGAAGTAGCTTTCTTGAGTGTAACTGCTTGACACCTTTTTTACCAAGAAGTCCTAAACGATAATGCCAAAGAGTAGATAAATTACATGTAGCCACTGTAGTTGCAACCATATCACTGATATTGTCTCCTTGAAGAAGGAAAAGTGTACATGTACGCTTTCCCTTTACTACTATTCTTGCTCTTGAGGTTAACTTCCACTCTCCGCCTCCAAAAGTTGTCATCATGCCTTCTTGGTCAAGTTTACTAGTTGAAATCAGATTTTTCTTTAACTCGAGAATATTTCTGGTTTCACGTAAAATTAGACATCCACCACCTGAGATGCTCAAAACTACAGTTCATTTTCCTGCAATAGGACACATTTGGCCGTTTCCCACAATCACTTGCCCAAAGTCTCAATTGGCATAATCAACAAATATACTTCTTTGCGAGGTACAATGAAAAAAAGCACCATAATCAAGAAACCATTTATCTGTTGTCAAGTCAAACCCTACAGATAAACACAAGTTTTCTAGCAAAGGTTCATCACTTACCACATTAGCTCCTTGATTCTCATCTCGCAGCTTCATTTTGTAGGCTTCACATTGAAATCTACGATATCCCGTCTGGTGACAAAACCAGCATTTACTTTTGTAACCTCTCTCTTCCTCTTGGATTGTGACCTACTGCATCCGCTGAATTTTCCTCTGCTTTTACTTCTTCCACGGTTCTCCACTGCTACTGCCATTGAAGATGCAGAGTCGAAAACTTATCTCCACCCGGGACTTTTTTTTTTTTGGTAAGGTAAGTATGTATTGAAACTTTCCAAATGGCTAGATACAAAAGAGAACCAAGCACAAAAATCATGAACCAACAATGTCACATAAGATGCCTAATGAGGGTTCAACGGCGCTTCGGTTGTAAGATGCAAGCAAAATAGAGAAAACGAGCCCAACAAGGGGAAGAGCCAGCTAGAAGAGGGTAAAGAAGGGCTAAACAAGCAGCCAACAAAAAGAAAAAGAAAAAAACACAGCCAAACAACAGCCCAAACTTTCAACTAAACAAAGTAAACAAGTTACAATCTGCACAACGAGTAGCAAAAGACCGACCCATCAGCAAGTAGGTCGGCTCCAACATGATGGGGAAGACACATCGACAACTCCTTGGCAGGAAAATAGCAACCAAATGGTCCCTGCAGATCTCAGCCGGTAGCACACCACTTCCAAGCAAAAAAACAACCCAGTGTCGCGACCCGTTCGAAAGCGGACGCGGTTAATGGATTACCGATCGCGGGTCTTGGATCGGCGCGGGCTCTCCCAGGCCCATACCAAATCGCGGTGGGAGTATTTTTCAAAGGATTCGACGTTAAGAGTCGATCGCTTTCGACCTTCAGTGTGGTCGTGGTGGTATGTGCAAATTGTGCATGCATTTGGAGTCGCCACCGGTCTTTCTTGGAGGGTAGACCGGAAACCTTACTGACCGATTGGGAGAGATCGATCAGTTCTGCGGAACCAGAGATTTTGGGTTCGGGGACTTGGTTACGCTGGTGTCATTACCAACGCCCTTTCGGTACCTAACGCGAGTGATTTTCCTGATTAAGAGTTCATGCGGGTGCAATTTTAGGTGAGGTAGGCTTGATTCAGGGTTTCATGCAGATTGGAAGACTATTCCTATCAATCACACTCAATTTTAATGAAAAGCTCAATCAAATGCATAAATAAATCACATCAATGCACATTAATTCAAGTCAAAGGCCTCCTAGTATAGCCATAAGGGCTTAAGGAAGGCGTGATTTAGGACCAGGGGCAAAATGGGAAGATTCGGGAACGATTAGCCCGAAGGGTAAAATCGTCAATTTTTGGAAGATTTGGATACCGAATTACCCAAAATATTCCATGGCCAGTTGTTTGTGGCCATTTCCCATTTTTGAGAATTTTTTGGAATTTCTTGATTTTTCTCCAATTTTTGGAAGACGATTCGTTCAAAGGGAGAAATCGTCATTTTAAGAATGGTCGGGGGTTCAAAACACCCGGAATGAGTCTTGGCCAGTTGTTTGTGGCCATTTCCTATTTTTTGGGATTTTCCTGGATTTTTTTAGAATTTTTTTGGGAGACGGTTTGCCGGAAGGGCAAAACCGTCATTTCGGGAAAGATCGGGGGTCGAAAGATCCGGAACAGGTCATGGCCAGTTGAATGTGGCCATTTCCTATTTTCTGGAATTTTTTAGAATTTTTCTGAATTTTCTGAATTTTTTGAATTTTTTATGATTTTTGAATTTATTATTATTATTTTTTATTTAAATCGTCCGAAAATCCACAGATCGGACGGCTCTTACTGCGCCACGTGGCCTCTTCTGATGCGTCTGATCTCGGACAAGATCGGACGCTCCACGAAGTGCCACTTGGCCGAATTTTAACCATCCGATTGATTTTATTTTTTATTTTCCGAAAATCATTTATTAATTAATTTTTTTATTTTTAATATTATTCAAAGGCCGGGATCGCGACACGTGGCATAACCACGACCGTCCGATCCCGGTTTTATTAAAACGACCCCCCCCCCCCCCCGCATGCTGACGTGGCCGCTGACGTGGCATGCCACGTCAGCGTTGACCGGTCAAAGGGCGACAGGCCCGCCGGAGAAGACGACCGGCGCCGGCGATTCTCGCCGGCGCCTCGCCGGAGCCGCCAAACCGTCGTAAAAACGTCGTTTTCCGAGCGTCATTTCAAGCCTAATCGACTCCTCACTAACTCCAAACCAACATACATCAAAAACATGGCATGAACCACGTTGGAAGGAGGCCGAACGGTCAACCACCGAGCCGGCGCCGGCGACCATATTTGCAGAAATTTTTTTAACCTTCAAACTTGATTCCGATCATTCAGAGAGCATGCACGAAGGGTCAAGGAGCTTACCTCAGCTCGCCCAGAGCTGGAAATCCACAGATTGATGTTGACCGAAGCTTACCGTCGAAGCCATGGCCGGCGATGGTTGGATCTCCGTTCTCAATGCGGTTTAATGCAAAAAAAAGTTGCCAAACAGAACTGAGAGTCGGTCCTAGAGGTTTATTATGGTCATAATCGCAAGAAACAAAATCGGGAATAGCGTGACCGAGAGTTAAGGAAATACAAACTCTCTCAGGCATTTCATCGAACACCTTGTATGCACAGAGAAAAACGGAGGTTGGGGGAGATACCGACCTGTTTCGAGCGTCGTCGGCGAGTATGGATGCTTCAGCGATGTGGCTTCCAGTCCCTTGCAGCTTGGAGAATGCTCCTATCGCTCCAACCCTCCCCGAATTCCTCCTTTTCTTTTTTTCTTCTTCCTCTCGGCCCGCTTCCCCCTCTAAACCGAGAAGATTCCCTTGCGCTTTGTCCGTGGCCGACCGTCCTTTTTGTCGTGAAACGTCCACCATCCCTCGTCTTCCACTCACGACGTTCTTTTGTAAAAAAAAAATGCCGCCTAACGTGCTCCGTTGGACCTCCCCCGCTTCTGCCCTGTTTTCTGCTTCGCTGGCCGGTGGGGTTGCAGACCCGGTCGGACCGGGTCGGGTCGGGTCTGACCCGACCGGCCCGGTTCGACCAATTCGCCCAAATTGGTGGCCAAATTGACCTCTTTTCATGAAATTGAGGGCATAATCGGGCTCCTTGACATATTTTCTATCAAATATGAGTATTTTCGTGAATCAATTGATTGAAATTTTATGAAAACCCCAAATTGTCCCTAGGATCCGAAAATTATTTTCTCCAAATCGAGGGCCTAAACGATCAAATTAGTCAGAATTGAGTCCACCAATGGATTCCTCATGATGAAAACTATAGGGTAGAGGTGTTCAATTTTGATGGGTGTGCCCGTATGAAATTTAATTTCAAAAATTGTGAAACCGGGGACTAAATTGAAAGATTTTTATGCAATTAAGCCCTTTTGTTTGAAATTGATCAAATTGGAGGGTAAATTGACACAATTGCATTTCAAAACTTTAGAATCCGATGTCATAGCTTATAAAAAACCGAGAATTGAAAATTAAAGACTCGAAAAGGATTTTTTAGGCTCGTTTCGGTTTTAGGTTTGTGAAGGAACCCCATGAATCGAGCCAAATTTCCCTGATAAAAAGTGAAAATATTAAAGAGGGAATTAAACTAAAATTACTGAATATTTTTGTGTAATTTTCTGACCACGGATGATATTTTTCTGATTTTTTGGGTATTTTTATAATTAAATAAATTCGAAAAATATTATAAAATACCAAAAAATATTTTTTGTTCAAAATTGGTCCCCGAGGCTAGGCCAAGGCTTCCAAAGTTGATTTTGTGATTTTATGACCTTTTTTGATATTTTTAATTAATTTTAAACAATAAAAATCACAATAATAGATAGTCAAAAATCAGGTGTCAACACCCAGCAACTCACGAACAAAAGGGAATCAGCCATGTAAACATCCCATAACAGAACAGGGAAATAAAAAAAATAAGGCTAACAGCCTAAGGATAGGCATGCAAGAAAGAGAAGAAAGACACTAGGAGGCGCCAGGACGGTCTTCAAATATGGATGGGGACAGCCCCCAATTCCTTTGCACGCGCCTATTTCGAGGGTTGTCTTTAAAGTGGCCAAGCGTTAGAGCTTTGTCCTTGACTACCTTGTTGAGATGCTTGACGATACCCGGCACAAGGAGAGGCTTCCGTCTAAACATGATGTGATTTCTCTCAGTCCAAATGATATGACATAAGGCACCAAAAGAAAATCTAGCCAGCCGATGAGGAAGGGATTGACCACTAATGTGTTGCAGAGCCCAACGTACATCCTTCATGGTGCTCGAAATTCCCTGCACCGCGGTATTGTAGCTTTTCGGAAGGAACGTAGAAATAACAGAGCTTGTAACTTCATATCCAGATTTATGCCTGTGGATTCAAGCTGATCTGTAACATGCGTGAAACTGTTAATATGCTCTGCAACAGAACAGCTATCATATAATTTCATATTAACCAACTTCTTTAGCAAAAATATCTGATTCGATGTGGATGGCTTCTTATAAATATACGTTAGAATATCCATGGCTTCTTTTGCAGTTTTTGCTTTCGCGATGTGGTATACTGTCTTTTTCGTCAAGCCTAGACGAATCGCATCTAACGCCTTTCGATCTAGAAGTTTCCATCCTGATTCTGCTATTGGATCTACTTCCACAAGTTCAGGTTTCCAACCCTCAAGTGGCGCATAGAGATCTTTCTGATAAAGATAGTTCTCTATTTGGAGTTTCCACCATCCGAAATCCTGCCCATCGAATTTATCAATTCTGATTTGATCTTTTGCCATACCGTTTGCTTTTAATGAAACACCATCGAAAGACCCTCGATGTTCTCGATTAGCTAGCCTAGGCTCTAATACCAGTTGATAGGAATCGTGCCCCTATTCTAGAAAAATAACTCAAGCAAACAATACGCAATAGCATAATATAATGATAAAATAACAGAATTAGAAGAAGCACACCAGATAATTTGTTATCAAAGTTCACCCAAACATGTGCTACGTCTCCGCACAGAGGCACTCTGCGAATCCACTAGTTTTCGAGAAAAGTAGGAATACAACTGACGATCTTCTCACAAGATCGAAGCAAAAATAAAACGAGAACTTTCAAGAATACCGTCTCTTTCTTTTTCTTTCTAGTCGCTACTTCGCGCGTTCTATCTACTCTCACCTTCTGCGCTTTCTATTTGCTCTTCTATCTACTCTCATCTTCTGACGGCTACAACCTATATATCCCTACTATATAAGGTGTATCTTTTAACCTAGAAGAAAAATAAAGGACAAAAGACAAAAAAGAAATCTTAATGATATATTCTGGCTTCACAAGCCAACAATAGAAAGTCTAATTTGATGACCTTGCCTAACTTAAACCTTCGTTTTTGGCAGGTGCAATTGTATAGATGGGAAATCCGAAGTGTTCAAGGAGGAGGTCGAATTCGATGATGACAACATGTCTTTGACACTGCACGGCAGTAAGGGACACGTCTTTGACACTTGGAAGGTCTTCAAGCCGATGTGCAAACTCGTCCCGAAAGAGCAAGGCAGTCTGGCTAAGCTAAGTGTTAAATATGTCTCGAGTTTAAATCGTTCGTAGATATATATTGATTTAAATATGCAATATTTGACCGAACAATAAGTATGTTCTTCAATTGGACGTCTACCAAAGAAAAAAAGCAAGAAGATTTGGTTTGGTCTGCAAAAGGGAGGAAAGAGGAAAAAAAAAAACGCTTGGGCCTAGAGAATAAAGAAAGGAAAGAAAGAGGAATTGCCTTTCTTGTTTGTTTCTTTTGTCCACCCAGCAACGGCCGTACAACAAGGATAAAAAAGGGGTAGGTCTTCGTGGTTCTTTTTTCTTTTCAGACCAAGCCGCAGCGCACAAATAAAGAATTCCAGAACCGAGACGAAGAAGCTGCGCTGGTAAATTGAAGCCAAGCCGCACGAAAGAAAAGAACCTGTACATTAGACTCACGAAAAGGACGACGTGAGCAAAAGGCATGGTCTCGCGCGCGAAGGAGTCTTCGTACATGGTGGTTTGTGCTCCGTGAGTTTATTGTTTATTATATTCAATTGAGTTGTGTTATCTGTAAACACTGGGTTTGGGTATAATCTAGGTAACAAGATCATGTTTGCTTGTTAAAGAATTCTTATGCTTTGACTGCAGGTGACGAGGTGGAGATAGATGAGCCTTCGTCTTACTCTAGTTCAGAGTCATCGCAGTGGCTAGGGGCTATGAGTGAAGAGATGGAATCACTCCATTGGAATCAGACATGGGAGCAAGTTAAAGTATCCAAGAGCCAGAAGATTATTGGAAGCAAATGGGTCTACAAACGGAAATAGGGCATTCCTGGTGTCGAGGCAGTGAGGTATAAGGCGAGACTTGTGGCGAATGGGTTTACACAACGGGAGGGCATTGACTACAATGAAGTGTTTTCTCCTGTGGTAAGGCATACTTCTATTCGTATTTTACTTGCCTTAGTTGCTGCACAGGATCTCGAGTTGGAGCAGCTTGATGTGAAAACAACGTTTCTTCACGGTGAGTTGGAGGAGCAGATTTACATGAGGCAGCCAGAGGGATTTGCTATTTCGGGTAAGGAAGACCATGTTTGCTTGTTAAAGAAATCATTGTATGGGCTGAAACAGTCTCCTAGGCAGTGGTATAAGCGTTTTGATGCTTTCATGGCTAGTTAGGACTATTCTAAGAGTCAGATGGATAGCTGTGTTTATTTTAAGAGACTGGATGATGGGTCTTTGATATATCTGCTGTTATATGTTGATGATATGCTGATAGCAGCTAAGAATGTGTCTGATATTGATGTGCTGAAAAGGCAGTTGAGTGTCAAGTTTGAGATGAAAGATTTAGGTACTGCAAAGAAAATATTGGGTATGGAGATTTTGCGTGACAGGACTGCAGGATTTTTACGTCTGTCTAAAAAAAAATATTGAGAAGATTGTAGCACGTTTTAATATGCAGTCAGCGAAGTCTGTAAGTACACCATTAGCGAAACACTTTAAACTTTCAGTTAAGTCATCACCGTAGACTGAGGAGGAGGAGGAGCATATGTCTCGTGCTCCGTATTCTAGTGCAGTGAGTAGTATTATGTATGCTATGGTGAGCACTAGGCCTGATATTTCACAAGCTGTCAGTGTAGTTAGTTTTTTTATGAAGCGTCCTGGTAAAACTCATTGGGAAGCTATGAAATGGATCCTCAGATATTTGAAGGGGACAGTAGACGTTGGTATAGTATATCGGAGGGACATTAATGGCAATGAAACCACAGGTTATGTGGATTCTGATCATGCAGGTGACTTGGATGAGTGCAGGTCTTTAGCAGGGTACTTGTTTACGCTTGCAGGTGGTCCAGTTAGTTGGAAGGCGTCCTTACAGGACCATGTGGCCTTGTCGTCGACTGAGGCAGAGTACATGGCACTGACCTTTGTAGCGAAAGAGGCGATATGGTTGCAAAGTTTGCTCTTGGACTTTGGGTTAGATCAGAAAAGTGTTGATATACACTGTGATAATCAATGTGCGATATTTCTGGCGTATAATCCAGTTTATCACGAGCGGACGAAGCATATCAATATCAGGTACCATTTCATCCGAGATGTTTTAGCGAAGGGTAAGGTTGTTGTGAAAAAGATAGCGACAGCGGAGAACCCGGCGGACATGATGGCTAAGCATGTTCCTTCGGCGAAGCTCAAACTCTGCTTGAGCACTATTGGCATCTGTGGAGAGTGATCGCCTTTCGGGGTGATGGGAGAGCAGCATGAATGATGAGTATTATTGACTTGGTTTCAAACATCGAGCCAAGGTGGAGAATTGTTAAATATGTCTCGAGTTTAAATTGTTCGCAGATATATATTGATTTAAATATGCAATAATTGACCGAACAATAAGTATGTTCTTCAATTGGGACGTCTACCAAAGAAAAAAAGCAAGAAGATTTGGTTTGGTCTGCAAAAGGGAGGAAAGAGGAAAAAAACGCGTGGGCCCAGAGAATAAAGAAAGGAAAGAAAGAGGAATTGCCTTTCTTGTTTGTTTCTTTTGTCCACCCAGCAACGGCCGTACAACAAGGATAAAAGGGGGTAGGTCTTCGTGGTTCTTTTTTCTTCTCAGACCAAGCTGCAGTGCACAAATAAAGAATTCCAGAACTGAGACGAAGAAGCTACGCTGGTGAAGTGAAGCCGAGCCGCACGAAAGAAAAGAACCTGTACATTAGACTCACGAAAAGGACGACGTGAGCAAAAGGCTTGGTCTCGCGCGCGAAGGAGTCTTCGTACATGGTGGTTTGTGCTCCGTGAGTTTATTGTTTATTTTATTCAATTGAGTTGTGTTATCTATAAACACTGGGTTCGGGTATAATCTAGGTGCGGGAAACACGAAAGTATTGAGTGATTGTAAATCCGATTCTCCGATTATAATGAATTGTTCTTGCTGGCTCTCCCCGTGGATGTAGGTACCGACATTCGGACCGAACCACGTTATATCTGGTGTCATTTATCATTCATCGTTATTTTCTCTGGGCTTTCGCATTTACGTATTTGCAAGATCCTGATTTATTTTCGCGTTAGTATTACAACACTAAGCATTGAGTACGAGAAGTACAAGGCGAGCGACCCTAGCCCCGACAAGTACATGGCCTTCTTCATCGACATGACCAAAGACATCGATGCTCACGTTTTAAGCACATGAAGGAAAAAAGATCGTGGCATGGCTGTGATCATATGTGAAGTTGTGCTGTACTATGCTTGAGATTTCTAGTGCTTCCATGCATCTAGACCCAATAAATCAAGCTGGTTGATCAGGTGATCTGAATTTGAGTTAGGTTTTGGGAATACCAGAATCGTGCATTATGTTCGTGTGTAATCTTGCTTGTAATAACACTTGTGGTTTTTGCAAAATGATATGCTTATGTGAACTCATGTGATAGCTGGACTAATGGTCTAAGTTGACGTTCAAGACCCAAATTATGGTGAAGGAGCTTTGGGCTAAAATGAAAGATCTTCTATTACAGCAGAACTTCCAAGAATCAACGACAAAGTTTTAATTTAGAAACTTTCTTTGGGGGGAAGTGTGCGGATAATCATGACGAGTTAAATGGGAAAGTAGAATCGCTCTCCAGCACTTGAGAATTCAAGGACCGAGATTTCCCTAACTGGCATAGATTGGTGCAGTCTAAACAACTATTCCGAGTCGAGTTCTCCCGGAGAAGGAGAATGATGCAGACTAGAGGATCATCTACTTTGGAATTTTACTTTGTTTCCCTATGCATAGAACGTTATGATATTTCTTTCTGAATAATTTGTTTAAATAGATTTAAGGTAATATCTCTATGATTTAGTAGATGATCTTCTTTTCATTGATTTATCGGACGTACACAAGGAGTTCTATGTTATCTTGACGGCGTTAAACGGCAGAAGTACATCAGAAGTGTCAATATTTACGTACGGAAATCACTTTAGTGTCAATATTTTTTTTTTGGATCACTTAAGTGCCACATCGGAAAGAAAATGATCACCGAAGTGCCAATTTCGACAAAAAAAGATTATTTCAGTGCAAATTCCGACCAAACAATGCACGTGGCATTTTTATTAATTTTTTAATATTACGTGTCATATTTTTTTAAAAAAATTAATACAAGTGGGTGGCACGTGGATATTTTAACATTAAAATAATTAATTTTTTTTAAAAAAATTAAATTAAACTAGAAAAGAGCATACAAACAAAAAAAAAAGTAGCTGAGAGGCGCACAGCCCCACCATCGCCGGTAGTGGCTGGCGAGGGGTACGGGATGGTCCAGGGGGGTCGCCCGGGGACCCCATCGCGGGCTCGCCAGCCGGGCTTGCACACCCAAGGCGAGGCCGTCCTTTCCCAGATCTGGGCGAGGTCGAACCTCGCTGTGGCGGGTCCTGGCGGCCTCGCCTAGCGACGGCATGTTGAAGATGCCGGAGGCAATGACGAGCGCTCGGGAGGTTGGCGCATTGTCTGCAAAAATAGAAACGAACACCGAAGGCTCGATTAGGGGAAATTCGACAGGGAAAGCAAAATCGATGCCGGTGAATTCGAATGTGCGACTGGCCAAATGAAGAGAAATTGATTAAACAGAGAGAGAGAGAGAGAGAGAGAGAGAGAGAGAGAGAGAGAAGAGAGAGAGATGCACATTGAAACCAGAAGAGGAGATGAAGAAGCTCGCACCAAAGCTTCGTTCTCGTCGAATGTGTACTGAGTCTTCTTCCTTTTGTTCCCGTGTTTGAAGATTTTCTCTCTCCTCCTCTTCTGGTTCTGGGCCATTCGTGCAGCCGTCGCTGGGCGAGGCTGGCCGAGTTTCGCCACGGCGAGCCCGGCCGCGGGGTCGCACGACTCCGGCGACCCCCCTAGGCCCCCTTGCAACAAGGGTTTCATCTCTCTTTTTTTTTTCTTTTATTTAACTGTTTTTAGCTTAGGATGAATTTTTTTTTTGATTTTTTTTATTGCTGATTGGGATCTCCGGCAAGCCACGTGTGCGCCACACATGATTTCCGGCAGGTCACGTCGGACATGGCACTTAAATAACCATTTTTTAAAAAATTAGCACTAAAGTGATCCAAAAAAAAAATATTGGCACTAAAGTGATCTCCGTACATAAATATTGACACTTCTGCTGTATTTCTGCGGCGTTAAACCATTGGGAGCATTACTATTATCGGGAGAGAGTTTATTTTTTGTTTCTGTCCAGGGGCAAAAGTATCTGAGCAACCAAAAGCGGTCTAGTTGAGGGTTTCGAATGTTTGCACGAACTGTATCAAAGCGATGGCGATTATTAAGAAATCCAGGAGTGATTACAACAAAAGCAACCTGGCGATGATTATCGTGTGCATGATGGCTTCCTAATGAAGGGAAATCAGCTTTGCATTTCCTTGTTCTAGAGAGATTTTACTGGTCACATTTGAAACTGGAAGTTGGTGAATTGGTGCAGGGACGTCTTCCCGTCCCGGAGGAGATTTGGGAGGACCTCTCTACGGACCGCGTCCTGGGTTTTAAACGTGTCCAACTGGGTTTGTACTCGGTTCTTGTTGCGTTGACTGGATCTTCCAAGACGGCTCATTTCCTCCCTTGCTAGAAGAAATCCAACGTGACAAATGCAGCGAAGCTCTCCTACTCACAAATTGTCAGGTTGCACCGGGTAAATCGATCACCCCAGATCGTGACACTAGGTTCCTCAATCGTTTCTGGCAAGGTCTGCGTCGGTCATTCGATTTGCATTGCATTATAGTAGCTGATGCAGCCCGCATCGATGATGCCACCCGCATCGAAGACACGCTTACTCGGCCGAGGAGATCAACCTGCATTCAAGCTCGACACGTCACTCGACTAGTCTCGTCGATATCGAAGGGACGCAAGTCGAAGACCAAGAGTCTCATTCTTGAGTCCACACCATAATAAAGACTATGCCATTCCCCATGTAGACACCTTGGGAGAGTCAATAAGATGTTGGGAATTATCTCGTCTTAATGGCTTCTAGTTTCTGAGGAATTTTAATGCTTTATGTTTTCTATGTTCTTTAATGTTTCTAGTTTCTAGACTAGACTTTAGTCTTTTCATTTGCCTCTCTTTGGCTATAAAATGCCATCTACTTTATGTATTCGACAGACGATTTTGATAAATGAAAATTTACCTTGTGCAATTATCCCGAACCTTGAAGAGTTTAACCCTTAAAAACCTAGAAGAGTTTTCACTCCGTCCTTGAAGAGTCGGAGGTTTTCGAAATCTGCATCCTTGAAGAGTTGCAGTCGTTGATTTAGAAGAATCGACGTTCTATTAACTTCCTTGGAGGCCTAGAAGAGCAACCATCGAAGTTTCTACCATTTCTTTGTTCCATTTCAAATTTTATCCATCATTATCCATCCATTTTCACTTATATTTCGCTTATTTTCCATCGAAGTTACTGTCCCTATCCTTTTGTTCAAGTAGCCTACCCTGGGCTACACTAGTAGCACGGCGCATCAGACTCAGGTTGTGAACCGCACTTCGGGTAATCTGATTCCAAGTATATGCAGGGATAAAGCCTAAATGATGATGCTTCGTTTCGGCTTAGGCGGAATTCGCGTGTACTAAAGCAACTCATTTGGTTACTGAGGTTCTCTGTTGTTTACAAAACGGCTCAAAAGTGTTGCTGCGCAGAATTTGGCCATACAGGGAGACGAAGTACTATCAGAGACTGGCTAAAGTAAAACCCTAACTACCAACAGGCCGCGGACCAACAATGATCACATGTCTTCCAGGATGGTATACCGTTTTCAGGTTGCGGTTTTCTCTAAAGGAGCTCTCGTTTCACGAAAATTGAGCAATTTGAAAAATAATTTCTAAACAATGATTATTTATATCGTTTAGAAAAAGTCAACGGAAAATTTCAATAATAATTTATGCCAACTATTTTCTTAGGCAATGAAAAATTTTCCATTCATCTATTTTTATAAGAGATATAAGTGATTATTTTTATCGGAAAATATTTTCTAAACCGCTTATTTTTGCGAAACAAACACATCCTTAAGTCTCTTATGCTTTTCCACGATGGTACATGGCTGCAAGATTGTCCTCATCCTTCCGAATTTAATGTCCATCTAGATTCCTGTTTGTCCTCGACCTAAAAAAAAAAAAAATTCCTGTCTGTCCATTTTCATTGCCTCGGTACTTCATGAACGTGTGTATTTACGTGGAAGGGAAAATTAGCATGAAAGTCTTAAACTTATTGCAAATGTATCAAATGAGTCATATACTTTTTAAATCTTGCCACAGTTGAGTCCTATACCTTTCAAATCTTGCCAATTAAGTACATCTAGCCAATTTTGGTTGAAAATTGATGACATAGACACAGGTTGTCCACTAGCCATCTTACATGATAACATCAATGTTGATGTGAATTTTTTATTAATTTTTCCTGTCTTTTTTTCTTCATTGTTGATATGCAATGATTTACCACAATTTATTAAGTGACCCAAAAAAATAAAATTAAGTGGTGGCGCATATCTTCTTAGAGGTAGCTTTCCGTAATCCTATTACCCCAAAGCGAAATCGAAAAGTCAGCACATATCCCTGTCCTCTAGATTTCTTTCCATGCTCGGTTTATGTTTCCATTTCAGGGTCACCAAGAAAGGGACAATTTATGTCCAATTAATTTTCTCCATGATGAACTTATTTTTGTAAGCGATATAAATAATCTTTTTAAAAAATATTTTCAAAATGATTTATTTTTGGCAAAAAAACGGAACATAAGCTTCAGGGTTATATTATTATTCAGCTCCCAATGGGATGTCCAGAATGTTTTAAACATCCAACTAATTCTTACCATGTGTGTGACGTCCGCGACCCGACCCTCGATATCCGCTATAGGAAGTATAACCTCCTACGGGACTCTCGGTCTACTGAATCCCTCCAAGAGCACTACGGCTTTGCGCCGTTTACTTTTTCCGAGACCATGTAAGGATCGTAAGTCGTGATGTTGCGGGGGAATGACATGTGGTGTCCCAGGAACACCGTCCTTGGATTCGACCCATAATCTTTTTCCACTCCTTTACTATTATTGTTTAGTTTTCTCTCTATTACGAATCACATGCGGAAACGATTCCATTCTACACCTTTTTCGATCTATCGAGGAATGGAGACAACTTTTAACACAAGTCATGTGCTCCTCATATTCATTTCATTTCCTCGTATAACATTTACATGGACTTTATGACATTTACATGGACTTTAGAAACCCCTCTATCTCATATGCTTCACAGGCTTGGGAGACTACTTCAGTACTTGAGCTTCCCTAAAAATAGTACTTGGCTTCCAAGAACTCTTCCAGACCAGTCAGTCGCCTAGGGTTTGTGCGCCATCCATCTTCATGCTACTGCTTTCTTATCAAAAGAATTCCCCTCCACGATATCAACACAAGCAATTTCTATGGACATGACTATACCAAACAAGAAGATGACATACTTGCCATTACCTACAAGTCTGGAAAGATAAGGGGTGATATACAACTATCTCAGTAAGCGTATATCTAAACCAAACATAGGAAGCAAGCTAAAGGTACAAGCCATAACGCAATCAACCATATCATATACGAATCATTTCCGATTCCTTTTCATGTAAGCATACCTCTCCACTTTTCATATCATATCACACACATTTAAGGCCCTCTCACCCTTGCGGATGAGGCATGTACACATCTTTTCATATCATATTCTATGGATCCACCCTGTTCATATTTGTGCGAGGCCCTCTCATTCTTGCGAACGAGGCATATACATATCATGTCATATCATACAATCTCACCACCAAGGGCAGCAAGACTAAGGAGAGTACGCATCATAACAGTCCAAGGTTCTAGAGGTGGCCCCCACGAGACTCGCGTCGTCGTGTGGCACTTAGTCCTTGACCAACATATCATATACTTTTCAAGCAAGCATTAGAGTAGCTAAAGCTTTACGACCTAGATAAGGGTTAGATATCACTTACCTCTTATTGACGATCATAAAATAAAATGTTGTTAATTGCGTTGCGTATCGATTCCTATGAATGCTCTGTGATGGTGTTTCTTGAGTGCTTGGCGGCCGAAATAAGTGAGAGGGAGAGAAAGAGGGAGAGAGAGAGAGAGAGGCGAAAATGAGAGAGGAAGTGGTAGCCGACTTTTAGGGGGTTCATGCCCTTTATATAGTGCTACTTTTCTATTTAATTTTCATTTATTTAATCCCTACTTATTCCCCAAAAAAAGCTTATGTGTCATACATTTGTCTCATTCTACCAATGATTTATCTCTCACATTAAGCTAAGAATTAACCATAATGTGCCACATTGCCATATTCTAGAGAATTCCATACACAACACATGTCTCTTTGCTACATTTTTCATTTTAATTCTTGCTACTTATTGCCCAAGAAAAGCCTAGGTGTCTTGAATTTGTCATTTTCTTATTAATTATTGCCTTCAAGAATCAAGGATTAATTGACACCTTAGCATTCTAGAGTTTTCTATTAATACACATGTCCAACTTCTATTTTTCTATTTTAATTTAATAAGTTTATGTGTCTATTTCTCAAAGTTTCCACTTGGCTATTCTATAAGGCTACATCCTTAGATTTAGTTATGTGGCACTTCCATATCACACGCCTAAGAGGAATTTATTGTCCTCATTTCATTAAATTTTTATCATGCTTATAATGCATAATTCTAGAGAATTCCTTGACTTGTTCCCCAAGTTTGCATATGTGTCTTCTTGTTATTAAGCCACTTAAGATTATTTTGACTCTAGAAACTCCCCCTAGCTCACGCCTACCATAGGGAATTTTACTTTTATTTTTCTCATTAATTTCTTGTCTTTTCTAAATAAATTATACATATAATTCTCTAGACATCTTATTTTATTTTATCACATGGCAACTCTAGAGTGTTCTACCACCTTAGGTTACTTTTTCTAATGCTATTTTGTCTTCATGTGCTTGGCTTGTTCCCCAAGCCAAAAATTATTTTTCTATCTTGTTTTATTTCTGACTTGCTCCATAAGTCAATTTTGCCTTATATACTTTCCACGTGTCAATCCTTAATTCCGACTTATTTTCCAAGCCAATTTCGTCTTTATATGTTGGCTTGCTCTCCAAGCCAATTATTTCTAATGCTATTTTGTCTTGACATACTAACTTGTTCTCCAAGTTCATTTTGTCCTGACATGCTAACTTGTTCATGTTTTCTTTTCAATTCTTGCTTAATATTAAAGACTATTCTAGACACTCTTTCCTTGTTTGCCAAGCTTGCATTTTAAATATTCTTAAGCGTATTCTAGATGCCATGTGTCGTATTAATTTATTTAGCTATTTTATAACCCTTCAATTTTATAATTAAATATGCATACTACATATTCATATACTATTTCCTTTTACATTTTACTTTTAAAATAGAGATTTAGCATATAGATTTCTATACTCTTGGTGTCGTCTAACCGTGGGGGTCTCTAGGCTTGTATTCTATTCTATAGATGCCAATCACGAGTAGTGCTAATGGCAATTTGGGCATTCTATTTACAGGGTAAGGTCGTCTAGAAATCGACCTCTTATTCCTTGTTCTAAGATTTTAAAAGTACTGTCTATCAGGCTTTTGGAACATCTAAACATTTCTTCTATTTTCTTGGTGCATAATTAAACTAAGGATCGGACTATCTTTCTCTTGCCGAATTAATTCGGCCTATAGCCGAGCACATCAAGAGGCATAGCCATATTTGGTGCCCTCAAGATCGTGTCTCGTTGCCAATTGAGTCAAGAGCCACTTCTTTCATCTCAGTTTAGGGTTGGAATCACCCGTTCCTAAACCGAGGCATAATGAATGCTATCGAGTTCACCTGTCATGACCAATTCAAATTGATGCAGGATTGGTTCATCTCGATCCGTAGTATTCCAGTAGCACGTCACATAGTCTCAGGTGATCAGTCCTTAACTAGAGCGTGACTGGTACGGGGTTCTAATCAACCTTCGTAGAATTCACAGCTAGTTCGACTGTCGACCCTTGTCATCTTGCAAATCGTTCCACGGTTCAGTCCCTGGTCGACTTCAGGGTGATCCTATGGTCGTTCTGCAGCGAGACAAGGTCAATCATAATCAATCCATCCTTGATTAAGGTCGCCACTCAGTCGATCCTCAATCAGAAGCATAACCGATTTATATACCAAACCGTGATTCTTACCAAAGGCGATCTTTCTTCTCTAGTGGCTCCTCGTGACCCTGTGGCCTTTGTCTGTAATTAGTCCGACTCCTAAGTTTATCCTAGCCCTAAATTTTGGGGTGTCACAATGTGCGACAATCATCTCATACCACAAGTATCGGGTGGATAATTATTCGAGACACGTAAGTCTATGTTTTTTGGAGTGGTCTCAAAAGAATGCACGAGTATCGGGTGAATAACCCTTTTGATTTCTAATCTGAATCATTTAGTATGGTATCTGAGGCATACTTATTTTCAACCATTTCCTAGTTCCATTTTCTTTTTTGCAGTCATCCTAACTTTCTTCTTGCTTGCGCCAAGCGTAAAATTCTTTCTGTTCGTTGTTCAATCTATCATTCATTTGTAATGTATAGTACCTTAGAACTACGAAAGTGATCCTCAAATTTTTTGCCAATAGTTCGATAATATAAAAATTAATACGCTTTCTCAGGAAAAAACCAAACTTTGCCTCGCCTATTTTACATAGCTGTTCAGATCCAAGATTTTGAAACATATGAGTTTGGGAAAATTGTCCAGAAATTCATAAATCCACTGCACTTTTGCCAATTCTATTCTAGACTTTTTAATTATGTCATTCACGTTTTGCCAATTGAGTCTATTCAGCCTATTTTGGAAGGAAATCGACAACATGGACGTCGCCCATTGTCGCGACCCTCTCGCGAGCGCGGAGGGTTAATGGGCCGCCCGATCGCTGGCTGGATCGGACGCGGGCCTCTCCCAAGGCCCATTTCCCAAATCGCAACTGCTGGATGTACGTGGTCGACCTTCAGTGTGGTCTAGTGACATGTGATGAGTGTACATGTCAAGGAGTCGCCACCAATCGTTTTGCGGAGGGTACGATCGGAAACCCTATCGAATAGTTGGGAGTGGTCTATTCGATTCTGCGGAAACCAGAGAAGTGGGTTCGGGGACTTAGTTACGCCAACTATCTAAGTTGACGCCCTTTCGGTACCTAAACTGAATGGTTTATCTGATCCTAGGATTTCATACAGACGAGTGAGGTGCTGATCCTAAATCTAGGAGTTCATGCAGATGGGGATATCTACCCTATCACTCACAATCATTAAAAATAAGTGCGCAAATCAAGGATCCAATACATGCGGATAAAACACATGAAATCAACATGGCATCCCTAATGAGGCCCTATTAGCCTAGAGAAGTATCAATCAAGGCTTAGGAGTGATTTGGACATGACTCGCCCACGAGGGGCAGAATCGTAATTTTGAACAATTCGGGGACGATTCACCTCAAAAAGGGCAAATTGGTCATTTTAGATGAATTGGGAAGCCAAAAGACAAGGGAAATAGGATTGGCCATCAATCCAATCCATTTCCCATTTTTCGGGAATTTCCAGGATTTTTCTGGAATTTAAAAATGATTTTACCCTCAGAGGGGTAAAATCGTCATTTTGAACAAAGATGAGAACTGAAAATCTCAAATATTAGAGTTGGTCGTCCACCTGACCCTAACCCTAATTTTAAGCAATTTTCGGGACTCAACTAGGACAAGAAAGACAATTTTCCCATTGAGGGGCAAAATCGTCATTTTGAGGAAAGGGGCGGGACTCGAAAACCCAAACCTAAGAATTGGTCGCGTACTCGACCCTAATTCTTACCTTGACATTATCGGCCTTATCTCGCATACACGGCAGAGGCGACTTACCCCTAAAGGGTAATGTCGTCGAGTCTTGGAAGAACGGATGAGAAACCCCAAAAATAGGGTTGACCAGTTGTCTGTGGTCAACCCTCGATTTTTGGGGATTTCTGGAGTGTCTAGGATTTTTCCACAATTTTTCCACATTTTTTTGGAATTTTCTGGAATTTTCTAGCATTTTTTTTGGATTTTCTGAAATTTTTCCGATTTTTTTTATTTTTAAAATCATTTTCTAATTTTTTTATATATATATTTTTTAAAATGTTATTCGGGCCGGGTCGGGTGACCCGGCCCACAACCCGCAGGCGACCGACCCGAATCCGGCCCACACCGAAACGGCATCGTTCCATACCCCCCGCTCGAATTTTTCGATTCCCGCCTATTTCGAATGAGCGGCTCTGATTGCGCCACGTGTTGGACTGATGGACGGCATGATCTATCCGAAGCAGTCGACGGTCACGATTGAAACACTCGATCGAACTACGGCCGTCCGATCAACTTATCTGAAAATGATTTTTATTTCCAAAAAAAACGAGATCGCGACACGTGGCACACTTACCACCGTCCGATCGAGTTTGTTATATTTTTAATTCGGTTTTAACCGAATGCGCTGACGTGGCTGCCACGTGGGCGCCACGTCAGCGCCACGTGGGCGTTGACTGGTCAACTTTCGTTGACCAGTCAACATGTTAGCCGGGGAAGACGACCGGCGCCGGCGCTGAGTCGCCGGCGCCTCGTCGGAGGGCGATTTCTCCACCGTCAGACCTCCGATCGGCACGAAACCAACGGCATTCAACTCGCCGTGACTTCCTCTACAACATACCTAAGCCTTGACACAGCAGATCAACATTTCGTCTACATGCTATTTCCGGCCGAAGCTAGGCTCCGGCGGCTACTCGCCCTAGCCATTTCTAGCGTTTCCTAGCTAAACAAATCGATCAGGAAGCATCACCGAGGGTTGAGGAGACTTACCTGGGCATCGCGGAGCTTCGGTTTGGTCTAGAATGAGCCGTGGAGCTCGCGACCGATCCGTCTTGGTTGGAGGCCGACTCGGCGATTTAGGCGTCGAAATGATATGCAATCAAAAGCGAAAATGCTCAGGGAGGAGAGACAAAAAGATCGCAACCGAAATCGCAGCAAATGGACGGCTATAGCTTAAGTTGCCATTAAAGGCCGAGCTCGAGCTTGGAGACTCGACTTACCTTTTTCTGTGATAAAATGACGAACGGGCTAGTTTGTAACGTTCGCCAGGTCGAGACGAAGTCGAAAATGGTGACGGCGTGGCTTGATGAAGCTTGGAATGCATTGGCCGGGCCTTTGAAACCTTCGGTCCCGAGCTCCTTCAATGGCGGACGTGCTTCCTTCCTCTTTTTTCCCTGTCTTCGCTTCCTCTGTATGTGCGCCCAGAAACTCTCCTCCTCTCGCCTCTGTTCCCCTCGAGCTCCCTCTCTCTCTCTCTCTTTCTCTGCCCTCGCGCGTCGCCAGCCCTCTCCTCTCTCTCTGTGTTCGCCAGCTCCCGCGTCGCCTCCCCTTTCAACAAACTGATCCCCCCTTTTTAAACTGAATCCATTTCAGTTATGGTGCCCGAAGTCTGTTGGGCGGGCTATTCCCTTCCGCACGTATGACGCCAATTCTGGCGAGCTGGGGGATCGTCTGATACGCCTTGGCGGACGATCGATCAAGATCCTCTTGGATGGGCATCTCCATTTGGCCTTTAATTCCCGCTTCTTCCTCCCCCCGGTTTCCCTGTGCGTGCGCGTAAAAGAAGAGGTAGAGCGAGCAGAGGGTGCTCTGCTTGGTTGACTGGGTTGACTGGTTCGGGTCAACCCGACCCAGTTGACCCAGTTCGCTATTTTCCCCAAATTCAATGCCAAAATGAGCATGAATCACAAAATTGATCATAAAATCGGACTCTATGACACAAATTCCATCTGAAAGATGTGAATTATGGTTAAATTGGTTTTAATTTGTGTGAAAGCCCCAAATTTAAGATAGGATCCGAATTTGATTTTTGTCAAATTGAGGGTCCTAATGGGCGAATCGACCTCAATCGGATTGACCGTTAGATTTAGGGGATCGAATACTATAGGGAGGAAACTTTGGGGTTCAATGGGTGCCCCTCAAAAAAGTTTAATTTCAGAATTGGCGTTATAGGGACTAAAATGAAAAGATTTTTTTGTGCAATTAGGTCCCTAAAGCCAAAATCGATCAAATTGGCACACAATCGAACCAAATTGAAATGTCGAGCAATCAAATTGAATGTCAAGATTCGTAAAATGCAAAAGATTGCAAATAAAAAGACTCAAAACGTATTTTTTGACAAATTTAACTCTGTGTATTACAAAGAAACACACAAAATTAAGCTTGAATTTGGACTCTTGATGAGGTCAAAATGACAAGGGATTTAAAAGAAAAATATTGACTATTTTCCTATATTTTTGTGACCTCAAATTCTATTTTTGTTGATTTTTCTAGTATTTTTCTATTTTCTAAAAATACTAAAAAATGTGAAAAATATGAAAAATTATTTTTTTGGTCAAGAATGGTTCCTTGGACTTGGCCAAGGCCACCAAAGTTGATTTTGTAATTTGTTTTGACTTTTTATGGATTTTTTGTGATTTTTCAAAAATAAAACTGAAAAAGACTTGGTCAAAAATCAGGTGTCAACAGCTGCCCCTCTTTGAGAGGAATCTCGTGAGAGGTTTCGCTCAAAGACAGGTGACACCTGAGTCTAGACCGACTCGACTAGGGGAAAGAAAAACGAATCTTGACACTCAATCTTTCTTGTCTCACTGGTGAACGCTCTGCTCTTCATTCTTTTGCTGACGTGAGAGAGAAAGTAGAGAGACCCACATGTTACTTACCTGTTGATCACATGCCTGATGCTCGTGCGGCATGCGCGGTGTATAGCGGGTTCAAGTGAATACCTAGGGACTCGTCTTTTGAGTATCCTAAGACGGTTAAACTCTAGCCTGTATGGTAGGCTGTACCAGAATGAGATTCCTATACTTGACCGAAACCTGTGAATGACGCACCCAGTCTCTTAGGGATTGTCGGGGTTTTGATCCGTATGGTGGATCAGACCATGAATAGGACTCCTTTCTGCTAGGAACCTATGGATGACGCACCCAGTCTCTTAGGGATTGTCAGAAGTTTTGATCCGTATGGTGGATCATACCATGAATAGGACTCCTCTCTGCTAGGAACCTATGGATGACGCACCCAGTCTCTTAGGGATTGTCAGGGTTTTGATCCGTATGGTGGATCAGACCATGAATAGGACTCCTTTCTGCTAGGAACCTATGGATGACGCACCCAGTCTCTTAGGGATTGTCAGAAGTTTTGATCCGTATGGTGGATCATACCATGAATAGGACTCCTCTCTGCTAGGAACCTATGGATGACGCACCCAGTCTTTTAGGGATTGTCAGGGGTTTTGATCCGTATGGTGGATCAGACCATGAATAGGACTCCTTTCTGCTAGGAACCTATGGATGACGCACCCAGTCTCTTAGGGATTGTCAGAAGTTTTGATCCGTATGGTGGATCATACCATGAATAGGACTCCTCTCTGCTAGGAACCTATGGATGACGCACCCAGTCTTTTAGGGATTGTCAGGGGTTTTGATCCGTATGGTGGATCAGACCATGAATAGGACTCCTTTCTGCTAGGAACCTATGGATGACGCACCCAGTCTCTTAGGGATTGTCAGAAGTTTTGATCCGTATGGTGGATCATACCATGAATAGGATTCCTCTCTGCTAGGAACCTATGGATGACGCACCCAGTCTTTTAGGGATTGTCAGGGGTTTTGATCCGTATGGTGGATCAGACCATGAATAGGACTCCTTTCTGCTAGGAACCTATGGATGACGCACCCAGTCTCTTAGGGATTGTCAGAAGTTTTGATCCGTATGGTGGATCATACCATGAATAGGACTCCTCTCTACTAGGAACCTATGGATGACGCACCCAGTCTTTTAGGGATTGTCAGGGGTTTTGATCCGTATGGTGGATCAGACCATGAATAGGACTCCTTTCTGCTAGGAACCTATGGATGACGCACCCAGTCTCTTAGGGATTGTCAGAAGTTTTGATCCGTATGGTGGATCATACCATGAATAGGACTCCTCTCTGCTAGGAACCTATGGATGACGCACCCAGTCTTTTAGGGATTGTCAGGGGTTTTGATCCGTATGGTGGATCAGACCATGAATAGGACTCCTTTCTGCTAGGAACCTATGGATGACGCACCCAGTCTCTTAGGGATTGTCGAACATTTTGATCCTTCAGGGGGATCAGGCCGAGAATAGGATTCCTTTCTGTTAGGAACCTATGGATGACGCACCTAGTCTCTTAGGGATTGTCGAACATTTTGATCCTATATTCTAAGGAATTAACTAGGATTTATACAAATGAGGTGTGCCTGACCTTGAGGCTTTACCAAATGGGCTATTCTGGGTTTATGGGTTACCTAGAACCTCACAGAAAGCAGATTTTGACAATTGTTTTTGATCCTATATTCTAAGGAATTAACTAGGATTCATACAAATGAGGTGTGCCTAACCTTTAGGCTTTACCACATGAGCTATTCTGTGTTTAAGGGTTACCTAGAACCTCACAGAAAGCTGATTCTGAAAATTGTCCTTTCGACACGCGAGGCGTTATTCTGGGATTTGGGGATTCCAAGTATCCCGCAGAAAACTTAAACCTGCAAAAACTTTGATAAGATTCTTCTGGGATCTAGGGGCTACCTGAGATCTCGCAGAAAGACTATCTTGAATGTTGTCCTTTCGACATTGAAGGTGACATTCTGGGACCTGGGAGCTCCAGGTATCCTGCAGAAAGTTCCAACCTGTAACACTGGGATCTCACACAGGGAGATAATTTCAAACATTGTCCTTTTGACATGGGAGGTGACATTCTGGGACTTGGGAGCTCCAGGCATCCTGCAGAAAGATTAAACCTGTAATATTGGAATCTCACATAGGGAGATAATTTCAAACATTGTCCTTTTGACATGGGAGGCGACATTCTGGGATCTGGGTACTCCAAGTATCCTGCAGAAAGCTCAAACCTATAAATTTGAAATCTCACAGAGGGATGATTTCGGAGATTGTCCTTTTGACATTTGAGGTGACATTCTGGGATCTGGGAGCTCCAGGTATCCTGCAGAAAGTTCCAACCTGTAACACTGGGATCTCACACAGGGAGATAATTTCAAACATTGTCCTTTTGACATGGGAGGTGACATTCTGGGACCTGGGAGCTCCAGGCATCCTGCAGAAAGATCAAACCTACAAAATTGTTCATAGGAATGTGTTTTCCTGAGATATGGAATTACCAGAGATTTTGCAGGAAAATAAACTTGAAAGCTCTTCTTCACAGAGCAAGGCATCCTTCTAGAATCTGGGGTTACCATGATTCCTATAGAAGTTTAACCAAGAACAATAGCATTCTAGAATCTGGGGTTACCAAGAATCTGTCAGAAGCTCAGGCATATAAACTTTCCTTCTTAGAGAAATGTGTCATTCTGAGACCTGGGGTTACCAGGGGTCCTGCAGAAGTTTAAACTTGAAATATATTCTTCACAAAAGAAGTAGCATTCTGAGGTCTGGGGATACCAGGGGTCCTTCAGAAGCTTGAACCTGTAAACTCTTTCTTACCAAGAGAGGTCGTGTTCTTCTGAGGTCTGGGATTGCCAGGAATTCTGCAGAAGTTTAGACATGTTAAACGTTTCTCACCAAGAGTGATACGAGCCATTTTAGGAGCTGAAGTCATCAAGAATCTTGCGGGAGCTCCAATCTGAAATTTTCTTACCAAAGGCACATCAATGGTTTTTTAAGTGATATCTGATGTCAGACTGACAGCACTTCATGACTTATATCATAGTCATGAAAAAAAATTTCAATGAATGCATTACGATGCTGGAGGTTATCCAAAACACCTTGCAACATACGGAAGTGATCAAAAATTCCTTGTGGGGAAAGTTTGAATCTAACAATCTGAAATTACCAAAAAAGTTTGGTTAAAATGTCCAACGGAGTATTCTCATCAAAGAGGACTTCTCACCGTTTTGAGGTAATGGTCTTTTACCAAGAATGCACTCGAACTTCCTATCAAACCTGCGCCTAGGGTTTAGGATCATTCGCAGTGAATACACCTCGATCGATCAAGAGGACTTCCAAGGGACCGTAATGTTGGGCTTGGTCAACGGTTTTCAAAGGGGACTTGCGTGCAAGTCAAGGCTTTCGAAGAGAAGTCTTCAATATCTGCTCCAGGTTTACAAGTCAAGAAACCTGCAAAATGAGAAAGAAATAATCTTGCTCGAACTTCTTCGAGCTAAGCTTAGACATTAAACCCTATGTCAATCCAAGTGCCTTAATCAGAAAAGGCTTTTCAGGGTTGTAACGTAGGTAGGATTGGGGACCCAAAAAAGGCTTGTTTTTGGCTCAGAATACGCGAAGGGTTTAACATTGGTGATCATTGCAAGTTTGTCGTCATCTTGCCCCTTCTGATTCAGAGAGCGTCTTCAGTCTTTGAAGTGCATTGATAGTCTTTGAAGAGCATTGTCAGCCTTTGAAGCGCACGTTTGTCTTTAGAGAACGTATCTCTCTCATGTTGAGACGGCGTCAACATCTTGTCTATGCTTTCATCATCTGAATGTAATATAATCTGGGAGTATCCTTTGATGTCCAGCTCCCTCGGGATTTTCTTTTACAATCAGATCTCACTAGTGACCTATACAAAGGTATCATGCCATCCTTTGGCATTTACAAGATCAAATACCTGATTCACAGGTGTACAAATATTTGGATGGGCATTGGCCTTGCTTTTACCAAGCACTTTGCTTTTTCTTGATGCCCAAGATTGAATTTTTCTCTTTCTTTTCTTTTTCTCATCTTTTGTCGAGATCCCACCTTTTCTTTTCTTTTGGGGATCAGAATTTTCAAATGAGTGTGCTAGATGTACAACTTGAATCTCAGCACTCAAACATTAATCTATGAATTTTTCACAAATCCTGTGTTTTGAACTCTTCCGCTCTTGAAGGGACGTCGCTTCCGTCTTGGAATATGCAATGATCACCAACGGGTTTGTGAAATGAACGTATAGGCTCAACTGGGCTGTACAAAGGGTAAAGTGTATAGGATAGAGAAACGAATGCTTTTCGTCATCCTAAAGCACCTGAATTACCATAGAAGTTAAAATGACAAGCAACACACGAAGATTGATGCAAGTCTGAGCAAGAGAACTTCTAACCATTTATCTCCTGATACCGCTGGACGTACCTCCAGTTTGCCCCATTGTGGGGTGGTTCTTGACAGGGGTATATAATGAAATCGTCGTTCAAAGGGTTATCAATGGTCACCTGTAGTGTTTATGATAGAGAAACGAATGCCTCCGTCGTCTCAATCCATGTAATCACTGCGAATAACCCTTACGTCCGTAGGTCAAGGTCTCGCTATCCTTACCACTCCACTTATCTCTTAAGTGTGTATGGGACGTGTTTGGACCAGGCTTGCCTCTTGTCTGAGGAAACATCCTTTTGAACGATTTAAACAACTTTTGTTGGAAGAGTTCATTTTGCTTTCTCCAAAACTTACCCTCCAAGGGGATTTATGAGGCACAATGTATATTTCAATCATGTTCAGACAACCTCCAGATCTAAACACGAATGCCAATGACATGACTGTGAGAATTTTACGTCTTTCTAGACATGAGCTTTGAATGTATGCTAGATTCCAAAAAGCCTTCAAATTCTAGCAATAAGGATTCTGACAGTCTTAAAAACCTAAAAGGTTGGGAAAGGAATACTTACCTGCCCAGCGCGGCTAGGGATCCCTGAAAAACATAAAAGGAATATGTCGGTGTATGCTCTCGAATTTCAGAGAATTAGAACGATACACCTTACCCTTGATCATGCACTCCAATGGAAGTGGATAGATTCATGAAAATCTGCATTTTTCTTAACAACACAAGATGGTTAAGTTGTTCTAAAATTTCTTGAAATTCTCAGTCTTTGGAGAAAAAGGACGTGCACCTGACCACCACGACAGTAAGTCCTCTTGATCATGCATTCCAATCTGAACGCGAATACGTAGATTATAGAAAACGGCCATTTCGACCTACGGCGATGACGCCTTCGTCTGATTGGGGCAATGAATCCTGCTCGATGGCTTCATTCATCTTCGGAACGTGCTCCTATGCCTTTCTTCGGAGTTCCTTATTCAAGGAAAAATGAATTCTTATCAAAATGTATGCTAAAGCACGCGGTGTGGAAGCGATACTTTTTACCCTCCACTTGATCTTTATAGCTAAAGATCATTTCTTGAATGCTTGATTTCCGAAGCTGTTATCTCCAAAGATCATCTCGCCTTGAAGTTGAGTCGGCGAGTTCTTTCCTTCTGAGTCCTTTTGAATGCCAATAATTTTCTCTGATGTGAACGACTCTTCTATCACGTTCATTGATCCTGTTGGGAATGAAATGCCATTTTTTCCTCCAGTTGCGTAGATGATTCGCTTGCCCCAGTTAGGCATGACTTGTCATGGCTAGGTAATCCTTGCCCCAGTCAAATGGTTCTATTCATTTTTGCATTTTCATGCGATCCCTTATCCAGTTTGGATTATCTCTTACTTGGATCTTCACTTGACTTTTCACCTTTGAAGTGTCGTCCTTCCAATGTTTGAGAAAGTCATTTGCTTCATGTATCTCTGTCACTTGTGACCATCCTTGTGATGTTCTCCTCTTTGTTGGACTCCTGATAGTGTCCTAATGGCGTATTCTGCCACAGAAAGAAATGATTTTGCATTAGCAAATGCAAGAAAAAGGAGTAAATTGGATACGACACCCAACTACCCTTCTTTTGTCAATTGTCGACATTTATCTCTTGATTGAGTCCATTCCAATATTGTATGCTGATATGGACAACATTTGTCGAATCCTTCCATTCATGCTTGAAGGTGTTGATAACATCAACAATCCATTTGCCCCAGTTGGGCGACGTTTATCTTGGCCAAATGCCTTAGCATTCATTTGACGATTTCCAATCCTATTTGAAGAGGTCTTTGTACCTGTACATGAAGCAATGAGTATTCATCCATGTTTAACTTTATATAAATCACCAAGGAACGTGATACTCCCTTTGAGGTATTGCATTTTCGTTGATCAAGAAAATCGTCTCTTTCGGCCGCTTTGCCCCAGTAGGGCATGTCTTGACATTTGTCGTCTCTGGGCTTGATAACTTGCTCCAATATGCTATCTTGGTGGCACACGAGCATCTTGCCTCCAGCTTGGTCTCTTGACAGGAAAGGAGGGGCTTGCCCTAATGAACCTTCTTTGTTTGGTTCTGATTATTTATCTCAACCATCTGAATCTTCGATCACTTTTATCTACCTCTTGGTAGCTCGACATCTTTGGAATTTGTCGCATGACATCTTAGCGACCTTCTCAGTAGTTCTGTGAACCTGAGTCTTTCATCTCGGGATAAATGTCCATCGATCTTGACTTCTTTGATATTTTCAGTATCCCCCAAATTAACGGTAATCGGCTCTTCCGAAGTAGGAGGCGTTGATTCCTCAAAGGCATTCCATTCTCTTTGGATAGATGCATAACCTTCATCCTCATCTTCTTCCTCCGTCCCATTGTCCCAGTTGACCATTTTAGGATCGTACTTTCCTATCGGAGGGACTTTTATAGTTACTGTCGTCTGATAAGACGTCGCTGGTTCAGCTGTGCCGTCTTCTTCCTCTTCCGGCAATCGAATCAAAATAGGCTTGACTAGGCAATCTTCTACCTTACTCAAGCTGTCAAGCTCTTCCAGTTTAATTACCATAGTCGTAGTGGTTTCAATCATTGACATAGTGTTGTCAAAGTCCCTTGAGGAGATTCCGTCTCTCAGTTGACAATGTTGGTCATCGTCGTCTAATACTGCTGATGTGGCAGATCTCGGGTATTCTCTTTCAGCTAAACCCTGCTGTTGATTCTTTGATCTCTTTGTTTCAGCATACTGCTTTGTGCCAAGCTTAGTAACCCTTACTTGGTTAAGGATGACTCAGGTTCTTTTGAAAAAGGCCTTTTCAGGTTGAACGGGATCATCCATGCATCCCCATCCGTCTGATATGATATCTTCCATTATCTGATAGCAGCTAGGGGGAGCAGAGTACTCCACTTTAAAGTTGTATCCTCCAGAGTCCTGACCCAGGTTGTCTACAATTTCACCTATTTCAGGTGCGTTAACCATGAATCTGCGATCTGCTAGACTTCACCTCTTGGCTTTCAGTTCGTCCTCTTCAAATTCTTCTTCTGACTGAATGACCGGCCCAAGATTGTCTACCAAATTCTCGTGCGGGATGTCCCAGGTGCTACCCTGCTTAGTTTTGATCGCGAAGTGGCTTCTTTCCAAAGATAGAGAAGCTTCGACTCCTTCGAATTCTTCATCGGTAGTATCGGACATTATCCCCAAGTTCATCATCTTGGCGATACATAGCTTCTTTACGTCAGCAGAGATCTCTCCTGCTTTTGGGTATGATGAAGCGACCACCATTATATTGATCAGCTTAAACATGTCCACCTTCAGCTGGAGGTAGTTTTCCTCATCTTCAGTGAATATTGCCCCAATCGCTTGATGATCAGGGAGCGGGTTTTCTTGTACGTTTGGAGCCACGTTGTCAAATTTCAGAATCTGACTTGTCAATCTGAGCTTGTACCTTCAGCTTAAGGATATAGCAATCATCCACAGTATGTCCCATTTCGCCCATATGGTAGACACAAGTCTGGCTCTTGTCAAAATTAGGATACTTAACCGGATTTTCCCTAGGTGGTTCCTTTGCCACCAAATGTTGTTCTAGCAACGTCGGGAGTAGCTTGGACAAAGGCCTCGGGAGATGGGAGAATTGATTCTGAGGTTGCTTTCTTCTAAGCTCTTGCACTTTCGGTGTTGACCAGGATGATCCTCCTTTGGTTTGATTGGAATTGCCAAACGGCTTGGGCTTGTGGGGATCTGGTATAAACGCTATGTCCAGTCCGGCTTCTCTCTCCTTTCTCAAGGGATACTGCTTCCTAGTAGGAGCTTCATGAGACCTCTTTTCTTTTAAGGCCCATTCGAGCCTTTCAGCCACCTTTATCAAGTGTGCGAAGGTCTGACATCCTAAGGCGTCTAACCATCTCTGGGCGTATGTTCAAATCAACTAGCCCCTTGTCTTCGAGGTTCGCAACAAATCTTCTCTTGTTGTAGCCGTGTTGAATTTATACTGTCTGAGCAAGTCCTCTACAAGATCTTTCCACCCGTCATATTCTTCTAGGTCCAGCTCGATGAACTAAACCAGAGCAGCGCCAGCTAGACTCTCTTGGAACGTGTTCATCAGTAATGGAACATAGTCTGAATACTGCGCCATCTTGTGCAGATAATATTTGAGGTGAGTGCGAGGACATCCTGTCCCTTTATACTTCCTCATGAAGTCCGGTTCCTTGTAGTCAAGAGGGGTCTCCACCTCGGCGAAGCGAGATATTTTGTCTAAACGGGCCAACTCATAGCCCTAGCTGCTTAACCATTCTTTAATCTTGGTTGATCTCTTAGCCTCCACTTCGGCTTTTTACAGTCTGGTTCCCCTTTTCTTTCTTCTCGAGGTTGACAACAACAACATGAGGTGCTTTTTGTTGTGACTAGATGTTTGGCATACGGACATCTTCCTCTGTATGTTGGGTATCTCCTGTCGTTTCTTTGTAAGCCATATCGGGTGCGAATGGCAGACTCGAGTTGTTATGGTTAGGAGCTACTGTCTGTCTGGCTTGGGAGGCTTCCGGCATTGCCTTAATATCAGCCATCATAGCTGCCATTGAACTATTTGATATTTCCCCTTTGTTCCTTGGGTCTTGGCATTTTCCTTTCACTTGGATTCTTTTGCCTTGACCTGTCGACATCTTTTATATAAGTGATGCATGCATGATATGTATGATGCAAGTGACCTAAGATGATTCATGTTTGCAACGAAAAATGGATTCATGCCTTTCACTCTGTTCACAGAGAGCATTTCTTATCAAGCATGTCAATCTATAAAGTTTGAATTCTTTCTTTTCGAATGCTCTTTTCAAAGAGACTTCTAACTGTTAAGAAACTTTTTTTCAAGTTTTCTCGAGAATTTTGTTCGCAGATTGAGCCATTATGACGCTCTTGAAATCATCTATCCTAAATGCATGTGTGAGATGATATGAAAAGCGGGTACTCCCTGTTCTGTCATCTGAAGTCGTTGCTTCTTGGGTGTCTTGACTTTGTTTATCACCTGAGAGGAAAAAGATAGGAAATATGATTTCCACATCTGATTGAAACTTATTTAGGAACGATACGTCCTTTTCTACCAAGAGGGATGGCTCGGCGTTGTTCCTCTCGGAAGGGTTGCTGCTATGGCGGAGTGCTTTTCGTATTCAATGGACGGATTTCATTCCATTATGTTCCATGAGTGATAACCATTGTTTCAGGGGCTCGCCCCATGTATCACCATGATGAATCTGATGTCTTCGGCTTTGGTATGCTTTCTGGATAGGGAAATGATTTGCCTCTAGCAACTCAGTATTCCACCTTGAGTTAGCCGATTTAGCCATATGAAGCTCCATTGTATCGCGCTAACGCTTTCCCTGTTGGTTGAGTCAATCACTTCCATGTCAGGTGATTTTGACGTTTGACATTCTTCAATCTATTCTGACACATGTCTTCGACTATCATTCTTTGTATATGAAAGAGAAACATCTCAGTCATTCGTATGAAATGGAATCAGAATAAGGAACAAGTTACTCCCTTTTGTGACAACAGAGGATGAAATTTCATCGTAATTATCCGAAGGTCTCGGCATTTGATGTTGCACGATGCTCGACACTATTTGGGTTCTGTCACTCTCCTTCTTGAGGCTGGGTGATCTTTCGGCACTTTCGCTCCATTGATGCATTTCAATACCTTGAAGTGTTGCTTCACGAATAAGCACTCGGTTTTCTTCATCCCTACATATAGAAAAGGAGATGATCATTTCATATCTTGAGAGGATTGAAATGAGGAACGATATACACCCTTTTATGGTTGAGTGATCATCAATTTCATGGTGAGAAACACGAGTATTTGTACTCCTTGAGACGTGCTTCAATTGGCGATTATGCCATGTCACATTGGCCTCCAGTTTTGAGGGTCCACAATTGAGTCTTCTTTAAAGGGACAAATGTCGACCTCACACAATCCTTTTATTTCACCTACATGATATGAGGAAGGAATACGTCAATTGTCGCACAAAAAGCTCTAATTGAAACGATCACAGATTTACTATCCCCAGCGTATATTTCTTCAGCTCCCATCATCTTGATCATTAGAGGTGAAGGAATGTTCATTAACGATCCCCACTCATTTTTTATAATCACCTGCAAATGTGAATAACCATGTCATTGTTTAAACAAATCAATTTAATTTGGAACGAATACACCATTTTCAACTTAGAGAGGTCGATCCAAATCAGGCATGCCCCATTTTCATGTTGTCTTGTTCTGGGCTTATTATTGTCGATCCATCTTATTTTGGAAACCCCATGGGTGGCTCTTGATGAAGACGCAACTCCTTTCATGTTACAGGGAAAATAAGCCTCGCATCATTGGCCTTCAGCCGTTTTGACCTGTTGGCAAAAGAAATAACCAAACAAGTCAAGTATAACACTCGAAGTTTTTATTGGAACGATTACAGTTTTACCATCGTTCGATCACATCTCGCATGCGATTAGATGAAGGAATCTTCAATAAATGTATGTCATGTATAACCTGTCAGAAAGGAGACACACTTAGCATTTTACATAGCAAAGACATCTCTCAATGAGGTCGCCTCTTATAATGAAAGCAAGGCGACAATACATATCCCATAATCCCTATTTACGGGCATCTGATGTCCGCCAAGATTTCAAGATAAGAGGATACGTCATTAAAAGATCGATCCATGGTCATCAATCAAACACCCATTTAATTCCAAACGTTTAATACGCAAATGGGGGCATTAATCTTGAAAGATTGCTTTGTCACATTTTTCTAGTAAAAATCATGTGATCATTGTTTTAAGAAATCACTATAAAAAATGTGATTGCAAACATGGCTTTAACTTTGTGCCCCAAAATCTTGCATTGTAAGAATTTTAGACAAAAAGAAATGTCATCTTAATCCATGATTGAAAATTTGGATGAACCATCTATTCCGTAGGGACGGCTTAGAAGTGTTCCCACTTTTGTATCTAAAATTCATCATAAAAAATTTTCATTTGTAAACTCAAACACTCAGGGCATTCGGTTGATTTCCATGAATTTTCTATCATGAAATTTCACTAGGAAGTGAACAAGTAGAGAGAGAAGTCATACTTACAGTGATCGGCGAGAATTTTTTTTTTTTTTTTTTTTTGGTTTTAGGTATACCAACCTCTCATAGACATGCGCATGAGACAAGTGGGGGGCTATACTCTAAAAATCGAAAATCAGGTGAGGAACCTATGGCTCAGGCTCCCACGATCCACACGAGGCAGATTCCTCCCCAAGGGTACCTACCCAAGAGGGCTAGATATCGCCAATGCAGATGGTAGGCGGGAACGAATACGAAAGTCTCAAGTGCCATCAAACACAAGATCCTTTTCGCATCCCTTCCCTATCTAAGGTAACCTAGAGGTGGTTTGCAGTCGGGGTTTGACCGCCAATGTGTGCGATGTGTCGTGATCATCACAATGCAAGGTCATGCACAGCAGTTTATATCAAAACACCGCTTCAGTATGTGCATAAAAATAAACATACATTCCCAACTCCAACCTGCAGGAAAGATGTCAACAATCACTCCACCCCTTATTTCTCCAATCTGCAAAAACATCTAACACAATGGTTAGTGTACGTACCTCACCTTCGAGAGCATCTGCAGAAAACAAGGTCAGATAAACCAAACAACTTTTTAATCGGCTCAAGTCCTCTGGAATTCGTAACCAGAGATTCTGGTTTTGAATAATCCCCAGCGGAGTCGCCAGTCTGTCGCGACCCTCTCGCGAGCGCGGAGGGTTAATGGGCCGCCCGATCGCTGGCTGGATCGGACGCGGGCCTCTCCCAAGGCCCATTTCCCAAATCGCAACTGCTGGATGTACGTGGTCGACCTTCAGTGTGGTCTAGTGACATGTGATGAGTGTACATGTCAAGGAGTCGCCACCAATCGTTTTGCGGAGAGTACGATCGGAAACCCTATCGAATAGTTGGGAGTGGTCTATTCGATTCTGCGGAAACCAGAGAAGTGGGTTCGGGGACTTAGTTACGCCAACTGTCTAAGTTGACGCCCTTTCGGTACCTAAACTGAATGGTTTATCTGATCCTAGGATTTCATACAGACGAGTGAGGTGCTGATCCTAAATCTAGGAGTTCATGCAGATGGGGATATCTACCCTATCACTCACAATCATTAAAAATAAGTGCGCAAATCAAGGATCCAATACATGCGGATAAAACACATGAAATCAACATGGCATCCCTAATGAGGCCCTATTAGCCTAGAGAAGTATCAATCAAGGCTTAGGAGTGATTTGGACATGACTCGCCCACGAGGGGCAGAATCGTAATTTTGAACAATTCGGGGACGATTCACCTCAAAAAGGGCAAATTGGTCATTTTAGATGAATTGGGAAGCCAAAAGACAAGGGAAATAGGATTGGCCATCAATCCAATCCATTTCCCATTTTTCGGGAATTTCCAGGATTTTTCTGGAATTTAAAAATGATTTTACCCTCAGAGGGGTAAAATCGTCATTTTGAACAAAGATGAGAACTGAAAATCTCAAATATTAGAGTTGGTCGTCCACCTGACCCTAACCCTAATTTTAAGCAATTTTCGGGACTCAACTAGGACAAGAAAGACAATTTTCCCATTGAGGGGCAAAATCGTCATTTTGAGGAAAGGGGCGGGACTCGAAAACCCAAACCTAAGAATTGGTCGCGTACTCGACCCTAATTCTTACCTTGACATTATCGGCCTTATCTCGCATACACGGCAGAGACGACTTACCCCTAAAGGGTAATGTCGTCGAGTCTTGGAAGAACGGATGAGAAACCCCAAAAATAGGGTTGACCAGTTGTCTGTGGTCAACCCTCGATTTTTGGGGATTTCTGGAGTGTCTAGGATTTTTCCACAATTTTTCCACATTTTTTTGGAATTTTCTGGAATTTTCTAGCATTTTTTTTGGATTTTCTGAAATTTTTCCGATTGTTTTTATTTTTAAAATCATTTTCTAATTTTTATATATATATATTTTTTAAAATGTTATTCGGGCCGGGTCGGGTGACCCGGCCCACAACCCGCAGGCGACCGACCCGAATCCGGCCCACACCGAAACGGCATCGTTCCATACCCCCCGCTCGAATTTTTCGATTCCCGCCTATTTCGAATGAGCGGCTCTGATTGCGCCACGTGTTGGACTGATGGACGGCATGATCTATTCGAAGCAGTCGACGGTCACGATTGAAACACTCGATCGAACTACGGCCGTCCGATCAACTTATCTGAAAATGATTTTTATTTCCAAAAAAAACGAGATCGCGACACGTGGCACACTTACCACCGTCCGATCGAGTTTGTTATATTTTTAATTCGGTTTTAACCGAATGCGCTGACGTGGCTGCCACGTGGGCGCCACGTGGGCGTTGACTGGTCAACTTTCGTTGACCAGTCAACATGTTAGCCGGGGAAGACGACCGGCGCCGGCGCTGAGTCGCCGGCGCCTCGTCGGAGGGCGATTTCTCCACCGTCAGACCTCCGATCGGCACGAAACCAACGGCATTCAACTCGCCGTGACTTCCTCTACAACATACCTAAGCCTTGACACAGCAGATCAACATTTCGTCTACATGCTATTTCCGGCCGAAGCTAGGCTCCGGCGGCTACTCGCCCTAGCCATTTCTAGCGTTTCCTAGCTAAACAAATCGATCAGGAAGCATCACCGAGGGTTGAGGAGACTTACCTGGGCATCGCGGAGCTTCGGTTTGGTCTAGAATGAGCCGTGGAGCTCGCGACCGATCCGTCTTGGTTGGAGGCCGACTCGGCGATTTAGGCGTCGAAATGATATGCAATCAAAAGCGAAAATGCTCAGGGAGGAGAGACAAAAAGATCGCAACCGAAATCGCAGCAAATGGACGGCTATAGCTTAAGTTGCCATTAAAGGCCGAGCTCGAGCTTGGAGACTCGACTTACCTTTTTCTGTGATAAAATGACGAACGGGCTAGTTTGTAACGTTCGCCAGGTCGAGACGAAGTCGAAAATGGTGACGGCGTGGCTTGATGAAGCTTGGAATGCATTGGCCGGGCCTTTGAAACCTTCGGTCCCGAGCTCCTTCAATGGCGGACGTGCTTCCTTCCTCTTTTTTCCCTGTCTTCGCTTCCTCTGTATGTGCGCCCAGAAACTCTCCTCCTCTCGCCTCTGTTCCCCTCGAGCTCCCTCTCTCTCTCTCTCTTTCTCTGCCCTCGCGCGTCGCCAGCCCTCTCCTCTCTCTCTGTGTTCGCCAGCTCCCGCGTCGCCTCCCCTTTCAACAAACTGATCCCCCCTTTTTAAACTGAATCCATTTCAGTTATGGTGCCCGAAGTCTGTTGGGCGGGCTATTCCCTTCCGCACGTATGACGCCAATTCTGGCGAGCTGGGGGATCGTCTGATACGCCTTGGCGGACGATCGATCAAGATCCTCTTGGATGGGCATCTCCATTTGGCCTTTAATTCCCGCTTCTTCCTCCCCCCGGTTTCCCTGTGCGTGCGCGTAAAAGAAGAGGTAGAGCGAGCAGAGGGTGCTCTGCTTGGTTGACTGGGTTGACTGGTTCGGGTCAACCCGACCCAGTTGACCCAGTTCGCTATTTTCCCCAAATTCAATGCCAAAATGAGCATGAATCACAAAATTGATCATAAAATCGGACTCTATGACACAAATTCCATCTGAAAGATGTGAATTATGGTTAAATTGGTTTTAATTTGTGTGAAAGCCCCAAATTTAAGATAGGATCCGAATTTGATTTTTGTCAAATTGAGGGTCCTAATGGGCGAATCGACCTCAATCGGATTGACCGTTAGATTTAGGGGATCGAATACTATAGGGAGGAAACTTTGGGGTTCAATGGGTGCCCCTCAAAAAAGTTTAATTTCAGAATTGGCGTTATAGGGACTAAAATGAAAAGATTTTTTTGTGCAATTAGGTCCCTAAAGCCAAAATCGATCAAATTGGCACACAATCGAACCAAATTGAAATGTCGAGCAATCAAATTGAATGTCAAGATTCGTAAAATGCAAAAGATTGCAAATAAAAAGACTCAAAACGTATTTTTTGACAAATTTAACTCTGTGTATTACAAAGAAACACACAAAATTAAGCTTGAATTTGGACTCTTGATGAGGTCAAAATGACAAGGGATTTAAAAGAAAAATATTGACTATTTTCCTATATTTTTGTGACCTCAAATTCTATTTTTGTTGATTTTTCTAGTATTTTTCTATTTTCTAAAAATACTAAAAAATGTGAAAAATATGAAAAATTATTTTTTTGGTCAAGAATGGTTCCTTGGACTTGGCCAAGGCCACCAAAGTTGATTTTGTAATTTTTTTTGACTTTTTATGGATTTTTTGTGATTTTTCAAAAATAAAACTGAAAAAGACTTGGTCAAAAATCAGGTGTCAACACCCATCCTACGTGGCATGACCGACACTGATGTGGATAATTTTTAATAATATTCTAGACTTTTTATTAATTTTTTCTTTTCTTTTTCTTACTATGGATAGTGAGGCTAGCCTCGCCTAGACCATCCTAGCCATAGACGAGGGTTGCGACGCCCTCTTTGTAATGTTCGTCTCAGCTGTCGAACGACCCTCGTTGACCACATTAGCAGTTTCAGGTTCCGGATAGGTTCCACCTAAAACCTAAAACCAACCCGCTAGTACATGTTCCTCATTTTTCGGAATCTAGAACCTACTCTGTGTACCTTAGAAGTCGGAACCTCCCCTGTCATAGGTTTCGGGTCCAGTTCCAGGGTACCCGAGAACCTACCAATACAATTCCTTTTACATCAAAACAGAAACGTTCATATAGAGTCAAATGGAGCTTGTGTGAGTGCCCAAGATACAATAGGTTTGATTGTAAATTCCCTATGATAAAGCATATACAAATTGAATAGCAGATTCTACATCACATGCTATTATCAATATAATTCAGTGGAGAAGCAATTTTATTAAGAAGAAGCTACCTTCGGAAACCTACTAGCTTTATCGTACAATTAGTTGTATAGATCATCTGCAATCAAGATATAAAATAGATTGTCTAACATACGAGCGACTATTTGGCAGCATTTTCTGGGGGAAAAATAGATATTAAAAGTAGAAACAAAAAGATAGGGTTTAAAAATATCGATTTCGATTCCGAGTCCGGCTCTGCTTCGGTTCCATAGAGAATTAGAAACCGGAATGGGAACCGGAACCGACGGTTCCTTAAAACGTGGAACCAGGAACCGGACCTATATCACTAGAACTAGGAACCGGAGTGGAGCTACAGGTTCGGTTCTCTGGTTCCCGATTCTACGCTGGGACCATGCTCACCCCTAACTACAACATGAAAGTTGACTCTAAACTGGAGTACCACCATTTTTTCCAAAGATGATTTTGTAGAAGTATTGTCGAACCCTCATATAAGATGATGTCTTCACTGATGGATTGACAGCATAACCTCACATTAGGGTTGGGACAAGACTGAAAGTTGCTTATAGATTGGAGTTAGAGGTGTCAACGGGCCAGGTCGGGCGGGTCTCGGCTCGGTCCAAGCCGACTTGAGACTAAAGAGTACTAGCCTTGACCCGATCCGGCCCGAATTACATATGCCCCAACTTTTCGAGCCAGGTCGGGCGGATTCTTTTTTTCTTGTCTTTTTTCTCTTTTTTTTTAATTAAATCATTTAACAAGCCCGTTGAATGAAAGAATATAAAAAATAAAAAATAAAATAAATAATTTTTTAGAAAAAGTGGGTGCCAAAAAAAACCCGGAACCGGGTTGGCCCAGGGGTCGATGAACAATACCAAAGCCGGTCCGAAAGGCCCGAAAATTAGGTGGGTTTTCGGGCCGGGTCGGGTCGGGTCGGGCCGCGCGCGGGCTTTTTTGACATCCCTAATTGGAGTACCTCCAACTTCCTCGAGGGCGATGTTGTAGAAGTGCTGCTTCTGAAGTGGTTGGATAAAGCTATAATCTAATAGACGAGCCAGAGACAAGAGTTCACCAAATTTGTGAGAATATATATACCAAGATCTGATGAAGATTCACGCGAGCGTGTTGAAGAGATATAATGATATAAGAAAAATTTATAATTGCTAATGTTTACTTAGTTTAGAGGGGAAATTTCAAATAATGGCGTCAAGTGCTTTCATTTTATTGAATAAGAGCCTGAAATGGATTTTGCTTCAAATAAGAGCATGAAGTGGCCAAATGGTCCTAGATAAGGACTTTTGGCCGGTCAACGAGCATGTAACTATTCCAGCCATCGAAGAAGGGGTATTGTAGTAAAGAAGAAAAATGAAGAATAATTTTTATTTTACTTTACTTTACTTTTTTCTTTTTCCCTTCTCCCTCCTCTAGCCATCATTGGCCTCGTCGATGGCCGATTGTCGTATTTGAAGATTTCCCTCGTTTCTCTCCTAAATAGAATTTTAAAGAGAAAACGATACAAACGGCCCATGAACTTTATCTCAATGTGTAATATCATTCCTGAATGTTTAATTTGTTCAATGTAGTTCTTTAACTATTAATAAATGTTCAATGTATTCCATCTGTTTGCTTAAATGGAAAATTAGACATTACTTGATGATGTGATTATTACATGCCGAGTTAGATTTTTAAAAATGACCAATCAACGTGTCATCTTTTTATCCATCTTCTTTAGAAAAGAAAATAAGATTATTAGGTTGTTAAAGGTCACAAGATAGGGGTAAAGAGAGAGAGAGAGAGAGAGAGAGAGAGAGAGAGAGAGAGAGAGAGAGAGAGAGAGAGAGAGAGAGAGATGGGGATTTGGTATTAGGGGCAGAATCGTAAAGAGATGTGATCAGGGTGGGTTAGGATTCTATTCATAAGAATCTGATCTTTCAAAGTTGAGTTCCCTTAGGTCCATTAGTTGAAAGAAATTTTTCTAAACATGATTGCCTCTATCTCTTCTAAAAAAGAATGAACAAAAAATATTTTATTATCCACGGAATTTTTAGTCATAAGTTGTTATGATAACAAGATAGATTTTATTGACTAATTATCTCAATAAATATAAGCAAATATTTTAAGATAATGTTTTTCAAATCATTCATTTTTCAAGAAGTAAATGCACCGTACAATTACTTTTGTGAACATACAATTCCATCAATGTTAATATTGCTGCCCGATAATGAAATAACCATACGTGCCGAATATCCATATTTTTTCAAAAGCTTGAGTGTATATGCCATAAAGTAAATATACATTGTGAGTAGAGAATTTTAAAGTAATCAACCCAAATATGCAAATGGTAAAATCTAGAGAGAAAGGCTAAGTATATGACTATATCACCAAATTATATACAGAGCGATAGGGAAAAATTATCAAAAAAAATCCTAAATCTATTGTGTGGATGCCAATTCAATCCTAAATCTTTCAAAGTATGTCAATTTAGTTATAAACCTTTTAACAATTTGTCAATATAGTCCTTTTGGCTAATTTTACCTTGGAAATTGCTGACATGAACACCAACCATCCTAAATGGCACAATCGGCGCTGTTGTATTTTTTTAATAATTTATTTAAAAAATCTTAATTTTTATGAATTTTGAATTAATTGATTTAATATTTTCTCTATTTTTTTTATATTCTGGCCATCGAGGGCCCAGCGACCCTGCTAAACCATAGGGTGTAAGCTATTGTCGGCCACTAGCGAGGGTCACGTCCCTTGTCAACCATAGGCAAGGCATCCATCGCTTGTAGCTAGTCACTAGCCATTGCCTTAGATTGGCCACCGGTGAAAATGAAAATAAAAAAATGAAGAAAGAATTTATTAAAAAAATTGCATTCGTTAGTGCTAGCCAAGCCAATAGGATGATTGAGACTAAGGGGGTGCATGATTCCCTTTCTCTTCCCGGATTCTATTTCTGGCAATAAATAGATTTTTTCATTTCTATTCCCTAGACAAGTTTCTCAGACAAAAAACGTGTTTGATAACGATACAATTTTTCTATTTCTGAAAAAAAAAAATCGTTTGACAACGTCAAAAACTTCCTATTTTTGGACGACCTTTTCACTGCCGGTCACCGCCATCGTCGGAAGCGGCAACCAGTGGCCGGCGACCGGAGGTGGCGGCGACGATCGGAGGTGGAGGCGACGGGGGGCGGTGGTCGGCGACCGGCAGGGGCGGCGGCAGCGGGGGTGACAGACGATCGGCGGCGGCGACCAGCCGCGGCGGTGACTGGCGACCGACGGCAGCTGCGACCAGCAGCGGACGGCTGTCATGTGGCTACCGGCGGTGGCGGCGGCGACCGGCGGTAGACCGATGGCCAGGGGTGATAAGGGAGGAGCAACGAAGAATGAGCAAATTGTTTTGAGTTTTTGTTTCCGAAACAAAAAAAAAATAGCTTTTTTTAACTTCTCATTTCTCATCCAAAACCTAGTTTTGAGCCAAAAATTTGGCTGGGCAATAGAAAAACTACATTGCGTTGTCAAACGCATTTTTGTTCCAAAGCTATTCCCTGGAACAAAAAAACAGGGAAACAGAAAGAGAATCATGCACCCCCTAAATGGCTTTGTTAGTGATTTCTAGTCAAAATTGACCGGAATGACTACATTGAGAAATCATCAAAAGATTTATGACTAAATAGAAACAATTGAAAGATTTAGACAAGATGGCCGTCGTACATTTTTCCCCTATGCAATGTCACAACTTTTTATCAAGTCTTGAGAATGATCCACTCGATTAAATGTTCACTTTGAACATTGTTGACCGATCTTAGTAGATCTAGTTTTAAGACCAGCCTACAGCAATGGTTTAGGCACATAAAAGAAGCTCAATACCTTCACATGGAAGATGGTGAAGAGAGAGCCAAACTATTAAAAAATATATAAAATTTATTTCGGAAAAGTTAAAAACTGGAAGCAACATCCAAGTTTGCTTTGGACAGCTCATTTTCACATTGAAGTCAGCAATGTGGGGAAGTCCAATGGCGGTGAAGTGCAGGAAATTTTTTTGGTCAAAGTAAGACTTCCATAGCTGTCCAAGTGGATGAAGCAAAGACCAAGTCCAGATTTTCTTCTTCATTGATGGTGGAATTGCAGACGATGGACTTCGCTATAAATATAGGTCGTCATGATAGTTATTTTGTTTTTTAGAGTAACACATAGAAGCCTTAGAGTGAGTGAGATAGAGAGTTGTGAGTTTGTATTAAAAGCTTATAGTTAAGCTTATGTTTTCTTTATGTAAAGCCTTTGCAAAGGCATTTTGAATACAACTCTAATATTGGCATGCTCGAGTTCTCTCCCATATTAAATCCTCCAAACTTCCGCAACCTTTTTGGTCCAACAATTGGTATTGGAGTTAGCTATGCTATCTACCAATTCTGTTCAATTGCAACTTCCAAATTTGAACAAGAGGAATTTCAACAACTGGCCCGTCCAAATGAATGTTTCATTCAAATTGCAGGATTTGTGGAACCTAGTGGAGATGCCGAAGAATTCAATGCTTTGAAAAAGAAGGAGAATGATTCGTTGGTCGAGTATCGAACGAAAGATCAAAAAGAATTATATGCGATCCTTCAAGCTGTGGAGGAGATGATATTTGAAAAAAAAAATATCGTGTGCAGAAACCGCCATAGCAGCGTGGGATAGTCTACAGAATCCTACAAGGTTGATGATCGTGTGAAGCGGGTTCGACTTCCAACACTTTGAGGTGATTTTGAGTCTTTACGCATGAACGACTCTAAATCTATATCGTCGTACTTTGATCGTGTGCGAACCATCTGTTGGAAAATTGAGATATTTTGATGGGAAAGTGAATGAGAAATTGTTTCTCAAAGAACACTCTTGAGTTGGAAGTGGGAAGTAAAGTGCATTAGTCCCACACTGGAAAGGAGGAAGGTCTTGGAGTGCTTAATATAGAGTTACACTCCTTTAGAATGGTAACTTTCATATTACATGCGCTATGCCTCGCGCGCATGCGCAGGGGGGGGTGCAAATCCCAGACCCCAACAAAGGCTCGACAAGTGAAAACTTGGGCGCGAGCGCACGACCTACGTACGCGAATGCAGGACCGGTAATGGGCCCGACAAGCCCATTTTGCCTTCCATTTTAAGTTTTTCCAACTCAAACCGTTGCAAATTTTATGTAACAGCTGTTGAGTTATTTAGTGGCTTGTTAATAGCATTAACTAAGTAACGATTCTGTCGTTATGGCTCTACCGTTACACAATTGAATGCATAACGGTTCTGTCATTTATGGCTCTGCCGTTAATAGAAGCATAACGGTTCTGTCATTTATGGCTCTGTCGTTAACAGAAGCATAACGGCTCTGCTATTATGGTTCTACCCGTTATGGTTCTGCTGTTACATAATTAAAGTTATAACGGCAGATTTATTTAGTCGTTATTTCCTGTCTCCGAAATGCCCCTACTGACCTTATATATATATATATATATATATGACCTCCCATTCTACCAAGCGAGAGATTTGAGAGATTTCGAAAAGGAAAACTTCCTTCTCTTTTTATTCTCTGCATCTGCATCGGTTTTGATAGCGTTCGCATTTGGTCTGGTTCGCCGAAAGCTCCAGAGTGCTGTGCTTGCCTCTGTAGCTGTTATATCATTGTATCTTGGGAGACAGACGCTCACGAAACCTTAAAGCACATACGGGAGGGGGCGAATCTGTCTTAAGGAAACTGTGTAGACATGCCTCAGTATTTGTGTCAATTTCAATTTTTAGACTTGTCATTGTAATTGCTGTGTGTTTAGTGTTAATTTAATATCAGCGGATGTACTGTTCATCGAGCTAGTGCTTCTGCCGATCCAGTGTTGTGCTTCTGCCGATCCAATGTTGTGCTTCTGCTGACTCAGAGTTTTTGTGCTTCTGCCTAATTTGATTTTGTGTCTTTTTCATTTGATTGTAAGCCAGTGCCATTGTGAATACCCTCCAACAATCTTAAGACAGATCTCGTATCTTGAATTCGAATGGCTACTGGAAAAGACGTTGTTGACGTGCCTGCTGATGACGTCATCAAAAGCTCTGCCTCTGCTGTCCATCAGCCTGGATCATCTTCTGCTTCTGGTGCACCTTCTTTCCACCATGGTGAGAAACCTGAAAAATTCAACGGATCGAACTTTAAAAGGTGGCAGCAGAAGATATTGTTTTATTTAACAACACTAAATCTTGCGAGATTCTTGACTGAGGAACCTCCTAAGGTATCCGATGGAGAAACTGATAAGCAAGCCTTCAATGTTGTTGAGGCTTGGAAACATTCTGACTTCCTATGTAGGAATTATGTCATGAATGGACTACATGACTCGTTGTACAATGTTTATTGTGCAATAAAAACGGCAAAGGAGTTATGGGAATCCTTAGATCGAAAATATAAAACAGAGGATGTCGGAGCAAAGAAATTTGTTGTCAGTCGAATCCTTAATTATAAGATGGTGGATTCTAAGGATGTAATGAGTCAAGTGCAAGAAATTCAGGTGATCTTGCATTAGATTTAGGCTGAAGGAATGAACTTGAGTGAAACCTTCCAAGTGGCTGCGATTATTGAGAAACTACCTCCTGGGTGGAAGGATTTCAAGAACTACCTTAAGCACAAGCAAAACGAATTGAACCTAGAGGAGCGTTTTTATTTAGACTTCGAATCGAATAAGACAACAGAAGCTCTGAACGAAAATGATTCAATGCTTCTACAGCTAAGGCAAATATTGTGGAGCATAAGCATGGCCACAAGAACAAGAAGGTCGCCAAGCCGAAGTTGGGACCAAAATGAGGAGTTTCCAAGAATAAGTTTCTAGGGAAATGCTTCAACTGTGGCAAGACAGGTCACAGAACTGTGGATTGCAGACTTCCAAAGAGGGAGAATTTTGAGACAAATATGGTGAATGACATGACAAAAGACATGTCAGACATAAACCTCTCTACAATGATTTCTGAAGTGAACTTAATTGGGTCCAATCCAAAGGAATGGTGGATTGACACTGGGGAAACTAGGCACGTGTGCTCCAATAAGGACTTGTTCACAACTTTCGAACCAATTAATGGGGAGAAAGTGTTCATGGGAAACTCTGCGTCTTCTGCTGTTGAAGGCCAAGGGAAGGTACTGCTGAAGATGACTTCTGGGAAAGAGCTGACTCTGAACAATGTCTTATATGTGCCAAAAATTCGAAAGAATCTGGTCTCTGGATCACTGTTGGACAAGCATGGATTTCGCATGGTGTTCGAGTCAGATAAAATTATTTTGTCTAAATCTGGAATGTATGTGAGGAAGGGATATGTATCTGATGAGCTTTTTAAGCTCAATGTAATGACAATTATCAATAAAGATAATAAGTCTTCCATCTATATTGTTGAGTCCTCCAATTTATAGCATGGTAGACTCAGACATGTTAATTATGATACATTGCGTAGATTAATTAACTTGGAACATATACCCTCATTCCAAATTAATTCAAAACACAAATCTGAAATTTGTGTTGAGACGAAATTAACGAAATCATCGTTTCAATCGATCGACAGAAGCACCGTACCTCTTGAATTGATTCATAGTGATGTTTGTGATTTGAAATTCGTACAAACAAGAGGTGGTAATAAATATTTTATTACCTTTAGCGATGATAGCACTAAATACTGCTATGTGTATTTGCTTAAAAGTAAAGATGAAGCTTTAGAGAAATTTATTCTCTATAAGAATGAAATTAAAAATCAACTTGATATGAAAATCAAGAGATTGAGAAGTGATAGAGGCGGGGAGTATGAAGTACCAATTGGTGAATTCTGTGCACAACACGGAATTATACATGAGGCAACTACGCCCTATTCACCTCAATCAAATGGTGTTGCTGAACGTAAAAATCACACATTGAAAGAAATGATGAACGCGATGTTACTAAGTTCAGGCTTACCTCAAAATATGTGGGGTGAAGCTATTTTGTCAAGCAATTATCTTTTAAATAAGGTACCTCGAAAGAAAGAGGATAAAACCCCTTATGAGCTATGGAAAGGTAGGAGACCATCCTACAATTGCTTACGAGTGTGGGGGTGCCTTGCTAAAGTAATTATTCTAACACCAAAGAAAACTAAGATAGGTCCTAAAACGGTGGACTGTATCTTTATAGGCTATGCACATAACAGTAATGCATATCGATTTCTTGTGCATGAATCTAAGATTCCAGATATACACAAGAATACGATCATGGAGTCTAGGAATGTTTCATTCTTTGAAGATGTTTCCCTATAAATCCAATGATGGTTCAAGTTCGTCTAAACGAACGAATGAAACTATGAATGATGAAAGTCATGATTCAGATCATGAACAAAGACGTAACAAAAGAGCAAGGGCGGAAAAATCATTTGGAAATGATTTTCTAACTTATTTGTTAGAAAAAGAACCACTAACTTATACAGAAGCTGTGAGTTCTTCTGAGGGACCTCTGTGGAAAGAGGCAATAAAAAGTGAAGTTGATTCTATTTTGCAGAATCATACTTGGGAGCTAGTGAATCTTCCTTTAGGGTCCAAATGGATCTTTAAAAGGAAGATGAAAGCAGATGACTCCATTAATAAGTATAAAGCTAGACTTGTAATCAAAGGATACAGACAACGAGAAGGCTTAGATTACTTTGATACTTATTCTCCTGTGACGAGAATAAACTCCATTAGGATGATACTTGCAATTGCAGCATTGCGATATCTAGAAGTACATCAAATGGATGTAAAAACAGCTTTCCTAAATGGTGATTTGGATGAAGAAATCTATATGGAACAACCTGAAGGTTTTGTAGTTCCAAGACAAGAAAGGAAAGTTTGTAAATTGGTAAAATCATTGTATGGTCTAAAACAAGCGCCAAAGCAGTGGCATGAAAAGTTTGATAATGCAATTATTACCAATGGTTTTAAAATCAATGAATGTGATAAATGCGTCTACATTAAAGAGACAGAGAATGGATATGTCATTCTATGTCTGTATGTGACATAATGATTAAATCTACCAAAAATATGTTGAATCTAAGATTTGACATGAAAGATATGAGACTTGCTGATGTGATTTTAGGGATTAAGATCACAAGAACATCAGAAGGTTTAGTTTTAAACCAGTCACACTATGTGGACAAGATTCTTGAAAAATTCAGCAAGAATGATTCTGGTATTGCTAGAACACCCTTAGACAATAGCCTTCATCTATCCAAGAATAGATGAGAGGGTATTTCTCAAGTAGAATACTCCAGAATTATGGGAAGTCTAATGTACTTAATGAGTTGTACTAGACCAGATATTGCCTATACGGTTAGTAGATTGAGTATATATATGAGCAATCCGAGTGATGTCCATTGGAAAGCAATAGTGAGAGTACTCAGGTACCTACGGTATACTCGGAATCATGGCCTGCACTATACTAGGTATCCATCTGTATTAGAATGATACAGTGATGCAAACTGGATATCTGATATAAAAGACTCAAAATCTACTAGTGGATATGTTTTCACACTGGCAGGTACGGCTGTATCTTGGAAATCCTGTAAACAAACTATTATAGCCAGATTGACAATGAAATTCGAGTTTATAGCTTTGGATAAATGTGGTGAAGAGGCTAAATGGCTACACCATTTCCTAGAGGATATTCCAAAATGGCAAAAACCTGTGCCATCAATCTTTATACAATGCGATAGTCAATCTGCGATTGGAAAAGCACAGAGTAACATGTATAATGGTAAGTCTAGACATATACGTCGTAGACACAACACCATTAGACAACTACTCTCAACTGGAATTATCTCTATTGGCTAAGTAAAGTCAAATGATAATATTGCGGATCCACTAACCAAATGGTTAAACAAAGAGTTAGTTGAAAGTCAACAATAGGAATGGGACTGAAGCCCATTACAGAAAAATTGACATAAAGGAAAACCCAACCTAGCTGACTAGAGATCCCAATATCTAGGTTCAACGGGACAACCTAATTATATGAACTGAATGATATCACTGTGGGGGTCTATCCCTCAAATCATTCTTATAAAAGAAACAGTGATTTGATATCCCTCACATATGTAGGAAAAACCAATTATTGTGGGGATTTATCACGAAAAGGATAGCAATTATGCTTTAATGATTCTCAAGTGGAGTAAACCAATTACTCAAGATTAAGTAATCACCTATGTGAGAGAGAAGTGGGGCCGCTTCAAATGAGAATTGTTGAGGGCTGAATTCTTTAGAAACTCTCGCAGAACCAGGACGATGTTCATGGCCAAAATGAACATACTCATGAGAACTGAACAAACGTTTAGATGATTCCTGTGTGAAGTGTATGAGTCATTTACTAAGAAAGCAAGACAGTTCAAGGACATCATGTCACTGGACAGCTGGTAAATTAAATATACTTTCACAAGGGAAGGTTCAAAGGGTGACACCTACCTATCATATGCAGGTTTCATTTGGTGAACACTATCATAGAGTTAAAACCAAAACAATTTTCATTCATGTGAGGGATTGTTGGAAAATTGAGATATTTTGATGGGAGAGTGAATGAGAAATTGTTTCTCAAAGAACACTCTTGAGTTGGAAGTGGGAAGTAAAGTGCACTAATCCCACATTGGAAAGGAGGAAGGTCTTGGAGTACTTAATATAGACTTACACTCATTTAGAGTGGTAACTTTCATATTACATGCGCTATGCCTCGCGCGCACGTGCAGGGGGGTGCAAATCCCAGATCCCAGCGAAGGCTCGACAAGTGGAAACTTGGGCGGGAACGTACGACCTGCGTACGCGAATGCAAGACCGGTAATGGGCCCCGCGACAAGCCCATTTTGCCTTCCGTTTTAAGTTTTTCCAACTCAAACCGTTACAAATTTTATGTAACAGCTGTTGAGCTATTTAATGGCATGTTAATAGCATTAACTAAGTAACGGTTCTGTCGTTATGGCTCTGCCGTTACACAATTGAATGCATAACGGTTCTGTCATTTATGGCTCTGCCGTTAATAGAAGCATAACAGTTCTGTCATTTATGACTCTGCCGTTAACAGAAGCATAACGGCTCTGCTATTATGGTTCTACCCGTTATGGTTCTACTATTACATAATTAAAGTTATAATGGCAGATTTATTTAGCCGTTATTTCCTGTCTCCGAAATGCCCCCACTGACCTTATATATATATATATATATATATATATATATATATATATATATATATGTATATGTATGACCTCCCACTCTACCAAGAGAGAGATTTGAGAGATTCTGAAAAGGAAAACTTCCTTCTCTTTTTTATTCTCTGCATCTGCATTGATTTTGATAGCGTTCGCGTTTGGTCTGGTTCGCCAAAAGCTCCGGAGTGCTGTGCTTGCCTTTGTAGCTATTATACCGCTGTATCCTGAGAGACAGACGCTCATGAAACCTCAAAGCACATACGGGAGGGGACGAATCTGTCTTAAGGAAACTGTGTAGACATGCCTCGGTATTTGTGTCAATTTCAATTTTTAGATTTGTCATTGTAATTGCAGTGTGTTTAGTTCTGATTTAATATCAGCGGATGTACTGTTCATCGAGCTAGTGCTTCTGCCATCCAGTGTTGTGTTTCTGTCGATCCAATGTTGTTCTTCTGCCGACTCAGAGTTTTTGTGCTTCTACCTAATTTAATTTTGTGTCTTTGTCATTTGATTGTAAGCCAGTGCCCTTGTGAATACCCTCCAACAATCTTACTTGAGATAGTTCTTGAATTTCTAATAAACTTAAGACAAACTACATATTGAGAAGTCAGATGGCTACTGGAAACAAAGTTGTCGATGTGTCTGCTGACGACATTATCAAAGGCGTTGCCTCTGCTGTCCAACTGTCTCTGCCTGGATTATCCTCTACCTTTGCCGTCACTTCTGTCCACTATGGTGAGAAATATGAAAAGTTCAACGGATCGAACTTTAAAAGGTGGCTGGAAAAAAGATGTTGTATTTAACAACTTTGAATCTTGAGAGATTCTTGACTGATAGACCTTTTAAGGTATCCGATGGAGAAATGGATAAGCAAGCATTCAACGCTGTTGAGGCTTGGAAGCATTCTGACTTCCCATGTAGGAATTATGTCATGAATGGCTTATATGACTCCTTGTGCAATGTCTATTGTACAATAAAGACGTCAAATGAATTATAAGAATCCTTAACCGAAAATATAAAATAGAGGATACCGGAACATAGAAATTTGTTGTCGAACGATTCCTTAATTATATAACAGTGGATTCTAAGACTGAGATCAATCAAGTGCAAAAAATTCAAGTGATCTTGCATGAGATTCATGTTGATTGAATGTACTTGAGTGAATCCTTGGACCGAGCTACGTGATGGGTCGATCGAGTGTCGCGACCCTCCCTCGCGGAGCGAGGGGCAAGGAAGGAGGGCTAATGGGCCATCCGATCGCTAGCTTGATCGGACGCGGGCCTCTCCCAAGGTCCATTACCCAAATCACAACTGCTGGATATACGTGGTCGACCTTCAGTGTGGTTTAGTGACATGTGATAAGTGTACATGCCAAGGAGTCGCCACCAATCGTTTCGTGGAGGGTACGATCGGAAACCCTATCGAATAGTTAGGAATGGTCTATTCGATTCTGCGGAAACCAGAGAAGTGGGTTCGGGGACTTAGTTATGCCAATTGTCAGTGTTGACGCCATTTCGGTACCGAAGCTGAATGGTTTATCTGATCCTAAGATTTCATGCAGATGAGTGAGGTACAGATCCTAAATCTAGGAGTTCATGCAGATGGGAATTACTACCCTATCACTCACGATCAATAGAAATAAGTGCGCAAATCAAGGATCCAATACATGCGGATAAAACATACGAAATCAGCATGGCATCCCTAATGAGGCCCTATTAGCCTAGAGAAATATCAATCAAAGCTTAGGAATGATTTTGGCATGATTTGCCCATGAGGGGCAAAATCGTAATTTTGAACAATTCGGGGAAAATTCGCCTCGAAAGGGAAAATTTATGATTTCAGATGAATTGGGAAGTCAAAAGACGGGAGAAATAGGATCGGTCATCAATCCAATCCATTTCCTATCTTTTGGGAATTTTCAGGATTTTTCTGGAATTTAAAAGTGATTTTACCCTTAGAGAGGTAAAATTGTCATTTTGGACAGAGATGAGAACTGAAAATCTCGAATATTAGGGTTAGTCACCCACCTGACCCAAACCCTAACTTCAAACAATTTTCGGGACTCGATTGGAACAAGAAAGACGATTTTCCTATTGAGGGGCAAAACGTCATTTTGAGAAAAGGGACGGGATTCGAAAACCCAAGCCTAAGGATTGGTCGCCTACCCAATCCTAATTCTTACCTTGGCATTATCGGTCTTATCTCGCATACACAGCAGAGACGACTTACCCCTAAAGGGTAATATCGTCAAGTCTCGGAAGAACGGATAAGAAATCCCAAAATAGGGTTGACCAGTTGTCTGTGGTCAATCCTCGATTTTTGAGGATTTCTGGAGTGTCTAGAATTTTCCCACAATTTGTTTTTGGAATTTTCTGGAATTTTCTAGCATTTTTTTTATTTTCTAGGATTTTTCTGATTTTTATTTTATTTTTAAAAATCATTTTTCGAATTTTTTTTATTTAAAAAAAATGTTATTCGGGCGGGGTCGGGTGACCCGGCCCACGACCCACGGTGACCGGCCCAGCCCGGATCCGGGACCGCACGAAAACGACGCCGCATAAGCCTTCCCGCTTGAATTTTCAGTTTCCCGCTCATCTTGTATCAACGCCCCTGATTGCGCCACTTGTCGACTGACGAATGATCTGATCTAAGGTAGGCAGCCGATGGCCACGATTGGAAGGCAAGATTGAATCTTGACCGTTCGATCCATGGCATTTTTTTATTTCCGAAAATCCTTTTTAATTCCAAAAATGCGAGATCGCGACACGTGGCCAACTATCCACCGTCCGATCATTTTTTGTTATTCGGTTATAACAACCGATGCTGACGTGGCTGCCACGTGGGCGCCACGTCAGCGACACGTCAGCGTTGACTGGTCAACGAGACTGGTCAACTCTCGTTGACCGGTCGGCGCCGGCTCTGTCTCGCCGGCGCCTCGTCGGAAAGTGATTTCTTCATCTACGGACCACCAAAGCTCGCGAAACCACCGCCATTCAACTCGTTTCATCTCCTCTACAATATATCAAAACCTTGACATAGCAGAATCACAACTCACACACATGCCATCTCCGATCGAAGCTAAGCTCCGGCGGCTACTCGTCCTAGCTGTTTCTAACGTTGCTTAACTGAACAAATCGATCAGGAAGTATCACGAAGGGCTGAGAAAGCTTACCTAGCCATCGCGAGGGTTCGGTTCAACCTAGGAGGAGTTATAGCATTCACGGCCAGTCGGTCAAAGTCGGGGGTTGACTCGATGGTTTTATGCATCAAACAAGCGAAACAGAGATCAGCCATGCTCAATGAACAGATTAAGACCGAAAACAGACAAAACGATCGACGGAATCATGAGATGCCATTGAAGGCCGAGGTCAAGCTTGAAGATGTTTCTCACCTTTCTTCGAGATCAGAGGCTGATCGAACGGTTTTGGGAGCTACTTCGGAGCTCTAGGAAGTCGACGACGATGATCACCAGCGTCGGTTTTAATAAGGATGATTCGACGAAGCTTGCACAGGTAAGCTTCGGCCGCCTCTCTCTCTCTCTCTCTCTCTGCGAGCTCTCTCTCTCTCTCTCTCTCTCTCTCTCTAGGTCTGTGCCCGTTCCCCCCTTTTTTTCTTCTTTTCTTTATTGAACTCCTCCCTTTTCCTTTTAACCGATTCCCACCTTCAACAGATTTTTTAGTCTGTCACTTAGCTTCCAGGTCGTCCACCTTCGCGCGCCTATTCTGTTCACCACCGTTGGATGACACCGGATGAAGATGTCAAATCCAGTGAGCAAGGATCGTTGACGGGGCACGCCAGTTTGAGGTTCCATTTGGCCTCGCTTTCTCCCCCCCTCCACTTTCTGTTCGTGTGCGAAGGAGTGAAGAACAGAGTAGTTCTGTTCTGTTATTTTGGTTGGTCAACCGGGTTGACTGGGTTGGGTCAACCCGACCCAGTTGACCCGATTCACCAAAAAGAAGGCCAATTGACATACCAAAATTCCTAATTTCTCAAATTAAATCTCGAAATCGGCTTCCATGAGATGAATCCCATATAATATGGTGATTTTAGTGGGAAATGAATGTGGAATTAAACGAAAACCCCAAATGTTGAGTAGGATCCGAAATCGATTTTTGCCAAATTGATGCTATTAATGGACGAATCGGTCCTAATTGAGCCCACCATTAGATTTAGGGGGTCGAAACCTATAAGGAGGAAGTATTGGGGTTCTATTAGTGTCTCTCAGAAAATTTTAATTTTGGAATTGCTACCATAGGGACTAAAATGAATAGAATCTTTATGCAATTAGGTCCCTAAAGCCAAAATTGATCAAATCATTGCACAATTGAACCAAATTGAAATGTAGGCAATCAAGCTGAATGTCGAGACTCGAAAAATGCAAAAGATTGCAAATAAAAAGACTCAAAACATATTTTTTGACAAGTTTAACCTTGTGTGTTACAAAGAAACACACAAAATTAAACTTGAATTTCAACTCTTGATGAGGTCAAAATGATAAGAAAATTAAAAGAAAAATATTGACTATTTTCCTATATTTTTGTGACCTCAAATTCAATTTTTTGTTGATTTTTCTAGTATTTTCCTATTTTCTAAAAATACTAAAAAATATGAAAAATTATTTTTTGGTCAATAATGGTTCCTTGGGCTTGGCCAAGGCCACCAAAGTTGATTTTGTAATTTTTTTTTTGACTTTTTATGGAATGTTTTTGTGATTTTTCAAAATATATCTGTAAAAGGACTTGGTCAAAAATCAGGTGTCAACAGCTGCCACTCTTTGAAAGAAATCTCGTGAGAGGTTTCGCTCAAAGACGGGTGACACCTGAGTCTAGACCGACTTGACTGGGGAAAAAAATGAATCTTGACACTCAATTTTTCTTGTCCCGCTGGTGAATGCTCTGCCCCTCATTATTTTGCTGACGTGAGAGAGAAAGTAGAGAGACCCACCTGCTATTTACCTGTTGTTCACCTGCCTGATGCTCGTGCGGCATGTGCGGTGTATAGCGTGTTCAAGTGAATAGCTAGGGACTCGTCTTTTGAGTATCCTAGGGCGGTTAAACTCTAGCCTGTATGGTAGGCCGTACCAGAATGGGATTCCTATACTTGACAGGAACTTGTAAATGACGCACCCAGTTTCTTAGGGATTGTCAGAAGTTTTGATCCGTATGGTGGATCAGACCATGAATAGGACTCCTTTCTGCTAGGAACCAATGGATGACGCACCCAGTCTCTTAGGGATTGTCGAACATTTTGATCCTTCAGGGGGATCAGGCCGAGAATAGGACTCCTCTCTGCTAAGAACCTATGGATGACGCACCCAGTTTTTTAGGGATTGTCGAACATTTCGATCCTATATTCTAAGGAATTAACTAGGATCTATACAAGTGACGTGTGCCTAACCCTTAGGCTTCACCACAAGAGCTATTCTGGGTTTAGGGGTTACCTAAAACCATATAGAAAGCTGATTTTGTCAGAAGTTTTCGATCATATATTCTAAGGAATTAACTAGGATCTATACAAGTGAGGTGTGCCTAACCTTTAGGCTTCACCACATGAGCTATTCTGGGTTCAGGGATTACCTAGAACCTCACAGAAAGCTGATTCTGAAAATTGTCCTTTCGACATGCAAGGCGTTATTATGGGATTTGGGGATGTCAATCATCCTGCAGAAAAACTTGAACCTGAAAAAAATTTGATAAGATTCTTCTGGGATCTAGGGGCTACCTGAGATCTCGCAGAAAGACTATCTTGAATATTGTCCTTTCGACATTGAAGGTGACATTCTGGGATCTGGGAGCTCTTGGTATCCTGCAGAAAGTTCCAACCTGTAACACTGGGATCTCACGGAGAGATGATTTCCAAAGATTGTCCTCTTGACATGGGAGGTGACATTCTGGGATCTGAGTACTCCAGACATCATGTAGAAAGCTCAGACCTGTAATACTGGAATCTCACACAGGGAGATAATTTCAAACATTGTCCTTTTGACATGGGATGTGACATTCTGGGATCTGGGTACTCCAGGCATCCTGCAGAAAGATCAAACCTGTAATACTGGAATCTCACATCGGGATGATTTCGAATATTGTCCTTTTGACATTGGAGGTGACATTCTGGGATCTGGGGACTCCAGGTATCCTGCAGAAAGCTCAAACCTACAACAACTTTGATAAGAAGATTTTTTTTTTTAGATATGTGGTTACCAGGGATCCTGCAGAAAAATAAACTTGAAAGCTCTTCTTCACAGAGCAAGGCATCCTTCTAGAATCTGGGGCTACCATGATTCCTATAGAAGTTTAACCAAGAAAAATAGCATTCTAGGATCTGGGGTTATCAAGAATCTGTCAGAAGCTCAGGCATATAAACTCTCATTCTTAGAGAAATGTGTCATTCTGGGACTTGGGGCTACCACGAGTCCTGCAGAAGTTTAAACTTGAAATATATTCTTCACAAAAGAAGTAGCATTCTGAGGTCTGGGGATACCAGGGGTCCTACAGAAGCTTGAACATGTAAACTCTTTCTTACCAAGAGAGGTTGTGTTCTTCTGGGATTTGGGGTTACCAGAAATCCTGCAGAAGCTTGAACATGTAAACTCTTTCTTACCAAGAGAGGTTGTGTTCTTCTGAGATCTGGGATTGCCAGGAATTCTGCAGAAGTTTAGACATGTGAATCGTTTCTCACCAAGAGTGATACAAGCCATTTTAGGAACCGAAGTCATCAAGAATCTTGCAGAAGCTCCAATCTGAAAATTTTCTCACCAAGGGCACATCAATGGTCTTTAAGTGATATCTAATGTCAAACTGACAGCACTTTATGACTTATATCAAAGTCATGAAAGATTTCAATAAATGCATTATGATGCTGGAGGTTATCCAAAACACCTTGCAACATACGGAAGTGATAAAAAATTCCTTGTGAGGAAAGTTTGAATCAAACAATCTGAAATTACCCAAAAGAGTTTGGTTAAAACGTCCATTGGAGTATTCTCATCAAAAAGGACTTCTCACCGTTTTTGAGATAATGGTCTTTTATCAAGAATGCACTCGAGTTTCCTATCAAACCTGCGCCTAGGGTTCAGGATCATTCGCAGTGAATACACCTCGATCGATCAGGAGGACTTCCAAGGGACCGTAATGTTGGGCTTGGTCAACGATTTTCAAAGGGGGACTTGCATGCAAGTCAAGGCTTTCGAAGAGAAGTCTTCAATGTCTGCCCTAGGTTTACAAGTCTAGAAACCTGCAAAATGAGAAATAAATAATCTTGCTCGAACTTCTTCGAGCTAAGCTCAGACATTAAACCCTATGTTAATCCAAGTGCCTTAATCAGAAAAGGCTTTTCAGGGTTGTAACGTAGGTAGGATTGGGGACCCAAAAAGGCTTGTTTTTCGCTCAGAATACGCGAAGGGTTTAACATTTGTGATCACTGTAAGTTTGCCGCCGATCTTGTCCCTTCTGGTTCAAAGAGCGTCTTCAGTCTTTGAAGTGTATTGATAGTCTTCGAAGCGCACATTTGTCTTTAGAGAATATCTGTTTCATGTTTAGATGGCGTCAACATCTTGTCTACGCTTTCATCATCCGAGTGTGACATGATTGGGAGCATCTTTCGCAGTCCAGCTCCCTTGGAATTTTCTTTTACAACCAGATCTCACTAGTGACCTATACAAAGGTATCATGCCATCTTTTGGCATTTTAGAAGATCAAACATATGATTCACAAGTGTACAAGTATTTGGACGGGCATTGGCCTTGCTTTTATCAGGCACTTTGCTTTTTCTTGATGCTCAGGATCGGATTTTTCTCTCTTTTTCTTTTTCTCATCTTTTGTCGAAATCCTATCTTTTCTTTTCTTTTGGGAACCAGGATTTTGAATAAGTGTGCTAGATGTTCAACTTGAATCCCAGCACTCAAACATTAGTCCATGAATTTTTACAAACCATATCTTTCGAACTTTTTCGCTCTTGAAGTGACGTCGCTTCCGTCTTGGAATATGCAATGATCACCAACAGGTTTGTGAAGCGAACGTATAAGCTCAACTGGGCTGTGCAAAGGGTAAAAGTGTATAGGATAGAGAAACGAATGCTTTTCGTCATCTTAAAGCACTTGAACTACCATAGAAGTTAAAATGACAAGCAACACAGGAAGATTGATGCAAGTCCGAGCAAGAGAACTTCTAACCATTTACCTCTGGGTACTGTTGGACGTACTTCTAGTTTGCCCCACTGTGGGGTGGTTCTTGACAGGGGTAAAGAATGGAACCGCCGTTCAAAGGGTTATCAATGATTACCTGTAGTGTTTATGATAGAGAAACGAATGCCTCCGTCGTCTCAATCCATGTAACCACTACGAATAACCCCTACGTCCGTAGGTCAAGGTCTGTCTATCCTTACCACTCCACTTATCTCTCATGTGTGTATAGGACGTGTTTAGATTAGGCTTGCCTCTTGTCTGAGGAAACGTCCTTTTGAACAGTTTAAACAACTTTTGTTGGAAAAGTTCATTTCGCTTTCTCCAAAACTTTACCTTCTAAGGGGATTTATGATGCACAATGCATATTTCAACCATGTTCAGATAACCTCCGAGTTTAAACATGAATGCCAATGCCATAACTGTGAGAATTCTGCATTTTTATAGACATGATAATTGAATGCATGCTAGATTTCAAGAAGTCTTCAAATTCTAGTAATAAGGATCCTGACAGTCTTAAAACCTAAGAGATTGGAAAAGGAATACTTACCTGCCCAGCGTGGCTAGGGATTCCTGAAAAACATAAAGGAATACGTCAGTGTATGCTCTCGAATTTCAGAAAATTAGAACGATACACCCTACCCTTGGTCATGCACTCTAATGGAAGTGGATAGATAAAATCTGCATGATACTTAACAACACAGAATGGTTAAGAATTTTCAAATTTCTTAAAATTCTCAGTCTTTGAAGAGAAAGGATATGCACCTGACCATCACAATGTTAGGTCTCATTGATCATGCATTCCAATCTGAATGCCAATGCGCGGATTACAGAAATCGGCTATTTTGACCTATGACGATGATCCCTTTATCTGTTTTGGCAATGAATTCCGCTCGATGGCTTCCTTCATCTTTGGAACGCATTCCATGCCATTTTTCGAAGTTTCATGCTCTTCGTTTGCTATCTCCTGTCTTCATCAGACGTTCTTGGTACTCGCCATCGAGGACCTTGCTTCCTAGAGTCCTGCAATATTGAACACATGCTAGTGTATGCATGGGTGCATGATATGCTTATGCAGTGACTATTATGATGACTTGGCTCAATTCGGAATGAGTCATATAACCAGAATCTAATTTTATTTCAAGGGTAATACTTCTTCACACCATCTGAATTTACAGGGTGCCCCAGTTCTTCTCCCTTGAAGTTTACAAGAATCAATGCTCCTCCCGTGAGAATCTTCTTGATAACATAGGGACCTTCGTAATTCGGGGTAAATTTACCTCCCGGATGGATAGTACTCGGCAAAGTCTTCCTAATAACCAAGTCATTCACTTCGAAATTCCTGGTTTTGACTTTTCGATTAAATGCCCTGGCTACCCTCTTCTAGTAAGTTTGTCCATGGCAAATGGCCTTAAGACGCTTCTCGTCTATTAAATTTAGCTGTTCATATCTGTGTTTGGAATACTCTGATTCGGAGAGTTTACCCTCTGATAAGATCCTCAAAGAGGGGACCTTAACTTCCACGGGTAGGACTGCTTCCGTCCCATACACCAGACTATAGGGAGTTGCTCCTGTAGAAGTCATGATTGATGTTCGGTAAGCCATTAAGGCGAAGGGCAGCCTTTCATGCCAATCCCTGTAGTTTTCTGCTGTTTTAGCCAAGATTCTCTTGATGTTTTTGTTGGCTGCTTCCACTACCCCGTTCATCTGCGGGCGGTAGGGGGATGAATTCAGATGTCGAATACCAAAGTGATCCAATAGATCATTGACAATCTTGTTGTTCAGGTTGGTTCCATTATCTGTGATAATTGCTTGAGGGGTACCATACCGGGAGATGATGTCTCTTTTGATGAATCTTGCCACATTCCTTGCAGTGACATTCTTGTAAGAACTGGCTTCTACCCATTTTGTGAAGTAATCAATCGCTACCAGGATGAAGCGATGACCATTTGAAGCCACAGGATTAATAGGCCCTATCATGTCTATGCCCCACATAGAGAAAGGCCAAACTTCAGACATTTGGCGTAGTTCATTTGGGGGTGCATTGATCTTATTACCATATATTTGGCATTGGTGGCATGACCGGACATGCTGACAGCAGTCTGATTCGATGGTCATCCAATAATAGCCAAGCCGCATGATCTTCCTGGCGAGGAGGTGGTCGTTCATGTGAGGCCCACATATACCTTCATGGATCTCTTTCATGAGAATATTTGCTTCCTTGGCATCTACACACCTCAACAGAGTAGAGTCAAATGACCTTTTGTACAGAATTTGTCCACTGAGGAAGAATTTGCTTGCCATTTTGGTTATGTATCTTCGGTCTCCCGCTTGACACCCTTCAGGAAACTCCCCTTTTGAGAGGTAATTTTTGATGTCATAATACCACGGCTCCCCGTCAAACTCTTCTTCGATTAGCATGCAGTGCAGCCTTTCAATTGTGCCAATCCTTAGGGGTTCTATATCCAACCCTCCAGTCGTTTGCAACATTGAGGCCAGGGTGGCTAACGCATCTGCAAATTGATTGTGAGATCTCGATAGATACTCGAATGACACTTCTTCGAACTTAAGTGTCAATTCTTCAAGGTATTCGTGATAAGGGATGAGCTTTGCATCTTTTGTCTTCCACTCTCCCTGTGTCTGTAAAATGATGAGCATGGAATCTCCATAAACTTGCAACCTAGGTATCTTCATAGAAATGGCCAATCGTAGGCCTAGAATGCACGCCTCGTATTCTGAGATGTTGTTAGTGCAAGGAAAAGTTATCTTCGCCGCCACAGGATAATGTTGATCATCGGGGGATATCAGTTCTGCCCAAGTGCCTACCCTTGATAGATTAACAGCACCATCGAAATACATGACCCACTTGTCCTCTGCTAAGTTCAGAATTTGATCTTATGTTCTTATTACTTTAGAAGGCTCACCGCTTGACGGGTTCTCTGCTAGCATGTCAGCTATAGCTCTTCCTTTTACTGACTTTTGTGGAGAACATTTGATGTCAAATTCAGATAGCATCACTTGCCATTTTGCTAATTTCCCAATTAAAGCGGGTTTCTCCAGGAGGTATTTGACAGGATCGTTTTCTGTTATGAGCTGAATGTGGTGATGTAGGGTATACTGTCTCAATCTACGAAGTACCCATACCGTTGCTACACAGGCCCTTTCAATTGGTATATATTTTGCTTCGGATGGCGTGAATTTCTTACTTAGGTAATAGATGGCTCTTTCTTTACCATCTATCGGGCCTGTTTGGGCAAGTAAGGCTCCCAAAGATTCCTGCTGTATAGTCAGATATAAGGTCAATGGGTGACCAGGGATTGGTGGCACAAGTACCGGTGGAGTGATTAGATAATTCTTAATCTTTTAGAATGCCCGACTGCATTCTGCATCCCATGTCACTCTCGCGCCTTTCTTGAGTAATTTGAAGATTGGTTTAGCCACATCAGACAGCTGATTGATAAATCTGGCAATATAGTTCAGTCTCCCCAGAAGGCTTCTCACTTCTTTTACTGTGGAGGGAGTTGGCAGATCATGGATGGCTTGAATCTTTGAGGGATCAATCTCAATGCCCATGTTACAGACCATGAATCCGAGAAGTTTCCCAGGTTTTGCTCCAAACACACATTTGTTAGGGTTCAACTTCAACTTATATTTGCGCAGGCGCTCAAATAATTTCCTTAACACCTGTATGTGATTCTGCCCTTTCTTGGATTTGGCGATCATGCCATCGACATATATTTCAATTTCTTTGTGGATCATATCATGGAATAATGTGACCATAGCCTTCTGATAGGTATCCCCTGCGTTTTTTAATCCAAAGGGCATGACTTTATAGCAAAAGTTCCCCCAGGGTGTGGTAAATGCGGTTTTTGGTTTGTCTTCCCGCTTCATGAAGATTTGGTTGTATCTCGAGAATCCATCCATGAATGAGAATAATTCATAACCTGCCGTACTATCCACCAACACATCAATGTGAGGAAGTGGAAAATCATCTTTTGGGCTCGCTCTATTCAGATCTCGGTAATCCATGCAGATCCGAACTCTACCATCATTCTTCATGACGGGGACTATATTTGCAATCCAGTCTGAGTATGGGATAGCTTCAATAAAGCCTACCCTGAGAAGTTTCATGACTTCTTCCTTAATTTTGTCTTCCAACTTGGCCTTCATCCGTCCGCTACCTTGCTTGACAGGTTTGATACTAGGATCCGTGGGTAATGCATGTTCCACAATCTTAGGATCTAGGCCTGGCATATCAGCGTAAGACCATGCAAAAATGTCTTGATATTCTTTTAGTAATTCAGTGAACTCGAGCCTTTCATTTCGGGATAAATGCCCGCCGATCTTGACCTCTTTGATATTCACGACGTCTCCCAAATTAATGATGATCGGTTCTTCTGAAGTAGGAGGCATCGACTCCTCAAAGGCATTCCAATCTCTGCAGATAGACGCATAACCCTCGTCCTCATCTTCCTCAATGTTATAAGAATGGTCAATGGAGAAATCCGAATTGCATAACAACCTGGTATGTATGTTTGAGATGATATGCCTGAAATGTCATGAATATGGTTAGCTCGTACTTCGTATGAATGACATGCATGATCATGGAAAGTCTTTTCGAAATAGGTACATGTATAAACGGGACTAATCCTCATGTCATTGGACATCCTAGCCCCGTGGAAATCTTTTAGAAATTAGGAATCATACGGCAAATCAGGCCTCAAGCTTCTGTGTGGAAAATGCAGAAAGTTCTAAATGCAGTATTTAAAGACAAGGGAAGAGTTTCTTTACTCAGAGGAAGTGGCTTCATCACTTAGCCACTCTATGATGACATTCACAGAGTTGTCTTCAAGAAATGGGTTTGCCAGATCCGGTTCTATTGTCGGAGTGATATCTTCTTCTGACAACCACTTGGAATCTTTTCTGAAATAGGCGTTCAAAGGACTATTGAATATCTTCGACCTGCCTTTCCAAGTTTGGGAACCAATGAATGAACCCTTTGAGTTGCTCTGGCCTTCATGACGTCCAAGGTTCTTGGCTCGGCCTCGGCCTGTTGCCTTTGGGACAGACTCATCCACATGATATTTTTGATACCCCAAGCCCATTCTATGTGGGTTAGCTTTTAACTACAGGGGGGTATTTATCCCTTGACCGTGTTTACCTAGACCTTTTTCAAGGTTAAACCCATATGCCAGTAGCATCTTAGCTAGTAAAAGATTGGCTTCGGAGATGTAGGGGGCTCTCAACCTTGTCCCTGTCGGAGTATGAACCGTCGCTACTAGTTCTAGGGAATGATAGCTTGCTTCTGTCTTAACTTCAGGTTCAACGTAGGGAATGTCACTGTTCTGGTATGTCTGGAGGTCGACTTCTCCATGTACGGTAATCACCTTCCCATCCACTACAAAGCGTACTTTTTGGTGCAAGCTCGAAGTGACGGCTCCTGCTATATGGATCCAAGGTCTTCCTAGTAGGAATCCAAATGCACTGGGCAGATCCATTACTTGGAAGTTTATAGAGAATTTTGTCGTGTCGATGGATACGTCAAGCTCAATCTCACCCACCACAGTCTTCTTCATTCCATCAAAAGCTCTTACAACCGTTTTGGATGCCTTAATCGTTTCCTCATTGATTCCTAACCTTCTTAAGGTAGCCAAAGGGCAAATATTGAAGGCTGATCCATTGTCGATCAGTACGTGTGCCACTCTTTTCCCATTACATTGCGCGGAGATATATAAGGCCTTGTTGTATCCTCTTCCTTCCATGGGGAAGTCCTCATCAGAGAAGCTCAATTGGTTTTTTAAAAGGACCGCCCCTACAAAGTCCCCTAATTGTACCTCGTTAATTGTTTCAGGGACATGTACTTCGTTAAGTATCTTCAACAGTGCGTTTTGTGCTTCTCTGAGTTGATGAATAAATCTAGCAGGGATATTTGAGCTGGCATCTTCCTCAACTGCTCTATTACTTCGAACTCGCTGGTCTTAATGATCGATATGAGCTTTTCTGCATCTTCCTTCGAGACCTCTTTTTTTTTTTTTCGGATTCACCTTCCCTAGGGGCATAAAATCATCCAGACCTCATTACTGCATCTACTTCATTCGTCCCATAGTCCCAATGGACTGCTTTAGGATCGTACTTTTCTACCGGAGGGACTTTTATAGTCACTATCGTCCGATAAGATGACTCTGGTTCAGCTGTGTTGTCTTCTTCCTCTTGCGGCAATCGAATCACAACAGGCTTGACTGGGCAATCTTCCACCCTGCTCAGGCTATCAAGTTCTTCCAATCTGATTACCACGGTCGTAACGGCTTCGATCATTGATACGATGTCGTCAAAGTCTTTTGTAAAAAGCTTTTCCATGTCCTTCGAGGTTTCTGGTTGAGAGGGATCATCCATACCTCCCCATCCGTCTGGTATGATATCCTCAATTTTTTGATAAAAGCTGGGAGGGGCTGAATATTTCACTTTGAAGTTGTACCCCCCAGAATATTGACCAAGGTTGTCTACAATTTCGCCCATTTCAAGCGCGTTGGCCAAAGATTTGCAATCTGCCAGACTTCGCTTCTTGTTTTCCAGTTCATCTTCGTCGAATTCTTCTTCTGGTTCAGCAACTGGTTCGAGATTGCCTGTCAGCTCGTTGTAAGGAATGTCCGACACGTTTCCCTGCTCAATTTCAACCACAAATTGACCTCCCTCCAAGATTAGAGAGGCATTGACTCCATTGAATTCTTTATCAGTAACGTCTGATATTATTCCCAAGCTCATCATCTTGGCGATGCATAATTTTTTTACGTCAGCAGAGACTTCATCCCCTCTTGGGTATAGTGAGGCGACCGCTAGTATGTTGGCCAGCTTAGGTACGTCCACTTTCAGCTTAAGGTAGTTTTCCTCCTCTTCAGTGAATATCGCTCCTATTGCTTGATGATCTGGGAGTGGGTTTTCTTGCACATTTGGGGCCACATTGTCAAATTTTAGAATCTGCCTGTCAATCAGAGCTTGCACTTTCAGCTTAAGGATATAGCAGTTATCCACATTATGTCCCCTCTCGCCCATATGGTAGACACAGGTCTGGCTCTCGTCAAAGCCAGGATACTTAACAGGGTTTGCCCCAGGCGGTTCTTTTGCCACCAGACGTTGCTCTAGCAGCATCGGAAGCAACTTGGATAAAGGCCTCGGGAGCTGAGAAAATTGCTTCTGGGGTTGTCTTCTTCTAGGCTCTTGTACTTTCGGCGCCGACCAGGACGATCCGCCTTTGGCCTGATTAGAATTGCCGAATGGCTTGGGCTTGTGGGGGTCCGGTATAAATGCTATGTCAAGTCCGGCTTCTTTATCCTTTTTCAGGGGATACTGTTTCCTAGTATAAGCTTCATGAGGCCTTCTTTCTCTTAAGGCCCATTCTAGCCTTTCGGCAACCTTAATCAAGTGTGCAAATGTTTGACATCCGGAAGTGTTCAGTTTGTCGAAGTACTCGTAGGGGAGTGCTTTTAGGAATAAGTCAATCAGCTCTTCCTCTGGGATTGATGGCTTTACTTGGGTAGCCAAAGCTCGCCACCTCTGGGCGTATGTCTGATTAATTCACCTCTTACCTTTGAAGTTCGTAAAAAGTCTTCTCTTGTTGGGGCTGTAGCCGTATTGAACTTATACTGTCTGAGGAAGTCTTATGCAAGATCTTCCCACCCATCATAATCTTCTAGGTCTAGCTCAATGAACCAAGCCAGAGCGGCGCCAGTCAAACTCTCTTGGAACGTGTTCATTAATAGTGGAATATAATCCGAATATTGTGCCATCTTGCACAGGTAATACTTGAGGTGGGCACGGGGACAACCTGTCCCGTTATATTTTCTCACGAACTCTGGTTCCTTATAGTCAGGAGGAGTCTCTACTTTAGCAAAATGAGATATCTTGTCGAAGCGAGCTAACTCATAGCCCTGGCTGCTCAAGTATTCTTCGATCTTGGCTAATCTTTTAGCCTCTACTTCAGTTTTCACAGTCTGCTTCCCCTTCTCTTCCTTCTCGAGGTTGATAATAATAGGAGAGGCCTTTTGTTGTGACCGGTTATTTGGCTCACGGATGTCCTCCTCTGTACGTTGGGTATCTTTCGTCACATCCTTATCTGCTGTATCAGGTACAAAAGAAGGACCCGATTCGTTCTGGTTATGAGCCATTGTTTGTTTAGCTTGGGTGGCTTCCAGCATTGCTTTGATGTCGGCCATCATAGTTGCCATGGCAGTCATCTGAGACTTCTACATGCCCACACGCGGAGTCAATCCTTGTTGCTCCATTCTTGTCTTAAGACGAGTACGGAAACGATGTGTTGGTAATTCCGTGATGAGAGTGTACATGTTCCAGAAGGATCCCCAGTGAGTATGTCTTTTGTCTTCGACAAAAAGAAGTAGCTAATTCTTTTAGTTGCATGCTTCTTGTCAGTAGATGAGAAAAATGGCTACCTCGTGAGCCTTAGCCTCATGTAAGTAGTTCTTTTAATCATTTTTCGACAAGAATTCATGAAATTAAAAGAAGCGTAATTTCTGACGATAGTTTTTATGCATTCGCAAAACATGCGTATATTCATGCTTATGTGTAAAATAATATCCAGTACAAGTGAATATGCATGAAATGGCACCACAATGTTCACTTATTTTACACTTGACAGAATAGTCTATTCAAGCCTAGGACGCTTGAGGCTTAAGGTGTCCTCATCATCCCAGTATGGATTCCCCTCTTCAGTCTGGGGCTCCTCATCTTCTGAATATGACAGCGGTCCCATGTCTTCGGGTATGTACGGCTCTATTCCAGGTACGTACGGCACGATGTATTCGGGTATATAGGGCTCGACAAGGCTCCGTCTGGTCGCTTTAAAGTGCTGAATGTATTCCATAGTGGCCCTATGAATGTTTTCTTCACGAGTCATGTTTTCTGGCCAACTTATTTCTTCAGCCTGAGAATTCTTCAAAGAGCGTATGATGGATGCCACCTTGGCTTCAAACTGTCTTTTCTCCTCCTCCATGAGGGTTTTGCTCGGTATGTCAAAAGAAAAGATACCAGGTTGTGGCGGAGAAGGGATCTCTTGTAGTGCCCCAAACTGTCGGATCACCCTTTTTGGATAGTATGCGGTAGCACCCGTGAATCCTAGCAAGGGGACTGGACTTTTGTCGTTGCAGGCTAATCTGACTTTGCCCAGCGTTGGCAACCTTAGTCGCCATCGGAGTTGTTCGGGCTTTAGAACTCTAAGGAAGTTCTTCCACTCTATGAAGTTGAACTTAGGAATACGTGTATGGGTTCTGACAAAGGTTTTAATAGGATGTGCATCGGGGTTGATTTCAGTGAAACCCATGCGGATGTGGAATTGTCTGACATGGGGTGTGAACCACAGATACAGAAGATCACTAGAGGCTCTAAAGATTCCCTTCTTATTTTTCTTGGAGCGATTTAAGGAAAGGAAGGTTTCAGTAAGGATGATGTTTGAGTAATCCCACCCACAACAGACTTGTCTGGCTACTACATCCATGACAGGGTCGAAGGTGACAGATGAGATTGGGAATAGCACAAAGCTGAAGAATGTCAAGACGAAGGCTCTACCAGATTTGGTCCATTTAGCAGCAGGGAGGCGGGAAAATCGATCTATAAGGAAAGATAGAGAGATTCGTCCAGAATTGCTTTTTGCATCTGCTTTGACTTCGTTTAGGCTTGTGTCAAGGAATTCAGCCACCTGACTCAAGGGTTCAAATCCTACGAGGGGTCGGACGAGCGTGTGAGTGAACTCAACTCCGATGACGGCGCTGTACTCTTCAATAGTGGGAGTAATCTCCAGTCCTTCCATGCAGAATGTAGCGGTGGTAGGATCCCAATAGAGCGCCATGGCTTGGATAAAGGCAGGTGGACACTCAATCTTCAGCAGGTCTGACAGGTATCCTAGTCGTGATTCAGCATACTTCTGGCTGGCTTCGCCTATGCTATCCCATTACGATTGGAGTTCGGCCCAGGGAACTTTGAACACTTGAATATCACTCTTTCCCATCAAGTCTAAAATATGCAAATGATTTTAAAAAGTCAATCGTCAAAAATTACTTTAAACACATGATTATGCAGATGCCATAAGGTATGCATGGGCTAACTTAATTGCATAGTTCAATTTGAAGAAATGGAAATTAGGACCTTTTTCAGGTCTCGAATGCCTGACTTAAAGCCTAACTTAAATTTCAGGGAAGTGAATTATGCAATTTAGTCAGGTTCACTCAGTGACTAAGGGAAACAGTAATGTCACATTCCATTGGTCAATACATCAAATGAACAAAGTGGAATGAACTTTTATTACAATCAGGATGCCTAATGAAAGAAAGGTAAAGAGAGATTCTTCAAACAAGAAAGCCATAAAAGGCCGATGGAATGTGAGGATCTAAATCACTCCTTTCCTAGAGGTCTATCCAAATGACAGTCAGTCGGGAACTCTCCTCTAGTCAAGTGTAAGGGGGTTGTCTTCAATGCTTTGGTCGAAAGGTCGTAGTTCCTCTGGCCATTCTCTGGTCCATGGTATGATGACTTCAGGAGCCTTCTCGGGTTTCAGCTTCTTGAGTGTGATGCGTTTTGGCTTTGTCCTGATCGCTGGGCGCCTCTTTCTTCCCCAAAAAGTGATCAAGGGTATACTCTCTTTAGTCAGTAGTTCAGCCTTCCGACGGGCATATGCCTCCCTGGCCAACTGGTTGCGACGCTGTCTCTTCATCTCCAGATAATTTTTAAACATCTCGTCCGCTTGTCGCTTAAATCTGAGGTTATCGACATAGTAACAGGTTTGGCAATCTTCGGCATATCCCAACTTACGTCCAGTCAACTCTCGGCCATGCACGAATCTGGTGAAGTGTAGCCTTGTATTTGGTCCAGGGCGAGTGACTTTCCTTAGGTACTCGAAGGTTACCAATTCTGTCGAACTCTTAGGGAACAGCGACATCCTACCCTATTACCATTGTTGTTTCAATTAGTCACTTGAGTGATTTTCATGATGCGAATGCATATGAATGTATGTAATGTATGAGTCATATCATGGAGCAGGGAATAATAAAGTACATTGGAAATAAATGCCTTACCAACCGTACTTGGGGGAATGTGGAATGTCCCCCTGTATCAATGGGCGGTTTTAGGTATACCAACCATTCATAGACACACGCATGAGACAAGTGGGTATACTCTAAAAATTGAAAATCAGGTGAGGAACCTACGGCTCAGGCTCCCACTATCCACATGAGGCAGATTCCTCCCCAAGGGTACCTACCCAAGAGGGCTAGATATTGCCAATGCAGATGGTGAGTGAGAACGAATACGAAACTCTCAAGTGCCATCAAACACAAGATCCTTTTCGCACACTTTCCCTATCTAAGGTAGCCTAGAGGTTGTTGCAGTCGGGATTTGACCGCCAGTGTGCGATGTGTCGTGATCATCACAATGCAAGGTCATGCACAGCATTTTGTATCAAACACCGCTTCAGTATGTGCATAAAGTAAACATACATTCCCAACTCCAACCTGCAGGAAAAATGTCAACAATCACTCCACCCCTTATTTCTCCAATCTGCAAAAACATCTAACAAATGATTAGTGTACGTACCTCACCTTCGAGAGCATCTGCAGAAAATAAGGTTAGATAAACCAAACAACTTTTTAATCGGCTCAAGTCCTCTGGAATTCGAAACCAGAGATTCTGGGTTAGAATAAGTCCCCAGCGGAGTCGCCAGTCTGTCGCGATCCTCCCTCGCGGAGCGAGGGGCAAGGAAGGAGGGCTAATGGGCTGTCCGATCGCTAGCTTGATCGGACGCGGGCCTCTCCCAAGGTCCATTACCCAAATCGTAACTGCTGGATATACGTGGTCGACCTTCAGTGTGGTCTAGTGACATGTGATAAGTGTACATGCCAAGGAGTCGCCACCAATCGTTTCGTGGAGGGTACGATCGGAAATTCTATCGAATAGTTGGGAGTGGTCTATTCGATTCTGCGGAAACCAGAGAAGTGGGTTCGGGGACTTAGTTACGCCAACTGTCAGAGTTGACGCCCTTTCGGTACCAAAGCTGAATGATTTATCTGATCCTAGGATTTCATGCAGATGAGTGAGGTACAGATCCTAAATCTAGGAGTTCATGCAGATGGGAATTACTACCCTATCACTCACGATCAATAGAAATAAGTGCGCAAATCAAGGATCTAATACATGCGGATAAAACACATGAAATCACTTTTTAATCGGCTCAAGTCCTCTGGAATTCGAAACCAGAGATTCTGGGTTAGAATAAGTCCCCAGCGGAGTCGCCAGTCTGTCGCGATCCTCCCTCGCGGAGCGAGGGGCAAGGAAGGAGGGCTAATGGGCTGTCCGATCGCTAGCTTGATCGGACGCGGGCCTCTCCCAAGGTCCATTACCCAAATCGTAACTGCTGGATATACGTGGTCGACCTTCAGTGTGGTCTAGTGACATGTGATAAGTGTACATGCCAAGGAGTCGCCACCAATCGTTTCGTGGAGGGTACGATCGGAAATTCTATCGAATAGTTGGGAGTGGTCTATTCGATTCTGCGGAAACCAGAGAAGTGGGTTCGGGGACTTAGTTACGCCAACTGTCAGAGTTGACGCCCTTTCGGTACCAAAGCTGAATGATTTATCTGATCCTAGGATTTCATGCAGATGAGTGAGGTACAGATCCTAAATCTAGGAGTTCATGCAGATGGGAATTACTACCCTATCACTCACGATCAATAGAAATAAGTGCGCAAATCAAGGATCTAATACATGCGGATAAAACACATGAAATCAGCATGGCATCCCTAATGAGGCCCTATTAGCCTAAAGAAATATCAATCAAGGCTTAGGAATGATTTTGGCATGATTTGCTCATGAGGGGCAAAATCGTAATTTTGAACAATTCGGGGAAAATTCACCTCGAAAGGGCAAATTTATGATTTCAGATGAATTGGGAAATCAAAAGACGGGAGAAATAGGATCGGTCATCAATCCAATCCATTTCCTATCTTTCGGGAATTTTCAGGAATTTTTTGGAATTTAAAAGTGATTTTACCCTTAGAGGGGTAGAATCGTCATTTTGGACAGAGATGAGAACTGAAAATCTCGAATATTAGGGTTAGTCACGCACCTGACCCAAACCCTAACTTCAAGCAATTTTCGGGACTCGATTGGAACAAGAAAGACGATTTTCCTATTGAGGGGCAAAATCGTCATTTTGAGAAAAGGGACGGGACTCGAAAACCCAAGCCTAAGGATTGGTCGCCTACCGAATCCTAATTCTTACCTTGGCATTATCGGTCTTATCTCGCATACACAGCAGAGACGACTTACCCCTACATGGTAATATCGTCAAGTCTCGGAAGAACGGATAAGAAATCCCAAAATATGGTTGACCAGTTGTCTGTGGTCAATCCTCAATTTTTGAGGATTTCTGGAGTGTCTAGAATTTTTCCACAATTTTTTCAATTTTTTTTTTGGAATTTTCTGGAATTTTCTAGCATTTTTTATTTTCTAGGATTTTTCTGATTTTTTTATTTTTAAAATAATTTTTTGATTTTTTTTTATTTTAAAAAAATGTTATTCGGGCCGTGTCGAGTGACCCGGCCCACGACCCACGGCGACCGGCCCAGCCCGGATCCGGGCCCGCACCAAAACGACGCCACATAAGCCTTCCCGCTTGAATTTTCAGTTTCCCGCTCATTTTGTATCAACGCCCCTGATTGCGCCACTTGTTGACTGACGAACGGTCTGATCTAAGGTAGGCAGCCAACGGCCACGATTGGAAGGCAAGATTGAATCTTGACCGTTCGATCCAAGGCATTTTTTTATTTTCGAAAATCCTTTTTATTTCCAAAAATGCGAGATCGCTACACGTGGCCAACTATCCACCGTCCGATCATTTTTTGTTATTCGGTTATAACAACCGATGCTGACGTGGCTGCCACGTGGGCGCCACGTCAACGACACGTCAACGTTGACTGGTCAACTCTCGTTGACCAGTCAACAGACTCGCCGAGGAAGACGATCGGCGCCGGCTCGTTCTCGCCGGCGCCTCGTCGGAAAGCGATTTCTTCGTCTACAGACCACCAAAGCTCGCGAAACCACCGCCATTCAACTCGTTTCGATCTCCTCTACAACATATCAAAGCCTTGACATAGCAGAATCACAACTCACACACATGCCATCTCCGATCGAAGCTAAGCTCCGGCGGCTACTTGTCCTAGCTGTTTCTAACGTTGCTTAACTGAACAAATCGATCAGGAAGTATCACGAAGGCTGAGAAAGCTTACCTGGCCATCGCGAGGGTTCGGTTCAACCTAGGAGGAATTATAGCATTCACGGCCAGTCGGTCAAAGTTGGGGGTTGACTCGATGGTTTTATGCATCAAACAAGTGAAAAGAAAAGGTAACGGAGATCAACCATGCTCAATGAACAGATTAAGACCGAAAACAGACAAAACGATCGACGAAATCATGAGATGCCATGAAGGCCGAGGTCAAGCTTGAAGATGTTTCTCACCTTTCTTCGAGATCAGAGGCTGATCGAAAGGGTTCGGGAGCTACTTCGGAGCTCCAGGAAGTCGACGACGATGATCACCAGCGTCGGTTTTGCTAAGGATGATCCGACGAAGCTTGCACAGGTAAGCTTCGACCGCCTCTCTCTCTCTCTCTCTCTCTCTCTCTCTCTCTCTCTCTCTCTCTCTCTCTCTGGGTCTGTGCCCGTTCCCCCCTTTTTTTCTTCTTTTCTTTATTGAACTCCTCCCTTTTCCTTTTAACCGATTCCCACCTTCAACCGATTTTTTAGTCTGTTACTCAGCTTCCAGGTTGTACACCTTCGCGCGCCTATTCTATTCACCACCGTTGGATGACACCGGATGAAGATGTCAAATCCAGCGGGCAAGGATCGTTGACGGGGCACGCCCGTTTGAGGTTCCATTTGGCCTCGCTTTCTTCCCCCCCCCCCCACTTTCTGTTCGTGTGCGAAGGAGTGAAGAACAGAGTAGTTCTGTTTTGTTATTTTGGTTGGTCAACCGGGTTGACTGGGTTGGGTCAACCCGACCCAGTTGACCCGATTCGCCAAAAAGAAGGCCAATTGACCTACCAAAATTCCTAATTTCTCAAATTAAATCTCGAAATCGGCTTCCATGAGATGAATCCCATCTAATATGGTGATTTTAGTGGGAAATGAATGTGGAATTAAACGAAAACCCCAAATGTTGAATAGGATCCGAAATCGATTTTTGCCAAATTGATGCTATTAATGGACGAATCGGTCCTAATTGAGCCCACCATTAGATTCAGGGGGTCGAAACCTATGGGGAGGAAGTATTGGGGTTTTATGGGTGTCTCTCAGAAAATTTTAATTTTGGAATTGCTACCATAGGGACTAAAATGAATAGAATCTTTATGCAATTAGGTCCCTAAAGCCAAAATTGATCAAATCAGTGCACAATTGAACCAAATTGAAATGTAGGGCAATCAAGCTGAATGTCAAGACTCGGAAAATGCAAAAGATTGCAAATAAAAGACTCGAAACATATTTTTTGACAAGTTTAACCCTGTGTGTTACAAAGAAACACACAAAATTAAACTTGAATTTCAACTCTTGATGAGGTCAAAATGATAAGAAAAGTAAAATAAAAATATTGACTATTTTCCTATATTTTTGTGACCTCAAATTCTATTTTTTGTTGATTTTTCTAGTATTTTCCTATTTTTCTAAAAATACTAAAAAATGTGAAAAATATGAAAAATTATTTTTTGGTCAAGAATGGTTCCTTGGGCTTGGCCAAGGCCACCAAAGTTGATTTTGTAATTTTTTTGACTTTTTATGGATTTTTTGTGATTTTTCAAAATATAACTGCAAAAAGACTTGGTCAAAAATAAGGTGTCAACATCGAGCTAGAGGTCAAGATGGCCATGCTTGATTCTGGGCGTGTAAACGGGGCGATCCTCATACTGCATAGAGTGAATGTCCCTTGGCCCGAGAAATTCGAAGGCTCAAGGAATTCCAAGTATGTGGACAACTTCCTATGGGAGGAGAATCGATACTTGGAAACCTAATAAGCTAGGGATGACAAGGTCCGTGTGAACACCATACCCTTGTGTTTGGAAAATGCGTTGCTGTGGTGATATACCAAGAGCAACGATAAGGCCAACCATATAAAGATATGGAAGGCATATGAGTTTCAAAAAGCAATTCTTCCCCTCATATGCGGAGGAAATTGCTTGAAACGTGATCGACGCCTTCAACAGAGGCTGTGAATGCAAAAGGTTCAACAGAGACTCCGAACACAAGAAGTTCGATAGAGGCTGCGAATGCAAAGAGTTAAATAGAGATAGAGGCTCTACTCAATAGAGACTTTGAGCACAAAAGGTTCAATAGAGGCTCTGCGCACGAAAGGAAATATGTTATCTTGATAACTTGAGGATTGCTCAAGGAAATGAAATCGGCACTTTACATGTCTATACATTGTGATTGCCAAGTGGCAATATCCATTGCAAAGAGAAAAAACTTTCAATGGTAGAAAGAGACATGTCTGCTTGAGGTATGATGTGATAAAGCAATTACTTGAAAATGAAACTATATCCATTTAGAATATAAAGTCAGAAATGGATTTGGCCGATCCTCTGACTATTCATCGTGGGAAATGGGACTTAGCCAGTTGAAGAAAATCAACAGTGATGGTAACCCAACCTATGTGATTGACGATTTCATGAATTAGGGCAATAACAAGTCATTTGTTGACCTTGTAAAGCATTATTTCCTTCCTAAGTTGAGAATAATGCAATACCTCGAAATAAAGAGGATATAACCCCTTATGAGCTGTGGAAAGATAGGAGATTATCCTACAAATGCTTACGAGTGTGGGGGTGTCTTGCAAAAGTGGACGTTCCAAAATCTACTAGTGAATATGAATTCACATTAGCAGATGAAGCCATACTTTTGGAAATCCTATAATCAAATTGTTATAGCCAGATCCACAATGGAATCCGAAGTTATAGCTTTGGATAAATGTGGTGAAGATGCTAAATGGCTACGCCATTTCTTAGAAGATATTCCAAAATGGAAAAAACCTGTGCCACCAATCTGTATATATTGCGATTGTCAATTTGCGTTTGGAAGAGCACAGAGTAACATGTATAATGGTAAGTCTAGCCATATACGTCGTAGACATAATACCATTAGACAACTACTCTCAACTGGAATTATCTCTGTTGAAGGATAATAGTGCGGATCCACTAACCAAAGGGTTAAACAGAGAGTTAGTTGAGAAATCGATAATAGGAATGAGATTGCAGCCCATTACAGAAAAGTTTGTATAACGGAAAACCCAACCTAGCTGACTAGAGATCCCAAGATCTAGATTCAAAAGGGACAACCTAAGTATACGAACTTAAGATATTACTGTGGGAGTCTATCCCCCAAACCATTCGTATAAAATTTCAGTGATTTGATATTCCCAACTATTGTGGGGGTTTATCAGGAAAAGGATAGCAATTATGCTTTAATGATTTTTAAGTAAAGTAAATCAGTTACTCAAGATTAAGTAATCACCTATGTGAGAGAGAAGTGGGGCCGCTTCAAAATAGAATTTTTTAGGGCTGAATTCTTTAGAAACTCTTGCTAAACCAGGACGATGTTCATGGCCAAAACGAACAAACTCATGAGAACTGAACAAACGTTTAGATGATTCCTGTGTGAAGTGTATGTGTCATTTACTAAGAGAGCATGACAGTTCAAGGACATCATGTCTACTGGACAACTGGTAAATTAAATATACTTTCACAAGGGAAGGTTCAAACGGTGACACCTACCTATCATATGCAGGTTTCATTTGGTGAACACTATCACAGAATCAAAACCAAAATAATTTTCATTTCATATGAGGGATTGTTGGAAAATTGAGATATTTTGATGGGAAAGTGAATGAGAAATTATTTCTTAAAGAACACTCTTGAGTTGGAAGTGGGAAGTAAAGTGCACTAGTCCCACATTGAAAAGGAGGAAGGTCTTGGAGTGCTTTATATAGCGTTACACTCATAGTTGTTAAGGCGACAAGGCGAGTAGAGGCCTCTAAAACGCCTAGGCGATTAGGCGCCCGCCTAGTCGTCCGCAAGGCGATAAGGCGGCAATATAGCTAAAATTATATATATATATATATATATAAAATTGTATATTTTACATTTTTATTTCAAAACTTACATTCATGATTCAACAGAGTAAATATACGCATGAAAGATTATTAAAAATAAACAACTATCAAATATATTTAATATATATAATAATCATAAAATGGAGTAGGTAATCGAGATTAAGTAACTATAAGTTCAATAATTTCAAAATAGTTTAATATGATGTACTAAATAAGTTTCAAATATAAAGAAACGTCTCAAATATATAAAAATGGTAACTCGTAGTGTCATCAAGCATCACTTCATTTTCATTTCCCTCCACTTTGTCAGTTTTAGAAAAGGAAAAAAACAAACACCCCGCGCCCAACCCCCACCACTTCCTCTCCTCTCCTCTTTCTCTCTCTCTCTATCTCTCCTGTTCCTTTCTTTTTCCTCTCTTGTGAGCTTTGAAACCCCCAACCCCCCATGTGCTCTCTACTCTCTCTCTTCTCTCTCTCTCTCTCTCTCTCTCTCTCTCTCTCTCTCCTGTTCACTTTCTTTTTCTTCTCGATTCTTCGTCTTCTTCGTCGCTTCTTCTCGCCTATCCGAGCCCCTCCGTCTCTGTCCACCTCAATTCCGATGCGGGCCGAGAACCCCTTCCATCTACGCCATGTCTCAGCCATCGAGACCTCCTCCACCACTGCCCAGTTGAGTTTCGCGATCTTGAGCCACCGCGACAACCTCCACCGAGGTCCCAGCTTTCCCGCGCCGCCGTACTCAAGCCCGAAGACAAACCCAGCCACCACCCGAGCCTCTGTCCCGTGGTCGCGACCCTAGATCTGCGAGCTTAGAGACCCGACTCCATCTCCACGCCTCCTCCGCCATCGACCCACAGCCCCGACGCCACCCCGGAGCCTCGACTAGCAGCCGCGTGACCGTCACACACCATCCAACTCAGATCTGGCTATTCTTCAGCCTCGAGGCGCCCAAGATGTCGCCTAGGCGTCCAAGGCATCCACAAGGCGACGCTTAGACAACCAAGGCGCCCGCCTTAAGGAGACACAGCAAGACGACAGGACGCCTTGGGCATCCGAGGCCGCCTTGTCACCTAGGCGTCGCCTAGACGATGCCTTGATAACACTGGTTACACTCCTTTAGAGTGGTAACTTTCATATTACATGCGCTATACCTTGCGCGCACGCGCAGTGGGGGTGCAAATCCCAGACCCCAACGAAGGCTCGACAAGTGAAAACTTGGGCGCTAGCGCACGACCTGCGTATGCGAATGCAGGATCGGTAATGGGCCCCGCGACAAGCCCATTTTGCTTTCCGTTTTAAGTTTTTCCAACTCAAACCGTTACAAATTTTATGTAACATCTGTTGAGCTATTTAGTGGCATGTTAATAGCATTAACTAAGTAACGGTTCTGTCGTTATGGCTCTGCTATTACAGAATTGAATGCATAACGGTTCTGTCATTTATGGCTCTTCCGTTAACAGAAGCATAACGGTTCTGTCATTTATGGCTCTGCCGTTAACAGAAGCATAACGGCTCTGCTATTATGGTTATACCCGTTATGGTTCTGCTGTTACATAATTAAAGTTATAACGGCAGATTTATTTAGCCGTTATTTCTTGTCTCCGAAATGTCCCCACTGACCTTATATATATGTATATGTATGACCTCCCATTCTAAGAAGAAAAAAGGAGACAGAGATTAGAGAGATTCCGAAAAGAAAACCTTCCATCTCTTTATATTCTTCGCATCTGCATCGATTTTGATAGTGTTCGATAGTGTTCGCGTTTAGTTCAAGTTCGCCGAAAGTTATGGAGTGCTGTGCTTGCTTCTGTAGCTGTTTTACCATTGTATCCTAGGAGATAGACGCCCATGAAACCTCAAAGTACATACGGGAGGGGGTGAATCTGTCTTAAGGAGACTGTGTAGACAGGCCTCGGTATTTGTGTCGATTTCATTTTTTTATTGTTCAGTTATAATTTTGATTTCGGTGTTAGTTTGTATACTGTTCGTAGTGTTTATGCCTCTGCCAACTCATCGAACATGCTTCTGCCAATGGAGAGTTTATGCCTCTGCCAACTCAGTAGTGATGCCTCTATCAGTTCAGCGTTTGTGCCTCTGTCAACCTTGAACTGAAGTTTGTGCCAACAATCTTAAGACAGAGCTTGTATCTTGAATTCGATGGCTACTGGAAAAGAAGCTCTTGATATGTTTGCTGACGAGACTACCAAAGGCTATGTCACTGCTGTGCAACTGCCTCTGCTTGAAACCATCTCTGCCTCTACTGTCCATATGCCTCTGCCTGGATCATCCGCTGCCTCTGCCGCCGTTCCTGTTCACCATGGTGAAAAACCTGAGAAGTTCAACGGATCGAACTTTAAAAGATGGCAACAAAAGATGTTGTTTTATTTAACAATACTGAATCTTACGAGATTCCTGATTGAGGAACCTCCTAAGGTATTCGATGGAGAAACTGATAAGCAAGTCTTCAACACTGTTGAGGCTTGGAAGCATTTTGACTTCATGTGTAGGAATTATGTCATGAATGGCTTACATGACTCCTTGTACAATGTCTATTGTGCAATAAGGACGTCAAAGAAATTATGGGAATCCTTGGATCGGAAATATAAAACAGAGGATGCCGGAGCAAAGAAATTTATTGTCGGTCGATTCCTTGATTATAAGATGATTGATTCCAAGACTGTGATCAATCAAGTGCAAGAGCTTCAGGTGATCTTGCATGAGATTCAAGCTGAAGGAATGAACTTGAGTGAAACCTTCCAAGTGGCTGCTATTATTGAGAAGCTACCTCTTGGCTGGAAGGATTTCAAGAACTATCTCAAGCACAAGCGAAAAGAAATGAACCTGGAAGAGCTGATTGTTAGACTTCGTATCGAAGAAGACAACAGAGGCTCTGAACGTAAAGGATTCAATCCTGCTACAGCTAAGGCAAATGTTGTGGAGCATAAGCATGGCCACAAGAACAAGAAGGTTGCCAAGCCGAAGTTGGGACCAAAAGGAGGAGTTTCCAAGAACAAGTTTCTAGGGAAATGCTTCAACTATGGCAAGATGGGTCACAGATCTGTGGATTGCAGACTTCCAAAGATGAAGAATTTTGAGACAAATATGATGAATGACATGACAAAAGACATGTCAGACATAAACCTCTCTGCAATGATTTCTGAAGTGAACTTAATTGGGTCCAATCCAAAGGAATGGTCGATTGACATTGGGGCAATTAGGCACGTGTGCTCCAATAAGGACTTGTTCACAACTTTCGAACCAATTAATGGGGAGAAAGTGTTCATGGGAAACTCTGCCTCTTCAGCTATTAAAGGTCAAGGGAAGGTACTGCTGAAAATGACTTATGGGAAAGAGCTGACTCTGAACAATGTCTTATATGTGCCAGAAATCCGAATAAATCTGGTCTCCGGATCACTGTTGAACAAGCATGGATTTCGCATGGTGTTCGAGTAAGATAAAGTTATTTTATCTAAATCTGGAATGTATGTGGGGAAGTGATATGTAACTGATCGGCTTTTTAAGCTCAATGTTATGACAATTATCAATAAAGATAATAAGCCTTCTGTTTATTTGCTTGAGTCCTCCAATTTACGGCATGATAGACTCGGACATGTTATTTATGATACATTGCGTAGATTAATTAACTTGGAACATTTACCCTGCAAAGAATAGAAAGAGAAGGAAGTTTTTCTTTTCGAAATCTTTCTCTCTTCGTGGTAGAATGGGAGGTCATACATATACATACATACATATATATATATATATATATATATATATATATATATATAAATAAGGTCAGTGTGGGCATTTCGGAGACATGAAATAACGGTTAAATAAATTTGCCGTTATAACTTTAATTATGTAACAGCAGAACTATAACGGGTAGAACCATAATAGCAAAGCCGTTATGCTTCTGTTAACGGCAGAGCCATAAATGACAGAATCGTTATGCTTCTATTAACGGCAGAGCCATAAATGACAGAACCGTTATGCATTCAATTGTGTAACGGCAGAGCCATAACGACAGAACCATTACTTAGTTAATGCTATTAACATGCCACTAAATAGCTCAACAGCTGTTACATAAAATTTGTAATGGTTTGAGTTGGAAAAACTTAAAACGGAAGGCAAAATGGGCTTGTCGCGGGGCCCATTACCGGTCCTGCATTCGCGTACGCAGGTCGTGTGCTCGCGCTCAAGTTTCCACTTGTCGAGCCTTCGTTGGGGTCTGGGATTTGCACCCCCCTGCGCGTGCGTGCGAGGCATAGCGCATATAATATGAAAGTTACCACTCTAAAGGAGTATAACTCTATATAAAGTACTCCAAGACCTTCCTCATTTCCAATGTGGGACTAGTGCACTTTACTTCCCACTTCCAACTCAAGAGTGTTCTTTGCGAAATAATTTCTCATTCACTTTCCCATCAAAATATCTTAATTTTCCAACAATCCCCCACATGAATGAAAATTATTTTGGTTTTGACTCTGTGATAGTGTTCACCAAATGAAACCTGCATAGGATAGGTAGGTGTCACCGTTTGAACCTTCCCTTGTGAAAGTATATTTAATTTACCAGCTGTCCAGTAGACATGATGTCCTTGAACTGTCTTGCTTTCTTAGTAAATGAGCCATACACTTCACACAAAAATCATCTAAACGTTTGTTCAGTTCTCATGAGTATGTTCGTTTTGGCCATGAACATCGTCCTAGTTCTGCGAGAGTTTCTAAAGAATTCATCCCTCAATAATTCTCCTTTGAAGCGGCCCCACTTCTCTCTCACATATGTGATTACTTAATCTTGAGTAATTGGTTTACTCCACTTAAGAATCATTAAAGCATAATTGCTATCATTTTCCTGATAAACCCCCACAATAATTGGTTTTTCTCCACATATGTGAGGGATATCAAATCATTGTTTCTTTTAAAGGAATGGTTTGAGGGATAGACCCCCACAATGATATCATTCAGTTCATATAATTAGGTTGTCCCGTTGAACCTAGATCTCGTATCTTGAATTCGAATGGCTACTGGAAAAGACATTGTTGACGTGCCTGCTGATGACGTCACCAAAAGTTCTGCCTCTGTTGTCCATCAGCCTAGATCATCTTCTGCTTTTGCTGTGCCTTCTTTCCACCATGGTGAGAAACCTGAAAAATTCAATGGATCGAACTTTAAAAGGTGGCAGCAGAAGATGTTGTTTTATTTAACAACACTGAATCTTGCGAGATTCTTGACTGAGGAATCTCTTAAGGTATCCGATGGAGAAACTGATAAGCAAGCCTTCAATGCTGTTGAGGCTTGGAAACATTCTGACTTCCTATGTAGGAATTATGTCATGAATGGACTAAATGACTCATTGTACAATGTTTATTGTGCAAAAAAAAATGGAAAAGGAGTTATGGGAATCCTTAGACCGGAAATATAAAACAGAGGATGCCGAAGCAAAGAAATTTGTGTTGAGACAAAATTAACGAAATCATCGTTTCAATCGATTGACAGAAGTACCGTACCTCTTGAATTGATTCATAGTGATATTTGTGATTTGAAATTCGTACAAATAAGAGGTGGTAATAAATATTTTATTACCTTTATCGATGATAGCACTAAATACTGCTATGTGTATTTGCTTAAAAGCAAAGATGAAGCTTTAGAGAAATTTATTCTCTATAAGAATGAAGTTGAAAATCAACTTGATAAGAAAATCAAGAGATTGAGAAGTGATAGAGGCGGTGAGTATGAAGTACCAATTGGTGAATTCTGTGCACAACACGGAATTATACATGAGGTAACTGCGCCCTATTCACCTCAATCAAATGGTGTTGCTGAACGTAAAAACCGCACATTGAAAGAAATGATGAACGCAATGTTACTAAGTTCAGGCTTACTTCAAAATATGTAAGGTGAAGCTATTTTGTCAAGCAATTATCTTTTAAATAAGGTACCTCGAAAGAAAGAGGATAAAACCCATTATGAGCTATGGAAAGGTATGAGACCATCCTATAAATGCTTACAAGTGTGGGGGTGTCTTGCAAAAGTGATGGTTCCAACACCAAAGAAAATTAAGATAGGTCCTAAAACGGTGGACTGCATCTTTATAGGCTATGAACATAACAGTAATGCATATCGATTTCTTGTGCATGAATCTAAGATTCCAGATATACACAAGAATACGATCATGGAGTCTATGAATGCTTCACTCTTTGAAGATGATGAATGATGAAAGTCATGATTCAGATCATGAACTAAGACGTAGTAAAAGAGCAAGAGTGGAAAAATCATTTGGAAATGATGGTTGGGTTACCATCACTGTTGATTTTCTTCAACTGGCTAAGTCCCATTTCCCACGAGGAATAGTCAGAGGATCGACCGAATCCATTTCTGACTTTATATTCTAAATGGACATAGTTCCATTTTCAAGCAATTGCTTTATCACATCATACCTCAAGCGGACATGTCTCTTTCTACCATTGAAAGTTTTTTCTCTTTGCAATGGCTATTGCCACTTGGCAATCACAATGCATAGACATGTAAAGTGCCGACTTCATTTCCTTGAGCAATCCTCGAGTTATCAAGATAACATATTTCCTTTCGCGCGCAAAGCCTCTATTGAGGCTTTTGTGCTCAAAATCTCTATTGAGCTTTTCCGTTTAGAGCCTCTATCGACCGTTTTTTAATTTAGAGTCTCTATTGAACTCTTTACGTTCACAGCCTCTATTGAACTCTATTTTTGTTCAAGGCGTCGATCACGTTTCAAGCAATTTCCTCCGCATAGAAGGGGAAGAATTGCTTTTTGAAACTGAGCCTCATATGCCTCTCATATCTTGATATGGTTGGCCTTATCATTGCTCTTGGTATATCATCACAGCAACGCATTTTCCAAATATAAGAGTACGGTGTTCACACGCGCCTTGTCATCCCTAGCTCATTGGGTTTCCAAGTATCGATTCTCCTCCCATATGAAGTTGTCCACATACTTGGAATTCCTTGAGCCTTCGAATTTCTCGGGCCAAGGGACATTCACTCTATGTGGTACGGGGATCGCCCCGTTCACACACCCAGAATCAAGCATGGCCATCTTGACCTCTAGCGCGATCGACCCATAACGTCTCTACTATTATGGTTCTACCTGTTATGGTTCTCCTGTTACATAATTAAAGTTATAACGGCAGATTTATTTAGCCGTTATTTCCTGTCTCCGAAATGCCCCCACTGACCTTATATATATGTATATGTATGACCTCCCATTCTACCAAGAGAGAGATTTGAGAGATTCCGAAAAGGAAAACTTCCTTCTCTTTTTATTCTCTGCATATGCATCGGTTTTGATAGTGTTCGCGTTTGGTCTGGTTCGCCGAAAGCTCCGAAGTGCTGTGCTTGCCTCTGTAGCTATTATACCGTTGTATCCTGGGAGACAGACGCTCACGAAACCTCAGAGCACATACGGGAAGGGACGAATCTATCTTAAGGAAACTGTGTAGACAGGTCTCGGTATTTGTGTCAATTTCAATTTTTAGACTTGTCATTGTAATTGCAGTGTGTTTAGTTCTAATTTAATATCAGCGGATGTACTGTTCATCGAGCTAGTGCTTCTGCCGATCTAGTGTTGTGCTTCTGCCGACTCAAAGTTTTTGTGCTTCTGCCTAATTTAATTTTGTGTCTTTTTCATTTGATTGTCAGCCAGTGCCATTGTGAATACCCTCCAACACCATCATTAACCAATTGAGGGTTAATGGTGAAGAACTCCAAGATGATCGAGTTGTATAAAAAATCTTGAGGTCTTTGACTGAAAGATTTGACTAGGTTGTTGCGACAATCAAAGAAGGCTAAGATATACCAACCATGATGTTGGAGTCATTGATGGGTTCATTATGCTTGCATGAGCAAAGAATGAATCAAAAATTCGTTGGTGCTTATCCCGAGCAAGCTTTGCAAAGCCGGGTTGCTCACTCGACTCGAGGAGGACATCATGGTGTCCGAGGTCGTGGAGGTGAATGATGTAGAGGTGGAAATTTCAATTTCAATGAAAGAAATAAAACACGAGACAAATCAAAGGTAAAATGTTTTAAGTATAACAAATTCGAACATTACAAATCCAAATGTCTAGTAAACATAGGGCACGAGCAGCCAAAACAAGTAAATGCCATTGATGCTGATGACAACATTGTGTTAACATACAAAATGAATGACTCAAGTACTAGTGATGCCAATAGATGGTAGATCAACACTAGATGCAATAATCACATGTGCGACCGAAAGGAGCTATTCTCACATCTAGACGAAATGGTTCGTTGTGAAGTCAACTATGAGAATAAATCAAAGGTTCTCATGATGGGAAAAAGTAACATTGATATCAAATCAAAATATGGTACTAATGTTACTGTTGCAGATGTTTTCTTTATGCCAGGCCTTTTCTAAAATTTGCTACGTATTTGGCAACTTTCAGAAAAAGGCCACAAAGTTAACATAGAAAATGGAGTTTGCATTATTAGAGGTGCAAACGATAAATTGATCACGGCGGTGCATATGAAAAAGAATCGGATGTTCCCTCTATCTCTCCCTCGAAGTCTCTGTTGAGTTTTCAAGCCATGACAAAAGATAGCAAGTGGTTGTGGCATCTTCGTTTCGACCATCTAAATTTTCGTGGACTTAAACTATTAGTCCGAAAAAAGATGGTAACTGGGATACCTTTGATTGATAGTCTAGATAGTTCATGTGAAGAATGTCTCGTCGAAAAACAACATCGAGAACCCTTGCCAGTCGAAAAAGCTAGAAGAGCCAAGCAGCCTCTAGAGCTGGTACATACAGATATTTGTGGTCTAGTTGACGTAGAATCAGTCGGGCAAAAAATGTACACATTAATATTTGTCGTTGATTTTATGAGAAAAATATGGATATACTTCTTAAGAGAAAAAGCTGAAGCTCTTGGCAAATTCAAAGAACTTAAAGTCTATGCTGAGAGCCCTCCGGAAACTCCAGAGCATCTTCTCCTATTATACGAATGGACAAAAGAAGTGTGGTCATACGAAAGGCTGACTTTTGATACTTCACCCACAAGGATATCGCGAATGAAGAAGTGGTTAGAGGACAACTTGGTCAATAGAAGGAACTTTCCGTCTGATGACCCTTCCCCAACGTCGATCTTAGCCGAGACCCCTGGGCCATCTGGAAGGCGCGTAATGCCTGGGTGTTCCAGAAATGGAAGTGCAAACCTTAGAGCATCGTAGATGAAGCAATTTCCTCGTTTAGGTTGTATGAAAAATGGAATCTGAAAGGAAAAAATAGGGGGGAAGAGAAGGTCTAATTCCAAAAAAAACCTCAAACTTTGACGTTTATCCCAAAAATATCCATAACTTTTTTTTTATCTCCTAAAAAACCTTCAACTTTTGATTTTGTCTCAAAACAACCTCAAACTTTAGTCTTTGTCCCAAAAATAGCCAAATTTTTTTTTGTCTCCTAAAAAACATCCAACTTTTGATTTTGTCCCAAATTTACTACAGTTATTTAAAAAAAAAGGAGTGTTTCGCACCCAGTTGAATAGAACCGATGATTGTTCGACAAAGATCAAAATGTACTTCCAATTGTTTCAAGGGAGAATGTTTGACACATTGCAGCCGCATTCATTCATTTCGATACATAATAGAGCTACCCGAGATTAACATACAAATTTCAGTGGGAACAAGATATTAACAAATCTTCTTCTTATACTACAAATCTTTACCGAAATGATGATCACAAGAAAGCATTGTGGGCAGCAGTTTGTCGTCACAGAGGCAGGGTCGGCAGCAACTTATTGTCACAGATGTAGGTTCGGCACGATGGTCCTCGGTGGGAGGCTCGATTGGCACCGAGGACTATTAACGGGTAAGGAGCCGATGACGAGGGTTGCTATTATCTCGTGACAAGGCCACACCATCGAGCGACGGTTGAGAATCACTTGGAGTTTCGACAGAAGCTAAACGGCCGATGTCGGGGTCATCGGGAATTCTACGAGATAGGTTTTGAGGGTTTTTTGTGATTGGACTAGTAGATTTGGGACAAATTCAAAAGTTGAAGGTTTTTTAAGAGACAAAAAAAAGTTGTGGATATTTTTGGGACAAAGGCCAAAGTTTGAGGTATTTTTGAGATTGGATTTGTAGACTTGGGACAAAATCAAAACTTGGAGGTTTTTTAGGAGACAAAAAAAAGTTGTGGATATTTTTGGGACAAAAGCTAAAGTTTGAGGTTTGTTTTTTGGGATTGGGCTGGGAAGAGAAGGACACCTTACTCGCTCACTAATGTTTGCCGAGCGAGGGATCCCAGAAATTAAACGTTGATGCGTCGTGGTGTACCAAATCGGACGAGGCAGCAGTGGCCGGAATAATTCGGGATGCCTTCAGGATACCGATCTCTGGCTTTGCAAGGTAAACTCGAGCTCCATCCGCAAGTGTAGTACAAACCCTCACCGTGCACGTTGGTTTGGAACACCTTCTGCAAGCACGAAAAGGTAAGGCGTCTGAAAGTCTTCTAGTTGCAAATCACACTGCCGTAAAAGTAGAGATTGAGACAGATTGTTTGCCTGTGGTACGGTGGATCCAAAATCTGGAAGACAGCCCATGGGTAGTGAGACCAATTATCCATGATATCAACTTGGACAACCTGCATTGGCTCATTACTCTCGCTCCACCAACCAAGCCGCCGATTAGGTGGCTAAGGCCCAACGAACTGATTCTCTTAGTCCAAATTGGCTCCTTAGGCCCTCTCATCAGCTTTGATCTTTGTCATGTGAGGACAGTGGTGACCCTAATGTGTTCCTTCACTTTGATTAATGAAAGCAGTATGTTTCCATCAAAAGAAAAAATCTATGCTGAGAAACATAGTGGATTTAGTCTAAAGAATTTGAGATCAGATAGAGGTGAAGAATTTACTTCCTCTGAATTTAACAAATATTGTAAAATTCATGAAATAAAGCGTCAATTGACTGCCAGCTATACTCTTCAGCAAAATGGTATAGGAGAAAGAAAAAATAGAACGATTTTTGAAATGGCAAGAAGTATGCTCAAGGCTAAAGGTGTACCAAAGAAGTTTTGGGTAGAAGCTATTGCTTGTGTTGTGTTTGTCCTAAACAAGTATCCAATAAAGAATGATGGACTAGCAACAAGCCAAATGTTTCATTCCTATGAGTATTTGGGTGTGCTGCATATCCCCATATACCAGACGAATGAAGGAAAAAGTTGGACAACAAAAGCAAGAAATGCATCTTCATTGGTTATAGTGAGGTGAATAAGAGTTATATGCTATATAATCCAGTCACGAAAAATGTAATTATCAGCAAGGATGTTCAGTTTTTTGAACATGAAGCCTGGGACTAGAACCAGAAGACGAATCCTAAAAACATCACCATTGAAGATGAACCAGTAGCGGGAAAGTCAAAAAAATCTCTAACTTAAGATCCATCATTTTCACTTGGCAGTTCATCTTCTTCACCAACAATGGTTTTAGAATCGTCAATTCGGTGTTTGCAACAACCGCGACAAACTCCAGTATAATTCAAGGACTATGTGGTCACAAGAGATGATGATAGTGATAGTGACGAGATCAATGATATAGCAAATTTTTGTTTATTTGCTAAATGTGACCCCATATCCTACTATGATGCAGCTGTAGATGAGAAATGGACTCAAGCAATGGGTGAAGAAATTCACTCCATTGAAAAGAATGACACATGGGTGCTGACTTCTTTACTACATAGTAAGAAGCCCATTGGTGTCAAGTGGGTGTACAAGAAGAAGTGCAAGCCCGATAGTCAGGTGGACCATTACAAAGCCAGGCTGGTTGTGAAAGGCTACAAGCAGAAGCCTAGCATTGATTATTTTGAAGTGTTTGCACCAATGGCTCGAATGGATACCATTTGAATGATCATAGCACTAGCAGCTCAAAATCATTGAAAGATCTATTAAATGGATGTGAAATCAGCATTTCTCAATGGTTTCCTTGATGAGAAAATCTACGTGGAGCAGTCACAAGGTTATGAGAAGAAAGGGCATGAAAATCAAGTTTACAAGTTGAAGAAAGCATTATATGGGCTAAAACTGGCACCTCAAGCTTGGCACACGAGGATCGACACATATATATTGAAGCATGGTTCTCAAAAGGGCCCATATGAGCATACACTATATATTAAATCAAATACTAATGTGATCTCATCATTATATGCCTTTATATAGATGACTTGATATTTACAGGAAACTGTGAAAAAATATTTGCGGAATTCAGGGAGGCCATGACAAGTCAGTTTGAGATGATAGACTTGGGATTGATGTCATACTTGCTAGGCCTTGAAGTGAAGTAGACAAATGATGGCATATTTATTTCGCAATAAAAATATGCTAATGATGTTTTGAAGCGATTCAATATGGAATCAATCAAAGCAATTCGGACTCCCGCAACAGAACAGTTGGAGTTGAAAAAAGAAGAAACTGGTGAGTTAGTAAATTTCACTTATTTTAAAAGTATTGTTAGCTGCTTAAGATATTTGACTTCTACGAGGATGGATATTATGTATGGCGTGAGAATTATTAGTCGGTTCATGGGCAGACAGTACCAATCACATTTGCAGGCAGCAAAAAGAATTCTATGATATGTCAGTAGAACTCGTGATCATGGAATTTTATATTCTCACACTGGCATGTTCAATTTAGTGGGATATATATACAGTGATTGTGCATGTGATATTGCAATGAGGAAAAGTACTTTCGAGTATGCGTACATTCTTGGATTAGGAGAAATTTCTTGGTCCTCGAAAAAGGAACAAGTTATTGGTCTCTCGATAGCTGAAGCAGGATACGTAGCAGTAGCTTTGGTAGCATGTCAAGGGATATGGCTCCATAGGATGCTTAGCGAACTGATGCATGAGCAGAAAGATCCTACCACATTGATGTGTGATAACAAGTCAGCAATTGTATTAGCCAAGAATCCAATTTTCCATGGCAAGAGCAAACATATCGACATCAAATATCACTATATTCGTGAGCTGATCAAAGATGATTAGATTGAACTAAATTTCTGTAGGTCTGAAAACCAAGTTGCAGACATCTTGATAAAACCATTGAAGGCGGATTCGTTCAAAAAATAGAAGGCGATGCTTGGTGTTATGAATTTACAAAATTAATTTCAAGGGAGGCGGTAAAAAAATATAAAATTTATTTTGGAAAAGTAAAAAAGGGAAGCAAAATCTAGGTTTGCCTTATACAATTCATTTTCACATTGAAGTCAGCAATGTGGGGGAGTCCAATGACGGTGAAGTGTAGGAGATTTTTGGTCAAAGTAAGACTTCCATTCGCTGTCCAAGTGGATGAAACGAAGATCAGGTCTCGATTTTCTTCTTCATTGGCGGTGGAATTGCAGGCGGTGGACTTGGCAATAAGTATAGGTGGTCATGATAGTTATTTTGTTTTTCAGAGTAACACATAGAAGCCTGAGAGTGAGAGAGATAGAGAGTTGTGAGTTTGTATTAAAAGCTTATAGTTATAGTTGAGTTTGTGTTTTCTCTATGTAAAGCCTTTGTAAAGGCTTTTAATACAACTCTTATATTTCCATACTCGAGTTCTCTCCCACATTAAATCCTCCAAATTTACGCAACCCTTTTGGTTCTTACACTCTGAACCATCAATATATCTAGTTTTATTCGTCTTCTCTCTGAAAACTTGAGCCAATGAGTTATTCGGCCAAACTAATTGCTCCGCCTTACACCACATCATGGAAGAGTCCGCCACTTAGCCTATCAATTTGCATGGTAAGACCCACCTCCATTTCGAAAGCTTAAATCAATGATTATTGCTAAATGACCGAAATAAATTGAATTCTTGAATTGTTTCTAATCAACAGGCCACGGCCATAATTGCTCGGGCATTTGACAGGTGGATATAATTAGTAAACATATCAAGGACCACGTGAATCATGCTTGATGTTGTGGGACCTGAAGTAGAGAAGAAAATGAACGCCAAAGTCAATATAAGAAACAGCTCGCCCTACTTGTTTCTCACCACAGGCCAGTGTTCTAGCAAATTTGGTGATTCTGGTGTCTCAATATTTGTGTCAACATGGCTAACTTGCGTGGAAAAATAGAGGCTGAAGTCGAACTGAAATCACCAGCTGATAAATTCTTCAAGGTTTGGAGGAGTGAAACCCACAAGTTGCCGACCGCCACCTCCAAAAACATTCAGGGAGTGAAAGTTCATGAAGGTGACTGGGATCAGCATGGAGCTATCAAGATTTGGAATTACACCGTTGGTAATTCATTCAATCTGGTCTCTCTAATTATCAATTTTTTTCATCTTGTTATGGAAATTCTAATTTGACGACCCTGCCTAACTTAAACCTTCCTTTTTTCGCGGGTGCAATTGTACAGATGGGAAATCCGAAGTGTTCAAGGAGAAGGTCGAGTTCGATGATGACAACATGTCGTTCACACTGCACGGCAGTGAGGGACACGTCTTTGACACTTGGAAGGTCTTCAAGCCCGCTTGCAAAATCGTTCCGAAGGCGCAAGGCAGTCTGGCTAAGCTGAGCATTGAGTACGAGAAGAACAAGGCGAGCGACCCTAACCCCGACAAGTACATGGCCTTTTTCATCGACATGACCAAGGACATCGATGCTCACGTTTTGAGCGCATGAAGGAAAAAAAATCATGGCATGACTGTAATCATATGTGAAGTTGTGCTGTCTTATGCTTGAGATTTCTAGAACTATCATGTATCTAGACCCAATAATTCAAGCTGGTTGATCAGGTGAAGTGAAGTTGAGTTGGGTTATGGGAATATCATATTCGTGTATTATGTTGGTGTGTAATCGTGCTTGTAATAAGACTTGTGGTTTTTCCAAAATGATATGATTAAGGGGAAGCTAGTACATGCTTTGATTTGATCCTTCCATGGATGAATGTTTCACGATTTCCAATCAAATTAAGAGCTTAATACGTCAGTTGCACTTCGAGCGCGTCTACTTGAACACTTCGATATATCGAGATGCAGAAATATAGTTGCAATAGACAATATTATGATACAAATTAGATGAGATTGAATGAGGATTGCACTTCTGTATTGTAGTGGATCCAATGCAGGTGATTTTCAGTTATATCTTAGGTGACTTTCTAGGAATTTTAGATGGTTCCTCGCGTGATTTTTCACGCATTGAGCTTTAGCCTAACTGGCCAAGAAAGCAGCATTGTACAATTTAGAATCGATGTAGTTTGAATCATGAGTGTCTTCAATAATCGGTCTAAATTCATTTGAGCCATTGGTCACACCTTAGTATGGTGACTATCGTCGCCGTTTTGCCATGGATGGTGAGGTGCAGCTTATAAGCGATTGCTCGATTGCTCAAAATGTTCTCAAGCATTGAAAATTCAAAATTCTTGTACACTAGTCTATATTGATTTGGTAGAATTTACCACATATAAGATTAGGCAGATCTTTTACAATACAAGGAGTACAGTAGGAAATTGAAAATTCTTGCTCAACTTGTGCACTAATCTGATCTGGCGTTCTTTCGACGGTTTTTCGCAGCAAACCGCGTTTCTCATGAGAAACATTTGTTGGGTAATGGAATAAAGACATCTCCTGGCTTTAGGGTTCAGAAATGAAATCTGACTTTGACCTTAGCATGAAGCTGATTATAGAATAGAGTATTCCCTTAATTTTAAGGACGATTTTACAGAAGTATTGTGAATTCATATGACAGCTTGAGTAATGGAGTAAAGACATCCCCTCTAATTAGGGTTGGGATATGACATGTGAGTAGGACTTAGCCATAGCGTGAATGTTGATTATGAATTGGATTACATCCACCTTCCCCGAGGACGATTGTGTATGCGAATTCATCTGATAGCTTGACTATTGGATTTAAGATAATGGTGTGAAGATTCCAAAAGTTTTTTATGTTAAAAATCTATTAATTCATATGAGGTGATCACTAACCACTGTTGAGAGTAGGGGTGAGCATGGGCTGGGTGGGCCGGTTTCAAACCTAGACCCTGTACTCGACCCTGTTATAACCGGTTCTCACTTTTTGGAACTGATATCCGATCTTGTTTGTCTTGGAACCTGTTTTGGAACCGATCATGTTTTTCGGTCCGATTTCGGGTTCCCCCTGTTTACCCTATTCAACAGATTAAGCTTCCCCATGTCGTCCGCGTCCAGACCCAAATCCCTGTTATGCTTCACAGTTCACAGGGAATCGAAAAGCCTTCTTCACCCTAGCTTCATCAACCACAAACTCCCTGTCGAGCTCACTCACCACCAAATGCGGGTCCCAATTCACCAGCTCAAGCACTCTCCTCCCATCGTCATCCACAACCACCCTAAAGTAACCCGGATACTTCAAAGCCCTATCCCTAAAATCCTCAAGAATCCCAAAGAGGGACCGACAGTGATGAATCTTACTCAGTGCAATTCGCTTATTAGCAGACATCATGAGAAGCTTACACATCTTGTTGTCGGTGTGGCGGTAGACCTCGAATAGGAGAGGGTGGCACCGAATGGAGCGGACGACCTTGCGACCGCGGGGGAAGCCGAGCTCGCGGTGGAGCTTGCCTGCGTCGTTGAGGTGGATGATGCGCTCGGGCTGCTTGGCGAGGAAGTCCTTGGACCGGGCGAGGAATCGGAAGTGGGAGGTGCAACAACGCGACGATTTACTGAGGTTTGAAGGAAGATGGAGATCGGGACGAGGATTGAGGCGACGAAGATGGCTGTGAGCAAGCAAGTGAGCATCGGAGGCAACGAGCGACAAAAGGGACGGGAGTAGACTAGGGTTTTATTTTTTTTTTATTTTTTTAAATATTAACTACAAACCGGTTCTAAAAATCGGCCCGGGTGGGTATTTACTTAGACCCGAAACCCGGACCGGTTTGACCCGGAACCGATTCCCGACCCTATTTTTCGGGTGGGCCGATCCGGGTTCCGGCTCAACCCGATCCGGTTGTACACCCCTAGTTGAGAGCGAAATACTTGGTAATTGTCATCAATAAAGTTACGTTGAAGACCCAAATAATGGTGAAGGAGCTTTGAGCTTACATGAAAATTTGCTCGAGTTGACTCTGCAGAAAGATTTTCTATTACTACAGAACTTGAATCAACTACAGAGTTCAATTTAGGAGTGTGCATGGTCTGGGCCGATCCGGTCCAGTCCCAGCATGGAACCGGGGACCGGGCCAGTAGTCATAATCCCCATATTTTCAGAACCATGGGCCAAACCAAGACCGGACCAGACTGGGACTGGCAATCCGGTCTGGTCCCGATCCCAGCCCAATAGGACCGCTAACTATAACCTCCCGCAGCATTTTGAGCTCAATGGATTGATTATGGAAATAAAATTTTCTTGTTTTTGAAATAATTTTTCAAGAATAATAAGGGACGAGGGAGGTTGAAGTATCTCCTGCAGCAAACTGAGATTTTTGCTTATTTTGCCAAAGGCAGCCAGTCCTCTTCACTGAAGGGAAAAGGAAGATACTATAACCATTGAAAATCAAACACACGCAGTAAAAGCTTCAATAATTCAAACATTTCCGATCAATAAGTAGGGCACCTTCCAATTCTAATCATTTATGGTCTCATTTCTGCCAGAAAATCATCATCTTTTTATAATTGTATATATTTATATATATAAATAATTATATGTTATAGTCGGTCCGGTCCGGGTCTGTTTGGTCCCAACAACGGAAATGGTGATCGAACTGCCCGGTAACTGGTCCCACTTATTGGGATCGAGGATCGGACCGCCCACCTCAAGGACCGGACCAACCTAGCCGGTCCAGGCTGGTCCCAGTCCGGTCTGGGCCGATCTGATCCAGTTTGCACACCCAAGTTCAATTTAGAAACTTTCTTTGGGGAAAGCGCATGGATTAATATGACGAGTTAGCATGGAAAAGTAGAATTGTTCTCCAACACTGGAGAATTCGAGGGCGAGTGTTCTCTCACCGATATAGATTTATGCAGTCTAAACAATTGTCTGGAGTCAAGTTTTCCCAGAGGAGGAGAAGGATGTAGACTAGAGGATAATCTAAATTAGATTTTCACTTTGTTTCCTTATCCATAGAACATATGATGTTATTTCTTTGTGGAAAGTCTTTTATTTAAGGTAACTGTTAGATCCATTGTATATACTAGACGTAGGTTTTTTTGTATATTTACTTTCGTGCCCTTCTTTGTATGTATTTTTGTATTGGCCTTGTGCCTAATTGTAATTGTGTATTTCATTATTCAATTCTCAAATCTATCATGGTATCAGAGTTAGGGTTTCCATAGGCGACATTCGTACTCTTCTTTTGAAGTTCTGCTCACAGACCTAAAATTCACCCACATCTGGTCAGTCCGAAAGTAATAAAAAAAAAAAAAGTTACGTGAAACACCATGTAAAGAGAAGATCAACTTTTTCGTGGGGTTCTTCGATTTCCGTTCTTGTTGGACCCTTTTATGCTAGTCATTGCTGGCTATTTTCACGATGTTTTTCTGCCCTGTTTTTCCTGTTTTCCCTTGTTGTGGTTCGATGCCTACTATTATGCTATTTGGTGTTTTGTGTGCTGCTGTTGATTCTTGTGTTGTACATGACCGTATGAGTGGCCGGACGATTGGCAGGGTTAATAGACATGGAGGATTGTATACAATGCAGCATCTCCAACTTCCTTCACCTCAACTTGTTCTTGCCATCTTCAATCTCGACTGTTGGCACCAGCGTCGGGGTCATATATCTGCTTCCCATTTGTCTTTTCTGCGTTAGCAGGGTGCACTTGGGCATGTTGCATTTACTATTGTGTGTCCTTGTACTAGTTGCCCTTTAGCTAAACAATCTACACCTACTTTTCCTGTTAGTTCTTTTGTTTCCACTTCTTGTTTTGATTTAGTACATTCAGATATTTGAGATCCTGCTCCTCAAATTTCTAAAAGTGGATTCAAGTATTATTTATCGTTCATTGATGATTATTCTCGTTATACATGGGTTTATTTCATGCGTCCTCGTGATGAATTTCTCTCTATCTATAAAATTTTTACAGCCATGATATCTACTAAATTCTCTAAAACTATTACATTTTTTATTCTGATTCTGGTGGGGAGCATCTTTCTACAGCTTTTCGTTCTTTCTTAACTTCTCAGGAAACCTTACCTCAGTTGTCATGTCATGGTGTTCCTGCTCAAAATGATCTTGCTGAGCCAAAGCATCGTCATATTTTGGATACTACTCGTGTTATCCTGCTCTCTAATTCGGTTCCTACTGGATTTTGGGTTGAAGCACTATCTACTGCTATCTATATCATAAATCGACTTTCTTCTCTCGTTTTTCCCAAAGCCACCCTTCACCAACGTCTTTTCTCAAAACCACCCACTTATCATCAACTTCGTGTTTTTGGGTGTACTTTTTATGTGCTTCTTCCACCCCATGAGTGTACCAAACTATCTGCAAAGTTAGTTCGGTGTGCTTTCTTAGGTTACAGCACAAAGCACAAAGGCTATAGGTGCTATGATCCTTCTTCACGGCGCATTCGTATTGTTGACACCTAAATTTTGAATTTATTTATTTCATAAAAAAATGAGAATTAAGTTTAGTTCTCGCCAAAAATAATTTTCATGCATACCATGTTTAATTTTTGCATTGCATTGGACTAGCAAAGAAAAATGGACCAGATTGAGCCAGAACTTGTTTTTAGGAAATTCATTCATTTAAGCATAAAATCAGAGTTAGTCATAATTCTCACAAAAAAATAAATATTCATGCATTGCATTTACATGTCATTCAATTGGAGTTGTGGCACAAGCAATCTTGAAATTGACGTATGGAGTTCGGCAAAGACAAATGAGAGTTATGGCTAGAGGTGGCAAAATGGGTCTAGAACCCACATTTGACCCATATTTGATGGTGGTGGGTCAAAAATGGGTTAGCTTAAGTACTTAAATGGGTCATAAATGGGTTGCTTAAAAACTTTATGGGTCATAAATGGGTTTCAAATGGGCCATAAATGGGTTAGCTAAGAAAACTATCTTAAGGCAATCATAAATAAGTTTTGTGAATATTTTTTTAAAAATCTAATTTTTTAATATTTTAATAATTTGTTTTTTATATAATTTTTTTTCTTTTCTATTTTCTTTTTTCTCCTGCCTTGGCCGTCGCTCTACTTTGGCCGCCAATGGTCACCGCTGCCCACCTCCAGTCACCATCACCAACCACCACCCTCCGCCGCCGCCGGCCGTCGACCGCCGCCACAGTGCGTGTACGAGTCAATTAGTATTGAAGTCTTTTAACTTAACTCAGCAAGATAAACCAGAATCGAGTACGAGTCAGCGTCGAAACCTGCCGGAGCACCTCCCTTCCCGAGCTCCGATTACGCCCCCTACGCCTTCAGAAGCGGCAGCCCGTGCGGGGAGAGCTACAGCTTCGGCGACAGAGGTGGCGAGCAGCAGTTTGAGGGGACAACGATGGCAGGAAGCAGGCAACGGTCAACAGTGGCGAGCAGATGTCGCAGGTGGCCGATTATAATAAAAAATTATTTTATAAAGAAAAAATTTAAATTTTTTCAGAAAAATTCAATTGCATGTTTTAGCAATATAATTTTTCTTAATAAATTATAAGAAATAAATATTTCATAATTTAGCTAAATATATAAGTATTTAAGTAATACGGGTCGGGTCGGGTATGGGTCGGGTATGGGTTGGGTCGGGTATGGGTCACTAAATTTGCATTGGATGAATATGGGTCAAAACGGGTTAAATGGGTCAATATGGGTCGGACCATATTCGACCCGACCCATACCCGACCCGACCCACCCATTTGACGCCTCTAGTTATGGCCGAGAATTACAAGTTAAGTGGACAAAGCCTCGAGCTCAAATTGAGTTTGGTTCATAAGGCTTTGAGCTCAATCGGATTAGGGCTTAATAGAAAACGCAGCTGTCATTAGAGAAGCGCACTAGATCATTATTTGGATAAAAAAAAAAGAAAAGGGCTAATCTGATTCTTTTAACTAAAGCCTGTTGGAATTATCAGCCTCAGATCAGCCCATGAATTAAACCTAGCTAAAGCACTATATAAGCATGAGGCCACACAGTTGAAAGGGACGGCCAAGCTCGAGGGCGGGGGATCAATCGGCATCAAATGGAAGGAATTGATGCATGATTTTCAGCATGTTTTCAAGAAGGAAGGTACGAATCGCATGATAAATCATGCTTGGCATATTCGCATATCATTCTCAATCAATGGATGATTTGGCTGATTCGGTGGATATGAAGCAGAGGGAAAGAATAAATTCGTGGCCAATTTCTACTAATAATTGATAGCCAAATTTTGGTGATTGACTCCGTGAATCCAGATTTTCCAAAGGAACGTGTGAGTTGTTTCTTGCTATAAAGCTCTCATTCACAGAAGGAGACAACGGGAGGCCATTCCATTGAAAATCGGGGCATACACAATTGTCACATACGGCAGATTATAGAGAGGGGGTGAGGAGAAGTGTTTCTCGGCCAAGTTCCCCTCTTAGCCGACATTTTTTTTTATCGATGACGCCATGCTCAAGCAATAGAGGACAGCAAGTTCATTAACGAACTATAGAAGCGGGCACAACAATCGACTCCAGTTCAGAAGTTTCAAAGCACACATGGCCACAAATTTGTCATATGCGATTGTGGCGAAGATAGAGCATAGCCGCACGTGTCAAAGGATGAGAGAGCCAATAAAAATTTCTTCTCGGATTCCATGCGGATGTCAAAATTCCATGGCTTCCGCGTTACGAATCAGAGACACCACCACTACTCAAACACTGGAAGCTGCCCTGCGGACTTTAGCCAGTTCCGATTGAGAAGCCTCTCAACATCGCAAACCGTTTGTGTCCGAAGCCTAAACTGGGATCCACCGTCCGTGAGCCAAATTAGATTGGTCATCCACCGTGGAAACGCTGAGCAGCTGTCCCCGTCGTTGTTTAGCTACCATCGATGAGCCACACATCGTTATCGTGCTATTCCTAGGCTAAAAGAAGAAGTCCAAGCGGTGAATCTATGAAAAAGAGAAGAAAGGGGTGTTTTTTTTTGTCTTAATGTGTCCAGGTGCTTATTTATTTATTTATTTATTTTTTTTAAAAAAAAAAGAGAGATGGACGAAGACCAAGCTGGACATTGGACAAAACATGTCCATAGAATACATCGAAGGATCCCACCATTGAATTGAAAATTCTTCTTATTGTTTTGCTAGAAATTTAGTGCAGGTTCCTTCTCGAATAACAAGAATGTTATTGGATTTTTACAAGACCAATGGATTTTCCTTGAAGGTGTCACTATAGTTCCTTGGCGGATTCAACATTCAGAGCACTCCTTGGCCACGTGCATTCATAGCTCGGTTCGTCATCTGTAAATCCGATTGGTCCAATCCTCAAAGAAATCCGATTGGTCCAATCCTCAAAGCTCGATACCATCTTCGGTCAAAGTTCAAATAAGCAAGGCAGTTATGTTTAGAAAGATTGCACATGTCTTTTAGAATATTTGGATTATCTTATATCTGAATTTGAAATCTTCTTTGGAATCCTGAGTATCTCATAATTCTTGCAGATAAGATTGCCTTGAACTGAGATGATCCTTTTTTAATTATCCAAGATACTTTCAAAATTTCAAAAGATAATTGCTCAATTTTTCAAGATATGAATCATTTTTAGATAAAGCAAGATTACCTACCAATCTCAACCTCCTCATGTAATTTTCGAGATTTATGGATGATTTGGGGGTTATTTCATTTTGTCTGGTAACATCTGATGATTTGATTGTTTTCTTTTCATATCCGTATCATGTTCGTTTGATTGCTTGATTGTTATAAGGCTTGCACTTTAACAAACAATATTGCTCATAACACATGCTCTCTAATTGTGCCTTGCCCCTTCGGAAAACGTACATTAAAGGCAACATATGACTTCGATCTCGAAGTATGATCGTGTCCGTACGTGTGAATTAGATATCAAATCCTCAATCTTGAGGAGCGAATTGCTAATTCAAAAATAGAATTTCAAGGTTTGCCCTATATATATAGGGACGACGGTTATTCTATAAAATATTCACTTGCTAACCCTAATCTCGGGGGATGTTGTGAATAAAATCGAATTTTCGGGTTTAAATGTGTTTTATGGGCAATATTGTTTATTTTTGTTCAAATTTTCTGTGTTTTCATGCTTAGATAAATTCCTAAAAATCCCTAAAAAAATCCCATATTTTCTTAAGTTAGATTATATTTCTCTTGACTTTAGGATAGCTTTTTCACTTCATTTTTCATATATCCGAAAATAAACAAAAAAATACCAAAAAATGTCATTTGCATTGCATATCGTTTAGTTTGCATTATCATGTTTGCCACGTCATTTTGCCATGTCATGCATTTTGCCACGTCATTATGCCATCTCATACATCTTTGCCATGTCATATCATTTCACATGTCATATAGTTAGATTGCATTAGCATTGCATTTAATAAAAGAAAATCCCAAAAAATTCAATTCATCAAACTAAGGATTTTTTCATGAAAATTGGGTACCGAAAGGGCATTAATTTTTTTAATTAATGTAACCAAGCCCCCGAACTCATTTTCTCTGGTTCGTAGAGATAAAATAGTTCTACCGCTATTTTATATAGGTTTCTAATCAACCTACCGTAAATGATTAGTGGCAGCTCCGATTGAATATTTTTTCACGAACAAACCTAAGTTGCGATTTGATAGGACTTGGGAGGGTCTGAGTTAGGTTACTTAATTTAATTGACCTAATAATCCATCACCCTAATTTTTTTAGGTCGCGACACGTATCTATCGTAGTGTTCAGTTCTTTGAACACCTATAGTTTTTTTTTCCTACCGCCTCTACTTCTTCCAAGTCTTCTCCATCTGTCTTTATGGATTTTCCTCTTGATTCATCTCATGTTCGTCCTATTATATCTTCTCCATCAGATCCAGTGTCACCACCTTCTCCTATCATGCCTTTTCCTTCATTTACTTCGCCTACTACTTTGACGCATCTTGACAATTCTCATCCACCATCCCCTTGGCGGAATCCTCCGCGAGATCGTCGTCCTCCGGGTAGGTACGTGACGTCTATAAGTTATTCTGATGAGTTTGGTTCCTTTATGACTGATGTCCACACTTTGCAGGAACCATCAAATTATCGTATGGCATATTGAATGGCATGATGCTATGTCTGAGGAATCTACTCTGGAGCGCATTGATACGTGGGATCTTATGCCTCTTCCACCAGGAAAATCTTTGATATCTTGTCGTTGGATCTGTAAAATAAGGACTCACTCTGATGGTAGTATTGAGCGCTATAAAATGCGTCTTGTTGTACATGGTTTTGACCAGGAGTATGGGATAGATTATGAGGAGACCCTTGCTCCTATTGCCCAAATGGCTTTTGTTCGCACTCTTTTTGCAGCAGCCTCTATTCGTAATTGGCCTCTTTTTCAGCTTGATGTGAAGAATGCTTTTCTTCATGGGGTTCTTCAGGAGGAACTCTATATGCAGCCACCTCCAGGTCTGCCTCATTCGCCCGGTCAGGTATGTCATATTCGTCGTGCTTTTTATGGTCTCAAACAAGCTCATCGAGCTTAGTTTGAACGTTTTGCAGATGCCATTCGATCAACTGGCTTTGTTTAGAGTGAGAATGATCATGCTATGTTTACCCATGCCTCTCCAGCTGGTTGTACTATTCTGCTACTCTATGTAGATGATATGATTGTTACTAGGGATGACTCTACTCATATTGCTTATACTAAGCAATATCTGCACCGACAGTTTGCTATGAAAGATCTGGGTTCCTTACATCATTTTCTTGGTATTAAGGTTGCTCGCATCGACATAGTATTCTTCTCTTCCAACCGAAGTACATTGCTGATATTTTAGCTCGTGTTGAGTTATCTGATACTCATACTGCAGCTACTCCTATTGAACTTTATTTACAGTTTTGTCCAAATGATGGTGAACCTTTGTTCGATGTCACTCGCTACTGGGCTCTTGTTGGTAGTCTTGTCCATCTTACAACCACTCGTCCTGATATTGCATATGTTGTTCATCTTATCAGTTAGTTTATCGCAGCTCATCGTATAATTCATTATGCTGCTGTACTCCAGATTCTGCGATATCTTCTTGGTACTCTGACACGCTCAGTTTTTCTTCCATCTACTTCCTCATTGCTCTTCGTTCTTACTCTGATGCTGATTGGGCTTCGGATGTTGCTGGCCGCAAGTCCGTTACAGGATTTTTGTATCTTTCTAGGTGATTCTCTGATTTCTTGGTGTTCCAAGAAGTAACCTGTCGTGTCTCGCTCTTCTACTGAGTCTGAGTATCGTGCTATGGCTGACACTACTACTGAGATTATTTGGCTTCGTCGTCTTCTTGCTGATCTTGATGTTGCCTCCTATGCTTCCATTCCTATTCATTGTGATAACAAGAGTGCTATTCACATTGCTACAAATTCGATTTTTTATGAGCGTACCAAGCACATTGACATTGATTGTCATATTATGTGTCATCAACTCCAAGCACATATCATTTCTCTTCCTTTTGTGGCCTCTGCAACCCAGCTTACTAACTCATTCACCAAATCTCTTACATCACAACGCTTTGCTACTCTTATTTCCAAACTCTCGTTGGTTGACCCACCTTTAGTTTGAGGGGGGTGTTAGATATATTATATATACTAGAAGTAGGTTTTATTTTGTGTATTTACTTTCTTGCCCTTCTTTGTATGTATATTTATATTTACCTTTTGCCTAATTATAATTGTGTATTTCATTATTCAATTCTCAAATCTATTAGTAACGTCTCTATGATTTAGTAGATAATTTTATTTTCATTATTTATCGAACTTGTGACATGGAGTTCTATGTTGTCTCGCCAATGTTAAAGCATTGGAAACATTATTCTTGATCGGGAGAGAGTTTATTCTGTATTTCGGTCCAGAGGCGCCAAAGTATCTGAGCAATCAAAAGCAGTGACTTGCATTCGTGTCTGTATACTTTTGTTCTGCAGATATTCATGTATAAGTGAATTCAGAAGTCCGGCATGCTGAACTGAGTTGCAAATTCTCTTAGTAGGTGCCAAGTTGGGGGTTTTGAATGTTTGCAGGAATTGCATCAAAGCGATGAAAAGTTTTAAGTAATCTGGGAGTGATCACAACCAAATCAACCTGGTGATGATTATCGTGTGCATGATGGCTTCATAATGAAGGGAAGTCAGCTTTGCATTTCCTTGTTCTAGAGAGATTTTATCGGCCACATCTGAAACTGGAAGTAGGTGATGTTGGGAGCACACAGCGGAAGTCCGATACTTTCACTCGGGGAGATCGCCAAGAGGGAGCCTAAGTCCGAGCCCGTTAATATATCCAGTTGGACCCACCTTTACTCAAAAGCTTAAGCCAATGAGTTATGGGCCAACTTGAATATGTTAACTGCTCAACACCATATTAACTCTTCAATGTGGAACTTCTCTAACACAACTTACTCGTGCATCCTAACAATCTCCCCCTCACGTATGAGCTACAGTGTTAGGTTTGCTCCCCCTTAATCTAAGTATCTTTCCGCACCAACTTATCTCAACTTGAATGTTGGCTCCATCTCAATCTGAATCTCCATTCTCCATTAACGCGCATCGGGCTCGCACTGCTACACTATAGTGTCCACCGGCCCGAAAATCGCGTTGGCACCAGATTCTTTCTTGAGATATTCGCTGGAACAGATTGGAGGCTCACCAATCAATAATTCGCTCTGATACCATTTGTTGGGAGCGCGCAGCGGAAGTCTGATACTTTCACTCGGGGAGATCGCCAAGAGGAGCCCAAGTCCGAGCCATTCAATATATCCAGTTGGACTCACCTTTACTCAAAAGTTTAAGTCAATGAGTTATGGGCCAACTTGAATATGTTAACTGCTCAACACCATATTAACTCTCCAATGTGGGACTTCTCTAACACAGCTCACATGTGCATCATAACAGGTGAATTAGTGCAGGGAAGTCTCTTCCTATCCCGGAGGAGATTTAGGAGGACCTCTGAAGTACCGTGTTATGGGTTTCTAAACTTGCTCAATTGGTTTGTACTCAGTTCTAGAAGCGGTCTGACTAGATCTTTCAATATGGCTCACCTCCTCCCTTGCAGGAGATGTGGAGGAGCTCTTCTTCTCACAAATTGTGATGTTGTTCCAGGTTGCTAAATCAATCACCTCAGGTCGTGACACTAGGATCCTTAGTCATTTTCGGCAAGTTTTGCGGCACTCATTTGATTTTCATTGCATTATAGAAGCACGACGCATCATACTGAGGTAATGAACTGCACTTTGGGTAATCTGATTCGAAGTATTTGTAGGGATAAGCCTAACGAATGGTCCTTTTTTTCGGCTTAGGGCAGAGTTCGCATGTAAGAACGCAACTCATTTGGCTACTGAGGCTCTCTGAAGTCTACAAAACGACTACAGAACGTGTTGCTAAATTGGTTTCACTTCCTAAGTCGACTGACGAAAGCGTTGCTGCGCAGAAAATTTGTCTAGACAGTCCCATTCTGCAAGAAAGGGGGTTCAATCAGAGACTGGCTAAAGCAAAATCCTAAATATCAACAAGCCACGGACCAACAATGATCACATATCTTCCATTCGCGATGGTAGATCGTTCCTAGGTCATGGTTTTCTCTATTATAAATTTGTGTTTTTCGCTTTTCCAAGATGGTTCATGGTTGCACGATTGTTCTCTCATTTCGAAAAGAGCCCGAAGTGCCTTCAATTTCTCAAATAAAGGATTGAAATTGACTTTGTTTCAAATAAAGGCATCAAATGCTCTCATTGTCTCAAATAAGGGCTTGGAGTGGGTATTTGTTCAAATAAGGACCTGAAATGACCTTATCAGTCTTAAAAAAGAGCATGACTCACCGGTTAATAGCGACATTTTAGTCATTTAATAACTTTGTATTATTTTATTATTTTTTCCTTTTTCAAAATCAAAACAGAACTAAAACTGAAAAAAAGGGGATGAAAACACAAGCGGGAAGGGGCTGCCCTCACACCTATGGCTGCCGCCCCAATGCCGGTGAGGTGGAGGCTCTGGCTAGTGGGGTCGCCGGCCCTCGCTACCGAGTAGAGGTGATGGGCGGGAAGCCCTCACCTCAGTAGGGAGAGGGCCCCGACCCTCTCCTAGATTTGGGCGAGGGTTACCAACCCTCTACCGATCGTTGCCTTGGACTCGTCGAGGGCCGTGCCTTAGGTCCTGGGTGACGGCCGGCGACCCTCGCCCAAATTTGGGAGAGGATGAAGGCCTTCTCCCTTTTGAGACGAGGGCCTGCCGCCCATCGCATTTGCTCGGCAAGGTTGCCGACCCTCGCCGAGGCGCCGACAACCTTGCTGGCCAGAGCTACTGCCCCATAGGCATTGGGGCGGCGGCCACAGGCGGGTGGGGGGAACTTTTGTTTCTCTTCTTCTTCTTTTTCATTTTTTAAAATTTTTAATTTAATTTAACTAAAAATTAGGTTAAAATTGTATTTTTACTCTTGATCGGCTGGATTTTTTAGCTGACTGATGAGTTGAGACCCTTATTTGAAATGGTCATAGCCATTTCAGGTCCTTATTTGAGATAATAAGGGCACTTCAAGTCCTTACTTGTAACAATGACCACTTCATACCCTTATTTGAAAAAATAAGCGTATTTGAGGTCTTTATTGAAATTTTTCCTCGGATTTTTTTTTTTTTACCCACCCATGGGTAGCTTAGTTGTTTAGGGCGCACTTGGGATTGTATGGTTAAGCGCACTGATTCCAGGTTCGATTCCCCAGCTGAGCACCTGTGATTTAAGTGATGGGCTATGGCGATGGGTTGCTGTGCTAGTCTTCCCCGAGAAATAGTCGAGGTGTACACAAACTGATCCAGATACTTTGGTTATGAAAAAAAAAATGATGATTTTTTTTTCTTTCCTTACATAGAGGAAAACATCGAAAACAATTTCAAAAGGACCACGTGAATCCTGTCTTGTGGGACCCTATAGACATATGTATATTATGCAAATCCATGGCTTTCTCCTCCTTTGCAAGTGAAGTACAGCCACGACCATTCCTTTTTTCCCTCACAAAAAAACCTTTGCATTTCGAATGTTCGGTGTAGCAACATATTTGATTAGACCTGTCTCCGCTCCGAAAACTAAAGCATATTATCTCATTGAGTCAAATTAATTGCTCCACCTTACACCACACTTTGAAGTGGAATTTCTTTCGCCGAATATCTTCAAAACTTACGCTTAGGCAAGTCCACTCCATGACTAAGCCTCTTGCATTAGGCTAGCTCCCCCTTAATTCAAATATGCTAAATCAAAATTCTCAGCTCAAATCTCCACCTTAGCCATTAAGTTGACCTTGGCACATCAATCAGCTTAGAAGAGCTTATATTCTGTCTGTTCGCCGCTTTGATAGAATTTTAGAGCTTATTATGAGAGTGCAAGAAATATAAATAGGCTATTAATTGCTGATGGCCGAGAAAGGGGAAAAGTGTCAGAAAGTCCTAAATCTATTATATTGTTGTCAATTTAGTCCTAACTCTTTTGACCTAGAACCAATTCAGTCATTTCGATTAATTTTGTCCGGATATTGCTAGCGTGGACACCGGATAACCTACGTGGCATGGTTAGTAGTGGCTTGGACGCAGTACTATTTTAATAGTTTTGATTTATTTTTCTTTTTTCCTTTCTTTTTTTTTCTATCTTTTCTTCCAGGTTTCTCTGGTGGCCGAAGAGGGTAAATATCGCGAGAACGACCTTGGCCAGGTGACGACGAGGGAAAATGCCACAAACCGGGAAAACAAGATAGAAAAATGAGAAAGGAAAAAAATAAAAGAAATAAAAAGAGAAATTGAAAATTATTAAAATATTATTAATAATGTCCTCAACAGCATTGGCCGCGCCACGTAGGCCTTCTGATATCCACGTCAAAAATGGACTGAATTGACATTTTAGTCAAAGTTTTTAGGACAAATTGGCATTATTGTAATAGATTTAGAACTTTTCTGACACTTTTTTTTCGAAGAAAGTATAAGTTTTATATTGTTTCTATTATTTAACAGTCTGTCATTGCTCAGGCATATATTTTTATTCGTCCACTAAACATCTTATTGTCGGCAATACAATTTGAAAGGTATAAGTTTTATATTGTTTCTATTATTTAACAGTCTGTCATTGCTCAGGCATATATTTTTATTCGTCCACTAAACATCTTATTGTCGGCAATACAATTTGAAAGGTAGATATACTTAATAAAAATACCACGTGAATCATGATGTGGGACTTTAATTAGAGAAACAACGACCGCCAAGCTCCTACATAAGAAACAAGCCATCCCCCGTTTTTTTCCTCAACTCAGATCAGTGTTGTGACAAGCTTAGAGAATTTTGGTGTCTCCATACAGTAATCGCTCGGGAAAAAAAAAAACGGGGGTTAAATGGCGAATTTGCAGGGAAAACTAGAGGTTGAAGTCGAGCTGAAATCACCAGCCGACAAATTCTTCAAGTTTTGGAGGAGCGAAACCCACAAAATGCCCACCGTCACCTCCAAGAACATTCAAGGAGTCAAAGTTCATGAAGGCGACTGGGATCAGCATGGAGCTATCAAGATTTGGAATTACACCGTTGGTAATCCATTCAATCTGGTCTCTCTAACTATCAATTTCATTCGATGTTGCCATTGGAATTCAACTGATACTCCTTTTCATATTGACTAACTAAAACCCTTTTCCGTTTCGCTGGCGCAATGGTGTAGACGGTAAATCCGGGACGTTCAAAGAGAAGGTTGAGTTCGACGACAACGACATGTCGTTCACCCTCCATGGCATCGAGGGCCACCTCTATGATGATTACAAGGTCTACAGGCCAGCGTGCAAGGTCGTCCCAAAGGAGCAAGGCAGCGTGGCTAAGCTGAGCATCGAGTACGAGAAGTACAAGGCGAGCGACCCAAACCCCGACAAGTATATGGCCGTGTTCATCGACATAACCATGGACATCGATGCTCACGTTTCAAGCGCATGAAGGAAAAGATAATGTCATGACCATAATCGTATGTGAGGTTGCGCTAGAGAATGCTTGAGATTTCTGGTACTTTGATCCAATAAATCAAGCTGGTTGATCAGATGATGTGAAGCTGAGCTGGGTATTTGGGAATATGAGAAATCGTGTATTGTGTCCATGTGCAATTGTGCTTGTAATAAGACAGTTGTGGTTTGGCCAAATGACATGGTTATGGTGAAGTCAGTAGACGCTTTGATTTTTCCCTCCATACATGGGCGTTCGAGATTCCCAATCAAATTAAGAGCTTAACACGTGGCATGATTTCGAGCGTCTTCACCTAAACACTTAATTGGAGGAGAGGGTATACAGAATAATCGTATCATGACTAATAGTGCGTTTGTTTCATAGAAAATTTCATGATAAAAGATTTTTTTTTTCATGAAAGTCATTTTCAAAAAATTATTTAGAAAAAGTCCTAAACTTGTTGTACAGCAATTGATTCTGTCCTGAACATTTCGATTGTGTTAATTTAAAACTTCTAACGATATTTGCAAAGTTAGTGATTTCAGACAATTTTGGCTACAAATCGCTAATGTGGTGGTCTAGTTAGCGCTATCTATCCTACGGGGATACGACTTTCGTAACTTAGCAAATCATTAGAAGGTTTATGATTTAAATTTAAAAATTATCAAAATATTTAGGACCAAATTAGCAAGTTGTCAAATATTTAGAACTAAATTGGCAATCGTACAATATATTTAGGATTTTTGGATAATTTTTTCAAATTATTTTCAAGGAAAATAATTAGTTTTAATAATTTGGTGACTTAAGGAAAGTACCATAAAGGGAAGTCATTTTCCCATAATCTAAGCTTGTTTATTTTGGTTCATAAAAAATATTCCCACAGAAAGACCAGCCCCTAAGAAGAGTACAATTTGAAATGAAAACACCTGCTCAATTTGTACTCGATCTTTGATTTAAAAAAAAAAATTGTACTCGATCTTAATCTCATCTACTATGGACATATTTTAATAATTTTCTCACCTAAGCACATTTCTCACGGGGAACTTTTAAGTAATGGAGGTCACAGTCAGTCAGCCTACTTGTCGCATCGAAAATAATTGGTAGCACAAAATGTTCATGAACTATTTTGAGTGGGCTTCGCGGAAAAGTTCTCTGCTGCCATTTGTAATATTGTCCTAGTGTTTGAAGCAAAGCCCAAAATATTATTTTCCCGACAAGACATATCGATATTAAATGTTATTCTTTGTCCTTTCATTGACGCTTTCCTAATCATAGAGTATTAATGCAGTGTGAAGTGAACCGATCAGTTTTTACGAAATTATCAGAAGGGAAGTCGGAGGTGAGGAAGAAGAAGGTGGAGTTAGACCATGCGAACATGAAGGTGAGCCTTCACGGTCAGGAAGGCGACGTCTTCAAACTGCACGAAGTGTGTCGGGCGATCTGCAAGCTCACTCCGAAGAAAGAATGGCCGTTTGGCCAACACTACCGATCGAGTATGAGAAGTGGAACCCAGATGTTCCGGTGCCGGATAAGTACATGGATGTCTTTACAAATGTTCAGGAAAATTTTTGTGTTTAGGACATTATCATAGATCAGAGTTACCGGTACACCGTGACTCGCTTACTCATCGAAGGAGCACTTAAGGTAAAAAACGGGGCGATGCTCTTACCAATTTACAACAGATAAAATGCATCATCTTATTCATCGCTCGTCCATGACCAAAGCGCCTCAATAGTGTCGCGACCTAAAAATAATAAATTTCCAGGGCTAATGGATTATTAGGTTAATTATTTAACTAACCTAACTCGAACTCTCACAAGTCCATACCAAATCGCAACTTAAGGTTCAATTGATTAACATGCAATGTATTTTGAATTTGGAGTCGCCACTAATCATTTGTGGTAGGTCGATTAGAAACCTAAATAAAATAGCGGGAGAACTATCTTATTTCTACGAACCAGAGATTAAGAGTCCGGGGACTTGATTACGCTAGATTACTCTAACGCCCTTTCGGTACCATTTTATTTCATGAAAAATCATTTGAGAAGGCAACATTAATTGATTTTTAACCTAAGTCACTAACAAAGGTTGTCATGCGGGTGCGCAATCAATTAATTGAACATCCAGAAATCAATATAATCAAGGGAGCATGCGCCACGCAAGTTAGGTCTTTTTTAATTTTTGATTTTTATACGAATGCATGAAAGACTATACTATATGTGATGCATGAAATTATTCTATGATGTAATGACATGAATTACATGTAAGACTAAACTAGATGACATGCAAATTAAACGAATGCAAAAATGAAATTATGATTTAATTAAATCAACTACGTGACATATAAATTAATTAAAATCAAGACATGCAATTCTAATATGCAATTTAGGCTAAAATGCAATCTAACATGACATGGCATAGATGACATGGCAAAATGAACGACATGGCATGGATGATGTGGCATGGATGACATACCTTGGATGACGTGGCATGGAAGACGTATCATTGATAACGTAGCCTAGATGACATGGCATGGATGACATGGCATGGATGACGTAGCATAGATGACATGGCGTGGATGACGTAGCATGGATATATGGCAAAGATGACATGGCAAGGATGAATTATTATTATTATTTTCGGATGAATTTATTTCCTAAAATAGAACTATGCCAAAACAATTCTTATCTTGCATATTTTAGAGTCTAAATTGACATAAACCCTAATATATTAAAGACGATTGATTTAGACATGAAATTCTATTTAAACATACAATTTCTATCCTAAAAATGCAATCTAATCTAATTATTTACAAAAAGGATTGGATGTGCAATTATCTATGTGATGCTATTTTATTGAAAAGATATGCAATTTTTTAAATATGGAAATGAATGAATGCAGTTTTTTTTAGAATTTTCGGGATACTTCACGCGACAGATATATTCTAAAAATATGGCAATCAAACAATTCATATCAAATCAGGAAAGTGAATATTCCAATCAATTCCAGTCAAGAAAGTGGATATATCAATTAAGTTTTGAAATATTTCGCGAATATTTGAGTCAATCTTTAATTCGTAATCTTACGATTAACGATTGAACCCAAATCCTTGCCTAATCGAATATTCCATCAATAATCTTAAGGATGGACGTTCTCGATCGTATAGCAAGTTGCGGATTAGGAAATAAAATTTTCCTAAACAACCTGTCTTTTGAAAAATACCCACTTTGACGCAAGAAGTGCAAAATATTCCAAGATAGGCAAGTGAATATTCAATACCCGAGATAGGCAAGTAAATATTCCAATTAATAAAAATCAGAATTTTTACCTATTCTGAATATTGTCATTCCAAATTTGAACCGAAGATTGCGGACCATGGACCGGTTCGGCGGGACGCATGCGAAGTCCAGCTCGTTGCACGGTAGGCTCGTGGCACAGCAAATTGGTCCTTGAATCGGGGTGGAATGTAACATGTTCATCACCACTTGACTCTGTCTTACTTGCCCTTAAATATCTCACCTCCAGATTGCATCCTTTTTGCATGCTCTCGTGCTGAAGATGTTGGGATCTCCTAGAAGTTTGCTAGCCACCACGATGTGGCCTCATCGAACGCGATGCTTAATCCGGTTCACTGGCTGTGCGCTTGGAGATAGCTGGATTCAAATGAAGAACAACTTCAAATATATAAAAGATTAATCAAACAAAAAATAACCGAAGCAATGAAGATCTTTGGAACGTCGAGGATGCTCAGAAAGTCTGCATGAAATTAATTCAGATGTTGGTATTGGTCTCCGAATGTCATCGAGTGGATTCCGGATCTCTGTAGGACAGATTGTGATGGACTTTTGCGAAGCAATCCAACGGAGCCTTTTTGTGGGTACAACAGCTAATCCTCGGGTCAACAAGGAGAACCTGGAAGAAGACATCTCTGCCCCCCTTTAAAATCTGCCGTATTTGACAATGAATTGGCCTCCTAGCGATCCCTTAGAGGATGCTTGCTGAGTGCTTAAAAAATCTGCAAAAAGAAAAGGATCAAACGGGATTGGTAGTGTGAGGAAAACTCAGAAATAACATCTTCCCATGAGGAATGATGGATAGACTCTGGGTAGCTCTCTGGAACAACTTCATCGTCTGTTTGTCGCGGCTCGAAGCGGAACTCAGAATGGATCCGGAGGATGTCAACTTGCTAGAAATTGCTGTGCAATAGATCAGGGATCGAAGGATCACCAAAACGGATTAAGATGCTTTCCTTGATGAGTAAAGATGTCCCAGTTTCGGTTTACTTCTTCCCCTCACCAACGAACTTGGACTTTCACCGATCCAAGTGAGTGGATCTGCTTCGTATAGCAAATTGACATGGCTTCTTTGACTGATTCTACAGGGGTGCTCCAATGTCCACGTCTTTCTCCCCCCTCTCCTTTTCCTAGTGGTGGAACTCTCCGTGTTTGACAATTGTTAGCATCCCCCCCTCAATATGCCGTGTATTCTCATCAAATTGCCTTCCCTCTCGGAATGAAGGAAGTCTGCTTTTATAGCCAGCATCAGTCACATGTCTTCGGAAAGTTTTGAGCCATGGAATCAATTACTATAATTTGGTTCTTGATCGCCGCCTTGAATCAAATCTGTTTCAATCAGACATTTCTTTTCCCCAATTGATCCGATCTTGTCATGATTTACGACCGTGCAATTTTCATTCATGCAACATATCCCTTTGATTTTGCTAGCCTTCCAAATCTTCTCTATTGCTTGGCCCTTTCCTTATCCCCTTTGGCAAACTAGCTCCGTCATTTTTGTCCCCAAAATATGCAGACGACGTGTATCAAAGGAGCTTTGGTAGAGCAATTGATTTATTTGGAAGATTCACTTTCTCCCTCAATTTTATTCCTCCACTAGCTGAGCACACACGAGTCCCTATGGACTATTTTCTTCGCCATGAGATCGAAACTTAATGTGAAGGGAAATGATTTTGAGCAAGTTTTCATCACCACGAGCTTATGTGTTGAATTAATCTCAAGGCTATTCACTTGTCGCCAATCCAATATGAATGCAAATGCAATGCAATTAAAAGTAAATTAATCTAAATGATAATCATTTTTTTTTTTTGCTAGGGACTAAGTTTAGTCTCTAATTTTTTATGGAATAAATGATTAAATAAGATATCAAAATTTAGGTGTTATTCAATAGCTCTCCTCCACATATACAACTTATTTAATGGATCCACGACCAAAAGCTCCTTAGTCTTTGTCTCTATTTTTCACGGGGAAGGACCATGTAGAACCTGATTCATCAGTGACCACACGGCCGTGAATTTGATTCGTTTTTTTTTTTCTATTGCAATTGGCCAATTTGATCCGTAGATTATTCCTCTTATCCTTAACAAAAGCTTCCTTTTTGGTGAACCCAGGTATATCCTCAAAATAGATAATGGATGATGCTCGCGAAAAGGGATATGATAGGCATTGCAACCACCCGCATTTTGTTGCTGATACAAATTGCCATAACTCGCCTTTAGAGACAATGCGGTTTGTAATTCGTGAGATGTTACTCCCATATATCCGATCTAAGTTGGGATTCCTTGCGATCATAAGGGAAAGCAGATGAACGCATCATTCATATAGATGAATTTGTTTCAAGCGCTTACCATGTGGCAACACTTTATATTGGAATAATTCTGCATCATTTACAACATATTAAATGGATTTTCTTTTCGACTAACATGTCATGATCTGAGAAAAGTAAAATAGACTAAAGTGGCAACGGTCCATATGCATGCCCAAGCCATAAGAATTTCTATAAATTGCCTTGACTGCTAGCTGCTTATTCGTACAGTCTAGCTTCAACATACACTTCTTCACAAAGTCTATTAACCTTTCTTTTTCCAAGAGCAGAAGGAGAGAACATGGCTCAACTGGTGAAGGTCGAGTCTCAGATGGAGTTGAAATCACTAGCTGAGAAGGTCTATGATTTCTTGCGGAGAAAATCCTACCTCTTCCCAAAAATCAGTAAATCGATTAAAAATTTACCCTTTTCTTCTGTTTTTGCGATTTAGAGTTTGATCTCTGTCTGTTTTCTTTTCGTTTACATCGATCGATGCGATTGTCATTGTTAATCCATTGGTGGGGGTTCGAGAATGAAAGCTGATATATAAGGTCAATGTCAAGCTTGAATATTTTAGCTTGTGGAAGATCTCTACAATCGTCAATGTTCCATGAGCTTTGGTTTGATGACCTCGGAACTAAGCTTCGATGAGATGCGTTGTTTCGATGTAGAGTCTCTATTGATTTCCGATATGAAAGTCTAAGTCGGTGGCGCTATTCATGTATTAACCTTGTGTAAATATTTCATACGCCTGAGCAAGATGTGAAGTCCAACTGAACTGGAGTCACATGCTAATTTTAAGGACTAGTAAGTAGTCGTATGTCAACTGAACTAGAGTACATACCACAGGTGATTGCGAAAGCGGGAAGGAGACTGTGGAAGCCATCGATGACGAGACGAAGTCCTTCACATTCAGTGGTTTGGACGGAGCGGCGGTGATTCTTTACAAGAGCCTGAAGGCGGGCTTCCAGTTCTCTTCAGACGGTGAACTCTGCATGGCGAAAGCATTTCTTACTTATGAGAAGAAAAATGCTGACTTTCCCGACCCCGATAAATATTTCTGAGTTCAGGCGCGTTATGCTCATGGGTGTTGACGCCTGCCTTCTCAAGGCATAAAAAATAAAATCAGATACTAGATATACGTGGTTCGATTGTAGATACCTATATCTAGGGGTGTCAATGGGTAGGGTAGGGTAGGGTAGGGTTTTTATAATACCCTAACCGACCCGACCCTTAAGCGCTGCTTGCGTTACCCGCCCCGACCCTGACCCGAACCGAATATCGAGTGAACAAAAAAAACGGGTCGGGTCGGGTCGGGTCAGGGTCGGGTTTAGGGTTTTTTTTTTTTTAAATGAATCGAATCTTTGACAATTTCCTTATCTTATCTAACATTAATCGGACATGGAGTTAATTCATCATTCATCTTTTAATATACCAAATGTGCGCCGCAATTGTCAAACAAGATTCATATATGTTAATTCATCTTTTAACACCCCAGTTTTTTCCTTTGTAACGGTTGATCAATGTGAAAGGTAATTTGTCATTAGTAGAAAACGTCCAGGATTTTTTTTTTTTCATGAAGCTTATTGAAACATCAAAATCGTGGAGGCTTTTACATCTGCTGCATTGAATTTAAGTATCACCCATCTACCTGCGTTAGTCACCAAAATCCCAAATGAGATTGCTAACTTCTCGCAGTGCTCATTGATCATATCCTCTTTCAGCTCCTCATCGACATCATGCAAGACAATACAGCAAATGCTTCGGCACAAACTTAAGCAGGACATTACATCCCAAAACGCAACATGCAATAGTAAAAAAGGCCATGGCTTGAGCTTCAGTACAGAACTGTCCCTCGATGATGTCCTTGCTGTTGGAAATGCCTCTCCTGTTCCAACGCTCTCTCATATACAACATGACACTAGTTTGGCACATCAGTTGCAGGCCATAGGAAAAATTTCTACAGCTTTCAACTCCAACTTCCATGTCTTAGCTTCCTGTATTAAAGTCTCACTGTTCATCCAAGCATCACAACTGAAAATATGAACAAGAAAATTCACAACAAGAATAAAAAATTGGTTTAACACGTACCAATCTCCAACTTCGTCAATCATCAAGGGAATTCAATACCGAGTTTAGTTCCGCGGTCGTAGTTGGCAACTCTGCATTAAATTCACATTGAAAATGAAAATTAACGTATGCTTGGAAATATAGGTAAGTAAAAATATTTTACAACAATGTTTTTTCTCATCTGACTCAAAGATTACGAGTTCTTCTAAGTCCTCTTCAATCGTAAGTGGAAGTGGCGCAGATCGCAACCAATCTTGAGCACAAATAAGGGCCTCCACCATGCTTGGGGTCAAGGAGCTACGAAACACATCAAGCACACGACCTCCTGTGCTAAAGGCAGCCTCTGAAGCTACAGTCGAGACAGGCACAGCCAAAATATCTCGAGCAATGGAAGAGATAATAGGATATCTTGAAGAATTTACTTTCCACTAATTTAAGATATCAAAGTCGGGGCAATATCGTTCACATCCTTCCTCCAAATACTTGTTTAACTCAGATTTTTCTTCCAAATATTGCTGTCCAGTATGGCTAAGATACATTTCAGTCAGAACATCAGCACCAACCACAGGAGACTTTGACGTGCTTATCATCCATGTGCTCTTTTGCCTCGAGTTGCTTTGGGGGCATATACCAGTCCGGTATTGCTCGAACAATGATGTCAGAGATGCTATTACTTTATCTTGTAAAATTTCTGCTTGTTCCCTTCCATAAACATGATTAATCATCCACTTCACGTAGTCCCACTTATGTCACGGGTCAAATATGCAAACAATGAACAAAATAAGGTTGATGTTGTCCACATTACCAAAATATTTAATGAATTTGGTCTTCATATTCTTAGCCATTTTCTGCAAACCTTGATCAGCATTCCCACAATATTTGTCAATCATTATAAAAATCCCAAACACAACCTTCGCCATGTCATTACTAGTAACAAAAGAAGAACCCGAAACTTTCAAAGTCGTATCAAAGAACAACTTCAAGAAAGGAAGAAAGAGACGGGCATACTCCCAATCCTCAGTAGTGGGCAATCCTTTCACCTTAGAAAGCTCTTGAGCAAATTTGTTATCTTGAAATTCCATTGACCTAAAAGCTTTTTCAAACTTCAAAGCTGATTCCAACATCAAATACGTTGAGTTCCAACGAGTCTCCACATCCAAACATACGAGACTCTTGGACTCAATATTTTCTAGCTCAATACAACCCTTAAACCGTCTCAACCTTGCAGGAGAAGATCTAACATAACGCACGGCCGAGCGTATTCTAACAATGGAATCTGTTATGTCTTTCAACCCCTCTCGCACAATCAAGCTCAATATATGAGCACAACACCTCACGTGGAGTAATTCACCTCTTAATACCAAAGACTTCCAAAAGTCAAATCGCTTTTTCAAATATTGAATTCCTAAATCATTTGAACTCGCATTATCAACAGTGATAGAAAAAACTCTTTGAATCCCCCAATCAATTAAGCACTTCTCAATTGCTTTTCCTATCATCTCGCCAGAATGACCCGAAATTTGACAAAAATTTATAATTTTCTTCCGTAACTTCCAATCGGCATCCACAAAATGAGCAGTAAGGCACATATAACTCATATTTTGATAAGAAGTCCATGTGTCGGTTGTTAGACATACTCTAGGAGATGTCTAGGATAAATAGCTCTTCAATTTAATTCTTTCCTCCATGTATAAATCAAAACAATCGCGCCTCAATGTGTTGCGTGTCGGGATTAAGAAGTTCGGCTGGATTCTATTCAAGAATCGATGAAATCCCTCATGCTCTACAAACTTGAAAGGCAATTCAGGAAGAATAAACATAGTCGCTAATTCTTTCCTACCTGCATCTTGGTCAAATTTCCAAGGACTAGACGAACTACTAACCCCAATAGGTAGACCCGAGGCACCTCTTTGCCTTTTCTCCAAGTTTGCATATGGGTATTTCTTACATCTAGCGAGATGATGATGCATCGAACTAGTCCCATGACCACTAACACAACCAATATGAGCCCCACAATAGTTACATTCAGCCTTTGCTTCATTAGGAACTTGTGTAAAATGTTCCCACACTATAGATCTCCTCAAATTAGAAGAATTCATATCAGACACACTTTTATCTGTGACACTTAGAACCAGCAATTTTTTATGTGTTTCAAGAAAATAGTTCAGAAAAATAGTAAAAATTATGAACATGCACCAAATCATCATCAATCATCCAATACATGCAAAATCGACATTGCAGCAATATTTATCATCATCTAGCAGTAATCCAGCTCAAATTGCCTCCGATTCACCTCATGTTTCGGCAAAATTTCGTCCTCCAATCCACTAGCCTAGGAATGAAATTGCAAGAGATTGATGAACATACCTTTTGTCGATAAAATCTAATTCAGATTCAACACGAAATCTTGTCAAAAGTGCCCAATGTCCTTGAAGGGATCTTCCGAGCTGCAACGCAAATGAAAATATTAAGGCGTCACACTAACATATCTAACAAAAACATCATGTCGAAACTCACCACCAGTTAATTGTATATGAAATTTTCTCTTCTCTTGGCCATAGGAGGTCGAACTAGTTCACTTGTGTACTCTTAAGTGATGCTGCAAACTCTTACCAAGTGTTCTATGTTGCTCGCTTGTTCGAATCTCTAATCGTACTCCACGAACTAATTAACATACGAAGTTTCTAAATTGGTCTTCAGATACCCACTTGCTTGACATTACTGTAAAATTAGTCTGATGATTGGGTGGAAAGATCATACCTTCGGGTTCAAGGATAGAGGGGCATCGGGCTGGATCGTGGGGTCGTCGCTGAGCTGTCGGTGGCTTGGATCATGGCTCCCGACGGTGGATGAAGGCTCGGGCTCCTCGGATCAGCGGCCGAGCAGTAGTGGCGACTAAACTTGAATCAGCGATGAGGCGTGGTGGAGGACGGAGGTGGAAAAACCGTGAGTTGTGGGTCTCGGATTGAGAGCGTCGGCAGCAGATCGGAGGGCTTGGGGCTGGCATCAGGTCCACGGCGGCCGAGATGGGAGCTTGGCACGTCGTCTAAGTAGAGCACGGCAACGGTAAGTCGCATTGGCACTCGGGTCAGGGGAGTCGCGGCTGGCCGAGCTCGGTGCTTGAGAGCCGAGAGATCAAGGTGGCTGTCGTGGGTTCCTCGGTTTCGCGGCTCGCGAGTCAAGATGACCAGCGGCGACCACAAGGACAAAGGACGGTGCGGCGAGTTGACTTGCGGTGACGTGATCTTTGGGTGGTGTTCAGATGGCCGATGGGGGGTTCTGGTCGCGCAAAGGAGGATAGAGAAGAAAGAACGAATGAGATGAAGGAGACGAAGGAAGAAGGGAAAAGAAAAAAGGTAGGGTTGCGTCGTTGGGGCCCTTGGAGGCGAAAGGCAACCGTAATAACGTATTGGGCTAGAGCCAGGGCCAGGGCCCAGGGTTAGGGCTCAGGGTTATAGCCCTACCCTACCCTACCCTATCAGAATCATTAAAATACCCTTACTATCCGAACCTCTTCTTTACCATACCCTAAAATACCCTAAAATTAGGGTCGGGTAGGATCGGGTAAGGGTAGGGTCGGGTAGGGTCGGGTATAATTGACAGCCCTACCTATATCCACGGGAGAGCAACAATGAATTTCACTATAAATCAAGTAATACACGAAAATTACAAACCACACTCAAGTTGCTCAATTATTTTCAGTATTTTTTAAGCCCCAATTACATCTAGTAACTTATACAGTGTTTAGCATCCAATTACTAACGAAATAATCTCTCAATTTCATAAAAAAAAATGACACAAATCTTAACTAGAACACAAACGTTATGAAACTTCCGTAGAAATAAATCATCTCGCAAGAACTCTGCAATTCTAGGCACACCAAGCACTCGCACGAAACTGGTGCTTCTAAGTATTATTCTGCCAAAAACTTGCCCACGCTTTCTCACGATAATGTGTGTGTGTGTGTGTCAAGAAAAAAAATAAGGTTGCAGACTTCAATCTGGAGAAGAGATTCGGTCAACCACTCCAAGATTTGGACTTATCCCTTTGCTTCTTGACCATGGCCAATATTCATATCTAGAGTACAGCACTCTTGGCAGAATCCTACTTACTTCCTTCTTTTTCCTTTTTCTTGACCGACTGCACTTTTGGAGTTATTCCGTTTTTTTTTTCTTTTTTTGCTCTTTTCGCAGTCAAACTCCCAATGCCACCGTAGACTCAAAGTGAGAAATTATCGAAGCCAATTCAAACGTAAAACACGACTTCCTTATGTTGAGAAATAGGGGGCGGCGCTTTGCTATTCAGTCTCAATCGACAAGATGATCGACGACTATCGAAGGTGAAAAGGCCACTTGATAAAACTCACACAAGAGAAGCTCTCAAGATAGGAGATGGATTAATGTGTTGTATTCACCTTATTCACCTTCCAAAAATAATTACAAGACTCACCAATATATAGGCATCTTACAAGACTCTTCAGCTATGTGGCCTTTCGAATGACTCATTAATAGACTCTTAAAAATATGAACAATTGTCGCGACCCGTCCGGAAGCGGAAGCGGACGCGGCTAATGGATTACCGATCGCGGGTCTTGGATCGGCGCGGGCCCTCCCAGGCCCATACCAAATCGCGGCGGGAGTATTTTTTGGGGACTCGGCGATAAGAGCCGATCGATTTCGACCTTAGTGTGGTCGTGGTGACATGTGCAATTTGTGCATGTATTTGGAGTCGCCACCGATCTTTATTGGAGGGTAGACCGGAAACCTTACTGACCGATTGGGAGAGATCGATCAGTTCTGCGGAACCAGAGATTTTGGGTTCGGGGACTTGGTTACGTCGGTGTCATTACCAACGCCCTTTCGGTACCTAACGCGAGTGATTTTCCTAGCTAAGAGTTCATGCAGGCGCAATTTTAGGTGAGGTAGGCTTGATTCAGGGTTTCACACAGATTGGAAGACTATTCCTATCAACCACAATCAATTTAAATGAAAGCGCAATCAAATGCATAAATAAACCTCATCGATGCACATCAATCCAAATCAATGGCTTCCTAATATAGCCATAAGGGCTTAGGAAAGGTGTGATTTCGGACCGGGGTAGGATGGGAGGATTTGGAGGCGATTTAGCCCGAAGGGCAAAATCGTCAATTTTTGGAAGATTTGGATACCGAATTACCCAAAATATTCCATGGCCAGTTGTTTGTGGCCATTTCCCATTTTTGAGAATTTTTTGGAATTTCTTGATTTTTCTTCAATTTTTTTTTTATTTTTTTTTATTATGTTATTTAATTATTGCTTAATTAAAATGGTCGGATTCGGATAGGATTCTTGGGCCCGGACCTGGGTCAGGCCGCTGGGCCTAATCCGAACCAGGAAAGAGGACCTGAACCGGGCCCATTTCGCACAACAAACCCAACAAATCCACTTTCTTTTCTTTAAGCCTAATAGACCAATTAGCCTAAGCCCAATCTTCTTTCTACCAACAACAACGCAAACCCATTTCTAACTAAGCCCACAAGACTAAATATCCTACCTACCCAGCCCAACATGAAAATAGACCTTACCTCACTGTAGATCGTCTTCAACGTGAGACGTCCGCCTCCCCCATGCAAACAGGAATGCGTTTGAGTCAGCTTTGGCTCCCGTCATCTGCGCCATTCAGGAGGTCGCCGCCGAAACCACCGACCTCCACCGATGTCAACCACGCAAGGAGAAGCGTCGACCACTATCCTCCTATGCTTAACTTCTCTTGACGCAGCTCCTCTTCCACATACGGCTTGAGGCCGTTCGACGGCCACCATGCTTCACTTGTTCGGGACTCGCTCGTCAGACCGACGGGATTCGCTCGTCAAGATGACGCCTAGCCGACTCACCACCGGCGTCATTCCCAGGTTTGGCAGGTCGCGCTACCTCCGAACTGATTGTCACGCGGCTTATGGACCTATAGTTAAGTCCGGTTGGACTTGCAGCTTCCCGGTGTCGGATGGTGGTTGTCGGGCAGGAGTCCACATTTAGTTAAGCAAGCTAGGAAGTTGTTCAAGCCACTGCTCGCCATCCTCTTCCTTGGTGATTCACTATGAACGGCACCGAACAATGTGATGAACCACCAAAGCGGAACAAGAGCCTCCCTCCGTTAGTGCCACCCTCTTGCGCGTTTGGGAGGCTCCTCTCGACATAATCCCTGAGAAAAGCTCCAGAGCTGAGAGCTGTCGCGGCGGTACCGCAGGACCACCAGCGGAGCTTCGGTTGGCAGAGTTTTGATGATTCTTGCTGGCCTCGAGGCTTGGCACTGGGACCGGCTCGGAGATGGACTTGAAGTCGTGAGGGTGAGGGTTTGGGAAGGCCAAGTTCAGATCTTGGCCATCATGGAGTAGCAGCTTGTTGTTGGAGTTTGATGCGGGTGTGCTGATCAGATCAAGCAGCTTCTTGGACGAAGAGTTGAAGGGCGAGGAAGAAGAAGATAGTCAGGATGATGATCTCTTGGGGTAGTTGTTGCTGTGCATGTGCTCGTTCTTCTATCGGTTTCACCACAATCCTGTGGCCACTGAGCGGTGTCCATAGGTCATGACCGCAGCTCCGGGTGATCTCTCGGTTCTCTCTCTGAATACCATCGAGAAACGCCATCGAGAAGCGCCATCGAGAAGTCTCGAGATCCTGGAGATTCGGCCATGGTCTGGTGTTGCCCACGATGATGCTCCATCTCGGCCACCGAATCCCCCTGTTCCTCTCTTCTTTTTCTTGGATCCCCCCTGCACCACCTCTTCTCCCCTTTTTTTTTTTTTATTATTCTTGTTTTTGGTTCTGGCGCCGCTCCCCCACCTTTGCTCCATGGATAATCTGTCTTCCACTCCATCCTCTTTTCATTTTTTTAAATCCTTCTAGTCCCCTCACGAAGAAGAGAAACAATGGGCGTTTTTTTGCATATGGTCAAGATTATAGAATCTACAAATTAAAAGACTCGATTGGCATTTTTTTGCTCGGCTCGGGTTTATGTTCTTGAAGGAACATATTGACCCGAGCCGAATTTTCAAGATTTAAAGTGGCACGCTTGAAAAGGAAATTAAAACAAAATTATAGAATATTTTTGTGTATTTTTCTGACCACGAATGGTATTTTTCTGATTTTTTGGGTATTTTTAATAATTAAATAAATTCGAAAAATATTTAAAAAAATACCAAAAAATATTTTTGTTCAAAATTGGTTCCTAAGGCTAAGCCAATGCTTCCAAAGTTGATTTTGTGATTTTATGACCCTTTTTGATATTTTTAATTAATTTTAAAGAATGAGAATCACAATAATAGATGGTCAAAAATTAGGTGTCAACAGCTGCCCCTCTTTGAGAGGAATCTCGTTAGAGGTTTCTCCCAAAGATAAGATGACACCTGATTCCTAACTAACTCAACTGGGACAATGAAAGAAGAAATGCTATGATATCGGGTCCTTAAAGCTCTTGATAAAAGCTCAAATTAATTCTCGGTTTACTCCAACAATTTGAACAAGGGCCGGGAAGAGAGAGACTTACCTGAAGCTCATCTGTCGAATGCTGTCGGTTGCAACGACTTTCAAGAAGATACCTATGACTCGTCATTCAGAATATCCTAGGGAGATTAAGCTCTGACTTGTATGGTAGGTCATACCATTATGGAATTCCTAACTAGTAGGAACCCAAAGAGGGCGCACCCCCAAGCTTTGGGATTTGCCAATGATTTTGATCCGTATGGTGGATCGGACCTTTGTGTCGATCATTATGGCGGTATTTACTAATGTGTTGACCCTTCAGGCGGTTTCTACCTTGAATTGACCCTTCAGGCGGTTTCTACCTGGATTTGACCCTTCATGCGGTTTCTACCATTGAGTTGACCCTTCAGGCGGTTTCTACCATTGGTTGACCCTTCAGGCGGTTTCTACCATACATTGACCCTTCAGGCGGTATCTACCTTTGATTTGACCCTTCAGGCGGTTTCTACCTTTGTTGACCCTTCAGGCGGTATCTACCTTTGTTTTGATTTGAAAAGGGGTCTCTTGACGAAGGTTCTCCACGTCCAATGAGACTGTTTGATATTTTTGAAAAGGGATCCTAGGACGAGGGTTCTCCACGTCAAGCTAGGACTGCTTGATTTTTTTGAAAAGGGGTCTCATGACGAGGGTTCTCCACATCCGATGAGACTGCCTAAATTTTGAAAAGGGGTCTCATGACGAGGGTTCTCCACGTCCGACGAGACTGTCTAAATTTTTGAAAAGGGGTCACATCCTCACCCTTTCTTTTGAAAGATCCCGAAATTTGTCGGGAATTCAGTTTTGAAGCAGTGAAAGATTTTATTTTGACAAAGCCTCGCTTTAGTCTGTTGAGGCGACATTCTGGGAGCTGGGTTCTCCAGGTATCCTGCAGAAATTTGAGCCTGAAAGATTTTTCTTCACCAAGGAAACGTTAGTAATCTTTGGGAAGACCACGGCTGTCCATTTGACAAAAACCGTACGACTTAAGTTTTAATCATGAAATGTGCATTTTGATGCTGGAGGTTATCCAAAGCCTTCTTGCAACATGCAAATGTGATCACAAATCTCTTGTGCGGCAAATCTGGATCAAACAATTTGAAATTTCCAAAAAGAGTTTGTTCAAAACATCTATTGGAGAATTTCTCATCCAAGAGGGCTCCTCACCGCTCTGTGATAACAGTCTTTTGTAAGGAATGCGTTCAACTTCCTACTAACCTGTGCCTAGGTTTTAGGATCATTCGCAGTGCATACATTCTGGTCGATCGGGAGGTCTTCCACGGGACCGTAATGTTAGGCTTGGATATCGGCTTTCAAAGGGGACCCGCTTTGGAGTCGAGGCCATTGAATGAAAATCTTCACCATCTGCTCCGGGTTTACAAGTCAAGAACCCTGCAAAATGAGAAAGAAATAGTCTTGCTCGTACTTCTTCGAGCTAAGCTATATGTTAACCCAAGTGTCTTAGTCAGAGAAGACTGTTTCAGGGTTGTAACATTGGTAGGATTGGGGACCGAAAAAGGCTTGTTTTTGGCCCAGAATTCATGGGGTGTTTGACATTGGTGATCATTGCATATCTGCCACCTGTCCTTGCCTTTCTGCATCTTCAGTCTTTGAGGTGTGCGCCCGCTTTTAAGGTGTGCACAAATCCTTTAGAGAACGTCTCCTGTTGAGTTCAGAGACCGACTCTCTCTATGTCTTTGTTCTGCGCTCGGCACCATTTGGGGAGCAGCCCTTTTGGGTTTGGCTCCTTCAGGGATTTCCTCTTCTCCCATCCCGCTTCATTGCGGATCAATCAAACAACTTACACGAGCATCGGCCTTGCTTTTACCAGGCACTTTGCTTTTTCTCGATGCCGTGGATTTTTCTCATTCATTTTTTAAAATCCCACTTTTTCTCATCTTCACGGGATCGTGTTAGATCTATGATCAAAGGTCTAACAAGGTTAAGCATTAACTTAGGAATTTTTTTGCCAACCCTAAGTCTTGAACTCCTTCGTTTCTAAAGTGATGCTGCGTCCGTCTTGGAATGTGCAATGATCACCAACGGGTTTATGAAATGATTTTGCAGGCTCAACTTGGCTATGCAAAGGATTCGGTGTGTGGGATAGAGAAATGAATGCTTCTCGTCATCCTATGGCACTTGGATTACCATATAAACAACACACGAAGATTAATATTAGTCCGAGCAACAAAATTTCTAACCATTTTCTCCTGACGCTGCTGGACTTACTTCCTTTTTGCCCCGGTGTGGGGTGGCTCTTGACAAGGTTAAGAATGAAAAACGCCGTTCAAAGGGGTTTATCAACGGTCACCTGTAGTGTTTGGGGATATGAAACGAATGCCTCCGTCGTCCCAACCCATGTAATCGCTGCAAATGGTCCCTACCTCCGTAGACCAAGATTTTGCTATCTGCCCACTCCACTCATCTCTCAAGTGTGTGTTGGACATGTTTGGATTAGGCTCGCCTCTCTTTTGAGTAAACTTCCTTTTGAATGATTTGACAAATAATTATTTGGAAAAATTCATTTGCTTTTCTCCAAAATTTATCCGTCGAGGGGATTTTGTGATGTACCGTGCATGTTCTATTCATGCTTCAGGTAACCTCCCGATTTAAATCATGAATATCGATGCATTGAAAAATCTTTATGCCGGCTGAAAGGATTCTGACATTTTTTTATCTCCAGCTAACTGGGAAAAGGGATACTTACCTGTCCGTCGCAGCTGCGGATCCCTGCAAAATGTAAAAGAAGCATATCATTGTATGTTCACGAATTTTTCGAAAATCGAAACGATACATCCTACCCTCATGTACCCTAACAGGTAGTACGTGGGATGTAAAAACTTATTCGTCTCCAAGGCGATTCCCCTGTCAAGGATAAACAATGAGTATCAATTCATATTCTCAAATTCAAGACAAATTGGGATGATACAACTTTACTCTTGGTTCTCATCCCGTTCTGATGTTGCGTATTGATATGAACAACGTCTATCAAATCCGCCTATCCATGCTTGGAATATTTGCAACATCAATGGTTCAGCTGCCCCCGGTTGGGCAACGTCTGTTCTGTTATTTGAACAGATGGCTCCTTGAGTGATTTATCCACGTTTATCACCTGAGAAGGGAGAGAAAGGAGACATTACTTCGGTATTCGATTGAAGATCGTTTAGGAACGATACATCGTTTTACCAAATAGGTGGCTTCGCGGCCAAACGTATTTCGTATTGAAGGGGCAGATCCCATTATGCTCCGCGGGTAATAGTCATTGTTCATGGAACTTGCTCCACGGATTAAGTGATTAATCCACGGCCCTCGGCTTGAAGATGCTCAAAGGGTGATGTTGACACTCACTCGCAATTAGTTCTAGATATTAATGAAAGATGTCCCCGTGGGAACCTTACAGTGCGATCAACAACATATGCAATAGGAGTATTCAACCCCTGTTCTCTAAGCATTTTTCATCGAGTAGCCATGCCTTGCATCATACGTTTGATCACCGGCCTTGCGTCACCACTGCGATGGTCCTCCGGCTCCAAATTGATCGAGCCAAAGATTGAACTCATCGCCAAGGAAATTGCTCGAGTCTTCGAGCCATTGATGTTCAAGTTGGGTATCAACGATTGTTGGGGGCAGATTTCTTTCATTGTCTTCGTTGTGAGGGACTGGAGTCTTTGAGCTGGAACCTTCATCATTGCCCTGTTGGGGTTGAGACATACATTCATGAAAAGTATTGATCCAAGTGTCCAGCTCCTCATCAAGGAAATCACATGCCCTTTCTAGCCCCTGGTGCCCAGATTGGGTGTCGTCGACTGCAGGCGAGGGATTCCTCTATTTGCTCTCGCCGTGAGCAATTTGACCCCTCGAATTGGAACTTCCTCCGATGACCGGCAGGTTTACATGCGCACTCTCTACCAATGCCAGATCCGCTTCCGGGACAGCATTAATGACCGATTCGCGCTCAAAGTGAGGAATCCCTATGTGCTGGAACTGTGGTATATACTCTTGAGGAGTATTGAGATAGCTTGGCGGAGCATTCTGATTTGGGTTAGAGGAGTCGCTGACACGACTGCTGGTCCCGTCATTGCTGAAACACGGTTGGGTGCTCTTGGCTCTCCAATCATCATGGTTGTAACTCTGCCCAGCACTTGAGCTCCAACCGGCTTTATGATGGTTTAACGCTATCCTTCCATCCCTTAGCAATCTCCTATAATACTTGCGGTGAGACTCAACGTTAATTCTAGAGAGCCCCGGCACATTCATAATCTCGAGTACGCGTAGTGGGCTAGCCGAATCAACTCCCAGCTCTCGAATTGCATCAACAAATTTGGTGTGAAGTTCATAGGTCTAGTAAAACCTTGTTCTCTTATCACCCAAAATATCGTCAATACTCCGGTAGCTATTCTCTACGGGCTCTAGTCGTTTCAAAAGTTGTCCAGGGAGGGACTCACCGACTTTGGATTGGCTGGCTGCGACAGCGAGTTCGTCATTGGGAGAACTCCACCTGTGATGATTCATGTCCCATTTCTCAGAGGATGTTGGTGTTGACCCTATGGTGTTGACTTGCTCATGCAGATCTCCGACGGCATCTGGCTGTGTCGGAAAATGTTGTGGAGAATACGGTAACAGCTGAGCGTTATTCGTCAACAGGGATGGTTCATCGAGGAACACCTCGCCGAGGACAACAGGATTACCACAATTAAGGCAGGCGGCCTTGGTCAGAGCTTCCTTATATCTCGCGCTTTCAGCTCGAAGCTTCTCATTCTCCTCCTTCAGGGCCAATAACTCATGATCTGCGTGTTGCTGTTTCACCCGGGTTCGTTTGTTGGCGAACCAAAACTTGACCTTCGAAAGCTCTAATCCTAACTTTCGGCTCAACTCAATTTTCTGTTGTCTGCTTGGGGTGGAGCATTCATTGAAGAAAGCTTCGAGTTCTCGGATTTGGCCTGGAGTGTGGCGTTGCAGTTTCTTCCTTTTCCGACTCCGGTCATCATTGTATACTCCTTCTTCGTAGCTGAAGCCTAGAATTTCATCACTGGAGGAGTCAGTCTCCATGGCCTTCGGGCAGGATTCAGCTCCAGGATCTTCAAAGTCTTCCAGCAGTTCGTGTTCAGAGATGTCCAGGTCGAGCGTTTCTAGCAGATGGGAATAGCTTTTAAACATGATGGATCGGAGTATCTCGGGCTGATCTAGTTCACTCAGATTTCTCTATTCGCTCTTATGTGTTTGCTCACTCTAGAAATTTTCTCGAGTGGTTGTGCGTGTCCTAGAACCATCCTTCAGGCTGCATATGAAGACCAGCAAGCAAGCGCTCCTCCCGAGACCCTGCAATTACTCCTCGTCTGTCTTCCCCTTTCTTTTTCCTCGTGACAGGATCACAAACTCTCTTGCATTGATTCGGTTTCATCGAGTATTGCGCTCGTCCCCTAGTTCAGTCTTCAAAGTGGTGGGTCTACAATCTTTCGGTGCCTTTTATGATTTGTTAGGCCCGAGAATGTGGGGAGCAGCGGCGGATCCGCAATTAATGACTCCGTTTAATTCATTTAGCTCCATGGGAATTAACGCTATGACCTTCTCTCAACCCCTTTTCATCGTTCAAACGAAAGTGGCATTTTCCCAGTGCACGCTGTTACTCTTTATTTCAACATCCTGGGTGTTCGGTGAGGAATGAGTTCGTGGCCACTCAAAATTTAAAGACCGCCTCTGGTTTCGGATTTAATCTAACAAGGGATCATCGCAACTGAGCATGACGATGTTCGTCGATAGCATTGGTTTTCATACATAATTAACTATAGCCATTAAAGAAAAATGTTCCCATAGGAACTTTACAATGGATAAAAAGAGTGATCCACTCGTGAACATGTTCTTCTTTCTATGGGTGATCGTAGCGACCAACCCATCGTGCCCCGAGTTAGGTGCTAGATCATGGCTGTCCAAGCATGCCAGCTTCCCATTGATTGAACAAGGCATCGAGCCCCTCATCGAAGAAATCGTCTGTTGTGGGTTGACTAGCGACAGGAAGAGCACCAGCCGACTGCTGCTCGAATGGGGGAGTGCGCACTCGCTGTACTTGTGACACGTGCTCTTGAAAGGTGTTGAAGTGGCCCAGAAGGACATTCTGATCATCTTTCAGTTCGCCGGTGGTCGGGTTGCTAGCTTGATTGATGCTTAGATTTGGCCGGGTATCTCTTGATACCTGAGCATTACAATGGCGGTCGCCCCTAGCTTTTGAGCTCGAGACGGATTCCTCCCGGTTTAGCTCCGCTCGACGCTGTTTTAATAGCTTTCTGTAGGCAGCAAGGTGATTCCTGACCAGTTCCTTACTAAGCCCCGGTACATTCATGGCCTTAAATATGCGCGTCGGAGTTGCTGAATCGATCCCCATTTGGTGAACCACGTCTAGGAATCTGAAATACAGTTCAGGGGGCCAAGCGAACCTCCTCTTATCGTGGCCCAAAATTGCATCGATGGCTTGACGACTGATTAACTCATCTCCAGCAGGACCCAACCCTATCGAAAATTGTTGTGCATGAGGCTGATATGCTTCAAGCTGGTCGGCGGTAACATCCAGCTCCTTGAAACTGTAACTCCAATCAAAGCGATGCAAATCCCATCCCCCATGAGGCATTTGTATCGTCTTCGTAGGATCATCTTGCTCATGCGTGACTCCGGCAAAATCTGGTTGAGCAGGAGATGCCCCGAGGGAGTAGGGTGGTAAATGAACGTCTTCAATCATTGCGTGAGGCTTATCGGGGAATATCTTACCGCGGGCGATGAGGTTATCGCAATGAGGGCAAACGGTAATATTGAGAGCTTTTTCATACCTCATGTTTTCTGTTCGCAGCTTTTGGTTTTCTTCCTTTAAAATCTCGACCACCTGACGTTTGCGTTGAGCCTTCGATTTGGATCTCCTATTTTGAAACCAAAACTGGACCCTCAACTGAATAATTCCCAACTCCCGGCTCAATTCAGTTCTCCGCTTCTTTTTCATGTAAGGGCTTTCACTGAAGAGGGTTTCCAGCATTTGGGTTTCCTCCTGAGAGTATTGGTGAGGACGTCTTCTTTTCCCGAGTTGAGCATCGTGGATGTCGTTGTCGTCGTCGCCGTGATTTTGATTTCCGTTGCCAGAAGTGTTGGGCTCCATGGTTTTGGTGTTAGACTTGATCTTGGAATCTTCGAGATCCCTCTGTAGTTCAATTTCTGAGATTTTTTGAGTCAGTCGCCTCCAGCAGCTGACAGTAACCTCTTAAATATGTTGGATTGAGAAATGTTTGGTTGGTTCTTGCCCACTCAGAGTTCTCCACTCTCTCATGTATGCTCACTCCCTATAAATTTTTCTTCAAGTGATTTTGTATGTTCAGGAGACGCTCTTCAAGCATCATTAGGCAAACGTTCCCCCTCAAGACCTTGAATTTCTCGCTTAGCTTTTCAACGTGACGGGACTCCCAAATCCTGTTAGGGCTCTCTTCGATAGTTGCGCTTACCTCCCACCTAACTCTAATAATGGTGATCCCGACAAATCTTTTACATCTTTTAATTGATAAGCCGGAAATCGCGGACCGAAACGAATCCAATGGTTCTCGTGAGGGGACCTCCTGCTTTACCTCCTAACTGGGCTCCACCAGCATTATTACTGAGACCCTTCATCATCCTCGAGTTGCTATAAAATGAGGAATTAACGTATGGCAGGTTAGCATTCTCGCATAATCAGCTTCTTCCTTCTAATCTCTCTATTAGACTCGTCTTATTCTCAAGCCAACCCAACGCAAATGGCCTCCTCTCCCGTACGTACTTTTTCAACTGATGTCTTGGCCCAGTGGGAAAGCTTTATAACCTATTGGGTCGCGGTTACGCGCACATAACCGATCATTCTGCAACCGAGGATGAAATCCGTGTCCTGCTCGAGGACCTTGATACCACTTCTCTCGAAGGTACTACACTGGGGAGGGAATATAGAATTTTCCCGACTCTCTTTGCACACTCCTTAGAGGCCTATCGTGTTGCTAATCGGGAGGTTCTCGTGGCTCGCGTCTTGCGAGCTCGTTATGAGGATCGATCTGATCATTTGGTGCTGACCAACTATCTGGCCGATAGTTACAAAAAGGCCGTCGAGTTTGCTAACGAGCGGGTCGCGACGTTGCTTCGCGAGAGGAGAAATCTGGTGGATCAATTGGCCCTATCCCTGACCACCAGCGAGCATGACCGCCGCATTGTCCTGTTGAGGCTTCAGAGCGACTGGCAGGAAGAATGGCTCGACAAGATAACCGTGGACATAGCTCGCGGGAATGGACTGGTTCGGGACCTGGAAATAGTCACCGAAGAACACGAGGCCAAGGTCGCCGAAGTTAAGGGAGAATGCAGAAGTCTTCTCCTCAGGCTTGCCGACCATGACATGCGGAGTTGGGAGTATGAGCAGAGCATTAATAACATGGAGGGTCAGTTGGGCTCCTTCGTGTCGTTAATTAGGGCTCACTTCGGCTTTACTTTTCCACCCCGAATTGTATGACCTGCTTTTGAAAACCCTCAACTGAGCAAAATAAATGAGAACTCTTGTGTGTGTGTTTTAACTTCTGTATGGTTCATTTCTTCGAGCATCCGAACATCTTCAACTTGGGTGAGCCGAACCATAATATCAATAAGCCGAGCAAATATGTCCTGATTTTATAACTCGCTCATGTTCAGATGAGAGAATAGCCTTAGACTTATCCAGGAAAAGATTTCTCTCTATTACCTATTTTTTTACCTGCAAATAAAAAGACAGAATCAGAAGGAATAATTTGAAAAAGAAAGCAAAAACCCCTTTCAATCCTATGCTTGCCCATGATTAATAAGGACAAGAACTTTTACAAGGGTTTTAATCTTGCGCGAAAAGTTTTTATCAATATTCCTCGAAAGAAAGCATACTATTGAAAGGAATGTAATTCACAATAATCGCTTTTGATCAATTTCGAGAGGAACGAATTATTCAAAAGTGCGAGGTATAATAACGTGTTTTAAATTTAATTGAAGATACGGCATCCAAATCAAGGCCGTTTTGTTAAGAACGAGAGTAATTTGGACATCTATCTCGTCATTAAATTCAAAACAACGCCGATATTCTCGATCAATTATCGTGGATTACCAGCAACATAAAACATGCACGAAACAATTCAAGTGTATAATTCCTTCTAGAGAAATTGAGATTGGACTACTCTATACGACCAAAAGGTCGTGTAAGACTTCCAATTTTAATTTCCTCTAAAGGAATTATAAACTTGACTTGGGAGTATTCGGATGATTAGAGAAAATGTCACTATCACATTCCCATGACCCGTCAAAAGAAATACAACCAAGTTCCATTGTCGCGACCCGTCCGAAAGCGGACGCGGCTAATGGATTACCGATCGTGGGCCTTGGATCGGCGCGGGCCCTCCCAGGCCCATACCAAATCGCGGCGGGAGTATTTCTCAAAAGGATTCGACGATAGCAGTCGATCGCTTTCGACCTTCAGTGTGGTCGTGGTGGCATGTGCAACTTGTGCATGCATTTGGAGTCGCCACCGGTCTTTCTTGGAGGGTAGACCGGAAACCTTATTGACCGATTGGGAGAGATCGATCAATTCTGCGGAACCAGAGATTTTGGGTTCGGGGACTTGGTTACGCTGGTGTCATTACCAACGCCCTTTCGGTACCTAACGCGAGTGATTTTCCTAGCTAAGAATTCATGCAGGCGCAATTTTGGGTGAGATAGGCTTGATTCAGGGTTTCATGCATATCGGAAGACTGTTCCTATCAATCACAATCAATTTAAATGAAAATGTAATCAAGCACATAAATAAATCACATCAATACATATCAATTCAAATCAATGGCTTCCTAATATAGCCAAAAGAGCTTAGGGAAGATGTGATTTCGAATCAGGGGTAAAATGGGAAGATTTGGGGACGATTAGCCCAAAGGGCAAAATCGTCATTTTTTTGGAAGGTTTGGATACCGAATTACCCAAAATATTCCATGGCCAGTTGATTGTGGCCATTTGTCATTTTTGAGAATTTTTTTGGAATTTCTTGATTTTTTTCTTCAATTTTTGGAAGACAATTCGCCCAAAGGGCGAAATCGTCATTTTAAGAAGGGTCGGGGCTCAAAACACCCGGAATGAGTCTTGACCAGTTGTTTGTGGCCATTTCCTATTTTTTTGGGATTTTCTTGAATTGTTTCGAATTTTTCGAATTTTTTTGGAAGACGGTTTGCCGGGAGGGCAAAACCGTCATTTTTGGAAAGATCGGGGGTTAAAAGACCCGAAACAGGTCATAGCCAGTTGAGTATGGCCATTTCCTATTTTCTGGAATTTTTTGGAATTTTTCCGAATTTTTCGAAATTTTTTGAATTTTTTATGATTTTCTATTTTTTTATTGATTTTATTGATTTTTTTTATTATTATTTATTATTATTATACTCAGAAAATGGTGATCCAAATTGGGTTTCTAAGCCCAACCCTTCAGGGCCCCGGGCCAAGAAGGGAGCCGAGAACCCAAATGCAAATAAAAAATGAGAAACCCACTTTTTTCTAAAGACCAATATTCATGAATTTTATAATGATCCCATGCGCCAGCCCAATAGCAATTTAGACCCCAAAAACCATGCACACCTAGTCTGCACGTCCCCTTTGCCTATTTATTTTGGTCTCTTATATTTTAATCCCTTTTATTCCATTTTTTTTTTACGTCTTCTTCTTCCCTAGACTTCTTCTTCATTGATCCTTCTGTTCAGGCGCCTCCCTCCCTAAACATCGCAACTCGAGGCTTTGGTCGTCCGCCACTTCTTCTTCCGCCAACCATCTACCGACGCCGGCGATCGCCAACAAAACTCGCTCGCATAAAAACATCGATGACGGACCGCTCCGGATTACCACCGAACTCGCTTTCCTCAAAGTGTCTGTCGAACCCGACACTGCAACAGACTCCGCGAAGTCCACACCAGTGGCTTGCCGTTCGCTAACCTCCGGATCCGACCCTCGTCGAGCCTCACCAGATATCTATTCACCTATTGGCGCGACAACTAATCGCAAAAGACTCGGTGGAGACCCGAGCATTCAGACTTGCACTAAACGTTGAGGCTTTAAACACCGCATACACATACTAGACATCGACAAATGGAAGCCCAAAGTATAAGAGGCAAACTCGTATATGGACGGGGACTTGGTCTTTACCTTACCTAAAACAAGGCTGAAAAGAGTGGTAGAATTACCTCGCCAAGAATGTGCTCCGGGTTGCGATTGAAGCTCGGGGGCTCCGACAGATTCAGGTGAGAACAAGCGTTGGTGAGGACGGTCTCGGCGAGTATCCTTTTAGTCCGTGGCCTCCGGATACATGAGCAAAGGTAACGAGGCTGCCGGTGGTCGAGGAAACCGAGCGGTGGACGGGACCGAAGAGGACTGAGTCTTCAGAAAGGGAGCCCCCTTTTTTTTGCTTCGTTTCTTTTCTATTCGGTCTCCCTGGAGTCATTCCCTCCAACTCTCTGCATGTCCAAATATCATCAGTCCTCTCTATGAGTGTCGCCGAGAAGTGCCATCGAGGAGTGCCATCGAGAAGTCTCCAGATCACCCAGGTTCGGCGATGGTCCGTTGGGTTTTTTTTTTGTCGTTGCCCACGATGATGCTTCAATTCTCGGCAACCCCATCCCCCTCTCTTTTTTTCATCTCCTCCTCAATGACCGTATATTCCATGATGGAAAGCTCCTGCCATCCTCTACTTTTTAATTCCATCCCTCCCTTTTATCCTCATTGTTTTTCCTCTTCTTTTATTACCTCCACTTCCCTTTACGATGGTGGAGAGCATTATGAGGCATATGCAGATTCCCTTCCCTTTTGTCTTTTGCCCATTTTTTTAATTCTCACGGTCGACTCCTTTCCCATGGATGGTCTTGCCGACCCTTTCTTTAATTCCTCATTGTCTGCTCGTTGAAGAAGGCAGAAGTAGTAGTGTAGTGTCCAGCTCCCTTTCCACTCCGGATTCCTCAATTTTCACCCTTCGGATGCCGCTAATTGAAGATTTTTTAATAATACTAGTGACAGTTGAAACAATGGCAAGGCAATCAAATTAGATGTCTAGGTTCCGAAAACGCAAATATTGTAAATTAAAAAAAATTCAATCGGCATTTTTGGTCAAACTCGACTATATGCGTTATGAAGAAACACGTGTGATTGGACTCGAATTCTCTCTTTTTGTGAGATCAAAATGAGAAAGGCAATTAAAATAAAAGTATTAACTATTTTTTTTATATTTTTGTGATCCCGAATGCTATTTTTATGCTTTTTCATGTATGTTTCTGACCACGGATGGTATTTTTCTGATTTTTTTGGGTATTTTTATAATTAAATAAATTTGAAAAATATTATAAAATACCAAAAAATATTTTTTTGTTCAAAATTGGTCCCCGAGGCTAGGGCAAGGCTTCCAAAGTTGATTTTGTGATTTTATGACCTTTTTTGATATTTTTAATTAATTTTAAAAAAAAATCGCAATAACAGATGGTCAAAAATCAGGTGTCAACAGCTGCCCCTCTTTGAGAGTGAGCTCGCAGAGGTTGCTTTCAAAGACAAGATGGCACCTGATTCCTAACCGACTCAACAGGGAAAATGAAAGAAGAAATGCTATGACATCGGATCCTTAAGGCTCTTGATAAAAGCTCAAATTAATCCCCGGTTTACTCTAACAATTTGAACATGGGCCGGAGTGAGAGAGGCTTACCTGAAGCTCACCTGTCGGATGCTGCCGGTTGCGATAACTTTCAAGAAGATACCTAGGACTCGTCATTGAGAATATCCTAGGGAAATTAAGCTCTGACCTGTGTGGTAGGTCATACCATTATTGGATTCCTAACTGGCAGGAACCCTAGGAAGGCGCATCCCACGCTTTGGGATTTGCCAAGGATTTTGATCCGTATGGTGGATCAGACCAGAAATGGTTCACCTACTGTAAGGTTTACCTAGGGAAACGACTCTTTCCGTGTCTGGAATTTGTCAAGGTTTTGATCTGTATGGTGGATCGGACCATTAGGTTGATCCTTCAGGCGGTTTCTACCATATTTAACCCTTCAGGCGGTATCTACCGTGCGTTGACCCTTTAGGCGGTTTCTACCTTCATGTTGACCCTTCAGGCGGTTTCTACCTTTGATTGACCCTTTAGGCGGTTTCTACCTTCATGTTGACCCTTTAGGCGGTATCTACCTTGGTTTGACCTTTCAGGCGGTATCTACCGAGAGTTTGACCCTTCAGGCGGTATCTACCTTTGATTTGACCCTTCAGGCGGTATCTACCTTTGATTTGACCCTTTAGGCGGTTTCTACCTTGAGTTTGACCCTTCAGGCGGTATCTACCATTGTTTTGCTTTGAAAAGGGGTCTCATGACGAGGGTTCTCCACGTCCAATGAGACTGCCTGTTTTTTGAAAAGGGGTCTCATGACGAGGGTTCTCCACGTCCAATGAGACTGTTTGATATTTTTGAAAATGGGTCCTAGGACGAGGGTTCTCCACGTCATGCTAGGACTGTTTGATATTTTTGAAAAGGATGTCCTAGGACGAGGGTTCTCCACGTCTGCTGGGACAGTTTGCTGACTTCTTTTGAAAAAAAGGGTTCTATCCTCCTCCCTTCTTTTGAAAGATCCCGTAATTTGTCGGGAATTCAGTTTTAAAGCAGTGAAAGATTTTATCTTGACAAAGCTTCACTTGGGTCTGTTAAGGCAACATTCTGGGAGCTGGGTTCTCCAGGTATCCTGCAGAAGTTTGAGCCTGAAAGATTTTTCTTCACCAAGAAAACGTTAGTAATCTTTGGGAAGACCACGGCTGTCCATTTGACAAAAACCGTATGACTTAAGTTTTAATCGTGAAATGTGCATTTTGATGCTGGAGGTTATCCAAAGCATTCTTGCAACATGCAAATGTGATCACAAATCCCTTGCACGGAAAATCTGGATCAACAGTTCGAAAATTCCAAAAAGAGTTTGTTCAAAACATCAATTGGGATATTTCTCGACAATGAGGTCTTCTCACCTGTTTTGCGATAGTGGTTTTTTTATAGGGGATGCACTCGATTCCCTACTAACCTGTGCCTAGGTTTAGGCTCATTCGCAGCGCATACATTTTGATCGGTCGGGAGGTCTTCCACGGGACCGTAATGTTAGGCTTGGATATTGGTTTTCAAGGGGGACCCGCTTTGGAGTCGAGGCCATTGTATGAAAGTCTTCACCATCTGCTCCGGGTTTACAAGTCAAGAACCCTGCAAAATGAGAAAGAAATAGTCTTGCTCGTACCTCTTCGAGCTAAGCTATATGTTAACCCAAGTGTCTTAGTCAGAGAAGACTGTTTCAGGGTTATGATGTTGGTAGGATTGGGGACCGAAAAAAGCTTGTTTTTGGCCCAGAATTTATGAGGGGATTGACATTGGTGATCATTGCAAATCTGCCACCTGTCCTTACCTTTCTGCATCTTCAGTCTTTGAGGTGTGCGCCCGCTTTTGAGGTGTGCACCAATCCCTTAGAGAACGTCTCCTGTTGCGTTCAGAGACCGACTCTCTCTATGTCTTTGTTCTGCGTTCGGCACCATTTGGGGAGCAGCCTTTTTGATCTGACTCCTTTAGGGGTCTTTCTCTCTTCCCAACTAAGCTTCATTGGGGATCAAGCAAACAGCTTGCACGAGCATCGGCCTTGCTTTTACCAGGTACTTTGCTTTTTCTTGATGCTGGGGATTTTTTTTCTTTGTTGAAATCCCGCCTTTTCTTTTCCCTTGGAACTACGGTGTTCAGAAAATTGTGCTAGATATACAACTTGAATCATAGCACATTTGAACGCCGATATGAAATTTTTCTATAAATCCCATCTCTAGGATTCTTCCGTTCTTGGAGTGATGCAGTTTCCGTCTTGAAACATGCCATGATCACCAACAGGGGTTTATGAAATGAATTTGCAGGCTCAACTTGGCTGTGCAAAGGATATGGTGTGTGGGATAGAGAAATGAATGCTTCTCGTCATCCTATGGCACTTGAATTACCACATAAACAACACACAAAGATTGATGTTAGTCTGAGCAAGAAAATTTCTAACCATTTTCTCCCGATGCCGCTGGACTTGCTCCCTTTTTGCCCCGATGTGGGGTGGTTCTTGACAGGGTTGAGAATGAAAACCGCCGTTCAAAGGGGTTGTCAATGGTCACCTGTAGTGTTTGGGGATAAGAAACGAATGCCTCCGTCGTCCCAATCCATGTAATTGCTACGAATGGTCCCTACTTCCGTAGGTCCAGATTTTGCTGTCTGATCCGCTCCACTTCTCTCTCAAGTGTGTATAGGACGTGTTTGGATTAGGCTTTGCCTCTCGTCTTTTGAGAAAACGTCCTTTTGAAAGTTTTGAACTTTTGATTGGAAAAAATCTCTTTCATTTTCTCCAAAGATTTTACCCGTCAAGGGGATTTTATGATGCACCATGCATGTTCTTATTCATGTTCAGAAAACCTCCTGTTTTAAAGCATGAATGCCAATGAAGTTTGAATTCTATGTCTTTTCTAGACATTAGATTCTGAAAGCTTTTCTTTTCCTCTATGTTTTTTATTTAACATCTTCAATGGATTGGGGAAAGGGATACTTACCTGTTCTCCGCGGCTGGAGATCCCTGAAAATGCGGAAGAAACATGTTATTGTACGTTCACGAATTTTTCAAAAAATTAGAACGATACAATTTACCCTTGGTCAAGTATTCCAACGGGTAATACATGGGATGTGAAAACCTGTTTCGCCTTGATGGCGAGCCCCTGTCAAAGACGGGAATTAGGTGCCAGTTTGCGTTCCAAAATTCAAGACAGATTGGAACGATACCGCCTTGTTCTTGCTTGGTGTTTTCATTTGAACACAAACGCGCGGCTTACAGAAATTGGCCATCTATATTGTAGCCACGATTCCTCCCTTTGGTTGGCGATGAATTATTCTCGAGGATTTGCACTAGAGGAGATCTTTTCATGCTTTTGGACGCATTCCAACGCCATTTTCCAGGGTTTCATTTCTTGGCAACCCGCCCCTCCTGAAACTGATGTTTCTTCACGCATTCCTGTTGGCGAGTTATCCTCTTTTGTGGCTTTCGGCGCCAACGACTTCCTGTTAAATGAGGAAAAACTCATGTTAAACATGGGATCTTCGGAGATCAAATTGGAACGATACAAAATTACCCTTTACCCAGATTCATATCTTGGGTTTAATACTGATGCGGACGACTCTGCAATTGCGTCCATTGATTTTGCCGGAGGAGAAACATCCGGCGTACAAATGATTCACTTGCCCCAGTTAGGCATGGTTTTGCTGTTTGTCATCTCTGGATTCGATGACCCTAGTTTGATGCGCTTTCATGGGGGATCATGAGAGTTTGCCCCCGGTTTGGCTCCTCAAAGTAAATGGGGGGGGGGGGGGAGAACCTGCTCCCATTGATTTTTGCAGATTCTGATCATCCATCTCGATTGTCAGAGTCCTTGATCAATTTTATCTGTCTCAAGACAGCCTGATATTCTTGGGATTCGTCATGTGGCGGTTTGGTGATTCTCTCGATCACAGTCGCCGTTTGAGGTATTTGATGTTCCCTGTTTGTTATTTGAAAGCATTACATCCTGCGTCCCCTGCTCTTTGATCATCATCTGAGAGGAAAAAGAAAAGAAGCATTATTCCCATATCAAGAAAGTAATCATTTTGGAACGATACGTCCTTTTACACTTGATTTGCATTCCGTTTTGATGTTGCATATTGATATGAACAACATCTATCGAATTCCTTCATCTGTGCTTGAAGGTATTTGCAATGCCTACGGTTCATTTGCCCCAGCTGGGCGACGTCTGTTTTGTCATTTGAATGCATGAGCTTTTGGGTGCATTGTCTCTTTTATCACCTGAGATAAAAAAATGGAGAAAAACTTATCCTCAGATCTAATTAAAAATCAATTAGGAACGATACGTCCTTTCACCAAACGAGTGGCTCTGCGGCCAAATGCATTTTGCACTGAAGGGACGAATTCCACTATGCTCCACGAGTTTGGGGAATTTGCCCCTATTTTCGATAGAAATGAGCCTTATCGAGATGTATACAATACAAATAGATCCCTAATACAATCAATCTAAGGGACGAGATAGAGAGGACCTCAACAAAATTAGTCTTATTCAAGAGAACTAAAAATGCCAAACCAATCAAAGGAATGTGGTCCGAACACTTGGAGATGCCCCAGTCCAGTCTTCGAGACGTGACTCCAGGATCACCGATTTTTTTTAATTGGTTTTAGATATATCAGCCATCCAAAGACATGCACATGAGACAAGTGAGGATAAAACTTCTAAAAATCAAAGGATTTGGCACCTAAGGTCAAGGTTCCCACCTCGAGTTCTAGAAAGAGCAGATTCCATTGCACAACTATCGTTGCATTGGGGCTCGATCCATAGCTCAAAATGAGCGGAATTGAAAAGTGGATTACCCCGTGTTTTTCCTCACGGAGATTCCATTTTCAATCCCTTCTATTGTTTTCCTATAGACGGCGCCCGGGGTTTTAGGCGCGGTTGTGTATGTTTTCGGTGTCGTGCTAAAGCGATAAACATGCATCTTATTTTACAATCACCGCTTCAATATAAAACATACACACAATCATTCATTCATACGCCCAACCTGCATAAAACAATGTTAATCACAGACTAACCCCCCTTATCACTCCAATCTGCAAAAACATATAACACCTATCATGAGCGGACTCACCTCACATTCAAGATGCGCCTGCAGGGTTAGAAATATCACTCAGCGTTTTAATTACGGCCTAAGTCCACTTGAGGTCAAGAACCATTGGTTCTAGAACAAAGGCTCCCCAGTGGAGTCGCCAGCTGTCGCGACCCGTCCGAAAGCGGACGCGGCTAATGGATTACCGATCGTGGGCCTTGGATCGGCGCGGGCCCTCCCAGGCCCATACCAAATCGCGGCGGGAGTATTTCTCAAAAGGATTCGACGATAGCAGTCGATCGCTTTCGACCTTCAGTGTGGTCGTGGTGGCATGTGCAACTTGTGCATGCATTTGGAGTCGCCACCGGTCTTTCTTGGAGGGTAGACCGGAAACCTTATTGACCGATTGGGAGAGATCGATCAATTCTGCGGAACCAGAGATTTTGGGTTCGGGGACTTGGTTACGCTGGTGTCATTACCAACGCCCTTTCGGTACCTAACGCGAGTGATTTTCCTAGCTAAGAATTCATGCAGGCGCAATTTTGGGTGAGATAGGCTTGATTCAGGGTTTCATGCATATCGGAAGACTGTTCCTATCAATCACAATCAATTTAAATGAAAATGTAATCAAGCACATAAATAAATCACATCAATACATATCAATTCAAATCAATGGCTTCCTAATATAGCCAAAAGAGCTTAGGGAAGATGTGATTTCGAATCAGGGGTAAAATGGGAAGATTTGGGGACGATTAGCCCAAAGGGCAAAATCGTCATTTTTTTGGAAGGTTTGGATACCGAATTACCCAAAATATTCCATGGCCAGTTGATTGTGGCCATTTGTCATTTTTGAGAATTTTTTTGGAATTTCTTGATTTTTTTCTTCAATTTTTGGAAGACAATTCGCCCAAAGGGCGAAATCGTCATTTTAAGAAGGGTCGGGGCTCAAAACACCCGGAATGAGTCTTGACCAGTTGTTTGTGGCCATTTCCTATTTTTTTGGGATTTTCTTGAATTGTTTCGAATTTTTCGAATTTTTTTGGAAGACGGTTTGCCGGGAGGGCAAAACCGTCATTTTTGGAAAGATCGGGGGTTAAAAGACCCGAAACAGGTCATAGCCAGTTGAGTATGGCCATTTCCTATTTTCTGGAATTTTTTGGAATTTTTCCGAATTTTTCGAAATTTTTTGAATTTTTTATGATTTTCTATTTTTTTATTGATTTTATTGATTTTTTTTATTATTATTTATTATTATTATACTCAGAAAATGGTGATCCAAATTGGGTTTCTAAGCCCAACCCTTCAGGGCCCCGGGCCAAGAAGGGAGCCGAGAACCCAAATGCAAATAAAAAATGAGAAACCCACTTTTTTCTAAAGACCAATATTCATGAATTTTATAATGATCCCATGCGCCAGCCCAATAGCAATTTAGACCCCAAAAACCATGCACACCTAGTCTGCACGTCCCCTTTGCCTATTTATTTTGGTCTCTTATATTTTAATCCCTTTTATTCCATTTTTTTTTTACGTCTTCTTCTTCCCTAGACTTCTTCTTCATTGATCCTTCTGTTCAGGCGCCTCCCTCCCTAAACATCGCAACTCGAGGCTTTGGTCGTCCGCCACTTCTTCTTCCGCCAACCATCTACCGACGCCGGCGATCGCCAACAAAACTCGCTCGCATAAAAACATCGATGACGGACCGCTCCGGATTACCACCGAACTCGCTTTCCTCAAAGTGTCTGTCGAACCCGACACTGCAACAGACTCCGCGAAGTCCACACCAGTGGCTTGCCGTTCGCTAACCTCCGGATCCGACCCTCGTCGAGCCTCACCAGATATCTATTCACCTATTGGCGCGACAACTAATCGCAAAAGACTCGGTGGAGACCCGAGCATTCAGACTTGCACTAAACGTTGAGGCTTTAAACACCGCATACACATACTAGACATCGACAAATGGAAGCCCAAAGTATAAGAGGCAAACTCGTATATGGACGGGGACTTGGTCTTTACCTTACCTAAAACAAGGCTGAAAAGAGTGGTAGAATTACCTCGCCAAGAATGTGCTCCGGGTTGCGATTGAAGCTCGGGGGCTCCGACAGATTCAGGTGAGAACAAGCGTTGGTGAGGACGGTCTCGGCGAGTATCCTTTTAGTCCGTGGCCTCCGGATACATGAGCAAAGGTAACGAGGCTGCCGGTGGTCGAGGAAACCGAGCGGTGGACGGGACCGAAGAGGACTGAGTCTTCAGAAAGGGAGCCCCCTTTTTTTTGCTTCGTTTCTTTTCTATTCGGTCTCCCTGGAGTCATTCCCTCCAACTCTCTGCATGTCCAAATATCATCAGTCCTCTCTATGAGTGTCGCCGAGAAGTGCCATCGAGGAGTGCCATCGAGAAGTCTCCAGATCACCCAGGTTCGGCGATGGTCCGTTGGGTTTTTTTTTTGTCGTTGCCCACGATGATGCTTCAATTCTCGGCAACCCCATCCCCCTCTCTTTTTTTCATCTCCTCCTCAATGACCGTATATTCCATGATGGAAAGCTCCTGCCATCCTCTACTTTTTAATTCCATCCCTCCCTTTTATCCTCATTGTTTTTCCTCTTCTTTTATTACCTCCACTTCCCTTTACGATGGTGGAGAGCATTATGAGGCATATGCAGATTCCCTTCCCTTTTGTCTTTTGCCCATTTTTTTAATTCTCACGGTCGACTCCTTTCCCATGGATGGTCTTGCCGACCCTTTCTTTAATTCCTCATTGTCTGCTCGTTGAAGAAGGCAGAAGTAGTAGTGTAGTGTCCAGCTCCCTTTCCACTCCGGATTCCTCAATTTTCACCCTTCGGATGCCGCTAATTGAAGATTTTTTAATAATACTAGTGACAGTTGAAACAATGGCAAGGCAATCAAATTAGATGTCTAGGTTCCGAAAACGCAAATATTGTAAATTAAAAAAAATTCAATCGGCATTTTTGGTCAAACTCGACTATATGCGTTATGAAGAAACACGTGTGATTGGACTCGAATTCTCTCTTTTTGTGAGATCAAAATGAGAAAGGCAATTAAAATAAAAGTATTAACTATTTTTTTTATATTTTTGTGATCCCGAATGCTATTTTTATGCTTTTTCATGTATTTTTCTGACCACGGATGGTATTTTTCTGATTTTTTTGGGTATTTTTATAATTAAATAAATTTGAAAAATATTATAAAATACCAAAAAATATTTTTTTGTTCAAAATTGGTCCCTGAGGCTAGGGCAAGGCTTCCAAAGTTGATTTTGTGATTTTATGACCTTTTTTGATATTTTTAATTAATTTTAAAAAAAAATCGCAATAACAGATGGTCAAAAATCAGGTGTCAACATCCATCTGAATGTATACACCAATAGATCCCTAATACAATCACTCTAAGGGGTGAGATAAAGAAACCCTCGGTAAAAATAAACCCTATACAAGAGGACTAGTAATGGAAAATGAAACAAAGGAATGTGATCCTAACGTTTAAGGATGCCCCAAGTTCGATCTGTGACTTCCGGATCACTTGCCCCAACTCGTCATCTTCATTGGACGATATCTCAATAATGTCCATAGTAGGCTCCTTTGTTGCTCACTCGGTGCTTGTCATGGGATATCATCCTCTTCGTCTTCTATCAAGGACGTTTGGGAAAAACACACACATCTATCCTTGAAATGGCATTTAATCTAATCACCAGAATGCAATGAATGAAATGCCTATATTTATATGAACTGTAATAGATTTGAGGGATAAAGAGTCTTACCAACCAAACTCGTCGACTTATGTGCGGTTTTAGGTGTACCAACCGCCCAAAGACATGCGCATGAGACAAGTGATGGTGAACTTCTAAAAATCAGAGGGTTTGGCACCTAAGGTTAAGGTTCCCACTTCGAGTTCTAGAAAGAGCCGATTCCATTGCACAGCTATCGTTGCATTGGGACTCGATCCATAGTTCGAAGCGAGCGGAATTGAAAAGTGGATTACCCCGCGTTTTTCCTCACGGAGATTCCATTTTCAATTCCTTCTATTGTGTTCCTAAAGGCGGCGCCCGGGGTTTTAGGCGCGGTTGTGTGTGTCCACGTGTTGTGATCATCACAATGCAATTCATGCACAGCAGTTTATCAATCAGCACTTCAAATCATCCACACAACATACATTCATACGCCCAACCTGCATAAGACAATGTTAATCACGGACTACACCCCTTATTTCTCCAATCTGCAAAAACATATAACACCTACCATAAGCGGACTTACCTCACCTTCAAGAGCACCTGCATGGTTAGAAAAATCACTCAGCGTTTTATTTACGGCCTAAGTCCACTTGAGGTCTAGAACCATAGGTTCTAGAACAAACGTCCCCAGTGGAGCGGCCAGCTGTCGCGACCCGTCCGGAAGCGGACGCGGCTAATGGATTACCGATCGCGGGTCTTGGATCGGCGCGGGCCCTCTGTTGACACCTGATTTTTGACCATCTATTATTATGATTTTTATTCTTTAAAATTAATTAAAAATATCAAAAAAGGTCATAAAATCACAAAATCAACATTGGAAGCCTGGGCTTAGCCTTAGGAACCAATTTTGAACAAAAAATATTTTTTGGTATTTTTTTTAATATTTTTCGAATTTATTTAATTATAAAAATACCCAAAAAATCAAAAAATACCATTAGTGGTCAGAAAAATACACAAAAATATTCAATAATTTTGTTTTAATTTCCTCTTCAAGTGTGTCACTTTAAATCTCAAAAATTCGACTCGGGCCACTATGTCCCTTCACAAACATAAACCCGAACCGAGCCTAAAAAAATCATTTTCGAGTCTTTTAATTTTCAATTCCCACTTTTAATAAGCTATGACAATGAATTCTAAAATCTAGACATCTAATTTGATTGCCTTGCCATTGTTTCAACTGTCACTAGTATTATTAAAAATCTTCAATTAGCGGCATCCGAAGGGCGAAAATTGAGGAATCCGGAGTGGAAAAGGAGCTGGACACTACACTACTACTTCTGCTTTCTTCAACGAGCAGACAATGAGGAATTAAAGAAAGGGTCGGCAAGACCATCCATGGGAAAGGAGTCGACCATGAGAATTAAAAAAATGGGCAAAAGACAAAAGGGAAGGGAATCTGCATATGCCTCATAATGCTCTCCACCATCGTAAAGGGAAGTGGAGGTAATAAAAGAAGAGGAAAAACAATGAGGATGAGAGGGAGGGATCGAATTAAAAAGTAGAGGATGGAAGGAGCTTTCCATCATGGAATATAGGTCATTGAGAGGGGACAAGGGAGAGTGGAATTAATAAAAAAAAAAGCAAAAGAAAAGGAGTGACTCCTTCCTCAACAACCCAAAAAAAAAATGCATTTTTTAAGGGGGTTCTTCTTCTCCATCGTCACCATCTTCTAGGGAGAGCATCGACGAGAGAACATTTTTTTTCCGCGAAAACCCATGCAGAAGCACTCGGCACTTTGAGAGAGAGAGAACCGGGAGAGCGAGAGAAAGCTTCTTTCATCCGAAGCTTCATCCGCAACGTAACTCCTTCATGGCCATTGTTGTTCTTTTCAACGTTCAACACGAGCTTCAAGGTGGAGAGGAAAAGACGCCCACGTCTTGTGTGCACAGAAGTTGAAGAGAAAGCTAAAAGGGAAAGAGATCACCATCAGGCCATAGCTGAGGCCATCACCGAAAAACACAAAGGAGGGGTTCATAGTTCTCTAAATTCTTTTATTCTGACATGCCTTTATCATATTATTCCCTTCTCAGGAATCGTACAAATTCTGGACCTGTCCCCCAATCCTAGTTCTTCGTTGAACTTCCGCAAGTCTGTCGCTGAATCCATAATGGTGTATGAATACGTGGCTGTTTGGCAACGGTCGAACTGAGTACTACCATCGAATCACCGTGGCGAAATGGCTACGTCGACGATAATCTGTTGTCCCTGGGCTGAGAGGCTCCTGTACCGTGGAGCGAGCAATTTGTTGGTCTTCTCGGTGATACTTGCGTGGAAAAGCCAAAACATGTTCATAGCTGGATCGAGAAGATATTGATTTTTGAGCGTCGCCTTGAACGAAGCCCATTAGTTGACGATTTACATATCGTCTCTATCCGAAAGCTCGAATGCCTTCACAAGCCGCCCGATGTTCGAAGCAAGTGAGAGTCTATCTAACAGTGATGCCAGATTCTTCAAGAGACTCCCTTCATTTGCACAACAAAGGAGAGTGGACATTGCACATTCTCAGAGGCTTCTCTTCATGCGTATTGAGTGCCACTATTAATAGGGGTGTAGTTGTCTCGGATCCTTTTCCTCTGCTAACATATTTTCATGTGTATTGAATCCAACTACTCCGGATCGATTGTCTTCTCTATTGCTCCTTCTCACAGGTCGCGACGATCGGGTTCCGAAAAGTGCTAGTTTTGTGTGAAAATCGAACTTGGCGTGCAATTTTCATTCGAGTTCGAAAGGGAAAAGTGCAAAGCTCGCATCCAGGATCTCCGACGAATTCTGCGCAATGACCAGCCGATGCTTTCCCCTTGGTTCAACCAGCAATAGGTTCAGTGATGCCTACCATCAAGCGAATTCCAGCGCCTAGCCGCATCATGTCTCCTGCATCATCTTCGACAATTTTCAGTGACCTAAGAGACTAAAATGGAGCTCTACGAAAATATCTCCTTCCTTGCGAGATGCTAAGGAGCTCAGTTCGCCGCTCATGGATTAATTCTCGCAATCGATCCCGATAGTCTCCCATTAATTCCATATTGATGAGGTAGCCTAGCGAGATCGGCGAAGTTGACCAGTTCCAATGGTTCTTCAGACGTGAACCCCCAACTACGTACGGCGTTAGCCTTGCCATCTTTGGGAACGCATTCTGTGTTCTTCACTTTGCAGGTTGTGTCACTCATTTTAATAAAAGGGATCGTGAAGGAGGAAAATCTATGGTCAAGAGCAAAAGTCCAAGAGGGAGAGTAGTGTTCAAAATCAATACCATGCACTTTCACTTTTCGGCATTCTCATTGAAGTCAAGAAGTGCCTTCTAAGATCAACGATATTCAAAATCACCATTGATCGACCACATTAGTCCGGGCATCCTTCTCTTATGTTCATTTTGAGTCCCTCATCGGAAGAGCCATGATCCGCAAGCCGCCATTGGCCTGAGTTCAAATTTGGAAGGTGATTTGCAAATTAGGTAACGGGCATGGAGATGGTCGCAGGCTGGGGCTGGGCGATTGAAGGCCGGTGTCCAATCCGGTATGTTTTACGTACCCGATCCGTATATCAGAATTATTTTTCTAAAATATTGCCTTTACAGACTTGATTTGCATGTATTTGTTTCAGTCTAGTGGTTAGCTTATTTATCTGGTTGAGTGTTATCTATTGTCAAAGACACGCTTTTTATTAAAATATTTTTCGAAAATATTAAAAAAATAATAAAAAAAAATCAATCAGAAAATGCTAAAAAAATGAAAAACTAAAGAAAAATTCAAAAAAATTGAGAAAAAATTGCAGAAAATTCCTAAAAAAATTCTAAAAACTTTTCCAAGGCTGAAAATGACAAAAAAATTGATTTTTTTTTCATTTTTGGGATTTTCTCCCATTTAATCCAAAATGGCGATTTCACCCCTCAAAGGGTAAATCGTTTTTGATATTCTGATAAATTGTGGAAATTGCTTAGAATTTGGTGATGGGCCAAATGGGTGGCTAAACCTTATGTCTAAGATTTCCACATTTCATTTCCTTTTTTTAGAAAATGACGATTTTACCCTTCGAATGGTAAATCGGTTTCTAAAATTCCCGAAAATCACGAAAATTGCCAAAAAAAATAGGAAATGGGTCAATTGAGTGACCAAACCTGTTTTTGACTCCGGATTCATTCCGAAATGATGATTTTGTCCTTTTTGGGCAAATTGTCCCTTTTGTCTCAAAATTACGATTTTGCCCCTGATGGGCAAAATCATGTCTAAATCATTCCTAAGCCTGATTGATGCTTCTCTAGGCCAATATGGCCTTATTAGGAATGCCATGTGATTTATTTGTACATTTGAATTCATTGATTTGTGCAATTTATTATTGATTGTGATTGCTAGGATAGTCATTCCTATCTGCATGAACTCCTAGATTTAGGACTCGTACCCCACTCATCTGCATGAAACCCTGAATCAAGCCGACCTCACCTAAAATTGCGCCCGCATGAACTCTTAGCCAGGAAAATCACTCGCGTTCGGTACCGAAAGGGCGTTGGTAATGACACCGACGTAACCAAGTCCCCGAACCCAAAATCTCTGGTTCCGCGGAACTGATCGACCTCTCCCAATCGGTCAGTAAGGTTTCCGGTCTACCCTCCAAGAAAGACCGGTGGCGACACCAAATGCATGCACAAGTTGCACATGCCACCACGACCACACTGAAGGTCGAAAGCGATCGACTCTTATCATCGAATCCTTTGATGAAAACTCCCGACGCGATTTGGTATGGGCCTGGGAGGGCCCGCGCCGATCCAAGACACGCGATCGGTAATCCATTAGCCGCGTCCGCTTTCGGACGGGTCGCGACACCCTCCCAGGCCCATACCAAATCGCGGCGGGAGTATTTTTTGGGGACTCGGCGATAAGAGCAGATCGATTTCGACCTTTGTGTGGTCGTGGTGGCATGTGCAATTTGTGCATGTATTTGGAGTCGCCACCGGTCTTTATTGGAGGGAAGACCGGAAACCTTACTGACCGATTGTGAGAGGTCGATCAGTTCTGCGAAACCAGAGATTTTGGGTTCGGGGACTTGGTTACGTCGGTGTCATTACCAACGCCCTTTCGGTACCTAACGCGAGTGATTTTCCTAGCTAAGAGTTCATGCAGGCGCAATTTTAGGTGAGGTAGGCTTGATTCAGGGTTTCACACAGATTGGAAGACTATTCCTATCAACCACAATCAATTTAAATGAAAGTGCAATCAAATGCATAAATAAACCTCATCGATGCACATCAATCCAAATCAATGGCTTCCTAATATAGCCATAAGGGCTTAGGAAATGTGTGATTTCGGACCGGGGTAGGATGGGAGGATTTGGAGGCGATTTAGCCCGAAGGGCAAAATCGTCAATTTTTGGAAGATTTGGATACCGAATTACCCAAAATATTCCATGGCCAGTTGTTTGTGGCCATTTCCCATTTTTGAGAATTTTTTGGAATTTCTTGATTTTTTTTCAATTTTTTTTTATTTTTTTTATTCTGTTATTTAATTATTGCTTAATTAAAATGGTCGGATTCGGATAGGATTCTTGGGCCCGGACCTGGGTCAGGCCGCTGGGCCTAATCCGAACCAGGAAAGAGGACCTGAACCGGGCCCATTTCGCACAACAAACCCAACAAATCCACTTTCTTTTCTTTAAGCCTAATAGACCAATTAGCCTAAGCCCAATCTTCTTTCTACCAACAACAACGCAAATCCATTTCTAACTAAGCCCACAAGACGAAATATCCTACCTACCTAGCCCAACATGAAAATAGACCTTACCTCACTGTAGATCGTCTTCAACGTGAGACGTCCGCCTCCCCCATGCAAACAGGAATGCGTTTGAGTCAGCTTTGGCTCCCGTCATCTGTGCCATTCAGGAGGTCGCCGCCGAAACCACCGACCTCCACCGATGTCAACCACGCAAGGAGAAGCGTCGACCACTATCCTCCTGTGCTTAACTTCTCTTGACGCAGCTCCTCTTCCACATACGGCTTGAGGCCGTTCGACGGCCACCATGCTTCACTTGTTCGGGACTCGCTCGTCAGACCGACGGGATTCGCTCGTCAAGATGACGCCTAGCCGACTCACCACCGGCGTCATTCCCAGGTTTGGCAGGTCGCGCTACCTCCGAACTGATTGTCACGCGGCTTATGGACCTATAGTTAAGTCCGGTTGGACTTGCAGCTTCCCGGTGTCGGATGGTGGTTGTCAGGCAGGAGTCCACATTTAGTTAAGCAAGCTAGGAAGTTGTTCAAGCCACTGCTCGCCATCCTCTTCCTTGGTGATTCACTATGAACGGCACCGAACAATGTGATGAACCACCAAAGCGGAACAAGAGCCTCCCTCCGTTAGTGCCACCCTCTTGCGCGTTTGGGAGGCTCCTCTCGACATAATCCCTGAGAAAAGCTCCAGAGCTGAGAGCTGTCGCGGCGGTACCGCAGGACCACCAGCGGAGCTTCGGTTGGCAGAGTTTTGATGATTCTTGCTGGCCACGAGGCTTGGCACTGGGACCGGCTCGGAGATGGACTTGAAGTCGTGAGGGTGAGGGTTTGGGAAGGCCAAGTTCAGATCTTGGCCATCATGGAGTAGCAGCTTGTTGTTGGAGTTTGATGCGGGTGTGCTGATCAGATCAAGTAGCTTCTTGGACGAAGAGTTGAAGGGCGAGGAAGAAGAAGATAGTCAGGATGATGATCTCTTGGGGTAGTTGTTGCTGTGCATGTGCTCGTTCTTCTATCGGTTTCACCACAATCCTGTGGCCACTGAGCGGTGTCCATAGGTCATGACCGCAGCTCCGGGTGATCTCTCGGTTCTCTCTCTGAATACCATCGAGAAACGCCATCGAGAAGCGCCATCGAGAAGTCTCGAGATCCTGGAGATTCGGCCATGGTCTGGTGTTGCCCACGATGATGCTCCATCTCGGCCACCGAATCCCCCTGTTCCTCTCTTCTTTTTCTTGGATCCCCCCTGCACCACCTCTTCTCCCCTTTTTTTTTTATTATTCTTGTTTTTGGTTCTGGCGCCGCTCCCCCACCTTTGCTCCATGGATAATCTGTCTTCCACTCCCTCCTCTTTTCATTTTTTTAAATCATTCTAGTCCCCTCACGAAGAAGAGAAACAATGGGCGTTTTTTTGCATATGGTCAAGATTATAGAATCTACAAATTAAAAGACTCGATTGGCATTTTTTTGCTCGGCTCGGGTTTATGTTCTTGAAGGAACATATTGACTCGAGCCGAATTTTCAAGATTTAAAGTGGCACGCTTGAAAAGGAAATTAAAACAAAATTATAGAATATTTTTGTGTATTTTTCTGACCACGAATGGTATTTTTCTGATTTTTTGGGTATTTTTAATAATTAAATAAATTCGAAAAATATTTAAAAAAATACCAAAAAATATTTTTGTTCAAAATTGGTTCCTAAGGCTAAGCCAAGGCTTCCAAAGTTGATTTTGTGATTTTATGACCCTTTTTTGATATTTTTAATTAATTTTAAAGAATGAGAATCACAATAATAGATGGTCAAAAATTAGGTGTCAACAACAATCAACATTGAGAATAAATGACACTAAACACGCTCGTCGAATAGACGTTCATCGGAAATCGAAAAGTCCATTGACAACTACCAAAATACGAAGAGTCGCAATTAAGGAAGAATCTAGAGATAGGCGGTGATATCTTCAATATCTTATTTCGAATCGATTTCACATACCAAATAAATCAATTTGGATCCGATTCATTAAATGGGCTCAAACTCGAGACATATTCTAATAGTATTACAGTACTAGGTCGTGTGAAAATAACGAGGCTTTGGAAACATGAAATGAAAAGGATGTTAAGTGGCCTTCCAAGTGGATAATACTTTTCGAGCTTTCAACAATGCATGATATAGTACTTTTGTTAGAATGAGTTGTAAAAGATATTGTAATCGTAGAAGATATGTATGAATTGTAATTAGCTAGATTAGTGGATCTAGATTAGAGAATATATCTTTTAGGATTCTTTCCTTTATCTGTATATATATACCTCCAAGTTATTGTAAAATATATGAAGAAGATATACAAAAAATAGCGGAATACGTTTTCTTCCTCGAAATCTCTCTGCGTTAACATGGTATCTGAGCCCTAAGGTTTGGTCCTTGGGGTACTATACATCAATCACAAATTTTTTGGGCCGTTTTAATCGCGGCGCCGTCGTCTCACGTCGGTCGATTTCGTCCCATCTGATCTTCTTCGTCTTTCTCGTGATCGACGTTGGATCCATGGCGGATCAGAACCCTGCCGGATCATTGATTCCCGCCCAAAACCAAGGGGGGAATGCGACCACAGAAACATTTTTGGAGAATATGACCACCAGACTGACTCAGATTCTGACTCAGAACTAAACTCCTCCTCCTCCTCCCACATCCACACTGCAGAATGATTCGGCTTCATCTCAGATTACAAATTAAACTTGATGAAGCCAATTATGGATTATGGTCTCAGGTTGTCGAGATGTACATCACATGCAAAGGCAAGCTGAGATATATCAATGGAGACCTTCCTCAACTGTTTCCGACAGATCTTGGCTTTCAAAGGTGGAAAACTAAGGACTCAACTGTGAAATGATGGCTTATCAACTCCATGGATCCGGCGTTGATTGGCAATTTTATTCATTTCCCAACAGCGAAATCTATCTGGAATGCAATTGCAATGATCTTCTTTGACGGAACAGATGCCTCTCAAGTTTATGACTTGAAAACGCGTGTGGCTCAGATGCGACAATGAGGAGGACCGATTGAGGCATATTACAACAACCTTCAAGGGTTGTGGAGAGAGATCGACTTTTGTCGCCCGTACCCAATGCGGTGTCCCGAAGATATTGAGAGACATAATATGGCTATACATGAAGATCGGGTTTACATATTCCTTGATGGATTGGATGACCATCTTGACAAGGTCAAAGCGGATGTCTTGCAGATGCAGCCGTTTCCTATGGTTGAATAAGCCTATGCGCGTGTTCGATGGGAAGACACAAGACATACTGTGATGCTAAAGAACAATGAAATTGTTCATGATTCGGCAGTTAAGATATCCCGAGGAAATCGGGCGAACAAAGCAGATCAAGACTCCCTGCTGCAGGTAAACCTGGAAGTGCACAGGAAGGAGGAAGACCTAGCTTAGCACCACGCCAGAAAACTTCTCCCGGGGAGGTTGCTCAAACTGTGGCAATTCGAAACATACCAGGGAGACGTGCTTTAAACTTCACGGATATCCAGATTAGTGGAAGGAGTTGAAGGCTTGAAAGCACGCGGAAGGGAAATGAAAAGCTTCTGTAGTAACCGCAGAGTCTCCGCTATCTCAAATGGATCCACATAATGTGATGCCGGAAGGTAACCATGGGATTGCTTTGGCAAATTGCACTCGGGCCAATTGCAATCATTGGGTCATTGATTCGAGAGCCACGGATCATATGACTTTTACTCCTACTGACTTTATTCGTACCTCAGAACCAAGACGTGATAGTATCTTAAATGCTAATGGAATCACATATCCGATGACTGGAGCTGGAGTTGTTGCATTTTCCCATGCATTTTCTCTTCCTAACACATTGCTTGTCCCTTCATTATCGACCAAATTAATTTCGATTGGACAAGTTATTGAGGATCTGAATTGCGATGTTATAATGTATCCCCACTTTTGTTTATTTCAAGATATTCTCACGAAGGAGATAATTGGGCACGGTACTAAAAGAGGGGGACTGTATTACATGGATGACTTCAGTTCCGGGAGTGCAGATAATGCTCGAAGCACATCTATCAGTAGGGAGAAACAGATATGGCTTTGGCATCGGCGGTTGGGACATCCGTCATTTGGTTATTTGAAGCGATTACTTCCTAATCTTTTTATGAATGTGAAGGATTCAGACTTACAATGTCAGACTTGCATAGTGGCTAAGAGTCATAGAGTTCATTTTCCTATAAATTTGAGTAAAAGTGAAGTTCCTTTCTCTTTGATACATTCATATGTTTAGGGTCCATCTCCTATTATTGCTATTTCGGGATTTAGGTGGTTTGTGAAATTTGTTGACGATTGTACTAGGATGACATGGCTTTACTTGATGAAGAACAAGAATGAGGTAGTCAAAATATTTAGAAATTTTCGTACTATGTTACACACTTAATTTAGTGGTAAGATCCAGGTTTTAAGGAGTGATAAGGGTGGGGAGTAGATGAATGGACATCTCAAGGAATACTTTCAACAACATGGTGTGATCCATGAGTCATCTTGCGCACAATCTCCTCAGCAGAATGGTGTTGCGAAGAGAAAGAATAGACATATCCTTGAGACAGCTCGATCTTTGTTTATTGAGAGTCATGTGCCCCAAAGATTTTGGGAAGATGCTGTGACTACAACTGTCCATCTTCTCAATCGGATGCCGTCTAAAGTGTTAAATTTCAAGACACCATTGCAGACCTTATCTGCATATGTTCCTTTACCGTCTGTCCTAACCATTCCTCCTCGAGTGTTTAGGTGTGTTGCTTCTTTCGTTGAGGCTGAATCATTTTATCAAGCTCCCAACATGTCCTTTCAGGGGAGACACAAATAAAAACGATGAATTAGTGGGAGTTTTCTAGTAGTATGTTCTCCGAGGAAGTAGAGAATATATCATATGAAGGGGTATCGTCTGAAGGGGAGTGAACATCTGAGGCATCGTCTGAGAAGACATCATCTAAAGGGACATCATCTGAGGGGCATCATCTGAGAAGGAATCATCTAAAGGGGCATCGTTTGAGAAGACATCATCTGAAGGGGCATCATCTGAAAAGGAATCCTCTAAGGGGGTATCGTCTAATGCTGTGCAAATCCAACTTCTACATGAGCAAAATCATGAAGAACAGTTTCCCTCTTCTCCAGTACCCGACCCAACTCTTGAGAATATTCATGAGGTAACCTCTCTTATTCCTTATTGTGTCTTTGACGAACCTAATACTTCTGTGGGATATAAATGACCTGTTAGGTACAATCGAGGCAAGCCCCAAATAAATATTCACCGGATGCTAAAAAGAAGAAATCTACATATCCCATTGCAAATTATGTGTCAACCAAAAGGTTATCAGACCCATTAAAGGCATTCGTATCGAATGTTTCTGCAGTTCATTTTCCAAAAGGCGTCCATGATGCCCTAAAGGATCCCAAATGGGTTCAAGCAATGGAGGAGGAGATGGCGTCTTTGGAGAAAAATGAGACTTGGAAGCTGGTGAATTTGCCCGAGGGAAAGAAGACTGTGGGATGTAAGTGCATCTTTTCTGTGAAGTATAAAGCAGATGGATCTATTGAAAGATACAAGGCAAAACTGGTGGCGAAGGGGTATACGCAAACTTATGTAATTGATTATCAGGAGACGTTTTCTCTTGTTGCTAAACTTAATACTGTACAAGTCCTATTGTCTCTCGCAGCTAATTTAGACTGGCCATTACACCAATATGATGTCAAGAATGCATTTCTTCTTGGTGATCTTGAAGAAGAGATTTATATGAATGTTCCTCCATATTATAACTCATCCTTACAACCTAAGGCAATGTGTAAGTTAAAACGATCGTTGTATGGTTTGAAGCAGTTTCCATGAGCATGGTTTGGCCGGTTCACTTTGGCGATGAGGAAATATGAGTATTCGCAAAGTGACTCGGACTATACGTTATTTCTGAAACGACATCAGGGGAAGATAACAACATTGATTATCTATGTGGATGATATGATTATTATTGGAGATGATCTGACAGAAATATCTAAGCTCCAAAAGAAACTTTCTAAGGAGTTTGAGATGAAAAATCTTGGGGGATTGAAATACTTCCTAGGTATTGAAGTAGCAAGGTCGATATGGGGAATATTTCTCTCACAAAGGAAGTATGTGCTAGATTTATTGGCAGAGGTGAGAATGTTGGACTGCAAACTTGCAGACACACTAATTATTCAGAACCATAGACTTAGGAACTATCTAGATCAAGTGCCAACGAATAAAGAAAGATATCAAAGGTTAGTTGGAAAACTAATTTATCTATCGCATACGTGTCCTGACATTGCATATGCGGTGAGTGTCGTTAGCGAATTCATGCATGCCCCAAGTGAAGATCATATGAATGCAATATTGCGTATACTTCGCTACTTGAAGTCTTCTCTAGGGCGAGGTCTGAGATTCTTGAAAATACATCACCTTGAGATCGAAGGGTTTACTAATGCAGACTGGGCCGGGAGTGCCTATGATAGGAGATTAACATCAGGATACCTCACCTTCGTGAGATGAAATTTAGTTACTTGGAGAAGCAAGAAACATATGGTGGTGGCATTATCAAGTGCAGAAGTTGAATTTAAAGGAATGACCAAAGGGTTGTGTGAACTCTTTTGACTAAAGAAATTAATGTCAGAGATTAGGTTTGCTCCGAGAGCCGAGATGAAATTATTTTGCAACAACAAAGCAACGATTGACATCTCACATAATCCAGTTTAGCATGACTGTACTAAATATGTTGAAGTGGACCGTCATTTTATCAAGGAAAGCTTGGATAACAATGTGATTCAATTTCCATTCGTTTGATCTGAAGATCAGTTGGCAGATATTTTGATGAAGGCGGTATCAAGCAAGATCTTCTACAACTCATTTGGCAAGTTGGGCATTCACGACATTTATGCACCAAGAGTGTTAGAATGAGTTATAAAAGATATTGTAATCGTAGAAGATATATATGGATTGTAATTAGCTAGATTAGTGGATCTAGATTAGAGAATATATCTTTTAGGATTCTTTCCTTTATCGGTATATATATACCTCCGGGTCATTGTAAAATATATGAAGAAGATATACAGAAAATAGAGGAATACGTTTTCTTCCTCGAAATCTCTCTGCGTTAACACTTTTCAGTGAAAATAATGTAAATAGTAGTATGTCTGTCCAAGTACAACCAGTTGTGTCTACAGAAAAATTCTGCATTTGGTGCAATAATTTCATTTTTTTTTTTTAAGTTTGCTTTCCAGTACGTGAAGGAAATACCACAGACAAACCAAAAAGTTTGAAAATTGAGGAGTGATGCAAATCTACCATGTTCTTATATTACTCTATCCAAGTTAAAGAGGTATATTGTGTTGGGACAATTTGATTCTTGGTGAAGATAGAGCAGTAGTTTATAGTTCTTTGATGCATCAGATGCGTGATGAATCTGATGATGATAATTGTTCTTAAGGTGTTATTTGCCTCCATTATTTGTTCTTGCTAGATTTAGAACAAATTACATCCATGATATACACCAAAGCCACAGAGTAACGAGTTTAGCAGTTACTCAATTGATGTCTTGAAATTTCACTTAAAATGTGTTGGCAAAGTTATGTGTATTAAAAGAGAGGAAAAGAGAGTTACGAAGAAGACGTTATTGTTTTTTGAACAATTATTATTCTTGAACAGTTGTGATGAGAAATGTATGATTTAATCCTATATAAAAATAACCAATCGTTATGATTTAATCCTATATATAAATAACCAATCGTTTGAGCAAAAATAATAATAATAATAACAATAACCAATCGACACATCTCTTGGGAGCGGGCACCATTTCTTCACCATCATCGTTTTCTATGATGAATCATCATAACTTTTCATTAATCAAAAGTCAAATCTTTTCGTGACGAAAAGTCGCCTCTTTTCATGATAACAAATTATTTCACCATATATAGTATAAATCTCCTAGAGGTTGGTTTATCGTAGTTGGCAACAGAATTTCGGGTGAAAATTAGGCGTACAATAGGGGTGTGCATGGTCTAGGCCGGTCCGGTCCTGGCATGAAATCGGGGACTGGACCAGTAGTCCCGATCTTCATATTTTCGGGACCACGGACCGGACCAGGACCAGTGGTCCAGACCGATCCCAGTCTAGGCCCAGTAGGACCGCTAACTCTAATTGCTTATAAAAATCTAACCCTTAGAAATTACAATACAATGTTAATTTACAATCTATAATCAACCTACGACGGCAAGACAACCCTGAAATACTAGGGCCACCCAACGTGTGTTCAATCCGGCCTTGAAGGTTTCACGTGATCTTTTCTCCTCGTAATCGACGCTCGCATGTGGCCCGCTCAGGTGGGCGATGGAACCGAATTCGGATTTTATTTCTTTCTTTTTTATTTTTGATTGTGAAAAAAAAAAGATTTCTCAAATCTTCAAAATGACTCGAGTTTCTGTCCTCATGCACGTGCACATCATAAGGAACATATCTTATCATCAATTAAGGCCTGATTTTGTCACAAAGTAATACCAAAACCCAAATTGCTAAATAATACGTACAATGACACCACTAAACTCAAGAGGAGTGAGATGAGATTCACATGACTTCTCAAAATGTTAAAATTAGGTTAACTCTAGATATAGATTAATTTTTTTATTAAAAAAAATATTGGTGGTTCGGTCCCAAACCATGGAACAGGGGACCGGACCGCCCAATCACCGGTCCCATTAATTGGGACCGGGGATCGGACCGCCAACCTCAAGGACCGAACCAGCCCGACCGGTCTGGGACGGTCCTAGGCCGGTCCGGTCCAGTTTGCACACCCCTAGCGTACAACACAAATTCAACTTCCCAAATCATCGAGAGCAAACCAGAAGTCATAGTAATTTGGACTATGCACTTATGTTTTGACTCGCGTTTTATTAGATTATTAAATTCGGTGAAATTTTCAATGAAATTTGTACTCTAGGGGCGCGCATGACAAAATTTTTGCTCCAGAAAAAAATTCTAGAATAGAAATTATTTTTTTCTATTTCTATTTCAAAATGAGTTTCTAAGCAAAATAAATGCGTTTGATAATGGCAAATAATTTCTATTTCTGGAATAGAAATTTATTTGACCGGCGGAGGCGACGGCAGCGTGGGGGCAACGATGGGCAGCGATCGGCAAGTGCGGCGGCGGCGGCGGCCAGCGATCGGCAAGTGCGGGTGCGACGGCGGCCGATAAGGTATGACCGGCGAGGTTGGTCGTCGATGGAGATTTCTGTTTCTATTTCTCGTAGATGTAACTTTTTTTTGTTTCTCATTTCTGCTTCAAATCTATTTATGTTTCTCAAAATTGTTCCAAAAATAGTTTCTTACAATTGCGTTACCAAACGAATTTCTTTTCCAAATCTATTTCAGAAATAGAAATCTGTTCCAGAAGCTGTTTTTGATTTGTTTTCATGCACCCCCTAGCCCTACAAATGCTGGCCTGTTTTCGTTGGCTTGGCTAGCTTGGGAACAGATCATTGTTGACCTCTGGTTGGCAGCGCATCTATAGCCAGTCACAATACATAATGAAAAGTTGCAGATGTTATTGGTATTGTACTGCCGGAACTCCCTACAGATATTGAATCTGGGGAATTCTAACAGTTTTCAATTTTGTAGAGTTCGCAACTTTACTCTGATACCACTTGTAGGGTATACAGAAGCATTGTGGCGGTAGTACGTGAGAATTTGTCAGATAACTCAAGACGCTCTTGTCATATTAGACTGAGGTACAAACACAACACTCCAACATTATCTCACACAATTACTGCAATTCTCTTTATCTCACCACATTATTAAAAAAAAAATCAAAAAAACTAGCTAATACAAGCGGACTTAGCTATTCGATTTCTTTATTAGGAGGCTCACATCTTGGCCCTCTCTCACGAGGCCAACTCTATTCTTTACTTTCTCGACTAGAGACTTTTTGTGGCTTTTCTTGAAACTTTCACCTTTGTTCTCAGTCTCTCACACTGCGTGTGGATTTCCTAAGGCTGACCTTTGTCATGGTGGATTCAGGCCCTCTCTGGCCTTCTCTAGCCTGAGGCTCTTCGGCCTATCTCTTTTGCTTTGTCAGTTGCCTTATTTGTAGGCTAAGATTTACTATTCAAAGGTTGGCTTGCCATTGCTTCTCTTGCGCTCACATGTTAAGCTCTTCTTTTGTTGACTTCAACATGTGGACATATCTTGAAGCTGGACTTTTGTTGTTTTCTACTTTTAACCAAAAGCCAGACTCACCGTAGAAGAAATTCACGCTCAATATGGGCTTTACAAATTGGCGCCTACTTCTTGGCCGCCATTAGAGAGGTGTCCAATCGCCCACAAGTTTTCTCTTTAGTTTCTTCAGAATTTGATCCGGTGCTATGACAGATTAAGGATTTTTTTTTTTGGTCAGAAACCTTGAGAAACCTTTATTTTTCAACCTGAATTAGCAGAACGTAAGGTTAAACCAGGGGCATCCCAGCACAAAAGTCCCATAAGATTTGGGGGGTTTACATATCCAAAAAGCAGGAAGCAAATTTAAACGTGAAGCTTTTGACACACAATCTGCAACTCTGTTTGCAGATCTCCTGCAATGGGCTACGGTGAGGTTTGTCAAGCTCTAAAGATGGGCTCGGGCCTCCAATGTGACCGACTCACACTCCCATGGGATTGAGGGCCTGTTTGGTTCAGCATTTGAGATGAGTATTGAGGCTTTAAAGTCCCTTGGTCAAATGCAAATGTTGTTTGGTTCATTTTTTGGCTTACTTTGGACAGATGCAATTGCATCTCAAATGCCCTCTAAAGGCCTTTAGCCCAAAGTACCTCTGGAGGTACTTTGGAAAGTTGCATCTCAAATGCAACTAATTTTTTTAAAATTTTATCACATTCACTTGCCGCCTCCAACCGCCACCGTTCATCGCCGATCACCGTCACCGCCTCCCGTCGTCGGTGGCCGGCCTCGCCACCGGTCGCCGGACGCCGCTGCCGGACTCCGGTGCCGGACGTCGATCGCCAGACGCCGGCCGTCGCCGCCACCAGTCGCCGGACGCCAATCCTCGGATGCCGCCCGCCGCCGGACGCTGAACGCCGGTCGTCAGACGTCGGCCGCCGGACGCAGCCGGACACCGCCGGACGCCGGCCGCCTCCGGACGCCGGACGCATGTCGTCGGACGCCTGTCGTCAGCCGGCGGCCGCCATTCGCCGGCCGCCGCCGATTGCCGGACGACGGTCGCCAGACGCCGCCGCCGTCGGTCGCCGGACGCCGTCGGTGGCCGGACGCCGCCGCCGTCGGTCGCCGGACGCCGTAGGTGGCCGGACGCCGCCGCCGTCGGTCGCCGGACGCCGTCGGTGGCCGGACGTCGCCACCGCCGGACACCGCCGCCACCGAACGCCGGACGCAACCGCCGCCGCCGGTCGCCGATCGCCGGACGCCGCTGCAGCAAGTCTCCGAATGCCGCCGCCGGACGCCGTCGCCGGTCGCCGAACGTCGGTGACGGACGTCGATTGTTGGACACCGGCCGTCGCAGCCGCCGATCGCCGCACGCCAATCGTCGGACACCGGTCGTGAGACGCCGGTCGCCGAACGCCGGTCGCTGGCCAGCGGCCGCCATTCGCCAGCCGCTGTCGATCGCCGGACGACGGTCACCGGACGTTAGCCGCCGCCGCCTTCGCCACCGTCGTCGAAGGTCACTGGTCGCCGTCGCCGCTGCCACTTTTTTTTTATTATAAAAAAAGTAAAAATATTTTACAAAGTATATTTTTCACCAAACGGCATTTACGCCAAAGTTGCTTTCAAATGCATTTCTAAAAAATATTTTGCCAAACACTACTTGCATTTTGGAAAAGATCTTTAGCCTAAAGGTATTTGCATTTCCTCAAAGTCCCTTGGCCAAATGCTGAACCAAACAGGCCCTGAATCTCGTTCAAGCACAGCGTCAATCAACGCCTTACAGTCTGTTTCCAAGTACAATTCCTCCCCACTTCTAGATCTGAAAAACTCAAAAGCTCTCACTAGGGCTCTCGCTTTTGTATGAAAGGGTGAGCAAGCTTGGATTTTTTCTACAAAACCTTCTAGCAGCGTATCAGATCCATCTCGAAGAACAACTGCAATTGCCGCTTCTCTACTTGCAGCATCAAAAGAGCCATCAATATTGATCTTTAAGGCTCGATTCTTCGGGGGAGCCCACACAGGTTGCAGGTAAGGTTGAGATTGCACAGCTTTCTCATCTTTCTTGTTCCATCTCTTGTAACTGCAAATCAAGGCATCTGCTATTTCAAACAAGACATCTATGTTGGGATTTTTACTTCTGAAGACATGATCATTGCGAGATTTCTAGATTGGCTAGAGGATGGCTACAATTCTCTCCATCTGAAGGGAGTTCCCTGTCTTTTCTAGTTGGTCTTCAAGCCATCTATCTACTCTTGAAGTATCTGTGCCTGATAATTGTAAATTCATTGTAGGGTGGCACCACACTAATTTGGTCCAGGGGCAGTGGAAGAAGATATGTTCGACTATTTCTGTCTGGTTTTCACAAAAGGGGCAGAAAGCTTCGTTAATAATCTTTCGTCTAAGTAGGTTTTCTCTAGTTGGGATAGCATTTTGGCAGGCTCTCTAGAGAAAGATTTTAACTTTTGGGGGGGCTCGGAGGTGCCAAATCTAGTGCCAAAACTTTCTAAAGGGTCTGAAGGAAGTTCAGGCATGTTTGGAGCCTTGCTCACTATCCTTGTTGCGAATAGTATTGTAGGCACTTTTCACGGAGAAAACACCAGATTTTGTAGCCGTCCAGTCAAGTTTATCCGCAAAGGCTAAAGAGCTTAGCGGAATTGCTAGAATCTCTGCAGCTAGTTGATCATCAAAAAGCTCCCGTATAGTTTTCTCGTCCCAGTGTGGGTTCTCTTGAGAAATCAGTTCCGCCACTTTTATAGGATCATTTCGGTTTGCTGGTCTTATAATTCCTTAATTCAGCCATTTGTCTTTCCTAATATTAATGTTTACTCCGGAACCAACAGACCATCTCACATCATCACTGATCGTATCTCTGCATGTTAGAATACTCTGCCATCCCCAAGAGGGGCGAGACCTTTATTCAGCCTGCCAGAAATTCCTGTTTGGAAAATAGAGACCTTTCAACACATTTCTCCACAGAGAATTATGGTTAAGAGCTAGCTGCCATGCTTGTTTTCCCAACATAGCTCTGTTAAAAGATACAAGGTCTTTGAAACCCGTCCCTCCTTCTTCTTTTTTCTGTTTTAATACTTCCCAACTTTTCCAGTTAAGTCCCTTCCCTACATCACAATTTTTCCACCAGAAATTTGCTATCCTTCTCTCAATAGTTGCAGATAGAAATAGGGACCTTGAAGATTGACATAGCATATTAAGGGAGAGCTTGGACGACCGATTTTATTAAGACTTCCTTACTAGCCTTCGATATAAGATTCTCCTTCCACCCCTCTAGTTTTGAGTTAACTATTGCTATCAGCCAAGAGAACATATCCTTCTTCGACTTTCCACATTCAGAAGGGATTCCCAAATACTTACTGATTTTTTTCATCACATAGACCGTTAATACCACGACCATATTCCTCTTTAGATCTGGGGGACAGTCTGCATTAAATAAAACTCCCGATTTGTTCAAATTTATTGCCTGCCCCGAGGCATAGCAATATTGATTTAGTATCATCATCAGGTTTTGACATTCAATAAGTTTCCCATCTAGGAAGAAGATCGAGTCGTCCGCAAAAAGGAGGTGTGAGAGGGTTGGACAATACCTGTTGAGTTTTATCCCCGTGATGGTATTCTCATCTACTGCCTTTTTCATCAAAGCCGAGAGGGAGTTTGCCATGATAATGAAGATCGAGTCGTCCGCAAAAAGGAGGTGTGAGAGGGTTGGACAATACCTATTGAGTTTTATCCCCGTGATGGTATTCTCATCTACTGCCTTTTTCATCAAAGCCGAGAGGGAGTTTGCCATGATAATGAAGAGATGCAGAGATATAGGAAACCCTTGCCGAATTCCCCTCGTAGGTTTAAAAAAGGGAAGAGGTTCCCCATTGAGTTTATTGCTTAACGAGGCTGAAGTGACACACGCCATCACTCTATCAACCCACCAGTCACAGAATCCCATTTTCCTCATACAAGCTTCCAAAAAATCCCATTCGACCCTATCATATGCTTTCTTCATGTCGAGTTTAAGGATAGCAAGGAATTTCTTCTTTCTTTTGCGCACTCTTAGTTGATGGAGGACTTCTTGAACAACCAGTAAATTGTCATGTATCTGTCTATCCCCCACGAAGGCACTCTGTTCCTCTTCAATGATATCCTTCAGCCATGGTTTAAGTCTATTGTCAAGGACCATCTATATAATCTTATAGGCGAAATTGATCCAATATTTATGGGAATTTTACTTTGGGGACGAGGGTAATATGAGTCTGATTTAGTTCGGAAGTCAAGATCTCGGTATGAAAAAGTTCTGAACCTCTTCATATACTTCTGTTTTAATATTCTCCCAGTTCTGATGAAAAAAGAGCCCATTTAAGCCATCAGGTCCAGGAGCTTTTAACGAACCCATCTGGAATACAACAGCCCGGATTTCCTGCAGGGAGATATTCGCAGATAAAGCATCATTCATCTCAGTGGAAACAAGGGTGGGGCAATCTTGCAACACCGGGTCAATGTTTCGAGGCCCTACAGAGGTATAAAGGTCCATAAAAAAACCTTGAAGTCATCTCCTTCAGGTGCCCCGATTCTCGAATCCAAATCTCATTTTCGTCTTTCAGCATAGAAATTCTATTTCGCTGCCTCCTCTGAATTGTCGTGGCATGGAAAAACTTCGTGTTTCTATCACCCCATCTAAGCCATGAAATCCTTGACTGCAAACCCCAATACATTTCTTCCCTTCTCCATAAAGTGTCAATGTCCTATATGATTTCTTGATGCTTACCCCTCCCTTGAATTCCATCCTGAGTGTTAGTACAATGCTGAAGTGCTTCTAGCAGGCCATTAATCTCGTTATGGTTATTACAGAAATTTGTTTTACTCCAGAAGGCTAAGGACTTAGTGATTGCTTTAATCCTCTCAACTAGGTCTGCCGCTTTTAGATTCGGGGAACTCCAGCTATCTTTTATTATCTTCCCACAATCCTCATGTTCCTGCAAAAATGCCTCAAATCTAAACAACTTCTTTCTCTTAACAGGATCTCTGGATAAGGATAATAATAATGGGCTATGATCTGAACCAATTGCAGGTAGAGCAAACACTTCAGCAGCCAGAAACTCCACTCTCCATTCGATATTGCGGGTTGCTCGATCTAGTCTCTTCTTCCCAAATTCTACCCCTTCTCGGTTATTAGCCCACATGAATGCACACCCCTTACTTTCTATATCCATTAACCCACAGATATTTAGGAACTCCTGAAAAGCTTGCATGCGATAGCGTTCTGAGTCTCTCTTTCCCACTTTCTCCCAAAAATACAGAGTTTCATTGAAATCCCCTACACAGACCCATAGAAGGTTGTTTTGAGCTTTGATCTGTTGTAATTGTCCCTAGGTTCGGAGTCTCTGCTGGAAAGTCGTCGGGCATGGATGAAAGTGACTCTGAAAGGGGTTTTATGATTTGTATCCTCATATTTTATGTCAATTCACTCTTCTGCAAGTCACCGAGGCCTCCTCCTTCCATATATGAGCTAAACCACCCCCAACCCCAATCGGATTCACGGTAAAATGATACTGGAACTTCAGTCTTTTGCGTATATGAACAACGAGTCCATCTTGGTTCTTCATCTCACTGAGGAAAACCACATTGGGCTTGTCACGAGCCATGATGTCCCTTAAAGCTTGAACTATCAAGGGAGTGCCCAACCCTTGGCAGTACTAACATAACAATGTCATTTGTAACCTGGTGGCTTATTAAGGCCAGCCACCATAGCCTGTAAAGTAGTGTCTCCCACTTCCAGCAGTTGGGTCTCTATCAGACTTGACTCGTCTAAATCCCGACTACTTGAGCCTTGTTTCTCATAGGGACTATATCTTCTTACCCTTTTCACTTCTCTGCCCTTGCCGATAGTTTTGGATTTCTGCAGGGTTTCAAAACCATGCTGAGTTGAAGGGAGCTCTAACAACAGGGGGGAAGATTGGTCAAATATCACTACTTCCTTGTCCGACATGGGGTTAAGCACATTCCCATTGTCATCGCCTTTCTTTTTCCGTTTTCCTCTTTCAACTGAAGGATCGAAAGCAACAATTTGAAGAGTATCTTGCTGTTCATGGAGTTCTGGAGTTTCAGGGACACTCTCTACATCAGTCTGCACTTCCACTAATGGTTCATAAAAAGACTTCCAGAAAGGGCTAAAAGTGTTAAACTCCGCGTTGAGCCAAGAGCCATATAGTAAGTTATCATCATTAGAGAGAAACCCCTCATCATAAGGTATCTCTTTGCATTTTTGGGCATAATGACCTAGTCTTTCACAAGAATAACAATACACAGGGAGTCTTTCAAAGCGAAAATCCAGCCAGTGTTCCTTACCCTTGAAACTGTAGATCATTACAGACTCAAGGGGACAAGATAAGTCTAATATGATTTTTGCTTTTCCCACAGTTAGAGCAGAAAAGCCCCTTGCTTCAACCTTCACATCGAGAACTTCCCCTATCTTCTCAGCAATGCTTCTTATTACTTCTTCCTTTCTTTCCTCCACAAGAAGCCCATGAATATGCATCCAGAAGGCGCGTGAATCGAACTAAATACATTGCGGTAGAATACCCGGTTCCCAAGACTTTAAGACAAGCACATGGCAAATGAAAGACCATGGTCCCGACTCCAGGATTCTCAATTTTTCCTCCATTGTTAGAAACTCGAATTGGAAAAGGCCAGGAAGAACAAGCGTGCAGGTAACATTCTCACATTTCCAAACTTTCTTCATAGTTGTCTGAAAAGCCTGGAAATTTACATCCGGACTTCCATGTAAACTGCCAAAAGCAATTCTTTCCCCATCCCACAAATTTTCCTCAGTGAACAGTCATCTACAACAGCAGTTTTTCTTTTTGACCGGAGGTGTCTTAATCTTCTACTCAGAACAGCCATACGCAGTTCATGTTCATAATCCCCCTCCATTGTTCTAAAGCAGAAAAGAGATTACCAGAGAGAAAGACTTACCCAGTGTACTGGAGCTGGCTCGCAAGGGAAGCTCAGAGACTCATAGGCACGCCAACATCTCAAATATTCATTTTGTCGGGGCAAAAGGTCATCGGAGTCGTATGGGTGCAGAAGTGTGGTTAGTGGTGTAGGGAAGGAAGAAATGTGTCTTCCATTTTTAGGGCTCGGGAAAAGAGGTTTCAAACAGAGGTAGAGACGCTAAGGGATGAAGAGATCCAGACGGGTATGTAAAAAGGAGATGAGTGGAGGAGACATTTCTATGGCGAAAGGGTTTGCTAGGGATTTTGGTAGGGGAAAAGGGGGAAGCTACTCAGAAGAGTAGAGAGAGCTCTGCAGATGTGACAGATTAAGGATGAACTGTGAAATACATGTGTGGCACTCGGGCCAACATTTGGTGGCTGAAGTTGAGGGACAAAGCCTTGAATTGACAATGTCTAACAAAGATTCAGTCAGGGCTATCCACAGATGTAGATCAATGCATTGATTCTTACTCTTTTGCAATTGTGCCCTCCTCAGCGTAATTGGAGCGCAAATACCGTCGATATCACTGTAGCTACTGTTACTTTAAGGTTTTACTTTCTTCTGGGACATTAAATGGTACCAGAGGAGTAGGAGATTTAAAAATAACACAACTGAAACAACCTGGTAAATGCTCACCGCCGAAGGATATCACGGGCATACAATATGGTAAGCGTTCACCACCAAATAATTCCACCTCAGTATCCAACGCATGTAACTCATTTTTAATAGAATTCACCAAAGATATATGGAGTTATGAAGATACTCCAATTCAAGAAAGATAAAATGATAAAAATGATTCCTGAATATTAGCCTTATGCGTAATGTGATCCCCGAACTTTATCTCAATGTGCAAGGGGGTTCCTGAACTCTTAATACATGTTCAATTTAGTCATTGCACTTTATGAAAATATTCAATATTATCCTTGGGCAAGAATTAACGTAAGGACAATATTGTACTAAATGTCCATGGACAACATTGACAAATAAAAAGTTGAGGGACCACAACGTACATTTGAGAAAAGCTCATGGACTACATTGAACAAATTAAAATTTTAGGTACCACATCGTACATTAGATCAAACTTCAAGGACAGCTAAGATTACTATCCTTTCAAAAAATAAAGTGAAATTGTCATTGTCCCTCGAAGAATCTTTAGAGAGGTTTACATAGACACAACTTAGAACAACCCTCCAGTTAAGCAAATCCCAAGATGCTGACCATTTATTTTTTCAAGATAAAGGACCAAAAACCCCAAGACAAAATTAAACAAGAATATTGACTCTAGAATCCAACCAAACCGAACCTGCTGAAAATCAATGGTTCCTATGGGGACTGATCCGTTTCTCGTTTTCAGCTTATTGGAATTGGTGAATATGGTTCGGTTCCCAGTTCTAGGCGTGAAATCGCCGCTTATGCACCCGGACTATATATATATAAAAGAAAAATCAGTGAATTTTTCTCATTTTCTTTTTGCCATTTACCCTGCAGTCCTACTTGTATCTCGCAGTCCTTGAAATAGAACACACATTAAGATGCTGTCATTTACCCTACAGTCTTTCTCATCCCCTTCGCGTGTGTCTCCGTTGAGATTAATGTGTCAAAATGATAATCAAGAGACGGAACCAACTGCTTGTGTGTGTGTGTGTGTGATGAATGTAAAGGCAGACTTGATTATTGATAAATTATTGTCTTTGGCTTGAGAAAAAGGAGTTTGTTCTTATTTTACTCTTATCTTAGGTTGATTTCTACGGATGGCGAGTATTATATCCTTTTACTCTATACCTTAGGTAGATTCCTATAAGTGGCGAGCATCCCATCCCTTTTAGTTCTCACTTGTATTACCTCCTATCTATGCTCTCTCTCCACGTCCAGAAATAAAACCAAAGAGATGCCCTCACCATTTTGTGACAGACAAAACACATCGTCCTATGCATCGTTTGTCCATGACAAAAACACCTCATCAACAACAGAGATCATCTAATTCCATAGCTCTTCTCGACGTATACAACTTTAGTTAATGGATCCACGACCAAAGCACCTTAGCTCTTGTCTCTATTTTTCACGGGGAAGGACCATGTAGAATCTGATTCATCAATGACCACAGGGCCGTCAATTTGATTCCACGTACTATTTTAGCTGGGCAGTTTGATCCCTATATTCCTCTTATCCTTACCAAAAGCTTCCTTTTTCGTGAACTTCGGTAAGATAATGCTCGAAGAAAGGGATATGACAGGGATCCTAACGACCCACATTATTTTATTGGATAAGTACGCTAAAAGTTCTATAACTTTTGCACGGTGTTCACTTGAGTACCATAACTTTCAAAACGTTTACTTAAGTGCCATGACTTTTAAAAATCGTTCACTTGAGTGCCATGGCTGCCGTCGGAAAAGTTGACGTGGACGTCGGAAAACTGTCGTGGTGCCGGCGAACCAATTTTCTTGAATATTTAATGCACGCGTGAAATTTTTCAATAATTTTTTTATTTTTGCATATTTTATTTTTCTGATTTGTTTAATTATTGAAAAAAAATTTAAAAAAAAGAGGCTGACCCCTTCAATTTTCGGTGGTGACCAGTCGGCCCTCCCTAGGCTAGAGAGGCCGCGACGAGGGCGTGAGGCCTTCACCCAGATTTGGCGAAGGCTTTGAGCCCTCGCCTGCGCTAGCCAAGGTCGCGACGGTCATCGGCCAAGGTCGTTGTGACCTCGCCGACCTAGGGCGAGCCGACCTTGGCCCTTGGGCCGACGCCGCCGGCCACCACCGAGAAACCCTTAGGTTCTCTCTCTTTTTTATTTGAAATTTTTATTTATTTTTTTGGCCGATTTTATTTTCTAATTTGAATAAAAAATTCAAAAATTCAAAAACTATTTAAAAATGGAAAGAAAATCCACGTGGCACTCAAAAAATCAATAAAATAATAGTGAAAATTTCACGTCAACTTTTCCGACAAAAGTAACACTAAGTTGAATGATTTTGGCCAAAATTGGCACTTACCTGAATGTTTTTGCTCCGATGTGGCACTCAAGTGAACGTTTTGATAGTTATGGCACTCAAGTGAACGTGGTACAAAAGTTATGACACTTGTACTGTACTTATCCCCATTTTATTACTAATACAAATTGACATAACTCGCCTTTCGTGACAATCCATTTTTCTAATTAGCGATATTTTATACTCATATATCCCAATCCATAGTGGGATTCCTTGCGATTATAAGGGAAAACATGAGACTTAAGAAACAATCTACCGGGGGACCATGGAGGTGTCCCTTTTCTTTTCGAATAACATATCACGATCTGAGAAAAGTAAAATCGACTAAAGTGGCAAAGGTCCACATATACATCCAATACATCGAGACAAGTTGCAGCTTTTACCGCTATTATGTGGCCGAAACAATTAATTCGATATGTTTAGTGGATGAATCTTAGTATATTTGATATTGATGAAGGAATCTAACAAAAGATATTAATATGTACTGTGTATATAAAGCAACGTCCCACGGTATTCATATCACATAGCTGAAGCGCACATACTATCACTATATCAGCTTTGATCACTGAGGATCGAACACAGAAAAGAGAAAAATACAATGTCTCTCCACGGGAAGGTGAAGATAGACGTGGAGATCGAGGCTCCCGCTGACAAGTTCCACGAACTCATCAGCTGCCGGCCGCATCACATCTCGAACATGTCCCCTGATAAGGTCCAGAGCGTCGAGCTGCACGACGGCGAGTGGGGCAAGGCAGGATCCGTCATCTGCTGGAGCTACAGGCACGGTACGTATTCGAATAGTACTGATGAAACGGGCTTTTTCTGATAGCTTAACCATTTTGCGTCCAATGCACTCTGAAGATGGAGAGGCTAAAGTCGCGAAGGAGTTGCTAGAAGCCATAGATAACGAGAAGAACTCGACCACAGTCAGAGTGATCAAAGGCGACCTGATGAAGCTGTACAAGAACTTTGTCTTCGTCATCCAGGCCACGTCTAAGGAGGCGGGAGCATCGTTCACTTGACGCTCGAGTATGAGAAGCAGAGCGAGGAGGTGACTGAGCCCGACTCGGTGCTCCAGTTACTCGTTCATCTCAGCAAGGACGTCGATCTTCACCTCATGGAACCGGCACAGGCTCAGGCCTAGTAGAAATTAAGGAACTGGTTTGCTGTCTCTGGTGAGTTCGATGCTATGTATGAGCATGTCCTACGATGTGTCTTTGCACTGAAAGGAATAAGTTGACAAAGGAATGGTCTTCAAATAGATCGTTAAATATCTCTACTGTTTCCATGTGTTTGTGGGACTTTCATTAATTGTTTAATTGATGATGTGCGTCATAAAATGATTTGATCAGCGATACAACATAAGCAATTATTCAACCACCGGTCATAGTGCAGTGACGGATGAACAAGACACAGTAAATTCTAGTAATATTAGTCTTAAGCAGCGTTCTAAGATCACCATAAGTATATATGCGAATCACAATATGATAGTAAAGGAATTTACGCACCTTGTTTGGATCCATCGTTATTGATGTGAAATATTGATGAATCAACACTTTAAAGCTTCTCCTCTATAACCCCCTTGAATCAGTGGCTTCAATGAGATCGTTCCTCACGTATGGTTCTTTAGACGATTCTTTATGTGAGCTTATTTATGCATTAGGATTCAAATGAGGAACTTGAACTCTATTTACTGATATTTTAACATGACCCTCTCATTACGGATAAGGTTTTACTCAGCCCACAATATGTTGCATTTTGGCCACTTCATTCCTAATCATTTTAATTGTGCTAATTACATCTTAAACTTTTTGGTAATTTGTCAATTTGGTCATTACGACTAATTTTGGTTAAAATTACTCACATTCCAGTCTTCCTATGTGACATGGTCATTGTTGATATGAATTTTTTTTGTATGTTTTTATTTTTCTTGTAAAAAAATATTAATATTTGTCCTTTTTTGTTATTAAGGATCGGATGAGGCCAGCCGACCCCAATCATCAGTTGTGGGTGAAACGTCCCCATCATCAGCTGGTGAGGCTAGCGACCCTCGCTGGCCACTGGGCGAGGGCTGCGAGCCCTTGCCAAAAGCTATGAGAGCTCATGGTCCTCACTCAGATCTAGACGAGGGCACGATGTCCTCACCAACTACATGCGAGAGTTGCAAGACCTTGCTAGCCATGGGCGAGGATTGTGGCCTCCTTTCCTAGCTGTGGGCAATGGCCGCAACCCCTCACCTTATGGTCGGTGAGGGTTTTGCGTCCCTACCCAATAGCTGGCAAGAGTCGCTGATGACAGACGGCCCTTAACAATTAAAAAACAGGAAAAGGTGAAAAAACTAAAAAAATTAAAAAATTTCACGTCAGCATCAATCGTGCCTTCTAGGATGGCCGTCATCCACATTAGCAATTTCTGGCTATAATTACCAGTAGGATTAAATTGGTAAATTAATAAAATGTTTAAGACTCGATACAATTAAAAAGTTTAGGACTGAATTGGCCAAAGTACAATAGATTTATGACTTTTTGGACAATCTTCCATCATCTTCTTCATCGTTTTGTCCGTGCTCAAAGAACCTCATTACTAACACAGATCATCTTTTTCTATAGCTCTCCTCAACAAATACAACTTTAGTAAATGGATCCACGACCAACGGACCCTCAGTTCTTGTCTCTATTTTATACGGAGAAGTACCATGTAGAATCTGATTCATCGTTGACCACACAGCCGTGAATTTGATCCATGTATTATTGCAATTGGACAGCTTGACCCTTAGGTTATCGTCTTATCCTTACCAAAAGCTTCCTTTTTTATGAACCTCGGTATATCCTTGAAATAAATAGCGAATAATGCTCGGAAAAAAAGGAGATGATAAAGATCGTAAGGAGACGTTTTGGTCCAAATAATTGCCATAGCTCACCTTTAGTGACAATGCATTTTCTAATTCCCGATATTTTACACACCTATATCCTGATCTAACTTGGGATTCCTTGTGATCATAAGGGAAAACAAATGAACGTATCATTTATAAGAATTAATGAATTTTGTTTCAAGTGCTTACCATGTCCCAAACACTTTTCTTTTCGAATAACATGTTTTTTTTTTGTAAGGTAAGTGTGTATTAACTTTTCAAATTGCTAGGTACAAGAGGGGCGCTGGACACAAAAACCATGAACCAGATATGGCACCAAGTGTGTCATAGGGGGTTCAACGGTGAAACCAGCTGCAAAACAAGCTAACAACCTAGGCTGCAAACCAGCAAACAGTAGCAGGAAGTGGCCAAACAGGCGGCCAAAATAGGACAGGACCGAAACGGTTTCAGGCTAAAGTCTCAAAGATCCTATGCGCTGAAATGTTTATTTTCTGAGAAAAGTGAAATCTGCTAAAGTCTCAAAGATCCTATGCACTTGGCTTCAGTGGTAGCTGCTCATTGGCACAGTCTACTACAACATCACACTTCTTCACAAAGTTTCTTAACCTTTCTTTTTCCAAGTGCAAAACGAGAGAACGGCTCAACTGCTGAAGGTCGAGTCTCAGATGGAGTAGAAATCACATGCTGAGAAGGTCGTATTTGATATCTTGCGTAGAAAATCCTATCTCTTCCCAAAAATCATATTGGGAGTAGGCCACCAATCAACCATCAGCTCTAATACTATTTGATGGGAGAGCACAGCAAAAGTCTAATACATTCGCCTAGGAAGATCGCCACGAGAAAATCCAAGTCCGAGCTCGTTAATATATCCAGTTGGACCCACTTTTACTCAAAAGCTTAGTTAATTAGCTATGGACCAACTTGAATACATCAACACCACATTAATTATACAATATGAGACTTCTCTTACACAATTCATGTTGAAAAATATGAGATATTTTGATGGGTGAGTGAATGAGAAATTGTTTCTCAAAGAACATTCTTGAGTTGGAAGTGGGAAGTGGAAGTTTGCTAGTCCCACATTGGAAAGGAGGAAGGTCTTGAAGTGCTTTATATGTGGTTACACTCATTTTGAGTGGTAATTATTGTAACAAGTACTATGCCTTGCGCGCACGCGCAGGGGTGCAAATCCCTGACCCTGATGGAGGCCTGACAAGTTGAAACTTGGGCGTGAATGCAAGACCGAAAAGTGGGCCTCGCGACAAGCCCATTTTACCTTCTGTTTTAATTTTTTCCAACTCAAGCCATTATAATATAACCGTTCTTAAGTTAATTACCGACATGTTAATGGTATTAACTAAGTAACGGCTATTATAATTCTGTGGTTACATAATTAATTACATAACGGCTCTAAACGGCATATTTACTTAGCCGTTATTATTTATTTCCGAAATGCCCCACTTAACCTATAAATAGGTGGCTTCCCATTCTATTTTAGATGGATTTTTAGAGATATGAGAGAGATCGAGGACAGAAAACAAGACCACGAAAATCTCTTCTCCCTCTTTTCAATTGTCTGCATCTGCATTGTTTTCGATAATGTTCACGTTGTGTTTAAGTTCGCCAAAAGCTTTGGAGTGCTGTGCTTGCCTCTATCGCTGCTTAACTGTTGTATCCTAGGAGACAGACGTTCAAAAAACCTCAAAGCACGTACTGGAGGGGACGAATCTGTTTTAAGGAAACTATGTCGGACACAGACCTCGATATTCTTTATTAATTCAATTACTTTCTATAATGTTGTATTTCCATTCAGATTCATCCTTCTAAAGGTTCAGATTCACTGCTTCTGACGGGTTCAGATTCAATGCTTCTGAAGGTGCTTCTAACGAGTTTAGATTTACTCCTTCTGAAGGTTCAGATTCACTCCTTCTGACAGGTTCAGATTCAGTGCATCTGAATGTGCTTTTGACGGATTCAGATTCACTCCTTCTAAAGGGTCAGATTTACTGCTTCTGACGATTCCTTCTAAAGGTGCTTTTGATGGGTTCAAATTCACTCCTTCTGAAGGTTCAGATTCACTGCTTCTGACGGGTTCAGATTCAATGCTTCTGAAGGTGTTTTTGGCGTGCTCAGATTCACTCCTTCTAAATGTTCAGATTCACTGCTTTTGACGGTTCCTTCGGAAGGGTCAGATTCACTGCTTCTGACGGTTTCTTCTAAAGGTTCAGATTCACTGCTTCTGACGGTTCCTTCTAAGGGTTCAGATTCACTGCTTCTGACAGGTTCAGATTCAGTGCTTCTGACCTGCTTCTGAAGGCTCAGATTTTGTGTTTCTGACTTGCTTCTGACCTGCTTCTGAAGGCTCAGATTTTGTGCTTCTGACTTGCTTCTGATCTGCTTCTGAAGGCTCAAATTTTGTGCTTCTGCCAATTTGTGTTTTCATGTTTGAAGCAGTTTGTTTACATTTATTATTGTCATTCGAATAGTAAGTATTCTCTAATTTTCATAAAACATAATTGTTATTTTTAACACTGTTATGTCCAACAATTCACACGTGCATTCTAATAGACAATTCATCAATGTTCCATGAGCTGTGGTTTGATGACCTCGGAACAAAGTGTCGATGAGATGCTAATTAGTCGGTGGTGTTATTCATGTATTAAGCATGTGTAAATATTTCATATTCCAACTGAACTGGAGTCACATGCTAATTCTAAGGGCTAGTAAGTAGTCGTATATCAACTGAACTGGAGTACACATACCACAGGTGATTGCGAAAGTGGGAAGGAGACACTGGAAGCCATCGATGACGAGACGAAGTCCATCACATTCAAAGATTTGGACGGAGCGAAGATGAATTTTTACAAGAGCCTGAAGGCAGGCTTCCAGTTCTCTTCAGAAGGCGAACACTGCATGGCGAAAGCAGTTCTAACGTATGAGAAGAAAACGCCAATGTTCTCGACCCGGATAAGTATCTCGAGTTCACGCGCTGTATGCTCATGGGTGTTGACGCCTACCTTCTCAAGGCATGAAAAATAAGCTTAAAAGTGGTAGGCCAATATGTTCGGCTTGTGATATACTACGTGTATTACAGTTCTAGGTGGCCTGAAAATAATGATGCTTCGGAAACATGAAAGGAAAAGCATGTTATGTTGCTTTCTAAGGCGCTGCATGATAACGCACCAGAACTAGAATTTTTTTACCATAAGTCAACCTGGTAGGGAAATTCATTTGGTGAAATCACTTCCGAAGCAAAAATGCATTTGGTAAAAAAAATTGATTTCTAGTAGGATTTTCTACTTGTGGTCGGATTTTCTACTTCTAGTTGGATTTTTTGCCAGCTTTGAGAAGTTAAAAAATTTTATTTCTCAGCTCTAGAATCACTTATTCGATCACACGAGTCTTGGCCGACCACAATCGCCATTCGTCGCCGATCACCAACTGCCTGCCACCGCCGGCCGCCGGCTTCCTGCCGCTGCCGCCGCCGTCGCCAAAAATTTTGTTAATAATATATCAAAAATATAAATTTTCAATAGTTACCAAACGAATTTCTTTAATCAAAAGTTAATCTGGAGTAGAAGTAGAAAAATCAACTTCTGCTTTTGAGAAGAAACAGAGAAATCAATTTCAGGTAAGAAGTTGAGAAGTTAGCAAGAAATATCACCATGCAGGGGCTAGGTGGGTAATAATTTTAGAGCTTTCAACAATGCATGGTATTGTGCTTTGTAGTAAATATAATGTAAGTATTACTTTGTGTGTCTACGTCCATCCATATTTGTTTACAGAAAAATTCTCATTGGGTGTGATGGTTTCATAATTTTTTTGTGGGCTGAAGTTTGCTTTCTGGTACGAGAAAGGAAAGACCAATACAAACCAATAAGTTCGAAAATTGAGGAGTCATGCAAATCTACCACTTTCTTATATCACTCTATTCAATTAGAAGAGATATGTATATATTCTTGGGACAATTTGATTGCTGATGAAGATAGAGCAGTAGTTTATAGTTTTTCGATACTTTGATGCGTGATGACGATCTTTGTCCTTAAGGTATTATTGGCCTCCACTATTGTTACTGTTGGGGTTTATAATAAATACGCATCCATGATATACACTAAAGCCGTAGAGAAATGAGTTTAGAGAAATAAGTTCAGCAATTACTCAACTGATCTCCTGAAATTTCACCTTTAATTTGTTAGCAAAGTTGTGTGAATTAAAAGAGAAGAAGAGAAGAAGAGAGAGTTACCAAGAAGTTATAGGCTAAGATTCGTGTTCGATGGTGGCCCATCATTATTTCTCTCGCGCTCCCCTTCTTTTGCCGACTTCAACATGTGAACATATCTTCAAGCAGGAGTCAGACTTATCGAAGAAGCAATTCAAGTTCAATATGGACTCCACAAATTGGCGCCTACTTCTTGGCCGCCAATAGAGAGGTGCCGAATCCCAACCGTGACTGATTAAGGATGGTGTTGTGACTGATTATGGATGAGCTGTGAAGTGCATGTGTGGCACTCCAGCCGACAAAGATCCATTCGGTTTTCCACATATGTGGCCCCTGGACTTAACCCAAAACTGTGCAATCTCGTCCCTCAACTTTTAATTTATTCAATATGATCTATGGACTTTTGGTACTTATTCAACTTAATACCCATATTTTACGAGAATATATAGTATTGTCACTAAGCTAGAATTAAGGAAAGAACAATATTGAATATTTTCATGTAGTTTAAGAACTAAATTGAACATGTGCCAAATGTCCAAGGACCACATTGATTAAATTAAAAGTCTAGGGATTACATTGCACAATGAATCAAACTTTAGGGACCGTTTAATTATTATTCTTTCAAGAAAATTAATTGAAATATCATTTTTCCTCAAAGAAACTTTAGAGAGGTTTACACAACTTAGAACAACCCTCCAGTTAGGCAAATCCCAAGTTTCTAACCATTTATTTTTCAAGACAACGACCAAACACCCCTAGACGAAACCTAACCAAAAATATTATCTCTGGACTGAAGTGATCTGGGAACTAAAACAACATACACTTTTTAATATTTCCCTAATGCCTGAAGCAAAACCAAAAAATATTATTTTCCCGGCGAGATATATTGATTGCAATTGAATATTATTCTTTGTCCATTCATTGATGCTTGCCTAATCATAGAAGGTGAATGCAGCGTGTAACTGATCAATTTTTGCGGAATTATCAGAAGGGGAGTCGGAGGTGCTGAAGAAGAAGCTCGAGTTAGATGACGCGAACAAAAGGTGAGCCTTCACGGCCTGGAAGGCGATGTCTTCAAACCGTAGAAGGTGTGTCGGGCGATCTGCAAGCTCATTCCGAAGAAAGAGCCGCCGTTTTGGCAACAGTGATTGTCGAGCACGAGAAGCTGACTTCTGGCGCTGTGGATGTGTTTACCACTGTCGCCAAAGACATGGATGCTCGTATGGATTCTGCAGCATGACAAAGAAAGGTGTTGAATTTGTCTCGGATTTGTTGCGGTGGACGACTTCATCAAGCCGGTGCTACAGGACGAAAAACCAAAAAAAAGGAAGGGCTCATGTATATATCAAAGTATATTATATTCTAGACCCACATGAAGAAAAGGACAAAAAAAAAAAAAGGAAGGGATTTTTCCTACTGCCCTTTTTCACGCCTGCAGTAGGGTAACAAAAAGAATTTTTTTTTCTCCTGGTACTGAGGCCGAGCCGCATAAAAGAAATCGTTGGTTTCTTTTTTAGTAGAGCCGAGCCGCACAACACAGAACCGAGACCAAAGCAGCACGAAAAGTAGAAAACCCCACGAAAAAAAAAGCACGACGCGAATGTGAGGGTTCAGTCGTGGTGGTGTTTTCTCGACTCTGTGATTTTGTGCTCCGTGAGTTTATTCTTTATTATATGTATCCAATTGAGTTGTTAATTTTGATATAATTTAGGTGCGAGAAACATAAGAGTATTGAGCGATTGTAATTCCAATTCTTCGATTATAGTAGATTGTTCCTGATAGCTCTCTCCGTGGATATAGGTACCGACACTCGGACCAAATCACGTTATATCTGATGTGCTTTATCGTTCCTCGTTATTTTCTCTGTTTTTTCGCATTGACGTATTTACAAGATCCTGGTTAATTTTCGCACACGTTAATATTACAACAATTGGTATCAGAGCCTGGGTTTAGATTTTTGGATTGTGATTTGAGATTTTTTTGCTTGTCTGGTTATTATTTGGAATTCTGTTGCTGCAATTATGTCTGGGGCGAAAGCTGAAATTGAGAAGTTTAACGGGAGGAACAACTTTGGGTTATGGAGCCTCAAGATGGAGCCACTATTGACAATTCAGGGTTTGGCAAAAGCATTGGATGGCAAGACTACGTTGCCCGAATAGATGAAAGATGCTGATAAGGATGCGTTGATGAAGAAATCTAGAAGTCTAATCTTGATGAATTTGTCGAATGAAATGTTAATAGAGGTAGGCGAGGAGAAGGATGCCGCAGCGTCGTGGGAAAAACTCCAGGCTCTCTATATAACGATAGGTTTGAACAATCGCTTGTACATGTTGAAGAAGATGTTCCAGTTCAGATATACTAAAGGTACGTCTATCAGAACCCACTTAGATGAATTTAATAAACTCGTGATGGATTTGAAGAATGTTGGCAAGACTCTTGAATATGAAGAGCAGGGCATGATGTTGTCGGCTTCTTTACCAGAGTCATGGGAACACTTTACTGATTCACTACTGCAGGGGCGTACTATGATTATCTCAGAAGAGGTAAAGTCCGCCTCGTTTTCTAAAGAGTGGTAGAGAAAATTGCAAGATGACAGTCTGGCTTAGGATATAGCGTGGGGACTAGTGATTCGGGGTAGAGAGCAACATCGAGGGTCCAGCAGTAGCAAAGGTGAAAACAGGTCTAAATCATGCAATAGAAAATCCAAGGGACTCGTGAAGTGCTTTGAATGTCACGAGGAGAGGCACATCAGGAGAGACTGTCCTAAGCTGAGAAATAGAGGTGATAAGCACAAGGCCACAAGCAGTGTGGCGAACATTGCTGAGGAGAGCACTAGTGATGTAGATGCTGTTTTATGTGTGACTACGGGTTCGTCAGGAGATGAATGGGTGCTAGATTCGGGGTGTTCTTATCATATGACGCCTCATAAGAACTGATTTACTACCTATCAGATTGCAGATAGTGGTAGAGTTCTATTGGGGAATAACGTAACTTGCAAGGTTGTGGGGATAGGGGCTGTTCGGATTCAGATGCACGATGATGTGATTCAAACATTGACAGACGTGAGGTATGTATCGAGCTCATGAAGAACCTTATTTCTCTGGGGATACTCGATGATATCGGGTGTAAGTACACTGTTGAAGGTGGAGTACTGAAAATCTCTCGAGGTGCCATGATAGTGATGAAAGGGAAGAAAGTGAGTTGTCTCTATCATCTACTGAGAGAGACCGTGACAGGAGCTGCTGCAGTTTCATCATATGAGTCAGATTCTGATTTAACTCATTTATGGCATATGCGTTTAGGGCCATGAGTGAGGCAGGTATGATAATGCAGAGTGATAGGGGTTGTTAAAGGATCAGAAGACAAGTAAGTTAGACTTATGTGAGCACTGTATCTTTGGGAAGCAGCGCTGGATTAAGTTTACTATAGGTATTCATTCGAGCAAGCAACCAGTGGGATATATTCATTCAGATGTTTGGGGGCCCGTCTTCGGTTCATTCGAAAGGAGGTGCCCGTTATATGCGAACCTTTATCGATGCTTATTCCATGAAGGTATGGGTATACTTTCGTAAATACAAATATGATGTGTTTGATCGGTTCAAGAAACTTAAGGCATTGATTGAGAAGCAGTCAAATAAACAGATCAAGTGCTTAAGAACCGATAATGGCATGGAGTTCTGTGGTAAAGATTTTATCGAGTTCTGCGAGAGAGAAGGGATTGTGAGACACCGCACAATACCTGAGACACCACAGTAGAACGGCGTGGCAGAACGGAAGAATAGAACTTTACTTGAGTGGGCTCAGAGCATGTTATCGCATGTTGGGATAGGCAAGGAATTTTGGGCCGAATCAGTAAACATGGCATGTTCCTTGATTAATCGATTTCCATCATCTGCTATTGAGTGGAAGACTCCATATGAAGTATGGTAGAGAAAAATTGTTGATTACTCCGGATTACGAGTATTTAGATGTTCTATGTATGCTCATACTAGTGATGGTAAGCTTGAGCTGAGGTCGAAGAAGTGCATATTTCTAGGTTATGCACATGGGGTGAGAGGCTACAGGCTATGGTGCACCGATCCTAGATCACCCGATTTTCTAATCAACAGAGACGTGATCTTCGACGAGACCGCAATGCTTCGACAAAGGAGTTCTAAGACACGACCAGCAGAATAGATAGATCATGGTGTCAGTAGTGAGGTGGAGCTTCAAGTGGAGACTCCAAAGACCTCCGAGGTAACAGAGGTTGAGACTCTAGATGATGCTGTTGTTCCTGAAGTCGGTGATAGTGAACAACTAGTACAGCCGCAGCACACTCTAGCTGAGGGCAGACAACGAAGGCAGATAAAACCACCGGTACGTTATGGTTATACAGATATTGCTTATGCTTTGACTGTAGGTGACGAGGTGGAGACAGATAAGCCTTCGTCTTACTCTGAGGCGATGGCTAGCTCTGAATCATCACAGTGGCTAGGGGTTATGAGTGAAAAGATGGAATCACTCCATCGGAATCAGACATGTGAGTTGGTTAAAGTACCCAAGAGTCAGAAGATTGTTGGAAGTAAATGGATCTACAAATAGAAAGATGGCATTCCTGGTGTCGAGGCAACAAGGTATAAGGAGAGACTCGTGGCGAAGGGGTTTACACGGAGGGAGGGCATTGACTATAACGAGGTGTTCTCTCCTGTGGTAAGGCATACTTCTATTCGTATTTTACTTGCTTTAGTTGCTGCACAGGATCTTGAGTTGGAGCAGCTTGATGTGAAAACTATTTTTCTTCATGGTGAGTTGTAGGAATTGATTTACATGAGGCAGCCAGAGGGATTTGCTATTCCGGGTAAGGAAGATCATGTTTGCTTATTAAAGAAATCTTTATGTGGGTTGAAACAGTCTCCTAGGCAATGGTATAAGCGCTTTGATGCTTTCATGGCTAGTCAGGACTATTCTAAGAGTCAAATAGATAGTTGTGTTTATTTTAGAAGACTAGATGATGGGTCTTTGATATATCTGCTGTTATATGTGGACGATATGTTAGTAGCAGCAAAAAATATGTTTGATATTGATGTGTTGAAAAGGCAGTTGAGTACTGAGTTTGAGATGAAAGATTCAGGTGCTGCAAAGAAAATATTAGGTATGGATATTTTACGTGACAAGAATGCAGGATTATTACGTCTATCTCAAAAGAAATATATTGAGAAGATTGTAACACGTTTTAATATGCAGTCATCATTAGTGAAGTACTTTAAACTTTCAGTTAAGTTATCACTGCGGACTGAGGAGGATGAGGAGCATATGTCACGTGTTCCATATTCTAGTACAGTGGGTAGCATTATGTATGCTATAATATGCACTAGGCATAATATTTCCCAAGCTGTTAATGTAGTTAGCCATTTTATGAAGCGTCATAGAAAAACCCATTGGGAAGCTATGAAATGGATCCTCAAATATTTGAAGGGGACATCAGACGTTGGTATAGTATACCGGAGGAACAGTAATGGCAGTGAGACTACAGGTTTTGTGGATTCTGATAATGCAGATGACTTGGATAAGTGTAGGTCTTTTAGCAGGGTACTTGTTTAAGCTTGTAGGTGGTGCAGTTAGTTGGAATGCGTCCTTATAGGACCACGTTGCCTTGTCATCGACTGAAGCAGAGTACATGGCACTGACCTTTGTAGCGAAAGAGGCGATATGGTTACAAAGTTTGCTCTTAGACCTTGGGTTAGATCAGAAAAGTGTAGATGTACACTGTGATAATCAATTTGCGATATTTATGGTGTATAATCCGGTTTATCACGAGCGGAAGAAACATATCAATATCAGGTACCACTTTATCTGAGATGTCTTAGCAAATGATATGATTATTGTGAAAAAGATAGTGACAGCGGAGAACCCGGCGGACATGATGACTAAGTCTGTTTCTTTGGCGAAACTCAAGCTCTGCTTGAGAACTATTAGCGTCTGTGGAGAGTGATCGCCTTTCAGGGTGATGGAAGAGCAGCATGGTTAATGAGCACTATGAGTTGGCTTTAAATCTCGAGCCAAGGTGGAGAATTGTTGAATTTGTCTCGGATTTGCTGCAGTGGACGACTTCATCAAGTCGGTGCTACAGGACGAAAAACAAAAAAAGGAAGGGCGGTTAGAGTTCGGGATACCGTGACTTGTTTAAATTAATCATCGAACGAGTAATTACGGGAAAACGGAGAGATGCTCTCACCAATTATCGACGGTCAAAGCGCATCATCTTATTCATCGTTTGTCCATGACCAAAGCACCTCATTAGCAACAGAGATCACCTTATCCCTTAGTTCTCCTCGACAAGTACAACTTCAGTCAATGGATCCACGACCAAAGCATCTCAGTTCTTGTCTCTATTTTTCACGGGGAAGGACCATGTAGAATCTGATTCATCAGTGACCACACGGCCGTGAATTTGATTCCATGTGCTATTGCAGCTGGGCAATTTGATCCTTAGATTATTCCTCTTATCCTTACCAAAAGCTTCCTTTTTTGCGGACATGGGTATATCCTCATATTATTTTGAGGATAATGCTCGGAAAAAGGGATATGATAGGGACTGTAACAACCCACATTTTGTTCTTATACAAATTTCCGTAACTCGCCTTTAGTGGCAATGCATTTTGTATTTTACACTCCCATATCAAAGTGGGATTCTTTAAGATAATAAGGGAAAACGTAAGACTCGAGAAACAATCTACCGGGGGACCAATGAATATGTCGTCCTATTCAATAAGTTTATTGGATGAATCTCGGTATACTTAATATTAACAAAGGAATCGAACAAAGATATTAATCTGTAATGTTGTATATAAAGCGACGTCTCAAGGTATTCATGTCGCACAGTTGAAGTGCACAAAGCATCACTATATCAGCTAAAGAATGACTGTCCACGGGAAGGTGGAGATAGAAGTGGAGATCAAAGCTCCGGCTGACAAGTTCCACAATGTCATCAGCTGCCGGCCCCACCACATCTCCAACATGTCCGCCGGTACGATCCGTGGCGTCGATCTGCACGAGGGCGACTGGGGCAAGGCAGGATCCATCATCTGCTGGAGCTACATGCACGGTACATATTCAAATGGTACCAATGAAAGGGGCTTTGTTTTGTAACTTAACTCTCTGCGCCCAATGAACTCTGCAGATGGAGAGACTAAGGTCGCAAAGGAGGTGATAGAAGCCATAGATAACGATAATAACTCGACGAGATTCCGAGTGATCGAAGGCGACCTGTTGAAGCTGTACAAGAACTTTATCTTCGTCGTCCAGGCCACAAACAAGGAAGGAGGAGGGTGCATCGTCCGCTGGACGCTTGAGTACGAGAAGCTGAGCGAGGAAGTGACTGCGCCCTACTCGCTGCTCCAGTTAGGTGTCCATGTCAGCAAGGACATCGATCTTCACCTCATGGAACAGGCTCAGTGTCAGGCTCAGGCCTAGCAGAAACTAAGGAACTGGACGTTTATGTATATGCACTGGTTTGCTGTCTCTGGTGAGCTCGACGCTATGGTTGTCTGAATGTTTCACGATGTGTCTGTGTACTGAAAGGAATAAGCTGAGAAAGGAATGGTCTTCAAGTAGTTCGTTAAATATCTCTACCGTTTCCATGTGTTTGTGGGACTTTCATTAATTGTTCAAGTGATGATGTGCGTCGCAAAATGATTTGTTCAGCGATGCTACATAAGCAATTATTCAAACTCCGGTCATAGTCTCATGGAACGGTGATTGGTGAACATGACATAGTAATTTCTGGTAATATGAACTCTGTCCGGCTAAAGGGGTTTAAGAACTCATCTCACTTTCTGAATAGGGGTTTGTATAAAACTTTTCACGCCAACATAATTGACTGGGACGACGACGAACGGCCAACAAAGCACAAGCAGTTTGAAAAATCGTTCCACACGGAAATCATTTTGATTAAAACAAATGCACACTAATGTGCATGTGTCTAATACATTTCTGAAAAGATTCGCGAAATTAAGGTGGTTCGGAGCCTGAATCCTTTGCCTCTCGTCCTCCTCCTCTTCCTCCTTAAGCTGGTAGCGTAATCCATCGGAAGAGCTTCGCGAGCTTGGGGGGTAACAGAATATAGGGCCATTGCATGGCAAGTCACCCTGTGGATAGAATCATAAGAATTTGATGACTAGCTTGTAATTTTACACGCAGCTTTTCCTGAGCAAATTCACGGACGTATTGAAAAATTATCTCAATTCCACCCTTATTTGTCCTTTCATCGATGGAGTTTTTTTCCAATTTAATATTAAAAAAAATTTATTTACAAAATTAGTTACTGTACAACAATATTTACGAATTTAGGTCTCGCGCGCTGGATATACCAGCGCGCGAGACCCGCGACGGTCGCGCGATGGAAATACCAGTGCGTGACCATTCGCGCGCTGGTATTTCCAGCGCGCGAACCTTTGCGTGCTGGTAATACCAGCACGCAAAGGGGGAAGTGCATCTCGCGCACTGGTATTTCCAGCGCGCGAACCTTTGCGTGTTGGTAATACCAGCACGCAAAGGGGGAAGTGCATGTGCGCTGGACCAATTTTTTTTTTTTTAGTTATTTTATATTTTAAATTTCTTTTACATAATTTTATTATTTTATATTTTCAGGACTAAATTTTTTTGGAGTCTGCAAGGCTAATACGTATTTGACAACCCGAAAAAAATTATATATTTTTTTCATTTTTTTTTAGTTTTTCAATTATTTTATATTTTAAAATTTCGCGGATTCGACAATCCAATATGAAAAACGGTAGAACGAATATATTTTCGACAACATTTATTTCGTATAGTTGGTTATTTTATATTTTCAAGACCAAAATGCTGTGCACAACGGTTATTTCGTTTGGCAGTCGAATTGTCGCACAACGCACTTGCTTTTATTTACAAACGCTGCACTTCCCAGCGCACGACCATCGCGCGCTGGCCGCACCATTGCGCGGGTCTCGCGCGCTGCTACTACTGTTGCGCGAGACCCAAATTTGTAAATTTTTTTAAACAGTAACTAGTTTTGTAAATATTTTTAAACAAATTTGGGTCTCGCGCGACAGTAGTAGCAGCGCGCGAGACCCGCGCGATGGTGCGGCCAACGGTCGCGCGCTGGGCAATGCAGCGTTTGTAAATAAAAGCTAGTGCGTTGTGCGGCAATTCGACTGCCATACGAAATAACCGTTGTGCACAGCATTTTGGTCTTGAAAAATATAAAATAACCAACGATACGAAATAAATGTTGTCGAAAATATATTCGTCCTACCGTTTTTCATATTGGGTTGTCGAATCCGCGAAATTTTAAAATATAAAATAATTTAAAAACTAAAAAAAATGAAAAAAAAATATAATTTTTTAAAATATAAAATAACTAAAAAAACAAAAAAAAAATTGGGAAGTGCATGCGCGCTGGTACTTTTCCCTTTGCGCGCTGGTATTACCAGGGCGCAAAGGGTCGCGCATTGGTTTTTCCAGCTCGCGACCGTCGCGGGTCTCGCGCGCTAGTATATCCAGCGCGCGAGACCTAAATTCGTAAATATTTTCGTACGGTAACTAATTTTGTAAATATTTTTTTTAATATTAAATTGGAAAAAAACCCTCATCGATGCTTGCCTAACCATAGAGTGTTGATGCAGCGTGAACTGATTAGTTTTTGCGAAATTATCCGAAGGGAATTCGGAGGTGTTCAAGGAGAAGGTGGAGCCAGACGATGTCTTCAAAACTACAGGAAGGTGTGTCGGGCGATCAGCAAGCTCTCTCGGAATAAAGAACGGCAACTTGGCAACAGTGAAGAACGAGTACGAGAAACCGACTCCGATGCTCTGGCGGTGATGATAAGTGTTAGCGTGTGAAGCCAAAATATATCATTAAGGCTGCGTTTGGTTGCCCGGATTTTTAGTCAGGATAGGATTGGATATGATAGGATATGAAATCCAATGATTTTGTCATATCCTATCATGTGTTTGGTGAATCGCAATAATAGAGCCGGATATGTTCATATCATATCAAATTAATTATTTTGTATATACGATATATCAATGTAAAATGAATTTGAAAAAGCACAAGAGAAAAATATAAGAATCTCTTGTAATTTACTAATGAATCTAGTAAAAGAAAGAAAATATAAACATTCAACTTTTGCTGAAAAATTTTGCCTTTTTCACGACATTCGTTAAACCTCAATATGAAACACCAGGTTATGGAGGAGAAAAAATGTTTGACTCTATTTCTGTTTTCTTAGACTTTTGATATGAACCAGAAAGCTAAGAAGAAGAGTAAGTTTCAACTATCTCGTTATTTCGTAAAGTTTTATAATAAACTATAAAGTTACAAAATAATCATGAAACTTCCACATGAACTAGAGTTAGAGAGACGGAGACGCTATTTTTTTAGAAATTTCATTACTCATTCTCTTCAAGAATTGGAGAAATCATTTTATTTACTTAAAATCTAGTTTCTTCTACTTCATTTTTATTATTTTTTAATTATAAATATTTTATTATTATTATTTTGACTCCCTTCCATAATTTCTTAATAAAATTTTTCATTAAATAACAAATTGTACTATTATACTTAAAATATTTAATGATATAGATACTAAGTGTGTGTGTGTGTGTACATATACAAACTATATAGTATAATGAAGAAAGAAATCAAATTATAAATATGATTTATAGAAAATGAAAATAAAAATAAAAATATTTTTTTTGTTTTGATTTTTCTTTCTAACATTAGAATTCAAATTTATTTAAAAATAATTACTATTTTAATTTTATTATGTAAGAATTTTGTTATTCAGAAAAATAGTTTTTATACCATAAACAAAAGAAATCATATCCACATTTATCTTACCTCCCCCATAGGATAATTATATCCAGACTATATCTCCATTATATCCTGCTATATCCTATCCTGAGTAGGAACCAAATACAGGATATGATAAATTTTATCCTATCCTGACTTATATCCTAACTGTCAAACGTAGCCTAAGGGTTTTTTTGTCTTTTGTCATTTCTTTCGCTTCTAGTTTAAAAGCTATACCTTTTATATAAGATATGTAAATGAAGTAGCCGTCAGATGAGAGCAAATAGAAACGCAAAGTAGAAATATAGAGAAAAAGAAGAAGAGAGGCCGTGATGGCGTTCTTGAGAGTTTTCGATTTCTTTTTTGCCCCGCTCTTGTGACAAGATCATTAATTGTATTCATACTTTTCTCGAAAACTAATAGATTCGCAGAGTGCCTCTACTCGGAGACATAGCCCAGATTTGAATGAACTTCGATAACAAATTATTTGGTGTGTTCTTTTGATTTTATTCTTTTATTATTATATTCTGCTAGTCCGTATTGTTTGTTTGGGTTATTTTTCTGGAATTGGGGTACGATTCCTATCAACAAGTACATATATAGATATGTTTACCAATGTCACCAAAGACATTGATGCTTACATGAATGCTGCAGCATGAAAAGAGAAGGGGAGAAAAAGAATGAAGGTAGGATCTATATATCTTTTTTTGGGCTTCTATGAGGCGATCTGTGCTTTTTTATAGGTATAGACAAAATATTATAAGGTCGTGATAGTTAATCACTGTTCAGGCAATCACTGTTCAGGCAAATGATTATGTTTCGGACATGATCATACACCAAAATTACCGGGATACCGTGACTCATTTAATCATCGATGAGTACTTCAGGAAAAAAAAAAAATGCTCTCACCAAATTTTGCGACAGTAAAATACATCATCTTATTAAAAAATTATCCAAAAAATCCTACACTTATTACACTTTGTTCACTTCAATGCTAAATATTTTAATTGTGCCAACTGAGTCCTAAATCTTTTGATAATTTATCAATTTAGTCATTCCGATTGACCAAAAATTGCTCACGTGGATGCCAACATTCCTATGGGATACTGTCGACGCTGGTATAAGTTCTTTTTTGAATTTTGTATTTTTATTTACGAAAATTGTATTAATATTTTTCCTTTTTTGTTGTCAAGGACCAACTACCGTTGGCCACCGGCCGAAACCCAACGACCCCTACTGTTGGCTGTGGACGAGATCGTGATGGCCGCTACGCAAGGCCAACAAGACCTTGCCAGCTTCCCATTAGCTACTAGCAAGGCTCGCAACCTTCGCTGGCCAGTGGGCGAGGGCTGCCCACCCTTGCCAGCGGTTGTGAGGGCTCATGTCTCTCGCTAAGATCTGGGTGAGGGCAGGGAGACCTTGCTGGCCATGGGCGAGGATTGTGATCTCCTTGCCCAGCCGTGAGTGAGGGCTGTTAGCCCTCGCCTTGTGGCTAACGAGGGTTTCGCGACCCTAATTGATGGCCCTTAACAATTAAAAAAATAGAAAAAAGGTAAAATTTTAAATTAAAAAATTTAAAAAAAGTTCACATCAGCATTGATCATACTACGTACAATGGTTATCATCCACGTCAGCAATTTCTAGCCAAAATTGGCATCAAGGATTAAATTGGCAAATTGATAAAAAAATTTATGACTCAATTGACACAATTAAAAAGTGTGCGATTGAATTGATCAGAGTGCAATAAATATTGGACTTTTTGGACAATCCTCCATCATCTTCTTCATCGTTTGTCCGTGATCAAAGCACCTCATCACTAACCCAGATCATCTTATTCTATAGCTCTCCTGGACAAATACAACTTTAGTAAATGGATCCACGACCAACGCACTCTCAGTTTTTGTCTCTATTTTTCACGGGGAAGGACCATGTAGAATCTGATTCATCAGTGACCACACGGCCTTGAGTTTTGATCCATGTATTATTGTAATTGGCCAATTTGATCCATAGATTGTTCCTCTTATCCTTAACAAAAGCTTCATTTATTATTATTATTATTATTATTTTTGAACCGGAGAATATCCTCAAAATATAATGCTCGAAAAAAGGGATATAATGGAAATAGTAACCCACATTTTGTTGCCAATACAAATTGCCATAACTCGATTTTAGCGACAATGCGTTTTCTAATTCTCGATAATTAGGCTGCATATGGTAGCGTTTCTGTTCCTAGGAGCATTTTTTGAACAAAAATATTTTTTTTGTGTTTTTGTTCAAAACTACGATTTTTGGGGAAAAAACGCGTTTGGTAAGTAAAAAAAAAATACTTTTTTCAGTTACCGGCCGGCGGCGGCGATCATGGCCGAGGACCGGCTGCGGCGGCCAACAACCGGCTGCAGCGACCGCGACCGGCAGCGACGGCGGTGGTGGCGGGCGACGGTTGACCGGCGGTGGCGGCGGAGGCCACGATGGCGGCGGCGACCGGCGGCGGCAGTAGCAGGCGACCGACAACCGGCGACGGGCGTCCAGCGACCGCAACCAAGGATAGGCGTCCGGCAACAGCGGTCGGCGACCGGCGGAGGCGGCCGGTTTTTAGCGAGGTAGCAGGTGGTAGCCGCGTCGGCGACGATGGATGGTGGTTTCAAAAGTGTTCCAAAAATCTATAAGCAAGTTTTTTTTGTTCCTTCAAAAGTGTTCCCTGGCAGAAAAGTGTTCCGCAGAACACTTTCGGAATATTTTTGAACCATACGCGTTTCTGTTCCAAAAGTGTTCCCGGAACACTTTTGGAACAGAAACACTTTTCCTGGCTACCATCCATACGCAGCCTTAAGTGTCATTTATCCCAATCTAAAGTGGGATTCCTTGTGATCATAAGGGAAAACAGATGGATGTATCATTCATACAAACGAATTTCGTTTCGAATGCTTACCATGTCACAACACTTTTCTCATCGAATAACATGTCATGTGCTGACAAAAGTAAAATTAACTAAAGTCTCGAAGATCCTAAGCACTCCATAGGCAGCTGCTCATTCTGAACAGTCCGGCTAGTGGCTACGACAGGTAGTTCTCAACACAGCCTCTCAACCAGTTCATTTTCCAAGAGGAGGAGGAGAGAACATGACTCGATTGGTGATGGTCTATGAGATCTTCCGGAGAAAGCCCTACCTCTTCCCAAAAATCGGCCCTGAAATGGATGAGGACGTAAAGTTGCTCACCGGTGATTGGGAGTCTGTGGGGCTCAGTAAGGCTATGGACATATGTCGCCTTGCTGCTAGGTACGGTATTTCTTCTGTCTTGTGATTGAGAGTGCCATCGCTACTCGATTTCTTCTATTTCCCGTCAAATTTGTCGTTAAGTCGTCATCGGTCACTAGTTGAACAATTGTGGCCAACATGGAAATTGGAAGGTCAATGTCAAGCTCGAACTTTTAGCTAGGGGAAAATCTTGGACGCGTTCTTTCGACGTATAGTCTCAGCTGACTCCCGATATAAAAGTCACAGTCCGGTTGCGCTAACGTGGACGTTGGCAGGCGATCCGTTATTTTGATATTTTTTTAAAATTTTTAATTTTAATTTTCTTGCTTCTTTTTTCCTTCCCTCTTTTTCCTCGGGTCGATCGCTGGCAACCGGCTAGAGAAGTTGCGATAAGTTTAGGACTTTTTTGGTAATTTTTTTCTCGGCTGACGACATAAATTGTCTTTGTGTCCAACGCGCTGTGGCCATAGGATCCGGCTCATCTGCCTTAAAGGCAGAGGAGCCTTAAAATCCCCACCGCCCCTCCCCCCTTTTTATAGGGGGGAAATGTTTTTGGGCGGTGGGGATTTGTCTGCCTTACAAAAAGTAAGGCAGACGATCCAGACGCGTGGCCATAATGCCACCTGAGGCTGCTGTCCCTATTCATGCCGGTGTCACATATAGGAGACCGTCCACCGTCCCCGATTAGATACAACATTTCTTTTCTTATGAGTGCTTATGGCAAGGTTTCCTGTTACATCCCTCTTTGAATCTTTGGTAGTAATTGTTCTGTTCACTATATTTCACATGAACGCGCGAAACTAAAACCTCGAATCGCCAATTCAAGACTTGTAAATTTTGTGTGTTAGTAAGTTCACATAATTTGGATCATCCACCGAGACTTTCATTAAAATCCCCTAATCTTCTTTCATGAAATTTGCCAGTTGCAGTCACAGCACATCATGGGAAGTTGCACATTTTATAGATATATTGTGTGGCGGAAACAATTAATTCATGCATCTATTGATATGGGGGGGAGTCAATAGTTTTCAGCTCTCTTTAATTCATCCAGACTTCTGACACATTATTAAAGGGTGGAGCCTTGGAGGTGTGAATAGTTAATGAGGAGCTGTGAAATGCTGTGGCCAATGTAGGGTGGCTGAGCAAAAAATCCTCGAATTTGACGTGTCCAACGAAGATTTCAATTGCGTAAGCTCCACCGGGATTGCCTTTGATAATCATGGCACTGATTGCTCCCTGGACAAGGCATCTTCCGAGTGGGCCAGGTTCATTTAATAACTCACTCCCTTGAGATTTGTCTTTAATTCCAAGGGCATCATTACTTACATAGGTATTCAAGATTAAAATTTTATCCATGGGTGGACATACTTTTTTGACAGTTTGATAGTATTGCCAATTATTTTTAATTAAATGTGTCAAAAAAGCACGCGCCGGCCTAGCCCGACCCAACCCGGCCCAGAAATATCCCTCATTTTCGGGTCTTTTGGGCTGGCCCTGATACTGTTCATCGACCTGATTTCGTTTTTTTTTCACCCACGTTTTCTTTTTAATTTAATTTATTTTTATTTTTTATTTTGTATTCTTTTATCCGACAAGCTTGTCAAGTGATTTTTAATTCAAAAAAATAAAAAATAATAATCTGACCCAGCTCGGTCCGGCCCGAAAAGTTGGGTCTTATGTAATTCAAACCAGGTCGGACCAAAGCTGGTACTCCTTAGTTTCAGGCCGGGCCGGTACCCCCTATTTTTAACCATAGATTTACACATCATTATCGCGTGTTTTGCATAAAGTACTCATTAATTAAAAAATCGTGAGGTCAGAAATAATGACATTACTGTCAGACTGTCTCGATAACAGTTCCCTCCTCTCCATAATCTTCCTCTTGATTGGCAAAAAGACAAAAAAAAAAGGAACCTTTGCTTCATTTTATATGTTTTGCGATAATTATTCCAATATCTCATGAAAATTAGCCGTATGTTTTACACATATGTAAGGTCATATTATTCCTGAGCATCATTTAGTAGTTTGTAGAAATTTTCTCTGAAAGACTCCAAATTACTTGACACCTGATTCATTAGAAGCTAGACATCAATTGAAAACTTACACACTACAGCTTTCCAAATAATATGAGGGAGTGTTCAGGAAATAATTTTATTTTGTATAATCCTAAAATGTAAAGAACTAGTGGTATAGGGAAAAAAATCTAGAACTGTTGTACTAAGATTATTAAGTCACAAATCTGCAAAACAAGTTAAATATCCTTTGTGAGCTATTCTGTGGAAGGGAGCTACTACCCTAATAGTCTGATAGTACTGTCATTATTTCTGACCCCATAATTTTTCAATTAATGAGTGCCTTATGGAAAACACGCGGAGATGATGTATGGATCTACCGGTCAGAAATAACTAATAGTACTATAGACCATCAGAGAACCATTTCCCTTTGTGAAATACATCATCTTTCTAAAAATGAGAAAAAAAGAAAAGAAAATTCTCAACCATGATACATATGATTGAAAAGAATGAGTTTCAATTTTATTTACAACAGTCTCCATTATACAATTTGCTAACAAATATTATTTATCTGTGGGCAATGTTTGGGCCATCTAGCATGTTTGCTCCAGATCCAGCCCTGTCTTATTTGCAATACGCGGGGTTTAAACCCGAACATGGAACTATGATTCTCATACACTCCCCCAAAGTAAAGCAACTAAGGCTGCGTATGGTAGCGTTTCTGTTTCTGGGAGCATTTTTTGAACAAAAACATATTTTTGTGTTTCTGTTTAAAACTACGACTTTTGAGGAAAAAACGCGTTTGGTAAGTTAAAAAAAAATACTTTTTTCGATTGCCAGCCGGCGGCGGCGACCGCGGCCAACGACCGGCGGCGACTACCTCGGTCGACGACCAGCTGCGGCGGCCAACGACCGACTGCGGCGACCGCGACTGTCGGCGGCCGGCGACCGACGGCGGCGACCGCGGCCGATGACCGACGGCGGCTGACGATCGGCGACCGCGGCCGACGACCGGCGACCGCGGCCAACGACCGGTGACGGGCATCCGACAACCGCAACCGGCGACAGGCGTCCGGCGACAGGCGTCCGGCGACAGGCGTCCGGCGACAGGCGTCCGGCGGAGGCGGCCGGCTTTTAGCAAGGGAGGAGGTGGTAGCCGCGTCGGCGACGATGAATGGTAGTTTCAAAAGTGTTCCAAAAATTCAGAAGCAAGTTTTTTTTTTGTTCCTTCAAAAGTGTTCCCTGGCACAAAAGTGTTCCGCGGAACACTTTCGGAATATTTTTGAACCATACGCGTTTCTGTTCCAAATGTGTTCTTGGAACACTTTTGGAACAGAAACATTTTCCTTGGCTACCATCGCAGCCTAATAGTTTCAAAATCACGCGCACTTGAAGTGTACAAAGCACGCGGGGACAATGAATCATTAACTCTTCGTTGATCGAGTAGTGCTAAAACGTAAGGACATTGATTCAAACTTGTCTACTAAATTAATATATTGAATAATGCGTAATTTTAGGGGCAATAGCATAAATCATCCATGAACTTTAGTTTGATAAGTAATATTGTTCTTGAACTTTTAATATATTTAATATGCTTCCTGAATTATTGGTAAATGTTCAATATACTCCACATACTACGTAAAAATGTCTAAAAATTTGGGGACCCCATTGAATATTATGCCAAATGTTAGGGACCGCATTGAATAATTCAAAAGTTTAAGGATGATATTGCGTATTGGACTAAAGTTCAAGAACCATATTGAACAAATTAATGTTTATGGACGACGTTACACAGTACGAAAAAATTCAATGATCGTTTGTGCCATTTTTCCGTAATTATATTAGTAAGTAATCGACTTATTTAAGCATCCAAGATGATTTTATTGTTCTATTTAACAAATTTGATGATGCATATTGATATATTTAATGTTGACAGTGGAAGTGATATGTTCTCCCACTAGCGCAGTCCCATTAGTCCTCCCATTTTTTTCTTCTTTCTATTATTTTATCTTTGAGGTAACAAATAAGTATGTCTCCCTTGTGGGCCTGCCCAGTGAGTCTACGACATGTGGAATACATTTCAATTTATTTTCCATCTTTTCTGTGCACCAGCTATCTTCGACTTGCCTCGAGATTTTCAAGCCAGTTCACGTCCTTGGGGGGATTTGGTTTATGATGGGAGAGAATGCATGTTGATTTCACTAATGCATGAGAAAACGTAATTCAAAAATATGCTTTAAGGGTGATAAATTTATCTTGAGTAGTCTTGACTCTATCTCATCCCCAAGGGCCAAAGCTAGCCTAAAAGATGAGATATGCCCTCACACTTAAAAATTGATCATCAGTCTCTTCCACAATCAATAAAAGACAATCCCAATAATCTCTCTCTCTCACACATCCGGCCTTGAGTCAGAGGAGCGATCCGTATCTCTTTTGTAGACTGTTAGGTCCAAACTTGTAAGTAATTTCGGTTGTTATGTCCAGACTTGTTATTAATTTTGGCTTTGATACCGTTTATTGAAGCACGCAACAGAAGCCTGATACATCTAGGGATATCGACAAGAGGGAACTCAAGTCCGAGCTTGCCAACATATCTAGTTGGACTCATTTTCACTCAAAAGCTTAAGACAATGAGTTATGGGACAACTAGGATATATTATCTACTACACACCACATTAATTATCCGATATGAGACTTTTCTATTGCAACCCACATGTGTATTATAACAATCTCTCTCTCACGTGTGAGTTCCAATGTTAGCTGTTAGGTCCACATCAACATATCTCAACTTGAATCTCCTTCAATGCACAGTGGGTTCGCGTTGCTATACCACAACGCCCACCAGCTCAGAAACAACGTTGGTTGCCAAATTTGGGAGTGAGCCACCAATCAACCATCGGCTATGCGTTGACACACTACAATGCCCACTAACCCAAAAATCGCGTTTGTTACCAAATTTGGAAGTGGGCCACCAATCAACAATTGGCTCTGATACCAGTGTTAACTGATCTTGGCCTCTATCATCCTAAAAGTTAACTCAAAAGGCGAGACTTTCCCTCACACCTATAAATTGACTATCAGTCATTTTCACAACCGATATGGAATAACCCAACAACCCCCCCCCCCCCCCCCACACATCATTGGAGCAGCAACACTGTCTCTCTCGTATGACTATTGAGTCTAAACTTGTTGAAAACCTACGCTCTAATATCGTGTTGGGTCTCTCTCATCCAGAAAGTTAGATCAAATGATGAGCCTTTCTTTCACACTTATAAATCAATCATCAGCTTCCTCCGCAATCGATATGAGACAACTCCAACAATCTAGCGGTTGATCATATCTCTTCCACCACGTCATAAGTTCAATTTACATAGTAAATGGCTAATAATGTGTTGCCAAACTGTGATATATTTCATGTGAAGAAACTTTATGGCTACAGGATCAATCGTCGAAATGCAGAATCATTATGGCACAAATTGAATGTTACGGGACGAGGGTCATATTCTTAGTGCTAGTGGTCGGTCCTCATCCTTTTACTTATAAAAGAAATTGCGTGAGCAAATAAAACAGCTCTGGACCATTTTAATTGATATATTTTTAAATTTAAAATCAGAAGTTAGAGCAATTTTTTGAGCAGTTTATCTCTTTAGAAATATTTTAGGACTAGTCATGTCGAAAATGATAGGTCTATCTATTGGATAAATATGACAAACTCGGAAAAAATCGGTGTTACAAAATTAATTTCACTGGCCAGTTAGTTAAATAAATCCTGACTTTTACTTTAATTTTTTTTTTTTTTTGCAATACTCATGAGAGTATGCATGTGAAGACAGATACAGGAGCTTCATACAAAAGTATCTAATCACAGATACTATTTTTTTTTTTTATGATTGCAATCGGTTTTCCAAATTATATACATTAGCCCAATAATTTCGGTTTCACGTGAATCAAGAGATTCTAAAACCTTAAAAAAGATTATAATTAAATTAAATAAGTGTAGATGTCAATGGAGTACAATTGCAATTGCTCCTAGGATTATGTGATGAAGCAACTAGAAATTATATGGTTGAACGCTAAATTAAAATTAGCAATCATCCAAAGGTTTTTATTGCGATTAGAGAGAAAAGTACCAAAAAAAGCTTAAACCTATCGTATTAGTAACAATTTAGTCCTAAACCTTTCAATATGACCAATTTAATCTTAGACCTTTTCACATTGGTATCAATTCAATTCAACCGGACAATTTTGGCCGAAAATCGCTAATGTGAACTATGACCCTTCTACATGGCACAACTGGTGCAGAGGTAAACAATATAGTAATTTTATAAAAAAAATTAATTTTTAATTAATTTTTATTTTTGGTCAGCAATGGTCGCCGGCAACCCTCTCGAGCCATTGGGCGAGGCTCGAAAAGCCCTCGCCAGATCTAGGCAATGGCTATTACCTTGCTCGCGGTTGGCGCGGCTGCGAAGGCCCTCAAGGCCATTGCAACCTAGTCTAGATATGGGCGAGGGCTAGCGGCCAAGGTGGTCCTTGCCTAGATCTAGTGAGCATCGTGACCCTTGGCAGCGGCCGACAACCTTCCCAACCTAAAGGAAAGGCAAAAAAAAAAATAATAAAAAGAAAAAACAATAATGAAATATCCACATCAGTGTCAATCAGGTCATTTAGGACGGCCGATGTTCACATCAGCCACTTTCAGTCAAAATTGACCAGATGAAATTGGCACTATTGTGAAAAAGTTTGGGATTAAGTTAGTCCAATTAAAATATTTAGGACAGAATTAATATCAATGTAAAATATTTAAGTTTTTTTTTGGTACGTTTCCCTGCAATCAGGCTATGTGATGCATGCATGATATGCATCTACAGTTTGATAGATAGTAGTCTCTCTCTCTCTCTCTCTCTCTCTCTCTGAGTGCGCTTTCGAAATTAGTTTTTGTTCTCTACGAGTTCTTACGTGAAAAGAGGGGGGGTGGACATTGTGTATATAACGGGTCCTGGGAGAGAACTCTCTCTGATCATATTCCTCACTCACTCTCTTCCATCTCACAGTCGAAGATCAAGAATGACAGTCCACGGGAAGATGGAGATTGACTTGGAGATCAAGGCTCCGGCCGACAGGTTCCACGATGTCTTCAGCCACCAGCCCTACCACATCTCGAATATTTCCACTGATAAGATCCATGGCGTCGATCTCCATGACGGCGCTTGGGGCAAGGCCGGATCTGTCATCAGCTGGAGCTACACCCACGGTGAGTACTCAAATAATACTAATGAAACGGGCCTTTATTTGATAACTTAAGCTTTTGTGTCCATTGAACCCCGAAGATGGAGAGGATAAGGTTGCGAAGGAGGTGATAGAAGCCATAGACGATGAGAAGAACTCGACGACATTCAGAGTGATCGAAGGCGACCTGATGAAGCTGTATAAGAAATTTGTCTTCATCATCCATGCCACGCCCAAGGAAGGAGGCGGGAGCGTCGTCCATTGGACGCTGGAGTACGAGAAGCTGAGCGAGGAGAACACTGAGCCCTACTCGCTGCTCCAGTTCTGCGTCCATGTCAGCAAGGACATCGATCTTCACCTCATGGAACAGGCTCATGCTCAGGCTTAGGCCTAGTCGAAACTAAGGATGTGGACTTTATGCATATGCACTGCACTGGTTTGCTGTCTCTGGTGAGTTTGATGCTACGTATGTTTGAACATGTTTTACGACGTCTCTATGTACTGAAAGGAATAAAGCTTGGGTTATGTCATTATGTGTGGTTCTTGTGGTTCTTATGAGGAAAATTAATGGAATGGTGTTCAGACAGATCATTGAATATCTCTACTGTTTCCGTGTGTTCGTGGGACTTTCATTAGTTGTTCAAGGGATGATGTCTGGCCAGGTGTGCAACCCCAAGATTCAAGGGGCTGTTTTCCTCTCCATCTCTGACTTGTAGATCCTTTCATAACATCTTCATAATGAACTTTCTTTAACGAATTTCACACGCAATAATTTAACCAACCCGATGCATAAGTCGAATAAAGAACCCCAGTTTCATGATTCGTGTGTGTACGATCTCAAGTGGAATCAGGAAAAGTACATTATAAGTACCATAACTTTCGTACGGCGTTCACTTAAGTACCATAACTTTCAAAATGTTCACTTGAGTGCCAGTTTTTTTTTTAAAACAATGTTCACTTGAGTGCCAAAGGCGACGTGGTCGCCGAAAACGCTGACATGGCGCCAATGAAGCGATTTTTCTGAATATTTAATGTACACGCGACATATTTGAGTGCATATTTTTTTTCCTAATTTGTTTTAATTAGTGAAAATTAAAAAGAATGAAAAAGGGGAATTTCTCGGTGGTGGCCGGCAAGGGTCGCCGCCGACCACCACCGGTTGACCCAAGGGCCAGGGTTAGCTTGCCTTGGGCCGGCGAGGCTGCAAGGCCATTGCACAGATCGCGCGAGGGCTTAAAGCCCTCGTTTGCTCGAGCTGAGGTTGCGACAGCTGTCGGTTGGGGCCGTCGCGGCTTGACCTAGCGCAATCGAAGGCTCGATCACGCCTGGGTTAGCACTATCGAGGGCTTCGCACCCTCAATCCCTGTTGTCGACGCCGGGACAACCGTCAACCAGGGCCGTCGCAGCCTCGCTAGCCCAGGGCAAACCCTGGCCCCTGGGCCGGCGGTGACCCTCGCTAGCCACCATTGAGAAACCTAGGGTTTCTCTATTTGTTTTTAAAAAAAAAATCGTTAATTTTTTTTGCCTTTTTTTTCTGATTTGAATAAAAAATACAAAAAAAAACTACTAAAAATGATGTGGAATTTTCACATGGCACTCAAAAATTCAATAAATAATAGTGAAAATTTCACATCATGTTTTCCGGCGAATATAGCACTCAAGTGAACGCTTTTGGCCGGAATTGGCACTCATCTGAACGTTTTTTCTCTGATATGGCACTCAAGTGAATGTTTTGAAAGTTATGACACTTAAGTGAACGCCGCACGAAAGTTATGGGACTTGTAGTATACTTATCCCAGTGGAATCGATTCAGAGGTCGCCTGTGGCTGGCAATCACAAATAAACCTCATATCTGAGGTTGCGGAGACTTGGGAGGGGAGGGGTGGGGTCTGGGGGGAGCTTTAGTGTTAAGTTTTGTGCATGTTAAGGTAACATATGAGTCGCCTTCAAACGTGTAAATCACCTGTCGTAGAGCCGTGATGGATGAACAAAACATGGTAATTTCTGGTAATATGAGCTCGATCTGACCAAATGGGTCTATGAAAATGCTAATATCGAACATTGAAACATAGCCAATTCCAACTTATGAAGGAAGAGATACCGATATACTTCGTTTTTACTTGAAGAACTTTTCTCATTTCGCTTTCTGAATAGTGGGTTTATATTAAACTTTTCACACCAACACAACCTAATTTTACATTTTGGCGATACGCATGTTTCTATTCATCAAATTAGAGACGGATGACAGGAAAATTTCCTCCAACGCTTTCAGATATTCACCCTCGGGGAGGAAAATTCATCCTTTTAAACACGGAAAGGTAGAAACTTCACAGCAAAAGATGAAACTTGACAAGTTCCTTTCCAGAGGCAGATCTTATCGGTGCAAAGAAGCGAGAGCTAGATTCTGGGATAAGTACACTAGAAGTACCATAACTTTTGTGTGGCGTTCACTTAAGTGTCATAACTTTCAAAACGTTCACTTGAGTACCACATTGGAGTAAAAACTTTCAGGTAGGTGTTAATAATTCCGGCCAAAATCGTTCATCTGAGTGCTATTTTTGTCGGAAAAGGCGACCTTGAATTTTCATTATTATTTTATTAATTTTCTAAGTGCCACGTAGATTTTCTTTACATTTTTTAATAGTTTATGCAATTTTTTTTATTCAAATCAGAAACAAAGGAAAAAAAGATTAATGATTTTTTTTAAAAAAAGAAAAATCTAATTCTTAGTGGTGGCCGGCCCAAGGGCCAAGGTCGGCTCGCCTTGGGCCGGCGAGGTCGCGATGGCCCTGGACGACGACCGTTGTGGCCTCGACAGCAATAGAGGGTGCGAGGCCCTCGCCCAGATCTGGCGAGAGCTTCAAGCCCTCGTCTACGCCACCCGAGGCCGCGACAGCTCTAAACAGCCATCGCCTAGGGCTATCGCGGCCTCCCGGCCGAGGGCTAGTCGACCCTGGCCCCCGGCCGGCCTCAATCCTCGTCGGCCACCACCGAGAAACCCTTAGGTTTCTCTTTAAAAAAAAATTGATTAATATTTTTTGCCTTATGTTTTTCTGATTTGTATACAAAAAAAAAATTGCAGGAACTATTAAAAAAATATAAAGAAAATCCACGTGGCACTCAAAAAATTAATAAAAAAAAACTGTTCGCCAGCCCACGTCACCATTTCTGGTGGCCACGTTAGCTGTGGCACTCAAGTGAACGCTTTTAAAATTTATGGCACTTGAGCGAACGTTTTGAAAATTGTAGCACTCAAGTGAACGCCGTACAAAAGTTATGATACTTCTAATATACTTGTCCGGCTAGATTCATTTGTAAACTTGTAGTTAATGGACGCTGAACTTAGACCCGAATTTAGCTCAAGCCCAGATGTAACAAAAAGTCCAAGGTAACGCTTGAAAGAACCATCGTGATGGGCTTTGCTCAAACTATTATTTCTACCTCCATTTTCACATGGGGATGGGTTGTCAGTAGCAATTTGAATATGTTATCGGTCAATGCATTAAATTAGGTGATTGGGTAAGCTCTGTAACACATAAGGATTAGATGTTAGTAGTAATTTGAGAATGCAAAGATAATTGTAAAAAAAAAAAAAAAAGTCCTACACCTATTACAATTATGCCAATTAATCTTTTTTTTTTTGCCAATTCGGTCCTTCTGGTCAATTTTGATTGGAAATCGCTGACGTGACATGAGCGGCACTAACATGGCAATTTTTAAGAGTATTTTAATATTTTATTTTATTTCTCTTTATTTTTTCTTCCCTTCTCCTTCAGCCGACTACAGGACCTCGACGACCAGTCAGAGACGAGAGCTAGCAAGGTCTGCCTCGCCAACGACGGTGAGGTTAGGGCTTGCCTAGCGATGATGAGGCTTGCCTCTAGCCGGTCGTTCACCGTTGCCGAATACGGCAACCGGTTGAAGGAAGATGAGAAAAATAAATAAATAAATAAAATATTATTGGTAAAATTTGTCATGTCAGGCCACGTTAGTGATTCTCTATGAAAATTGGCTAGAAAGACTAAATAGGCACAAATGTAAAAGGTTTAGAATTAGATTTGGGAAAAAAAGAGATTAGTACTGAATTTGCACAATTGCAATATGTTTAGGATTTTTTTGGCAATTATCCCGAAAAATTTGTCCAAAAAGTCTTCAACCTATGGCACTTTGACCGATTTAGTCCTAAATCTTTCAATTGTACCAAAGAAGTCCTAAACCTTCCAACATTTGTTCAGTTAAGTCCATTCGGCTAAGTTTGGCAGAAATCACTGACGTGGAAGTTAGGCATCTTACATGGGATGATTGGTGCTGATATGAATAATTTTGAATATTTTTTAGATTTTTTATTTTCATTTTTTCTTTATTTTTTCTATGCCGGTGAGGGTCACTTGCAACCCTCACCGGTTGCGAAGGCTTTGGCAAGGCTACTTGTTGCGGGCCAGACGGGGCTCATCCAAATCTGATGAGGGCCTTAGCGCCTTCGCCTATAGCCGACGAGGTCGCGATGGCACTAGGAGACCCGCCGACCGTGGGCAAGGCCCAACAAGGTAAAAAAGAAAAAGAAAAAAATAAAAATAAAAAAAGGAAAATAAAAATTACAAAAATATTATTAAAATTATATATATCAGGGCCGATCATGCTATATAGCATATGCGTGTCCACGTCAGAGTTTCGGTTAAAATAGATTACATGACTATCTTAAGTGAGTCAGTAACATGGGGTCATGCGACCGCCCCCAAGGGCAGCAACCACACTTTGCGGGAAGAATAGCCAGCGCAGTCTGTTGTAGGATACCAGACATAGCCATTGCTGGACACTGGATATCGCTAGACTTCGTGGCCGCCGCTTGTCGCCAATTGTTGCTTTCAGAAAAAGAAGGAAACTTGATGATTTCCTAAAAAAAGAAAAAGAAAAAAGAAAAAAAATTAAAAAATAAGAAAAGGAAATTTACAACAAACAAGTTCTTTTTTTAAATTAGATTAAATAAGAAAGATTTTTATCAATACAGGTCGAGTTAGTTATGAGTTAGGTCTGATATGGGTCGCTAATTTTGTATTACATGAAAATGAGTCAATGTGTGATGGGTCATTTTCAATCCGATCCGGCCCACCCTTGACAGGTCTATTGAGAGCTTTCGGTAGGCAAATATAGACGGCTGACAAGGCCATTAAACCGTTGCCGATAGTAAAAAAAAAGGAAATTACTAAGTCGTAAGACATGCTTATCGACGAGTGAAGCTCAGTTTGATCAACAAGAAGGCCATGACTAAAACTAATCGCGACGACTTGGATACTAGGTGATTGTCAAAGTAAATAGTTTGATAATTTCGATGCTTAGGTAAACTGATATGGCCATGGAGAAGTATGATCGGCACGGTCCCGTTAATGTAGAGCCGTAGATCACAGAAGCCACTAGCTATAAAGGTCGAAAATATAGGTCGTTGCCACCATTAGGAAGTGGATCGACAAGCTACAAAAGTAATTGTCGATGTTTGATAAGTAATGCATGTTAAAGTAATTGGTTTACTTAGCAACTGCTTGTAAATACATGTTGCTGAATTCTAAAAGTCACGTAAATGTGTTTGCTTTTGTTGTAACCATTGTTAACTATAGGAAGTAGAACAAGTAGCTGAATGGGAGTTTGTAGCAAAAAAACTACCAATCAGTTGTTCAATTTTATCTTCCCGTAATCTTTACATTTCAAATGTTTTTTTTACGTGGCTGGTCACGACTGACTCTAGTCTCAGTACTTTTAATTTTCTTGTCAATTCACATTTCCAATTTAGGGGTCAACAAGGGACCATTCACATCATCATTTGTCAATTTATATATCGATCGACACTTTGAAATGTTTTTCGATGGTAACACTTTTGGCGAGTACATCGTCTTTCTCAAATGCGGGAAAAAGAACATTTTTGTTCCATGATGCATGTTAATTCTTTCAATTTACTTGGCAACATTCTCTATTATACATTAGATACGAAAAACTTATCCATCTGTGGACTGTACTTGGCCCGCCAACATGTTTGCTGTAGATACGCTCTAACTTCTTCTTCATTCGTCAAAGTGATTGAAAATTGATGAAAATACTTCGAAAGACTTTAAAGAACATAAGTTCTCGGCAATACAGATTTCAATCTTCATATCCAATTGCGAAATCTTTGCTGGATGAACTTCGATTTTCCAACAAAAAAAAACTTTAATTCATGTACACCTTCCCAAAATTAAGCAACTAACCGTATCAAAATCACACGTACAATTTTAATGACATGCGTGCCTGGAGGAGGAATTGTTAAATCTTTAGTGATTGAGTATGGGTAAAAATTAAGGATTCTAATTAAAAATCGTCTACTAAATTACTATATTAAACAACTTGTGAGTCTACTAGTAAACAACTTACTCATTCAAACAATCAAGAAGAGTCCGCGGTTCTTTTTAATAGATTTAGTGAATGAATCGCTACATACGTAATATTATTATTTGAAGTGAATTAATGTCACGACTTGTGTAGCCCTATCCGTCCTCCAATTTTTTCTTCGCTACATTATTTTAAAGCCTATCCAAATCCTTGGTGGGATCCGGTCAATTAATTTTGTTTTTCTTTTTGTTGTAATGAACGCGGAAAACAAACACAGAATAACAAGGATTTACGTGGTTCGATCAAGGTGATCTACGTCCACGGGCAAGGCAAAACGAGATTCCACTATAATCAAGGAGAGTGCATATTACAAAAGTCGTTCTCAGCGACTGAACAAAGTTCACAGCTCACAAATCTCTCAGATGACGAAAAAACCGACGTGTACTAAAAAACCCTAGCCGCAGTAGTAAATAGGGCCCAAAAAAAATTTCTCGGGGGCGAAGCCCCCGAACCCCCTTTGCGATCTGTCGCAACTCTCCGCGTCACGAACCAAATCTCAATTTTTTCTCCAATTTTGGGTCGCACAAAAAATATGTCGGATCGGGTAATGAACCGGGCCGAGTACATAAAATTCAAGACATATTTAACACTTTTTATTGAGACGGAGGATATGCTTTATAATTTAACTGATTCATGAGAGGATATATTGTTTTTGATCTAGCAGTAAAAACATAATATGTTTTTCACGAATTCATTAGTTCAACTCATGTCAGTCGCAATGGCTTGTACTGCGCTACCTAGCTACTGAATACTTCATGTGGAGAGTTTTCCTAATTTTCAGCATCTTGGTGTGCTGTAGTGACGGCACGCCAACTTTGGATCTACGGATATGGTCCTTAATGCGAAGTACTTATGCTCAAATCAAACCATTCATAATGAGTGTGAGACTCTTATGATAACGCCCAGAGCAGTCATTAGCGCTGATCAAATCTCTCAATCCTTTTATTCATTTACAAAAGAAAGTGCGCGAGAAAACAGGACAACTGACTTTTATTGTTCGTGCTGCATTAGCTCGATACTACACACCTCATGCAGAGAAATGTTGTGACTGCTAGCATAATATAATAACAGGTGCACTAATATGAGATCTAAGGATCGGCAACGGTAGGGGGAAAGGGATCAAGTGCCCTTGTCAGACAAGGACATGCGCTGTCCTTGAAATCCGGATCATCCATTTCATGAATGGACGGCCCAGATCATTCCTTTAAAAATAAAACAAAAAATAGCATCCTAAAAACAAGAGATTTGGATTGTCCGTAACGAACGGCCCAGATATCTAGGACATGAGATCCGAATCGACGATAGGGAGTAGTTATAGCTCAAACAAATCATAATTACTATTTTCATGCCTGCAATTATTTTATCAAATCAATTTTTTATTTCACATATTGGCAGTGGGCCAACAATTTAGGCTTAACGTGAATCATGTGATTCAAGAATCGTCAAAAAAAAATTAAAATGAATTTAAAAAGTTTAAAGCAGCAATCATCCAAAGCTTTGGAGATTTCGCATTAACATACGCTAGCATTGTTTAATGTGAAATTATGAGGGAAAAGTTGAGAAATTTATCAAAAAAAGTCATAAACATATTATAATTATGTCAATTCAATCCTAATTTTTTTTTATTTTCAGTTGAGTTTTAAACCTTTTGTATTTGTGTCAATTCGGTCCATTCGGCCAATTTTGACAAAAAATCACTGACATGAAAACCGATCCTCTTATTTGAAACATTGACGTGGAAAATTTTAAATAATATATATTTTTATTTTTAGTTTGAATTTTTTACTTTTTTTCTTTCTATTATTTCTCCTATTTCACACTTAATTAAGTGAGCAAAAATTTTCGGCACTAAAGTGAATGTTGTACCAGACTTTTGGCAGTTTCTAGTGTCTTGATCCCCTAATTTTCATATTCTGTCATATATTATATGTTTTCCTTTTTTTCTCTAAAATGAATAAATTATATAGTTGAAAAAGAATGCATCGATCGGCTATGTATGTGGATCTAGCTTTGTTTATTAACTCAGTTTATCTTCCTGCATAAAAAGAAAACCAACAAAATTTTTTATATGTATGTCCATATAAAACCTCGTATAAGAGAACTCTCCGTCATTCATATTCATATCACTTCCTCCCTCCTGTACCCACTTAAAGCAAACATACCATCATCATATCAGTTTGATCACTGAGGATCTAACGAAAAAGAAAACCAAAACGATGACAGTCCACGGGAAGATGGAGATATACTTCGAGATCAAGGCTCCAGCCGTCAAGTTCCATGACGTCTTCAGCAGCCGGCCACACCACATCTCGAACATATCCCCTGATAAGGTCCAGGGCGTCGATCTGCACAACGGTGACTGGGGCAAGGCTGGATCCGTCATCTGTTGGAGCTACACGCACGGTACACATTCGAATAGTACTGATAAAACGGGCTTTGTCTGATAGCTTAACCCTTTTGCGTCCAATGAGCTTTGCAGATGGAGAGACTAAGGTCGCAAAGGAGGTGATAGAAGCCATAGATAACGAGAAGAACTCGACGACTTTCAAAGTAATCGAAGGCGACCTGTTGAAGCTGTACAAGAACTTTGTCTTCATCGTCCAGGCCACGTCCAAGGAAGGAGGCGGAAGCATTGTCCACTGGACGCTCGAGTATGAAAAGCTGAGCGAGGAGGTGACTGAGCCCTACTCGCTGCTCCAGTTAGGCGTCCATCTGAGCAAGGACATCGATCTTCACCTCATGGAACAGGCTCAGACTCAGGCCTAGAAGAAACTAAGGAACTGGACTTTCATTCATATGCACTACTTTGCTGTCTCTGTTGAGCTTGATGTTATGTATGTTCGAACATGTTTTACGACGTGTCTATAATGAAACTATGCTTGTGCTATGTGTGGTTCTCGTGAGGAAAACTAATGGAAGGTCTTCAAAGAGATGGTTGAATATCTCTACTGCGCGATCCCAATAGATGGAATGATTCGGGTGTGCAACAACCGGCTTCATGGGGCTGTTTTCCTCTCAATATCTGAGCTTTAGATCCTTCTCACAACATCTTGATGGTGGATTTTCTTGAAAAAGTTTCTCGTGTGTGTGCCATCTCGAGTCGAAGCCCATCAGAGGTCGCCTATGGCCGACAAAACAATCACAAATCAACCTCAGATCTGAGGTTGTGGTGGCTTGGGAGGGGGAAGGGGAGTTATAACTGTTAAGTTTCGTGCATGTTAAAGTAATACATGAGTTGACTTTAATGGGTAGACCACCCGTCATAGCACGGTGATGGATTAAAAAAACTTTGCAATTTCTAGTAATATGAACTCAGATCCGGCCAAATGGGTCTAAAAATAGCAGGGCAGGGGATCCCCTGAAATCTGGGCCCTTGCAGGGGATCCGGATCCGAAAAGAAAATGCTCATATTGAACATGGAAACCAAGTCCAACTTAATCGGTCAAAGGATACTGATTTACTTCCATGTCTATTTAAAGAATTTTTCTCATCTCTCTTTCGGACAGTGGGTTTATACAAGAAAGCCGCTAGCTTGACAATCTGACAGTACTATCAGTTATTTCTCACCACACGATCTCTCAATCAATTAGTGCTTTGTGCCAAAAATATTATTTTTCCATCGAGATATATCAATTTCAATTTGTCCTTTCATAGATGCTTGCCTAATCATAGAAGGTGACTGTAGCGTGAACTGATCAATTTTTGCGGAATTACCAGACGGGAATTGAGAGGTGTTGAAGGAGAAGCTCGGTTTAGATGGTTCGAGCAAAAGGTGATCCTTCACAGCCTGAAAGGCGATGTCTTCAAACTGTAGAAGGTGTGTCGGTCGATCAGCAAGCTCACTCCAAAGAAAGAACCGCTGTTTGGCAACAGTGATAGTCGAGCACGAGAAGCTGACGCCGGTGTTCCGGCCCTGATAAATACATGGATGTGTTTACCCCTGTCGCCAAAGACATGGATGCTCGTATGGATTCTGCATCATCACAAGGAAAGGGAAAGAAAATGAAAAGGATGAAGCTTGGGTCTATGTATCTTTGTTTGGGCTTATATATGGTGGTCTTTGGATGCATTTTATAGATATAGACAGAACATATATAAGGTCTTGATAGTTAGTCAATGTTCAGGCAAATGTTTATGTTTCGGACATGACCATAGACCAACGTTACCAGGATACCGTGACTTGCTTAATCATTGACGAGTACTTAAGAAAAAAAAAAGTCAGAGAGATGCTCTCATCAATTTGTGACATTATTGAAAATTTATCCAAAAATTCCTAAGCTTATTACACTTTGGCCACTTCAATCCTAAACCTTTTAATCGTGTCAATTGAGTCCTCAACCGTTTGATAATTTGTTAAAGTCATTCTGATCAATTTTGACCTGAAAATTGCTCATGTGGACGTTAGACTTTCTACAGGACACGGTCAATGCTTATATGAATATTTTTTGAAATTTCTTATTTTTATTCTTGAAAATTTTATTAATATTTTTCTTTTTTGCTATTAAAGATCCGCTGGGGCCACAAGTTGAGGCTTGACGACCTCGGCTGGTAATTGCAGGCGAGATCATGATGCCCCCATCGGCAGTTGGCAAGGCTTGTGACCCTCGCTAGCTACTGGGAGAGGGCTGCCAGCCCTTGCCAGCGGTTATGAGTGCTTGTGGCCATTGCTCAAATCTGGGCGATGGCAACAAGACATCGCTAGCTGTAGGCAAGAATTGTAGCCTCCTTGCCCAGCTAAAAATGAGGGCTGCTAACCCTCGCCTAGTGGCAGTCCATGTCTTCGCGGCCCTACCTAGTAGCCGCAGAGGGTCGCCAGTGACAACGACCTTTAACAATTAAAAAAAAGCAAAATATTAAAAAAAAATTACGTTGTTATCAATTGTGCCATGTAGAATAGTCGTGATGATCTACATTAGCAATTTCTAGAAATTGGCTAGAAAGATTAAACTGGAAAATTGATTAAAATGTTTAGGACTCAAAAGGAGCATGCATGAGTCATAAGGCAAGATCGGTGGAGAAATAGACAACGAAAGAGGAACTGTTGACCAGAAAATTACGAAAAAAAATTGATAAATCTATTATAATTTTGTCAATTCAATCGTAATTTTTTTCTAATTAAGTTCTAAACCTTTTGCAATTATACCAATTTAGCCCATCCGATCAATTTTGGTAGGCCACTGCTAACAAAAGAGAAACTGTGGATTTTTTGAATTTTTTCTTTTTTTTTTTTCTCATCTCTTCTTCCTTGGGCCGATTGCCAGTAACTGGCCAGAGAAGTTGCAATACGTTTAGGATTTTTTTGGTAATTTTCCCCTTGGCCGAAGACATAAGTTATCTTCGTTGTGGCCGTAATTCCACCGGAGGCTATTGTCCCTATTCACGCCGGTGTCACATCTAGGAGATTGTCCACCGTCCCCTATCAGATACAACATTTCTTTTTTCTTATGAGCGCTTATATGGCAAGGTTTCCTGTTGCATCTGTCTATGAATCTTTGGTAGTGATTGTTCTGACCACTATATTTCACATGAACGCGCGAAACTAAAACCCCGAATCGCCAATTCAAGACTTGGGACATTTTTTGTGCCAATAAGTTCATATAATTTGGATCATCCACCGAGACTTTCATTAAAATCCCCTAATCTTTTTTCATGAAATTTGCCAGTTTCGATCAGAATATACATCATGGGAAGTTGCAGATTTTATAGGTGTATTGTCTGGCGGAAACAATTAATTCTTGCAGCTATTGATATGGAGGGAACCAACAGTTTTCAGCTCCCTTTAATTCATCCATACTTCTGACGCATTATTAAAGGGAGGAGGTGTAAATAGTCAATGAGGAGCTCTGAAATGCGGTGGCCAATGTAGAGTGGCTGAGGAACAAATCCTCGAATTTGACATGTCCAACGAAGATTTCAGTTGCATAAGTCCCACTGGGATTGCCTTCGATAATCATGGCACTGATTGCTCCTTGGATAAGGCATCTTCCGAGTGGGCCAGGTTCATTCAATGAAAAATGCTTATATAGGTATCTTTCACCTCCTCATTGGACAATTCATCTTTCGATTCGCTCGAGATTTGTCCTTAATTCCAAGCGCATCGTTACTCGTATAGGGCGAAAAGTGCCAGGGAAAAAAAAAAAAAAACCTAAACCTATTGCATTAACGGTAATTCAGTCATAAATCCTTTTTTTATGTCAATTCAATCATAAAATTTTTGCATTTATGTCGATTTGATTCTAAACCTTTTATTGGTGCTAATTCAACCCTAAACTTTTTGCGTTGGTGCCAATTTAGTCCTCAATATTTTGTATTTATATCAATTAAGTTAATTCGATCAATTTTCGTCGAAAATCATTGACACGACTATCAATTGTCCTACGTGGCATGGCTTGCGCTAACGTGGATATTTTTTAAAAATATTTTTTAAAAACCAAAAAAATGATTAAAAATTATTTAAATTTACAAATAATATTTAAAAAATCCAAGTCAGTGTTTGTCGTACCGCATAGGATAATTGATGTCCACGTCAACCATTTTCTGTCAAAATTAGTCAGATTAACTCAATTAACATAAGTACAAAAGATTTAGGATTGAATTGGCATCAATTACAAACGGCTTAGGATTGAATTAGTATCAATAAAAGGTTTAGGACTTAATTGGCACAAATGCTAAAGATTTAGAACTGAATTTGCATAAAAAAAAGTTTAAGACTAAATTGGCACTAGTGCAATATGTTTGAAACTTTTTTGACACTTCTCTCCTTATATAGGTATTCAAGATTAATATTCTCTCTGTGAAAAATGCTTTCCTAACAGTCTAATAATACTATCAGTTATTTCTGATAATCAATCCACACACTATCACCACTTGTTTTGTATAAAATACTCATTAATTAAAAAATTGTTAAATTAGAAATAATGATAGTACGGTCAGATTATCAGGGGAGCAGCTCCTTTCTCCCCATAATCATCCTCTTGATTGGCAAAAAGAGAGAGGAAAAGAAAAAGGAACCTTTGCTTCATTTTATATGCTTCATTTTATATGTTTTGCGATGACTATTCCAATATCTCCTGAAAATTAGCCGCATGTTTTACACATATGGAAAGTCATATGTATTCCTGAGCAGCATTAAGTAAGTCTGTTGGAATTTTCTCTGAAAGACTCCAAATTACCTGAGACTTTTTTTTTTTGGGTCGAAAAATTACTTGAGACTCGATTCATTAGAAGCTAGACACATAGGGGTTTCCAATCATTTAATTTGCCACCATAATGGAGTAAGAAAAGTCCCTCAAGCATCTAAGAAAGTGACGCCGACAATCCAACCAGCAGATATACACGTAATCATGCTCCAACTAATTTTGCCTTGACTATTAGATGAGCCTTCTAAGCTTCTTGAAACATATTGGGCATAAAGACATTTTAGAGTGGCAAAAGTTTCGTACAACACTCATATTGGTGTCAAAAATTTTCGTCGGCCTATTTAAGTGTCAAATCAAAGAAAAAGTGATTACTTAAGTACCTCCGGCAATAAATTCCCGCAAAAAATTTTATGCGGGTTTTATTATATTACTTATAATCCAAAATTGACATTTTTATATTAAAAATGGTGATCCAAAGTGGAATATAATGTGGTTGGACTCTCCATTCAATACGATCTTCAATGGTGCGAACACGAAGAGTGAGAGCAAAGTAAGAGAGAGAGAGAGAGAGAGAGAGAGAGAGAGCGAGGGAGCGAGCTCCAGATCTAAACGTGGAGAGGGAGAACTCAGCTGGCAGATGTGAGCTTGCGTGGTACATCGGGCTGGTGCAAATCCACAAATCGGAGATCGGCGGGAAAATGCTGCTTGCCATGGAGAACATCAATACAGAAACTCTGGTGCTACTCACCAGAGCTATTGCGATAGAGAGATGAATCATTAAGAAGCACTGTCTTCGTGTCGTGTTATGCCTGACGCTTCAACACTCTCCAATATGTGATCGACAAGTGATCAGCGTTTTAGACACACCAGCGACACGGAAGTCCAACAGCCTGGCTGTACTTGGTCAATTTTAAGCATTTTCAATAAATTATGGGTCAAAATATAAATATATCAAAAATCTATATGCTTAAGGCATACATCCTGCTACCCAAAATTTATATACCCAGCCAACAAAAAAAGAAAAAGAAAAATCCTAATCGTTGATCCCTACAAAATAAAAAGAAGAAACTTACTGCTGATATTTTAAAATATACATAATAAATTATCGTGTGTGTGTATATATATTAAAAAATATTTTTAATATATAACGTGTTGAAATTTTCTATTTTTCAAAAATAACGTGTCATATCTTATCGCGTCACGTGTCGATATTGGTATCGATGCTACTTATGGGATGAAGGAATTGGGTTTGGCGAGAACAAGTAGTTGGTCATCTGGAAGAACTTCATAAGCAGTGTCAGAGGCTGTGTTTCGAAATGTCGAAGAACTTGTCAACTGGTTAGTACGCAGTCTTCAGGGGAAGATGAGGAGGGTTTTCAGGTTCCGGATCTGACCATTTTCAGGGTAGAGGCAGGTGAAAGCACACAACTTCGATGACAGCAGCGATGCTAGTTTCTCTCCCCTTTTTCCGCTAGCTTTAATGGTCACGATTGAAGCGGCAGCCTTCATTAATTTCCTCATCTTCATCAGCACATCATCATCTTCCACCTTTTCTTCTTCTTCGGTTGTTTGCAAAAACCCTAAAAAAAAAACCTGATTTGTCTATAATTTTGTTTGCAAACAAAAAATAAGGGCTTACATTTGCGGAAAGATGTAATCGGGGTCGTTTAGGGCTATTATCGTGGATTGGGCAAGCCAGCGAGCGACGTCGTTCAGGAAAATTAATAAAATATTGCTACTGTCACATTTTTGGCTACCCAAATGGGAGTTGACATAAGTTGTCCTTTTTATTATTGACACTTAAGCTATCAAAAAAAAAAATTGACATTAAAGTGAGCGTCATGCAAAAACTTTGGTACTGTTGTAATACTAACGCGGAAATAACCAGGATCTTGCAAATACGTCAATGCGAAAATCTAGAGAAAATAACGAGGAACGATAAAGGACACCAGATATAACGTGGTTCGGTCCGAATGCCGGGTACCTACATTCACGGGAAGAGCCAGCAAGAACAATCCACTATAATCGGATAATCATATTTACAATCACTTAATACTCTCGTGTTTTCCGCACCTAGATTATACCCAAACCCAAGTGTTTACAATAAAACAACTCTATTGGATAAACAAAAGAAAATAAACTCACGCACAAAATCTGAATATGCGCGAACCTCCTAACCCCTAGAGCTTCCTATGCGCCTATCCTCGTGCGGCGCGGCTCTCTTCACAGAAAAAGTACTTCTTTTTCTTCGGTTCGTGCGGCTCCAGGGCTCTTCTCGGCTCAGAAAAGTAAACCACAAAAGTCCTCTCATTTTGTACGCTTTCTGCAGGAGAGAGTAAGTAAAGAAGGAAAGCACTCTTCTCTTTTTTTGTCCCTTTCTCTAATGGGCCCCACAATTGTTATTTAATTCCAATTCTTGAATTGCATTGTATGGTGTCAGAGAAATCTTGAAGAAAGCAATTCCTTAGTTGGTCCAACACGTATAATTGACATGTATTAGGAAACATGATCCGCACTCCTCTTTGCACGATCAGAGAAATCCATGAAGCCAATCTCTGATTCGGATATTGCATATTTCAAGATTTCCAATCTTCATAGAAATTCAAAATCAAGACATAAAAATAACAATTCTCCATCTTGGCTCGATGTTTGAAGCCAAGTCAATAGTGCTCATCATCCATGCTACTCTCCCATCGCCTCAATGGGCGATCACTCTCCACAGACGCCAATAGTGCTCAAGCAGAGCTTGAGCTTCGCGAAAGGAACATGCTTAGTCATCATATCCGCAGGGTTCTCCGCTGTCGCTATCTTTTTCACAACGACCTTACCCTTCGCTAAGATACCTCAGATGAAGTGGTACCTTATATTGATATGTTTCGTCCGCTCGTGATAAACCGGATTATACGTCAGAAATATCGCACCTTGGTTATCACAATGTATATCAACACTTTTCTGATCCAACCCAAAGTCCAAGAGCAAACCCTGTAACCATATCGCCTATTTCGCTACAAAAGTCAGTGCCATGTACTTCGCCTCAGTCGACGACAAGGCCACGTGGTCTTGTAAGGACGCCTTCCAACTAACTGCACCACCTGCAAGCGTAAACAAGTACCCTGCTAAAGACCTACACTCATCCAAGTCACCTGCATGATCAGAATCCACATAACCTGTGGTTTCACTGCCATTATTGTTCCTCATGTATACTATACCAACGTCTGCTGTCCCCTTTAAATATATGAGGATCCATTTCACAACTTCCCAATGAGTTTTACCAGGACGCTTCATAAAACGACTAACTACACTGACAGCTTGTGAAATATCATGCCTAGTGCATACCATAGCATACATAATACTACCAACTGCATTAGAATATGGAACATGAGACATATGCTCCTCCTCCTCCTCAGTCTGCGGTGATGACTTAACTGAAAGTTTAAAGTGCTTCGCTAATGGTGTTCTTACAAACTTCCCTGACTGCATATTAAAACGTGCTACAATCTTCTCAATATATTTCTTTTGAGACAGGCGTAATAATCCTACAGTCCTATCATGCAAAATCTCTATACCCAATATTTTCTTTGCAGCACCTAAATCTTTCATCTCAAACTCAGCACTCAACTACCTTTTCAGCACATCAATATCAGACATATTTTAGCTGCTATCAACATATCATCAACATATAGCAGCAGATACATCAAAGACCCATCATCCAATCTCCTAAAATAAACACAACTATCCATCTGACTTTTAGAATAGTCCTGACTAGCCATGAAAGCATCAAAACGCTTATACCATTGCCTAGGAGACTATTTCAGCCCATATAAAGATTTCTTTAACAAGAAAACATGGTCTTCCTTACCCGGAATAGCAAATCCCTCTGGCTGCCTCATGTAAATCTGCTCCTCCAACTCACTACGAAGAAATGCTGTCTTTACATCAAGCTGCTCCAACTCGAGATCCTGTGCAACAACTAAGGCAAGTAAAACACGAATAGAAGTATGCCTTACTACAGGAGAAAACACTTCGTTGTAGTCAATGCCCTCCCGCTATGTAAACCCCTTCGCCATAAGTCTCGCCTTATATCTCGCTGCATCGACTCTAGGAATGCCCTCTTTCCGTTTGTAGACCCATTTACTTCCAACAATCTTCTGGCTCTTGGGTACTTTAACTAGCTCCTAGCTCCTATGTCTGATTTCGATGGAGTGATTCTATCTCCTCACTTATAGCCCCTAGCCACTGCGACGACTCAGAACTAGCCATCACCTCAGAGAAAGACGAAGGCTCATCTGTCTCCACCTCGTCACCTACATTCAAAGCATAAGCAATATCTGTATAACCATAACGTACCGGTGGTCTTATTTGCCTTCACTGTTTGCCCTCAGCTAGAGTCTGCTGCGGCTGTACTGGTTGTTCACTATCACCGACTTCAGGAACTGCGGCCTCATCTACAGTTTCAACCTCTGTTACCTCCGAGGTCTCCGGAGTCTCCACCTGAAACTCTACCTCACTATTGACACCATGATATGTCTGCTCTGCTGGTAGTGTCTCAGGACTCCTCTGTCGAAGCATTGCAGTCTCATCGAAGATCACGTCTCTGCTGATTAGAAAATCGGGTGATATGGGATCAGTGCACCACAGCCGGTAGCCTTTCACCCTATGTGCATAACCCAGAAATATGCACATCTTCAACCTCAGCTCAAGCTTACCATCACTAGCATGAGCATACGCAAGACATCCGAATACTCATAATCCGGAGTAATCAACAGTTTTCCCCGACCATACTTCCTCTAGAATCTTCCACTCAATAGCAGATGATGGAGATCTATTAATCAGGTAACAGGCCATGTTCACTGCTTCGGCCCAAAATTCCTTGCCAATACCAACATGTGATAACATGTTCCAAGCCCGCTCAAGTAAAGTTCTGTTCTTCCATTCTGCCACGCCATTCTGCTGTGGTGTCCTAGATACTGTACGGTGTCTAACAATACCTTCTCTCTCGCAGAACTCGGTAAAATCCTTACCACAGAACTCCATGCCGTTATCGATTCTCAGGCACTTGATCTGTTTATCTGACTGCTTCTCAATCAATGCCTTAAATTTTTTGAACCGATTAAACACATCAGATTTGTGCTTCAGAAAGTATACCCATACCTTCTTGGAATAGTCATCGATAAAGGTCAGCATATAACGAGTACCTCCTTTCGAAGGAACCGGAGACGGACCCCAGGCATTTGAATGAATATACTCAACCGGTTGCTTGGTCGAATGAATACGAGTCAAGTCAGAATCTGACTCGCCTGATGAAACTGCAGCAGCTCCTGTCACGGTCTCTCCTAGTAGATAATAGAGAGAATTCGCTTTCTTCCCTTTCATCACTGTCATGGCACCTCGAGAGATCTTCAACACTCCACCTTCAGTGGTGTACTTACACCCGATATCATCGAGTGTCCCTAGAGAAATAAGATTCTTCTTGAGCTCCGGTACATGCCTCACGTTTGTCAATGTGCGAACCACGCCATCGTGCATCTGAATATGAATTGTCCCTATCCCTACAACCTTGCAAGCTGCGTTATTCCCCATCAGAACTCTACCACCATTTGCAGTCTGGTAAGTAGTAAACCAGTTCCTATGAGGCGTCATATGATAAGAACACCTCGAATCTTGCACCCATTCGTCTCCTGACGAACCTGTAGTCACACATAAGACAACCTATGTGTGACTAGTGCTCTCCTCAGCAATATTTGCCACACTGCTTGTGGCCTTCTGCTTATCACCTCTATTTCTCAACTTAGGACAGTCTCTCCTAATGTGCCCCTCCTCGTGACACTCAAAGCACTTCACGCACCCCTTGGATTTTCTATGGCGTGACTTAGATCTTCTTTTATCTCTGCTGCTGATGGACCCCCGCTGTTGCTCTCTACCCCGAATCACTAGTCCCCGCACTACATCCTGCGCCAGACTGTCATCTCGCAACTTTCCCTGCCATTCCTTAGAAAACAGGACGGACTTTACCTCTTCTGAGGTAATCGTAGTATGCCCTTGTAACAATGAATCAGTAAAGTGTTCCCATGATTCAGGTAAAGAAGCTAACAACATCATGCCATGTTCTTCATCTTCAAGAGTCTTACCGTCATTCTTTAAATTCATCATGAGTTTATTAAATTCATCTAGGTGGGTTCTAATAGACGTACCTTCAGTATATCTAAACTGGAACATCCTCTTCAACATGTACAAGCGATTGTTTAAACCCTTCTTTACATAGAGCGACTGAAGCTTTGCCCACAATGCTACGGTATCCTTCTCCTCGCCTACCTCTATTAGCACTTCATCCGATAAATTCAACAGGATTTGACTCCTAGCCTTCCTCATCAGCACATCCTTATCAGCATCTTTCATTGATTCAGGCAACTTAGCTTTTCCCTCCAATGTTTCTGCCAAACCTAGAGTTGTCAATAATGCCTCCATCTTGAGGCTCCACAACCCAAAGTTGTTCCTCCCGTTAAACTTCTCAATTTCAGCTTTCACCCCAGACATAATTACAGCAACAGAATTTCAGATAATAACCAGACAAGCAAAAGCCCCAAATTACAATCCAGAAAATCTGAACCAAGCTTTGATACCAATTGTTGTAATACTAACGGGAAAATAACCAGGATCTTGCAAATACGTCAATGCGAAAGCCCAAAGAAAATAACGATGAATGATAAAGGACACCAGATATAACGTGGTTCGGTCCGAATGTCGGTACCTACATCCACGGGGAGAGCCAGCAAGAACAATCCACTATAATCAGAGAATCGGATTTACAATCACTTAATACTCTTGTGTTTCCCGCACCTAGATTATACCCAAACCCAAGTGTTTACAATAAAACAACTCTATTGGATAAACAAAAGAAAATAAACTCACGCACAAAATCTGAATATGCGCGAACCTCCTAACCCCGAGAGCTTCCTGTGCGCCTATCCTCGTGCGGCGCGGCTCTCTTCACAAAAAAAGAACTTTCTCTTCGGTTTGTACGGCTCCAGGGCTCTTCCCGGCTCAGAAAAGTAAACCACAAAAGTCCTCTCCTTTTGTACGCTTTCTGCAGGAGAGAGTAAGTAAAGAAGGAAAGCACTCTTCCCTTTTTTTGTCCCTTTCTCTAATGGGCCCCACAATTGTTATTTAATTCCAATTCTTGAATTGCATTGTATGGTGTCAGAGAAATCTTGAAGAAAGCAATTCCTTAGTTGGTCCAACACGTATAATTGACATGTATTAGGAAACAGGATCCGCACTCCTCTTTGCACGATCAGAGAAATCCACGAAGCCAATCTCTGATTCGGATATTGCATATTTCAAGATTTTCAATCTTCGTAGAAATTCAAAATCAAGACATAAAAATATCAGGTACTTCTAATTTCTTTATACCAACCATATTGTAATCCTAAGCCTATTGATTGATAGGGAGATCTTTTTCTGTTGTTGTAGATCCTTATGTTAAACTTATCTCCTTCTACCAAAGAACTTCGACAGATTTAGAGGGGAGCAAGAGGGGCCCTTCCCAAACTTTTTGAAATTATGCTTAGACCCAAATTTTGCACACAAAAAAAAAGTCACAAAATGTAAGAAATAATAATCAGGAATTTTGTACCAGAAAAATTCCTTCCAAATTTAATAGCTATATTTTGCAAAAATGATGCTTCTAATTGTTAAATAAGAGCGAGGATTTATTTCTAAATTTAAGAAATAATGCTTTGGCATAGATGGAGTGATTTAACTTTACTATAAGATCTATGTCCATTTTGGTTAACATTAACCACCAATCGAAAACTTACACACTACATGTTGGGAATTTGCGCCCATTAAGGGCAATATTTATTTATGCCTTTGTTATGATATTTAATTGTGATAATTGATTGCAATTAATAGAACTCATTTCCTATTCTAAGAGGGAGAGAGAGAGAGAGAGAGAGAGAGAGAGAGAGAGAGAGAGAGAGAGAGAGAGAGAGAGAGAGAGAGAGAGAGAGAGAGAGAGAGAGAGAGAGAGAGAGAGAGAGAGAGAGAGAGAGAGAGAGAGTCTCTTCACTGTCGCGACCTAAAAAATCAATTTTAGGTTAATCGGATTATCAGACAAGTTATCGAGAACTAACCTAATGCGGATCCTCCCAAACCCTACCGAATCGCAACATGGAAAAAATTAGAACAAATGAGGAGTCGCCACTAATCGTTCGAGGTAGGCCGATTAGAAACCTAGATGAACTAGTGGGAGAACTAATTTACCGCTGCGAACCAGAAATTTTGGATCCGGGGATTTTGTTACGCTAATCGGCTTAGACTAACGCCCTTTCGCTACCTAGATTCCTTTTTGTTTTGGATTTTTCTTGAAAAAAATGATGACTCGGAAATCAACTCAAGGCTTTTGCTTTTTTTTTTTTGTTTTTTTATCTCGAATGAAATAAAGATAAAGCACTAATGCAATGCATGACCTAAACTATATGACATACGATGAATTATTAAAAGGTACAAAACTTCAAATAATTAAAAAATTACAAATAAAGAATCAACTGAGTCAAAATAAAAAGCAAATTCGAAAATACACTTTAGTAATTCCGAAAATCCTAAAAAAAAACTAAAGGGAATTTTCTCCGACACTCTCGTCATCTTGATCTTGCTGGGCTTGGGCCGCCGTCTGACCCTGGACATCACCCCTCTTGCAAGGCCCATATTTTGGAGCGGTTCTGATAGCCCGTCGCCTCTTCCTGATCCTATTATGGAAATTGTCGATCACGACGGTCCTATCCATATTTCTAAAATCCCTATGACCCAACTCTATTTGGCCCACAACATCGGGCTTTTCCTGGTCCATCTAATCCTAATAATAAAAAATTACATTACAAATGAAATGGCATGGGAGACATGGGATGACAGGCGAGATGACATGGCAATATACGAAATGAATTGGTCATTTTTTTAGAAATTCGAAATTTGATAACTAAAGACCAAACTCGCCATTTTTATTCATCTTTTTTTATTTTTCGAATTTATTTTTTATTTTTTATTTTTTGAAAATTACATCCATTTTCCCATTAAACTCGAAAATCGATCTAGGATTTGCCGCCAATCACTATCAAAGATATTCGCGTGCTTTCCATGTTTGGAAATCGGGATCGACATCTGTTAAATGCGCCTTCCTTATTAAAATGTGATCGGATTCACAATTTCCTAACTCGAATTTTTCCTTACCGAAAAATTTCAAAAAATATTCGTGCGTTTTCCATATTTTGGGAATCGGGATTGCAATCAATTAGGCACGCCTTCCTTTTTAAAAATATGATCGGATTCAAAGTTTCCTAGCTCGAATTTTTCCTTATTAAACGAGATTGATTTGAGACGGGAAACTAACCTAGATAAGGCAACCACAGAATTTAAATCAGAAAATCGGATCCAATCAATTTCCATCAATTAGGCAAGCAATCATACCAACATGGCAAGAATTTGACAATCCGAAAAAAAATTAAATCCTTATTTCCAAAAAATTCAACCTTGCCGATTTAGCATTTTTTTTGTATCAAGCCCGGCAAATCGCACCCGCAGGGTAACGGGCGAAACCGACCATAACTCGATTTTTTGTTTAGCGAAAAGGGCTTTCGATTTTGTAGATTCGCGAAACATGCAAAGGTAACTAAACTCAACTAAACTAAAATCAACCGAGCATGGCAAATCAAACCAATTATCAACCAAAATCGGGATTAAAAATTGTACCTAAGCCAAGCTTCCTTTCCCTCTTCGAGTTAAGCACCCCCAAAATCGATTCGATACCCTGCGAAAATAAGAAACGATAATGAAAAATCGCCAAGGCCGAGGATGACGGCGACTAGACGGCCGGCCAAGATTGATGTCGATCGGGCGATAGGCGTGCGGCTATCGAACAACGGCTTAATTATTCCTCGAGCGGCCACAGACTCAAGCGAGACAGGCGTCTACTCTTCTCAAACTGGACGAATGGTGAGCGGCGATCTTCAATCGACCTAGGGTGTCCGGCAACATCCAAGAGAGATTGTTGAATGGCGCGGCGATGTTGAAAGGAACGAGCAACAGGAGGTAGGCTTCGGGGATCACGAGCAGGCGACGAAGTGAAGGCGGTCGTAATTGGCGATAGAGAGATCGGGAGGAGGAAAGAGTTGGTGTGTCAGAGCAAAAAAAAAAATGTGAAGGCCAGAGAGAGAGAGAGAAGTGGTGATGTGTGATGGGCAAAAATGGCGTGTGAGAGAGAGAGAGAGAGGTCTATGGCTCAAAGAAATGGATGATTGTCAGGGACGAATTCAGAGAGAATCGCGAGAGAGTTCGCCAGAGAGAGAGTTGACGTCCCCAAATCCCGTGAACCCCCCCTGCAGAATTTTTTCGATTTTTTTTATGGAGGCCGAGAGAGTGCGATAGGGAGCGTGTATGTGTCAAAAAATTTTGTCGTCGTCCTCGTAACCCTAGGCTTAGTGAGATATATATAGATGATACTAGGGTTACGCCTTTAGGTTTAATCCTAGCCGTCGACTCTACGGATTTCCGACGCGATATCCACCGTAGGATCATAATTCGACGATTCTTGAATAACCCTATCGGACTAGGGTTTCTTAGATGGGCTCATTCGCGCGGACTTAAGGCCTAAGCGGGCTTTAATTAATTAACTAATAATTAATTAAAAGCCTTATTTTCACAAAATTAAAATGGACCGAATGAGATTTTAAATCGAGACCATTATAATTTTCGGTAATTCCCCCTTTCATGATCGAAAATTCCCAAATTGATTTCGGTTCCGCTGCCTGTTAAATTCTGCTCAATCGAGATCGCCTGCAACTGATTGCCAATGCATGATAGACAAATGAAATTTGTAATGCATGAATTTTTTTTTGCGAGAATTAAGATTAACTCTCATTTTATGAAATAAATGAATTTTTCAAAAATCAAAATTTAGGTGCTAACAGCTTGCCCCTCTTTGAGTGGAAGCTCGGAGAGGTTTCGCTCAAAGACCAAAAGTGGCACCTAAATTTTCATTTTTTTTTTGGGAATGATGCAATGCAAGACTGAAAATAACATGCGTATAACTTCTTTTTTCAAAGAACTCGCGCATGGATCGCGTAAGGTGTATCTGCTTCTGCAAATACCTTATACGCTGAGGATTCCCTTAATCACCAGCGCTGGGAGGCTCTTAAGGTACTGGGCCCACCTGTCCTCAGGAATTTCTTTCTTCGTGACTCGGGACGACGCAAGATGTCTGTAGGCCGAATTTGCGAGTTCTGGATCGCAAATCGGTAATGCTTATGCACCACAATCATCCGCTCATCACATGAAGCATTAGCTGTGAGTAAAACTTTCGAACCACGATCATCCGCTCATCACGTGGAATGTCAGCTAAGAATAAAGCTTTCAAACCACAATCATCCGCTCATCCTGTGAAATATCAGCTGAGAAATACCTCTGCATCACGATCATCCGCTCATCACGTGAAGCATTGGCTAAGGATAAAGTTTTCGAACCACGATCATCTGCTCATCACGTGGAACGTTGGCTGAGAATTGGCTTCTGCATCACGATCATCCGCTCATCATGTGAAACATTGGCCGATAATAAAGCTTTCGAACCACAATCATCTGCTCATCACGTGGAATGTCGGCTGAGAATTAAGCTTCCAAACCACAATCATCCGCTAATCCTATGGAATGTTAGCTGAGAATTGGCTTTTGCATCACGATCATCCGCTCATCACGTGAAGCATTAGCTGCGAGTAAAGCTTTCGAACCACAATCATCCGCTCATCACGTGGAACGTCGGCTGAGAATTAAGCTTCCAAACCACAATCATCCGCTCATCTTGTGGAATGTAGCTGAGAAATGCCTTTTGCGTCACGATCATCCGCTCATCACGTGAAACATTGGCTGAGAATAAAGCTTTCGAACCATGATCATCCGCTCATCACGTGGAACGTCGGCTGAGAATTAAGCTTCCAAACCACAATCATCCGCTCATCCTGTGTAATTCTAGCTGAGAATTGGCTTCTGCATCACGATCATCCGCTCATCACGTGAAACATTAGCTGCGAGTAAAGCTTTCGAACCACGATCATCCGCTCATCCTGTGGAACGTCGGCTGAGAATTAAGCTTCCAAACCATAATCATCCGCTCATCCTGTGGAATGTTAGCTGAGAAATGCCTTTTGCGTCACGATCATCCGCTCATCACGTGAAGCATTGGCTGCAGGCCGGATTTGCGAAATGCTGGTATCGCAATCAGGTAAAAACTGAGTCACATTCATCCTTTATGTGAAACAGTGGACAAAATTACGAAATGTTGGCATCGTAATCTGAGAATATCTGAATCACGTTCATCCTTTATGTGAAACATCGAACAGATTTGCGAAATGCTAGTATTGCAATATGAGAAAACCTGAATCATGTTCATCCTTTATATGAAACAGCGAACAGAATTGCGAAATGCTGATATCGCAATCTGAGAAAATCCGAGTCACATTCATCCTTTATGTGAAACAGTGGACAGAATTACGAAATGCTGGTATCGTAATCTGAGAAAACCTGAATATGGTGCTCGAGTTATGGATCGAGCGGGCCTGATTGTCTTCGGGGATCCTCTGTCTAGATCACCATACTTAGCTTGATACCTGCAACATTGAAGATGCGGTCATCCAAGTCTGAAAAAGAATTAGAAAACTTACCTGAGTTGACTGAAACCCGACTTTTATGATTTGCTGAATTGGCGTGCTCAACCTGTTCAGTTCATAAGAAAATGTTGTCTCGCAAGAACTTTAATGCAAATGCAACAATTTGTGAGCTTCTACTTGCATTGTAAAGCTCCACTGGGGATTTTATCAATAAGGAAAACTGTCTGATCCTTTCAACAAAATTTGACCAAATAGAATGAGGAACCTTCAGTTAGAAAGGACTTTCTCTCACTCTCTTTGTAAAGGCTATTTGACCCGACCATTGATGCGGGCATAAGAATCACTCAGAGCTGTCCTCATCACACTTGATAAGGGTCCGGGTAATCTTGCAATTAGTATGACCAGACCAATCCATGAGGTCTTTTCAAGGACTGTAATTCAGGCTTGGTCAGAGGCTATTCAAATGAGACTCACATAAGTCACTAGGCCGTGAGATGAAATCTTGATCAGCTGCATTGGTTTACAAGTCAGGAACCTTGCCAAATGAGATAAAAATGATCTTGCACGCACTACTTCGAGCAATATTTATAAGCACTTGAAACCCTATATTAACCCAAGTTCCTTAGTCTGAAGAGACTTTTGGAAAGGGTTGTAATGTAGGTTCAGGGTAGGCTTGGAAATGAGAGGCCTATTTTCAACAAGGGTTCATGAAGATGAGAAAGTTGGTGATCATCCGTCTTTGACACCTTTGCACTTCAGGAATGGTCTTTCTTCATGGAATACATTTCGAACAAATTTAGGCGAGACCTCCCTTCTTTCCGAATTTTTTTTTTTTGAGAGAGCTCTTTCCTTTTTTCTTTTTCTCTTTCTTTTCGATGAGAGTAGGCGTTTTTGCCTCTCTCTTTTTTTGGCACAGCGAGCTCTTTTGAAAAGGAAGGGAGAGTCTCATCTGAATTGCCTACATGTTGTGCTGGCAAATTTTTTGATTTTCAATTTGCCTCAAGGCACTTTGCTCATCTGTAAAATGGTTTGGAATGCTTTCCTTTTAGGATGATCACCAATTAGGTTTCGAGAAATGAATCCACCGCTCAAGTTGGGTTAAGCAAAGGAAGAGTGTATATGGGTATAGAAATGAAATGCTCTTCATCATGTCTAAAGCACTTGAGTTAACATAGAATTCACATGCAATAAATACACTTGAAGATTGATGCAAGTAAAAGCAAGAAAATTCTATTCATGCTTTGAATTTTCTGAAATTTGCCCTAATGTGGGGTTGTTCCTGACATGGTATGAAAACGAAACCACCGTTCAAAGGAGTTTAGCAAAGGGAGATCTGTAGTGTTTGGGTAGAGGAAATGAATGTCTCACATCATCTTGGTCGTCATACTTTTCGCAAGATAACCCTTTCACCTTGTGAGTATGGAAATCTTCACACTTACTCACTTGGGATATGATATAGGACGTGTATGGAAATAGCTTGCCTTTCATCGTCCTGGCGTTCCTCATTCAAAATGATCAACATCAATTAACCAAACAAATCTCCAGATTGAAAATTCAGTGAAGATTTATAATGCAATCAGAAAGCAGGAAAAATGTGCATGAGTATTAAGATTTGTAAAAACATTACAACATCTCAAGTATAATATTTCTTGACTGAATCAGCATTGACCGGATTAGTGAAGACATGTCCATCCATTTCTGCCAAGATCAAGGCGCCGCCTGAAAGAGCTTTCTTCACTATGTAGGGTCCACCATAGTTTGGAGCAAACTTCCCTTCTGGTTGTAGGATGATGGGCAGAAGCTTCCGCAGCACAAGGTCTCCCTCTTGAAAATGTTGAGGTCGTACCTTCTTGTTAAAAGTTCGGGCCACTCTCTACTGATAACATTGACCATGGCATAAAGCTTTGAGCCGCTTCTCGTCAATCAAGTTCAGCTGATCTATCCTCTGTTAGATCCAATCTGCTTCAATCAGTTCTATTTGGGACAAAATGCGTAGAGAAGGAATCTCCACTTTGACCGGTAATACTGCTTCCATACCATATACCAGGGAGTATGGGGTTGCCCCGGTTGATGTCCGGATTGAAATCCGGTATGCCATAAGTGCGAATGGCAACCTGTCGTGCCAATCTCGATAGTTCTCAATCGTCTTAGACAAGATCCTCTTGATGTTCTTGTTTGCTGCCTCAACTGCCCCATTCATCTGAGGGCAATATGGAGAAGAATGCAAGTGTCTGATCTTAAATGCTTTGAGCAGTTCTTCCACCTGCTTGCTATTCAGATTCGCACCATTATCTGTAATCATAACCTCAGGGGCTCCATATCGAGCAATTAAATCACGTCCGATGAACTTTACCACATTTCGGGACGTGACCATTGAATACGATGTCGCCTTAATCCACTTGGAAAAATAATCAATTGCCACCAGAATGAAACGATGTCCATTGGAAGCTTTGGGGTTGATCGGGCCAATCACATCTATTCCCCACATGGAAAATGGCCAAGGCTCGTATAACTGATGCAACTCGTTTGGAGGGACATTGATCTTGTCACCATGAATCTGGCATTTATGGCAACTTCTGATATGCTGTATACAATCATTTTCTAAGGTGAGCCAATAATAGCCCAGCCTCATGATCTTCCTTGCTAGCATATGGCCGTTCATGTGAGGGCCACAGATGCCTTCATGCATTTCTGCCATTAAATGAATCGCTTCAGTCGCATCAACACATCTCAGCAGGATCGAATCGAAAGACCTTTTATAAAGATTTTCTCAGCTCAGGAAAAACTTTGAAGCCATCTTCCTTATATATTTCTGGTCTGAAACTGTACTATTCTCAGGAAACTTCTAATCCTGGATATACATCTTGATATCTTGATACCAGGGTTTGCTATCTGGCTCATCTGCTACAGCCATGCAGTAGGCCGGCTGTCTTAAGATTTCGAACTTTAGTGGTTCGACTTCTAATCCCTTCGTGACATGCAACATTGATGCCAGAGTGGCCAAAGCGTATGCAAATTGATTTTAAGTTCTAGACAAATATTCAAACGTGATATCCGTAAAACTTTCCATCAATTCATCTAAATACTCATGATAGGGCAGCAGCTTTGAATCTCGCGCCTTCCATTTACCAACCGTCTGGAGAATAATTAAGGCTGAGTCTCCAAATACCTTGAGCTTAGATATTCCCATTTCTATTGCTGCTTGTAGACCAAGAATACAAGCTTCATATTCGGCAATGTTATTAGTACAAGGGAACACCAATTTTGCTGCTATTGGATAATGTTGACCTCCAGGAGATATCATGACTGCTCTCGTGCCGGACCCTAACAAGTTTACAGCTCCATCAAAGTACATTGTCCAAACATAGTCTTCGACCGCCATAATTCGATCTTCAGGTCGATAAAGATCATCGTCTTGCCTTGGATTTTCCGCTAGAATATCTGCTATAACTCTTCCTTTCACCGATTTCTAGGGAAAATATCGAATATCAAACTCGGAAATTAGGATTTGCCACTTGGCCAGTTTGCCAACCAATGCAGGCTGATTCAGGAGATATTTAATGGGATCGCACTCCATCACCAAGAGGATTTGGTAATGCAGAGTGTATTGACGCAGCCTGTGTAATACCCATACCAATGATGCGCATGTCTTTTCAGCCTCTGAGTAATTTAATTCGGAGCCTGTGAATTTCTTGCTCAAATAATAGATGGCCCGTTCTTTAGCATCTCCCTGACTTTCTTGGGCTAGCATGGCTCCCAGTGACTCACTGTTTATTGTGAGGTAGAGAATCAATGGTTGCCCCGGTGTGGGTGGCACAAGGACAGGTGGATTCATAAGATGCTGCTTCAACTTCTCAAACGCTTCCTCACATTCTTCATCCCATCTAATAAGTACATTCTTTTTCAGGAACTTGAGAAAGGGTTTGGCGATTTCTATCAACTGAGAGATGAATCGGGAAATATAGTTCAATCTTCCCATGAGACTCCTAACTTCCTTTGCCGTGGTCGGTGGTTTCAATTCACAGATCGCATTAGCCTTCAATGGATCAATCTCGATACCTCGGTTGCTGAAAATGAAACCAAGTAATTTGCCACTGCTAGCCCCAAAAACACACTTCGCTGGGTTGAGACGCAATTTGAACTTCCCAAGCCGCTCAAATAACTTAATCAGAGTCTGGACGTGGTCTTCCCATTTCCGAGTCTTGGCAATCATATCGTCGACATATACCTCTAACTCATTATGAATCAAGTCATGAAATAAAGTCACCATGGCCCTTTGATATGTTGCCTCGGCATTTTTCAATCCAAAAGGCATCACCCTGTACTGAAATAATCCCCATGGGGTAGTGAAAGTGGTTTTCCTCTTATCATTTTCGTTCATCAGAATCTGGTTGTACCCCGAGAAGCCATCCATGAAAGAAAACAGCTCAAATCTAGCTGTGCTGTCCACTAGAACATCGATATGTGGGAGGGGAAAATTATCCTTCGGGCTGGCATTATTCAAGTCCCGATAGTCTACACAAACTCGAACTCGACTATCCTTCTTCATCACTGGAACGATGTTGGCAATCCAGTCTTGGTATTGAGAAGTCTCAATGAATCCCACGTCTAGGAGTTTCATAACTTCCTCTTTGATCTTATTTTCCAACTCCGGTCTAGCTATTCGTTTCTTCCACGCTACCGGATCACAAGATGGGTTGAGTGGAAGATAGTGTTCAACAATCGAGCGATCGAGCCCTGGCATATCTGCGTAGGACCATGCAAAGATATCTTGGTAATCCTTCAGGAGTTGAATCAACCGTCTAGCTGTGTCTTCAGGAAGGTTTGCCTCAATCTTGACTTTCTTAGGGTTTTCTTCATTTCCTAGATTGATAGACATGGTCTCATCTCCGGTCAACGGCTTGACCGTTTCATGTTCCTCAAATTCCCGACGTATTTCTTCATATTCGAGGTCGAATTCATCGATGTCATAAACTCCAGAATCCATTAGATCTCCCTCCACATCCCTGAGACATAAAGTAGGGAATTCAGAAAAACAAATAGGGTTTAAAGATGTATGCCCTATCGTTTTTTGATGTGATTTGTTTCTTGGAAAATGCTTCTTCTTGGCTTTTTCTATTTTTCTTTCTGAAAAATTTATTTTACAAAAATTTTGAGACGAGAATCTTTGAAGAAGCCCAACCCTCGGTATCTTACCATTGACGACAATTTGTTTGACCGTTGGTTATCGTCATCAAGTTGGTTTGGGGTACTTCGACAAGATTCCAAAATGATGGATAAAAACTTTCTGTAATTTTATTGATCTTCAAAATCAATTCATTACATTTATTGATTGAAAAGTGCAATACCGAAGAGAAAAGCCCAAACAATAATCAAAATGACTACAATTAAAAGAAAGTTGGAAATATCCCACGCATTGGGTAACATAGGCTGGTTACTCTGAATCTAAACCCTCCAATGGATCGTCTTCAGAGTGTACATTGTTCGAGGGCCTCGGTGGTATGCGTTCCAGGTAGGGCTCTTCTTCAAGGATCCCATCTATCTGCATAAGGTCTTCAAGCACAACTCCCACGGTCATGTTACCAAACCATTCAGCCAGGTTAGGTATCTCACCATCCACATCCAGCTTCATGGGCTCTACTTCGGCGACCTGCTCCTTCATTGGAACATGGAATACAATCCCCATATCGTCCTCATACTTGGACAACTCATCATATCCTCCAACCATCCCACTAGATCGAAAATTGACGTATAGGGGCTGTGGCCGAGAATTGTCTTCTTGCTTGCTAAGCCCTTTCATTACTTGCTTGCCATGTCTCTGTCCCGGATAATTAAGGCCCGCCTTATGATTTTGACCTTTAAACTCCACAGGGGTGCGGATTCCTTGGCAATGTCTTCCCAGTCCCATGCCGGGTTGATAGCCATTCCCTACCATTATTTTGGCCATCATAACAGAAGCGGCCGACACCTCGGGAGTTGGTAAGGGACTCTCAGGAGAGGCATGTATGGTATGTATTAGCTCGAACGCATGATATGAGCTCTCTTCATTTCCGGTCGGTTTCACATAGGGAATAGCTGTCTCGTTATAGATCTGATGGTCCTCCTCACCAAACACCGTCACCAGCTTCTTCTCAACCACAAATTTGATCTTCTGATGGAGTCTCAAAGGTACGGCGCCTGCATTGTGGATCCAAGGCCGTCCAAGTAGAAGATTGAATGCAGAGGGAATATCCAGGACTTGAAATAAAATGTCAAATGTTGATGGTCCGATGAGGATATCCAGATTTATCTGCCCTAGAACGTCTTTCTTCATCCCATCAAAGGCTCTTACATGGGTCTTCGGTGACTGCATTTTAGCCAAGTCCACTCCCAATCGGTTCAAGATGGCCAATAGACATATATTCAATGCTGAACCGTTATCAATTAGGACTCGAGACACAAAGGTCTGTTTGTGCTTCACGGTAATGTGCAGGGCTTTGTTATAGCCCCGACCTTCTACAGGAATCTCATCGTCTGCGAAAGCTACTTGATCCTTCAACAGGACTGCCTCGACAAATCCTTCCAGCTTCTTTTGTTCGATGTTTTCAGGGACATGAACCTGTGCCAGGACATTCTTTAACGCCTCTTGATGCTAGGGTGAGGTTTGCAACAACTCAAGTAGAGAGACTTGAGCTGACGCTTTCCTCAGCTAATCTACAATGTTATATTCGCTAGTCTTAATGACCGCGAGAAACTCCTTAGCTTCCTTTTCTTCGACCAGTCTAGGCGGCTTGTCTTCATTGTAGGTTCGTCCTGACATAGTTATAAGAGCTAAGTCATAGGACCAAGGGACTGCCCGACCATCTGAATAAGGGAAAGGTTGTGGGGTGGTAAGTATCAGCTCCTCATTCACCACCAGCCCCAGATCATCATCTGAAGCGTCTTGTAGATGGGGCATATCTGTTAACTCCGGATCTACTTGAGCTTCTATTTCAATCTCCTCGATGGGAATCGTTACTTCAGGTGGGGATATAGCCAATGCCGCCAGCTCCTGTTCCCAATCAATAACAATTCCAGAGATGGTAGCTAGCAGTCCAAACTGGTTCATCCGAACCACCAAGCCTTCTCTGCTCAATTTAGTAAACATCTCCTCCAGCTGAGTTGAAGTCACCACTTCTCCTGTTTGATAATAACCCGCCCTGATTAGGACGTCAAGAGCTTCAGCAGCCTTGACCTTAAAGGGACCTGCTGTGCTAATTTCTTCTGCTAAAATAGCATTGATGGCCCCGGAATGTTCAGGTAGGGGATTCTTCTGCACGTTGGGCTGCTTGTTGGGTAGCGAGATTGCCCCAGTCTCAATCAGATCTTGAATACGATTTTTCAGGACGAAACAACTGTGTGTGTCGTGGCCTACTTCTCCACGATGATAATCACACTTCTTGCTCGGATTATACCACTTTGTGTTTGACGTGTTTGCTCTCATTGGCTCTGTAGTTAAGAGCCCTTTCTTCTGCAGGATGGCCCAAATCTGCGTCAAGGTCCCGAGGAGTGGGCTGAACTGCCGGTTCCTCCATGTATCTCTCCTCTGGCTACTACTAGCCCTCCGTTCGTTAGGGAGTTGAATGACGGGACTATGAACCACTGGTTTCTGCGTGTACGCCAAGTTAACCTGCGTGGCTGCTGGTTCCTTTTTTGCTGCAAAACGCTTCAGACCAGTTCCGCTGTCTCCATACCAGCCTCTCTTCCAGTTGCTTTCCACCTCCTCAGCAAAGGAAATAAGGTCGGAGAAAGAAGCGACCGCTGATATGAACACATGCACTCGTACATTCTGTGGCAGGGTAGAGACGAATAGTCTCATCAGTTCCCGTTCGGGAGGTACCGGTTTCAACTGTGAGGCGAGACTCCTCCATCTGGTGCCGTACTCCTTAATCGACTCACATTTCTTCATTTCGGTCCGCTCCAGATCTTGTGTTGTGATGGCCACATCAATATTGAAGCTGAAATGCTGCACGAAATCATTGGTCACCTTGCCCCAATCATCTTTGGTATAGACCTCATAAACAATGTACCACCTCATGGCGGCTCCTTTTAAGTTGGCCTGAAACGTCTGGACCATGAGGGCATCATTTGTAGCATACTTACCCATTCTAGCCTGGTAAGTCTGGATGTGTTGCACAGGATCTGACGTGCCGTCATACTTTTCAAAATTCGAGTGTTTGAACTTGTCTGGATAGATTGTTCTTGAAAAGGCTGAACGATCAATTTTAGAGACATGTCGTGCACCCTCAACCTCTTTGAGCCTCTGGTCTATTTTGGCCAGCATCTTCGCATTATCATCCTTTTGTGGGATAATAGCTTCAGGCACAGAATAGTTCACAAGCGGGACAGATGTAACTTGGGTCGATAATTGGCCAACATGCCCTGAAGCTTTGGCAACCCCTTTAGCTTTTGTTTTGGCCACGGCAGGTGAGGCTATAACTCCAGGCATGTCCTCCTCATCTTTTTCTTCCTCCTCCTGTTGTAGGTCTACGTATAAACCCTTCGACTGAAACAAAGGGTTGGAACGCACGGGCGTAGCAGAAGGTAGTTGTTGAGCCAGAGACAGCTGAGGTATCATAGTCTTCAGCTCAGCCAGTTGATCATTGAAGATCTTGGTTTGCTCTTCCCTTTCCCTTTTCATTTCCTGTCTCATTCTCTCCTCCATTTGGCAATTGATTCAGCTGGATTGGTCATTTGTCTAACTTTGGAGCGAGTGTTATATGGATGCTGAGGAGGATCCATGATATGCTTCCTAAGACAAAGAAATAAGCCATAATTAGTAACATGTTTCAAGCATGCCGGGCTGATCCATGACACACCCTAACTTACGGACTTCCTAAGACTCCCAACTTTGTTTGCGTTTGATAGAGATAAACCTTTGCCATTGCAAGCACTTCAATTTGATTAAGAGGATCATTCATGGCAATCTGATATTTAAACAAATAAAAATCTGAAATTCGCCATTTAATCACAATTTAACAACCTCATGAAATAAATTCTGACCAAGTCGAATTACAAAAAAGAAATCCTAAAACAAATCTCTAGAAAGACTTACAGCACTCAAAAAGACTAAACATCTCGAACTGTAGGTCCCGGGGGAATCTTCTGAGCCTTGAGCTTCTTGTACTTTTCCTCAAAGATACGGGCCTTCTCCTTAGCTTTGGCATACTTCCTCTTGAGTGAACGGATTTTGAGACGCATGGTTTCCTGAACTGGAATGGCGGGAACCACTGGGAGCCACTCCTTTCGTACATCATGTTCCTTGATATATTTGAGAGAGGCGCAGTACGTCTTTACCCTTGCCTTGAGGATTTCCTTCGAAAATACAAGCTTCACTGGCTGATAACGTTCCCACATAGAACGCGACAGGGCAGCATGTTCCTCAAACCTTCGTTCGCTTCCTTCAATAGATGCAGATCTTGTCTTCCTTTGGCTTTGGTGGAATTTCCTGTAGGACACCATACTGACGGACTACACTTGCAGGATGATATTCTAACACGCCTGAAAGTCCCAAGAGAGGAATAGGTGCTCCGTTTGGACCCATGATCCTTGCCTCCTCCACCCTAAACCACATAGCACTCCATAGGCTTGGTATAGTGAAAGTTAGGAAGTCGACCTTGTTCATTTTTAAATTTCAAGAAATGGTGTTCAAGTTCTGAAATCAAGGGTATTTCGAGGTATTTTCCAAACTGAACATAGTGAGAAAGGAACCAAACTTGCAGAATTTCTGGAGAAAAACGGAGTGTCTTATCTTGTTTGGCCTTAAATCTATTAAGTGAAAGGAAAGTTTCTGCCAAAATTGCATTGACAAAATTTATACCATCTAACACCTCGTTGACAAAAAATGACATCAAAGGATCGACATGATTTGGTTTATGTGGAAAAACGATTGACCCGAAGAATAACATCATGAAAATTCTAGCTCTGCCAAATATAGAAGATTCAACCCTAAGACAACTATCTAGGAATGAGATGGGGCAACTCCCCCTTTCTTGTTTCAAAATCTTAGCCACTTCATCCCTATTGACATTTAAAAACTCAGACAAGACTAAGACTGGATCTTTACCAAGTGGCGGAGCGACCAAAACCCGGCCCGGTGACTTTCCAACAAGAATACTATACTCTTCCAAGGTGGGAGTTAGCTCATGCTTACCAAAGATGAAGGTGGTAGTCTGTAGACTCCAAAACTGAACCAGAGCATGAACGAGACCAAACTGAATACGGATATGGATCAAAGGAAGCATTCGACCAATGTAGAATCTGGTTATCTCTCGGATATCCTCGCCCAGAAAATTCCACCATTCCTTCAACTTCTCCCTGGCTGGTTCAATACACCGGATATCTCCTTCCCCCATGATCTATAATTCGAGACTCTGACTCGCCCTAACTGTCATGGATCAACCCGAAAAGCATAAATAGAGAGAAAGGTAGAGTTTAGAAAATACCGCATTTAGAGAACCGAAACAAACAATCACATAGACACACAGATGAGGTCATGAGGTTCACTAACTAATAGGCTTCAAAGGTGGAGCCCCAAGGATACTCAGACCAAGCCAACTGGGGTTTGCGGCTGGATTGAGGTCCCCCGTAGACATCTGGCTCAGCCAAGTGAAGACCCGCATCACCAGGGTAAGTGAGGAGGGTAGTCGCTCTCGGCACCGATTTAGAAAGATTCGGGACTTGAAAAGGACGACTTAGGCCACAGGGTAATGGCCGAAGTGTCCCTAACCAAGCACCATCCTAAGCCTAGCCATTCAGGTCCAACGGCGGGTTGTGTGTGCAAGGTGTAGTGTTTATCCAACTAAGGCATGCATAGCAGGTTATATCAAGACAACGCTTCTATATAAACTCATATACATAAACTCATTCAGACTGCAAAACAAAGGTTAGCAGACACTCGCCCCTTATAACTCCTAGCCTGCACAAAAATGGTTAACAAACACCTCCCCTTATCACTCCAAATCTGCAAAAATATTTAACACCTTAAATGTGAGATTCAATCAATCCACTCAAGACATCCAGGGAATCTAAACGGCCTAAATCCTCTACAACTTTTAAATTTTTCGAAAGGTTCAGATAACTGAGTTAAGCATTCATATTTCTCGAAAAATAAAAAAAAGTACGTTGTCGCGACCCGTCCGGAAGTGGACGCGGCTAATGGATTACCGATCGCGGGTCTTGGATCGGCGCAGGCCTTCCCAGGCCCATACCAAATCGCGGCGGGAGTATTTTTTTAGGATTCGACGATAGGAGTCAATCGCTTTCGACCTTCAGTGTGGTCGTGGTGGCATGTGCAACTTGTGCATGTATTTGGAGTCGCCACCGGTCTTTCTTGGAGGGTAGACCGGAAACCTTACTGATCGATTGGGAGAGATCGATCAGTTCTACAGAACCAGAGGTTTTGGGTTCGGGGACTTGGTTACGCTGATGTCATTACCAACGCCCTTTCGGTACCTAACGCGAGTGATTTTCCTGGATAAAGAGTTCATACATGAGCAATTTTAGGTGAGGTAGGCTTGATTCAGGGTTTCATGCAGATTGGAAGACTATTCCTATCAATCGCAATCAATTTTAATGAAAGCGCAATCAAATATGTAAATAAATCACATCAATGCACATCAATTCCAGTCAATGGCTTCCTAACATAGTCATAAGGGCATGGGGAAGATGTGATTTAGGACCGGGGGAAAATGAGAGGATTTGGAGGCGATTTAGCCCGAAGGGCTAAAATCGTCAATTTTTGGAAGATTTGGATAACGAACTACCCAAAATACTCCATGGCCAGTTGATCGTGGCCATTTCCCGTTTTTGAGAATTTTTTGGAATTTTTCTGAATTTTCTGAATTTTTTTGAAATTTTTTATGATTTTCTATTTTTTTGTTGATTTTTTTGAATTTTTATTATTTTTTTATTATCGAAAAATATTTTAATAAAAAAGAAGCATGTCTTTGACAATAGACAATACTCAACCAGATAAATAAACTAACCACTAGACTGAAACAAGTACATGCAAATCAAGTCTATAATGGCAATATTTTAGAAAAAATAACTTTGATATACGAATCGAGTACGCAAAATATACCTGATTGGACACCGGTCTTTAATCGCCAAGCCCCAATGTGCGCTATTCTCCACGTGCGTCACCGTGAACTTTAATTCTCGAACAACGGGCCCAAATCCTCAAATAGCTTGGCCCATGGGCCCATGATAAGGCTCAAACTCTTGGTCCAACTTACTAACACACGGCCCAATTCGGCAGGCCACAAAAATGGGCCTAACAGAACCTGCCCAGGCTCAAAATGGAGGAAAACAGGATTGGCCGGGGCTGTTCTTGGTTCCTCCGTTGGATACGGGTGGTGGTTGGCTCCGGGATCGATGATGGAGGTCCATGGCGGTCAGAGGTGGACATCGGTGGACAGTGGTAGCCGGAGCAGCGACGGCACGACGGCCGGCAGAAGCGAACAGAGGCAGTTCGCACAAGACGAACGGAGCACCGGTGGAGTATTGTTCGGATTATGATCTGTTTAGACTCCACCGGTGACGAGCTGCTTCCGTTGGCTTTAAGGGATGAAGGAGGAACTGAGGAAGGTCACTGGTATGGTCGGTGAGCGGCGAAGCTGCGGCAAGAGGTGGCGGGGGTCGGCGGAACAGCCACGAGCCCGAAACAGGGCAATCAATCCCCGGACAGGGGTCTCGGGCTTCCACAGCGGCTGGACAGCTCTATGGCGGTTAGGGACGGTCGGAGCTGGTGGTTGAGGCAAAGCCTCTTTCTTGCGAATAATTAACTCGCAGTCAGGCTGCTTTAGCTGCAGCTCCGCAATATCTCTAGAATCAACAAGCTTGACTGGACTTGAAACTTGAGAGATAAATACTGAGATTGACTCCTCAGTAGACAAACTTGCAGAAGAGGGATCAATAGGTGGCTGAACGTCCTTTGTTTCTGAGGATGGTACCGTAGGTTTTGATGGAGGCGTAGCAACATTTAAGGATCCATCAACGGCAATCTCTTTTGACTGGACTTTCACAACTACTGAGCTCCTCGAGGTATGATGCAACCCCCAGGCAAGGAATCAGAACTTGGGCTTAGGGGAGAGGCGGAAGGAGAGAGCGTGTGGAGCGGCTTCGGGGGGGAAGCTGCAGCCCAAGGACGCAGAAACAGGGGCGTCAGACCTGCAGGTTGTTCAGCGGCTTTCGGGGCTGTTTGGCCGGTAAGAGACGGTCGGGGACGACGGCTGGAGGTCGAAGAGAGGTGGATGATGATGGTGAAGGGTAGCGGCTACGGCTAGAGCGTCGCAAGTGGCGTAGAACAGCAGCGGCAGCAGCTCGGCTCGAAATAGGGTGGGTCGCCCGAGTTGCTGCTGGCCGGTCATCCGGCGGTTCCACAGGGGCTGGCAACGGCGTCGGAGAGTCGGTGATGGGGGTTCGGGTGGTGACTAAATACTAAAAATAAAATAATAAAATAATAATAAAATAAAATACTAAAAAGTAAAAATAATAATAAAATAATCAAAAGTGAAGACAAAATGATTAGTTTCCTTTTCCTTTTAAATGATGATGTTTTCACTCCTTTTCCTTTTAATCATTACTAATATTTTTGTCAAATTCAATTTTATGGTGATCAGAGAACACCCGAAATCGAACTTGAATTTTACTGTTTTATGTGGTCCTAAAGTAAAGAAAATAAAAAATAAAAAATACCGACTATTTGTATATATTTTGTGACCTCAAATATTATTTTTCTTGATTTTCTTCTTTTCTTTTTTTTTTCTTTTTTTTTTTTATTTTATTTTTCGAAAATATTAAAAAAAATGAAAATTATGAAAATTATTTTTTTGGTCAAAATGGTTCATTTAGCTTGGCCAAGGTCACCAAAATTGATTTTTTAATTTTTCAACTTTTTATAGATTTTCTATGAATTTTTTAAATAAAGGAAAAAATATTGATCAAAATTTAGGTGTCAACAGCTGCCCCTCTTTGAGAGGAATCTCGTTAGAGGTTTCTCTCAAAGATAAGGTGACACCTGAGTCCTGATCGACTCGACTCGGGAAATTAAAGGAAAAGGAGTCATGACATCCAATCTTCATGCTTGTCCATGTATGCTCTTTTTTGAAGGGGGAAACGTTCATTTGACATGAGAGAGTGAGATGGTAGAGAGACATACCTGCCACTTCCCTGTTCGATGTTTGTGCGGTGTTTGATGGATTCAAGAGAATTTCTAGGAACTCGTTACTAGAGTATCCTAGAGAGGTTAAGCTCTGACCCGTATGGTAGGTCAAACCATAATGAGATTCCTAACTGATAGGAATCTAAGGAAGACGCATCCCACGCTTTAGGATTTGCTAGGGATTTTGATCCGTAGGGTGAATCGGACCTCTATGTTGATCCTTACGGCGGTATCTACCTTGTGCTGATCCTTCAGGAGGTTTCTACCTCGTGTTGATCCTTCAGGCGGTTTCTACCTTTGTTTTGACCCTTCAGGCGGTTTCTACCTTGAGTTGACCCTTCAGGCAGTATTTACCTCGATTTTGCTTTGAAAAGGGGTCTCATGATGAGGGTTCTCCACGTCCGATGAGACTGCCTGATTTTTGAAAAAGGGTCTCATGACGAGAGTTCTCCACGTCCGATGAGACTGTTTGATATTTTTGAAAAGGGGTCCTAGGACAAGGGTTCTCCACGTCATGCTAGGACTGTTTGATATTTTTTTGAAAAGGGTGTCCTAGGACGAGGGTTCTCCACGTCAAGCTAGGACTGCTTGATTTTTGAAAAAGGGGTCATATGATGAGGGTTCTCCACGTCCGATGAGACTGTTTGATATTTTTGAAAAGGGGTCATAGGACAAGGGTTCTCCACGTCATGCTAGGACTGTTTGATATTTTTTTGAAAAGGGTGTCCTAGGACGAGGGTTCTCCACGTCAAGCTAGGACTGCTTGATTTTTGAAAAAGGGGTCCTAGGACGAGGGTTCTCCACGTCTGCTGGGACAGTTTGCTGACTTCTTTTGAAAAAGGGTTCTATCCTCACCCCTTCTTTTGAAAGATCCCGAAATTTGCCGGGAATTCAGTTTTGAAGCAGTGAAAGATTTTATTTTGACAAAGCTTCACTTGAGTCTGTTGAGGCGACATTCTGGGAGCTGGGTTCTTCAGGTATCCTGCAGAAGTTTGAGCCTGAAAGATTTTTCTTCACCAAGTACACGTTAGTAATCTTTGGGAATACCATGGCTGTCCATTTGACAAAAACCGTATGACTTAAGTTTTAATCGTGAAATATGCATTTTGATGCTGGAGGTTATCCAAAGCATTCTTGCAACATGCAAATGTGATCACAAATCCCTTGCACGAAAAATCTGGACCAACAGTTTGAAAATTCCAAAAAGAGTTTGTTCAAAACATCAATTGGAATATTTCTCGACAAGGAGGTCTTCTCACCTGTTTTGCGATAGTGGTTTTTTTTTTTATAGGGAACGCACTCAATTCCCTACTAACCCGTACCTAGGTTTTAGGCTCATTCGCAGCGCATACATTTTGATCGATCGGGAGGTCTTCCACGGGACCGTAATGTTGGGCTTGGTTATTGATCTTCAAGGGGGATCCGCCTTGGAGTCGAGGCCATTGAATGAAAGTCTTCACCATCTGCTCCGGGTTTACAAGTCAAGAACCCTGCAAAATGAGAAAGAAATAGTCTTGCTCGTACTTCTTCGAGCTAAGCTATATGTTAACCCAAGTGTCTTAGTCAGAGAAGACTGTTTCAGGGTTGTAACATTGGTAGGATTGGGGACCGAAAAAGGCTTGTGTTTGGCCTAGAAATTACGAAGGGTTCAACATTGGTGATCATTGCAAATTTACCACCTGCCATTTCCTCTCTGCACCTTCAGTTTTTGAGGTGTGCAACCGCTCTTGAGGTGTGCACAAATTCTTTAGCGGGTGTCTCTTGTTGCGTTCATAGAGCGACTCTCTCTATGTCTTTGTTCTGTGCTTGGCACCATTTGGGGAGCAGCCCTTTTGGATGTGGCTCTTTCAAGGATTTCCTCTTTTCCCATCCGGCTTCATTGTGGATCAATCAAACAGCTTATACGAGCATCGGCCTTGCTTTTACCAAGCACTTTGCTTTTTCTTTTCTGATGCTGGGGATTTTCTCAATTTTTTTTTTATCATCATTTCTGAAAATCATGTTTTTCTCATATTCAGGAGACCATGTTAGACTTATGACTGAAAGTCAAAACATGCTTTAAACATCTGCCTAGGAATTTTCTTCGTAATCCCTAAGTCTCGAACTCCTCCGTTTTGAAGTGACGTTGCATCCGTCTTGGAATGTGCAATGATCATCAATGGGTTCATGAAATGAATTTACAGGCTCAACGTGGCTGTGCAAAAGATATGGTGTGTGGGATAGAGAAATGAATGCTTCTCGTCATCCTATGGCATTTGGATTACCATATAAATAGCACACAAAGATTAATGTTAGTCCGAGCAAGAAAATTTCTAACCATTTTCTCCCGATGCTACTGGACTTGCTCCCTTTTTGCCCCGATGTGGGGTGGTTCTCGACAGGGCTGATAATGAAAACCTCCGTTCAAAGGGGTTATCAATGGTCACCTGTAGTATTTGGGAATATGAAACGAACGCCTCCGTCGTCCCAATCCATGTAATCGCTGCGAATGGTCCCTACCTCCGTAGGTACAGATTTTGCTATCCGATTCACTTCCCTCGTCTCTCAAGTGTATGTAGGATGTGTTTGGACTGGGCTCGCCTCTCTTTTGAGTAAACTTCCTTTTGAATGATTTGACAAATAATCATATTTGGAAAAATTCATTTCTTTCTTTCCCAAAATTTATCCATCGAGGGGATTTTGTGATGTATCGTGCATGTTTTATTCATGCTCTGGGCAACCTCCCGATTTAAATCATGAATATCGATGCATTGGAAAATCTTTATGCCGGCTGAAAGGATTCTGACATTTTTTATCTCCAGCTAACTGGGAAAAGGGATACTTACCTGTCCGTCGCAGCTGCGGATCCCTGCAAATGTAAAAGAAGCATATCATTGTAGGTTCACGAATTTTTCAAAAATCGAAACGATACATCCTACCCTTGGTCATGTACTCTAACGAGTAGTACATGGGATGTAAAAACTTGTTCGTCTGCAAGGCGACTCCCCTGTCAAGGATAAACAATAAGTGTCAATTCATATTCCCAAATTCAAGACAAGTTGAGACGATACAACTTTACTCTTGATTTTCATCCCATCCTGATGTTGCGTATTGATATGAACAACATCTATCAAATCCGCCTATCCATTCTTTGAGTGTTTGCAACATCAATGGTTCATCTGCCCCCAGTTAGGCAACGTCTGTTCTGTTATTTGAACGTATGGCTCCTTGAGTGCTTTATCCATGTTTATCATCTGAGAAGGAAAAGAAATGAGACATTACTTCGGTATTCGATTGAAGACCGTTTAGGAACGATACATCGTTTTACCAAATAGGTGGCTTCGCGGCCAAACGTATTTCGTATTGAAGGGGTAGATCCCATTATGCTATGCGGGTAATAGTCATTGTTCATGGAACTTGCTCCACGGATTAAGTGATTAATCCACGGCCCTCGGCTTGAAGATGCTCAAAGGGTGATGTTGACACTCACGCGCAATTAGTTCTAGATATTAATGAAAGATGTTCCCGTGGGAACCTTACAGTGCGATCAACAACATATTCAATAGGAGTATTCAACCCCTTTCCTCTAAGCATTTTTTCATCGAGTAGCCATGCCTTGCATCAGACGTTTGATCACCGGCCTTGCGTCACCACTGCGATGGTCCTCCGGCTCCAAATTGATCGAGCCAAAGATTGAACTCATCGCCAAGGAAATTGCTCGAGTCTTCGAGCCATTGATGTTCAAGTTGGGTATCAACGATTGCTGGCGGCAGGTTTCTTTCATTGCCTTCGTTGTGAGGGACTGGAGTCTTTGAGCTGGAACCTTCATCATTGCCCTGTTGAGGTTGTGACATACATTCCTGAAGAGTATTGATCCAAATGTCCAGTTCCTCATCAGGGAAATCGCCTGTTCTTTCTAGCCCTTGGTGCCCAGATTGGGTGTCGTTGACTGCAGGCGAGGGATTTCCCTCTTTGCTCTCGCCATGAGCAATTTGACCCATCGAATTGGAACTTCCTCCGATGACTGGCAGGTTTATATGTGCACTCTCCACCAATGCTAGATCCGCTTCAGGGACAGCATTAATGACCGATTCGTCCTCAAACTGAGGAATCCCTATGTGCTGGAACTGTGGTATATACTCTTGAGGAGTATTGAGATAGCTCAGCGGAGCATTCTGATTTGGGTTAGAGGAGTCGCTGACACGACTACCGGTCCCGTCATTGCTGAAACACGGTTGGGTGCTCTTGGCTTTCCAATCATCGTGGTTGTAACTCTGCCCAGCACTTGAGCTCCAACCGGCTTTATGATGGTTTAACGCTATCCTCCCATCCTTTAGCAATCTCCTATAGTACTTAAGGTGAGACTCAACGTTAATTCTAGAGAGCCCCGGCACGTTCATAATCTCGAGTACGCGTAGTGGGCTAGCCGAATCAACTCCCAGCTCTCGAATTGCATCAACAAATTTGGTGTGAAGTTCATAGGTCCAGTAAAACCTTGTTCTCTTATCACCCAAAATATCGTCAATACTTCGGTAGCTATTCTCTACGGGATCTAGTCGTTTCGAAAGTTGTCCAGGGAGGGACTCACCGACTTTGGATTGGCTGGCTGCAATAGCGAGTTCTTCATTGAGAGAACTCCCCCTGTGATGATTCATATCCCATTTCTCAGAGGATGTTGGTGTTGATCCTATGGTGTTGACTTGCTCCTGCAGATCTCCGGCGGTATCTGGCTGTGTCGGAAAATGCTGTGGAGAATACGGTAATAGCTGAGCGTTATTCGTCAACAGGGATGGTTCATCGAGGAACACTTCGCCGAGGACAACATGATTACGACAATTAAGGCAGGTGGCCTTGGTCAGAGCTTCCTTATATCTCGCGCTTTCAGCTTGAAGCTTCTCATTCTCCTCCTTCAGGACCAGTAACTCATGGTCTGCGTGTTGCTGTTTCACCCGGGTTCGTTTGTTGGCGAACCAAAACTTGACCTTCGAAAGCTCCAATCCTAACTTTCGGCTCAACTCCATTTTCTGTTGTCTGCTTGGAGTGGAGCATTCATTGAAGAAAGCTTCGAGTTCTCGGATTTGGCCTGGAGTGTGGCGTTGCAGTTGCTTCCTTTTCCGACTCCGGTCATCATTGTATACTCCTTCTTCGTAGCTGAAACCTAGAATTTCATCGCTGGAGGAGTCAGTCTCCATGGCCTTCGGGCAGGATTCAGCTCCAGGATCTTCAAAGTCTCCCAGCAGTTCGTGCTCAGAAATGTCCAGGTCGGGCGTTTCTAGCAGATGGGAATAGCTTTTAAACATGATGGATCGGAGTATCTCGGGCTGATCTAGTTCACTCAGCTTTCTCTATTCGCTCTTATGTGTTTGCTCACTTTAGAAATTTTCTCGAGTGATTGTGCATGTCCTAGAACCATCCTTCAGGCTGCATATGAAGACCAACAAGCAAGCGCTCCTCCCGAGACCCTGCAATTACTCCTCGTCTGTCTTCCCCTTTCTTTTCCCTCGTGACAGGATCACAAACTCTCTTGCATTGATTCGGTTTCATCGAGTATTGCGCTCGTCCCCTAGTTCAGTCTTCAAAGTGGTGGGTCTATAATCTTTTGGCGCCTTTTATGATTTGCTAGGCCCGAGAACGTGGGGAGCAACGGCGGACCCGCAATTAATGACTCCGTTTAATTCATTTAGCTCCATGGGAATTAACGCTATGACCTTCTCTCAACCCCTTTTCATCGTTCAAACGAAAGTGGCATTTTCCCTGTGCATGCTGTTACTCTTCATTTCAACATCCTGGGCGCTTGGTGAGGAATGAGTTCGTGGCCACTCAAAATTTAAAGACCGTCCCTGATTTCAGACTTAATCTAACAAGGGATCATCGCAACTGAGCATGACGATGTTCGTCGATAGCGTTGGTTTTCATACATAATTAACTATAGTCATTAAAGAAAAATGTTCCCATAGGAACTTTACAATGGATAAAATGAGTGATCCACTCATGAACATGTTCTTCTTTCTATGGGTGTTCGTAGTGACCGACCCATCGTGCCCCGAGTCAGGTGCTAGATCATGGATGTCCAAGCATGCCAGCTTCCCACTGATTGAACAAGGCATCGAGCCCCTCATCAAAGAAATCGTCTGTTGTGGGTTGACCAGCGGCAGGCAGAGCACCAGCCGACTGCTGCTCGAATGGAAGAGTGCGCACTCGCTGTACTTGTGACACGTGCTCTTGAAAAGTGTTGAAATGGCCCAGAAGGACATTCTGATCATCTTTCAGTTCACCGGTGGTCGGGTTGCTAGCTTGATTGATGCTTAGATTCGGCCGGGTATCTCTTGATACCTGAGCATTACAATGGCGCTCGCCCCTAGTTTTTGAGCTCGAGACGGATTCCTCCCGGTTTAGCTCCGCTCGACGCTGTTTTAATAGCCTTCTGTAGGCACCAAGGTGATTCCTGACCAGTTCCTTACTAAGCCCCGGTACATTCATGGCCTTAAGTATGCGCGTCGGATTTGCTGAATCGATCCCCATTTGGTGAACCACGTCTAGGAATCTGAAATGCAGTTTAGGGGGCCAAGCGAACCTCCTCTTATCGTGGCCCAAGATTACATCGATGGCTTGACGACTGATTAACTCATCTCCAGCAGGACCCGACCCTATCGAAAATTGTTGTGCAGAAGGCTGATGTGCTTTGAGCTGGTCGGCGGTAACATCCATCTCCTTGAAACTGTAACTCCAATCAAAGCGATGCATATCCCATCCTCCAGGAGGCATTTGTATCGTCTTCGTAGGATCATCCTGCTCATGCGTGACTCCGGCAAAATCTGGTTGAGCAGGAGGTGCCCCGAGGGAGTAGGGTGGTAAATGAACGTCTTCAATCATCGCGTGAGGCTTATCGGGGAATATCTTACCGAGGGCGATGGGGTTATCGCAATGAGGGCAAACGGTAATATTGAGAGCTTCTTCATACCTCATGTTTTTTGTTCGCAGCTTTTGGTTTTCTTCCTTTAAAATCTCGACCACCTGACGTTTGCGTTGAGCCTTCGATTTGGATCTCCTATTTTGAAACCAAAACTGGATCCTCGACTGATTAATCCCCAACTCCCGGCTCAATCCAATTCTCCACTTCTTTTTCATGTAATGGCTTTTACTGAAGAGGGTTTCCAGCATTTGGGTTTCCTCCTGAGAGTATTGGTGAGGACGTCTTCTTTTCCCGAGTTGAGCATCGTGGATGTCGTTGTCGTCGTCGTCGTGATTTTGATTTCCGTTGCCAGAAGTGTTGGGCTCCATGGTTTTGGCGTTAGACTTGATCTTGGAATCTTCGAGATCCCTCTGTAGTTCAATTTCTGAGATTTTTGAGTCAGTCGCCTCTAGCAGCTGACAGTAACCTCTTAAATATGTTGGATTGAGAAATGTTTGATTGGTTCTTGCCCACTCAGAGTTCTCCACTCTCTCTTGTATGCTCACTCCCTATAAAGTTTTCTTCGAGTGACTTTGTATGTTCATGAGACGCTCTTCAAGCATCATTAGGTAAACGTTCCCCCTCAAGACCTTGAATTTCTCGCTTAGCTTTTCAACGTGATGGGACTGCCAAATCCTGTTAGGGCTCTCTTCGATAGTTGCGCTTACCTCCCACCTAACTCTAATAATGGTGATCCCGACAAATCTTTTACATCTTTTAATTGATGAGCCGGAAATCGCGGACCGAAACGAATCCAATGATTCTCGTGAGGGGACCTCCTGCTTTACCCCTTAACTGGGCTCCACCAGCATTATTACTGAGACCCTTCATCATCCTCGAGTTGTTATAAAATGAGGAATTAACGTATGGCAGGTTAGCGTTCTCGCATAATCAGCTTCTTCCTTCTAATCTCTCTATTAGACTCGTCTTATTCTCAAGCCAACCCAACGCAAATGGCCTCCTCTCCCGTACGTACTTTTTCAACTGATGTCTTGGCCTAGTGGGAAAAGCTTTATAACCTACTGGGTCGCGGTTACGCGCACATAACCGATCATTCTGCAACCGAGGATGCAATCTGTGTCCTGCTCGAGGACCTTGATACCACTTCTCTCGAAGGTACTACACTGGGGAGGGAATATAGAATTTTCCCGACTCTCTTTGCACACTCCTTAGAGGCCTATCGTGTTGCTAATCGGGAGGTTCTCGTGGCTCGCGTCTTGCGAGCTCGTTATGAGGATCGATCTGATCATTTGGTGCTGACCAACTATCTGGTTGATAGTTACAAAAAGGCCGTCGAGTTTGCTAATGAGCGGGTCGCGACGTTGCTTCGCGAGAGGAGAAATCTGGTGGATCAATTGGCCCTATCCCTGACCACCGGCGAGCATGACCGCCGCAATGTCCTGTTGAGGCTTCAGAGCGACTGGCAGGAAGAACGGCTCGACAAGATAACCGCGGACATAGCTCGCGGGAATGGACTGGTTCAGGACCTGGAAATAGTCACCGAAGAACACGAGGCCAAGGTCGCCGAAGTTAAGGGAGAATGCAGAAGTCTTCTCCTCAGGCTTGCCGACCATGACATGCGGAGTTGGGAGTATGAGCAGAGCATTAATAACATGGAGGGTCAGTTGGGATCCTTTGTGTCGTTAATTAGGGCTCACTTTGGCTTTACTTTTCCACCCCGAATTGTATGACCTGCTTTTGAAAACCCTCCGCTGAGCAAAATAAATGAAAGTTCTCGTGTGTGTGTTTTAACTTCTGTATGGTTCATTTCTTCGAGCATCCAAACATCTTCAACTTGGGTGAGCCGAACCATAATATCAATAAGCCGAGCAAATACGTCCTGATTTTATAACTCGCTCATGATCAGATGGAAGAATAGTTGCAGATTTGTCCAAGAAAAGATTTCTCTATACTACTTGTTTTTCACCTGCAAATGAAAAGACCGAGTCAGAAGGAATAATCTGAAAAAGAAAGCATAGACCCCTTTCAATCTTATGCTTGCTCTTGATTAATAAGGACAAGAACTTTTACAAGGGTTTTAATCTTGTGCGAAAAGTTTTTATCAATATTCCTCGAAAGAAAGCATACTATTGAAAGGAATGTAATTCACGATAATCGCTTTTGATTAATTTCGAGAGGAATGAATTACTCAAAAGTGCAAGACATAATAACGTGTTTTAAATTCAATTGAAGATATGGCATCCAAATTAAGGTCGTTCGCTAAGAACGAAAGTAGTTTGGACATCTATCTCGTCATTAAATTTGAAACTACGCTGATATTCTTGATCAATTATCGTGAATTACCAGTGGTGTACAACATGCATGAACCAATTCAAGTGTGTAGTTCCTTCTAGCGAAATTGGGGTTGGATTACCTCACACGACCAAAAGGTCGTGCAAGACTTCCAATTTTAATTTCCTCTAAAGGAATTATAAACTTGACTTGGGAGTATTCGGATGATTAGAAAAAATGCCACTATCACATTCCAATGACCCGTTAAAAGAAATACAACCAAGTTCCATCTGAATGTATACACCAATAGATCCCTAATACAATCGCTCTAAGGGGTGAGATAGAGAAAACCTCAGTAAAAATAAACCATATACAAGAGGACTAGTAATGGAAAATGAAATAAAGGAATGTGATCCTAACGTTTAAGAATGCCCCAGTTTTGATCTGTGCCTTCAGGATCACTTGCCCCAACTCGTCATCTTCATTGGATGATACCTCAATAATGTCCATAGTATGCTCCTTTATCGCACACTCGGTGTTCGTCGTGGGATATCACCCTCATCGTCTTCTATCAAGGACGTTAGGGACAAACGCACATATCTATCCTCGAAATGGCATTTAATCTAATCACCAGAATGCAATGAATGAAATGCCTATATTTATATGAACAGTGATAGATTTGGGGGGATAGAGAGTCTTACCAACCCAACTCGTCGACTTATGTGCAGTTTTAGGTGTACCAACCGCCCAAAGACATGCGCATGAAACAAGTGATGGTAAACTTCTAAAAATCAGAGGGTTTGGCACCTAAGGTTAAGGTTCTCACCTCGAGTTCTAGAAAGAGCCGATTCCATTGCACAGCTATCGTTGCATTGGGACTCGATCCATAGTTCGAAGCGAGCGAAATTGAAAAGTGGATTACCCCGTGTCTTTCCTCACGGAGATTTCATTTTCAATTCCTTCTATTGTGTTCCTAAAGGCGGCGCCCGGGGTTTTAGGCGCGGTTGTGTGTGTCCATGTGTCGTGATCATCACGATGCAAGTCATGCACAACAGTTTATCAATCAGCGCTTCAAATCATCCACACAACATACATTCCAACGCCAACCTGCATAAGACAATGTTAATCACGGACTACACCCCTTATTTCTCCAATCTGCAAAACATATAACACCTATCGTAAGCGGACTTACCTCACCTTCAAGAGCGCCTGCAGGGTTAGAAATATCACTCAGCGTTTTAATTACGGCCTAAGTCCACTTGGGGTCTAGAACCATGGGTTCTAGAACAGGAAGTCCCCAGCGGAGTCGCCAGTTGTCGCGACCCGTCCGGAAGCGGACGCGGCTAATGGATTACCGATCGCGGGTCTTGGATCGGCGCAGGCCCTCCCAGGCCCATACCAAATCGCGGCGGGAGTATTTTTTTAGGATTCGACGATAGGAGTCAATCGCTTTCGACCTTCAGTGTGGTCGTGGTGGCATGTGCAACTTGTGCATGCATTTGGAGTCGCCACCCGGTCTTTCTTGGAGGGTAGACCGGAAACCTTACTAATCGATTGGGAGAGATCGATCAGTTCTGCAGAACCAGAGGTTTTGGGTTCGGGGACTTGGTTACGCTGGTGTCATTACCAACGCCCTTTCGGTACCTAACGCGAGTGATTTTCCTGGCTAAGAGTTCATACATGAGCAATTTTAGGTGAGGTAGGCTTGATTCAGGATTTCATGCAGATTGGAAGACTATTCCTATCAATCACAATTAATTTTAATGAAAGCGCAATCAAATATGTAAATAAATCACATCAATGCACATCAATTCCAGTCAAAGGCTTCCTAACATAGTCATAAGGGCTTGGGGAAGATGTGATTTAGGACCGGGGGAAAATGAGAGGATTTGGAGGCAATTTAGCCCGAAGGGCAAAATCGTCAATTTTTGGAAGATTTAGATAACGAACTACCCAAAATACTCCATGGCCAGTTGATCGTGGCCATTTCCCATTTTTGTGATTTTTTTGAATTTTTATTATTTTTTTATTATCGAAAAATATTTTAATAAAAAAGAAGCATGTCTTTGACAATAGACAATACTCAACCAGATAAATAAACTAACCACTAGACTGAAACAAGTACATGCAAATCAAGTCTATAATGGCAATATTTTAGAAAAAATAACTTTGATATACGAATCGAGTACGCAAAATATACCTGATTGGACACCGGTCTTTAATCGCCAAGCCCCAATGTGCGCTATTCTCCACGTACGTCACCGTGAACTTTAATTCTCGAACAACGGGCCCAAATCCTCAAATAGCTTGGCCCATGGGCCCATGATAAGGCCCAAACTCTTGGTCCAACTTACTAACACACGGCCCAATTCGGCAGGCCACAAAAATGGGCCTAACAGAACCTGCCCAGGCTCAAAATGGAGGAAAACAGGATTGGCCGGGGCTGTTCTTGGTTCCTCCGTTGGATACGGGTGGTGGTTGGCTCCGGGATCGATGATGGAGGTCCATGGCGGTCAGAGGTGGACATCGGTGGACAGTGGTAGCCGGAGCAGCGACGGCACGACGGCCGGCAGAAGCGAACAGAGGCAGTTCGCACAAGACGAACGGAGCACCGGTGGAGTATGGTTCGGATTATGATCTGTTTAGACTCCACCGGTGACGAGCTGCTTCCGTTGGCTTTAAGGGATGAAGGAGGAACTGAGGAAGGTCACTGGTATGGTCGATGAGCGGCGGAGCTGCGGCAAGAGGTGGCGGGGGTCGGCGGAACAGCCACGAGCCCGAAACAGGGCAATCAATCCCCGGACAGGGGTCTCGGGCTTCCACAGCGGCTGGACGGCTCTATGGCGGTTAGGGACGGTCGGAGCTGGTGGTTGAGGCAAAGCCTCTTTCTTGCGAATAATTAACTCGCAGTCAGGCTGCTTTAGCTGCAGCTCCGCAATATCTCTAGAATCAACAAGCTTGACTGGACTTGAAACTTGAGAGATAAATACTGAGATTGACTCCTCAGTAGACAAACTTGCAGAAGAGGGATCAATAGGTGGCTGAACGTCCTTTGTTTCTGAGGATGGTACCGTAGGTTTTGATGGAGGCGTAGCAACATTTAAGGATCCATCAACGGCAATCTCTTTTAACTGGACTTTCACAACTACTGAGCTCCTCGAGGTATGATGCAACCCCCAGGCAAGGAATCGGAACTTGGGCTTAGGGGAGAGGCGGAAGGAGAGAGCGTGTGGAGCGGCTTCGGGGGGGAAGCTGCAGCCCAAGGACGCAGAAACAGGGGCGTCAAACCTGCAGGTTGTTCAGCGGCTTTCGGGGCTGTTTGGCCGGTACGAGACGTCGGGGACGACGGCTGGAGGTCGAAGAGAGGTGGATGATGATGGTGAAGGGTAGCGGCTACGGCTAGAGCGTCGCAAGTGGCGTAGAACAGCAGCGGCAGCAGCTCGGCTCGAAACAGGGTGGGTCGCCCGAGTTGCTGCTGGCCGGTCATCCGACGGTTCCACAGGGGCTGGCAACAGCGTCGGAGAGTCGGTGATGGGGGGTTCGGGTGGTGACTAAATACTAAAAATAAAATAATAAAATAATAATAAAATAAAATACTAAAAAGTAAAAATAATAATAAAATAATGAAAAGTGAAGACAAAATGATTAGTCCCCTTTTCCTTTTAAATGATGATGTTTTCACTCCTTTTCCTTTTAATCATTACTAATATTTTTGTCAAATTCAATTTTATGGCGATCAGAGAACACCCGAAATCGAACTTGAATTTTACTGTTTTATGAGGTCCTAAAGTAAAGAAAATAAAAAATAAAAAATACCGACTATTTGTATATATTTTGTGACCTCAAATATTATTTTTCTTGATTTTCTTCTTTTCTTTTTTTTTTATTTTATTTTTCGAAAATATTAAAGAAGATGAAAATTATGAAAATTATTTTTTTGGTCAAAATGGTTCATTTAGCTTGGCCAAGGTCACCAAAATTGATTTTTTAATTTTTCAACTTTTTATAGATTTTCTATGAATTTTTTAAATAAAGGAAAAAATGTTGATCAAAATTTAGGTGTCAACATACGTCCCCATTGGAGTCGCCAAGCTGTCGCGACCTAAAAAATCAATTTTAGGTTAATCGGATTATCAGGCAAGTTATCGAGAACTAACCTAATGCGGATCCTCCCAAACCCTACCGAATCGTAACATGGGAAAAATTAGAACAAATGAGGAGTCGACACTAATCGTTCGAGGTAGGCCGATTAGAAACCTAGATGAACTAGCGAGAGAACTAATTCACCGCTGCGAACCAGAGATTTTGGATCCGGGGATTTTGTTACGCTAATCGGCTTAGACTAACGCCCTTTCGCTACCTAGATTCCTTTTTGTTTTGGATTTTTCTTGAAAAAAATGATGACTCGGAAATCAACTCAAGGCTTTTGCCTTTTTTTTTTTTGATTTTTTGATTTTTTTATCTCGAATGAAATAAAGATAAAGCACTAATGCAATGCATGGCCTAAACTATATGACATACGATGAATTATTAAAAGGTGCAAAACTTCAAATAATTAAAAAATTACAAATAAAGAATCAACTGACTCGAAATAAAAAGCAAATTCGAAATACACTTTAGTAATTTCGAAAATCCTAAAAAAAAACTAAAGGGAATTTTCTCCGACACTCTCGTCATCTTGATCTTGTTGGGCTTGGGCCGCCGTCTGACCCTGGACATCACCTCTCTTGCAAGGCACACGTTTTGGAGCGATTCTGATAGCCCGTCGCCTCTTCCTGATCCTCTTATGGAAATTGTCGATCACGACGGTCCTATCTATCTTTCTAAATTCCCTATGACCCAACTCTATTTGGCCCACAACATCGGGCTTTTCCTGGTCCATCTAATCCTAATAATCAAAAATTACATTACAAATGAAATGGCACGGGAGACATGGGATGACATGCGAGATGACATGGCAATATGCGGAATGAATTGGTTATTTTTTTTAGAAATTCGAAATTTGCTAACTAAAGACCAAACTCGCCATTTTTATTCATCTTTTTTTTTTCGAAAATTATTATTTTTTTATTTTTTATTTTTATTTTTTTGAAAATTACATCCATTTTCCCATTAAACTCGAAAATCGATCTAGGATTTGCCGCCAATCACTATCAAAGATATTCGCGTGCTTTCCATGTTTGGAAATCGAGATCGACATCTGTTAAACGCGCCTTCCTTATTAAAAATGTGATCGGATTCACAATTTCCTAACTCGAATTTTTCCTTACCGAAAACTTTCAAAAATATTCGCGCATTTTCCATATTTTGGGAATCGGGATTGCAATCAATTAGGCACGCCTTCCTTTTTAAAAATGTGATCGGATTCAAAGTTTCCTAGCTCGAATTTTTCCTTATTAAACAAGATCGATTTGAGACGGGAAACTAACCTAGATAAGGCAACCACAGAATTTAAATCAGAAAATCGAATCCAATCAATTTCCATCAATTAGGCAAGCAATCATACCAACATGGCAAGAATTCGACAATCCGAAAAAAATTAAACCTTATTTCCAAAAAATTCAACCTTGCCGATTTAGCATTTTTTTTTTGTATCAAGCCCGACAAATCGCACCTGCGGGGTAACGGGCGAAACCGACCATAACTCAATTTTTTGTTTAGCGAAAAGGGCTTTCGATTTTGTAGATTCGCGAAACATACAAAGGTAACTAAACTCAACTAAACTAAAATCAACCGAGCATGGCAAATCAAACCAATTATCAACCAAAATCGGGATTAAAAATTGTACCTAAGCCGAGCTTCCTTTCCCTCTTCGAGTTAAGCACCCCCAAAATCGATTCGATACCCTGCGAAAATAAGAAACGATAATGAAAAATCGCCAAGGCCGAGGATGACGGCGACTAGACGGCCGGCCAAGATTGATGTCGATCGGGCGATAGGCGTGCGGCTATCGAAAACAGCTTAATTATTCCTCAAGCGGCCACAGACTCAAGCGAGACAGGCGTCGACTCTTCTCAAACTGGACGAATGGTGAGCGGCGATCTTCAATCGACCTAGGGTGTCCGGCAACATCCAAGAGAGATTGTTGAATGGCGCGGCGATGTTGAAAGGAACGAGCAACAGGAGGTAGGCTTCGGGGATCACGAGCAGGCGACGAAGTGAAGGCGGTCGTAATTGGCGATAGAGAGATCGGGAGGAGGAAAGAGTTGGTGTGTCAGAACAAAAAAAAAAAATCGTGAAGGCCAGAGAGAGATAGAAGTGGTGATGTGTGATGGGCAAAAATGGCGTGAGAGAGAGAGAGAGGTGTATGGCACAAAGAAATGGGTGATTGTCAGGGACGAATTCAGAGAGAATCGCGAGAGTTCGCCAGAGAGAGAGTCGACGTCCCCAAATCCGTGAAACCCCCCCCCCCCCCCCCCCCCCCCCCCCTTGCAGAATTATATATATATATATTTTTTTATGGAGGCCGAGAGAGTGCGATAGGGAGCGTGTATGTGTCAAAAAAATTTATGGTCGTCCTCGTAACCCTAGGCTTAGTGAGATATATATAGAGGATACTAGGGTTACGCCTTTAGGGTTTAATCCTAGCCGTCGACTCTACGGATTTCCAACGCGATATCCACCGTAGGATCATAATTCGACGATTCTTGAATAACCCTATCGGACTATGGTTTCTCAGATGGGCTCATTCGCGTGGACTTAAGGCCTAAGCGGGCTTTAATTAATTAACGAATAATTAATTAAAAGCCTTATTTTCACAAAATTAAAATGGACCGAATGAGATTTTAAATCGATGCCATTATAATTTCCGATAATTCCCCCTTTCCTGATCGAAAATTCCCGAGTTGATTTCGGTTTCCCTGCCTGTTAAATTCTGCTCAATCGAGATCGCCTGCGATTGATTGCCAATGCGTGACAGACAAATGAAATATGTAATGCATGAAATTTTTTTTTTTGCGAGAATTAAGATTAACTCTCATTTTATGAAATAAATGAATTTTCCAAAAATCAAAATTTAGGTGCTAACATTCACTTTACACAAAACGTATGTTGGGTGTAAGAAAACTCTTTCATAAAAAATCTCTCTAGAAAAACTTTCTCATAACAAATTTCTTTGGAAAAACTCTCTCGACGGACGACTGATTGGCGGATCTGGATCTTTTCTCATCTGCGATGGGGGCTCTTATGATGGGAGTGCGTAGCAGAAGTCCGATACCTTAACCTGGGGAGATCGCCAAGAGGGAACACATGTTCGAGCCCGTTAACATATCCAGTCAAACCCACCTTCATTCAAAAGCTTAAGCTAATGAGTTATGGGCCAACATGGATATATTAACTGCTCTACACCACTTTGATTCTCCGATGTGGAATTTCTTTTTAACTCTTTAATACAACTCACTCACACGTGCATCCTAATAATCTCCCTTTCACGTGTGAGCTCAGTGTCAGGTCCGGTCCACTCCTTATTAATTCAGGTATCATTCTACATCAACTTATCTCAAGTTGAATAGCCCAACTAAATAACAATGAAGTCTACCTTTGAGAGCACTCAGTAACCGCATGGGGGGGGCATCAACCATCGGCTCTAATACCATTTGATGGGAGTGAGTAGCAAAAGTCCGATACCTTAACTTGGGGAGATCGCCAATAGGGAGCATATGTTCGAGCCCATTAACATATCCAGTCAAACACACCTTCACTCAAAAGCTTGAGTTAATGAGTTATGGGCCAACATGGATATATTAACTGCTCTACACCACTTCGATTCTCCGATGTGGGATTTCTTTTTAACTCTTTAACACAACTCACTTACACGTGCATCCTAACATCTTAATCCGTGGCTATTGAGGTATGTTCGTTATTCGTAATATACTTAATAGATTAGTGATACAAGTAGATTCCAGGGCATGTAATTCAGTTTAATCCGTTGCGTATGTGTACATATTATATCGGGATCCATTCCCTTCACTACAGCTATCCAAATAATAGGAGGGAGTGTTTAGGAAATAATTTTATGTTTTTGTCTAAAACATAAAATTAAGTTAGTCACAAATCTGTCAAACAAGTTAAATATCCTTTTTGAGCTGTTTTGTGAAATACATCATCTTCCTAAAATGAGAAAAAAGAAAATTATCTACCATGATAAATATGATTGAAAAGAATGAGTTTCAATTTTCTTAACAACAGTCTCCATTATACTAACTATTTGCTAACAAATATTATTTATCTGGGGACAATGTTTGGCCCCTCTAGTGTGTTTGCTCCAGATCCAGCCCTGTCTTCTTCGCATTATACGGGGTTTAAACCCGAACATTGCACTACGATTGTCACTCTTCCCCAAAACCACGCGTCTTGACGCGAACAAAGCACGTGGGGACAATGAATCATCAAATCTTGAGTGATCGAGTAGTGCTAAAACGTAAGGACATTGATGTTGGCATGAGCTGCATTTTTTTTTTAGGAGATTTGATTTTTTTTGTGATTTGTAAAGGACTCTTTTTTTTACTTAAGTCCGTCTGAATGTATATTTATGAGTATGTATATATTTGATGTGATGACTAAGAAGAAAAAGAAAAAAAAAAGGGTAAGGTATTTAACCGAGGACGTAAGCACATTGCCGAACCTCATAAATTCGTGTGTTCTTCTATATTTTTTTCTTTGCTTTTCAACAATTGATTCAAACTTGTCTACTAAATTACTGTATTGAATAATGTGTAATTTTAGGGGCAGCAGCATAAACGATCTCTGAATTTTGGCTCAATAAGTAATGTCGTTTTTGAACTTTTAATTTATCAATATGTTTTCTGAACTATTAGTAAATGTTCAATATAGTTCATGTAATACATAAAAATATCTAAAAAAATTTGGGACTACTTTAAACATTAGACCAAATGTTAAGGACCGCATTGAAATAATTTAAAAGTTCAAGGACAATATTGGGGAAAAGTACACTTTTAGTGCAAAAAGTTATGTATGGAGATCACTTTAGTGCCAAAAGTTTCAAACGAATCACTTTAGTGCCAAGTTGGAGATAAAATGATCACTTTAGTGCCAAAAATTTCATACGGATCATTTTAGTGCCAACTTTTTTTAAAAACGACCATTTAAGTGCCAACTTCTTTTAAAAACGATCACTTTAGTGCCAACTCTGATGTGCCATGTCAGCTTAAATAATAATAATAATGCCACGTGTCGGATTTTCGGCAAGCCACGTCAACTCTAGCATTGAAGTTGTTGTTTTTAAAAGAAGTTGACACTTAAGTGATCGTTTTTTGAAAAAGTTAGCACTAAAGTGATCCGTTTGAAACTTTTTGAACTAAAGTGATATCCGTACACAACTTTTGACACTAAAAATGTACTTTTGCCGACGATATTGCATTGGACCAAAGTTCATGAATCTTATTGAACAAATTAAAAGTTTATGGACGGCGTTAAGTAGTAGGAAAAAATCCAATCATCATTTGTGTCATTTTTTTCGTAATTATATTAGTAGGTAATTGACTTATTTAGGCACCCAAGAGGATTTTGTCGTTCTAGCGACAAATTTGATGATGAATATTGATATATTCAATGTTGAGAGTGGAAGTGATGTCTTCTTCCCGCTAGCGTAGTCCCATTAGTCCTCACATTTTTTTTCTTCTTTCCATTATTTTATCTTTGACGTAACAAGTCAAATAGTATATGTCTCCCGCATGGGCCTACCAGTGCGTCTACGATAGGTGGATGAAGTTTCAATTATTTCCATCTTATCTGTGCACCAGCCAACTTCTACCTGCCTCGAGAATTTCAAGCCTGAGAGGGCATGCATGTTGATTTGACTAATGCATGAGAAGATATACTTCAAAAATATTCTTTAAAGGTAATTAATTTAGTTGTTGATCATATCTCATCCACCACATCACGAGCTCAATATACATCGTAAGTGGCTCATATTGTATTGCCAAACTACGGTATATTTCATGTGAATAAACTTTATGGCTACAGCACCAATGGTCGAAATGTGGAATCATTATGACTCAAACCAAATATTACGGGACAATATTCTTAGCGCAAGTTGTCAGTGCTCATCCTTTTACTTATAAAATAAATCGCGTGAGGAGATAAGACAGCTTAGAACCATTTTTTGGAATAGTCATGTTGAAAATGATAGGTCTATCGGATAAATATGATAAACTCGAGAAAAATCGGAATTACAAAGCTTCACCAGCCAGTTAGTTAAATAAATCCCGGCCGATTTTTACTTTATATATATGTACACACACTAGATATTACTTTTCTTATAATAAATTCTTATGATTGCTATCGGTTTTCCAAATCATATACATTTTGGTGCTAGCCCAATAATTTTGGCTTCACGTGAATCATGAGATTCTAAAACCTTTAAAAAAGGTTATAATTGAATTAAATAAGTGTAGATGTCAATGGAGTACAACTGCAACTGCTCCTAGGATTATGTGATGAAGCAACTAGAAATTATATTATTGAACGCTAAATTAAAGTAGCAATCATCCGAAGGTTTTTGTTGCGATGTGGGATAAAAGTACCAAAAAAGGTTTAAAACTATTATTTGGTACCAATTTAGTTCTAAACCTTTCAATCTGATCAATTTAGTCCTAAATCCTTTCATATTGGAACTAATTCAATCCATCTGGACAATTTTGGTTGAAAATCGCGGATGTGAACTATGATCGTTTTACATGGCAGAGCTAGTGCCGATGTGAACAACTATGATAATTTTATTAAAAATTAAAATTTTAATTATTTTTTTTCATTTTGAGCTGCAGTGGTCGTCAGCAACCCTCTCAGACCATTGGAGAGGGCTGACAAGCCCTCGGCAGATCTAGGCAATGGCTACTGCCTCGCTCGCGATTGGCGGAGCTGCAAAGGTCCTCGAGACCATTACAGCCTATCCCAGATCTGGGAGAGGGCCAGCGGACAAGGTGGCCCTCGCATGGATCTGGTGAGTGTCGTGACCCTCAGTAGCGGCTGACAACCTTCCCAGCCTAAATGAAAGGAAAAAAAAAACTGAAAGAAAAATAATAATGAAATGTCCACATTAGTAGGGGTGTGCATGGTCCAGGCCGGTCCGGTCCTGAAAATTACAATATAATGTTAATTTACAATCTATAATAAACCTACGACGGCAAGACAACCACGTAAATGCTAGGAGAACCCAACGTGTGTTCATTCCGGCCTTGAAGGCTTCACGTGATCTTTTATGCTCATAATCGACGCCCGCATTTGACCCGCTGAACTCAGGTGGGCGATGAAACTGAACTCGGATTTTATTTCTTTCTTTTTTATTTCTGGTTGTGAAAAAGAATAGATTTCTCAAATCTGCATAATGACTTGAGTTTCTGTCCTCATGCACGTACGTGCTTATTCTTCGTGCACGTGTCCATCATAAGGAACATATCTTATCATCAATTAAGACCTGGTTTTGTCCCAAAATAATACCAAAACCCAAATTGCTAAATAATACGTACAATGAAACCACTAAACTCAAGAGGTATGAGATGAGATTCATGGGTTTCTCAGAATGTTAAAAATAGGTTAACTTTAGATGTAGATTAATTTTTTTTTTTTAAAAAACATTGGATCTCCGGTCCAGGCGGGGGTGGTCCGGTCCCAAACCATGGACCGGGGACCGGACCGTCCAGTCACCAGTCCCATTTATTGGTACCGGGGATCGGACTGCCAACCTCAAGGACCGGACCAACTCGGCCGGTCCGAGCCGGTCTAGGCCGGTCCGGTCCAGTTTACACACCACTACACATCAGTGTCAATAAGGTCATGTAGGACGATCGGTGTTTATATCAGTGATTTTCGATCAAAATTGACCGAATGAACTAAAGTGGTACCATTGTAAAAAGGTTTAAGAATAAGTCAGTCCAATTGAAAGGTTTAGGATAGATTTAGTACCAATGCAAAATGTTTAAGATTTTTTTGGTACTTTTCTCGAGGATCAGGCCATGTGATGCATGCATCATATGCATATACAGTTTGATAGATAATAATCTCTCTCTCTCTTTCTCTCTCTGAATGCTTTCTGTAAATTAGTTGTTATATCTCCACGAGTTCTTACGTGAAGGGGAAAATATCTATACACATATTTTAAAAGACGGAAAACCACAAAGACATCGTCGCATACTTGTGTATATAAAGGGTCCTGGGAGAGAACTCTTTCTAATCATATTCATATCACTCACTCTCTCCATCACACAGTTGAAGCTCCAGAATGACAGTCCACGGGAAGATGGAGATAGACTTGGAGATCAAGGCTCCCGCTGACAGGTTCCACGACGTTTTCAGCTGCCGGCCCCACCACATCTCGAACATTTCTACCGATAAGATCCATGGCGTCGATCTGCATGACGGCGCCTGGGGCAAGGTCGGATCTGTCATCAGCTGGAGCTACACCCACGGTGAGTACTCAAATAATACTATTGAAACGGGCCTTTATTTGATAACTTAAGCTTTTGTTGTCCATTGACCTCTGCAGATGGAGAGACTAAGGTCGCGAAGGAGGTGATAGAAGCCATAGACGATGAGAAGAACTCGACGACATTCAGAGTGATCGAAGGTGACCTGATGAAGCTGTACAAGAACTTTGTCCTCGTCGTCCATGCCACGCCCAAGGAAGGAGGCGGGAGCGTCGTCCACTGGACGCTGGAGTACGAGAAGCTGAGCGAGGAGGAGACTGAGCCCTACTCGCTGCTCCAGTTCTGCGCCCATGTCAGCAAGGACATCGATCTTCACCTCATGGAACAGGCTCAGGCTCAGGCTTAGGCCTAGCAGAAACTGAGGATCTGGACTTTATGTATATTCACTGCACTGGTTTACTGTCTCTGGTGAGTTCGATGCGACGTATGTTTGAACGTGTTTTACGATGTGTCTCTCTACTGAAAGGAATAAAGCTTGGGATATGTCATTAAGTGTGGTTCTTATGAGGAAAATTAATGGAATGGTCTTCAAACAGATCGCTGGATATCTCTAGTGTTTCCATGTGTTCGAGGGACTTTCATTAGTTGTTCAAGGGATGATGTGTGGCTCGGGTGAGCAACACCAATATTCAAGGGGCTGTTTTCCTATCCATCTCTGACCTGTAGATCCTTCTCACAACATCTTCATAGTAAACTTTCTTTAACAAATTTCACACGTAATAATTTTATCAGATGTAAAAATGGAATAAAGAACCCCAGTTTCATCACACTTGTGTGTGTATGATCTCAAGTGGAAGCCTTTCAGAGGTCGCCTGTGGCCGACGATCACAAATAAAAACCTCAGATCTTTTGCCGTTAAGTTTTGTGCATATTAAAGTAATAGATTAGTCGCCTTTAAACGTGTAGACCACCTGTCGTAGAGTGGTGATGGATGAATAAAACATGGTAATTTCTGGTAATATGAACTCGATCCGGGAAAATGGGTCTAAGAAAATGCTAATATTGAACATTGAAACATAACCAAGTCCAACTTATGGTGAAAGAACAATGTTTTGCTTCATCTTTTGCCGAGGAACTTTTCTACGCCCTGATATTACATTTCGCCATGATTTTACGCGGAAGAAAATTCATTTATTTTAACACGGAAAGGTCGAAACGGCACAGCAAAAGATAAAATTGGCATGCTGCAATTCGTTATTTATCAGAGGCAGACTTTTTGGATGCAAAAAAGTGAGAGCTAAATTCGGCTGTAAGCTTTAGCAAAAACGTGCCTCAGATGTAACAAAAAGTCCATTCGATATGTATGCATGAAGACTTATTATAGCATCCGCTCCCCCTCTCTTTAGGGTTTTCTCTCCAGCCGCCAACCCCGACGCCTCCTCTCTCTCTCTTGAAGATCGTCCTTAGGGACCCTCCCTCTTCCTCTCTATATCTCTATCTATCTTCCCATCCTTTCATCTTTAAGAATCTTCAAGACTTTTTCGATGATTTTGTGTGTTGGGTGCACGCAGCAGAAGTCCGATACCTTTTTTCGAGAAGATCGCCAAGAGAGAGCCCAAGTTCGATTCCGTCAATATATTCAGTTGGACCCACCTTTACTCAAAAGCTTAACCCAATGAGTTATGGGTCAACTTAGAAATATTAACTGCTCAGTACCACATTAAGTCTCCAATGTGAGACTTCTATAACACAACTCACACGTGCATTCTAACAATCTCCCCCTCACGTGTGAGTTCCAGTGTTAGATTTTTGCTTCCCCTTAATCTAAGTATCCTTCCGCACCAATTAATCTCAACTTGAATCTTCATCAACGCCCATCGGGCCCTCGATGCTACACCACAACGTCCACCCGGCCCGAAAATCACGTTGGCTCCATCTCAATCTGAATCTCCATCAACGCACATCGAGCTCGCACTACTACACCATTTGTTAGGTGCACGCAGCAGAAGTCCGATACTTTTTTGCTAGGGAGATTGCCAAGAGGAAGCCCAAGTCCGAGCTCGTTAATATATCTAGTTGGACCCACATTTACTCAAAAGCTTAAGTCAATAAGTTATGGGCCAACTTAGATATATTAACTGCATAGTACCATAGTAATTCTCCAATGTAAGACTTCTCTAACACAACTCACACGTGCATTCTAACATTGTGGATGATGTTCATGCGTTTAGTGGTCTCTGAAACTCATCTCTCACTGCGTTGAACGGCAAATTTATCTAATAGTGTTTTGATCAACTGTATTTGCTTACAGCTCTTCTATCGAGAGTTAAGAGTTAGATCTAAATTTGAGAGTTCTTCTATCCCAAACTAGAGATAGATCTAAGATTTACAAGACGTTATTTGTGTCTTTTCAACTTATTTATGTTTTTGTTGTCTCTGTACAGTTATGACGCGGGGATGTCAAACGTAGGCATACATCATCTTTTCCCAAATTCATAGTTACTATGGATGAAGATTTTGGTGTGTGCTCATCACGGATGACGACACGAGTTTCAGTTATCAACCGTCGATTTTGCTATGACGCTATAACATATTGGTTTTTTTGGAAGGAGGGAGTTGCTAGGGGTGAGCAGTTTCAGGTTCCGTACAGGTTCACCTGAAACCTACCCGTCTATAGAGGTTCCTCATTTTTCGAAACCTAGAACATACCTTGCATACCTTGGAACTTAGAACCTATCATGTCCCAAGTTCCAGGGTCGGTTCCAGGTTCCACCCAAGTTCCACATATATTCTTAGTTGAACGATTACTATGACTAATTACATTTAATGACTGCCATTTACTACTAAAATCTACTAACTACAACTCATATTTAGACACACGAAAAGTATGAAACAATAATAAAGTAAAAGTCTCAATGATAAAGTAGTTCTGGATTAAATACTGATCATCATCCTTATGAAACATCTTAGAATGACGCGAAGACATATACTAAGAAAAAATATAAAGACTTGCGCTAGGTTCTAGGTTCCGATTCCAAGTTCCACCTACCTAGAATCTAGAATCTACCCATCAAAGCAGGTTTCCTAATTTTTAGAACCTGAAACCTACCTTATGTACCTTGAAACCTGGAACCAATCGGTTCCCACCGGTCCGGTTCTATAGGTTTCAGGTTTCTGCCCTGAAACCATACTCACCCTTAGGAGTCGCTCCAAGGTATATCAAGTTGATTTATATTTCAAATTTGCACTGGGTTGTAACGGTATGTAATTGACTTTATCTTGAATTTATATACTTCTTTTTCAAGTGAAATAAAAATTTCTTTTGACGAAAAAAAATTGTGCATGAAAACAAAAAAAGGAAAGAGAAAGAAAAATAAATGAATAAATCAATCAATAAAAAATTAAAAATATTGTTAGAAATTTCCACATCAGTGCCGATCGCGTCACGTCAGCAATTTCCAGCCAAAATTGATCGGAAGGACTAAACTGACACAAATGCAAAAGGTTTTGGACTAGATTGGCAAAATAAAGGTTTAGTATTTTTTTTTTTTTGGGTCAGAAAAGGTTTAGTATTAAATTGACACAATTACAACATGTTTGGTACTTTTTTTTGGCAATTATCCCAGGAAAATTGTCCAAAAGTTCTTAAATCAATTTTTTTCCCTTAAACCTATTACATTTTTGCTAATTTAGTCCTAATTTTTTTTAATTTTACCAATGGAGTCCTAAACCTTCCAGCATTTTGCCAACCGAGTCCATTCGGCTAATTTGGAAAAAACACTAACATGAATGTCACATTCTAGTGACATGACCGACGTTGATGTTGAAAATTTTTTATGATATTTTATTTTATTTTTGTGCCGGCGAGGGTCCCCTACGACCATCGCCAATCGCTAAGGCCTTGGGCAAGGTTGCTGGCCCCAGGCCAAGCGGCCCTAATCCAAATCTGGCAAGGACGAGCCTCGCCCGTGGCCGGCATAGCCGCGGTGGCCCAGGGCGAGGGCTTCATAGCCCTACCGACCGCGGGCAAAGCCATTGTGGGACAAAAAAAAAATACACAAGAAAAGACAAAAAAAAGGAAAAAAAATTAAAAAAAAAATATCGACGTCAGGGAAACCACGCATGTAGGATAGACGCATCTACATCAGAGATTTTCGGCTAAAATTGGTTACCTAACATCTTAAGTGAGTTAGGTCGTCGTCAACAGTCGGAGGATGTCGCCTCCATCGAACGCTGGACGCAGCCGCCACCTATCCCCGGTTATTGCCGGTGTAGGAAGAAGGAAATTCAGATATTTCCTAATAAACCCAATTAAAAAGGAACAAGGAAACTCGGTCCTGTTATTGTAGAGCCGTAGATCACTGAAGCCAGTAGCTATAATAAAGGTCAGAAAACATAGGTCGTTGCGACCGTTAGGAAGTGGATCGGCAAGCTACAGAAGTAACTGTCAACATTTGATAAGTAATGCCTCTCGAAGTAACGGGTTTGCATAGTAGCTGCTTCTAAAAGTCACGTAAACGTGTTTGCTTTTTGTTGAAACCATTGTTAACTATAGGAAGTAGTGCAACTAGCTGAATCAGTTGGTCACTTTTATCCTCCCGTGATCTTTATATTTCAATGCATTTTCACATGGCTAGTCACGGCTGCCTCCAATCTCACTACTTTTAATTTTCTCATCAATTCACATTTCCCGTTTAGGGGTCAACAATGGACCATCCACGTCATTTGTCAATTTATATATCGATCCACACTTTGAAATGTTTTTCGTTGGTAACTTTTTTGGCGAGTACATCATCTTTCTCAAATGCGGGAAAAACAAAATTTTTATTCCATGATGCATGTTAATTCTTTCAATTTACTTAACAACATTCTCTATTATACATTAGATACGAAAAAATTATCCATTTGTGGACTATATTTGGCCACCTACAACATGTTTGCTCTAGATCCATCCTAAGTTCTTCTTTTTTCGTCAAAGTGATTGAAAATTGACGAAAATAAATCGAAAGACTTTAAAGAACCTAAGTTCTCGGCAATACAGATTTCAAGCTTCATATCCAATTGCGAAATCTCTATTGGATCTTATATAACTTCATGGTGGGAAAATTATACGTGGATTAAACCCAAACAATGAGCTTCGATTCATGTACGCTTTCCCAAAATTAAGCAACTAATCGTATCAAAATCACACGTACAATTTTAATGACATGCGTGCCTAGAGGAGGAATTGTTAACTCTTTAGTGATTGAGTACGGGTAAAAATTAAGGATTCTAATTAAAACTCGTCAAATAAATTACTATATTAAACAATGTGTAAGTCTTCTAGCAAGTAACTTACTCATTCAAACAGTCACGAGGAGTCTGTGGTTCTATTTAATAAATTTAATGAATTAATCGCTACATATACAATATTATCATTTGAAGTGAATTTTATGTCGTAACTTGTGTAGTCCTATCCGTCCTCCAGTTTTTCTTCGCTACATTATTTTAAATTATATGATACATCAAAAAAAGTTTGTATCCCTTGCGTGCCTACCAATTGAGTCTATGGTATATGGATTAGGTTTCAATTATTTTCCCCAGCTACTTTTAATTTGCCTCGATATTTTCTAGCCTGTCCAAATCTTTGGTGGGATCCGGTCAATTATTATTATTTTTTTTATGAAACAGAGGATATGCATTATAATTTAATTGATGAGTGAGAAGATATAGTGTTAAGTTTTCCACGAAATCACTAGCTCAATTCATGTCGGTCGCAATGACTTGTACTGCTTACCAAACTTTGAATACTTCATGTGGAGAGTTTTCGTAATTGTTAGCGTCTTGGTGTGCTGCAGTGACGGCATGCCAACTTCGAATCTATGGATGGTCCTTAATGCGAAGTATTTATGGTCAAATCGAACCATTCATAGTGAGTGTGGGACTCTTATGATAATGCCCAAAGCAGTCATTATTGCTCGTGCTGCGTTAGCCAGCGAGTACATACCTCATGCGGGGAAATGTTGTGACTGCTAGTATAATGATGGGGCTACAATAAGTCAATAACGGGTGCACTAATCTGAGATCTAAAGATAAAGCAACGGTAGGGAGTGGTTATGGTTCAAACAAAATCATAGTCACTATTTACATGCCTGATATTATTTTACCAAATCATATATTTTTTTTAATTCACATAGTGGCAGTGGGCCAACAATTTAGGCTTAACGTGAATCATGTGATTCAAGAATTTTAAAAAAATAATTTAATAAGTTTAAAGCAGCAATCATCCAAAGTTTTGGAGATTAATTTCGCATCAACATAAGCTAGTATTGTTTAATGTGAAATTGTGACGGAAAAATGGAGAAAATTATAAAAAAAAAAGTCATAATTATATTTCTATTGTAATAATGTCAATTCAGTCCTATATTTTTTTTCCCGAGCCCTAAATCTTTTATATTTGTGTCAATTCAGTTAATCCGGCAAATTTTTACAAAAATTCGTTGACATGGATGTCGATCTTCCTACTTGAAGTAGCTGGCAATAACATGGATAATTTTAAATAATATATTATTATTATTATTTTTGAATTTTTTCTTTTTTCTTTTCTTTTCCTTTTTTTCTTTTTCTTTTTTTTTCTTCCCTTCCTTCTTTCTCCAGTAGATCGCCGAACCTGGGTGATTGGCCAGAGCCGAGAGCCGGCTAGATCGACCATGCTGACCTCCCACAAGGCTCGCCTTCGCCGGCCACTAACAAGGCTTAGCTTCTGTAGTTCTTTGATAGCTTTGTCAAACCCTAGCTCGAGCTTCTCAAGAAGTCTCCATCCCTCTTCTCATTCGACAAAGTAACTCTTCAATCTTGGCTTGACCTTATGTTAGTGTTGCGCCTCTAGGACGAGCCTCTGACGTTGCTCCAACAGTTGAATTTACCGTCCCATCGATTGCTCTGCCCTCAAACCACTAAGGCGCCTATTGTTGTAACAAATACGGAAAAACAAACACAGAACACAAGGATTTACATGGTTCGATCAAGGTGATCTACGTCCACGGGCGAGACAAAACAAGATTCCACTATAATCAAAGAAAGTACTGATTACAGAAGTCGGTCTTATCTACTGAACAAAAGCACACGGCTCACAAATCTCTTATATACAGAAACAACCTCCATATAACAAAATAAACCCTAGCCGCATCATAGAAAGAGTCCAATTTTTTTTAATCAAGTATATAGCATTTTGATTGTCACAAAAGACAACTAAATTGTCTTCCTGCTGGAGCCCAAGTTCCTGAACAAGATTCCTTGACCAAATAGCTTCTTTCACTACTTCTGCTGCTGCCATATACTCTGCCTCTATAGTAGACAAAGCAATTGTCAACTGTAAGGTTGACCTCCAACTAATAGCCGAGCCAAATAGAGTGAGAAGATAACTAGTCAAAGATATTCTCTTATCGAGATCGCCTGCAAAATTAGAATCCACAAATCCCACAACTGAGGTACCTTTGGAACTGTTTCTATCAAACACTAAGCCCAGCTCTGCAAAGCCTTTAAGATATCTAAGTATCCATTTTACTGCCAGCCAATCAAACCTTTCCAAGGTGTGCCATATATCTATTAACCACACTAACTGCAAGCGCAATGTCGGGACGAGTGCATACCATAGCATACATCATGCTACCAACTGCACTGGAGTATGGGATATGAGACATCGCAGTCTCCTCGACCTCTGATTAAGGTGAATGTATAGCTGAGAGTCTAAAATGTGATGCTAACGGTGTACTAACATGCTTAGCGTTTTGCATGCCAAACTTCTCAAGTACCTTCTCAACATAACTCCTATGCGAGAGATATAACTTCCCTGCTTTCCTGAATCTCCATTCCTAAGATCTTCTTGGCAGGGCCCAGATCTTTCATCTCGAATTCCTCACTGAGACATTTCTTCATGATCAACACATTTGACATGTTCTTTGCAGCAATGAGCATGTCATCCACGTATAAGAGAAGATCGACAAAGGATCCATCTGAACGCTTCCTAAAGTAGGCACAATTATCATAGCTGCTCCTATGATAACCACTCCCTGTCATAAAGCTGTCGAATCTTTTATACCACTGTCTTAGAGACTGCTTTAAACCATACAATGATTTCTTCAATCTACAGACATGATCTTCCTTACCTTCTACATAATAGCCCTTAGGCTGGGCCATATAAATAGTTTCCTCAAGCTCACAATGCAAAAAACCAATCTTCATATCAAGTTGCTCAAGCTCTAAGTCAAATTGAGCAACTATTGTCGCGACCTAAAAAAAATAAATTTTCTAGGCTAATGGATTATTAGGTTAATTATTTAACTAACCTAACTCGAACTCTCCCAAGTCCATACCAAATCGCAACTTAAGGTTCAATTGATTAACATGCAATGTATTTTGAATTTGGAGTCGCCACTAATCATTTGTGGTAGGTCGATTAGAAACCTAAATAAAATAGCGGGAGAACTATCTTATTTCTACGAACCAGAGATTAAGAGTCCGGGGACTTGATTACGCTAGATTATTCTAACGCCAGATTATTCTAACGCCCTTTCGGTACCTATTTCATAAAAAAAAAAAAACGTCTGATTTGGCAATTTTGATGAATTCTCAAAGGTGCAATTTATGAATTTTCTTTGATAAAATTTTTTTTAGGGTTTTCTTTTTATAAAATGCAATGCAATGCAAATTAATTACACGATGCATGAAATACTTCAAAAATAAAGGAAATACATTATAAATACAGCATTATACAAAAATAGGTAAAGATATGTCATCCAAGCCATGAGCCAGACAAGTTTGACCGCAGTTGCAGAGGTATCGCCAAGGACAATAGCTCGTCAGGGATCGTCCGAACTAATACTCTTCATATGGGAACCTACGAAGTAAAACGGCACGGTTAGACCATGTTAAACAATAAGATGCGAATTATTTTAAATTAATAGGCATTCCCTTTCTTTGTCGTTTCTCCAAATCTTCTCAAGTGCTGATCACCAGGATTGATTTTTGACATGAATTCTTGTTTGAGATTTGCACTCCCACGGCTTTGCATTTCCGCAAATGGTTAGCACGAGCGAACCGGCGACTGATAGACTTCTGACAACGGAGCAGCCTTTGTCAAGGTCGAATGAGGTAGTTGGTCTCGATTAACTGATAGAGTCGCCAGAATGAATGCGATTGTGATTTGGAACAATTTTCTTCGAAGAGAACGGTTCCCTGTCCAATAACACTTTCCACTGAATTTGATTCATATTGCTGCGAGTCTTCTTATCCTCTTTTTACTTTTGCTTTCCATTTAGGTCCTGCAAAAAAAATGAAGAAAGACAAGACCACCGCTTGAAGAATGAGCCGCCTTAACAAGTGACGAATTGTCCAAGGAAAAGTCTAATACAAGTGACAAGTTGAATGCTGGAGCATTAAAGACTTATTGCTCGGATTGCAAAGATGCTGGCCGACAATACTTGCACGGCCGCCTGGACAACCAATGGTATCTCGTGGTATTTCTCAATCGAATTCTGAAAATAGGGTAAACAGGGATCGCTTGGTACAAGCGTGATTGTTATTTGATGACAAATCTCGGTTCATAGTGAGGCTCTTTCAATGAATCGTCCAAAGTTGACCGTCAATTATTCACGGCGGGGACTGACTTGGTTGTTGTGTTCAATCAAGGGACTCAATAGAAACCTGCAAAACAAAAGGATAAGGAACCAGGGAGCTCAACAATGATAAGTACATCAGCTTCATCTACGTCGGCTGAGACATGGAGCGGCTATGGCCATCACAAATCGTTCTGAAAGGATGACGGAGAGGCAATGGCCCTTGGTTGATGCAAGCTGCGAATAGAGAAGCGACAGCTATCGTCGTCGTTCGTTGTTCAGAAAGCGAATCGTTAGGACGAGAATAGTGCACGGACGAGTTGAGGCCCAGACGTGAGGGACGACTCTTCACACGCTTCTTAGCCGTTCATTCAGAATTGTCTCCCCTGACGAAGATCTTCACATTAGTAACAAAGATGCAACACTAAGAAGAGCTTTATGCAAAAATACTAGAGAAAAGAAAACAGCTCCACTCATCTTTGATTTCCTTGAGGGATGACCCTACGTATGGGTTATATGGCTTCCTGTTGGAAGATGATAATTGTCTCCATGCAGCGAATGAGCAATTGGTTAGAGCTCGAGCCAACGGGAGTGAAGGATGAATGTCGAATCAGAGAACTCAGCGACTAAGAGGACTATTATGCTTTTCTGTAGCTGAACGTCTCACGATCCCCCCCCCCTCTCTTGTGAAATTTCAAACTTTAAATAGAACTCTCTCCCTCCCTCTGCACTCTCTGGACCTCTCTCTTTTTTTTTTTTTCAGTCTTCGTCCCCCCTTTTTTCAGTGAGAGACATTTGCTATTCATAGCAGATGTCACAAGTGCTCCTTTGGAAAGCCCAAATCATGGAATGAATTGCTGAAACTTTGCTCTGAATTGCAATTGTGAATTAGCGGCAAATTAGCGTATGAAGGATTCATTCCTTGTGGATGTCCATAAATATCTCTCTTGTTATGACCAGATTCATTCCACCAAGCGCGAGTCTATTTTCACATTGCCAACTTCTTGATTTTCGGGATTACAACCTTTTCTTCTGCTGAATCGTTTCTATATATTTTCCTCTTTGATTGCCAAGGTGGAATGTACAGAGAAGATAATCAACAAACTTTCTATTTTCTCTTCTTCTTCTTTTTTTATTGCCGATCCCTTTCCTTATGGTGTGAAAGTTGGTGGTGCCCTGCAAGGACAAAATCTCCTTTCCCTTTTTTTTCACTTGATTAAGGCAATATGAATAGCCCAAAATCTCTCTCAATCCTTTTCATTTTTAAGCTGGCTGCATTATGTGGACAAGCAACATATCATTTGAGCATTTGAGTCGCTTTTCATTACTCCATTTTTCACCATATAGCAACCTTGTCCAGGAGTAAGAGGAACTTGGGCGCAAAAGCGATAAATATAAAACTCCATCGCTAGCCAAGGTCCTTCACGAAATAGTCCTGTTATATCATGCCAATAAAATACCCTTCCTTTTGACTGCTTTATTTGCTCAGCCTCTTGAGATAAGTTGGGCTTAAAATCAATGCTTAGCTAAAGAGGAACCAAACTGCCATCATCATCAGAAGTAGCCAGAACAATTCTAGTGTTATAATTGTTCACCAATGATGTTTTCTCATTCGTGCAAATCTCAGTGAGGAGGTTTTCACAATGCGGGCTTAATCCAACTTGTTCAAGTTTGTCCATCCAAGCTCATCCGCCACTAATCCAATTAAATGTAAATGTAGGAATGCAGAAATTAAAAGTATGAATTTTTTTTTATTTATTTAGGAACTCAAATTAATTCCTAATTTTTTTATGTAAAATTAAATAATAAAGGAAAATCAAAATTTAGGTGTCAACAGCTGCCCCTCTTTAAGTGGAAGCTCGCAGAGGTTTCGCTCAAAGACCAAAAGTGGCCCCTAAATTTTCATCTAAATCGATTTTTTTTTAAAAAATGATGCAATACAAGACTGAAAATAACATGCGTCTAACTCCTTTTTCCAAAGAACTTGCGCATGGATCACGTAAGGGGTATCTATTTCTGCAAATACCTTATACGCTGAGAATTCCCTTAATCACCATAGCTGTGAGGATCTTAAGGTACTGGGCCCATCCGTCCTCAGGAATTTCTTTCTTCCTGACTTGGGACGACGCAAGATGTCTGTAGGCCGAATTTGCAAGTTCTGGATCGCAAATCGGTAATGCTTCTGCACCACGATCATCCGCTCATCACGTGAAGCATTAGCTGCGAGTAAAGCTTTCGAACCATGATCATCCGCTCATCACGTGGAACGTCAGCTAAGAATAAAGCTTTCAAACCACAATCATCCGCTCATCCTGTGGAATGTTAGCTGAGAAATGCCTTTGCATCATGATCATCCGCTCATCTCGTGCAGCATTGGCTAAGGACAAAGTTTTCGAACCACGATCATCCGCTCATCACGTGGAACGTCAACTGAGAATTAAGCTTCCAAACCACAATCATCCGCTCATCCTGTGGAATGTTAGCTGAGAAATGCCTTTGCATCACGATCATCCGCTCATCACGTGGAACGTCAACTGAGAATTGTCTGAGAATAAAGCTTTTCGAACCACGATCATCCGCTCATTACGTGGAACGTAGGCTAAGAATAAAGCTTCTGCATCACGATCATCCGCTCATCACGTGAAGCATTGGCTGAGAATGAAGCTTTCGAACCACGATCATCCGCTCATCACATGGAACGTCGGCTGAGAATTAAGCTTCCAAACCACAATCATCCGCTCATCCTGTGGAATATTAGCTGAGAACTGGCTTTTGCATCACGATCATCCGCTCATCACGTGAAGCATTAACTGAGGGCTGGATTTGCGAAATGCTGGTATCGCAATCAGGTAAAAACTGAATCACATTCATCCTTTATGTGAAACAGTGAACAGAATTACGAAATGCTGGTATCGTAATCTGAGAATATCTGAATCACATTCATCCTTTATGTGAAACAGCGAACAGATTTGCGAAATGCTGGTATCGCAATCTGAGAAAATCTGAATCATGTTCATCCTTTACATGAAACAGCGAACAGAATTGCGAAATGCTGGTATCGCAATCTGAGAAAAACTGAATCATGTTCATCCTTTACATGAAACAGTGGGCAGAATTGCGAAATGCTGGTATCGCAATCTGAGAAAATCTGGATATGGTGCTCGAGTTATGGATCGAGCGGGCCTGATTGTCTTCGGGGATCTTCTGTCTGGATCACCATGCTTAGTTTGATACCTGCAACATTGAAGATGCGGTCATCCAAGTCTGAAAAAGAATCAGAAAACTTACTTGAGTTGACTGAAACTCGGCTTTTAGGATTTGCTGAATTGGCTTGCTCAACCTGTTCAGTTCATAAGAAAATGGTGCTTTGCATGAACCTTAATGCAAATGCAACAATTTGTAAGCTCCTATTTGCATTGTAAAGCTCCACTGGGGATTTTATCAATAAGGAGAATTGTCTGATCCTTTCAACAAAATTTGAGGATTTGGAAGACTACCTGGTCGGCATTTGCTAGTAAGGTTTGCTCTTTCAATGGTCTTTGGATGAATTTCGAGACTTTAAGAGACAACTCGATCATCAAAAATATGCTACATGCCAGACAATGTCAGAGGTAGCATGTGCAAACATAGTTGCTGAAATTCATCAATGAAATCATGCAAAATTACTCTGTTAATCTTGCATTGTGCATTTTTCTTATGACTCATCATGTGGTTCATGCATAACTATTCTATCAAGTTTGCATTACCAATTCTGTTCATGGAGGTTATCACATTGTGAATGCCTCGAACGCAATCTGAATGGGGGATTCCAGTTCGAAAGGGCTTTCTCTCACTCTCGGGAAAAGCTGTATATCCCAACTGCAGGATTCAAAAGAAATCACTCAACTTTACCATCATCTCATTCGACAAGGGTCCGAGTAATCTCGCAATTGGTACGACCAAGCCGATCTGGAGGTCTTGATAAGGACCATAATGAGAGCTAGGTTAGAGGTTTTCAAATGGGACTCCAATTGAGTCAAGGCTATTGAAATGAAGTACTTCGTCATCTGCTTCGGGTTTACAAGTCAAGAACCCTGCAAAAATGAGAGAGAAATAATATTGCTCGAACTTCTTCGAGCGATGCTTAAAATCATTCAACTCTATGTTAATTCAAGTGCCCTAGTCAGAAGAGACTTTTGAAGGGTTGTAACGTAGGTTAGGATTGGGACTGAGGAACAAGAAGGTTTGTTTTGGCTCAGAAAATATATGAGAATGGCTTGACGTTGGTGATCATTGCTACTTGTCACTGATCTTCGCCTTTAAATGAAGCCATCATTGCTTGGGAGATGGTATAAACTTCTGCTGAGGATTTGCATTTTGACATTTTCATAGATTTTTCTCTCAACATCTTTCCCATTTACAAGAGAATTGTGCAATGACATTCAGCAGCATTTTGCAAATGAGCTAGAATTTGGATAGGCATTGGCCTTACTTTTACCAGGCATTTTGCTTTTTAATATGCCCCAGATTTTTTTTTGAGAGATCAGCATTTTCTTTGCTCTTTCTCTTCTCTCTTCTTTTCTTTTTTTTTAATCTCGCTTGGCAGCCGCATTTTCTGCCTTTTGACGAGTTTTTTTTTTTTTTTGGGCATTTTCCTTTGACTTGATTTTTCAACCTTTTCTGCTTAGAGATCAGCCATATTTGCTTTGAATTGAGCATATGATCACCAAGATGGGCTTAAGAAATGAATTTGCAGGCTCAAGTGGGCTATACAAATGGATGAAGTGTATAGGATATAGAAATGAATGCTCTTCATCATCCTAAGGCACTTGAATTAATGTTTGAGCATAAATGCAAAGAAACACCTGAAGATTGATGTTAGTTCGAGCAAGAGAATTTCTAACCATTTACCTCAACTTGCTTCTGGAATTTTCTGTTTTGCCCCAATGTGGGGTGGTTCTTGACAGGGGTTACAGAAGTGAAACATCCGCTCAAAAGGGGTAACAATGGATAACCTGTAGTATTTGAGGTAGAGAAATGAATGCCTCTGTCACCTCGGCTATCGTACCTTTTGCGAGAAAACCCTTTGCCTTGATAGATGCGGAATAATACCACTCGACTCACTGGAGGTTAAAACGTGGGACCTGTATGGAAATGGCTTGCCTTTCATCATCCTGTCATGACCCATTCTTGTACATTTGATATATCATGTGTGGTTCACACTCTTTATTCAGAATTGATAATTTGAACATGAAGAATAATCATGCATAAACCATGCGGTGCGTGAGCATTGGATAGAATTTTCAAATAGCTTGTCATGTGTTTGCTTAAAGAATATAATATGCAAGCATGAGAAAATTCACAAGGAATGAAGATTGGGATTGCCCCAGTTTTAAGGGAAAGAAATACTCCCTTATCCGGCACGGCAGTGACCCATGTCTACATGCTGACAAGTCCCTGTCAAAACTAAACATTGAACGTCAGTTTGTGTTCCCAAGTTCAAGATAAACTGGAACGATACCGCCTTACTCTTGCTTTGCATTCATATTTGAAAACAAATGTGCGGTTTGTAGAAATTGGTCATCTAGCATGTGGCCATGATCTCTCCGTCTAGTTGGGGCCATGCTCTCTCCGTCTAGTTGGGGCAACGAATCCTTCTCAAGGATTTGCACTGGACGTATTCCCCGTTACTCTTCAGGGTTCCTTGACTTCCAAAGTCGATATTTCTTTACGCCTCATGTTGGCGAGTTCTTTTCTTTTGAGGCTTTTTAATGCCGATATTTTCTATCCGGCATGGCAGTGAGCCCTGTAAAAATCAAAGGGAAGGAGTCAATGTACGTTCTCAAATTCCAAAAGAATTAGAACGATACAATTTCACCCTTTTTATGTATTCCTTGAATCGAAGAGGTTCTTTGATTTGGATAGTTTCCTTCATTTTGGAATAGATTGTATGCCCCTGATCCTTGATTGATTGATGCACTGGTGTTTGAGCTGGCCGACGCATATAGTTGGATGTGCCTCGATCAAGCTTCGACGGCTGTAGATGCCCCTCATTTCATGCTTAGGTGAACTCTGGTCTTGAATCCTCTAGGGAAATGGGGACTCTGCAAACAGTCATCTATTGGCTCGTGCCATCTGCACATGATCTCTCAAATGTATTAGACCGGCTCCATATTTCATCGGACAATGTGAAGCATTAATGAGTTGATCAAGCAACTAGCAAATAACTGCCCCAAGGATCATTACTGGGCTGATCAAAGGACAACCAAAGGAAGTGTTGATCAATATAGGGATCAACGAAGGTGAATGCCGAAACTTGATGTAAGGATCCTCAAGGATCATTGTACATTTGATCCATCTGATTGACCACTGATGAATGATCGGCTATGGAGCTATTGTGGGCACCAATGCTGGTTCTGGTATCTTGTGAGAAATGATTGATGGTGAAGCATGGAATTGCCTAAAATGGATGACGAATTGGGATTCGCCATATAGCCTACTTCGATTGCATACTCGCCGTGTGCAGGGCCGTCCAAGGATAGATTAGGATAATGTATGTTCAAATTTAAGAAGTTGCCCCCTTCACTTTGAATTGTATAGAGATGGGTGAATGCAAGCAACCCATGATTTCCGGTTTGGCATATTTGATTGCCAAATTTGAACAGATCGTGGAAAGAGAATCGACTCGATCTTGCTTGCGGATCATGATTCGATGGCGGATGATCGACTTGGCAGTTGTCCATGACCAAGATGCACATGAGGATTGCAACAATGAGATGCGCACAATGGGTGTCACCGAATTGTTGTTGGGAGGAACAATGCACGACTGCTTGGACCTCAAATGCGCCTGCATTTATTGAACAAAAATACAATCAAAGGATCAAATGCGATGGAGTCACGTCTACCAGATGGACACCACTTGTTATCGTTATTGAGCTAATTTTTTTTTCTAGCATCCAGTGGACTTGTCAGGTTTTACTGGAGTTCATGTGAAGTTGTTGCTTCCAATAGACAACCTGCAAGACGAAATTTTAATTGAAAACTGTAACTTGTCGTCGTCGAATTCCAATGGTTGGGGATCGATAAGATGGGTGCGGCTGTTGATGATCGGTGCTTCACGACGATGGAGGCTCTCCGCTTTGCGACTAAGTTGACAATGACGGCTTGCGATGCAACGGTCAGGCATGTCAGAATTCCACCAGAATAATTCGCCCAACGACTAGAACTCGGCTAAATTGCTGCAATGACAACAACTCAATTGAAAATTCATGAAAATCATCCAGAATTTATAAGAGATAAACAGAAAGCTTCGTCAACGGGATGGATTTTTTAGGCTAGGGAATGGCCGATGAATATCCTGGTGTGATCGATTGCAGTGCAAGAACTCTCGGGGCTATTCGTCATCGGGCAAGCCAGACTTTTGATGACAAAAATCAACAAGTCCGTTAGGTGACGGATTAGAACCAAAAGTAGAAGTCTTCATGCTTTTCTGTAATTGACTTGCAGCTTTTCCATGCCTACAAACACCATATTCAGATCTGGACGAATTAAAAAACAAATTTTCCTCCGTTGCAGTTCTCTAATTTCTGCCATCCTTACTACGATCGACCCATGATTTCCTACAAAAGAAGAGGAAATAATGAGAATGTCATTGAAGAGAGGCCGGTCCATGACTCGCTCAACAGGTCAAATTTTGTTTTCTCTTTTTTGCGCAGAAATATGAGAGATTTTCCTTAGGAAAATAAGGTGAATTTTTCATGAGAAATATGATAATGACCTTTGATGTTTGAAAAATTTCTCAAAGGATTTACTCCTTTTATCACAATGAATCTCCAAGAGTGAATCTATCAAGAATTTTTTTTATCCATTGAAGCATTAAGGAAAGATGTGACAAAATCTTTGATTGATCAACAAAATTCTCCGAGGAGATTTTTTTGGCATTCATTTTTTTTTTAAATGGACCACTAGTTTGATTTTTTTTTTAAATAAAAAAAATGACGTGATGTCAAAGTTCAAAATTTTATTGACGCCTAATATGGACCGACCAAACAAATAAAAACAAGATAAAGTTAGAGAACTTACTTTAACTTGAAAAATAAAATGCCAATCACATGGACATGCACATGGATAGTGAGGCTAACCTTAATCTAACTATCATAGAGGCTGACAAATTGAAGTGAAAGACTTGCGGCAAGGCGACAATCTCGCGCACATAATCAAGATTAATCGTGATCCCACGATATAACCAGGATTAGCCGGGCCATTTCAACTTCGGCTTCTCGAGTTAAAAATTATAACCCCGCCTTGGTAATCTTACCAAACGTGAGTTCTAACCTTTGAAACTCATTTTTGAAGAGAGAATCGGGATCGAATTCAGACTAACTTTCAAACGTGATCTCACGCAGAACGTTAGGATCTAATCTCGATACCATCCTAAAGCTAGTGACCCAGGTTCGGCCACAAGTTATGTGTGGTGTAGTGCTGAAGCAATTAATCATGCACAACAATTAATAAGCAATCACCACTTCAAAATGTGCATAATTAAACAAACAATCCCAAACACTAATCTGCAAAACAAGGGGTTAGCCAAACACTCCACCCCTTATAACTCCCATCTGCAAAATCATTTAACACACGGTTGGGGACTTACCTGGAGTCCATGCTGCCAAACAAGAAATGTGATTTTTTTTCATGAAATATTTTAAGGCCTAAATCCACTAGGTTCTTAAGTTTTCAAAAATTAAGAACGATAAGTCCCCAGTGGAGTCGCCAAGTTGTCGCGACCTAAAAAAAATAAATTTTCTAGGCTAATGGATTATTAGGTTAATTATTTAACTAACCTAACTCGAACTCTCCCAAGTCCATACCAAATCGCAACTTAAGGTTCAATTGATTAACATGCAATGTATTTTGAATTTGGAGTCGCCACTAATCATTTGTGGTAGGTCGATTAGAAACCTAAATAAAATAGCGGGAGAACTATCTTATTTCTACGAACCAGAGATTAAGAGTCCGGGGACTTGATTACGCTAGATTATTCTAACGCCAGATTATTCTAACGCCCTTTCGGTACCTATTTCATAAAAAAAAAAAAAAACGTCTGATTTGGCAATTTTGATGAATTCTCAAAGGTGCAATTTATGAATTTTCTTTTATAAATTTTTTTTTAGGGTTTTCTTTTTATAAAATGCAATGCAATGCAAATTAATTACACGATGCATGAAATACTTCAAAAATAAAGGAAATACATTATAAATACAGCATTATACAAAAATAGGTAAAGATATGTCATCCAAGCCATGAGCCAGACAAGTTTGACCGCAGTTGCAGAGGTATCGCCAAGGACAATAGCTCGTCAGGGATCGTCCGAACTAATACTCTTCATATGGGAACCTACGAAGTAAAACGGCACGGTTAGACCATGTTAAACAATAAGATGCGAATTATTTTAAATTAATAGGCATTCCCTTTCTTTGTCGTTTCTCCAAATCTTCTCAAGTGCTGATCACCAGGATTGATTTTTGACATGAATTCTTGTTTGAGATTTGCACTCCCACGGCTTTGCATTTCCGCAAATGGTTAGCACGAGCGAACCGGCGACTGATAGACTTCTGACGACGGAGCAGCCTTTGTCAAGGTCGAATGAGGTAGTTGGTCTCGATTAACTGATAGAGTCGCCAGAATGAATGCGATTGTGATTTGGAACAATTTTCTTCGAAGAGAACGGTTCCCTGTCCAATAACACTTTCCACTGAATTTGATTCATATTGCTGCGAGTCTTCTTATCCTCTTTTTACTTTTGCTTTCCATTTAGGTCCTGCAAAAAAAATGAAGAAAGACAAGACCACCGCTTGAAGAATGAGCCGCCTTAACAAGTGACGAATTGTCCAAGGAAAAGTCTAATACAAGTGACAAGTTGAATGCTGGAGCATTAAAGACTTATTGCTCGGATTGCAAAGATGCTGGCCGACAATACTTGCACGGCCGCCTGGACAACCAATGGTATCTCGTGGTATTTCTCAATCGAATTCTGAAAATAGGGTAAACAAGGATCGCTTGGTACAAGCGTGATTGTTATTTGATGACAAATCTCGGTTCATAGTGAGGCTCTTTCAATGAATCGTCCAAAGTTGACCGTCAATTATTCACGGCGGGGACTGACTTGGTTGTTGTGTTCAATCAAGGGACTCAATAGAAACCTGCAAAACAAAAGGATAAGGAACCAGGGAGCTCAACAATGATAAGTACATCAGCTTCATCTACGTCGGCTGAGACATGGAGCGGCTATGGCCATCACAAATCGTTTTGAAAGGATGACGGAGAGGCAATGGCCCTTGGTTGATGCAAGCTGCGAATAGAGAAGCGACAGCTATCGTCGTCGTTCGTTGTTCAGAAAGCGAATCGTTAGGACGAGAATAGTGCACGGACGAGTTGAGGCCCAGACGTGAGGGACGACTCTTCACACGCTTCTTAGCCGTTCATTCAGAATTGTCTCCCCTGACGAAGATCTTCACATTAGTAACAAAGATGCAACACTAAGAAGAGCTTTATGCAAAAATACTAGAGAAAAGAAAACAGCTCCACTTATCTTTGATTTCCTTGAGGGATGACCCTACGTATGGGTTATATGGCTTCCTGTTGGAAGATGATAATTGTCTCCATGCAGCGAATGAGCAATTGGTTAGAGCTCGAGCCAACGGGAGTGAAGGATGAATGTCGAATCAGAGAACTCAGCGACTAAGAGGACTATTATGCTTTTCTGTAGCTGAACGTCTCACGATCCCCCCCTCTCTTGTGAAATTTCAAACTTTAAATAGAACTCTCTCCCTCCCTCTGCACTCTCTGGACCTCTCTCTTTTTTTTTTTTTTTCAGTCTTCGTCCCCCCTTTTTTCAGTGAGAGACATTTGCTATTCATAGCAGATGTCACAAGTGCTCCTTTGGAAAGCCCAAATCATGGAATGAATTGCTGAAACTTTGCTCTGAATTGCAATTGTGAATTAGCGGCAAATTAGCGTATGAAGGATTCATTCCTTGTGGATGTCCATAAATATCTCTCTTGTTATGACCAGATTCATTCCACCAAGCGCGAGTCTATTTTCACATTGCCAACTTCTTGATTTTCGGGATTACAACCTTTTCTTCTGCTGAATCGTTTCTATATATTTTCCTCTTTGATTGCCAAGGTGGAATGTACAGAGAAGATAATCAACAAACTTTCTATTTTCTCTTCTTCTTCTTTTTTTATTGCCGATCCCTTTCCTTATGGTGTGAAAGTTGGTGGTGCCCTGCAAGGACAAAATCTCCTTTCCCTTTTTTTTTCACTTGATTAAAGCAATATGAATAGCCCAAAATCTCTCTCAATCCTTTTCATTTTTAAGCTGGCTGCATTATGTGGACAAGCAACATATCATTTGAGCATTTGAGTCGCTTTTCATTACTCCATTTTTCACCATATAGCAACCTTGTCCAGGAGTAAGAGGAACTTGGGCGCAAAAGCGATAAATATAAAACTCCATCGCTAGCCAAGGTCCTTCACGAAATAGTCCTGTTATATCATGCCAATAAAATACCCTTCCTTTTGACTGCTTTATTTGCTCAGCCTCTTGAGATAAGTTGGGCTTAAAATCAATGCTTAGCTAAAGAGGAACCAAACTGCCATCATCATCAGAAGTAGCCAGAACAATTCTAGTGTTATAATTGTTCACCAATGATGTTTTCTCATTCGTGCAAATCTCAGTGAGGAGGTTTTCACAATGCGGGCTTAATCCAACTTGTTCAAGTTTGTCCATCCAAGCTCATCCGCCACTAATCCAATTAAATGTAAATGTAGGAATGCAGAAATTAAAAGTATGATTTTTTTTTTTTAGGAACTCAAATTAATTCCTAATTTTTTTTATGTAAAGTTAAATAATAAAGGAAAATCAAAATTTAGGTGTCAACAACTATAGCCAGCAACTCACGAATGCAAGTGTATTTTACCACAGAAGATAACACTTCATCATAATCAATTTCCTCATTCTGATTGTAGCCTTTAGCTACAAGCTGTGCCTTGCATCTAGCATTTTCAACACCTGGAATGCCTTCCTTTTTCTTGAAGACTCATTTACACCCAATGGCTATTTTTCACTTAGATAACAGCACCAAATCCCAAGTTTGGTTCTTGTGGAGTGATTTAAGTTCTTCAACCATAACAACAGCCCATTTCTCTGATTTTGTGCAAGTAATAGCTTCAGTATAGGTAGAAGGTTCCTGAATACCCATATCTTCTGCTGTCGAAAGAGCATAAGCCACCAGATCAGAGAACCCATATTTTTTAGGGGGCCGAGTCTGCCTCCTTTCTCTGCCAGTAGCAATAGAGTATGGTTGCTCCACCTCATCTAAAACTTCCTTATCTAAACTTGCATCAACAGTAACAATTTGCTCGCTCAAATTATTCTGAGAGGTCTTTTCTCGAAGTTCTACCTGAACCTCCACCTCATTCATTTCACTCTCATGTTTTCTTGCAGACTCTTCAACAACATTCCTTTGATCAAGCATAAGCATTTCATTAAAAGTAACATCCTTATTAATAATGAACTTCGGTGAGTTCGGTTCCTGACACCACAAACGGTAACCTTTCACCCCATCAGCATACCCAACAAAGATACATTTCTTTGCTCTAGGTTCTAACTTACCATCCTTAACATGATAGTAAGCAGGGCATCCAAAAACCTTTTAAATTAGAATAGTCACAAGGCTTACCTGACCACATCTCAAAAGGAGCTTGCATTCTATTGCTGTTGAAAGAGAACGATTAACCATATAACAAGCCGTGTTAACTGCTTCATCCCAAAAATCCTTTTCCATGCCAGCATTAGAGAGCATGCATCTTACTCTCTCCAATAGAGTTCTGTTCATCCGTTCCGCCACTCCATTTTGTTGTGGAGTGTGCCTAACTGTATGGAGTCGAACGATACCTACATCTGCACAGAATTCATTGAAATCGCCACCACAGAACTCAAGACCATTATCAGTCCTAAGACATTTGATCTTCTTCCCTGTCTCATTCTCAAAAAGGGCTTTCCACTTTTTGAAGGTTTCAAACACGTCACTTTTTCTTTTCAAAAAATAAACCCAAGCCTTCTTGGAATAATTGTCAATAAACGTCACAAATTAAAGAGCATCACCCTTAGATGGAACCTGTGCTGGTCCCCATAAATGGGAATGGATGTAGTCGAGTGTGCCCTTCGTCGAATGCGTGCCCGTATTGAATCTGACTCTGCATTGCTTGCCAAGTACACAGTGCTCACAGAAATTTAGTGAGGTCGTCTGCTCACCATAAAGTAAACCACGTTTACTCAAAACTGTCATGCCACGCTCACTCATGTGGCCCAAACGCATATGCCACAATTTTATTCTATCATTATAAGAAACGAAATTGGATGTGCCAATTGAAGGACCCGCAACTGTGCTACCTTGCAAATGATACAAGTGATTCACCTTGCTTCCTTTCATCACAACCAGATTGCCTTTGGAGACTTTGAGAACTCCACCTCCACCTAAGTACACACACCCAATTGAATCCAAACTGCTCAATGAGATAAGGTTTCTCTTTAAGTCTGGTATGTGCCTTACTTCAGTCAAGGTTCTCACTGCTTTGTCGCAGCACTTAATCCGAACAATACCAATTCCCACAACTTGACATATAACATCATTTCCCATCAAGACTGATCCACCATTCATTGGGTCATATGTGGTGAACCATTCCCTATTTGGGCACATGTGATATGATGCTTCCGAGTCCATTATCCAAACATCGTTGGAGAAACTAACAGCAGAGCATGTCGTAAGAACATTGTCTAACGCATTAGACTAATTTTTGTTAGCAACATTCGCCGCATCTTGTCTTTGACCATGCTGCTTCTCCTTTCTCTTGAGCAAAGGACAATCTGATTTGTAATGTCCTCTCTTGTGACAATAGTAGCACTCGACGTTCATCTTATCTCCAAGTGGCCTAGATTTTGAATGACTAACTGATTTCCCTCGGAAAATTTTATCCCTGCTCTTGGTCCTGCCTCTCACAAGCAAACCATCCGCTCTGTCTCTACTGGTATTCCCATTCAATTTTGTTCTCAGTTCTGCAGAATGCAAGGATGTTTTAACATCCTCCAAAGTTATGGATTCACGTGTTGGGATTCACGTAACACGTACGGGCAAATAAAAATTAGTAAACGCAGCGGAAATAAATAACAACCCATACATGTATCTCCAGAGGCGTACTTCGTGCATTTCAATCGAAAAATCACAAAGCACCAAAGGGAGTAAATAGACTACCTCTTGTAGCGTGCTTGAAACGGAGGTGTCGGTTCGATGTTCTTCGATCTCAGCCCCACAAGTGTCGGGCCTCTAGTTCAGACACACCACCAATTGACGAACGGGGAGACGACTAATAATTCCACAACAATTGTGCTAGCAATTTGCGGAATCAATATTCCAAACCAATTTACGGAATCAATATTCCGAACTTGGCATATTTTGGTCACTCAAAATTATGAGAATATAGAGAGTGCTTGTGTTCTTCTCTCAAAGCTCTCAAAAATCTGCTCACTCTACAAATGTGCTAACCCCAACCTCAAAACTCTTGCCATCCTTTTATAGCCAAAAACACCTTCCAATAAATTGTATTATAAAATAGCACTAACAAATAATAAATGCTTTCTAAAAATAGCACTCACAATTTATGATAAATAAATGCCATATAAAAATAGCACTAACAATAGCACTCACAATTTATAAATAGCACTCACATCTTATAATACAAAAATGCTATTTAAAAAATAGCACTAATAATTATAAATGCTATCTAAAAATAGCACTCACAATTTATCATAAATAAATGCCATTTAAAATTAGCACTAACAAATATAAATGCTATCTAACAATAGCACTCACAATTTATCATAAATAAATGCCATTTAAAATTAGCACTAACAATTATAAATGCTATCTAACAATAGCACTCACAATTTATAATTAGCACTCACATTTTACAATACAAAAATGCTATTTAAAAATAGCACTAACAAAGGTGTTAAAAATAATAATAACCATTATTATTATTACCGGAGTTAAAGAGGTTACCAAACAGTAAAATACGTATAACGTACAAATACGTAGAGCATACGTGTACATCGTATATACACATGCAAGTGACCAAAAAGAGAAATAAAATTAAATCTCATTTAATTTTAATTTCAACCCAACTAATTGGTATAATTGCAAACAAATTTGCAATGTCGTCTTTCCACAATGCGTTGTCATGTATTGGTTAAGGTGTGTGACATTCCTAGGTTCATCACCGAGCTGGCAGTAAGACATGTACTAACACATTAGTACTTCCAAGAGAATTGATTGTCCCGATCATCCTCTAGGTCCTACAAGCCATGAGTGACATCTAGCAACATGTCATGGCTACCCAGACAGTGTGAATTCTTTTTAAGAACATTATGAACCTGTCAGCTTTGGCTACAGTGTAATTCAATCCTTCTGTCTAACTATGTCCCGATCGAACAAAGGCCATGGAATATTTGTCAAGCCACCAATTCGATCATATGTACAAATCTAACTTGACATGCATTTATATGAGACATGAACATTTCATTCTCAATCATAACCCCGGCCGAGGATTTCAATGCATTGTTACAATCAGATCACATAGGACATCATACCTTTATTAATAAGGAGACAGATTCCTTATTGCGTACACATGTGACTTCGTATGTGCCTGAACTACGACCATCAAGTACAGAGACGAATCAACGACCCGCCAATATGCGCACTTGTGAACCATAGCCATTTATCACACAAGTCAACACTGTACCTCAGGTCTAAGGATTATTTACACAAGACCAAAGCATGAATGATTAGACATTGACCACGCAAAAAGCTTCCATGTCGCTAATCATTCAATATGTGTCACGTTCAGTGAACTTGTCCGATACAAGCACCTATGTTCTAACTCGGATATCGCAATACCCAATGACTTATGACTCGTCATTTCCTTAAGTATCTGATACTTAATTATGAAGTTAAGAACATACCGACCTCAACAGGATCATTGATATCCATTCAATAATACATTGATCGGGAACTGTTTTAAAGATTCAGTCTAACCGTAAACCTGTCACACATATTCTCAACGTCTTAAGAATAGGTTCGGCTACAACTGATCTTATGGATTTTATTCATTTATATTTGGACAAATGAATAAATACGTCTTTACCACTGATAAGAAATCAGAAGTGCAACGGATATACCCAATATGTGACTATTACACAATTGCTTTAGGGCATATCTCTAACATCACGTCCATAAAGCATCGAGTTCACAAAATTCTCGTATGAGGCAAGCAGTGAACATAACACGATCAAAGCTTGATCTTCATCCTCGAGTTTAATATCTAGATTTTTCATATCCATAACAATTTTATTAAACTCATCCAAGTGTTCCTGAACATGGGTACCTTCACGCATCTTTAGGGTATAAAGACGCTGCTTCAAATAAAGTCTCAATGTTAAAGACTTCTTCATGTAGAGACTTTCCAGTTTCTTCCAAAGACCAGCCACTGTTTCCTCATCGGCGACTTCTCGCAAAACATTGTCATCTAGAGACAACTAGATCGCGCTATGCGCCTTCTCATCGATCTCTTCAATCTCAGCCGAGGTCATGTCGTTTGGATATTTTCCCATCCAGTGCCCTAACAATACCTTCTCGCTTCAATAAAGCCATCATCTTTATTCTCCATAATTCGAAGTTGTTCTGTCTGTCAAAAGATGAGATCTGAAACTTCATAGATGTCATCTCAAAGAATCCTAGAAACGAACTCGCTCTGATACCAGTTTATTGTAACAAATGCGGAAAAACAAACACAGAACACAAGGATTTACATGGTTCGATCAATGTGATCTACGTCCACGGGCGAGGCAAAATAAGATTCCACTATAATCAAAGAGAGTACTGATTATAGAAGTCGGTCTTATCGACTGAACAAAAGCACATGGCTCACAAATCTCTCATATATAGAAAAAACCTCCATATACCAAAATAAACCCTAGCCGCAGCATAAATAGAGCCCAAATTTTTTTTCTCCGCGTCACAAACCAAATCTCAATTTTTTCTCTACTTTTGGGCTGCACAAAAAAAATATGTCGGGTCGGGTGATGAACCAGACCGAGTGCATAAAATTCAATACATATTTAACACCTATTGATATGTTTCATAAACTCTGTCGCCGGTTAGAGCAAGGGCTCAGGCCACTGGGTGAGGGCTCACCACCCTCGCTCACAACTGGCTGCTGAAGAGGACTCGTAACCCTCGTCCAGGTCTGGGGATTTCCCACCATAAAGGTAGGAAACCATGGGGAAGATCCAAGGGATCCAAAAATGGTGATCCCCTACCATTATGGAAGGGGATCCAGATCCCTCGTCCAGTGGCTGATAGCCGGTGGTCGACGGCCTTTTCAATAGAAAAAGTAAATGAAAAAAAAGACATAAAAAAAATTCAAAAGAATAATAATAAAAAAAGATAAAGTTCACGTAGAACGGCTAGTGTGCATGGCATCAATCTCCAGTCAAAATTTCCTGAATGGACTCAATTGACCCAAAAGAAAAAGATTTAGGATTAAATTGACGCAATTGCAATAGAGTTATGACTTTTTTTGACAATTTTCCCGAAAAAAAAAATGAATCAACCACGTTTTTTGGAGATCAGTCGCTAGCATTGTTTGCTAACCATCCCAGTATAAAAGCAGCTGCATAAATGTTGTGATAGCTAGAAGATCCATTCATTAAGGCCGACTTAGACTCGTATTTAGTGATCCAGGTGCATTTGCGATTGTTATTAAGTTTTAGGAGAAAAAAGTACTAGAAGTGTCAAAAGTTTTGTACAGCGCTCGCTTAAATACCAAAAGTTATTTTTAGATCACTTAAGTGCCACTTTAAAAGAAGAAGAAGAAGAAGAGAGAGAGATCAGTTAAGAGACAACTCTAATTTGAATTGCCGAAAGTCCTTGGTGATCATATTTTATTACTTTCTACGGCCATCTTGGCCGCGGACGAGCATAGTCAGGATGCAGACCTCTAAACGATTGGTCTTCCACGTTTGCCCCAAAACACGAACCCCAAAGCGCAAATTGAAAGAAATTTCCCAGTTCGACCATTCAACCGAAAATCGAATTGGGCAACTCTCGCATCTGAAGAAGTTTGACAAGTCATGATTCAATGCGGGAATCGTATTCATGGATGAAGTTTGACAACATACTTAAAAAAGCTTCTTCCTTTTCCTTCGAATTGGAACGACTCTCGTGAAAGTTGAAAGAAAAATGGAAGTAGATCCCGTGAAAGAAACAGAGATTAGTGGCGCTCCAGAGAATGAGAACTTCCCAAATATGTCAGCTTTGGGTTTCAAGGACAGAGACGAAGTTAGTAATACGGCAGATTGGCTCGACGGACCGCGCCATGGTGGCTCGTCCTCCTCCTGCTCCGCCAAGTCGTCATCATCGAGGTCCCTCGCGAGTTGTTCGTGGAAATCCCCTGATTCCTCCCAAGCGTCCGGCAACCATCGTCAAGCATCGCGCAAGATGGATGAGTCCCGAACGTGATCAATCGATTTGGGGGACCTGAATTAGGGCTTTTCGGAATTGGGCGGGCCACACATTTGGGGCGAAGAAGATTATAATAATAATAATAAAAACACTGTTGGACTGAATTTTTTTCAAAAAAGGCCAACTCATATTGAAATTTCAAATATAAAAGTCATATAATCATTTTGTTCAGAATTTTTTGCCGGAGGCACTTAAGTGATCGTTTTTTCTCTAATTTATTGCTTAATTGAGCTGGCAAAAACTTTCGTCACTAAAGTAAACAGCGTACGAAACTTTTAAGAGTTTCTATTGTCCTTATCCCTTAATTTTCTCCTTCTATGATATATAGGCACATATAAGTTTTCCTTTTTTTTTTCTCAAATAAGTATAGATGAAAAAATATTCATGAATCGGCTATTTATGTGGATCTTACTTTGTTTATTAACTCAGTTTATTTTCTTGCATAAAAAAACCAACAAAGATTTTTATATGCTTTACCAAAAAAAAACAAAGATTTTTATATGTATGTCTTTATAAAGCCTTGTATAAGAGAACCCTTCGTCATTCATATTGTGATCACTCGCTCCCCCCAATACCTAGTTGAAGCACGCATATTATCATCATATCAGTCACTGAGGATCTAACGCAAAAGAAAACCAAAACGAAAATAAAAGGATGACAATCCACGGGAAGATGGAGATAGACTTCGAGATCAAGCTCTGGCAGACAAGATCATCACGTATAGACATGCAAATCACAGATTCATAAAACAAAAGAATTAATGCACCTTATTTCGGATCCATCGCTCTTGATGCGGAATTACGACAATCCAATCACTACAAAAAAACACGGATTTAGCTACGAAATTTTGCGACGAATTATTTTCGTCGCTAATTTGGGACGAAAATCACGACGAAAACTTGAATTTGTCGCTATTTGTGACGAAATTAGCGACGAAAACAATTCGTCGCTAATTAGCAACGCAAAATGCGACCAAATAGTTTCATCGCTAATTAGCCACGAAATTAGTGACGAAAAATATTTCGTAGCTAATTAGCTACGAAATTAGGGACGAATAAAGTTTCGTAGCTAATTAGCTACAACATTAGCAACGAAACAAAATTTCGTAGCTAATTAGCTACGAAATTAGCGACGAAATTGTATATTTGTCGCAAATTTATATATTAATAAAAAATAAATTAAAAAACATTTGTGACGAACATCATATTTCGTCGCAAATTTGCGACGAATGTTACATTTCGTCGCAAACACTACAAAAAAAACACGAATTTAGCGACGAAATTGTATATTCGTAGCAAATTGATATATTAATAAAAAAATAAAATTAAAAATGTTTGTGACGAATTAAGAATTTCGTCGCAATTTTGCGACGAAACTGTATATTCGTCGCAAATTGATATATTAATAAAAAATAAAATTAAAAACATTTGCGATGAATTAATAATTTCGTCGCAAAATTGTGACGAAATTGAATATTCGTCGCAAATTGATATATTAATAAAAAATAAAATTAAAAACATTTGCGACGAAATTGCATATTCGTCGCAAATTGATATATTAATAAAAAAATAAAATTAAAAAAAATTGCGACGAAATATCCCTTTCGTCACAAAATAATTTATTTTTTATTTAAATTTTCTTGTATTCCAATTTTGCGACGAAAGGTAGTATTCGTCACAAAATAATTTATTTTTATTTTTTATTTAAATTTCATTATGCAAATTTGCGATGAAGGGTTTATTTCATCGCAAATTTGCGACGAATGTGAACTTTCGTCGCAAAAATAATTTAACTTTTTAATTTTTCTTTTTTTCCAATTTTGCGACGAAAGGAATATTTCGTCGCAAAATAATTTATTTTTATTTTTATTTAAATTTCAATAATTAAATTTGCGACGGATTGTATATTTCATCACAAATGTGCGACGAATCATACCTTCCGTCGCAAATTGAATTAAATTTTCTTTTTTATTTTTCTTTTATTATTCCAATTTTGCAACGAACATTTCCTTTCATCTCAAAATAATATAATTTTATGTTTTTATTTAAATTGCACTAATTCAATTTGCGACGAGAGGTCGCAAATTAATTTAATTTTTCTATTTTTCAATTATATGAGCCAATTTTGCCACGAAAGATAGATGGCTTATAATAAGAAATGCTTATAATACGTCGTTTAACTTAGATTATTTATGTTGTTTCTTATATTCTATTTTATATTATTTACATTAATTATTTTTTAATAGAAAATGAAAATAGAGCAAATATTATTTAAATTAAAAAATCAAATATATTATTAATTAAGTAAAGATCACATTAATAAGTATAAATGAAGAGCGATCATATTCGACAAAAAAGCTCTTGACATACTTATATTTAGATATGTAATTTTTCTATAATGACGAAAACAGATGTGAGAATTTGACGCAGAGAGAAGCGAATCTTGGAAAACAATTTCAAATAATGCACGAATTTGACTGAATAATGATGATAAGATGTCGATTACAAAAGATGGACGTCCTATATATAGAGATAAGACTCCTTAGGCATCAGAATAATTAAAAATAACAATATCAAAAGCGCATCTATCATATCCTAATAAAATTCGAATCAAATATAACAAAATTTTGAAATATTCGAAATTTCCTAAAACAGAAAACTACCTGAAAAATGGTCTAAATGATCCCGAAATGCCGAAATCCATCGTATATCACGGCAAAGCAGTGACTTTAAATCAGACGGCCGTTTCGTTTCAACCGACCAATTTTGAGCGCGATCCGAAATGTATCATCAAATATTCAATGTGATTCTATAAGGTCTAATTTCATTCAATATTAGTAATGAGGATTTAGAATACCACACATTAATCAATTAAAGAGAGATTCAATAACTAAGAGAAAGATCGATTCTTTGGGATCCTTGCTTTCTTTAAACGGCGAACGACTTAAATAAGAAATGACTAAAAGGAAGATTGATTCTTTAGAAGGATAAGCTTATTTATGTTTTTTCTTATATTATATTTTATATTAATTTACATTAATTCTTTTTAATAGAAAATGAAAATAGAGCGAATATTCTTTAAATTAAAAAATCGAATATATTATTAATTAAGAAAATATTACATTAATAAGTATAAATGAAGAGCGATCAATTTAGATTGTAGATTGTAGATTCAATTTCATAGCGAGTGTATAAAAAATTTAAAATATGCTTAAAAGTTTCCCCTAAAAAAATCTTACACGAGTTTGAAAGTGTGGAATGTCTAAATAAATTTCAGTTGGATTTATGTTTATCACTACTCCAAATGCTTAACATTTTTTATAGTATGCGACATATGTTACTCTTGTTGCCTTTATTACTATTATTATGAATATTGTTATTATCAATATTATTGTTAATGCCGCGAAATTTTTCGATGAAGACTATTTTGTCGCTAATTTAACGAATTCTTTTGAATTATACGTGATAGAATTCGTTACTAATTATTTTGTTCATTGCTAATTATTTATTTTTATTTAAAGTAATTTAGCGATGAAAATACAATTTCGTCACTATTTTAGGGACGAATTCCTCTTTTTGTCGCAAAAAGGCTTCTTTGAATTTTTATTTAAAGTAATTAATATATTGAATTTTGCGACGAACGGAAGTGTTCATCGCAAAACCTTCTTGCATTTTACGACGAACGGCAAGAAGGTTTTGCGATGAACATTACGTTCGTCGCAAAATCTTCGGTGGAGCGCCAATTTTCTTTTTTGTCGAAGGGCGCGCCAATTGAACCGCGTTTTTCACACCCAAAATCCAAATGACTCCCACTAATTCTCTCTTATCTTTCTATTCTCTTTCGCTTCTCTTCTCTTTCTATTCTGGAAATCTACTTTTGGTCGAAGGGCGCATCGATTGTGACGAGGATCGACGACAATGGAGTCTGAGAAGTCCAAAGCCGTGATCGGCGTCGTGCGAGCGTCGAGGCCTCTGTTCCGGAGCCGGCACGACCGCCTAACTTTCGCCGTCCACGCGATGTTCCTCGCCTCCGGCTACTCGCTCGTCGCCACCGAACCAGCCGCTTATGCCGCCGACGCTCTCTCCTCTTCCTCCACCGGTGAGTCGAGTATCGTTCTGTTTTACACGCACGCGCAAGGGTGATCATTTCGTCCGAGGGTTTTCGAAGTGTATTTCTCTGACCGAGAGAGAGAGAGAGGGGGGACACAAAATCAACAACCAGCGATCGGAGAGCAGAAGAAAATGGAGCCACCAAAGACCATCGCCCACGAAATCGGAGGTGTCTGAGCCGATGCGCTGCCGTTCGGCCTTCAAGGCGTCAAGAGCGACATCGTCAGATCTCACCCTCTCGAATACGTCTACCAATCAGTAATCCTTCTCCTTTTCCGTTTGCGACTCTGCTTAATTTGAATCGATTGTCAGCGCATGCGAATTGCTTGGATAAGGAGACGAATTTGGGGTTGTTCAAGTTCTTATAGCCATGGGAAACGAAATTTTGTAGAGAAGCGTAGACGAATTTGGGGTTGCTCCGACCTCAACACCACCGCCTTTGTCCACCGGAAGATCCAGCCGGAGAAGCCCGACCTCGTTGTTTTCACAGGTGACTTCCCTTCTCCCTATTCTCAAAATGCGATTATTTCTCCTGTGAAATTTGAATATGGCAGCTGCTTTTCTTGGTATCTGTGTTTCTTATCCCGGCCCTGATTATTAGAATCCACACTGAGGAAATACTTGACTGTTTGGCTAATATTGTGTAACTTGTCTTTCAAAAGATCCGAAATTTTAATGGACATTCTTGTTCGGATCTTCTGTTTCTCCAACCCCTTGTTTTTTCCTAATGTGGCTCTGCTTCCCTTCGCATCAATAGGTGAGGGGTTTATAAGGTACTCGAAGCTAACTGTTTTGTGCTTTTACAATGTGATTAAGGCGATAATTTATTTGGCTTTGATGCGACTGATGCCACAAAATCTTTGGAATATGCATTTTCCCCTGCCATGTCCTCAAGCATACCATGGGCCACCGTATTGGGAAACCATGACCAAGAGTCCACCTTGTCAAGAGAAGGGATTATGAAACACATAGTTAGCCTCAAGCACAGTTTGTCTCAGGTCAATCCTACCGGGGGTTGATGTTATTGATGGTTTTGGGAATTACAACTTGGAGGTGCATAGAGTTGAAGGCTCTGGTTTTGAAAACAAATCAGTCCTTAATCTCTATTTCCTCGATAGTGGAGATTATTCAACAATACCCTCAATTCCTGGTTGTAATTGGATCAAACCCTCTCAGCAATTTTGGTTTCAACGTACGTCTATGAAGCTTCAGGTATGAATGGTGCAAGTTTCTTTCTCTTGTCTTTTGCTGTCTTTCTCCTTATAGACAATAGAGAGAACACCGATTCCAAATTGATAGCTATCAAGTGTAGCTCTGCAGAAGGAAAACGTAGAGGCGTTGACGTTCTTTATGAATATCTAGAGAAGGTTCTTATGTCTGTTGTGAAACAAAAAAATATTGGTCAGGAATTGCAATGACTTTAATTAGCCTGGGGTAGGAAATAAAGAGAAATTTTTTTTCTTCCTCAAATAAGAGGAGCTAGGGTACTTAGTCAATTTATTACCTTGGTTTATGTATAGACAATGCCACAATGCAAACTCAAAATGAGAGACTAATCTTCATCGCTGTAACTGACCAACTGTTGCTACATTGCTGTGGGTCCATCCACTGCATGGTTTATGGAACCATTGGTCATGCTTATTGTGAAGGATCATCTAAAAAAATCTCTTACTTGGAATCAATTAATTTTTAAGTCTTTATGTTTATTTGGCATTTCTTCATGAATAATCTTACTGATTGTTGGATGAATTTTAGAAATGTTCCATCCCTTTCTTCCATATATTCTCCCGACGAATGTAAACCGAGCCTTCGCTCAAGAAAGAGCATTCTTTTTTGGTCGAAACAAGAAAGAGCATTCAGTTTGCTTCTGACGGAGCACTTTTTGTGCTTCGAAACAGTTAGTCAATTACCAAGACATCTCAATTAGATTATTGTGCTACTAAATTGTTTTTATTGGCAAGGAGCCATCAATGATTAGTCTTGAGGCCACTGTTTATGCTCTTTTTTTGGCAAATTTTTGCTTATATTTGAAGCCACCCTTGCTTATCTTTTCTATTTTGGTTTTGCAGACAAACACAAGCGTTGCAAGTTCTCTCGAAACATACTTCCTGTCACAGATTTCATTGATCTTTTTGGACATGCTTAATGTTTATAGGTATATCTTTAAAGCTTGGAGTGAATAAAAGTTTGTCTTTATTTGCGGCATCCACTTTTGTTTTTTTTTTTTTTAGACTGATGCTTTGTACTCATCCATTGCTCACTGTCGCTACAAAATGTACAGTGAGCTTATATCGAGTACCATTGCAGGGGGAGGGTCCTTTGTTTCCAAATCATCATTTGTCAAACTTCTACGGTAAGGTCATCTACACACCAATTTTAAGTTTCAAAGACATTTGGGGTTGGTTTGTTATATTGTGCTTCTGGAAATAGATCGGTCAAGAGGGAAACTCTAAAGCTGATCGAGACATTTCTAGACATGGTTGAGGATCAACCACAAATAGGAAAGCAGTTTGTCCCTTCAATGAACACAAGTTGTTCTTTAAGTTGCTACTGCACTTGAAGTGAGGTGTACTAACTAGTCATTCTTACTGAAGCAATATTGAATTCCATTCTATAGATAAGTTGGCTATCACTGAATTCTGATAGATTTGATACTGTTTATGTTTTTACTTTCAGCAAATTTGTCACTGCCATGCGGTTCATTGTTCATTCTTCTGACCACCAATTTTTGGTCCTGTATGTTGTGGCAGATCAAAAACTTGCAAGCCAAGTCCAAGAAATTGTTGGAAGCATTAATGGAAGATTTGGAACATTGACGGCTGTCCCTATACATCACCTGGTCTGTTTTGTCTTCTAACTTGACATTGGCTCTATGATAATTAACTTTGATTGTAGGATGTCTATTTTTCGACCTGACTCAGTTGCAAGGCTGCTGCTAAAAGTGGATTGCGTTTGGCTGGATATACAATATATGAAATAGTAGTCTTTATTCAACAATCCAATGCACAAAGCATTTGGAAGTACTTTTCCTTTGACACTTAAGACTGTCATTCTTTACACCGCTGGCGAAGATATTAATAGAATATCTTATAAATTTTTCTGATTGATATGCATACTTGTATGAGCTCTGTCATTTAACTTTTGGAAATTTCCTGTTCTTTATAGGTCAAGTTGATGATTATGATCGAGTATTCGAGGGATGTTGAGCGAAGGAGATTTTTTGGGATCGAAGACCCTGATGCCCCTACCTTTTGCTTTTTGCCTCGTCAAGACTCCTTTTGAGTTATCACAATACACTTGTATGGTTAGAGCATTAGGAGATCTCTCAGTTTTCTGTAATTGAAACGGATGAATGTATTTTATTTTATATTATTATAATATTTAGATTTTATTGCTTGTTTAATTTATGGTAACTATAAATTTTAAAAGTTAATTTTGCTTTTAGATTTTTAAAATCGAAAAATATATATATTTTTTAAAAATCGTCATGAAATAGCGACGAAAATTCCATTTTGTAGCTAAATTTAGCGACGAAATATCATTTTCGTCGCAAATGTTGCGACGCCAGATTAGCTATGAAAAATCAATTTTGTCGCCAAATTCGTCGCAAATTTGCTACGAATGAGATTCGTCGCAAATTTGCGACCAATCACACTTTCGTAGCAAATTTGCTACGAATCACACTTTCGTAGCAAATTTGCTATAAATTAATATTCGTCGCAAAATTTGCGACGAATTGACGAAATTTCGTCCCAAACTTTGCGACGCAGAGTTAGCTACGAATTTTGCTTGCGTCGCAAAATTCTTCGCAAAACCCATTAGCGACGAAATTTGAGGAAATTTTCGTCGCAAATTTCGTAGCTAAAAGGCTATTGTTTTGTAGTGAATGCTCAAGAGCTTCTCCTTTATGAACCCCGTTATCACTGGCTTTAATGAGACGGCTTTCTCACGTATCGTTTCTAACGACTTCTTATGTGAGGTTATGTGGACATTACGATTTAGATGAGGGACTTGAGCTCTATTTAAAGAGATTGTAACTTATCTTCTTATTATAGATAAGGCTTATCTCAATCCACACTATCTAGCAACATAAGCCCACATAAAATATTAGAATATGTTCTAACATTCTCCAGCTTGGGCTATATTAATTGAAATTATACTATATATGAGTATTTTTATATTAGTCTAGAGATAATTCCTAATAGTCAGTCCGTTCCCATAAAGTCTCAAGCATCGAATCATAGCAATAACTGCATTAAAAGACACAGAACCATCCATAGTCACAAATGCTCTTAACTTTATTGATATGGATTTAATATGTTAGTGTGGCAAATGGATAACATTTCAATTAATAGAGAAACCTTATATGTTATCTTCCATATTAGTCACCATTCTCTTATGTCACGAAACCTGGTGCCACAAGAAAATATTGTTATGGTTCCAACGAATCTACATATATCTTACATTTATAGTTTTTTTTTTGTTGAAGATGTAAATATTATAGATCAAATGAAGTACAGCAGTTTAGGGGCATCCCCCAGCATTACAAAGAGAGCTAATAATTCAAAAAGACTATGGATATGGCTAAAAATAAATACCCCAGCCATTACTCAAAATTTACATAACACCTTGATATTTTCAATAGATGTGTATTCAATATAAAAAAAAATCACATTCATAAATACTTCATTGAATGTAAAAGAGTCCATACATATCAAAATCGTCACTAAAAGTAACATAATACAGATGTAAAATTTATTAGAGAAAAAACTAAATAGCTCCCACTAAACAATGGCATCCCAATATACTTCTAAGCCCATGTTTATGACATGTTGTTCAAACACATAAGGGCATAGACCTTTAGTCATTGGATTAACAATCATAACATCTGTAGAAATATGCTCTACTGCAACGTCACTATTATGTACAGATTCATTCATGGTAAAAAAACTTGACCTCCATATGCTTAGACCTCTTGAGACCTCTGTTGTTAATGAACAAAACTGCAGAGTTATGGTCACAATACAACTGTATGGGTCTGTCGACAAAATCAAACACGGTCAACTCCCTAATGAGATTTCGGAGCCAGATAGCTTTAGTAGCAGTCAAAAAGCAAGCTATAAACTCCGCTTGCTTCATAGAGGATGATACCGTTTTCTATTTCTCACTTTTCCATGATATCGCACCATCTGCTAGCATAAAATGTTGCCATGTTGTTGACTTATTGTCATCTTGACAATTAGCAAAATCTGAATACCCTACTAACTGCAGGTTTTGAACATATTTACAAATCAACGTATAGTCTTTAGTCCTTTTTAAGTACCTCAAAACCTTCTTGGCAGCAATCCAGTTATCGTGTTATGGATTTGATTGATATCTGCCTAGAAGTCTTGTTGCAAAAGTAATATATAGTCTAGTACAAACTTGTGCATACATGATACTATCAAGTGCACTTGCATAAGGCATATTCTTCATCTGTGTTTTCTCAATATCTGAATGAGGATATTGTGAAAGACTCAATTTATCACATTTGCAGACAGGAGCAACTCTTGGTTTGCACTGTTGCTTATTGAATCTCTCCAAAATGTGATCCATATATGCCCTCTGAGATAAGCCCAATATGCAACGAGAACGATACATATGAATCTCAATCCCAAGGACAAAAGACGCATCACCAAGATCCTTCATATCAAAGTTTTGTGACAACATTCTCTTTGTTTTATACAATAATTTAATATCGTTGATAACAAGCAAGATGTCATCGACACAAAGAACGAGAAAAATAAAATTTCTATCACTCACATTGCAGTATATACACTAATATAACTTCTTCTTAATAAACCCAAAAGAAGCAACAACACTATGAAACTTTAAGTACCACTATCTAGAAGCTAGCTTCAAACCATAAATAGACTTTTTCAATCTATAAACCAGATTACCTATATTACCTGCTACAAAACCTTCGAGTTGTACCATATAAACTTGTTCCTCAAGGTCTCCATTCAGAAAAACAGTTTTAACATCTATCTGGTAAAGCTTCATACAAAATGAACCACTAAAGCCATGATCACTCTAAAAGATTCTTTAGAAGAGACTAGAGAAAATGTAGCCTCACAGTCTACTCCTTGTTTAGTGAATCCCTCAGCTACCGATTTAGCTTTAAATTTTTCAATATTTCCTATAGAGTCTCTCTTGGTCTTAAACACCCACTTATAGTTGACAGGTTTATAATCCTCAAGTAATTCGACAAGCTCCCAAACATCATTATGTTTCATAGACAACATCTCATCTTTCATCGTATCTAACCATAAATCAGAATGAGAATAAGAAATAGCTTATGCATAAGTTACCGGATCAACAACACAATCGGTATCATAATCCTACTCTCCAACATAGATTATGTAATCTGGTGGTATAGCTAATCGTCTCTGCCTAATAGGTCTCCTTAGAGGAGCATCTTCAACCTCATTCGATTCCTGAGAGGCTTGAGGAACTTCGTCGGGAATTGCTTCAGTAACAGGTTCATGAGCTTCAACAGGTTCAGTCTGTGGTATATGGACCTCCACAATTATCTGTATAGTTAGAGAAAACGATATAGAAGTACTCATCGTACTGTTATCCTCAATATTCTGTGAGCAATCACACTTTTCAACCTCTAGAAACTTCTCTGACTATGAATCCACAATTCTTGTTCCTCCATTGGGATTATAAAATCGATATCCCTTTGAATGATCTGGATAAGACACAAAATAAAATCGAGTGATTTTGGGGTCTAATTTGTTCAAAGTTGGATTATACAATTTTACTTCTGTAGGGCATCCCCAAACCTTCATATAATTTAAGCTAAGTTTCCGTCCAGTCTACAACTCAAAAGGAGTGAGTGACACAAATTTTGTAGGAATGCGATTTAGAATATAAAGCACCGTTTTCAAAGACTCGCTCTACAAAAAAATCAGGTAAATTAGTTTTGCTAATCATACTCCTTATCATATCCAAAAAGGTGTGATTATGCCTTTCATCTATATCATTCTGTTCAGGACTACCGGCATAGTAAACTGAGCCATAATCCCAAAATCCTCTAAGTACTTGGCGAATGGCCTTTTAAGCTGTCCAGCATCACCATGTCAATCATAATACTCACCACCGCTGTCAGATCTAACTACTTTTATGATATTTTTAGTTGTTTCTCGATTCAATCCAGAAAATCATGAACTTATCAAGAGATTCAGACTTTTTCTTAATCAAGCACAGATAACCATATCGAGAATAATAATCTATAAATGTGATGAAATAAAAATTTCTACACAACGTTGCTTTATAGAGTCCACTTTTATTTGTATGGATGATCTCTAACAAGTGAGAACTATGGACTGCAGTTTTCTTCTTTAATTTAGTCATTTTACTTCTACATCAGTCGATGCGTGTGTCTACGTCTCTTTTAAGAATGGATAGAATGTCTACCTTTATCAGTTTTTTCACTCTTTCTTTAGAGATGTTACCAAGAATTTATACCATAATGCATATGATTATTCCTTATGCAGAGGTCTTTTAGAAACAACATTTTCAGCTGTATAAACGATGTATATTTTGTTGGAAGACAAACATAATCTGTATAATCCATGGGATATAATGCAATACCCAACTTTATTTGAGTTAAAATAAATAGAAATTGCATTATTTGAAATCTCAAAAAAGTAACTACACATGTTTAAACTTGATATGGAAATTAGATTCAATCTAAAAGAATGTACATCATCAAATTAAACCATAATCTAGAATTAAAATGACATCTCCCATGAACTCGGCGTCAGCTTTATTGCTGTTTTCTACTTTGAGTTTCAATTCATCCTTATTTGGCTTCCTCCGATTTATGAATCCCTGTATGGTAAACGCAAAATGATTAGTTATAGCGTTATCTAACCACCACAAATAAGATGGGGCTTTCGATAAATTAGATTAACAAATCAATGCGAAAGAATCATTATTTTTAGGCTCACGCTTAGACAACTAGTTTTTTTATTTAACATAGTCTTTCTTTATGTTCCCTCCCTTTTTACAGAAGAAACAGAGACCATCCTTACCAGCATTGTTGTGCTTTTTAAATGTCGACTTCTTTAAATCTAAATTGTCAAATGGACCAGTAGATGAATGAGTTTCTTTATGAGCACAATTTTTGTGCCCGTTACCCTTCTTAACACCAGAACCAGAAACAACATACATAGCAATATGCGCTTTACCTTTCTTTAGCTTCATCTCCTCTGACACTACCCTCGCAATCAAGTCATTGATTGTCCATGTCTGGTAAGCGGTATTATACTGTATTTGGATTATACTAAATTCAAGTGGAAGAGGGTTGAGTGCAAGATGCACAATACAAGCATTAGGAATATTAACATCAAGCACCTTGAGCTTTGATTGCAGATCTATTATCCTTATGACATAATCCCTAACACTGCGGAACCATCATATTTTAAACTAAATAAACCTAACATATGTATCCCAACTTCAGCATTAAGAGAGTCACGATTCCTTGCCACCAAGGCCTCTATCATCTGCCTAACAGTGATGTTAGCAGCAAAATCACTTTTAAGATGTTTCTATATGGATTGCTTCATAGACAGTAAGCAAATCATATTGCTCTTTTCCCAAGCAGCGAACTATGCTTTCTGAACATCTGTACTAGCCTTAGTGAAAGCTGTCGGTTTATCCTCATAATAGCAACATGAACATCCACTAGTCCATAACAAATATAAAATCCTCTCTCCACTTCTTAAAATTAGAACCAGCAATAATCTCAATAGTTATGGAGTTGTTGTTCACAGAAAAGGTGACTGAAAAAAATAATCGATGTTGATAATTAGCATAATATGAAAATTTATCTTGAGAGTTCCATCATCATATAATTACCTTTAATAGAAAACATGATATGCAGTTGTATACTCTCTACATTACAACGACCATGAAAATTTATTTTAATCTTCGTTAATCACTATCTTTGGGAGTATGAAAGCACTTGGACTAATAAATTCTAAACCATATGCAATTTTCCATGAAAAGATAAGCAATTACCTCCTTTAGGAGTATAACTATGCATTAAAACATGAGATATCCCAATACTTTATAAATCATTATTTATTAAACTCAACTAAATTTGCCACTTTGGCGGGCACAACTCAATTGAATTTTTTCTACAATTGGGATATAAATTTTATATTTCACATTTACCATATGCATGTAATTTCAAAAATTAGGGACAATTCTTACAAAAAATTTACATGCCTTGCTAATTTACATTGATGCACTCAACAATACATGTTAAACTATGTATATGTAATTAATAAATTATGCTCCACAAATCTGTATGTGGCACTTACATGTAAGCTTGCATTTGTATTTCATGAAATCATATAGAAATATATAGAAATACATTGAAAAATATCCTAAACAATACACGTATTTGGAGTTCCATAGGTGTATTCTATTAATAAATGCATCAAACATATAAAATAAATATACCATCTTGTAGAGCACGAGCATACAAGCACGCCGGTACCTGGAACTCCCCGATCGGACGCCATACACTCCTTCATGCGCCACATCAAACCTTGATGCATGAGGCTCACGCGCTAACATGTGCAGCGCACGTTTTAGCTTCCCAACCAGTCTTCAAATTAGTCCGATTAGTTTAACCGGTCCAACCACTCCCCTAACCGAACTGACGAAATGAGTCAGGTTTAACCTGATCTGATCGGATCGGTTAACTACTGGTTAGACCGGGAAGTCTAAGTCAACGGTCAATCGGGTCGGGTCACAAGTCGAGTCAGTCTCCAGGTCGGATCAAATCTTTCTCGGATTGAGATGACGTTAGCCCAACACGTGTCGGGTACGTGTGGGATACATGTTTGGCACGTGGCCTTGCGTGGCGCGCATCTAGTGGTCGCTGGCGACGATCTTGACATGATTTTTCTCGCCTCGACGAGTACTTTTAGAATGTATAATTATTTTTCAATTTTTACGAAAATAAAATTTCGAAAAAACCACGATAACGTGATTCGAGATCTAATACGTGTAAGTTCTAATACCACATGTTAGCTTCGATTAACTACTTTATGTAGCAGCCTAAGATCATCACGTATAGACATGCGAGTCACAGATTGTCACATTCTAGTTTTTCCTGTCATTTCGAGACTTATCACTGAGAATGTATGTAATGATGTAATTCAGTCTTATCTCGCTCGGATCTTATCAATCTCGAGTTAACCGACCATAAAGGGAAAGGCTAACGCAAGACAAGGTACGTGGACCTAGGAAACTCAAACAGGAAATAGCACTTTGGCCATAAGGATTGACGAGGGAGTATTTAGAACTATTAAAGGCTGATCTAAGAACGATTAAGGAATGCATTGCTAGCATTATACAATTGGAGCGTGGGTGATGCCACTTAACCAATATATAATTTGCAAAATTTTCCGAAATCGAACGATGACGATCGAGACCGTTGGAGCTAGTAATAGGCCCTCGCAATTACATGACAACCAAAGTCGCCATGACTGTCGAGTCCTAAGTGTGATGGGAATCACAGAATCGATACGCGTAACGTCTGCAAAAGCTGCCCGTCAGTTCGAGATAGTCTGCAATTTCTTTCGATAAACAATTGACCTAGAGACGAGTCTCGAAATTGGAAAATGGAAAATTGAGAATTTCAACATTATATTTGATTGGTCGTCACCCCATCGAAGGAAAATTTGAGTCCAAAAAATGACGTTTCGGACGGCGAGGGCGAAGTTACCATTTTGCCCCTCAAGTCTTGGCTTTATCTTAATAAATGGGCAAGGACATTTTGGACTTTTATCCACCCCAAGGCTGCCGAAAATGAGGGTAAATATTGGCCATTGGATGAATTCAATTATTTACTCCAAGGATAAGTGTCAATGGATGGTTAAGTGACATTTATTGATTAGCTTTATACCTACTATTCAACCATGTTTGACCAAGACTAATGGAAGTAAACCCCCTTTCTTCTTCTTCCTCAGCACTTTCACGACAGCTTGCTCCCCCTCTCTTCACTTCTTGCGTTTTCCCTCAAGGACAGAAGCTTTCCAGCTCGACCAGCTCTGCTCGCTCACTTCGCGCTGCTCGACGGTCACTTCCGGCCACCGCCTGCCTTCGCGCCGACCACCAGCCCCTAGCCCTGCCTCTTGCCGACCATCTCCAAGTGGAAGCTCGACGTTTGGTCATCGATAGAGCTCCGGCCAGCCATTCTCCTGAGGGTCGACGGTTTTCGTCGCAATAGGAGGTAGGTTGTCATTTGGCCTCCATAGGACCTCGATTTACTTCTAATTTTCGGTCAACTTTTGTAGACATGTAGGACACTTGTATACTGAGCTGAGGTAAAAAAATTTGGCTGAGTTTGATGGAGTTTTGATGCCAAATTGGTGCTGTGTTTGAAGGGCAAATTCTGACCGGTGAAGAGCAAGGGAAACCGAACCTGTTTTGGGGACTTTCGGGTGTCGCCTTGCCATACAATTCTCGGTGAGGCTCCTTATTATATAGGACTATATGTTAGCATGTGTTTTGAGTGTTAAATTGAGGCTTAATATTGGATTAAGGGCTGATTGGTTGAGTACAAAATAGAACCGAAAATTGCTATGTTTCGATTTGTGCCATTCGGATTCTTAGGGGTTGTTAAGGGTGTCGCCAAGCTCTAAATTCATCGTTGGGGTGTACTAGAATGTTTATTAAGATGTTATTAAGGTTTATGTTCAGTGGTTCGACGATTGAACGTGAGAAATTGATGAAATTGGTTGGATTTCCCTAGGTTATACGGCTGCCCTGTTTTGGACCCTCAAGGCCGAATCCTTGTTGAGCTAGAAATGAGGATTTTGTTGAATTGAGCTTAAGGTAAGGAGTCTCTAAGCCTTGGTGAGGAGGATAGGCCTCGACTGGATGAATTGTCTTCGAATTGAATGAGTTTTCATGAGTTATTGTGTGGTTGTTCGATGTTTGCTATAGTGAGACGATGATTGCTCGAATGCTTGCTAAATACTCATGCTTTATGTCGATGCCACTTTGGAGTAATGAATTTGATTGTCTCGTGTGCCATAGATGCTTAGTCCTTGCATGGGCTTATATTCGATCATGAAGTCTCGAGTTAAAATGAAACTTGGCATACTTGAGAACTCATGGTGTCTTGATGCGTTGAGACGCGGGACGAGATTCATGTGTGTGGATACAGAGCTGGAATGGCATGGAAAACCTATGTGTTTAACGCGGGTTTGTCAATTTGATGATCTGAGGCGTAATGACGCGGATCGAGCCTGAGGCGTAGTGACGCGGACGTGAATTATGAGAAAATTCTAAAGGGTGGAATGCACAGCTTAGTCTAGTGTTTCATGCCAGACTTGATTGATGTGTTATGGTGACTTGATTATGTGACTGTCAATCACTTGTGCATTTATGGTATGTTATGTCTGATGAGTGCTTTGTATTGTTGAGTGCGTGTTCTCGCCCTTTATTTGCATTCATCTGGGTGTACTATTGACATGACCCAGGGTTAGGACTTATTACTGAGATGTCAATCTCACCCCGTCGCGGGACCTTTCTTTTCGGACCCTAAGCCCTGAGGATGCTACCGACATGTCTAGGCGGTCCTAAGGAGATGACATCATATTTTGACGAGTTCCCTGACGGTCGGGGTATCGTTTTTGTGAGAAAATGTACAGTGGTTTGCGTTGAGATGCACCACGGGGATTGGGGCAAGGCCGGATCCGTCATTTGTTGGAGCTGTTAGAATATATTGTAATATTATGCGTGGGCTTTATTAATTATTATTGTAAATATTAATTGACCTAATAAAGAGAGATATATACAGTTTCCTAATTCAAGTCGGATATAGGGTTGGATAGTATGGGCCGAGATAAACCTAATCTTTAACGATGAGATAGGTTTCATTCTCTATAAATAGAGCTCAAGTCCCTCCTCTAAACCCTAATGTCCGTACAACATCATATAAGTAATCATCAGACGCGACGTGTGAGGGGCCGTCTCATTGAAGTCAGCGATAAAGGGGTTCATAGAGGAGAAGATCTTGAGCATCGGATCGTCGTAGTTCCGCATCAAGAAAGATGGATCCAAAACATCAGGTGCATTTATTATTTAACTCTATGGATTGGTGATTCGTGTATCTATACGTGTGATTCTTGGGTCGCTGCATACGGATAATAGTCGCAGACTACATGTGGTATCAGAGCCTACACGTTTTTAGATCTCGAATCATGTTTTGGCTAATTTTCGAAAGTTTTTATTCGGATATTATTGCTATTATTTTTTTTAAATCACTGAGACGACGACGAAAAGTTGCGAAATCATCATTGCGATGACATCAAGAAAGTTGCTCGTTGCCAGGAAGTTTGTTGTCGGTGTTTGGCCAAGTAGTATTAAAAAAAATATTTTCTGCATAAAGACTTCGCCTCAGTGGGCTGGTGCATTGTCTTATTTTATTGACGTTAATCTCAATGGACAAGAAAGTGATAGAGCTTTGTAGTGAGGTGAACTCTTCGATAGTTCAAATCAAGGGCACTAACAAGGACGGCATGTTCGTGCATATAGTAATAATAATTAAAAAAAATTATTACATGTTCAAATTGTATAGACGACCAGCATGTTGGGATTTCTTGAACACGGTTCCCGAGTAAGTTAAATTAACCGTTCAACGTAAATAGTTCAATTCTCAACGGAATCATATTGCTATTTCATTCCATACTACATTATGACTTGATGCTTATCCGATTGCGTGGTTTCTGACTCGGTTAAATTGAGGAAATTCCTTTGGTGACCACAAGCATGAAGAAGAACCATGCAAGCTAGAACTGGGCCCGCATGTGCACGGCATGTGCATACTGGCGTCGCCTGACGTCACTCAAGCCCGAGTGACTCGACTCAATTCGGTGACCCTATCCGACTTGTGAAGCCGAATCGACCAGTTGACTATTGACTCGGGCCATTCGGTTGAGACCGTCATTGACCGTTTCGGCCGGATCGCATGACCTAGTTCGCTGGTCGGCTAAGGGGGTAACGGTTGGATCGGATAAATTAGTCGGATCGATTTTCAGTACTGGCTAAGATTGAACACATGTGCGTGGGGACCACGCGTAGAGAGAAAAATGCGAGCATGAGGGCACGTGACTGTTCCAATCGACGAGTTTCAGGTATTTCTCTATGGTTTTATGAAATACAGGTGCAAGCTCACATGTAAGTACCACATACGGATATGTGGAGCATGCTTGATCAATTACATGTTTATGGTTTGACATGTATTGTTGATTGTATCAATGAAAATTAGCAGGACGTGTAATTTTGTGGATGATTGCTCCTAATTTCTGAAATTATATGCATAAGATAAATGTAAAATATAAAGTTAATATCCTAACTTCAGGTAAATTCAATTGGGCTGTGACCGCCAAAGTGGCACACCTGGTTGAGTTTAATAATGAACGATTTATAAAATATTAGGATGGCTCTTGTTTTAATGCGTAGTTAGACTCCCAAATGAGGTAATTGCGTATTCTTGCATGGAGGGTTACATGTAAAACATATGGTTGATGATTGATTAGTCTAAGTGCCATCATACACCCAAAGGTGGTGATTAACGAAGATTGAAATAAATTCTTATGGTCGCTGTAATGTATGGAGTATACAACTGCATGTCATGTTTTCTACCCAAAGGTGATTATATGATTATGTATGTATCTCTCAAAGTAAAATTTCACATTATGCTAATTGAAAATATTGATTATTTTTCAGTCACCGTTTCTGTGAATGGCAACTCTGTTAACATTGAGAATTGAGATTAATTAAGAACTGAATGATGATTATCTATTTACAAGGATTGGCAAATAATTGTATGCTCTTATCAAGAAAGATCTCGTAGTTCTCACTTTCATTAGTGAGAACTTTCAAAAGCATTATGTGCTTATTGGGTAAAGAGCGATTGGATTCGCTTGTTTAATATAAAGCGATCTATTAAAGAACACTTGAAAAGTTTTTTTGCCAGTTAACTGCACTGTTAAGTAAATAAAGGAAGCGTTGGAGGTTTTGAAGTTATATCCCGTCTATTACTAAGAGTGGTACATATCTGTAATGACTCCTCAACATCAGGTGTAATGGTTCTATTAAGATTAAAGATTAAATCTTAAAGTTGGTGGAATTGCATATTAAGCGGTTCTGAAATCATACTCATAAAGTATTATAGTAAACCACCGGTCATTCTGATGATTTGGATCTATGAAAAACATCTTTTGAGAAGAATGGTGATCGCTACTTCTTTTATAAGAAGAACGATCACATAAAGAAAGACTACAATTAATACAAAGACTTGGTTATTTAAATATGAGCATAAAGTAATTATTCTTTGGTATCGATTTGTGAATTCATTCTTGTCGCGACCCGTCCGAAAGGCGGACGCGGCTAATGGATTACCGATCGCGGGCCTTCCCCCGCACAAGGGTGCGGATCGCGGGCCTTAGATCGACGCGGGCCCTCCCAGGCCCATACCAAATCGCGGCGGGAGTTTTCTTTTAATGGGCTCGACGATAAGAGTCGATCGCTTTCGACCTTCAGTGTGGTCATGGTGGCATGTGCAAATTGTGCATGCATTTGGAGTCGCCACCGGTCTTTCTTGGAGGGTAGACCGGAAACCTTACTGACCGATTGGGAGAGATCGATCAGTTCTGCGGAACCAGAGATTTTGGGTTCGGGGACTTGGTTACGCTGGTGTCATTACCAACGCCCTTTCGGTACCTAACGCGAGTGATTTTCCTGGCTAAGAGTTCATGCAGGCGCAATTTTGGGTGAGATAGGTATGAATCAGGGTTTCATGCAGATTGGAAGACTATTCCTATCAATCATAATCAATTTAAATGAAAGCGCAATCAAGTGCATAAATAAATCACATCAATGCACGTCAATTCACATCACAAGGCCTCCTAGTGTAGCCATAAGGGCTTAGGAAATGCATGATTTAGGACCGAGGTAAAATGGGAAGATTCGGAAGCGATTTAGCCCGAAGGGAAAAATCGTCAATTTTTTTGGAAGATTTGGATACCGAATTACCCAAAATATTCCATGGCCAGTTGATTGTGGCCATTTCCCAATTTTAGGAATTTTTTGGAATTTCCTGATTTTTCTTCAATTTTTGGAAGACAATTCGCCCAGAGGGCGAAATCGTCATTTTAATGGGGGTCGGGGTTCAAAACACCCGGAATGAGCCTTGGCCAATTGATTGTGGCCATTTCCTATTTTTGGGGATTTTCTTGGATTTTTTTAGAATTTTTTTGGAAGACGGTTTGCCGGAAGGGAAAAACCGTCATTTCTGGAAAGATCGGGGGTCAAAAGACCCGAAACAGGTCATGGCCAGTTGAATGTGGCCATTTCCTATTTTCTGGAATTTTTTAGAATTTTTCTGAATTTTCCGAATTTTTTTGAAATTTTTTATGATTTTATATTTTATTATTGATTTTTGAATTTTTTATTATTTTTGAATTTCGAAAATGATAATCTGATTTGGACCCCTAGATCCAACCCCTTTAATAACTACATGCCAACCAAAAGCCCAAATAAAATCTAAAACAAGAAAGGCCCAATTGTACTCTAAAGCCTAAGGTTCAAATTTCAAGCTAAGCCCATACACTAACCTAAAACCCAAAACCCATCCACAGAAACGCATCCGCACGAATGTAACCCACAATTCATTCTTTATTCTTCTTTAGCCTTCTTTTCTTTGATTGTTTATTATTACCCACAAGTGCCTTCTTTTGAATTATTTTAACTCTGCCCGAACAAAGAAAGGTAATATGCAGCCACTATTCATCACCTTCTTCATGCGTTATCCTCTTCACGGGATCAACGGCGAGGTTGGCTCTGTTCGGTTTGTCACCGGAGTCCCTCGTCGGAGGCTATCGCCGCAATCGTCGACCTCGACCCACGTCGACCACAAGAAAAAAAAGAAGTCTCGATCACGCTCCCGTTGTGCATCAATCCATGCGCCGTAGCTCCCTCCCTGCACGACAGAAAATCATCGTCGCCTCCCGGGACTCGCTCTCGAATTGTAGTGGTCCTCTTCGTCGCCGACTCCGGTCCTCCGGTATTGAGACCACCATGCAGAGATCCGACGTCGCGCCATCATCTTTACTCACGTTGGCATTTCATGGATACGAGCTGCCGCCATGACTGGATCGTTCCCGCTTCGACACGCCGGTCACCGTGGTCATTCATATCACTCGTCACCGGTGAAACGCATGTAAGGGCGGCTTCCGTTTTCGTCGTCTCACGACAACTGCTGCTGGTCGCATCTCCCTATGGTGGGGATGGCTGGACTAAACGGCGACGGCTTGGGTTGTCGTAGCTGGCGGGCACAGCGGCGTAGGAGCTTTGAAGGAGACGTCCAGTCAACGAACTTAGGGACCGAACAGATTGGACTAAAGCTCGGGAGAGGCCTGAGAGGTCATCGGAATAGTGTGTCGTGATACAAGGTTGTGGTGATGATATCGATTTGTATCAACGATGCTGGCGGTTAGTATGGGTGGAAGAAATCATGGTCTCGTGGTCTCTTCTCTCTCCTTTGCGGCACCCAACGGACGAAATGGCGGCTTCGAGCAGCAGAACAGCGACGAGCTGACGTCGAGGTAGCAAAAGAGACGCCGGGAAGGGTAGCTAGCTTTGAGTGACAATGGATGGAGTACGGGAGCTCGGGACAGCGATCTCGAGGAATTATCTACGGCATGGAGGTGCCGAGACGACCACCAGATACATCGGTGTCGCGACCCTCTTGAGGTTGTCGGGCTCTCGAGGGCTAATGGGCCGTCCTGTCTGGTCGGACGCGGGCCTCTCCCAAGGCCCATTACCCAAATCGCAACGGAGGTATGCGTGATCGACTTTCAGTGTGGTCTAGTGACATGTGCTAAGTGTGCATGCCATGGAGTCGCCACCAATCATTTTTTTTAGAGTGTGATTGGACCACCCAATCGAATAGTTGGGAGTTTCTATTCAATTCTGCGAGAACCAGAGAAATGGTTTCGGGGACTTAGTTACACCAACTGTCAGAGTTGACGCCCTTTCGGTACCTAAGTTGACTGAATTTTCTAGCCTGAGATTCATGCGGATGAGTAAGGTATGAACCCTAAATCTAGAAATTCATGCAGATAGGAGTGATTATCCTAACAATCACAATCAGTAATAAAATGCGCAACTCAAGGAATCTAGATATGCAAATAAATCACATGGCATTCCTAGTAAGGCCCTATTTATCAATCACAGCTCAAGAATGATTTAGCTGTCCTAGCCATTCTACACACGATCTAACCTAAGAAAAGCATTATGAAGCATCGAAGGAGTTCGAGAGTACTCACATGGGGTTCGCCGTGCCCTGGTTTGGTCTTGGACGAGCTATCGAGCTCATGCCGACCCGATTATATTTGGGGATCCACTCGGCGTTTTACATCATGAAATCATGTGAAATAAAAACGAAAATATTCAGCAAGGGGAATTTATTGTAGATGGTGGTCGATCTAATTGGACGTCAAGACTAAAAAATATGTAGAAATTTACAAATTAAAATACTCGAATGACATTTTTTTGCCAAATTCAACTCTATGCGTCGTGAAGAAATACATGCAATTGAACTTGAATTTTGACTATTTATGAGTTCAAAATGAAAAGGAAATTCAAATAAAAATATTGACTATTTTTCTATATTTTTACGACATCGAACGCTATTTTTCTTCATTTTTCATGTATTTTTCTATTTTTGGAAAATATTAAAAAAATATGACAAATTATTTTTTTTTATCAAAAATGGTTCCTTTAGCTTGGTCAAGGCTACCAAAGATGATTTTTTAATTTTTTTTTAACTTTTTATAGATTTTTTTATGAATTTTTAAAAAATAAACTATGAAAGACTGATAAAAAATCAGGTGTCAACAGCTGCCCCTCTTTGAGAGGAATTTCGTCAGAGATTTCTCTCAAAGACAAGGTGACACCTGTGTTCCGATCGACTCGACTGGGAAAAGAAAAGAAATCATGACATCCAATTTTCATGTCCATCAATGTGTGCTTTTCCTTAAAAAGAGATGTGCTCGTTCAATTCCCTGATATGATGTAAGAAAGTTAAGGAGTAGATAGACTTCCCTGCCCCTTACCTGTCGAATGCTTGCGGCATTTTCTGTGTCTGATGGGTTCAAGTAGATTCCTAAGGACTTGTCATCGGAGTGTCCTGGGGATGTTAAGCTCTGACCTGTATGGTAGGTCAAACCATAATGGGATTCCTAACTGATAGGAACCTAAGGAAGACGCATCCCACATTTGGGAATTTGCCAAGGGTTTTGATCCGTGTGGTGGACTAAACTAGAAATGGCTTGCCTAATGTAAGGCTTATTAGGGAAAACGAATCCTCCCGCGTTCGGGATTCATCAAGGTTTTGATCCGTATGGTGGATCGGACCATTGGGTTGATCCTTCAGGCGGTCTCTACCAGTCCTTTGACCCTTCAGGCGGTTTCTACCATTCATTGACCCTTCATGCGGTTTCTACCATTGGTTGACCCTTCAGGCGGTTTCTACCATACATTGACCCTTCAGGCGGTTTCTACCATTGTTTTGACCCTTCAGGCGGTTTCTACCATTGGTTGACCCTTCAGGCGGTTTCTACCATTGTGTTGACCCTTCAGGCGGTTTCTACCATTGATTGACCCTTCAGGCGGTTTCTACCATTGAGTTGACCCTTCAGGCGATTTCTACCATTTATGAGATTCCAAATTGATATGAATCAAAGGATGACGTACCCGCTCTTTGGGGCTAGTCGGAGACTCGATCATTCTGTGGATCGGTCTTAGAAAAGATTTGCCTACTAAAAGGCTTCACCTAAGGATGACGCACCCAGTCTTTGGGGAGGGCCAAAAGTCCTGCAGAAAGCTTAGACCTGAAAAAATTTTCCTCGCCAAGAAGATATTAGTAATCTTTGGGAAGACAATAATTGTCTAACTGACAAAATTCTACAACTTAAGTTTTAGTCATGAAATGTGCATTTTGATTGCTGGAGGTTATCCAAAACATTCCTACCATATACAGATGTGATCATAAATTCCTTGCACGGAAACTCTAGATCAAACAATTTGAAAATTTCAAAAAGAGTTTGCTCAAAACATCAATTGGAGTATTTCTCATCCAAGAAGGCTCCTCACTGCTCAGTGATAATGATCTTTAATAGGGAAAGTGCTCAATTTCCTACCGACCTGTGCCTGGGTTTCAGGATCATTCGCAACGCATACATTTCGACCGATCAGGAGGTCTTTCACGGGACCGTAGTGTTAGGCTTGGATATCGGTTTCCAAGGGGGACTCACTTTTGAGTCAAGGCCGTTGAACGAAATTTTTCACTATCTGCTCCGGGTTTACAAGTCAAGAACCCTGTAAAATGAGAAAGAAATAGTCTTGCTCGTACTTCTTTGAGCTAAGTTATACATTAAACCAAGTGTCTTAGTCAGATAAGACTGCTTCGGGGTTGTAACATTGGAAGGATTGGGGACCGAAAAAGGCTTATTTTTTGCCCAGAAATTGTGAAGGGTTTGGCATTGGTGATCATTGCAAATTTGCCACATGTCCTTCGAAGAACATCTCCATTTCTTGAAGTGTACACTCCTCTTTTAGAGCGCACAAGGATGTTTAAAAGCGTCTCTTGTTACATTAAGAGACCGTCTGTTTGTGTGTTTGCAATTTGAGCACGACATCATTTGGAGAGTAGCCATCTTGATCTGACTCCTTTGCAGGGTCTTTTCATTGTATATCTAGACTTTACTGGGGATATTTTGAATAGACATCAGCCTTGCTTTTTACCAGACACTTTGCTTTTTCTTGATGTCTAGGGATTTTTCTTTTCCCCCTTTTTTTAATCCCGTGTTTTTCTTTTCTTTTGGAGCTTGGATTTTCGGCAATCATGCTAGATATGCAACTTAAACTTTGGCACGCTTCCATTCCTAAAGTGATGTTGCCTTTGCTTTGGAATATGCAATGATCACCAATAGGTTGATGAAATGAATTTGCTGGCTCAACTTGGTCGTGCAAAGGATAACAGTGTGTAGGATAGAGAAATGAATTATTCTCGTCATCCTATGACACTTGGATTATCATATAAACAACACACAAAGATTTATGTTAGTCCGAGCAAGAAAATTTCAAACCGTTTACTTTCTGATACTGTTGGACTAACCTTCATTTGCCCCAATGTGGGGTGGTTCTTGACAGGGTTGAGAATGAAAATCGCCGTTCAATGGGTTTCTCAATGGGCATCTGTAGTGTTTGGAATGAAGAAATAAATGCCTCTGTCATCTCGATCCATGTAATCGTTGCGAATGACCCTTATATCCATAGGTTAAGGTTTCGCTATCATTTCCAATCTCCTCATCTCTCAAGTGTGTATGGGACGTGTTTGGATTAGGCTCGCTTCTCTTATGAGAAAATACCCTTTTGAACAGTTCAAACGACTCTTGTTGGAAAAATTCATTTCATTTCATCAAGATTTATCCTTCAAAGGGATTTTGTGATGCACCATACATGTGTAATTCATGTTCAGACAATCTCATGTTTTAAAACATGAATGTCAATGAAGTAAGAATTCTATGTCTTTTTAGATGTGAGAATCGAATTAATTCTGAAAGTTTTTAATCTCCAATGAATTGGGAAAAGGGATACTTACCTGCCCATCGAGGCTGGAGATCCTGGAAATATAAAAGGGATATGTCATCGTATATTCTAAAAATTTACAAAAATTGGAACGATACATCTTACCCTTGGTCATATGCTCCAACGAGTGTACAAGGGTTGTGAAAATATGTCTGCCCTGATGGCGAGCTCCTGCCAAGGATAAATATTAAGCATTATTTTGGGTTTCCAAATTCAAAACAAATTGGGACGATACTACTTTACTCTTGATTTGAATTCCATTCTGCATGCCAATGTGCAGATTGTAGAAGCCGGCCCTCAAGCTTGTGGCCATGATTTCTTCGTCTGGTTGGGCAACGAATCCACCTCGAGGATTTACGTCGGAGGAGATTCATTCATCTTTTTGGGCGTGTTTCATGCACTGTTATGTTATTTGAATGCATGGCTTCTTGGGTGCCTCGTCTCTGTTCATCACCTGAGAGGAAAATGAGAGAACATTATCCCCGCATCTGATTGAAAATCATTTAGGAACGATACGTTCTTTTTACCAAATAGGTGGCTCCGCGGCCAAATGCGTTTTACATTGAAAGGATGGATTCCATTACGCTCTGCGGATGATAACTATCGCTTCAAGGACTTGCCCCACGGATTAAACGATGAATTTGATGTCTTCGGCTTCGACATGCTTTCCGGATGTAGGAATGGTTTGCCCCCACTTTCAGTGGAGATGGGTTTTGTCGAGTGGGCAACATCAAAAACTCATCCTAGATTTGGCTTTAGTCGAAGGTTGAAATCCCGACCTTGGATAAGCGAATCATGATTCATCTCCTTCTGCTTCGGATTTGTCATTTGCATGCTTCACATTTTACAATACCAACTTCGCCGCTTGATGAAAATGAATCGATGATTTTCGAATTGCCCCAAGTTCTATAGTCATCTGCGTCGAATCTCTTTGAACTTCATCGGGTGATAGACCAACTGATAAAATGATTTTTCAATCCCGAGATCGAACTCCTGACGTTTCGTACCACTTCCATTTCACTGACTACCAGGACACAGCACTATTGGCGTCCCTAACTGGTTCGTTTTTTTTTTATAAAATTCTTGAAGCAGTTAGCGACCCCCATCAAGAATGAAACAAGCTCAATTTAGAGTTCATAACGACTAAAGGTCCCTTAGAACGATACAGAGCTAACCGTCTTTGAGCTCGCTCGGGCTTTTGCTCGCATTTTCCTATGTGAAGCCTTTAAATGTTTTTCTTCGTGGCGTTCAATTGATTCGCCTCGACTCTAATCTAACAAGGGATTGTCGCACTCAAGCATGATGATGCTCGCAGGTAGTACTGATCGCTGCCCCAGATTAACTCTAGGCATTAAGGAAGATTATCTTGCATGGAAGACTTTATGACAGAAAGATTAATGATACATCCAGTCACGTGCCTAGTTCCCTTGAGGATTCTCGGTGATCAGCCAGTTACACCATGAATCAGACATATAATCGTCATTTTGGATCATAACTTCATAAGTCCATCAGTTTTAAACTGATCGATCCAGATATGGAGCTCCTCATCAAGGAAATCTTTTGATTCTTCGAGCAACTGATATTCGGGTTGACCATCATCGCTTGGCGTTGAAGGATTCCTGTTTCTGTTGTGAGCGATCTGATTCTTCGAGCTAGAACCTTCGTCGTTGCTCGAGATTATAAGAGGATGATTGATCGGTTCACTATCAAAAGCACCTTCCATTTGGGAATGGAAGAAACAAAAATCCTCAGAGCATCCGCCCGCTTGATCTTCCGAAATCATATGCCCAAGCCGGGCAGATCTTTGAACACTAGGCGCAATATGTTGATCGGGGATAGGAAGAGCACTAGCGAAAAGTTGCTGCTTAAACCAAGGAGTTCGTACCTGCTGCACTTGTGGCATATACTCTTGAGGGGTGCTGAGATGATTCGGGGGAATATTCTGATTAGCGCCCAAGTAGTCAATGGTGCTGCTACCAGCTTGGTCGGTGCCTAGATTCGGCAGGGTATTTCTTACTTCAGGGGCATTGTAGTTATAGCCATGCCTAGTGTTTAGGCACAAGTTGAGTTCTTTCAGGTTCAGTGCTGTGTGGCGCTGTCTTAGCGCCCTTCTGTAGCTCTTGAGGTGACTCGCGACTCCATCTTTAGTGAGTCCTGGTATGTTCATGATCTCAAGTATGCGCGTTGGATATGCTGAGTTGATCCCTAGTTGCTGAACCGCACTAAGGAACTTGAGATGAAGCTCGGGGGACCAATTGACCCTCGTTTTCTTGCGACCCGGAACAGTGTTGACAACTTGGCTATTGCTCTCTGGCCTATTTCCAGTAGGATTTGATCGAGCCGGAAATTGTTGTGGAGGGAATTCATCAGCTTTGGATTGGTCGGTCGTGATAGTAAGCTCATCGTTAAGGAAACTCCAATCATGGTGACGCATATCACATCCTTTAGAAGGCATCGGTATTGACTTCGTAGAATTGATTTGTTCATGCATGTCTCCAACAAAATCCGATTGTATCGAAGATGGTTCGAGGGAGTGGGGTGGTGAATGAGCATTTTCAATCCTCATATAAGGCTTATCAAGGAACATTTCGCCGAGAGTGATAGGGCCACCGCAATTAAGGCAAGCGATAGTGCTGGGAGCTTTCTTATACCTCATGTTCTCCGCTCAAAGCTTTTCACAAGATGCTTGAGGAGAGCCGGCACAAATGTGTCTTATTCCTGAATATGATATGGTTCTGTTCCATCCAAATGATATGACATAGTGCCCCAAAAGAAAACCGAGCAATATGGTGATGAAAATACTGACCTCCCATGCAACGAGTGGCCCAAAGAATGTTGTCTTGCCCGGAACCATTCTGCCAAGAGAGATTGCATTTTGAAGCCCAAAAGAGTGCTAGAGAACCGGTGGTAGCACATCCAAAAAATAGATGATCAACGGAATTCGGTCTATGTTGACAAAAAGCACACGTACCTTCCTAGATTCTGTGGTAATTCAGAAGTAACACCTAGGTTGGGAGTCCACTAAGAGAGATGAGCCAAAGGAGGAACATGTCCCTCGGGGAAATGATACAGTCCCACACAAATGAAAACTAAGGGACAACTTGTCTCCTATATCTCATGAGGTCACAAGCCGACGCAATTGAGAAGTCGCTAGAGGGATTACCAAAGTTAATTTTATAATTTTTTTTAGCTTTTTATGAATTTTTTTTATGAATTTCTCCAAAATAAACAAGAAAAAGACTAACAAAAAATCAAGTCTCGACATTGGTTTCTAGGACTTTATTACTTTTCAAGTTCCCATGTCTTAGTCCCTTTCCTATGAAGAGCCGTCCATGCTTGGAAGGTTATTCCATGCTCATCTATATAAGCATACTAGGATGAATGTAAAGGCAAACTTGATTGATTTATAATTATTGCCTTTGCCTTTAGAGCGAGGAGCTGTTCTTATTTACTCTTATTCCTTTGGTGGATTCGTACGAATTGCGAGCATTCTATCCTTTTAGTTCTCATTTGTGTTACCTTTTATCTCTCTATGCTTTCTCCCGGCGTCAAGATCCGGCCTAAGTTCTTCTTTATTCGTCAAAGTAATTGAAACAAACGTGCAAGTGTACTCGTAGGTAATTTACTCATTAAAGAAGCTAAAGAGGTATCTGCCGATTTAACAAATTTAATGGATGAATATCCATATATTTGTTATTGTTATTTGAAGTGATTTTACGTCACAACGTGTGTAGTAGTCCCGTTCGTCCTCTCTTTTTTCTTCGTTCCGTTATTTATCTTTTATGTAGTGCATCAAAAAAGTTTGTGCCCCTTACGTGCCTACCAACTGAATCTATGATATGTTAGGTTTCAATTATTTTCCCCAGCTACTTTTGACTTACCTCGGGATTTATAAGCCAGTCCATATCATTAGTGGGATCCAGTCATTGAATTTTTCATGAGATAGAGATGTATGAATGACTAATTTAATGGAAGTTACTAACCTGAGAATCTGACGACATTGTTAGTTATTTCTGAATACATTATCTCCTAATTTATGAGTGTTTTATGCAAAATACACGATGATAATGTTTGGATTTATGGTTGAGATTGTATTGTCTCCTATAATAATGCCAATGAAGCATTTCTCTAATTTAATTGATGCATGAAAATATATACTTAAAGGTTTTCGGTATAGCAAAGATCACATTACTTTCACGTGATCATTAATTCAATTCATCGTGTAAACTTATGAATGACGTATATTGGAGAAGTTTTCGAAATTGGCAACATCTTGGTGAGCCTGTAATGACGGCACATCGACCTCGGATCTCCAAATGATTCGTAGTGCCGAGTATTTAAGGGTCAAATCAAACAACTCATAGTGAGCGGGAGACTCTTATGGCAATGCCCAAAGCAATGGTTGATGCTAATCGACCCTCTCAATCCTTCTATTTATTTCTATAAAAAAAAAATTGTGTGAGATGATAGGATAAATGACTCTTATCGCCTATGCTGCGTTAGCTAGCTGTGACGACTCATGTGGAGAGATTTTGTCTCATGTGAAGACAAACACAGAAACTTCCTATAAAGCATCTAGTCGCACATACTATATTCATGCTTTTTATGATTTTGCCAAACAATTTTTTTTTTTAATTTCACATAATGGCAGTGGCCCAATAATTTCGGCTTAGCGTGAATCATGTGATTGGAGAACCCAAAAGGAAATTAAATTAAATAAGTTTAAAGCAGAAATCATCCCAAGTCCTGAAAATTTTCACTAGCATTGTTTCTTGGAGATGATTCGTTGACATTTTTTGCTAACCATTGCAAGATAGAAGCAGATGCGTAAGCATTGTGTTAGCTGGAAGATCGGTTCATTAAGGCCGACTTGACTCGTAGTTAGTGATACGGGTGCATTGTGTTTGTTACCAACTTTCACCTTTTTTTTTTCATACAGGCCTATCTAATTTCCTCTTTCCTCGAAAATGAATAAGTATATATGAATTTTTTTTCATCGAACTGTATATTTATGTAGAACTCTCTTTATTTATTACCTCGGTTTTTTTCCTTGCGTAAAAAGCAAAACAATAAAGATGATATTAAAAAAAATTGATTATGTGACTGTCTTTAATTTATTATGAGATTAACAGCCTATTTCTAGACAAAAAATTAACAATAATAAATAATTAAAAATTATTGTGGGGCTTATTCGTTCTAGAATTTGTGGTTCACAATATGTTGGTTCTCTCATAGCCATGTAAAAACTGTTATGCGAGCAAAGCCTATGAATATATGTGTATATAAAGCGTCATATGAGAGAACTCTATGTCATTCATGCTCATATCATTCGGTTCCTCCAATACACAGCTGAAGCACACATACCATCATCAGATCAGTTTGATCACAAGGATCTAACACAAAAGCAAACCAAAACGAAAACACAAGGATGACAGTCCACGGGAAGATGGAGATAGACTTCGAGATCAAGGCTCCTGCCGACAAGTTCCATGACGTCTTCAGCTGCCGGCCACACCACATCTCGAACATGTCCACCGATAAGATCCAGGGCGCTAAGCTGCACGATGGCGAATGGGGCAAGGCTGGATCCATCATCTGCTGGAACTACACCCACGGTATATATTCAAATGATACTAATAAAATGGGCCTTCATGACTTTACCTTTTGCGTCCAATGAATTCTGCAGATGGAGAGGCTAAGGTCGCGAAGGAGGTGGTAGAAGCCATAGATAACGAGAAGAAGTCGACCACATTCAGAGTGATAGAAGGCGACCTGATGAAGCTGTACAAGAACTTTGTCTTTGTTGTCCAGGCCACATCCAAGGAAGGAGTGGGGAGCATCGTCCACTTGACGATCGAGTACGAGAAGCTGAGCCAGGAGGTGACTGAGCCCTACTCGATGCTCCAGTTTGGCGTCCATCTCATTAAGGACATCGATCTTCACCTCATGGAGCAGGCTCAGGCTCAAGTTCAGGCCTAGCAGAAATTAAGGAATTGGACTGTTATCATATGCACTGGTTTGCTGTCTCTGTTGAGCTTCATGCTATGTATGTTTGAACATGTTTTACGATGTGTCTATAGTGAAAGGTATATGCTTGTGCTAGGTGTGGCTCATGTGGTTCTCCTGAGGAAAACTAATGGAATGGTCTTGAAACAGATGGTTGAATATCTCGACTGTTTCCATGTGTTTGTGGGACTTTCAGTAATTGTTCAAGTAATGATGTGTGTTGTGAAATGGTTTGTTCGGCGATCCGGCAAAAGCAATCATTCAGATGTACAACACCAAGATTTGAGGGGCTGTTTCCCTCTCCATGTGCGAGCTGAAGATCCTTCTCAGAAGATCTCGAGAGTGGATTTTCTTCAAAGCATTATAATTTCTGGTAATATGAACTCGATGCGGCCAAAGGGGTCTAGGACCAAATATTGAACATTGAAACATAACCAAGTCCAACTTATGGGTGATTTACTTCATTTTCAGTTAAAGAACTTTTTTCATCTCACTTTCAGGCAGATCTTATGGGTGCAAAGGAGTGAAAGCTAGATGTCTGTAAAATTGTACTTAATGGACGCTGAACTCAGACCCAAGTTGAGTTCAAGCTTTAGCAAATCCTGCCTCAAACATAAGTAAAGTCCAACATAAGAAATACGAGATTGCGATGAAATTCCAGTCCGATAGTTTATACATACACAACTTGGAATGACCCTCCAAATTAGGCAAATTCCAAAACACTCTCGTTTTATGTTTCAAGGTAAAAACCGATAACCCCTAAATAAAACATAAATAAGAACATTGACTATGGATTCAAATGATTTAGAAACTAAAGGAAATGCACATGACTATTAACATACAAAATACTGAAAAAACAATCGTTCTCGGATTTCCTGAGTAGCATTTAGTATTTTGGGATAATTTTCTCCGGAATCCTCATAGTGCTTCAAACTCGATTAATTAGAAACTAGACACATAGGGCTTTTGTATTATCGTAATGTTTGACCATATTGAAGTACGGAAAGTGTCTTAAACATCCAGAAGAGATACACTACCTGGCCCAACCGGAACCATAAGGGTTTTGGGCTCTCTCTGACCAGACCCATTGACACCCAAATAATATTACATTGACTATTAGATAAGCCTATGAATTGACAGGAGAATTTCTTCTTGTGTTTTAGATCCATATGTCAAAAGTAAATCCACGTACCAATGACTTGGGGCCGATTTAGGATGGATCTGAATCCCCTAACCTCAGGTTGGGGATTCCCCTAACCTCCTAACCTGAGGTTAGGGGATTCGGTCCCCCGATTTAGAGGGGAGCTGGAGGGGGCTCCGGCCCTCCCAATCTTCCCCAATTATGTTTAGGCCTCAACTTTTCACAGACAATCAAATGAATGTCCAACCTCTTCACAATTAAAAAAAAAAATTAAGGAAGTACTACTAATGAATGTTTACCAAAAAGTCCTTCCAAATTTAAGAGCTAAGTTTTAAAAAGACGATGCTTTTAGTTGTGAAATACGAGGAATGATGAGCACTAATTTCCAAACTTGAGAAATAATGCTTTGGTACAGATGGAACGACTTAACTTTGCTGTTAGGTCTCTCTCCATTTTTGTAGCATTAACTATCAAGGGAAAGCTCACACACTAGTGAGATAATATGAGAGATTTTTTAAGAAAGAATTTCAATGTTCAATAATCCTAGAAAGTAAAAAACTGGTGATATAGGGAAAAAAAATGTCCAGAGCTATTGTCCGAGGATTATTAATTTATATCTTTATTAAAATTAAATATCCTTTGCCAATTATTTTGTGAAGTTGTTGACATAAAAAAATTGCCCAAATTCCCAACTGTCGACTTGGACTAGGAGAGGCCAAGCAAGGCGATGCTGAAGTACAATTCACTAACGATTGGTAGCTTTTAGTCGGCAAATATAGATAATCGACCAGACCACTAAACAAATGCCGATAGCAAAAGCAAAAGGAAATTACTAAGTCCTGCGGCATGACTGAGTTCATCAACGAGAAGGACATGGCTAAAACTAATCACTACGACTTGGATACCGGGTAACTGCCCAAGTAAAGAGTTTGATAATTTTGAACGCTAATTGCTTAGGTAAACTGACATGGCCATGGAGAAGTAAGATCGACACGGTCCTGTTATTGCAGAGGCCTAGATCACGGAGGCCACTAACTATAAAGGTCCAAAACATACGTCGTTACCATCGCCAGGAAGTGGAACCACAAGCTACAGAATTAACTGTCATTTAGAAGTAATGGCTGTCGAAGCAACGGGTTTTCCTAGTAATTGCTTGTAAGCACATGTTACCGAATTCTAGGATTCATGTAAATGTGTTTGCCTATGTTTTAACCACTGCTAACTATAGGCAGTAGTACAAGTAGTTGAATCGGAGTTTGTAGCAAAAATTGCCAATCAGTTGTTTGATTTTGTCCTCTGTAATCTTTACATTTCAATACCTTTTTACATGGCTGGTCAGATTTCGACCCAAAAAAAAAAAGGCTGGTCAGATTGTCTTCAGTCTCAGTACTTTTAATTTTCTCATCAATCCACGTTTCCTATTTAAGAGTCCAAGAAGTGACCATTGACATAATTTGTTCATCTATATGTTGATCCAAATTATGAAAGGTTTTTCATCAGTAACTTTTTGGCGAATAAATCATCTTTCTCGAATGCGGGAAAAAAAAGGGAGAATTTTTATATTGTGGAGCTATGTAGCACCGACACATCACTTAAGCCGACGTATCGGTGTCGGATGCATGTCGGACACCGACACGCGTCCGACACGCGCGGACACGCGTCCGACACGCAGTCAATGCGTGTCGAAATCCCGACACCGGTCAGCGCCTCTGACACGTGTCGGACACGCGTGTCGGGCATGTCTGCGTGTCCGACACGCGTGTCGGATATGCAAAAAGCTCAGCCCATGAAACGGAAAAGCGCGAGCGGCCCAAGTGTTTTCGCTAATATATAGCTCGAGGATTATTTGATAATTTTATTATCAAGGTGATAGTTTGATTATTTTTTCCTTGCACTTGTTCATAAACTCTTTTTGTATCAAATTAATATAATTGAAATATTCATAAAAATAATAATTTATAATGTATATATAAAAATATATATTTAATACGACGTGTCCCCGACGTGTCGGATTTTTCTATTTTTGAGAAATGGCATGTCGACGTGTCATATCGGTGTCGGTGTCCGTATCGGTGCAACCTAGCTGTGGAGCATGTTAATTATTGAGAAGAATGAACTGCAATTTTCTCAGCATCCACTAATTCGGAACCTAATTAAAAAGTCATATTTCGACCTGGACATTTTCGGGATGCTCCTAATAACCAACGAATGACAAATGTTTTTTTTCTTACGTGGATACTACAGATACAAAAGATTAGCCGTATGTGGACAATATTTGGCCCCTCCAACGTGTTTGCTCTAGATTGATGTAGAAAAACTGGCATGTTATTTTTTGGAAAAACGTGATCGTCAGAAATTAGGGCAATTCCATCGGTAATTTTGATTTTGGGGTTGACGAGCTCAGATTGTTTTCAAATTCAGTCAGTTGAAGTGAAACGGCCTTCTGATCAATACTCACATCTTTCGGCCGTGAACAGATTTTCGCATTTCAAAGTTGTTTAGATGGGTTTTCGGGCAGTTTTTCTATTTTAGGAAACTTTTCGATATAGATAATTACAATATTTGATTTGAATTCTGATTAGATTTGATTCATTTAATGTTATCTTTGAATATTTATAATTCCTAAAGGAGTCCTACTATATAAAGAACGTCCGTCCTTTGTAATCTTTACGAATTATCTATCAAATTTCAAAATACACTTTGGAAAGCTTTTCCAATTATCGTTTCTCTGCATCATTTGGTATCAGAGCAAGGTTTTCCCCTGCGACGATGACTAATAACGTGAATGTCAATCTCCCCGTAGCTGAGGGTCGTGGAAACGAGCCGATTACATAGGATGAGTTTAACCAATTCGTGGAGCAAAATGAACAAAGGTTTCAAGAATTGCTTGTCATCATCCAACGTTTGTCCACAAACCCCATACCTGGTGTTCTTCCGACCGAGCGTATTCCTGTCGCTTGTGTCCCAGAAGTAACTATGGAACGTGGGAGAAATCCTCGACAAAGACGTCAAGACTATGTCGAGGATTCTGAAGAAGAAGATGAAGAGGATTTCGAGGACGTGCCTATTCGTGAGGGACGCCAACATGGGGGATTTCAGGATGAGTATGTTCGTGGAGGTTGCCGACATGGAGGATACAAGTATTATGCGAAGACATAGTAAGCAAATTTCAGACAAGTCGGAAGGTTGGGCACATAAAATGGTTGATATGTGGAAAGAATTAGTGAAGATGGGAGACATAATGCAAGCAATGGGAAACGTCGTGCTTGAGATTTCTCAGAAAAGGTGGAGGAACGTGGCTGTATGCATAGAAAGAGGTCAATTATTCATTGCACCATTAAGGTATATTACGAATAAGAGATCTAATATTGGATATAGTCCTTATATGTTGATATAAGGGCCAGAAGCTATATTCCTGCTCGAGATCACATGGCAGTCATCAAAGGTAAAATTGTGAGATGACTTGATGTCAGAACGATATGATGAAATGATCGACGAGTGGGGAGAAGGCCGAGTTTCAGCATTGGAAAAACTAGTTGCTTAGAAATAAAGAGATGCTATGGCGTGCAATAAGTATATGAAGATTAAAACATTTTGACATAGGCGGCTGGCCCATGCAAAATTTGGCAAATGGTCGTCGAATTGGGAAGGACCACACCAGATAGTTGACGTTCTCCCCAGAAATGCATGTTGAAAAGGAGAGATTGATGGGCAGGAGTTGCAGTGGTCAATTAAGGAGAAATGCCTAAAGAAATTCTGTTCATCTATATGAGAGATGCGAGAGGTAACAGAAGAACAAGGGAATATGGAGTGAGAAAAAGCATTTCATTCATAACAAAAGAACAGTACATATTTCTATTCTTCTCTCCTCTTTTGTATCTCTCTTCCTTCCTTCTCTTCCTTTGCTTGCTCTTCTTGGTCTACTTTCACTTCGACTTAAGGTGCTTCCTGAAGCAAACAACGAAATGGCGCAGCCGATCCTCCAGCTTGATGTTTTTCTCACTAGCACCATGCTTGGCTTTGGCCAACTTGTCCACTGAGGCCTCCAAGACGTACCGTTCACGTTCCAGTTGTTGGAGGCGTGTTATTTGGGTCTAAAGATGATTGTTGATAACATCAAGCATAGTTTTCAGGGCCTCAACAATAGTCTCAACAGAAGCTAAGGATCGGGTCTCACAGCCTTCAGCCAGCTTGTGTTCTTGCCTCTCTGGACTCCTTAGATACTTCTTCAAATGTTGCTGGATAGCTTTCAGGCGACTGGAGATGATGTCATAGAGTTGGAGGACGCTGGAGTATGAATCGTGAAAGGCTTCTTGAACATTGCAGAGTTCCCTATATGCCGCTTCTCCATTTTCGATTTCTTCAATCTTGCACCACAATTCATGCTAGGTGAAGTCGTGCCTGGTGATTGCTTCCATGTTTTGTCAAAACATCTCGAGCCCATAGTCAAAGGTGGTGATGAAACATCATAATCTGCTTGAAAAGGATGATCGACAGGGAGGTTTGGTGGTGCAGCGCACTGAAGCAAGGCAGTCAGTTTCTCAACAGCCTTAACTATCAACATGGTGTAAGTGTAACCAAGGAGGGAGATGATCTCTTTCCAGAGAGTGATGAACTCGCGATTGAGAGGAGAAGATGATGAAGAAGGCATCATCATGGTTAAGGAAAGGTTTACTTGCGAGTTCAAAGCTAAGGTATTTAGGTGAGAACCTGTGTGGTACAAGACGTGCTATTTGTAAGCAAAGATCAGAGGCAATTCCTCCATGACGCTCATCTGGCATTTTAATTCTTTTAAAAGGGGGCATTTGATGACACTAAATAGTAAAAGTACCGAGCGGACATCAAGGTTATTAGATCCCGATCCGGTCCTGTTTCAATAAAATAAAAATGGCTTACCGAGAATCGGCAAGCTAGCTGTAGTACACTAAGAACTACAAAAACCCGATAGTCGAGAAATGGGCAGTAAAGCTATTTATTCCCGAAAATCAGTAAGCAATCATGAATCGGTAATCTTCCCAATAAACATAGAAGCCAATGAAGAGAGGTCACGAACAAACCATGGATCACCCAAGTCAGCCACGTCTGGGGAAGTTATGAGCAAGGAATGAAAGTAATGGGTACGAGTAGATCATGGGAAGTTATTCAAGTTGTTCAAATCTAAAGTCATGGGAAGGTCAGCTTTGGTGGATAAAAGCCACGAAGAACGTGGGCAAAAAAGGGGTAGTTATTGAAGGCGACAAGATTCAAGATTTGAAAATACAAAGATAATCGCCTGAGCAGTTGCAAAATGCAAGAAGTACAAGTACTCAGAAGAAAGAAGAAGAAGGCAGATCAAAAATGTTAGCACCTAAATTTTAATTTTTAGAAAATTCATTTATAAAATGAGAGTTAATCCTAATTCTCGCAAAAAAAAAATCATGCATTACATATTTCATTTGTCTGTTATGCATTGGCAATCAGTCACAGGTGATCTCGATTGAGCAGAATTTAATAGGCGGCGGAACCAGAATCGATTTTCAGAATTTTCGATCATAAAAGGGGGAATTACCGGAAATTATAATGGCCTCAATTTAAAATCTCATTCGGTCCATTTAATTTTTTTCGAGAATAAGGCTTTTAATTAATTACACGTTTAATTAATTAAAATCCGATTAGGCCTCAAATTTGTGCGGATTAGCCCATTAAGATGAGAATTCCGACCAAGCCCATGACCTTTCTTTTATGGGCGAAACGGCGATTATCCTGGCCCGACGGGATTAATCCGACGATCGTGCTTTTCCCAAATCCGACGGTTCAGATTAAAACCCTAATCTTAGCCTATATATAGATGTTTATCTCTAGGGTTAAGAGGGGCGCACGATTCATATCACACGGCCAGAGGGGAGTGAAGGAAAAAAGCTACGCGAAATCTGAGAAGGGTGTGGTCGGGAGCTGTTCTTCTTTCTGGGCAAATAAGAAAACGTCCACAAGGAGACGTTGGAAAAGGAGAGGGAGTCCAAGAAGGCTTTTGGATGGATGCCTCCAGCTGCAAAGATTGACTTGCACAAGATGCCAAAACTGGGTGACTTGGTTGATGAATGGAGGATTTCAATTTCAAGCTTTACTCCACGGAGGATTGTTCGTGCAACTTCAATGACATGGGACACTACCACATCAGACGCCCCCACAGCCATCATACCTCTCGGTGTCCGTGCAGCTCCTTGACGTTTCCGCTCCAACTCCCTGCATCCGCAGCGATTCGACAACCGAGCTTGAACCATTGCGATGATATTGCTTTGTCGGCCTCGTGCCAGGCAGACCCCTCCCTTCCTGGTCTTCTTTCTGTCCAGAGAGCCTCCATCGACAATCTAGGGGCTTCAGTGGACTTCAAGCAAGCTGCCCAATCAATTCGCCACAAGTCAATTGTTGAATTATCCTTGCCCATCACAGTAGAGATCGAGACGACCCAACGCTGATCAAGCTGCCCTGTGATGACCGTCTACTGCAAATCCCTGTTCCACAGTGCACCAACCGAGCAGTCCTCTAAAACTTTGACCTGCAATGACAGAAATTATTTCTTTTTCTTTTTCCAGGCTAAGAAGTCCACTGAGACTTTGACCACCAAGTCCTAGCACCGAGTAGCCTTCACCGTCACTGATAGCCACTACTAGTTCGTCGAAGCCAGCCACCACCCGACGAGCCTCGAGTTCGTCGAAGCCAGCCACCACCCAACCAGTCTTGCATTGACGATCTATCCTTTGAGAGCACTATGAGCAGCCATCCATCCGTCGAGCGAGGGACCATCGTTGTGCCATCCGGAAACCACACCGTCGCTGTTGTCACTAGTAGCTGCTGTTAGGTAAAAAAAAAACTGCACTCTTTTGGGCGTTTCCATTAACGATTAAGTGCAGGTTGTTGGCATGTTGTTGGAGATTGATGTCGCTGGGTCCAACCGTGGCAAAGAGAAAGTCGTGAGCTTTACATATGAACATGAGTGCTTTAATATCATATTTTGTTCATGCTGGTAGAATTGTGATGATGGCTGTCAATTTGAGTTAAAATTATTGGGTATATGACCTTGGATCTATTTCATGCCACGTCGTGTGTTGAATTGTTCAATTTTTTTATTATATATAATTAAAGCATGTTGGCTTAACTTTCCCTGCTATTTGAGTGCTTGTGAGTTCTCTTAAATGTCACTGCATCTTGCAAATTCTAGTGGTCCTTGAGTCTCCACTATCGTCCACCGCCACGAGAAGTATCAAACAATAAATCAAAAGACCAAATTGGTGAAGGAACTGGGGAATTACGTGTTGAAGTGCGCTGAAGTTCGTTTCCTTTTTGAATGAACTAACATGTGGACAGCAAAGAAAAACTTTGTTTTTCCTGTCGTCGGTGTTGTCGTGTCCTTTGTTGCAGGCCAATTCATTGTCTCTAATTTGGAAAGCAAAATCGGCGATTTAGGTAACAATCCTTATCCAGAATATTCTGAGTTTAAAAGGTTTGTATATCTTTAATTAATTGATTGCCGTTTTGATTGATTAAATTTTGAATAAAAAAATTGAGACTTTTTTTTTCGGAAATTCAAAGAACTCCCTTTTCCGATCTAAACCGCCCAAAGCCTAATTTTCGACAAATAAAGAAAATCTTGGATTTAGTCAATCTGACCTTTCACCGTTTAGGTCCGATTTGCTATCTCCGGGAATAAACCAATCTTTAATTCGAGATCTGAATAATTTTTGGAAAAATTCGAAGAATATGGTGTTTGGGACGTTGGCGGTCGTGATTCTGATTGAGTGATTGATCGGTGGACTGTTTGATTGATTGTCTAATTAATTGATTGATTGATTGTCTGATTGACTGACTGATCGATTGTCTAATTGATTGGTTGATTGATTAACTGATTGATTGACTTTTGCCATATCCCAAAAATTTCTAAAAAAAAATAAATGACAGTTGCAATTTGAGTTGGCAGATTGTTATCCTGATTATGGATTGATTAGTGGATGGATCGATTAATTGATTTTTGCAATGTCTAGAAAATTAGTTGTCGAGGATAGGATAGTTTCTTTCTCTTAAAAAAAATCTAAAAAATAAAAAAATAATTGCATGTCATTTTGCCACGTCATCTTGCCACGTCATTTAGTCATGTCATCTTGCTATGTCATTTTGCCACGTCATCTTGCCATGTCATTTTGCATTGCTATGTCATTTAGTCAAGTCATCTTGCCACGTCATTTTGTCACGTCATTTTGCCATGTCATTTTACCACCTCATCTTGCCATGTCATGCATCGTCGCCATGTCATATCATCTCACGTGTCATGTAGTTAGGTTGCATCGGCATCATAAAGTATAAAGAATAAAAAGACATAAAAAAAACTGCTCATTATCTCATCATATTTTCGCAAATTGTTATCCATGCATCATTGATTTTTTTTCTCGAAAATTACATGTGTTGCATTATCACATTTGCATTTACATGATTTCATTTGTGTGTCTCATAACATGCATATCTATGTTGCATTATATTTTGTCATGTCATTTTGCATGTCTTTAGTACCATGTTTAGGATGTTCACATTAATTTAATTAATTACATAATAGTTTGCATGCTAATCAATTGCATGACAGATTATGTTTTCACTTAAGATCTTCGCATGATTAGACTAATGGTTTTGCATGGTGCCGTAATGTCATGTAATTTTGCATGTTTTAATTAATTAGTTAACTTTGCATATAGGATGAGATGACTTTAATTATGCATGTCTTGCATTGCATCTTCTATTATCTAGTCATTGCATTCACATCGTTTATGCATTTCATTTAATAAAGCAAAAATCCAAAAAAAAAAGAATTACATTTTTTGAGCTTCAAATTGATTCAATCTGAGTCGTCAATTTTAGGACATCCCATATGGAATTAAGGTACCGAAAGGGCATTAGTTTTAATTAACTAGTGTAATCAAGTCCTCGAATCCATAATCTCTGGTTCGTAGAAGTAAAATAGTCATCCCACTATTTTACTTAGGTTTCTAATCAACCTACCAAAAATGATTAGTGGCGACTCCAATTTCTAAATCATTCTGATTAATTTTAAGTTGCGAATTGGTAGGGCTTGGGAGAGTCCATATTAGGTTAGTTAATTCGTGCGACTAACCTAATAATCCATTAACCTAAATTTATTTTAGGTCGCGACAGCTTGGCGACTCCGCTGGGGATTTACTTTTTAATTTTCCGAAAAACAGGAATGCTTAACTCAATTATCTGAACCTTTCGGAAAAATTTAAAAGTTGTAGAGGATTTAGGCCGTTTAGATTTCCTGGATGTCTTGAGTGGATTGATTGAACCTCACCTTAAGGTGTTAAATGTTTTTGCAGGGTTGGAGTAATAAGGGGAGGTGTTTGTTAACCATTTTCGTGCAAGCTAGGAGTTATAAGGGGCGAGTGTTTGTTGACCCTTGTTTTGCAGTTTGAAGGAGTTTACATATATGAGTTTATATAGAAGCGTTGTTTTGATATAACCTGTTGTGCATGCCTTAGTTGGATAGACACTACACTTTGCACACACAACCCGCCATTGGACCTGAATGGCTAGGCTTAGGATGGTGCTTGGTTAGGGATACTTCGGCCATTACCCTGTGGCCTGAGTCGTCCTTTTCAAGTCCCGAACCTTTCTAAATCGGTGTCAAGAGCGAGTACCCTCGTCACTTACCCTGGTGATGCGGGTCTTCACTTGGCTGAGCTGGATGTCTACGGGGGACCTCGATCCAGCCGCAAACCCCAGTTGGGTCGGTCCGAGTATCCTTGGGGCTCCACCTTTGAAGCCTATTAGTTAGTAAACCTCACGGTCTCATGCGCATGTCTATGTGATTGACATTTTGGTCGTTCGTGGCAAAGTAAGTCTTCTAACTTCATCTTGTATCAAATTAATTTTTTGGTCGGTCCATGATAGATGTAATCGAAATTTTGAACTCAATTTCATAGTCATTTTCCTAAGAGAAGGGAATCAAAGTGGTGATCATTTTCAAAAAAAATGTATAAGAAAAAAAATGCCTTTCAAGAATTTTGCAAATATAAAGATTTGTCGCATCTTCCCACAATGCTCCAATGAGTAAGAAGATTTTCTTTACAAGGTTGACATTGAAAATTCATTCTGATAAAAGAAAAATCCATTTGGGAAATTTGCTAAATGTCAAAGGACTTCATCACATTTATTGTGAGTAATAAATGTGTGAGAAAATTTTCTGAGAAATTCATCCATATATTCCTAAGGAAAGCTTTCTCCAATTTATTTAAAAAGACAGTTAGGCTCGTCATGGGCCAACCTCTCTTCAGTCATATACTCATTGGTCCCCTATCTTTTGTAGGTGATTATGGATCGTCAAGAAAACACTAATTTGTAGAAGGTCACTCATCTATCATACATGACCACACGAAGTCTCTGAGTACTGCGATATAAGTGGAGATAGCGCGAGCAGAGAAAAGACAAAAAGGGCTTAAGGCAAAGTCAGAGGAGAATGGCTGATAAAGCAGAAATCAATGCTGCGATCCAAGAGGCCCTCAAGGAACATATTGACGCTCTCAATAACTGGGTTAATGTCATGATCTCCCAGATGATTACAGAGCATGGGGAAATTTTGAAGCTTTGATAGCTACAAAATTCATCCATTCATTTTTTTTTACCAAGCGGCGAATCTGGTAAAATAAAAATGCAAAGCATTAAAACAATAAATTTCAAGTGAAGGGTAATTCGGTATCGATTCCAGTTTATCCTTTTTGATCTCACATCTGACATTGTTTTATCTCTCTTTTGACAGGAAATAAATGATTCGTTTGCCCAAGGCTGAAAGTCCAAATTTTCAAATCAAGCCAAATCTGGGGGCAATTCTTGATATTTTCCACTCGGCATAATCCATCATGATTGAAAATAGGCAAACCTGCCGGACATACAATCTATTCCAAAATGAAGGAACCTATCCAAATCAAAGGACCTTTTCGATTTATGGCATACATAAAAGGGGTGAAATTGTATCGTTCTAATTCTTTTGGAATTTGAGAACATATATTGACTCGTTCCCTCTTGATTTTTTTTACAGGCTTACTGCCAGGCCGGATAGGCGAATCATTTGTGCAGTGGATAAAAAAGGATGCTTCGTCTCCAACAAAGTCACTGGACACAATAGCAAAGTCGTCCGCATCAAAATCAAGCCCCCAGATACAAACTTCGAGTGAACAGTAACTTTGTATCGTTCTAATTTGATCTTCGAAGATCCTATGCCTAACATGAGCTTGTTCTCATTTAACAGGAAAATATCGGCATTGAAAAGCCCCAAAAGAAAAGAACTCGCCAATATGAAGGCAAAAAGAAATATCGACTTCTGAAGTCAAAGAACCCTGAAGAGTGGCGGGGAATACGTCCAAAAGCATGAAGGAATCTCCACCAGTGCAAATCCTTGAGAAGGATTCGTTGTCCCGACCAGACAAAGAGATCTTGGCCACAAGCTAGATGGCTAATTTTTGCAAAGCGCACATTTGTGTTCAAATAAGAACGCAAAGCAAGAGGACTTGCCAGCATGTAGACAGAGGATCAGATGGGAAAATAAACTATTTGTCAAAGTTCAAAATTGAGTTTCCAAACACTGGCCATGTCTGGGGCAATCTCACATTTTGACAAAGGCTATACCCATCATGATTGAAAATGGGGGCCAGCAGACCTCGACTTAGGAAAAGGAAGTATTTTTCTCTGTCGCATGTGATTTTCAAGTGATACCTTCCATATTTGCAGGACCATACGACCATCCATGATGGTGATCACTATTGAACGGGGACAACCAAAGCACTCAAGTCCTCTCTCGACTCGATCATGCATATGATTTCCTTGCTTTGGGGCAAGGATAGAAATGAGCTAGCCCTCAACATAAGGAGTAGGGTCCCCAAGTTGTTTCATTTTCTCATATGTTCTGGGGCAACTTAGATTTTCTCGCTTCTGAAAATCTTCTCACATTCTTGCATGGTCATTTTCTTGAACATAATGCTTGAAATTTCTATATCCATGAACTTTAAGAATGCTCACCCATTTGCATGATTCATGCATGATTATTCTTCATGATTTGATTTACCGACTCTGAATAAGGAGCATAAACAACATATGGTGCATTGAGTTGTATAGAATGGGGCATGACAGGATGATGAAAGGCAAGCCATTTCCACACATCCCTAAGTTTTAACCCCCAGTGAGTTGAGTGGTATTATTCCGCATCCTTCAAGGCAAAGGGTTTTCTCGCAAAATGTACGATAGCCGAGGTGACAAAGACATTTATTTCTCTGCCCCAAACACACAGGTCATCCATTGTTACCCCTTTTGAGCGGAGGCTTCACTTCTGTTACCCCTGTCAAGAACCACCCCACATTGGGGCAAAACAGAAAATTTCAGAAGCAAGTTGAAGTAAATGGTTAGAAATTCTCTTGCTCAGACAAACATCAATCTTCGGGTGTTCTTTTGCATTTATGCTCGAACATTAATTCAAGTGCCTTAGGATGATGAAGAGCATTCATTTCTATATCCTATACACTTCATCCATTGTATAGCCCACTTGAGCCTGCAAATTCATTTCTTAAGCCCATCTTGGTGATCATATGCTCAATTCAAAGCAAATATGGCTGATCTCTAAGCAGAAAAGTTTGAAAATCGGGTCAATGAAAAAAAAACTCGTCAAAAGGCTGAAAATACAGCAGTTCAAAAAAAAAGAGAGAGAAAGAGCAAAGAAAATGCCGATCTCTAAAAAAAAATCTGGGGCATTTAAAAAGCAAAACGCCTGGTAAAAGCAAGGCCAATGCCCATCCAAATTCTGGCTCATTTGCAAAATGCTGCTGAATGTCATTGCACAATTCTCTTGTAAATGGGAAAGCGATTGAGAGAAAAATCAATGAAAATGTCAAAATGCAAATCCTCAGCAAAAGTTTATACCATCTCTCAAGCAATGATGGCATCATTTGAAGGCGAAGATCAGTGACAAGCAGCAATGATCACCAATGTCAAGCCCTTCTCATATATTTTCTGAGCCAAAACAAACATTCTCGTTCCTCAGTCCCTAATTCTAACCTACCTTACAACCCTTCAAAAGTCTCTTCTGACTAGGGCACTTGAGTTAACGTAGAGTTGAATGTTTCAAGCATCTCTCGAAGAAGTTCGAGCAATATTATTTCTCTCTCATTTTTGTAGGGTTCTTGATTTGTAAACCCGAAGCAAATGACGAAGAACTTCATTTCAATAGCCTTGACTCGATTGGAGTCCCATTTCAAAACCTCTGACCTAGCCCTCATTATGGTCCTTATCAAGACCTCCAGATCGGCTCGGTCGTACCAATTGCAAGATTACTCGGACCCTTGTCGAATGCGATGATGGTAAAGTTGAGTGATTTCTTTTGAATACTACAGTTGGGATATACAGCTTTTCCCGAGAGTGAGAGAAAGCCCTTTCGAACTGGAATCCCCCATTCAGATTACGTTCGAGGCATTCACAATGTGATAACCTCCATGAACAGGATTGGTAAAGCAAACTTGATAGAATAGTTATGCATAAACCACTGTCGCGAACCGTCCGAAAAGCGGACGCGGCTAATGGATTACCGATCGCGGGTCTTGAATCGGTGCGGGCCCTCCCAGGCCCATACCAAATCGCGGCGGGAGTATTTTTCAGAAGGATTCGACGTTAAGAGTCAATCGCTTTCGACCTTCAGTGTGGTCGTGGTGGCATGTGCAAATTGTGCATGCATTTGGAGTCGCCACCGGTCTTTCTTGGAGGGTAGACCGAAAACCTTACTGACCGATTGTGAGAGATCGATCAGTTCTGCGGAACCAGAGATTTTGGGTTTGGGGACTTGGTTACGCTGGTGTCATTACCAACGCCCTTTCGGTACCTAACGCGAGTGATTTTCCTAATTAAGATTTCATGCAGGCGTAATTTTAGGCGAGGTAGGCTTGATTCAGGGTTTCATGCAGATTGGAAGACTATTCCTATCAATCACAATCAATTTTAATGAAGGCGCAATCAAGTGCATAAATAAACCACATCGATGCACATCAATTCACATCACATGGCCTCCTAGTATAGCCATAAGAGCTTAGGGAAGGCGTGATTTAGGACAAGGGGCAAAATGTGAAGATTTGGGAACGATTAGCTCGAAGGGCAAAATCGTCAATTTTTCGAAGATTTGGATACCGAACTACCCAAAATATTCCATGGCCAGTTTATTGTGGCCATTTCACATTTTTTGGGATTTTCCTGAATTTTTTAGAATTTTTTTGGAAGACGGTTTGCCGGGAGGGCAAAACCGTCATTTTTGGAGAGATCGGGGGGTCAAAAGACCTGAAACAGGTCGTGGTCAGTTGAAAGTGGCCATTTCCTATTTTCTGGGATTTTCTAGAATTTTTCTGAATTTTCCGAATTTTTTTGAATTTTTTTAAGATTTTCCATTTTTTATTGAATTTTTGATTTATTATTATTTTATTATTATTTTCTGAATTTTTTAATATTTAAAATTATTTCCGGGCTGGGTCAGACCCGGTCCACGGCCCGGACCGCCTCCTCCACGACCAAAACGGCGCCGTTTCACGGACTGAGAACGGACGCCTCAGATCGAACCACGTCGCATCTTCTAGACCGTCGGATTATTATTATTATTATTTCCGAAAATCATTTATTAATCTGAAAATTATTTTTATTTTCCTAAATTCCCAGATCGCGACACGTGGCGAAGCCACGGCCGTCCGATCTGGGCTTTGAGTTATTCGCCTCGGGCCCGCCAACGCTGACGTGGCTGCTGACGTGGCCAGCCACGTCATCGTTGACTGGTCAACGATTTACCAGACACGCCGGGGAAGATGACCGGCGCCGGCGATTCTTGCCGGCGCCTCGCCGGAGCCGCTAAACCAACGTAAAAACCCTCGTTTCGAGTCGCGATTTTAACACCTGCCGAACCCTTTCGAACACCACATCCACATCCGACGAAAACATGACGAAAATGACGTCGGGAACCGACCGAACGGGCAACGATCGAACCGGCGCCGGCGAAGGTTTTTTTGAAATTTTTTTTTGCTTCAAACAGGTTTCGTCCGTTCATAATTCATCCAAACCAAGTTAGGAAGCTTACCAGAGCTTATTTGAAGCTCGGTGTCGACGCGGAACCCCCTCGCCTAGCTCTTGGCACGGACCAAAACCGGCGAACCCCCGAGCTCGTTTTTTTTGTGTTTCAATGCAAGAAAAATGGTACACGGAGCTCAGAGCCAGTTATAACGAAGGTTTGAAGTGAGATTCGTGTGGAATGGGGCCGGGAAAGGCACGACCGAGAGTCGTGATTTGTAAAACTCGTTCGAGCATTTTGTCGAACATGTGACGCGCATGGAAAAAATGAAGTTTTAGGGGGGGGGTACTGACCTGTTCGGGTATCGCTGACGATGCTGGAGCTCCGGCGATGCTTTTCTGAAGGTCCCGGATGTCCATCGTGCCTCGCTCTCGCTTCCACTTCACCCGAACTCGCCTCTCTCTTTTTTCCGTCCGAGCTCGGTCCAACTCCCCTTTTTCTCTCTCTCGCCCTCCTTTTTTTGTTCCGTGGCCGACCGGCTCTTTTTTCCCCATTGTCCCCCGTATTCGTTCCTCCTTTTTCTTAAACAAATGCCGCGGCTCCACCCTCCTTTCTTCTCTCCCTCTTTTTTGCCTTTGCACCGCGCGGGTCTGCAACTGAGTTGCAGACCCGGTTCGGACCGGGTCGGGTTTAACCCGACCGGCCCGGTTCGACTTTCTTCACCCAATTGAGCCCCTAATCAACCTATTTTCATAAAATTGATGGTAAAATCGGATTCCTTGACATGTTTTCTATCAAATATGGGTATTTTCATGAACTAATTGATTGAAATTTAGTGAAAACCCCAAATTATCCTTTGGATCCGAAAATGAATTTTGCCTAATCGAAGGTCCAAACGACCAAATTAATCAAAATTGAGGCCACCAATGGATTCAGCATGATGAAAAATATAGGGTAGAGATGTTTAATTTTAATGGGTATGCCCGTATGAAATTTAATTTCAAAAATTGTAAAACCGGGGACTAAATTGAAAGATTTTTATGCAATTAATCCCTTTTGGCTAAAATTGGTCAAATTGGAGGTCAAATTGACCCAATTGTATTTCAATACTTTAGAGTCCAATGTCATAGCTTATAAAAACCAAGAATTGAAAATTAAAAGACTCGAAGAGGATTTTTTAGGCTCGGTTCGGGTTTATGTTTGTGAAGGAACATAGTGACCTGAGTCGAATTTTTGAGATTTAAAGTAACACACTTGAAGAAGAAATTAAAACAAAATTATTGAATATTTTTGTGTATTTTTCTGACCACGAATGGTATTTTTTTCTGACGTTTTGGGTATTTTTATAATTAAATAAATTCAAAAAATATTAAAAAATACCAAAAAATATTTTTTATTCAAAATTGGTTCCTAAGGCCAGGCCAAGGCTTCCGAAGTTGATTTTGTGATTTTATGACATTTTTTGATATTTTTAATTAATTTTAAAGAATAAAAATCATAATAATAGATGGTCAAAAATCAGGTGTCAACAGCTGCCCCTCTTTGAGAGGAATCTCGTTAGAGTTTTCTCTCAAAGATAAGATGGCACCTGATTCCTAACCGACTCAACTGGGAAAATGAGGGAAGAAATGCTATGACATCGAATCCTTAAGCCTTTTAACGAATGCTCAAATTAATCACCGGTTTGCTACTGCAATTTGTACTTGGGCTGGAGGGAGGGAGGTTTACCTGAAGCTCTCTTGTCGGATGCTGCCGGTTGCGACAACTTTCAAGCAGATACCTAGGACTCATCATTCAGGATATCCTAGGGAGATTAAGCTCTGACCTGTATGGTAGGCCATACCATTATGGAATTCCTAACTGGTAGGAACCTAAGGAAGGCACATTCTTTCTTAGGGAATTTGCCAAGGATTTTGATCCGTATGGTGGATAAGACCATAAGCGGTTCGCCTATAATAAGGCTTACCTAGGAAAACAACTTCTTCAACATTTTGGAATTAGTCAAAGTTTCGATCCGTATGGTGGATCGGACCGTTGGGTTGACCCTTATGGCGGTATCTACCTCTGAGTTGACCCTTCCGGCGGTTTCTACCAATGAGTTGACCCTTTAGGCGGTTTCTACCTTTGTTTTGACCCTTCAGGCGGTTTCTACTAATGAGTTGACACTTTAGGCGGCTTCTACCTTTGTTTTGACCCTTCAGGCGGTTTCTACCTTTGGTTGACCCTTCAGGCGGTTTCTACCTTTGTTTTGACCCTTCAGGCGGTTTCTACCTTTGGTTGACCCTTCAGGCGGTATCTACCATTGATTGACCCTTCAGGCGGTTTCTACCATTGGTTTGACCCTTTAGGCGGTTTCTACCTTTGTTTTGTTTTGAAAAGGGGTCTCATGACGAGGGTTCTCCACGTCCGATGAGACTGTTTGATATTTTTGAAAGGGATCCTAGGACGAGGGTTCTCCACGTCAAGCTAGGACTGCTTGATTTTTGAAAAGGGGTCTCATGACGAGGGTTCTCCACGTCTGATGAGACTGCCTAAATTTTGAAAATGGGTCTCATGACGAGGGTTCTCCACGTCCGTGAGACTGTTTGATATTTTTGAAAAGGGATCCTAGGGCGAGGGTTCTCCACGTCAAGCTAGGACTGCTTGATCTTTGAAAAGATGTCTCATGACGAGGGTTCTCCACTGTCGCGACCAGTCCGAAAGCGGACGCGGCTAATGGATTACCGATCGCGGGCCTTCCCTCGCACAAGGGTTCTCCACGTCTGATAGGGCTGCTTGATTTTGAAAAAGGGTCCCGAGACGAGGGTTCTCCACGTCTATTGGGATTGCTTGATTTTTTTTAAAAAGGGGTCCTGGGACGAGGGTTCTCCACGTCATGTTAGGACTGTTTGATATTTTTGAAAAGGGGTCCTAGGACGAGGGTTCTCCACGTCATGCTAGGACTTGGGTCTGTTGAGGCGACATTCTGGGAGCTGGGTTCTCCAGGTATCCTGCAGAAAGTTCAAACCTGAAAGATTTTTCTTCACCAAGAAAATGTTAATAATCTTTGGGAAGACAATAATTGTCCAATTGACAAAATTTTATGACTTAAGTTTTAGTCATGAAATGTGCATTTTGATGCTGGAGGTTATCCAAAGCATTCTTACAACATGCAAATGTGATCACAAATTCCTTGCATGGAAAATTTGGATCAACAGTTTGAAAATTCCAAAAAGAGTTTGTTCAAAACATCAATTGGAATATTTCTCGACAAGGAGGTCTTCTCACCTGTTTTGCGATAGTGGTTTTTTATAGGGGATGCACTCAATTCCCTACTAACCTGTGCCTAGGTTTTAGGTTCATTCGCAACGCATACATTTTGATCGGTCGGGAGGTCTTCCACGGGACCGTAATGTTGGGCTTGAATATTGGTTTTCAAGGGGGACCTGCTTTGGAGTCGATGCCATTGTATGAAAGTCTTCAACATCTGCTCCGGGTTTACAAGTCGAGAACCCTGCAAAATGAGAAAGAAATAGTCTTGCTCGTACCTCTTCGAGCTAAGCTATATGTTAACCCAAGTGTCTTAGTCAGAGAAGACTGTTTCAGGGTTATGATGTTGGTAAGATTGGGGACCGAAAAAGGCTTGTTTTTGGCCCAGAATTTATGAGGGGATTGACATTGGTGATCATTGCAAATTTGTCACCTGTCTTTTCCATTCTGCATCTTCATTTTTTGAGGTGTGCAACCGCTTTTGAGGTGTGCACAAGTCCTTTAGAGAGCGTCTCTTGTTGCATTAAGAAGGTTGACAACTCTGTCTGCGCCTTTCCTCCGCGCTTGACATCATTTGGAGAGCAGTCTTTTTATCTGACTCCTTTAGGAATTTTCTCTTTTCCCATCCAAGTTTCACTGGGAATCAAGCAAACAGCTTGCACGAGCATCGGCCTCGCTTTTACCAGGCACTTTGTTTTTTCTTGATGCGGTGGATTTTTCTCATTCATTTTTGGAATCCCGCTTTTTTCTCATCTTCATGGGATCATGTTAGACATATAGTCTAAACATGCTTTAAATATCAGTCCGGGAATTCTCTTCGTAATCCCTGAGTCTTGAACTCTTCCATTTTTGAAGTGGTGTGGCATCCGTCTTGGAATGATCACCAATGGGTTCATGAAATGAATTTGCAGGCTCAAGTTGGCTGTGCAAAGGATTCGGTGTGTGGGATAGAGAAATAAATGCTTCTCGTCATCCTATGGCACTTGGATTACCATATAAACAATACACAAAGATTAATGTTAGTCCGAGCAAGAAAATTTCTAACCATTTTCTCATGATGCTGCTGGACTCATCTCCACTTTGCCCCGATGTAGGGTGGTTCTTGACAGGGTTGAGAATGAAAGCCGCCGTTCAAAGGGGTTGTCAATGGTCACCTGTAGTGTTTGGGGATAAGAAACGAATGCCTCCGTCGTCCCAATCCATGTAATCGCTGCGAATGGTCCCTACTTCCGGAGGTCCAAATTTTGCTATCTGATCTGCTCCACTTCTCTCTCAAGTGTGTATAGGACGTGTTTGGACTAGGCTTCGCCTCTCGTCTTTTGAGAAAACGTCATTTTAAGAGTTTTGAACAACTTTTGATTGGAAAAATCTCTTTCGTTTTCCCAAAAATTTTACCCGTCAAGGGGATTTTATGGTGCACAATGCATGTTCAGACAACCTCATGTTTCAAAACATGAATGCCAATGAAATTAGAATTCTATGTCTTTTCTAGACATCAGATTCTGAAAGATTTTTCTTTTTCTCTCTGTTTTTTTTTGTTTAACATCTTCAATGGATTGGGGAAAGGGATACCTACCTGTCCACCGTGGCTGGAGATCCCTGAAAATGTAAAAGAAATATGTTATTGTATGTTCACGAATTTTTCAAAAAATTGGAACGATACATCTTACCCTTGGTCATGTGTTCCAATGGGTAATACATGGGATGTGAAAACCTGTTTCGCCTTGATGGCGAGCCCCTGTCAAAGACGGGAATTAGGTGTCAGTTTGCGTTCCAAAATTCAAGGAAAATTGGAACGATACAGCCTGGTTCTTGCTTTGTGTTTCCATTTGAACACAAACGCGCGGCTTGCATAATTTGGCCCTCTATCTCGTGTCCTTGATCTCCCATCTGGTTGGGCGACGAATCCTTCTCAAGAATTTGCCCCAGAGAAGATCCATTTGTGTTTTTGGGCGCACTCCAGCGCCATTCTTCAAGGTTCCTTTTATTCAAGGAAAAAAAGAAGATTTTATCAAAATGCATGTCAAAGCATGTGACGTAGGAGCGATACTTTTTACCATCCACTAGGTCTTATAATCAAAGACCCTCTCTTGGAATCCTGACTTCTAAGGCCAATGATTCTATTCGCCTCCCTGTTAGCGCGCTATTTTCATTTGAGGCTTTCAGCGCCAACGACTTCCTGTAAAATGAGTAAAAAACTCATGTTAGGCATGTGGTCTTGGAAGACCAAATTGGAACGATACAAGGTTACCGTTCACCCAAATTCGTATCTTGGGGTTTGATTCTGATGCGGACGACTCTGTTATTGCGTCTATTGACTTTGTCAGAGGAGAAATGTCCTGCGTACAAGTCATTCACTTGCCCCAGTTAGGCATGGTTTTGCTGTTTGTCATCTCTGGATTCGATGACCCTGGTCTGATGCGCTTTCATGGGGGATCATGAGAGTTTGCCCCCGGTTTGGCTCCTCAAAGCAAATGGGGGGAACCTGCTCCCATTGATTTTTGCAGATTCTGATCATCCATCTCGATTGTCAGAGTCCTTGATCAATTTTATCTGTCTCAAGACAGCTTGATATTCTTGGGATTCGTCATGTGGCGGTTTGGTGATTCTCTCGATCACAGTCGCCATTTGAGGTATTTGATGTTCCCTGTTTGTTATTTGAAAGCATTACATCCTGCGTCCTCTGCTCTTGATCATCATCTGAGAGGAAAAAGAAAGGAAGCATTATTCCCATATCAAGAAAATAATCATTTTGGAACGATACGTCCTTTTACACTTGATTTGCATTCCGTTTTGATGTTGCATATTGATATGTACAACATCTATCAAATTCCTCCATCCATGCTTGAAGGTATTTGCAACGCCTACGGTTCATTTGCCCCAGCTGGGCGACGTCTGTTTTGTCATTTGAATGCATGAGCTTTTGGGTGCATTGTCTCTTTTATCACCTGAGATAAAAAAAAATGGAGAAAAACTTATCCCCAGATATGATTAAAAATCAATTAGGAACGATACGTCCTTTCACCAAACGAGTGGCTCTGCGGCCAAATGTATTTTACACTGAAGAGACGAATTCCACCATGCTCCACGGGTTTGGGGAATTTGCCCATATTTTCGATAGAAATGAGCCTTATCGAGATGTATACAATACAAATAGATCCCTAATACAATCAATCTAAGAGACGAGATAGAGAGGACCTAAGCAAAATTAGTCTTGTACAAGAGAACTAAAAATGCCAAACCAATCAAAGGAATGTGGTCCGAACACTTGGAGATGCCCCAGTTCCAGTCTTCGAGATGTGACTCCAGGATCACCGATTTTTTTAGGTGGTTTTAGATATATCAACCATCTAAAGACATGCACATGAGACAAGTGAGGATAAAACTTCTAAAAATCAAAGGATTTGGCACCTAAGGTCAAGGTTCCCACCTCGAGTTCTAGAAAGAGCCGATTCCATTGCACAGCTATCGTTGCATTGGGACTCGATCCATAGTTCGAAGTGAGCGGAATTGAAAAGTGGATTACCCCATGTTTTTCCTCATGGAGATTCCACTTTCAATCCCTTCTATTGTTTTCCTAAAGAGGGCGCCAGGGGTTTTAGGCACGGCTGTGTGTGTTCATTGTGTCGTGAGTATCACAATGCAAGTCATGCACAACAGTTTATCAATCGACGCTTCAAATCATCCATACAACATACATTCCTACGCCAACCTGCATAAGACAATGTTAATCACGGACTACACCCCTTATCTCTCCAATCTGCAAAAACATATAACACCTACCACGAGCGGACTTACCTCACCTTCAAGAGCGCCTGCAAGGTTAGAAAAAATCACTCAGCGTTTTAATTACGGCCTAAGTCCACTTGAGGTCTAGAACCATAGGTTCTAGAACAAAGTCCCCAGTAGAGTCGCCAGCTGTCGCGACCAGTCCGAAAGCGGACGCGGCTAATGGATTACCGATCGCGGGCCTTCCCTCGCACAAGGGTGCGGATCGCGGGCTTTGGATCGGCGCGGGCCCTCCCAGGCCCATACCAAATCGCGGCGGGAGTATTTTTCAAAGGGATTCGACGATAACAGTCGATCGCTTTCGACCTTAGTGTGGTCGTGGTGGCATGTGCAACTTGTGCATGCATTTGGAATCGCCACCGGTCTTTCTGGGAGGGTAGACCGGAAACCTTATTGACCGATTGGGAGAGATCGATCAACTCTGCGGAACCAGAGATTTTGGGTTCGGGGACTTGGTTACGTTGATGTCATTACCAACGCCCTTTCGGTACCTAACGCGAGTGATTTTCCTATTCAAGATTTCATGCAGGCGCAAGTTTAGGTGAGGTAGGTCTGACTTTGCACATTAACCAGTTTAACATGCTCACGTAATCATAATAAATAAATAGATGTCAATCACATAAACATCTATCCTACGTGGTGGTCATGGAATTATGATTTAATGGGTCTCGAGCCAATGAGACCACATTTAATCATTTTAATATTTTAATAACGGAGAGCCGCTCTTCGCTTCTTCTTGGTTTCTTGAACTCTTCAAGAATTGGGCCCCAAAGAGCTCGCCGACTTAAAAGGCTCCTCCACGTAATCCTCGTAGCATTTACATCAACAATTGACTATGCTAAAAATAAAGATTACATGAAAAATAAAAGGAGTACGCAGCCTCCATTTAATAATTACAACCCCAAATATATAAATAATCATCATACATTCATATATACATCAATCACATTGATTAGGATTTTTCCATGATCACCACCCTTCCACGTAAGTAATAAATTCACAATTTAAAACTTAGGAAGGCACAATAAAAATTCTACGTTGAATCATATTCAGAATTTTTACGTAAAATAAGATAGCCATAAATTTTCGATTCAAAATTGATTTAGTCTCAATTTTTGCTACGTTGATTAATTTATCATATAAAATAATCAACCTCCATTAGCCATGTAAGACGAACAATTCGTTAATACATATTGGCCATAGTATAGCAAAAATTGCAAAAAATCAATTAAATGCACGAAAACACCTAAGGATTGGCTCTGATACCACTGTTGGGATCCACGTAACACGTAGCGGAAATAAATAACAACCCATACATGTATCTCCAGAGGCGTACTTCGTGCATTTCAATCGAAAAAAATCACAAAGTCTCAAAGGGAGTAAATAGATTACCTCTCGTAGCGTGCTTGAACGGAGGTGTCGGTTCGATGTTCTTCGATCTCAGCCTCCACAAGTGTTAGGCATCTAGTTCGGACGCACCACCAATTGACGAACGGGGAGACGACTAATAACTCCACAACAATTGTGCTAGCAATATGCGGAATCAATATTCCGAACTTAGTATATTTTGCTCACTCAAGATTATGAGAATATAGAGAGTGTTTGTGTTCTTCTCTCTAAGCTCTCAAAAATTTGCACACTCTACAAAATGTCTCTCCCCTCTCAACCTCAAAACTCTTGCCATCCTTTTATAGCCAAAAATACCTTCCAATAAATTGTATTTAAAAATAGCACTAACAATTATAAATTCTATCTAAAAATAGCACTCACAAATAAATGACATTTAAAAATAGCACTAACAATAGCACTCACAATTTATAATACAAAAATGCTATTTAAAAATAGCACTAACAATAGCACTCCCAATTTATAATACAAAAATGCTATTTAAAAATAACACTAACAATTATAAATTCTATCTAATAATAGCACTCACAATTTATGATAAATAAATGCCATTTAAAAATAGCACTAACAATAGCACTCACAATTTATGATAAATAAATGTCATTTAAAAATAGCACTAACAATAGCACTCACAATTTATAATACAAAAAATGCTATTTAAAAATAGCACTAGCAATAGCACTCACAATACAAAAATGCTAAAAAAAAGGCACTAACAAAGGTGTTAAAAATAATAACCATTATTATTATTACAAGAGTTAAAGAGGTTACCAAACAGTACAAATATGCATAACGTATAAATACGTATGACGTATAAATACATAGAGCATACGTATACATCCGTGAAACCGGGGACTAATTGAAAGAAAAATGTGCAATTAAGCCCTTTTGGTAAAAATTGATTAAATTGGAGGGCAAATTGACCTAATTGCACTTTAAGACTTTAGAATCCAATGTCATAGCTTATAAAAAGTGAGAATTGAAAACTAAAAGACTCGAAAATGATTTTTTTTTTTTTAGGCTCGGTTCGGGTTTATGTTTGTGAAGGAACATAGTGACCCGAGCCGAATTTTTGAGATTTAAAGTGACACACTTGAAGAGGAAATTAAAACAAAATTATCGAATATTTTTGGGTATTTTTCTGACCACGAATGATATTTTTCTGATTTTTTGGGTATTTTTATAATTAAATAAACTCGAAAAATATTAAAAATACCGAAAAATATTTTTTGTTCAAAATTGGTTCCTAAGGATAAACCAAGGCTTCCAAAGTTGATTTTGTGATTTTATGACATTTTTTGATATTTTTAATTAATTTTAAAGAATAAAAATCACAATAATAAATGGTAAAAAAAATCAGGTGTCAACAGCTGCCCCTCTTTGAGAGGAATCTCGTTAGAGGTTTCTCTCAAAGATAAGGTGGCACCTGATTCCTAACCGACTCAACTGGGAAAATGAGAGAAGAAATGTTATGACATCGGATCCTTAAGCCTATTGATAAAAGCTCAAATCAATCCCCGGTTTGCTCTAACAATTTGAACATGGGCCGGAGTGAGAGAGGCTTACCTGAAGCTCACCTGTCGGATACTGCCGGTTGCGACGACTTTCAAAAAGATGCCTAGGACTCGTCATTCAGAATATCCTAGGGAGATTAAGCTCTGACCTGTATGGTAGGTCATACCATGATGGGATTCCTAACTGGTAGGAACCTAAGGAAGGCGCATCCCACGCTTTGGGATTTGCCAAGGATTTTGATCCGCATGGTGGATCAGACCTTTGTGTTGATCCTTACTACGATATTTATCAATGAGTTGACCCTTATGGCGGTTTCTACTAATGAATTGACCCTTATGGCGGTTTCTACCATATGTGACCCTTCAGGCGGTTTCTACCATTAATGTGATCCTTCAGGCGGTTTCTACCTTGGTTTGACCCTTCAGGCGGTTTCTACCTTGAGTTGACCCTTCAGGCGGTTTCTACCATGAGTTGACCTTTCAGGCGGTTTCTACCATGAGTTGACCCTTCAGGCGGTTTTTACCATGGTTTGACCCTTCATGCGGTTTCTACCTTGGTTTGACCCTTCAGGCGGTTTCTACCTTAAGTTGACCCTTCAGGCGGTTTCTACCTTGGTTTGACCCTTCAGGCGGTTTCTACCTTGGTTTGACCCTTCAGGCGGTTTCTACCATGAGTTGACCCTTCAGGCGGTTTCTACCTTTGATTTGACCATTCAGGCGGTTTCTACCTTGTGTTGACCCTTCAGGCGGTATCTACCATGTGTTGACCCTTCAGGCGGTATCTAACTTGTGTTGACCCTTCAGGCGGTATCTACCTTTATTTTGACCCTTCAGGCGGTATCTACCTTTAGTTGACCCTTCAGGCGGTTTCTACCTTTGGTCGACCCTTCAGGCGGTTTCTACCTTTGGTCGACCCTTCAGGCGGTTTCTACCTTGAGTTGACCCTTCAGGCGGTTTCTACCTTTGATTGACCCTTCAGGCGGTTTCTACCTTGAGTTGATCCTTCAGGCGGTTTCTACCTTGGTTTGACCCTTCAAGCGGTTTCTACCATGAGTTGACCCTTCAGGCGGTTTCTACCTTTGATTTGACCCTTCAGGCGGTATCTACCTTTGATTTGACCCTTCAGGCGGTATCTACCATCATTTGACCCTTCAGGCGGTATCTACCGTTGTTTTGCTTTGAAAAGGGGTCTCATGACGAGGGTTCTCCACGTCCGATGAGACTGCCTGATTTTTTAAAAGGGGTCTCTTGACGAGGGTTCTCCACGTCCGATGAGACTGCCTGATTTTTGAAAAGGGGTCCCGAGACGAGGGTTCTCCACGTCTGATAGGGCTGCTTGATTTTGAAAAAGGGTCCCGAGACGAGGGTTCTCCACGTCTATTGGGATTGCTTGATTTTTTTTAAAAAGGGGTCCTGGGACGAGGGTTCTCCACGTCATGTTAGGACTGTTTGATATTTTTGAAAAGGGGTCCTAGGACGAGGGTTCTCCACGTCATGCTAGGACTTGGGTCTGTTGAGGCGACATTCTGGGAGCTGGGTTCTCCAGGTATCCTGCAGAAAGTTCAAACCTGAAAGATTTTTCTTCACCAAGAAAATGTTAATAATCTTTGGGAAGACAATAATTGTCCAATTGACAAAATTTTATGACTTAAGTTTTAGTCATGAAATGTGCATTTTGATGCTGGAGGTTATCCAAAGCATTCTTACAACATGCAAATGTGATCACAAATTCCTTGCATGGAAAATTTGGATCAACAGTTTGAAAATTCCAAAAAGAGTTTGTTCAAAACATCAATTGGAATATTTCTCGACAAGGAGGTCTTCTCACCTGTTTTGCGATAGTGGTTTTTTATAGGGGATGCACTCAATTCCCTACTAACCTGTGCCTAGGTTTTAGGTTCATTCGCAACGCATACATTTTGATCGGTCGGGAGGTCTTCCACGGGACCGTAATGTTGGGCTTGAATATTGGTTTTCAAGGGGGACCTGCTTTGGAGTCGATGCCATTGTATGAAAGTCTTCAACATCTGCTCCGGGTTTACAAGTCGAGAACCCTGCAAAATGAGAAAGAAATAGTCTTGCTCGTACCTCTTCGAGCTAAGCTATATGTTAACCCAAGTGTCTTAGTCAGAGAAGACTGTTTCAGGGTTATGATGTTGGTAAGATTGGGGACCGAAAAAGGCTTGTTTTTGGCCCAGAATTTATGAGGGGATTGACATTGGTGATCATTGCAAATTTGTCACCTGTCTTTTCCATTCTGCATCTTCATTTTTTGAGGTGTGCAACCGCTTTTGAGGTGTGCACAAGTCCTTTAGAGAGCGTCTCTTGTTGCATTAAGAAGGTTGACAACTCTGTCTGCGCCTTTCCTCCGCGCTTGACATCATTTGGAGAGCAGTCTTTTTATCTGACTCCTTTAGGAATTTTCTCTTTTCCCATCCAAGTTTCACTGGGAATCAAGCAAACAGCTTGCACGAGCATCGGCCTCGCTTTTACCAGGCACTTTGTTTTTTCTTGATGCGGTGGATTTTTCTCATTCATTTTTGGAATCCCGCTTTTTTCTCATCTTCATGGGATCATGTTAGACATATAGTCTAAACATGCTTTAAATATCAGTCCGGGAATTCTCTTCGTAATCCCTGAGTCTTGAACTCTTCCATTTTTGAAGTGGTGTGGCATCCGTCTTGGAATGATCACCAATGGGTTCATGAAATGAATTTGCAGGCTCAAGTTGGCTGTGCAAAGGATTCGGTGTGTGGGATAGAGAAATAAATGCTTCTCGTCATCCTATGGCACTTGGATTACCATATAAACAATACACAAAGATTAATGTTAGTCCGAGCAAGAAAATTTCTAACCATTTTCTCATGATGCTGCTGGACTCATCTCCACTTTGCCCCGATGTAGGGTGGTTCTTGACAGGGTTGAGAATGAAAGCCGCCGTTCAAAGGGGTTGTCAATGGTCACCTGTAGTGTTTGGGGATAAGAAACGAATGCCTCCGTCGTCCCAATCCATGTAATCGCTGCGAATGGTCCCTACTTCCGGAGGTCCAGATTTTGCTATCTGATCTGCTCCACTTCTCTCTCAAGTGTGTATAGGACGTGTTTGGACTAGGCTTCGCCTCTCGTCTTTTGAGAAAACGTCATTTTAAGAGTTTTGAACAACTTTTGATTGGAAAAATCTCTTTCGTTTTCCCAAAAATTTTACCCGTCAAGGGGATTTTATGGTGCACAATGCATGTTCAGACAACCTCATGTTTCAAAACATGAATGCCAATGAAATTAGAATTCTATGTCTTTTCTAGACATCAGATTCTGAAAGATTTTTCTTTTTCTCTCTGTTTTTTTTTGTTTAACATCTTCAATGGATTGGGGAAAGGGATACCTACCTGTCCACCGTGGCTGGAGATCCCTGAAAATGTAAAAGAAATATGTTATTGTATGTTCACGAATTTTTCAAAAAATTGGAACGATACATCTTACCCTTGGTCATGTGTTCCAATGGGTAATACATGGGATGTGAAAACCTGTTTCGCCTTGATGGCGAGCCCCTGTCAAAGACGGGAATTAGGTGTCAGTTTGCGTTCCAAAATTCAAGGAAAATTGGAACGATACAGCCTGGTTCTTGCTTTGTGTTTCCATTTGAACACAAACGCGCGGCTTGCATAATTTGGCCCTCTATCTCGTGTCCTTGATCTCCCATCTGGTTGGGCGACGAATCCTTCTCAAGAATTTGCCCCAGAGAAGATCCATTTGTGTTTTTGGGCGCACTCCAGCGCCATTCTTCAAGGTTCCTTTTATTCAAGGAAAAAAAGAAGATTTTATCAAAATGCATGTCAAAGCATGTGACGTAGGAGCGATACTTTTTACCATCCACTAGGTCTTATAATCAAAGACCCTCTCTTGGAATCCTGACTTCTAAGGCCAATGATTCTATTCGCCTCCCTGTTAGCGCGCTATTTTCATTTGAGGCTTTCAGCGCCAACGACTTCCTGTAAAATGAGTAAAAAACTCATGTTAGGCATGTGGTCTTGGAAGACCAAATTGGAACGATACAAGGTTACCGTTCACCCAAATTCGTATCTTGGGGTTTGATTCTGATGCGGACGACTCTGTTATTGCGTCTATTGACTTTGTCAGAGGAGAAATGTCCTGCGTACAAGTCATTCACTTGCCCCAGTTAGGCATGGTTTTGCTGTTTGTCATCTCTGGATTCGATGACCCTGGTCTGATGCGCTTTCATGGGGGATCATGAGAGTTTGCCCCCGGTTTGGCTCCTCAAAGCAAATGGGGGGAACCTGCTCCCATTGATTTTTGCAGATTCTGATCATCCATCTCGATTGTCAGAGTCCTTGATCAATTTTATCTGTCTCAAGACAGCTTGATATTCTTGGGATTCGTCATGTGGCGGTTTGGTGATTCTCTCGATCACAGTCGCCATTTGAGGTATTTGATGTTCCCTGTTTGTTATTTGAAAGCATTACATCCTGCGTCCTCTGCTCTTGATCATCATCTGAGAGGAAAAAGAAAGGAAGCATTATTCCCATATCAAGAAAATAATCATTTTGGAACGATACGTCCTTTTACACTTGATTTGCATTCCGTTTTGATGTTGCATATTGATATGTACAACATCTATCAAATTCCTCCATCCATGCTTGAAGGTATTTGCAACGCCTACGGTTCATTTGCCCCAGCTGGGCGACGTCTGTTTTGTCATTTGAATGCATGAGCTTTTGGGTGCATTGTCTCTTTTATCACCTGAGATAAAAAAAAATGGAGAAAAACTTATCCCCAGATATGATTAAAAATCAATTAGGAACGATACGTCCTTTCACCAAACGAGTGGCTCTGCGGCCAAATGTATTTTACACTGAAGAGACGAATTCCACCATGCTCCACGGGTTTGGGGAATTTGCCCATATTTTCGATAGAAATGAGCCTTATCGAGATGTATACAATACAAATAGATCCCTAATACAATCAATCTAAGAGACGAGATAGAGAGGACCTAAGCAAAATTAGTCTTGTACAAGAGAACTAAAAATGCCAAACCAATCAAAGGAATGTGGTCCGAACACTTGGAGATGCCCCAGTTCCAGTCTTCGAGATGTGACTCCAGGATCACCGATTTTTTTAGGTGGTTTTAGATATATCAACCATCTAAAGACATGCACATGAGACAAGTGAGGATAAAACTTCTAAAAATCAAAGGATTTGGCACCTAAGGTCAAGGTTCCCACCTCGAGTTCTAGAAAGAGCCGATTCCATTGCACAGCTATCGTTGCATTGGGACTCGATCCATAGTTCGAAGTGAGCGGAATTGAAAAGTGGATTACCCCATGTTTTTCCTCATGGAGATTCCACTTTCAATCCCTTCTATTGTTTTCCTAAAGAGGGCGCCAGGGGTTTTAGGCACGGCTGTGTGTGTTCATTGTGTCGTGAGTATCACAATGCAAGTCATGCACAACAGTTTATCAATCGACGCTTCAAATCATCCATACAACATACATTCCTACGCCAACCTGCATAAGACAATGTTAATCACGGACTACACCCCTTATCTCTCCAATCTGCAAAAACATATAACACCTACCACGAGCGGACTTACCTCACCTTCAAGAGCGCCTGCAAGGTTAGAAAAAATCACTCAGCGTTTTAATTACGGCCTAAGTCCACTTGAGGTCTAGAACCATAGGTTCTAGAACAAAGTCCCCAGTAGAGTCGCCAGCTGTCGCGACCAGTCCGAAAGCGGACGCGGCTAATGGATTACCGATCGCGGGCCTTCCCTCGCACAAGGGTGCGGATCGCGGGCTTTGGATCGGCGCGGGCCCTCCCAGGCCCATACCAAATCGCGGCGGGAGTATTTTTCAAAGGGATTCGACGATAACAGTCGATCGCTTTCGACCTTAGTGTGGTCGTGGTGGCATGTGCAACTTGTGCATGCATTTGGAATCGCCACCGGTCTTTCTGGGAGGGTAGACCGGAAACCTTATTGACCGATTGGGAGAGATCGATCAACTCTGCGGAACCAGAGATTTTGGGTTCGGGGACTTGGTTACGTTGATGTCATTACCAACGCCCTTTCGGTACCTAACGCGAGTGATTTTCCTATTCAAGATTTCATGCAGGCGCAAGTTTAGGTGAGGTAGGTCTGACTTTGCACATTAACCAGTTTAACATGCTCACGTAATCATAATAAATAAATAGATGTCAATCACATAAACATCTATCCTACGTGGTGGTCATGGAATTATGATTTAATGGGTCTCGAGCCAATGAGACCACATTTAATCATTTTAATATTTTAATAACGGAGAGCCGCTCTTCGCTTCTTCTTGGTTTCTTGAACTCTTCAAGAATTGGGCCCCAAAGAGCTCGCCGACTTAAAAGGCTCCTCCACGTAATCCTCGTAGCATTTACATCAACAATTGACTATGCTAAAAATAAAGATTACATGAAAAATAAAAGGAGTACGCAGCCTCCATTTAATAATTACAACCCCAAATATATAAATAATCATCATACATTCATATATACATCAATCACATTGATTAGGATTTTTCCATGATCACCACCCTTCCACGTAAGTAATAAATTCACAATTTAAAACTTAGGAAGGCACAATAAAAATTCTACGTTGAATCATATTCAGAATTTTTACGTAAAATAAGATAGCCATAAATTTTCGATTCAAAATTGATTTAGTCTCAATTTTTGCTACGTTGATTAATTTATCATATAAAATAATCAACCTCCATTAGCCATGTAAGACGAACAATTCGTTAATACATATTGGCCATAGTATAGCAAAAATTGCAAAAAATCAATTAAATGCACGAAAACACCTAAGGATTGGCTCTGATACCACTGTTGGGATCCACGTAACACGTAGCGGAAATAAATAACAACCCATACATGTATCTCCAGAGGCGTACTTCGTGCATTTCAATCGAAAAAAATCACAAAGTCTCAAAGGGAGTAAATAGATTACCTCTCGTAGCGTGCTTGAACGGAGGTGTCGGTTCGATGTTCTTCGATCTCAGCCTCCACAAGTGTTAGGCATCTAGTTCGGACGCACCACCAATTGACGAACGGGGAGACGACTAATAACTCCACAACAATTGTGCTAGCAATATGCGGAATCAATATTCCGAACTTAGTATATTTTGCTCACTCAAGATTATGAGAATATAGAGAGTGTTTGTGTTCTTCTCTCTAAGCTCTCAAAAATTTGCACACTCTACAAAATGTCTCTCCCCTCTCAACCTCAAAACTCTTGCCATCCTTTTATAGCCAAAAATACCTTCCAATAAATTGTATTTAAAAATAGCACTAACAATTATAAATTCTATCTAAAAATAGCACTCACAAATAAATGACATTTAAAAATAGCACTAACAATAGCACTCACAATTTATAATACAAAAATGCTATTTAAAAATAGCACTAACAATAGCACTCACAATTTATAATACAAAAATGCTATTTAAAAATAACACTAACAATTATAAATTCTATCTAATAATAGCACTCACAATTTATGATAAATAAATGCCATTTAAAAATAGCACTAACAATAGCACTCACAATTTATGATAAATAAATGTCATTTAAAAATAGCACTAACAATAGCACTCACAATTTATAATACAAAAAATGCTATTTAAAAATAGCACTAACAATAGCACTCACAATACAAAAATGCTAAAAAAAAGGCACTAACAAAGGTGTTAAAAATAATAACCATTATTATTATTACAAGAGTTAAAGAGGTTACCAAACAGTACAAATATGCATAATGTATAAATACGTATGACGTATAAATACGTATGACGTATAAATACGTAGAGCATACGTATACATCCGTGAAACCGGGGACTAATTGAAAGAAAAATGTGCAATTAAGCCCTTTTGGTAAAAATTGATTAAATTGGAGGGCAAATTGACCTAATTGCACTTTAAGACTTTAGAATCCAATGTCATAGCTTATAAAAAGTGAGAATTGAAAACTAAAAGACTCGAAAATGATTTTTTTTTTTTTTAGGCTCGGTTCGGGTTTATGTTTGTGAAGGAACATAGTGACCCGAGCCGAATTTTTGAGATTTAAAGTGACACACTTGAAGAGGAAATTAAAACAAAATTATCGAATATTTTTGGGTATTTTTTTGACCACGAATGGTATTTTTCTGATTTTTTGGGTATTTTTATAATTAAATAAACTCGAAAAATATTAAAAATACCGAAAAATATTTTTTGTTCAAAATTGGTTCCTAAGGCTAAACCAAGGCTTCCAAAGTTGATTTTGTGATTTTATGACATTTTTTGATATTTTTAATTAATTTTAAAGAATAAAAATCACAATAATAAATGGTAAAAAAAATCAGGTGTCAACATCCACGTCCGACGAGACTGCCTAAATTTTTGAAAAGGGGTCACATCCTCACCCCTTCTTTTGAAAGATCCCGAAATTTGTCGGGAATTCAGTTTTGAAGCAGTGAAAGATTTTATTTTGACAAAGCCTCGCTTTAGTTTGTTGAGGCGACATTCTGAGAGCTGGGTTCTCTAGGTATCCTGCAGGAAATTCAAACCTGTGTGCTCCACTCCATGGAGCAAATATTTTTCTGGGATTCGGGGTTTCCAAGAATCTTGTAGAAGTTTGAGCTTGAAAGATTTTTCTTCGCCAAGAAAACGTTAGTAATCTTTGGGAAGACCACGGTTGTCCGTTTGACAAAAACCGTATGACTTAAGTTTTAATTGTGAAATGTGCATTTTGATGCTGGAGGTTATCCAAAGCATTCTTGCAACATGCAAATGTGATCACAAATCCCTTGCACGGAAAATCTGGATCAACAGTTTGAAAATTCCAAAAAGAGTTTGTTCAAAACATCAATTGGAATATTTATCGACAATGAGGTCTTCTCACCTGTTTTGAGATAGTGGTTTTTATAGGGGACGCACTCAATTCCCTACTAACCTGTGCCTAGGTTTTAGGCTCATTCGCAGCGCATACATTTTGATTGATCGGGAGGTCTTCCACGGGACCGTAATGTTGGGCTTGGATATTGGTCTTCAAGGGGGACCCACTTTTGAGTTAAGGTCACTGAATGAAAGTTTTCACCATCTGCTCCGGGTTTACAAGTCAAGAACCCTGCAAAATGAGAAAGAAATAGTCTTGCTCGTACTTCTTCGAGCTAAGCTATATGTTAACCCAAGTGTCGTAGTCAGAGAAGACTGCTTCCGGGTTGTAACATTGGTGGGATTGGGGACCGAAAAAGGCTTGTTTTTGGCCCAGAAATTACGAAGGATTTGACATTGGTGATCATTGCAAATTTGTCACATGTCTTTTCCATTCTGCATCTTCCATTTTTGAGGTGTGCAACCGCTTTTGAGGTGTGCACAAGTCCTTTAGAGAACGTCTCTTGTGGTATTAAGAGATTGACAATTCTGTCCGTGTTTTTGCACCACGGCTGACATCATTTGGGGAGCAGTCTTCTTGATCTGACTCCTTTATGGGTTTTTCTCTCTTCCCAACTAGGCTTTATTGGGGATCAATCAAACAGTTTTCACGAGCATCGGCCTTGCTTTTACCAGGCACTTTGCTTTTTCTTGATGTTGGGGATTTTTTTCTTGTTGAAATCCCGCCTTTTCTTTTCCTTTGGAACTACGATGTTCAGAAAATTGTGCTAGATATACAACTTGAATCATAGCACATTTAAACGCCGATATGAAACTTTTCTATAAATCCCATCTCTTGATTTCTTCCGTTCTTGGAGTGATGCAGTTTCTATCTTGAAACATGCCATGATCACCAACAGGGGTTTATGAAATGAATTCGCAGGCTCAACTTGGCTGTGCAAAGGATATGGTGTGTGGGATAGAGAAATGAATGCTTCTTGTCATCCTATGGCACTTGGATTACCATATAAACAACACACAAAGATTGATGTTAGTCCGAGCAAGAAAATTTCTAACCATTTTCTCCTGATGCTGCTGGACTTACTCTCCTTTTGCCCCGATGTGGGGTGGTTCTTGACAGGGTTAAGAATGAAAAACGCCGTTCAAAGGGGTTATCAACGGTTACCTGTAGTGTTTGGAGGATATGAAACGAATGCCTCCGTCGTCCCAACCCATGTAATCGCTGCGAATAATCCCTACTTCCGTAGGTCCAGATTTTGCTATCTGATCCGCTCCACTTCTCTCTCAAGTGTGTATAGGACGTGTTTGGATTTAGGCTTTGCCTCTCGTCTTTTGAGAAAACGTCCTTTTGAAAGTTTTGAACAACTTTTGATTGGAAAAATCTCTTTCGTTTTCTCCAAAAGTTTTACCCGTCAAGGGGATTTTATGATGCACAATGCATGTTCTTATTCATGTTCAGACAACCTCTTATTTTAAAACAAGAATGCCAATGAAGTTTGAATTCTATGTCATTTCTAGACATTAGATTCTGAAAGCTTTTCTTTTCTTCTCTATTTTTTATTCAACATCTTCAATGGGTTGAGGAAAGGGATACTTACCTGTCCACCGTGGCTGTAGATCCCTGAAAATGTAAAAGAAACATGTCATTGTATGTTCAAGAATTTTTCGAAAACTTGGAACGATACATCTTACCCTTGGTCATGTATTCCAACGGATAATACATGGGAAGTGAAAACTTGTTCGTCTCCAAGGCGACTCCCCTGTCAAGGATAAACAATAAGTATCAATTCATATTCGCCAATTCAAGACAAATTGGGACGATACAACTTTACTCTTGATTTTCATCTTATCCCGATGTTGCGTATTGATGTGAACAACACCTATCAAATCTGCGTATCCATGTTTGTAGTGTTTGCAACATCAATGGTTCCTCTGCCCTGGTTGGGCAATGTCCATTCTGTTATTCGAACGCATGACTTTTTATGACCTCGTCTATTTCTATAACCTGCGATGAAAAATGGAGAAAACCGTATCCCCCCGATCGATTGAAAATCAATTTGGACCGATACGTCTTTTACCAAACGGGTGGCTTCGTGGCCAGATGCATTTTGCATTGAAGGGATGGATTCCCTTATGTTCTGTGAACGATGATCATCGCTTAGAGAGTTCGCCCTTGAGCTTGAGGATGCTTAAGAGGTAAGGCGGATCCTCGTACGGCTGGTTTCAAGCGTAAATGAAAAATGTTCCCATGGAAACTTTTACAATGAGGTTACCAATACAGTCATTCAGGGTATTCAACCTCTCTCTCACTTGAGCATTTTTTATGAGCAATTGCGCCTCGAATCAGACCCATGATCGTCGGCTTTGTGTCACCATTACAAGAGTCTGCCAGCTTCGGGCTGATCGAGCCAGAAATTGAGTTCTTCCCCAAGGAAATCGCTCGAATCTCCGAGCCATGTATGTTCAAGTTGAGTATGACCGACTGCCAGTGATGAATTTCTTTCATCACTTTCGCCTTGAACGATCTGATTCTCTGAGCTCGAACCTCCATTGTTGCCCTGTTGAGACTGTGGTTCATATTCCTGAGGGGTGTTAAGATAATCCTGGGGGTTGTTCAGCTGATTGATCCAAACCCCTAGCTCTTCATCAAGGAAATCGATTGCTTCTTCGAGCTCTAGGCGCTCAGACCGGGTGTCATTGACTGTAGGCGAGGGACTTCTCCCATTGTCCTCGCCGTGAGCAATTTGGCTCCTCGAGTCGGGACTCCCCTCGTTGACTAGTAAGTTTGTAGACGTGCTCCATGTAGATGTCGGATTCGCCACCGGAAGAGTGCTAGCAACGGGTTGGTGCTCGAATCGGGGATTTCCCATTTGCTGGAGTTGTGTTATGTATTCCCAGAAAGTGCTGTAGTCATAACCATACCTGGCGTATTGGTCCGAGCTGGTTCCATATGGGTCTGATGTTGTCGCGGTTTTCTTTAGCCACTTTCTGTAGTATTTGAGGTGACTCATGACGCTACTTCTGGTAACTCCTGTCACGTTCATGATCTCTAGTATGTGCTATGGACGAGCCGAGTTGATCCCCAGTTGTTGAACTGCATCCACAAATTTGTAATGAAGCTCTCGGGTCCACTGAAGCTTTTTATTTTTTTTGTTATCTAGAGTAGCACCGGAAACTCGACGGCTGCTTTCTTCGAGATCCGACTGCGCTGGAATCTGCTTTGGGGGAAGTTCATCGCCCCCAAATTGACTGGCCTCGATGGGGAGCTCATCACTGAGGAGGCTCCACTCCTTATGATATAGGCTCCATCCGTCAATAGGCAGTGATATTGACTCTCCTGTGTTGATTTGCTCAAGTGAGTCTTGAACGGCGCCCGACCACTCCGGAGGATGTTGTGGAAGCCATTGTGATAAGTGGGCATTATTAAACTGCGGATACGGCCCTTCGAGGAACGTTTCGCTGATTGGAATAGGGTTGCTGCAGTTAAGGCAAGCAGCAACGCTCAAAGCCTCTTTACACTTCGCGTTTTCCATTCGGAGTTGTTTAACCTTGACATGTAGAATCTGCAACTCGCGATGTCTGAATCCATCCATCCACCGGGACCGTTTGTTGCGAAACCAAATCTTGACTCTCGCAGGCTCCATACCCAGCTTCCGGCCTAGCTCAATTTCCTGCTCCTCCGTTGGACGGGGGCATTCACTAAAAAAAACATTAAGCTCTTGGCGTTGGTATGGAGTATGGGGTTCGTGGGGTTTCCTTCTCACGCGCTGAACATCGCCACCGACATTCTCGCCGCCGAGGGTTTGGGTTTCTTTACTAGAGGAGCCAATCTCCATAGCCCTTGCGCCAAGTCGAGCTCCAAAATCTTCACATTCTAGCAGTTCAAGCTCGGAGATTTCATGGTCGGGCGCTTCTAACAGGTAACGGAAGCTCCCGGGCATGTTGGATAGAAATATCACTAGTCGATTTTCGTTTCGCTCAGTTTTCTCCCCTTCCCTTCGAATACTCTCGTTCTTTGTAACTTTTTTTTAGAGGCTAAGCATGTTCCAAGGATCATCCTTTCGCTTTAGATAACGATCGTCCGATGAGCGCTCCTCTCGAGACTTCGTGATTCCTCCATATCCTTTCTTATTTTGTTCTATGTGAGTGGAGCCTGAAGATCTTTCGCGTCGATCTTGCTTTGTTGAGCACTACGCCTGTCCCCCTAGCTCGGTCTCTAAAGCAATAGGTCTGCCAACCTTTCGGCGTCATTGAGTTTTGATAAACCCGAGATGAGGACAGTGGTGGATCTGTGACTCACTGGGGACGCGTTAATGAAATCTGCTCAGCCCCGCTGCACATAAACAATTAATATAACCCTCCCCTTCTTTATCCGATCAATATGAGGTGAGAGAGCGATGTCAGGCAGACTAACATTTTAGCCTACTCAGATTCAGCCTTTCAAACATCCCCCCAACACTCACTCTCCTCTCCACCATTCAATCGCGCATGGCTTTCTCTCCTGCACCTGCTGCCTTAGCCGGGGCTTCAACCCAATGGGAGAGATTTTATCACCTCATGGGTAAAGGTTATGGTTATATAGATACTCATCCTGAAGCTGAGATTGAAATCCGTACTCTGATTCTGGCCTTGGACACCGCATGTATCGAGGGTACGAAACTGCAAAGGGAGTTTGCGATCTTCCCAACTCTTTTCAACAATTTCCTGGAGGCCTATCATGTCACCAGCCAGGATGTCACTTTGGCTCGCATCGTACGAGCTCGCTATCAAGACAGGACTGATTCCTTGGTGTTGGCCATGCTGACGGCCGATAACCATAAGAGAGGTGTTGAATATGCCAACGCCCAGATCTCCTTGTTAGTCCGTGAGAGGGACGAGTTGGTGGAGCGGCTAGCTCTCTGTCAAACCGTCTTTGAGCAAGATCCGAACAATCTCATGCTGAGGTTCCAGTGCACATGGTTGGAGGAAAGGCTTGAAGATCTCACCGTGGATATAACTCGCGGAAGAGTGCTGGCCCTGGACTTAGAGCATGAATCTGAGTACCACGAGGCCAAGGTGAACGATCTTAAGGAGAAATGCCGTCGCCTCCTCTTCAAGCTTGCAGAACTTGATCCTCGGAGTGCCAGTTGTAGGCAAAGCATGGATAGTGTGGAGAGCCAATTGAGTTCTTTCGTGATGCTTGTTAGAGCTCATCTTGGGTTTACAGTCCCTCCTTAGTAATCCATTTGTAAAGTTTCATGTGGAGTGAAAATAAATGCGAGTTTCTATACATGCTCCTTTATTTTCCGCATGGTCGCTGGGCCAGTAAAGGTTATCACCTCCGAATCTAAGCAATTTCCTTTTTCACCTGTGCCAACAGCTCGGTTATATATTATTTCCACAGCCTGAGGCCTATCATCTGAACGATTTGAATGTCTTGCGAGAAATGGGTTCGTAGATGCTCAAAATGTTAAGGCTGCCCTTGATCTTGTGACCATGGTGTTTGAGGCAGTTAACGATCTCTCGTTTTCGAATGCCGTTTATGTTCTGTTCGCCACTTATACCATCATTTCTGCTTTCACGTGCTGGGTTGATTCATCTCGAACCTATCATAACAAGGGATTGACGTATCTAAACATGATGGTGCTCGCAGGCGGCATTGTGCAGAATCAACCCTGACTATTAAAGAAGAAAACAAATGCTTCGCTGGGAATTTTACAATGAAAGGAATAAGGGATACATCTTTCTAGCGCACATGCCCCTCTTTCCATGGGTATGCTTAATCATCAACTCATCGCGTCTCGGCTCAGGTGCGCGATTATCGATCGCAGATCGGGTTGCAAATGTTTGCTAGCTTCCCACCAATCGGACCAGATATCAAGTCCTTCGTCGAAGAAGTCATCTGATCCTTCAAACGATTGCCATGCAGGTCGAGCAACATCGCCCGACGGATTTCCCGAACTAGAATCCTTGTCTGTGCTTGAGAATACCAGAGGAGGGTCGATTGGTTCACCTAAGGCGTCCCCTATTTGGGAATTGGGTAAACCGAAATGCACGAAACACTCTTCTATTGAATCATCTGAAATCACATGCCCCTGCTGGGTAGACCCTTGACCATTAGCAAAAAGAGTGATGGTGGAGGGCTGCTGCTTGCACAAAGGAATGATTACTTGCTGCTCTTGTGGTACGTACTCTTGAGGAATGCCGAGATGATTCGGAGGGATACCATGAACAATTTCCTGGTAATCGGCAGTAGAACGGCTGGGTTGGTCGGTGTCAAGATCCGGCCAGACCTCTCTCGACGTACGTTGTTCTCGTTCGAGGTCACGCCTGGTGCTTGAGTTCGAACCGGATTCTATTAGGCTTTGCCTGATACGACGTTGTCTTAGCGCCTTTCGGTAACTACCAAGGTGGCTCGCGACTGCATATATAGAGACTTCCGGTTCATTGATGATCTCAAGTATGCGTGCTGCACACGTTGGCCTGGTTCCTACCTCCCGCACCGCGTCGAGGAACTTGCGATGAAGACTCGGGGGCCAGAAGAATTTCCTCTTCATCTTTTTTTGTCTGATCATGGCATCGATGACTGGGTGATCACCCTTTGATAGACTCTCGGTAGGGTCTGATTGTTCCGGTAGTTGTTGAAGAGGAAGTCGATTGGCTTCGAGCTGATAAGGGGTAAGAGTAGGCCTATCGCCAGGGACCACATAGTGACATATATCTTGTTCTTCAAAAGTTGGTTCGAAGGAGTAGGGTTGCGGACGAACGTTCGGGACTATCATGGAAGGGTTGTCACGGAGCAACTCACGAAGGTCAACAGGGCCACCGCAATTGGGGCAAGTGGTAGTAACGAGAATCTCCTTATACCATACGTTCTCCGCCTGCAGTTTATCGTGATATTCCACCAGAGTGGCGAGCTCCTGACGTCTGTCCTGATCTGCAATTTTGGCCCGTTTGTTCTGAAACCAATACGTGACTCTCGCAGGCGTCATCCCTAACTTTCGGCTTAATTCCTCTACTTCTTTTACTTTCGGACGAGGGGTTTCCCTGAAAACAGCTTCGAACACTTGGATTTCCTCCTTACTATGAGGCCGGCGAGATATGCTTTTTCGAGGTTGGCCGTCGCTATCGTAATCGTCGTCGTCGTCGTTGTCGCCGCCGGAATACTGAACCTCATCGCTGGGGACGTTGGGCCCTATGGCTTCGGCACCAGACTCAATCATGGAACTTTCGAGGCCTTCGAACTGGATATTATTTAGGCCGTTGGGGCTAGTCGCCTCTAACAACTGAAGGTAACTCCCAAACATACTGGATCAGGAAGAGATCGCTCAATTCTTACTTACTCAGGGTTTTGTAGTTTTCTTCGTATGTTCACTCTTTATCTAAACTTTCTTGTGAGTGATTTCATAAGTTCAGGAGACGTTTTTCAAGCACGGAAGACGATCATCAGGCGAGCGCTCCCTTCAAGATTTTGAATTTCTCGCTTTGTCGTCTTCATTCCTTTTTCATGGTGGAGAGATCCCGGATCGCTTTTCTTTCCTCGACAGCTGAACTTGTCTCCCACTACGCTTTCCAAAAGACTGAACTATGTTCACACCCCGCTCAAATTTTTCATCATGACAAGACTACCAAAACCCTACAACGGCCTCTTCGATACTTGCGCTCGACCCCCGCTCTCTCTCAATAATTGTGAAATAGACAATTCTTTTACGACTTTTCAGACTCGCCAGACCTGAAATCGCGGATCGAGGCGGGTCTGGTGATTCACGAGAGGAGCGGCCCCCTACTTTACTTAATTGTCGGTTCCACGAGAATTATTGCTGCGGCCTTTCCCCACTCTCGAGACGTTATAAAGCGTGGAATTAGCGTTTGGGAGAATAACATTCTCGTATAACCTGCTTCCACCTTCTAACCGCTCTGCTACACATCTCTCCTTCAAAAATGGCATCTTCTCCCATTCACACTTTCTCAGCTGAAACTTTGGCTCAATGGGAGGAATTCTATAACCTCTTGGGTCGAGGCTATGCTCACATAGCTGATCATCCCGAAATCGAGGATGAAATCCGAGTCATGTTCGGGGACTTGGACATCACTTCCCTCGAGGGTACAGCGTTGGGGAGGGAATATGCGATTTTCCCAACACTCTTCACGAACTCCTTGGAGATCTACCGCGCCGCTCATCGGGAAGTTACCGTGGCTCGTGTCTTGCGAGCCCGTTATGAGGACCGATGCGAACACTTGGTGCTGACTAACTTCGTGGTTGACAGCCACAATAAACTTATAGAGTCCGCCAACGAGCGGGTCTCAACGTTGCTACGTGAACGGGGAAGTTTGGTGGAGCGGCTGGCCATATGTCTAACCACCTATGATCATGACCGTCGTAATATCATGTTGAAGTTTCAAAGTGAGTGGCTGGAAGAGAGGCTCGATTGCGTTACCGCGGACGTATCCCGTGGAAGGGAACTAGTTCGGGATCTGGAGCTCGCCGCTGAAGATGACGGAGGTAAGGTCGCTGAGCTCAAGAATGAGTGCAAGCGCCTTCTTCTCCAGCTCGCGGACCTTGATAGGCGGAGTGGTGAGCATAGGCAAAGCATCAGTAATATGGAGGGGCAACTGGGTTCCTTCGTGATGTTAATTAGGGCTCACTTTGGGTTTACATTTCCGCCCCGATGAACTGTATGTTCTGCTTCTGACATCCTTCGATTGAGCGAAAATGAATGAAAGCTCCCGCGTGTGTGCCTTTACTTTTGTACAGTTCATTTCTTCGAACGTTCGAATATTTTCGGCTTGGGCGAGCTGAACCGATAAATCGAGCAGATATGTCTTGATTCTCTAACTCATTCAAGATCAGATGGAAGAATAGTCGCAGATTTTTCCAAGAGAAGATCTCTCTATACTACTTTTTTTTTTACCTGCAAATGAAAAGACCGAGTCAGAAGGGATGATTTGAAAAAGGAAAGCAAAAACCCCTTTCAATCTTATGCTTGCCCGTGATTAATAAGGACAAGAACTTTTACAAGGGTTTCAATCTTGCGTGAAAAGTTTTTATCAATATTCCTCGAAGGAAAGCATACTATTGAAAGGGAGGTAATTCACGATAATCGCTTTCGATCAATTTCGAGAGGAATGAATTGCTCAAAAGTGCAAGACATAATAACGTGTTTTAAATTCAATTGAAGATATGGCATCCAAATTAAGGCTGTTTGCTAAGAACGAGAGTAATTTGGACATCTATCTTGTCATTAAATTTTGAAACAACGTCGATACTCTTGATCAATTATCATGAATTACCAGCGGCATACAACATGCATGAACCAATTCAAGTGTATAGTTCCTTCTAGCGAAATTGGGGTTGGATACCCTATACGACCAACAAAGGTCGTGCAAGACTTCCAATTTTAATTTCCTCCACAGGAATTATAAACTTGACTTGGGAGTATTCTGATGATTAGAGAAAATGACACTATCACATTCCCATGACCCGTCGCAAGAAATACAACCAAGTTCCCAGCTGGATGTATACACCAACGAATCCCTAATACAATCACTCTAAGGGGTGAGATAGAGGAAACCTCAGTAAAAATAAACCTATACATGAGGACTAGTAATGGAAAGCAAAGGAATGTGATCCTAACGTTTAAGGATGCCCCAGTTTCGATCTATGAGTTCAGGATCGCTTGCCCCAACTCGTCATCTTCATTGGATGATACCTCAATAATGTCCATAGTATGCTCTTTTGTTGTACACTCGGCGTTCGCCATGGGATATCACCCTCCTCCTCTTCTATCAAGGACGTTGGGGGAAAAACGCATATATCTATCCTCGAAATGACACTTAATCTAATCACCAGAATGCAATGAATGAAATGCCTATATTTATATGAACTGTAATAGATTTGAGGGATAGAGAGTCTTACCAACCAAACTCGTCGACTTATGTGCGGTTTTAGGTGTACCAACCGACCAAAGACATACGCATGAGACAAGTGATGGTGAACTTCTAACAATTAGAGGGTTTGGCACCTAAGGTCAAGGTTCCCACCTCGAGTTCTAGAAAGAGCAGATTCCATTGCACAACTATCGTTGCATTGGGGCTCGATCCATAGTTCGAAATGAGCGGAATTGAAAAGTGGATTACCCCGTGTCTTCCCCCACGGAGATTCCATTTTCAATCCCGTCTATTGTTTTCCTATAGGCGGCGCCCGGGGTTTTAGGCGCGGTTGTGTGTATTTTCGGTGTCGTGCTAAAGCGATAAACATGCATCTTATTTAACAATCACCGCTTCAATATAAAACATACACACAATCATTCATTCCTACGCCAACCTGCATAAGACAATGTTAATCACAGACTACCCCCCTTATCACTCCAATCTGCAAAAACATATAACACCTATCATAAGCGGACTTACCTCACCTTAAGAGCGCCTGTAGGGTTAGAAAAATCACTCAGCGTTTTAATTACGGCCTAAGTCCACTTGGGGTTTAGAACCATAGGTTCTAGAACACAGGTCCCCAGTGGAGTCGCCAGCTGTCGCGACCCGTCCGAAAAGCGGACGCGGCTAATGGATTACCGATCGCGGGTCTTGGATCGGCGCGGGCCCTCCTAGGCCCATACCAAATCGCGGCGGGAGTATTTTTCAGAAGGATTCGACGTTAAGAGTCGATCGCTTTCGACCTTCAGTGTGGTCGTGGTGGCGTGTGTAAATTGTGCATGCATTTGGAGTCGCCACCGGTCTTTCTTGGAGGGTAGACCGGAAACCTTACTGACCGATTGGGAGAGATCGATCAGTTCTGCGGAACCAGAGATTTTGGGTTCGGGGACTTGGTTACGCTGGTGTCATTACCAACGCCCTTTCGGTACCTAACGCGAGTGATTTTCCTAATTAAGATTTCATGCAGGCGTAATTTTAGGCGAGGTAGGCTTGATTCAGGGTTTCATGCAGATTGGAAGACTATTCCTATCAATCACAATCAATTTTAATGAAGGCGCAATCTAGTGCATAAATAAACCACATCGATGCACATCAATTCACATCACATGGCCTCCTAGTATAGCCATAAGGGCTTAGGGAAGGCGTGATTTAGGACAAGGGGCAAAATGGGAAGATTTGTAACGATTAGCCCGAAGGGCAAAATCGTCAATTTTTGGAAGATTTGGATACCGAACTACCCAAAATATCCAGTTGATTGTGGCCATTTCCCATTTTTTGGGATTTTCCTGAATTTTTTAGAATTTTTTTGGAAGACGGTTTGCCGGAAGGGCAAAACCGTCATTTTTGGAAAGATCGGGAGGTCAAAAGACCTGAAACAGGTCGTGGCCAGTTGAAAGTGGCCATTTCCTATTTTCTGGGATTTTCTAGAATTTTTCTGAATTTTTAGAATTTTTTTGAATTTTTTTATTGAATTTTTGATTTATTATTATTTTTTTATTATTTTCTGAATTTTTTAATATTTAAAATTATTTCCGGGCCGGGTCAGACCCGGTCCACGACCCGGACCCGCGACCCAGGCCCGGCCCGCCTCCTCCACGACCAAAATGGCGCCGTTTCACGGACTGAGAACGGACGCCTCAGATCGAACCACGTCGCATCTTCTAGACCGTCGGATTATTATTATTATTATTTCCGAAAATCATTTATTAATCTGAAAATTACTTTTATTTTCCTAAATTCCCAGATCGCGACACGTGGCGAAGCCACGGCCGTCCGATCTGGGCTTTGAGTTATTCGCCCCGGGCCCGCCAACGCTGACGTGGCTGCTGACGTGGCCAGCCACGTCATCGTTGACTGGTCAACGATTGACCAGACACGCCGGGGAAGATGACCGACGCCGGCGATTCTTGCCGGCGCCTCGCCGGAGCCGCTAAACCAACGTAAAAACCCTCGTTTCGAGTCGCGATTTTAACACCTGCCGAACCCCTTCGAACACCACATCCACATCCGACGAAAACATGACGAAAATGACGTCGGGAACCGACCGAACGGGCAACGATCGAACCGGCGCCGGCGAAGGTTTTTTTGAAATTTTTTTTTGCTTCAAACAGGTTTCGTTCGTTCATAATTCATCCAAACCAAGTTAGGAAGCTTACCAGAGCTTATTTGAAGCTCGGTGTCGACGCGGAACCCCCTCGCCTAGCTCTCGGCATGGACCAAAACCGGCGAACCCCCGAGCTCGTTTTTTTTGTGTTTCAATGCAAGAAAAATGGTACACGGAGCTCAGAGCCAGTTATAACGAAGGTTTGAAGTGAGATTCGTGTGGAATGGGGCCGGGAAAGGCACGACCGAGAGTCATGATTTGTAAAACTCGTTCGAGCATTTTGTCGAACATGTGACGCGCATGGAAAAAATGAAGTTTTAGGGGGGGTACTGACCTGTTCGGGTATCGCTGACGATGCTGGAGCTCCGGCGATGCTTTTCTGAAGGTCCCGGATGTCCGTCGTGCCTCGCTCTCGCTTCCTCTTCACCCGAACTCGCCTCTCTCTTTTTTCCGTCCGAGCTCGGTCCAACTCCCCTTTTTCTCTCTCTCGCCCTCCTTTTTTTGTTCCGTGGCCGACCGGCTCTTTTTTCCCCATTGTCCCCCGTATTCGTTCCTCCTTTTTCTTAAACAAATGCCGCGGCTCCACCCTCCTTTCTTCTCTCCCTCTTTTTTGCCTTTGCGCCGCGCGGGTCTGCAACTGAGTTGCAGACCCGGTTCGGACCGGGTCGGGTCGGGTTTAACCCGACCGGCCCGGTTCGACTTTCTTCACCCAATTGAGCCCCTAATCAACCTATTTTCATAAAATTGATGGCAAAATCGGATTCCTTGACATGTTTTCTATCAAATATGGGTATTTTCACGAACTAATTGATTGAAATTTAGTGAAAACCCCAAATTATCCTTTGGATTCGAAAATGAATTTTGCCTAATCGAAGGTCCAAACGACCAAATTAATCAAAATTGAGGCCACCAATGGATTCAGCATGATGAAAAATATAGGGTAGAGATGTTTAATTTTAATGAGTATGCCCGTATGAAATTTAATTTCAAAAATTGTGAAACCGGGGACTAAATTGAAAGATTTTTATGCAATTAAGCCCTTTTGGCTATAATTGGTCAAATTGACCCAATTGCGTTTCAATACTTTAGAGTCCAATGTCATAGCTTATAAAAACCAAGAATTGAAAATTAAAAGACTCGAAAAGGATTTTTTAGGCTCGGTTCGGGTTTATGTTTGTGAAGGAACATAGTGACCCGAGCCGAATTTTTGAGATTTAAAGTAACACACTTGAAGAATAAATTAAAACAAAATTATTGAATATTTTTGTGTATTTTTCTGACCACGAATGGTATTTTTTCTGATTTTTTGGGTATTTTTATAATTAAATAAATTCGAAAAATATTAAAAAATACCAAAAAATATTTTTTTATTCAAAATTGGTTCCTAAGGCCAGGCCAAGGCTTCCAAAGTTGATTTTGTGATTTTATGACATTTTTTGATATTTTTAATTAATTTTAAAGAATAAAAATCATAATAATAGATGGTCAAAAATCAGGTGTCAACAACCACATGATGAGTCATAAGCAAAATGCACAATGCAAGATTAATAGAGTAATTTTGCATGATTTCATTGATCAATTTCAGCAACTATGTTTGCATGTGCTACCTCTGACATTGTCTGGCAGGTAGCATATTTTTGACGATCGAGTTGCATCTTAAAGCCTCGAAATTCATCCAAAGACCATTGAAGGAGCAAACCTTACTGGTAAATGCCGACCAGGTAGTCTTCCAAATCCTCAGGTAAGCATATCTTTAACCTGAACCTTTAAGAGAATGGGTGAAAGTCCTTTCTGACTGAAGGTTACTCATTCTATTTGGTCAAATTTTGTCGAAAGGATCAGAAAATTCTCCTTATTGATAAAATCCCCAGTGGAGCTTTACAATGCAGGTAGAAGCTCACAAATTGTTGCATTTGCATTAAGATTCATGCAAGACAACATTTTCTTATGAACTGAACAGGTTGAGCAAGTCAATTCAGCAAATCATAAAAGCCAGGTTTCAGTCAACTCAGGTAAGTTTTCTGATTCTTTTCGGACTTGGATGACCGCATCTTCAATGTTGCAGATATCAAGCTAAGCATGGTGATCTAGACAGAAGATTCCGAAAGACAATCAGGCCCGCTCGATCCATAACTCGAGCACCATATCCAGATTTTCTCAGATTGTGATACCAGCATTTCGCAATTCTGTTCACTGTCTAACATAAAGGATGAATGTGACTCAGATTTTCTCAGATTGCGATACCAGCATTTCACAAATCTGTTCACTGTTTCACATAAAGAATGAATGTGACTCAGATTTTCTCAGATTACGATACCAGCATTTCATAATTCTGTTCGTTGTTTCATGTAAAGGATGAACATGATTCAGATTTTCTCAGTGCGATACCAGCATTTCGTAAATCTGTCCACTGTTTCACACAAAGGATGAATGTGATTCAGATATTCTCAGATTACGATACCAGCATTTCGTAATTCTGTCCACTGTTTCACATAAAGGATGAATGTGATTCAGTTTTTACCTGATTGCGATACCAGCATTTCGCAAATCCGGCTCTCGGCCAATGTTTCACTTGATGAGCGGATGATCGTGATGCAGAAGCCAATTCTCAGCTGACATTCCATACGATGAGCGGATGATTGTGGTTTGAAAGCTTTATTCTTAGCCTACGTTCCACGTGATGAGCGGATGATCGTGGTTCGAAAGCTTTGTTCTCAGCCAATGCTTCACGTGATGAGCGGATGATCGTGATGCAGAAGCTTAATTCTTAGCCGACGTTCCACGTGATGAGCAGATGGTCGTGGTTCGAAAGCTTTATTCTCGGCCAATGTTTCACGTGATGAGCGGATGATCGTGATGCAGAAGCCAATTCTCAGCTAACATTCCATAGGATGAGCAGATGATTGTGGTTTGGAAGCTTAATTCTCAGCCGATGTTCCACGTGATGAGCGGATGATCGTGGTTCGAAAGCTTTATTCTCTGCCAATGCTTCACGTGATGAGCGGATGATCGTGATGCAAAGCCATTTCTCAGCTGACATTCCACAGGATGAGCGGATGATTGTGGTTTGGAAGCTTTATTCTCAGACAATTCTCAGTTGACGTTCCACGTGATGAGCGGATGATCGTGGTTCGAAAACTTTATCCCTAGCCAATGCTTCACGTGATGAGCGGATGATCGTGATGCAGAAGCTTTATTCTTAGCCTACGTTCCACGTGATGAGTGGATGATCGTGGTTCGAAAAGCTTTATTCTCAGACAATTCTCAGTTGACGTTCCACATGATGAGCGGATAATCGTGGTTCGAAAACTTTATCCCTAGCCAATGCTTCACGTGATGAGCGGATGATCGTGATGCAGAAGCTTTATTCTTAGCCTACGTTCCACGTGATGAGCGGATGATCGTGGTTCGAAAAGCTTTATTCTCAGACAATTCTCAGTTGACGTTCCACGTGATGAGCGGATGATCGTGGTTCGAAAACTTTATCCTTAGCCAATGCTTCACGTGATGAGCGGATGATCGTGATGCAGAGATATTTCTCAGCTGACATTCCACAGGATAAGCGGATGATTGTGGTTTGAAAGCTTTATTCTTAGCTGACGTTCCACATGATGAGCGGATGATCGTGGTTCGAAAGTTTTACTCACAGCTAATGTTTCACGTGATGAACGGATGATCGTGGTGCAGAAGCATTACCGATTTGCGATCCAGAACTCGCAAATTCGGCTTACAGACATCTTGCGTCCCCCCGAGTCAGGAAAAAAGAAATTCCTGAGGACGGGTGGGCCCAGTACCTTAAGATCCTCTCAGCGCGGGTGATTAAGGGAATCCTCAGCGTATAAGGTATTTGTAGAAACAGATACCCCTTACGCGATCCGTGCGCGAGTTCTTTGAAAAAAGAAGTTAGACGCATGTTATTTCCAGTCTTGCATTACATCATTTTCAAAAAAAAAATGTGAAAATTTAGGTGCCACTTTTGGTCTTTGAGCGAAACCTCTCCGAGTTTCCACTCAAAGAGGGGCAAGCTGTTAGCACCTAAATTTTAATTTTTAGAAAATTCATTTATAAAATGAGAGTTAATCCTAATTCTCGCAAAAAAAAAAAAATTCATGCATTACATATTTCATTTGTCTGTTATGCATTGGCAATCAGTCACAGGCGATCTCGATTGAGCAGAATTTAATAGGCGGCGGAACCAGAATCGATTTTGAGAATTTTCGATCATAAAAGGGGGAATTACCGGAAATTATAATGGCCTCAATTTAAAATCTCATTCGGTCCATTTAATTTTTTTCGAGAATAAGACATTTAATTAATTAAAATCCGATTAGGCCTCAAATTTGTGCGGATTAGCCCATTAAGATGAGAATTCCGACCAAGCCCATGACCTTTCTTTTATGGGCGAAACGGCAATTATCCTGGCCCGACGGGATTAATCCGACGATCGTGCTTTTCCCAAATCCGACGGTTCAGATTAAAACCCTAATCTTAGCCTATATATAGATGTTTATCTCTAGGGTTAAGAGGGGCGCACGATTCATATCACACGGCCAGAGGGGAGTGAAGGAAAAAAGCTACGCGAAATCTGAGAAGGGTGTGGTCGGGAGCTGTTCTTCTTTCTGGGCAAATAAGAAAACGTCCACAAGGAGACGTTGGAAAAGGAGAGGGAGTCCAAGAAGGCTTTTGGATGGATGCCTCCAGCTGCAAAGATTGACTTGCACAAGATGCCAAAACTGGGTGACTTGGTTGATGAATGGAGGATTTCAATTTCAAGCTTTACTCCACGGAGGATCGTTCGTGCAACTTCAATGACATGGGACACTACCACATCAGACGCCCCCACAGCCATCATACCTCTCGGTGTCCGTGCAGCTCCTTGACGTTTCCGCTCCAACTCCCTGCATCCGCAGCGATTCGACAACCGAGCTTGAACCATTGCGATGATATTGCTTTGTCGGCCTCGTGCCAGGCAGACCCCTCCCTTCTTGGTCTTCTTTCTGTCCAGAGAGCCTCCATCGACAATCTAGGGGCTTCAGTGGACTTCAAGCAAGCTGCCCAATCAATTCGCCACAAGTCAATTGTTGAATTATCCTTGCCCATCACAGTAGAGATCGAAACGACCCAAGGCTGATCAAGCTGCCCTGTGATGACCGTCTACTGCAAATCCCTGTTCCACAGTGCACCAACCGAGCAGTCCTCTAAAACTTTGACCTGCAATGACAGAAATTATTTCTTTTTCTTTTTCCAGGCTAAGAAGTCCACTGAGACTTTGACCACCAAGTCCTAGCACCGAGTAGCCTTCACCGTCACTGATAGCCACTACTAGTTCGTCGAAGCCAGCCACCACCCGACGAGCCTCGAGTTCGTCGAAGCCAGCCACCACCCAACCAGTCTTGCATTGACGATCTATCCTTTGAGAGCACTATGAGCAGCCATCCATCCGTCGAGCGAGGGACCATCGTTGTGCCATCCGGAAACCACACCGTCGCTGTTGTCACTAGTAGCTGCTGTTAGGTAAAAAAAAAACTGCACTCTTTTGGGCGTTTCCATTAACGATTAAGTGCAGGTTGTTGGCATGTTGTTGGAGATTGATGTCGCTGGGTCCAACCGTGGCAAAGAGAAAGTCGTGAGCTTTACATATGAACATGAGTACTTTAATATCATAATTTGTTCATGCTGGTAGAATTGTGATGATGGCTGTCAATTTGAGTTAAAATTATTGGGTATATGACCTTGGATCTATTTCATGCCACGTCGTGTGTTGAATTGTTCAATTTTTTTATTATATATAATTAAAGCATGTTGGCTTAACTTTCCCTGCTATTTGAGTGCTTGTGAGTTCTCTTAAATGTCACTGCATCTTGCAAATTCTAGTGGTCCTTGAGTCTCCACTATCGTCCACCGCCACGAGAAGTATCAAACAATAAATCAAAAGACCAAATTGGTGAAGGAACTGGGGAATTACGTGTTGAAGTGCGCTGAAGTTCGTTTCCTTTTTGAATGAACTAACATGTGGACAGCAAAGAAAAACTTTGTTTTTCCTGTCGTCGGTGTTGTCGTGTCCTTTGTTGCAGGCCAATTCATTGTCTCTAATTTGGAAAGCAAAATCGGCGATTTAGGTAACAATCCTTATCCAGAATATTCTGAGTTTAAAAGGTTTGTATATCTTTAATTAATTGATTGCCGTTTTGATTGATTAAATTTTGAATAAAAAAATTGAGACTTTTTTTTTCGGAAATTCAAAGAACTCCCTTTTCCGATCTAAACCGCCCAAAGCCTAATTTTCGACAAATAAAGAAAATCTTGGATTTAGTCAATCTGACCTTTCACCGTTTAGGTCCGATTTGCTATCTCCGGGAATAAACCAATCTTTAATTCGAGATCTGAATAATTTTTGGAAAAATTCGAAGAATATGGTGTTTGGGACGTTGGCGGTCGTGATTCTGATTGAGTGATTGATCGGTGGACTGTTTGATTGATTGTCTAATTAATTGATTGATTGATTGTCTGATTGACTGACTGATCGATTGTCTAATTGATTGGTTGATTGATTAACTGATTGATTGACTTTTGCCATATCCCGAAAATTTCTAAAAAAAAATAAATTACAGTTGCAATTTGAGTTGGCAGATTGTTATCCTGATTATGGATTGATTAGTGGATGGATCGATTAATTGATTTTTGCAATGTCTAGAAAATTAGTTGTCGAGGATAGGATAGTTTCTTTCTCTTAAAAAAAATCTAAAAAATAAAAAAATAATTGCATGTCATTTTGCCACGTCATCTTGCCACGTCATTTAGTCATGTCATCTTGCTATGTCATTTTGCCACGTCATCTTGCCATGTCATTTTGCATTGCTATGTCATTTAGTCAAGTCATCTTGCCACGTCATTTTGTCACGTCATTTTGCCATGTCATTTTACCACCTCATCTTGCCATGTCATGCATCGTCGCCATGTCATATCATCTCACGTGTCATGTAGTTAGGTTGCATCGGCATCATAAAGTATAAAGAATAAAAAGACATAAAAAAACTGCTCATTATCTCATCATATTTTCGCAAATTGTTATCCATCATTGATTTTTTTTCTCGAAAATTACATGTGTTGCATTATCACATTTGCATTTACATGATTTCATTTGTGTGTCTCATAACATGCATATCTATGTTGCATTATATTTTGTCATGTCATTTTGCATGTCTTTAGTACCATGTTTAGGATGTTCACATTAATTTAATTAATTACATAATAGTTTGCATGCTAATCAATTGCATGACAGATTATGTTTTCACTTAAGATCTTCGCATGATTAGACTAATGGTTTTGCATGGTGCCCTAATGTCATGTAATTTTGCATGTTTTAATTAATTAGTTAACTTTGCATATAGGATGTGATGACTTTAATTATGCATGTCTTGCATTGCATCTTCTATTATCTAGTCATTGCATTCACATCGTTTATGCATTTCATTTAATAAAGCAAAAATCCAAAAAAAAAAGAATTACATTTTTTGGGCTTCAAATTGATTCAATCTGAGTCGTCAATTTTAGGACATCCCATATGGAATTAAGGTACCGAAAGGGCATTAGTTTTAATTAACTAGTGTAATCAAGTCCTCGAATCCATAATCTCTGGTTCATAGAAGTAAAATAGTCCTCCCGCTATTTTACTTAGGTTTCTAATCAACCTACCAAAAATGATTAGTGGCGACTCCAATTTCTAAATCATTCTGATTAATTTTAAGTTGCGAATTGGTAGGGCTTGGGAGAGTCCGTATTAGGTTAGTTAATTCGTGCGACTAACCTAATAATCCATTAACCTAAATTTATTTTAGGTCGCGACAAACAACACATGCGAAAAACCAATCAAATTTCCTTTGCAATTTAGCTTTCGTTGTCCTTTACATTTCCTGCTCTACTTTCCACAATCCAGTTTACTTAACAGTCATTTACAGCTTTCCTATGAGTATTGTAACTTAGTCTGGTCCCTTTGTTGATTTCAAACCCACTATCAATTCATACACTTTCATCCACATCTGTATCTTCTATGTGAGATTTGTTCTTCACCGTATATTTCTTCGAGGATTGAGCCACAGATCCTTCTTAATAAAAATCGAAGAACGAATTTCCGGTGAAAGGTTTTCTTTGTTGCAAAACGAGTGAACACTGTCACTGCAAGCATTAACGAGGTTATCATCATCCTTGAGCAGGAGCCTCCTGTAGCCTTGTCCGAGATCCTGAAGCTGCGACGGAGCCCCACATCGACAAAGCCATGATTCCAACAGCGCGCTTCGATCTCCATTGTCCCGCTCCGCATTGAGCAGCTTCGCCGCAAAGAACACACCAACACAGGCGGCGCAAATCCAAGCTCGTGCACGGAACGATCGGGAATTTTGGTTTCGATCCAAGACCATATTTGGTCATACAGGAGGACGTGTACAGATTATGGAAGATATCACCCCAGGGCATGGTCACAAGACAAAAAAGAAAAATTGGTGAGCAGCATGGGAATTAACGTGATAAAGTGGTGAGACTTGGTTTCTTCTCAATTAATTTGTAAGGCAAATTTATTTTTCCTTTGGCCCTTTCTTTGTCTTCTTCTCGCTGGTGGGGTCATTCGTCATCAGGTAATCAAGGTTTACCAAGATAACCAAGTGGTTTCTTCATCCCCACGAGCTTGTTGCTTCCGCGAGCCATTGAGGAGTTGAGCTTACTTCCAGACGTAAAGCAATCGCCAATCCAGTCGTGCATGTCATCGAAGCTATGGTCCTAGAACAATGGCGCGTTCAACAGCAAAGGACAACCTCATTGGCACCGATATTTCCTTTTAGTCCAAGCGGTGGAGTTGTTCTCTTTACCCAAATTTAATAATTATGTTCTATGATTTTATTTGCTACAAGCAAAATACTACTTTTTTGGCAAGGAAACTGTGAAGTTGGAAGGGCTGGACTTGTCTTCTTCTTGAGTGATATGTGGAAAGCTAAGAAAAGCTTTGTCCTTCTTTTTATCATTTTCCCTTCTTGTTCTCAGTTACATATAATTCAGTATCAAGACATCGACACAAGCCATGGTCATCCGCGAGCCACCAATACTGATCCGCAATTCGGTCCGATCCATTGAATTCAAATCGGGAATTGGTATCCGCAATCCATTCAAATTTGGAAAGCAAATCTGCAAATTAGATAACGAGCCTATCTGAGAATATTCAGAATATCTAGTTGCTTATTTTGAGTTACTTGATATGTAATTCAATCTTACAGATATTGTCACATATTTGGAAAATCTAATCTTATAGATGAGATAGTATTGTGTTAGAGATAACGCAATATTACCTTAAGAAGACACATTACTGAATATTCCCCGATGGATTGATTTTGATTCCTCTTTTATTTATTTCCGCATCTTTATCTACTATTTATTTTATGATTGCATGATTGTTTAATTTGCACATTAGTAAATAACCCCAAATGTGCCTTGTCCCTCATAAAACATACTTTAAAGGCAATATATGACTTTGATCTCGAAGCACGATTGTGCCCGTACGTGTGAATTAAACATCAAATCCTCGATCTCGAGGAGCAGATTACTAATGTCTAAATAGAATTTCAAGGCTTGCCTATGTATATAGAGACGACGGTAATCCTATAATGTATTCACTTGCTAGCACTAACCTTAGGGAATGTTGTGAATAAAAATTGAAATTTCAGATATAAAGGTGTTTTATGGGCAACATTGTTTACTTGGTCAAATTATTGTTTTCATGGTTTAAATAAATTCCCGAAAAATCCCAAAAAACATGTCACATTTTCTTAATTTAAATCATGTTTTCTCATACCATTGCATGTAAAATAAACACAAGTAAAGTTTAGACTTTGAGAAATCAATTTCTTGAATTAAATTGGGTGTTATTTGACTTTATAGTAGCATTTTACCCCAGTTTTTCATAAATAAAAAATGCATAAAAATACCCAAAAAATGTCATTTGCATATCATATAGTCATGCATCATTATGCCACGTCATGCATATTTTTACCACATCATAGTCTGCCATACCATGCATATTTTGCCGTGTCATCATTACCATGTCATGCACTCTTGCCATGTCGTGCATGTCATTCATGTATATTTTTTCATGATATTTGCATTAGCATTACGCCTAATCAGAGAAATCAAATCAAGAATTTTTCATGAAAAATTGTACCGAAAGGGTATTAATTGGAAAATTTAATGTAACCAAATCCCCGAACACTTAATCTCTGTTTCGTAGGAATAAAATAGTTCTCCTGCTATTTTATTTGAGTTTCTAATCAACCTACCAATAACGATGATAAATTTTTGAGTGAAATTGAACCTAAGTTATGAATTGATAGGGCTTGAGAGAGTCCAAATTGGGTTAGTTAATTTAATTAATCTGATAATCCCGTTTCCCAAACATATCTTCCTTTCTTGATTAATTAGTTGTCTCACTATATTACTAATCAGAAGAATGATTACTTACCCTCAATTTTTTTGTTCTGTGATTAACAGTCCAGTGGAAAAAACGAGGGGATTGTCGTCATTAATTCATCTCATGAGTTCAACTACTTAATGCCCCTTTTAGATCGGGGAAGATTGAACATTTGATTATTGTTCCATGACGTTTGGTTTGCGAACCTTAGGACATAGCTTTGATTAATTGTCACTAACGTTGGATGCGTTGTTTCAATGCGTAGTCTTTACTGGTTTCTAGTTTGAGGTGGCAAGAGGACATACACGTATTGCGCTTGTGGTAAATATTTCATGCCTGAGCATAATGTGAAGTATGACTGAATAGGAGTCGTATGTTAGGATCAATAAGTACCGATGATTTTCTCCAACGATAATTCACGAGCCATGAAACTCTCTAGTTTTGTTTTAGAATCTCCCAAAAAAAATATATATATTGGTTATTGAGATTGATTTCCCAAAAAAAAAAAATTATATACTGCAGAAGATGGCGGAAGCTGGGTGGGCACTGAGCAAGCCATCGACGACAAAAAGATGTCCATCACATGGGCTTTGCAGGACGGACAAGCGCCCAAGGGTTTTTACAATAGCCTGGATGACCCACCAGTTCACTCCCGGCTTACAAGGCTGCACGGCTACAGCGGTTCTGAAGTTTGACATGAAATATGAAAATGTCAATCCCAGCGACTATATCCCAACGACTATATGAAATGCTCAAAGCAGTCGACCAGTATCTTCAAGGCCCTGCTGGAAAGTATAAAACACGCTTAAAAATGGTGAATCAGATATTTGGGTGTGATATATTACCACGTGTGGTTAAAGTACTCAATTACATGCTTTAGAAGCATGGAAAAGATGTTTAGCTATCTATTAAGTGTGTAAGCTTTCACCAATGCATGGTGGTGTACTCCAAAAAAAATACATAATATAAGCAGTGTTTTGTGTGTATAATAAGTTCAGTCAGTTGTGCTTATAGAAAAGTTCTTGCATGTGGTATAATAACTTATTATTTTTTCTAGCCTGAAACTTGATTTCTAGAACGTGACTAAAAAAAAAAAAATTACGCAAACCAAGAACGTTCGAAACGAGGGATGCAAATTTTTGCCATGTTCTTACATTGCTCTATTGACATCATTTGAAGTAAAAGAGATGCATACAAGGGCTATCGATTTGGCCCACGCCGGACGGGCCGGCCCGGCCCGAAATTTTCTGCATTTTCTGGCCTTTCCGGGCCGGGTCGGCCCGGTACCAAATTTTTTTAATACCCATTTTTTTCTTTTAAATTTAATTTATTTTTATATTTTTTTTCATTTGATGGTTTGTTAATTAATAATTTTGATTCAAAAAATTTTAAAAAAAGGAAAGAAAAAAAAATAATTTCGGCCCGAATCCGGCCCGACCCAACCCGAGTACCAGACAGGGCCGCCCGGCCCGAGCATGGTACTGTCAGTTCGGGCCAAGACCCGGCCCGACCCGGCCCCTAATGCATACGTTGCAGATATGGCGGATGTATGTTTATGGTGGTCGAGGAACGAAATCTTCTGCGGAAAATTAGGCACACAGCACAAGCTTGGCTCCTCAAATCTCCAGGAGCAAATCAAATGTTCACTAGAAATTGAGGAAGTATTACTAGGAATATTTAACGAAAAATCCTTCGAAATTCAAGAGCTGCACTTTAGAATGATGATGCTTGTAGTTATGAAATACGAGGAATGATGGGTAACAATTTCCAAAGTTGAGAAATAATGCTTCGGCACAAATCGAACAATTGAACTTAGCTTCATTTTTGTACGTAGTGCTTTGAAAAGTTTATTACATACTTAACTTACAAAAAAAAAAAAAAACCAAATGAACTTAGCTACGAGCTGAATCTCGCCAGCCATGGCCAAGCAGATGTGGCCAGCTGCTAGCTGTTGCCTTGGCTGCCGACCAGCAGAGAAAAAAATCAAATAAAAAAAAGACAGCCGTCGGCTCTATGTGAGGGCCGCAACGCCCCTAGGCGAGGGCCAATCATGAACACATAAATTTTAATTTTTCTTTAATATTATATTTTACACAAAAAAATGAGAATTAGTTTTGATTCTCGCCAAAAATAATAATTAATTAGTCTTCACGCAGAGCCTGTTTATTTTAGCATGAATTGCATTTTCTTCTTGTTTTATGCGTTCATTCGGACCAACGCCAAAGAAATTGAGTTTGACAGGCAATGAACCCAAGCCAATCATTGAATGTTCGGTGGGAGTAAATTCTCTCGCTTGTCTCTATGGGAGGGCTTCTGCAGAACATGCTAAAGGAGAAAATTCATAAAGGGCGCATGAGAGGGAGGTTGAACAAGAAGACAAGAAGGGAGCTTCCTTTCTAGGCTTTCCTCAGTCAACGCCATAAACAAAAGGCCGCACGCTCAAATGAAGGAAGCTGCACCAAAGGATTTTGCAAGAAGAAGAATCCCTCTAAGAAGTGTTAGAGAAATCATTGAAACTGTCATTTTTCCTCAGAGAAATGTTAGAGTGGTTTATATATGCACAGCTTGGAATGACCCTCCAAATTAGGCAAATTCCAAAACACTTAACGTTTTATTTTGCAAGATAAAGATCGCCAACCCCTAGACAAAACATAAATAAGAACATTGACTCGGGACTCAGATGATCTAGAAACTAAATGCAATGCCCATGACGCCATAAACAAAATATTGAAAAACATATGTATCATTCTCTGATTTCCTGAGTAGCATTTGTTGGGAAAAACCCTAACTGATTTTGAACTAGATAAAATAATTCATAATCTCTAATATCTGAGTTAATACAATAAAATATTTGTTTTACATATTATCCTAATGTATAATGCTTTGTCACAAACGGAACAACTAAACTTTGCTATTAGGCAAGCGGGACCTCGCCGGCCGACTAGATGTGGCCAGCCACTAGCTGTCGCTGTGGCTGGCGACCAGTAGAGAATAAAAATAAAAATAATTAAAAAAATAAAAGCAATTAAAATTTTTGGAATTTTTTATTAAATTAATAAAAAGAAAATAAATGTAAAGGAGATGAGGAAGTAAAGATGATGGAAAATGTTTTCTTCTTCTCAAAAAGAGGGAAATATTTTTCCCACTTTTAAAGATGTTCTTTTTTTTTTCATGAGTGAATAATGTTTTCTTGACTTGGTTATTTTCCACGAGCCAAACACCGAAAAATCTGAAAAATATTTTTCTAAAAGTTATTTTTTGGTGAACAAACAGAGCCTAAATATTTAGAGTTTTTAATAAGCAAATATAGACAATTGAACAATTGCCGACAGTAAAAACAAAAGGCTCACCCACGCCGTTAGCTGGAGAATTACCAAAAAAATCTAAAACCTATTATAATTGAGCCGTCTCGATCCTAAATATTTTTTTTGTGTCAATTCAACCCTAAACCCTTTTGCACTAGTTCCAATTCAGTCTATTTAGCCGGTAAGAGATGACGTGGTGCTGCCGGCGTTGATATGGCAAATGTTTATTAATATTTTATTATTATTCAAATTTTTTTATTATTTTTTCCCTTTTTCCTTTCCTTTTCTTTGGATTTTTTTTTCTCAAAACCCTAACAGTCGATGAGGGTTGTCAGCTCTATGCGAGAGCCGCAATGCCCTCGTCGACCGGGGGGCCAACAGCCCCTCGTAAAATCTAGCCGAGCGAGGGCGTCGCGGCACTCGTTGGCCTCAGACAAGGGTGTCACTCCCTTGCCTAGTGCACCGGCAAGGGTTGGCCAGTGACCCTCACTAGCCTTTAGGGTTTTTAGAAAAAAAATCTAAATAAAAGAAAAGGAAAAAAAGAAAAATAATAATTAAAAAATTTGAAAAATATTAATAAAAATTTTCCACGTCGGCTCCAACCAGCAAAATAGACTGAATTGGTATCAATGCAAAAAGTTGAGGAACGAATCAGCACAAAAAATAGGTTTATGACTGAATCGGTACAATGTCAATAGGTTTATGATTTTTTTGGTAATTTTCCCACTGTTAGCACATCATATGGCAAACATTTGTGACATAAGAATTCCACCTTGCAATACAGCAGATGGAACTCACCACTAAATGGAATCCGTCAAAGAAATACGAAGTTGCCACGAAACTCCAATCCAAGAGTTCAATTCCGAAAAATCATTGAAACTGTCATTTTGCCTCCGAGAAATGTTAGAGAAGTTTTTACATTCACAACTTGAAATGACCCTCCAAGTTAGGCAAATTCCAAAACACTAACGTTTTATTTTGCAAGACAAAGACCGCCAACCCCTATACAAAACATAACTAAGAACATTGACTCCGGACTCAAACGATCCAGAAACTAGATGCAACGCACATGACTCGACAAACAAAATACTGAAAAAAAATCTCTGATTTGTTGAATAGCATTTGTTGGGAAAAACTCATAATTGATTTTGAAGTTGATAAAATAATTCATATTCTCTAATATCTGAGTTAATACAATGAAATACTTATTTTTCATTTTGTCCTGATGTATATTCGAGTGTTAAAGGATGTTACATAGGATTGAATCTAGCAGGAAAGACTCAGACGTTGTTTGAAGAAATCAGACATTGTTATGATGCTCAAGATCTGAGAAAGTATTTCATTTGCAACAATCAAATTACTGTGTGCTATCTTCGAGATGATTTAATTGAGATTATATATCATCAATACGGCTAGCCAATCAAGCCAGATCTGTTCTTCAAGATTATCAATCATGAAAATCAATCAATGACTTCGATTAAGGGGATGAGTATGACTTAGCTTATGAAGAACTCTATCTATGGAAACTCAAGATTATAATTGTCTGAGAGATTTGATCTAAAGGGAGATTTATGCGGTGTCGATAATGATTTTCGTTGACATTCATGATTGAAAGATAGATCATTTACTTATACATATGTCATCCATAAGAACATCAAAAGTACCATAACTTTCACAAGACGCTCACTTGATTGTCATATCTTTTATTTTTCGCTCAATTAAGTGCAACATCGGAGTAAATCGATCAGTCGATGCTAATTCCAGCAAATCAACCTACATGGAATTAAAATAAAATAAGCCCGCATGGATTTTTATTTTTATTTTTTTTCCTTTCATTCTTTATTTTTTTGCGCCTGCAAGGGTAACCGACGACCCTTGCTGGCCTACAAAGGCACCGTCATCCCTCGCCAAATCTGGGCGAGGCAACCTTGCCCACAGTCAACGCATAGAAGAGGCCCTTGCAGCAGGGTGAGGGCCATCAATGGCCTTCACCAACACCAAACAAAAAGGAAAATAAAATCAATAATAAAAAATAAAATAAAAATCTAAAAAAATTAATAAAAGTTATGAAAATCAAGTGAGTGTTGTACAAAAGTTATGGCATCTTGTTATTCTTATCCCTAATTATTTTGTATTGCCTTGAACTCACGTTTTTTGTTGATATCAGGTTAAGTTATAAGATGATCTGCTGCCTTAGATTATAAATTCCCTTTATTGGGTTTCGGCTCACTCCTTTTAAAAAAATAATAATAATTGTAGGCTGGATCAACCTCCGCTATTGCAGATTGAAGTTCCTGTGTATAATGATTACTACTATCAAGATGTGTATAGTTCCACCATATTGGTCGGGAGAGGCTGCTGTTTTTTGTATCACCTAGGGGTCTTGATGGTCCCCTAGTGTCGATGGTGAATGAAAAAGAAAATGAGAAATTGATTTGGCCGTATAAATTCAACTCTCAAAGTGAATGTGCATATTCAATAATTGAAGTCCCTCCTAATATTTTTAGTTACAACTAGAAGGCGATCTTGGTTCGATCATTTTATTTAGGGTAAAAGTCACCAAAAATCACTAACTATGCTTACTGTGACACATTTATTATAATATTTTTTTACGACACGAAAAACTTCAAAATTTTACTTGAGTGACACATTTACCTCCGTAAAAGTCTTGTCAATGAGAACCGATAAAAGTCTGCCTTTATGGATGACAAAAAGCAAACGTTATTAACAAGATATCCACGTGGCATAGGCAAAATCAAGATGATGATGTTATTGTTGTTTTTGGGACCATTTAGGGGTCTCGATGGTTCCCTTGTATCGATGGCGAATGAAAAAGAAAACGAGAAATCGACTTGACCATATAAATTCAACTCTCACTGTGAATGTGCATATTCAATAATTGAAGTCCCCACTAATATCTTTAGTTACAACTGTCTGAAGGCAGTCTTGGTTCAATCATACTGTGAAACATTTATTATGATACTTTTTTTACGACACAAAAAACTTCAAAAGTCTACTTATGTGACACATTTACATCCGTCAAAGTCTTGTAAATGAGAACCCATAAAAGTCTGCCTTTATGGATGATAGAAAGCAAAGGTAATTGGCATGATATCCATGTGGCTTAGGTGAAATCAAAACCACGATGTTGTCATTTTTTGGACCATTTAGGGGTCTCGATGGTTCCTCGGTATCTATGGTGAATGAAAATGAAAGCGGGAAATTGACTTGGCCATATAAATTCAACTCTCAATGTGAATGTGAATGTGCATATTCAATAATTGATTACTCGGGATACTGAGCGAGGAGGTGACTAAGCCCTACTCGCTGCTCTAGTTTGTCCATGTCAACAAGGACATCGATCTTCACCTCATGGAACGGGCTTAGGCTCAAGCTCAGGCCTAGTAGAAACTAAGGAACTGGACATTAAATTATATGCGTTGGGTTGCTGTCTCTATTGACCTTGATGTTATGTATGTTTGAACATGTTTTATGATGTGTCTATATGAAAGGAATAAGCTTGTGCTATGTGTGGTTCTCCCGAGGAAAACAAATGGGTAGAAGAACGCCTCGAGTGCCAATATTTGTGTACGGCGCTCACTTTAGTGCCAATTCTTTTCACCGGCTCACTGAGTGCCAAATTTTGTGAAAAAAATGATTATTTTAGTGTCAACTCCAGTGAATGTTGTCTGAAATCTGCCAAGGCATCTAAGTCGCTTGCCGGAGCATCGTAGTCAGCAAAAAAAAGCCAATTTTTTTAAAAATAAGCTAAATAATTAAAACAATTTAAAATCAAAAAGTTAAGGAGAGGGCGGCTTCGCCAGCTCTCGCCACCGCCGGCCCACCACCGCCGGCAATGGCCGACGAGGGTGGGGGATGGGCCGGCAAGGGTCGCCAAGCCATAGGAAACACGAAGTTGCGATGAAACTCCAATCCCAGAGTTTCCTTTTTTCCCCCCTCGGTCGAACAAATCCAAGAGCCCAATCCAAAAAATTCAATAAGAAAGAATTTCAATGTTCAATAATCCTGTAAAATAAAATCTAATGATGTACGGGAAAAAAAGTCGAGAGTTATTGTACAAAGATTATTGAGTTATTTACCAATCTCTATTAAAATTCAATATCATTTGCTAATTATTTTCTGAAGTTGTGGACACAAAAAAGGCCCAAATTCGCAACTGTAGGTGGCAAGGGACCCTCGTGTGCAGCGAATTTATAGCACGGGAGCCGCCACAAAAAAATCTTTCACGATAGACGGAGAGGAGGGTGGAAGAGGAAGAAGATAGAGTGAAAGCGACGGAGCGGCGAAGGAGAGCTTCTAACTCCGGTGGTGAAGGATGAGGTTTGGGGGATTTGGATGATGTTTCCATCATCTCCTTCGTCGACGCGCCCCAGTATGATACACTCATGCATTGCATCGTGGCTTACGGGAGCCGACGGGTGGGAGTGGAGGGGACATGCATGCAATCACCGCCCGCCACGTAATCCTACCCTCATCACATTCCCGCCTTTCCTTTTCACGTCTCCTTCCTTTGTCCTCTAATATATCACACCCCCCTTGTTCCATCCGACTTTTGTAGTTATTACAAAATAGGCCATAAATCCATTTTTTTAACCGACTGAATTGTTATATGAGTTGGTTACATTTAGTAAATGCGTCATAAATTATGAGTGTTCATGGGTAATATACAGGTCATAAACGGAATATAAATGGATTTACAACTTGCTTACATTCGATTCACATCTATGAAATTTGCGCGTGCGAGTATTGTTTTTTAGGACAGCGTGTGTATTCGAATGCTCTTCCGTAAAATCCATCACATCGCCATAAATTATGCCGTTCTTGTACATCCTACCATAGATATTACGAGAAGCCGAGGCACCGTCCTCTGAGTGGTGGAGATATATCGATGGGGATTTAGAACGACTGTTGAAGATGACGTTTCAATTAAGGATGTGAGTATGAGATCCATGAGTAGCACGTAAGGCGTAAGTGATGGGAAGATGGGGGGATAATGGTTCTCCGCCGCACTGCATCGGGTGTTTGGGAGTGTGATGTCGTCCGTCATAGCAGTATCTGGTATACATTGTCGGCATGATTCCGATGGGCCGTGCGGTCATGCGGTGAGCAGTCACGCTCTTTCGCAATGACTAAGTTGTTTTTGGTTTCTCTTTGTTTTTACTCGAACCCCTGCTGTTCATGAAGCTCAATAGGGCATGAACGTGGGCATCCCGGGCACGATGAACGTGGACACCGGAAGAAATGAAAGCCTAAGGAGAGATGTTAAAAAGCCGATTTACTGAATTGGCATCAAGTAACGGGGTTAGATTGGATGCTGAATATGGTACACTGATTTGATACAACAAAAAAATGCCCAAATCCTGAAATATTTCATTTACAGTTAAAGTTCAATATAGCTTTCCAATTATTTTCTGAAGTTCGTTGACGCACAAACCCAAATGCTTTCCCGCAATGGTCATTTACCTCCATCCCTTTTTTTTAATTAATTTATTAATTCTATCCTAACTATTATACATACCCCTTTCCATCTTTAATTTTTTTTTCCTTACAATTTCTCTCAATGCCCTCAATTCCGGGTTTTTTTCCCATTTAATACAAAAAAAATTAATATTTACAAATTTAGACACTGTTCGAAAGTATTTACCAATTTAGGTCGCGCGCGCTGGTCTAACCAGCCCGCGAGACCCGCGCGCTGATTTCACCCGCGCGCAACCGTTGCGCGCTGGCAAAACCAGCGCCCCAGCACATGCGCGCTGGTTATACCAGCGCGCATGTGCTGGAGCAAGCAAAAGCTTGCTTTCAGCAAGCTTTTGCTTGCTTTTTTATTTTTAACAATTTTTTTAGTGTAATAAAAACATTGTATTTATTATTAATTTTCAATGATTTTTATTAGCGACGAATTTTACAACGAACGTGTTGTTGGAAATGTACGCTATATATTTTGCGACGAAATTTGCAATAAATTGAATGTTTTGCTGCAAATTAGCAAGGAATTTATTTCCGCTAATTTTCCGTACCTAAAATCCTTTTTTTTGTTTTTCAATTATTTTATATTTTTAGAAAAAAAATTAGTATTTTTTGTATTTTTCCCCGGTATGCGATGAACATGTTGCAAATTTTGCGACAAACATGTCGCAAATTTCGTCCTGCGACATGTTTAAATTTTGCGACAAACTCACACGTTTGTCGTTGAAAATGTACGTTTTATATCATGCGACAAACGTGTCGCATGAGTTTATCACAAAATATAAATGTGTCGCACGACGAAATTTACGGTACGTTTGACGCATGATATAAAGCGTACATTATATTTTGCGACAAACATGTCGCAAATATGTTGTAAATTTCGTCCTGCGACACGTTTATATTTTGCGACAAACTAATGGGACACGTTTGTCCCAAAATATAAACTGTACATTTTCAATGACAAACGTGTGAGGTTGTCGTAAAATATAAACGTATCGCATGACGAAATTTGAGACATGTTTGTCGCAAAATATATAGCTTAGTGTGTTTCACGGTGACGTCTAAAGTGTTGTTGGAAATGTGCGCATCATGTGTTGCATGAGTTTGTCGCAAAATATAAACGTGTCATACGACGAAATTTGCGGTATGATTGTCGCGCGACACGTTTATATTTTGCGACAAACGGACAAACTCATACGACACGTTTGTCGCAAAATATAAAGCGTACATTTTCAACGACAAACGTGTGAGTTTGTCGCAAAATATAAACGTCTCGCAAGACGAAATTTGCGACATGTTCATCGCATACTGGGGACAAATACAAAAAATAATAATTTTTGTCTAAAAATATAAAATAATTGAAAAACAAAAAAAAAAATTAGGTACGAAAAATTAGCGGAAAAAAAATTCCTTACTAATTTGCAACAAAACATTCAATTTATTGCAAATTTCGTCGCAAAATATATAGCGTGCATTTCCAACGACACGTTCGTCATAAAATTAGTTGCTAATAAAAATCATTGAAAATTAATAATAAATATAATTTTTTTATTACACTAAAAAAATTGTTAAAAAAAAAAAGCAAGCAAAAGCTTGCTGCAGCACATGCGCGCTGGTATAACCAGCGCGCATGTGCTGGGCCGCTGGTTTTGCCAGCGCGCAAGCCGAGCGCGCTGGTTAGACCAGCGCGCAACGGTTGCGCGTTGGTGAAATCAGCGCGCGAGACCTAAATTGGTAAATACTTTCGAACAGTGTCTAAATTTGTAAATATTAATTTTTTTTGTATTAAATCGGAAAAAAACCCCTCAATTCTCTCAGTTTTCTAAATCCGCTCTCCGCTCAATTCTCTCAAAAAATGGCAAGTGAAAGAAGAACTAGTGATAAGGGAAAGAACAATATGGGGGAATCTAATTATCTTCACGATCCTCGTGATTTTGCATATTGGGAAAATATGCTGATGATATCAATATTATTTCCAATGCCGAGCACGTCCCAACAAAAAAAGTCTTTATCCTCCTACCGGTGTCGAAGAAATGTCAGTAACAAATGAGCCAAAACGGGAGGGTACATCCACGTGTATGACCACTTCAAGAAGTGGGAAAGATTTGATTTAGGTGAAAAAAGGTATGAAATAATTTGTAAACATTGTAGAGCAACATACAAATATAAAGGTAGAGCTGGCTATGAAACATTTAAACGGTATCTTATGGCGAAACATCCTACACAAGCGGTGCTAACAACAAATTTCTAGGTGCGTCAATCCTAACACTCATCTTTTATTTTGTTATGGTGGAAAAAATTATAAAGAAGAAATAGCTAGATGGGTTGCCATTGAACGTTTATCAATTAATGTTGGTGAAAATTTTGGTTTTAATGATTTTATACAAACTGCGTGTACTCCACAAGCAACACATGTTTCAAAAAATATACTTAAATGCCAACTTTTTGATCTTTATAAGAGAGGAAAAAAAGATTTACAAAGTGTTTTTATGAATTTTAATGGATGTCTACATGTAGGTAGCAACATTTGGAGTGATCCTTAGCAAACTTATTCTTATATGGGTATTACATGTCATTGGATAGATGATGATTGGAACATTCAAAAAAGGGTTATTGCATTTCGAATTTTTTATGATAGGCATATGGCAAATAATATTTATAGAATAATTAGGCAAGATTTAGAAGAATATTTTTTTCTTAATACAATATTTTCAGTTGGTTTTGAAAATGCCACGGCAAATACCACTTTAATTCCCGAGTTAGAAAAGATTTGTAAATCCGTTTTTGGTGGATAATTTTTCACATAAGATGTGCTTGCCATGTTTTAAATTTATGTGTACAAGATGATTTAAAAATTCTTGACATTTTTCTCAACCCAATAAAAATAGCAATTCAATTTTTATGAAAACATCCCCACATTATGAAAAAAAAAATGGGGCAAATGTTGTGGAACCATGGAAGAAAAGGAAAAAAAATTCAAGAGATGTTCCAACTTGTTGGAATTCTACGTACGAGTTGCTTAATCAATCTTTGCATATAAATATTTATGATGTACATTTATTTTGGATAGTGATTCTCAAATTTATTTATACCCACAAGAGTGGAATATTTGCGCAATTTTTTTAAAAATTAATGATGCAACATATACTTTATCCGGTGTTTATTATCCTCCTACGCATTTATTTTTAATAGAGTGTATTAATATTGGTGGTATTTTTGTAGAAAATTAAAAAAAAAAAAGATGATCAATTAGGTTAGACAATTATAGCAATGCAAACAAAATGGCTGCATTATTATACCGAAATTCTCTCGCTTGTCTCTATGGGAGGGCTTCTGCAGAACATGCTAAAGGAGAAAATTCATAAAGGGCGCATGAGAGGGAGGTTGAACAAGAAGACAAGAAGGGAGCTTCCTTTCTAGGCTTTCCTCAGTCAACGCCATAAACAAAAGGCCGCACGCTCAAATGAAGGAAGCTGCACCAAAGGATTTTGCAAGAAGAAGAATCCCTCTAAGAAGTGTTAGAGAAATCATTGAAACTGTCATTTTTCCTCAGAGAAATGTTAGAGTGGTTTATATATGCACAGCTTGGAATGACCCTCCAAATTAGGCAAATTCCAAAACACTTAACGTTTTATTTTTCAAGATAAAGATCGCCAACCCCTAGACAAAACATAAATAAGAACATTGACTCGGGACTCAGATGATCTAGAAACTAAATGCAATGCCCATGACGCCATAAACAAAATATTGAAAAACATATGTATCATTCTCTGATTTCCTGAGTAGCATTTGTTGGGAAAAACCCTAACTGATTTTGAACTAGATAAAATAATTCATAATCTCTAATATCTGAGTTAATACAATAAAATATTTGTTTTACATATTATCCTAATGTATAATGCTTTGTCACAAACGGAACAACTAAACTTTGCTATTAGGCAAGCGGGACCTCGCCGGCCGACCAGATGTGGCCAGCCACTAGTTGTCGCTGTGGCTGGCGACCAGTAGAGAATAAAAATAAAAATAATTAAAAAAAATAAAAGCAATTAAAATTTTTGGAATTTTTTATTAAATTAATAAAAAGAAAATAAATGTAAAGGAGATGAGGAAGTAAAGATGATGGAAAATGTTTTCTTCTTCTCAAAAAGAGGGAAATATTTTTCCCACTTTTAAAGATGTTCTTTTTTTTTTCATGAGTGAATAATGTTTTCTTGACTTGTTTATTTTCCACGAGCCAAACACCGAAAAATCTGAAAAATATTTTTCTAAAAGTTATTTTTTGGTGAACAAACAGAGCCTAAATATTTAGAGTTTTTAATAAGCAAATATAGACAATTGAACAATTGCCGACAGTAAAAACAAAAGGCTCACCCACGCCGTTAGCAGGAGAATTACCAAAAAAATCTAAAACCTATTATAATTGAGCCAACTCGATCCTAAATATTTTTTTTGTGTCAATTCAACCCTAAACCCTTTTGCACTAGTTCCAATTCAGTCTATTTAGCCGGAAAGAGATGACGTGGTGCTGCCGGCGTTGATATGGCAAATGTTTATTAATATTTTATTATTATTCAAATTTTTTTATTATTTTTTCCCTTTTTGCTTTCCTTTTCTTTGGATTTTTTTTTCTCAAAACCCTAACAGTCGATGAGGGTTGTCAGCTCTATGCAAGAGCCGCAATGCCCTCGCCGACCGGGGGGCCAACAGCCCCTCGTAAAATCTAGCCGAGCGAGGGCGTCGCGGCACTCGTTGGCCTCAGACAAGGGTGTCACTCCCTTGCCTAGTGCACCGGCAAGGGTTGGCCAGTGACCCTCACTAGCCTTTAGGGTTTTTAGAAAAAAAATCTAAATAAAAGAAAAGGAAAAAAAGAAAAATAATAATTAAAAAATTTGAAAAATATTAATAAAAATTTTCCACGTCGGCTCCAACCAGCAAAATAGACTGAATTGGTATCAATGCAAAAAGTTGAGGAACGAATCAGCACAAAAAATAGGTTTATGACTGAATCGGTACAATGTCAATAGGTTTATGATTTTTTTGGTAATTTTCCCACTGTTAGCACATCATATGGCAAACATTTGTAACATAAGAATTCCACCTTGAAATACAGCAGATGGAACTCACCACTAAATGGAATCCGTCAAAGAAATACGAAGTTGCCACGAAACTCCAATCCAAGAGTTCAATTCCGAAAAATCATTGAAACTGTCATTTTGCCTCCGAGAAATGTTAGAGAAGTTTTTACATTCACAACTTGAAATGACCCTCCAAGTTAGGCAAATTCCAAAACACTAACGTTTTATTTTGCAAGACAAAGACCGCCAACCCCTATACAAAACATAACTAAGAACATTGACTCCGGACTCAAACGATCCAGAAACTAGATGCAACGCACATGACTCGACAAACAAAATACTGAAAAAAAATCTCTGATTTGTTGAATAGCATTTGTTGGGAAAAACTCATAATTGATTTTGAAGTTGATAAAATAATTCATATTCTCTAATATCTGAGTTAATACAATGAAATACTTATTTTTCATTTTGTCCTGATGTATATTCGAGTGTTAAAGGATGTTACATAGGATTGAATCTAGCAGGAAAGACTCAGACGTTGTTTGAAGAAATCAGACATTGTTTTGATGCTCAAGATCTGAGAAAGTATTTCATTTGCAACAATCAAATTACTGTGTGCTATCTTCGAGATGATTTAATTGAGATTATATATCATCACTACGGCTAGCCAATCAAGCCAGATCTGTTCTTCAAGATTATCAATCATGAAAATCAATCAATGACTTCGATTAAGGGGATGAGTATGACATAGCTTATGAAGAACTCTATCTATGGAAACTCAAGATTATAATTGTCTGAGAGATTTGATCTAAAGGGAGATTTATGCGGTGTCGATAATGATTTTCGTTGACATTCATGATTGAAAGATAGATCATTTACTTATACATATGTCATCCATAAGAACATCAAAAGTACCATAAACTTTCACAAGACGCTCACTTGATTGTCATATCTTTTATTTTTCGCTCAATTAAGTGCAACATCTGAGTAAATCGATCAGTCGATGCTAATTCCAGCAAATCAACCTACATGGAATTAAAATAAAATAAGCCCGCATGGATTTTTATTTTTATTTTTTTTCCTTTCATTCTTTATTTTTTTGCGCCTGCAAGGGTAACCGACGACTCCTTGCCTGCCTACAAAGGCACCGTCAGCCCTCGCCAAATCTGGGCGAGGCAACCTTGCCCACAGTCAACGCATAGAAGAGGCCCTTGCAGCAGGGCGAGGGCCATCAATGGCCTTCACCAACACCAAACAAAAAGGATAATAAAATCAATAATAAAAAATAAAATAAAAATCTAAAAAAATTAATAAAATAGTTCTCCACATGAGCGTCGACAGTGCAACGTAGGACAACATATATCCACATCAGATTTTTCGGCCAGAAAAATTGCAAATGATGTTAAATGATCAATTTTTGAAATGTGTGAAACTTAAATGAGCGAAAAAAAAAGTTATGAAAATCAAGTGAGTGTTGTACAAAAGTTATGGCATCTTGTTATTCTTATCCCTAATTATTTTGTATTGCCTTGAACTCACGTTTTTTGTTGATATCAGGTTAAGTTATAAGATGATCTGCTGCCTTAGATTATAAATTCCCTTTATTGGGTTTCGGCTCACTCCTTTTAAAAAAATAATAATAATTGTAGGCTGGATCAACCTCCGCTATTGCAGATTGAAGTTCCTGTGTATAATGATTACTACTATCAAGATGTGTATAGTTCCACCATATTGGTCGGGAGAGGCTGCTGTTTTTTGTATCACCTAGGGGTCTTGATGGTCCCCTAGTGTCGATGGTGAATGAAAAAGAAAATGAGAAATTGATTTGGCCGTGTAAATTCAACTCTCAATGTGAATGTGCATATTCAATAATTGAAGTCCCTCCTAATATTTTTAGTTACAACTAGAAGGCGGTCTTGGTTTGATCATTTTATTTTGGGTAAAAGTCACCAAAAATCACTAACTATGCTTACTGTGACATATTTATTATAATATTTTTTACGACACGAAAAACTTCAAAATTTTACTTGAGTGACACATTTACCTCCGTAAAAGTCTTGTCAATGAGAACCGATAAAAGTCTGCCTTTATGGATGACAAAAAGCAAACGTTATTAACATGATATCCACGTGGCATAGGCAAAATCAAGATGATGATGTTATTGTTGTTTTTGGGACCATTTAGGGGTCTCGATGGTTCCCTTGTATCGATGGCGAATGAAAAAGAAAACGAGAAATCGACTTGGCCATATAAATTCAACTCTCAATGTGAATGTGCATATTCAATAATTGAAGTCCCCACTAATTTCTTTAGTTACAACTGTCTGAAGGCAGTCTTGGTTCAATCATACTGTGAAACATTTATTATGATACTTTTTTTACGACACAAAAAACTTCAAAAGTCTACTTATTGTCGCGACCCTCTCGAGGTTGCATGTGGGCTCTCGAGGGCTAATGGGCCGTCCAGTCTAGTCGGACGCGGGCCTCTCCCAAGGCCCGTTACCCAAATCGCAACGGAGGTATGCGTAGTCGACCTTCAGTGTGGTCTGGTGACATGTGCTAAGTGTACATGCCATGGAGTCGCCACCAATCATTTTTTGGAGGGTATGATTAGACCACCCTATTGAATAGTCGGGAGTTTCTATTCAATTCTGCGATAACCAGAGAAATGGGTTCGGGGACTTAGTTACGTCAACTTTCAGAGTTGACGCCCTTTCGGTACCTAAGTTGATTGAATTTTCTGACCTAAGATTTCATGCAGATGAGGGGAGTACGAATCCTAAATCTAGGAATTCATGCAAATAGGAATGACTATCCTAGCAATCACAATCAGTAATAAAATGCGCAAATCAATGAATCCAAATATGTAAAATAATCACACCAAATCAACATGACACTCCTAATAAGGCTCTATTAGCCTAAATAAGTATCAATCAAGCTTAGGAATGATTTAGACATGATTTTACCCATCAGGGGTAAAGTCGTAATTTTGAGACAAAAGGGACGATTTGCCTAAAAAGGGAAAAATCGTCATTTCGGAATGAATCCGGAGTAAAACAATGTCAAAAATAGGTTTGGTCACTCAATTGACCCATTTCCTATTTTTTTTGCAATTTTCATGATTTTCTGGAATTTTAGAAACCGATTTACCATTCGAAGGGGTAAAATCGTCATTTTTCTAAAAATGGGAATGAAATGTGAAAATCTTAGACATAAGGTTTAGCCACCTATCTGGCCCATCACCAAATTCTAAGCACTTTCCACAATTCATCGGAATATCAAAGACGATTTACCCTTTGAGGGGTAAAATCGTCATTTTGGATTAAATGGGAGAAAATCCAAAAAATGGAAACAAATCAATTTTTTTTGTCATTTTCAGCCTTCAAAATTTTTTAGAAGTTTTTAGGAATTTTCTGCAATTTTTCTCAATTTTTTTTGAATTTTTTTTATTTGATTTTTTTTAATAAATTTTCTGAAAATAAATCCCAACTGATGGTCCCTAACTCGCCACGTGGCGTCTCGGTGACAATCGAATCATTTTAATTTTTGTAAAATTCGAAATTCATTTCTTTTAATGTTAAAAATATTTTTTATTCTGAAAATCATCGGATCACGACACGTGGCTCATCTGCAGCCATCCAATCTAGCATTTTTTGTTTTTGTTTTTGTTTTTATAGGACGCAACACAATGCAAAAAAAATAAATAAATAAAGAAGATATTAAGTCATTATACAACATAAACATAAGCAAAGGAGATGGGATCCGGTGAATTTTACGACGTCGGAGTCCGTCGGTGCTCGTGCAACAATGTGTGGGGGTATAAACCACCAGCAGGAGGCTCGGCCTTCCGATTCTGGGGTAGCACAATATGATTTACAGAAAATAAATAAATAAAACACCTTGGACACCAATAGGAGGCTTAGCCTTCCGATTCTGGGTCTTTTATGCGAAATATAGAAATGCTATGACATAAAGTAAATACACAGCAAATATTTAGACACCAACAGGAGGCTCGGCCTTCCGATTCTGGGTCTTTTATGCGAAATAAATTATGAGTGTTCATGGGTAATATACAGGTCATAAACGGAATATAAATGGATTTACAACTTGCTTACATTCGATTCACATCTATGAAATTTGCGCGTGCGAGTATTGTTTTTTAGGACAGCGTGTGTATTCGAATGCTCTTCCGTAAAATCCATCACATCGCCATAAATTATGCCGTTCTTGTACATCCTACCATAGATATTACGAGAAGCCGAGGCACCGTCCTCTGAGTGGTGGAGATATATCGATGGGGATTTAGAACGACTGTTGAAGATGACGTTTCAATTAAGTATGTGAGTATGAGATCCATGAGTAGCACGTAAGGCGTAAGTGATGGGAAGATGGGGGGATAATGGTTCTCCGCCGCACTGCATCGGGTGTTTGGGAGTGTGATGTCGTCCGTCATAGCAGTATCTGGTATACATTGTCGGCATGATTCCGATGGGCCGTGCGGTCATGCGGTGAGCAGTCACGCTCTTTCGCAATGACTAAGTTGTTTTTGGTTTCTCTTTGTTTTTACTCGAACCCCTGCTGTTCATGAAGCTCAATAGGGCATGAACGTGGGCATCCCGGGCACGATGAACGTGGACACCGGAAGAAATGAAAGCCTAAGGAGAGATGTTAAAAAGCCGATTTACTGAATTGGCATCAAGTAACGGGGTTAGATTGGATGCTGAATATGGTACACTGATTTGATACAACAAAAAAATGCCCAAATCCTGAAATATTTCATTTACAGTTAAAGTTCAATATAGCTTTCCAATTATTTTCTGAAGTTCGTTGACGCACAAACCCAAATGCTTTCCCGCAATGGTCATTTACCTCCATCCCTTTTTTTTAATTAATTTATTAATTCTATCCTAACTATTATACATACCCCTTTCCATCTTTAATTTTTTTTTCCTTACAATTTCTCTCAATGCCCTCAATTCCGGGTTTTTTTCCCATTTAATACAAAAAAAATTAATATTTACAAATTTAGACACTGTTCGAAAGTATTTACCAATTTAGGTCGCGCGCGCTGGTCTAACCAGCCCGCGAGACCCGCGCTGGTCTAACCAGCCCGCGAGACCCGCGCGCTGATTTCACCCGCGCGCAACCGTTGCGCGCTGGTTTTACCAGCGCGCAACCATTGCGCGCTGGCAAAACCAGCGCCCCAGCACATGCGCGCTGGTTATACCAGCGCGCATGTGCTGGAGCAAGCAAAAGCTTGCTTTCAGCAAGCTTTTGCTTGCTTTTTTATTTTTAACAATTTTTTTAGTGTAATAAAAACATTGTATTTATTATTAATTTTCAATGATTTTTATTAGCGACGAATTTTACAACGAACGTGTTGTTGGAAATGTACGCTATATATTTTGCGACGAAATTTGCAATAAATTGAATGTTTTGCTGCAAATTAGCAAGGAATTTATTTCCGCTAATTTTCCGTACCTAAAATCCTTTTTTTTGTTTTTCAATTATTTTATATTTTTAGAAAAAAAATTAGTATTTTTTGTATTTTTCCCCATTATGCGATGAACATGTTGCAAATTTTGCGACAAACATGTCGCAAATTTCGTCCTGCGACATGTTTAAATTTTGCGACAAACTCACACGTTTGTCGTTGAAAATGTACGTTTTATATCATGCGACAAACGTGTCGCATGAGTTTATCACAAAATATAAATGTGTCGCACGACGAAATTTACGGTACGTTTGACGCATGATATAAAGCGTACATTATATTTTGCGACAAACATGTCGCAAATATGTTGTAAATTTCGTCCTGCGACACGTTTATATTTTGCGACAAACTAATGGGACACGTTTGTCCCAAAATATAAACTGTACATTTTCAATGACAAACGTGTGAGGTTGTCGTAAAATATAAACGTATCGCATGACGAAATTTGAGACATGTTTGTCGCAAAATATATAGCTTAGTGTGTTTCACGGTGACGTCTAAAGTGTTGTTGGAAATGTGCGCATCATGTGTTGCATGAGTTTGTCGCAAAATATAAACGTGTCATACGACGAAATTTGCGGTATGATTGTCACGCGACACGTTTATATTTTGCGACAAACGGACAAACTCATACGACACGTTTGTCGCAAAATATAAAGCGTACATTTTCAACGACAAACGTGTGAGTTTGTCGCAAAATATAAACGTCTCGCAAGACGAAATTTGCGACATGTTCATCGCATACTGGGGACAAATACAAAAAATAATAATTTTTGTCTAAAAATATAAAATAATTGAAAAACAAAAAAAAAATTAGGTACGAAAAATTAGCGGAAAAAAAATTCCTTACTAATTTGCAACAAAACATTCAATTTATTGCAAATTTCGTCGCAAAATATATAGCGTGCATTTCCAACGACACGTTCGTCATAAAATTAGTTGCTAATAAAAATCATTGAAAATTAATAATAAATATAATTTTTTTATTACACTAAAAAAATTGTTAAAAAAAAAAAGCAAGCAAAAGCTTGCTGCAGCACATGCGCGCTGGTATAACCAGCGCGCATGTGCTGGGCCGCTGGTTTTGCCAGCGCGCAAGCCGAGCGCGCTGGTTAGACCAGCGCGCAACGGTTGCGCGTTGGTGAAATCAGCGCGCGAGACCTAAATTGGTAAATACTTTCGAACAGTGTCTAAATTTGTAAATATTAATTTTTTTGTATTAAATCGGAAAAAAACCCCTCAATTCTCTCAGTTTTCTAAATCCGCTCTCCGCTCAATTCTCTCAAAAAATGGCAAGTGAAAGAAGAACTAGTGATAAGGGAAAGAACAATATGGGGGAATCTAATTATCTTCATGATCCTCGTGATTTTGCATATTGGGAAAATATGCTGATGATATCAATATTATTTCCAATGCCGAGCACGTCCCAACAAAAAAAGTCTTTATCCTCCTACCGGTGTCGAAGAAATGTCAGTAACAAATGAGCCAAAACGGGAGGGTACATCCACGTGTATGACCACTTCAAGAAGTGGGAAAGATTTGATTTAGGTGAAAAAAGGTATGAAATAATTTGTAAACATTGTAGAGCAACATACAAATATAAAGGTAGAGCTGGCTATGAAACATTTAAACGGTATCTTATGGCGAAACATCCTACACAAGCGGTGCTAACAACAAATTTCTAGGTGCGTCAATCCTAACACTCATCTTTTATTTTGTTATGGTGGAAAAAATTATAAAGAAGAAATAGCTAGATGGGTTGCCATTGAACGTTTATCAATTAATGTTGGTGAAATTTTTGGTTTTAATGATTTTATACAAACTGCGTGTACTCCACAAGCAACACATGTTTCAAAAAATATACTTAAATGCCAACTTTTTGATCTTTATAAGAGAGGAAAAAAAGATTTACAAAGTGTTTTTATGAATTTTAATGGATGTCTACATGTAGGTAGCAACATTTGGAGTGATCCTTAGCAAACTTATTCTTATATGGGTATTACATGTCATTGGATAGATGATGATTGGAACATTCAAAAAAGGGTTATTGCATTTCGAATTTTTTATGATAGGCATATGGCAAATAATATTTATAGAATAATTAGGCAAGATTTAGAAGAATATTTTTTTCTTAATACAATATTTTCAGTTGGTTTTGAAAATGCCACGGCAAATACCACTTTAATTCCCGAGTTAGAAAAGATTTGTAAATCCGTTTTTGGTGGATAATTTTTCACATAAGATGTGCTTGCCATGTTTTAAATTTATGTGTACAAGATGATTTAAAAATTCTTGACATTTTTCTCAACCCAATAAAAATAGCAATTCAATTTTTATGAAAACATCCCCACATTATGAAAAAAAAAAATGGGGCAAATGTTGTGGAACCATGGAAGAAAAGGAAAAAAAATTCAAGAGATGTTCCAACTTGTTGGAATTCTACGTACGAGTTGCTTAATCAATCTTTGCATATAAATATTTATGATGTACATTTATTTTGGATAGTGATTCTCAAATTTATTTATACCCACAAGAGTGGAATATTTGCGCAATTTTTTTAAAAATTAATGATGCAACATATACTTTATCCGGTGTTTATTATCCTCCTACGCATTTATTTTTAATAGAGTGTATTAATATTGGTGGTATTTTTGTAGAAAATTAAAAAAAAAAAGATGATCAATTAGGTTAGACAATTATAGCAATGCAAACAAAATGGCTGCATTATTATACCGAAATTCTCTCGCTTGTCTCTATGGGAGGGCTTCTGCAGAACATGCTAAAGGAGAAAATTCATAAAGGGCGCATGAGAGGGAGGTTGAACAAGAAGACAAGAAGGGAGCTTCCTTTCTAGGCTTTCCTCAGTCAACGCCATAAACAAAAGGCCGCACGCTCAAATGAAGGAAGCTGCACCAAAGGATTTTGCAAGAAGAAGAATCCCTCTAAGAAGTGTTAGAGAAATCATTGAAACTGTCATTTTTCCTCAGAGAAATGTTAGAGTGGTTTATATATGCACAGCTTGGAATGACCCTCCAAATTAGGCAAATTCCAAAACACTTAACGTTTTATTTTTCAAGATAAAGATCGCCAACCCCTAGACAAAACATAAATAAGAACATTGACTCGGGACTCAGATGATCTAGAAACTAAATGCAATGCCCATGACGCCATAAACAAAATATTGAAAAACATATGTATCATTCTCTGATTTCCTGAGTAGCATTTGTTGGGAAAAACCCTAACTGATTTTGAACTAGATAAAATAATTCATAATCTCTAATATCTGAGTTAATACAATAAAATATTTGTTTTACATATTATCCTAATGTATAATGCTTTGTCACAAACGGAACAACTAAACTTTGCTATTAGGCAAGCGGGACCTCGCCGGCCGACCAGATGTGGCCAGCCACTAGTTGTCGCTGTGGCTGGCGACCAGTAGAGAATAAAAATAAAAATAATTAAAAAAAAATAAAAGCAATTAAAATTTTTGGAATTTTTTATTAAATTAATAAAAAGAAAATAAATGTAAAGGAGATGAGGAAGTAAAGATGATGGAAAATGTTTTCTTCTTCTCAAAAAGAGGGAAATATTTTTCCCACTTTTAAAGATGTTCTTTTTTTTTTCATGAGTGAATAATGTTTTCTTGACTTGTTTATTTTCCACGAGCCAAACACCGAAAAATCTGAAAAATATTTTTCTAAAAGTTATTTTTTGGTGAACAAACAGAGCCTAAATATTTAGAGTTTTTAATAAGCAAATATAGACAATTGAACAATTGCCGACAGTAAAAACAAAAGGCTCACCCACGCCGTTAGCAGGAGAATTACCAAAAAAATCTAAAACCTATTATAATTGAGCCAACTCGATCCTAAATATTTTTTTTGTGTCAATTCAACCCTAAACCCTTTTGCACTAGTTCCAATTCAGTCTATTTAGCCGGAAAGAGATGACGTGGTGCTGCCGGCGTTGATATGGCAAATGTTTATTAATATTTTATTATTATTCAAATTTTTTTATTATTTTTTCCCTTTTTGCTTTCCTTTTCTTTGGATTTTTTTTTCTCAAAACCCTAACAGTCGATGAGGGTTGTCAGCTCTATGCAAGAGCCGCAATGCCCTCGCCGACCGGGGGGCCAACAGCCCCTCGTAAAATCTAGCCGAGCGAGGGCGTCGCGGCACTCGTTGGCCTCAGACAAGGGTGTCACTCCCTTGCCTAGTGCACCGGCAAGGGTTGGCCAGTGACCCTCACTAGCCTTTAGGGTTTTTAGAAAAAAAATCTAAATAAAAGAAAAGGAAAAAAAGAAAAATAATAATTAAAAAATTTGAAAAATATTAATAAAAATTTTCCACGTCGGCTCCAACCAGCAAAATAGACTGAATTGGTATCAATGCAAAAAGTTGAGGAACGAATCAGCACAAAAAATAGGTTTATGACTGAATCGGTACAATGTCAATAGGTTTATGATTTTTTTGGTAATTTTCCCACTGTTAGCACATCATATGGCAAACATTTGTAACATAAGAATTCCACCTTGAAATACAGCAGATGGAACTCACCACTAAATGGAATCCGTCAAAGAAATACGAAGTTGCCACGAAACTCCAATCCAAGAGTTCAATTCCGAAAAATCATTGAAACTGTCATTTTGCCTCCGAGAAATGTTAGAGAAGTTTTTACATTCACAACTTGAAATGACCCTCCAAGTTAGGCAAATTCCAAAACACTAACGTTTTATTTTGCAAGACAAAGACCGCCAACCCCTATACAAAACATAACTAAGAACATTGACTCCGGACTCAAACGATCCAGAAACTAGATGCAACGCACATGACTCGACAAACAAAATACTGAAAAAAAATCTCTGATTTGTTGAATAGCATTTGTTGGGAAAAACTCATAATTGATTTTGAAGTTGATAAAATAATTCATATTCTCTAATATCTGAGTTAATACAATGAAATACTTATTTTTCATTTTGTCCTGATGTATATTCGAGTGTTAAAGGATGTTACATAGGATTGAATCTAGCAGGAAAGACTCAGACGTTGTTTGAAGAAATCAGACATTGTTTTGATGCTCAAGATCTGAGAAAGTATTTCATTTGCAACAATCAAATTACTGTGTGCTATCTTCGAGATGATTTAATTGAGATTATATATCATCACTACGGCTAGCCAATCAAGCCAGATCTGTTCTTCAAGATTATCAATCATGAAAATCAATCAATGACTTCGATTAAGGGGATGAGTATGACATAGCTTATGAAGAACTCTATCTATGGAAACTCAAGATTATAATTGTCTGAGAGATTTGATCTAAAGGGAGATTTATGCGGTGTCGATAATGATTTTCGTTGACATTCATGATTGAAAGATAGATCATTTACTTATACATATGTCATCCATAAGAACATCAAAAGTACCATAAACTTTCACAAGACGCTCACTTGATTGTCATATCTTTTATTTTTCGCTCAATTAAGTGCAACATCTGAGTAAATCGATCAGTCGATGCTAATTCCAGCAAATCAACCTACATGGAATTAAAATAAAATAAGCCCGCATGGATTTTTATTTTTATTTTTTTTCCTTTCATTCTTTATTTTTTTGCGCCTGCAAGGGTAACCGACGACTCCTTGCCTGCCTACAAAGGCACCGTCAGCCCTCGCCAAATCTGGGCGAGGCAACCTTGCCCACAGTCAACGCATAGAAGAGGCCCTTGCAGCAGGGCGAGGGCCATCAATGGCCTTCACCAACACCAAACAAAAAGGATAATAAAATCAATAATAAAAAATAAAATAAAAATCTAAAAAAATTAATAAAATAGTTCTCCACATGAGCGTCGACAGTGCAACGTAGGACAACATATATCCACATCAGATTTTTCGGCCAGAAAAATTGCAAATGATGTTAAATGATCAATTTTTGAAATGTGTGAAACTTAAATGAGCGAAAAAAAAAGTTATGAAAATCAAGTGAGTGTTGTACAAAAGTTATGGCATCTTGTTATTCTTATCCCTAATTATTTTGTATTGCCTTGAACTCACGTTTTTTGTTGATATCAGGTTAAGTTATAAGATGATCTGCTGCCTTAGATTATAAATTCCCTTTATTGGGTTTCGGCTCACTCCTTTTAAAAAAATAATAATAATTGTAGGCTGGATCAACCTCCGCTATTGCAGATTGAAGTTCCTGTGTATAATGATTACTACTATCAAGATGTGTATAGTTCCACCATATTGGTCGGGAGAGGCTGCTGTTTTTTGTATCACCTAGGGGTCTTGATGGTCCCCTAGTGTCGATGGTGAATGAAAAAGAAAATGAGAAATTGATTTGGCCGTGTAAATTCAACTCTCAATGTGAATGTGCATATTCAATAATTGAAGTCCCTCCTAATATTTTTAGTTACAACTAGAAGGCGGTCTTGGTTTGATCATTTTATTTTGGGTAAAAGTCACCAAAAATCACTAACTATGCTTACTGTGACATATTTATTATAATATTTTTTACGACACGAAAAACTTCAAAATTTTACTTGAGTGACACATTTACCTCCGTAAAAGTCTTGTCAATGAGAACCGATAAAAGTCTGCCTTTATGGATGACAAAAAGCAAACGTTATTAACATGATATCCACGTGGCATAGGCAAAATCAAGATGATGATGTTATTGTTGTTTTTGGGACCATTTAGGGGTCTCGATGGTTCCCTTGTATCGATGGCGAATGAAAAAGAAAACGAGAAATCGACTTGGCCATATAAATTCAACTCTCAATGTGAATGTGCATATTCAATAATTGAAGTCCCCACTAATTTCTTTAGTTACAACTGTCTGAAGGCAGTCTTGGTTCAATCATACTGTGAAACATTTATTATGATACTTTTTTTACGACACAAAAAACTTCAAAAGTCTACTTATTGTCGCGACCCTCTCGAGGTTGCATGTGGGCTCTCGAGGGCTAATGGGCCGTCCAGTCTAGTCGGACGCGGGCCTCTCCCAAGGCCCGTTACCCAAATCGCAACGGAGGTATGCGTAGTCGACCTTCAGTGTGGTCTGGTGACATGTGCTAAGTGTACATGCCATGGAGTCGCCACCAATCATTTTTTGGAGGGTATGATTAGACCACCCTATTGAATAGTCGGGAGTTTCTATTCAATTCTGCGATAACCAGAGAAATGGGTTCGGGGACTTAGTTACGTCAACTTTCAGAGTTGACGCCCTTTCGGTACCTAAGTTGATTGAATTTTCTGACCTAAGATTTCATGCAGATGAGGGGAGTACGAATCCTAAATCTAGGAATTCATGCAAATAGGAATGACTATCCTAGCAATCACAATCAGTAATAAAATGCGCAAATCAATGAATCCAAATATGTAAAATAATCACACCAAATCAACATGACACTCCTAATAAGGCTCTATTAGCCTAAATAAGTATCAATCAAGCTTAGGAATGATTTAGACATGATTTTACCCATCAGGGGTAAAGTCGTAATTTTGAGACAAAAGGGACGATTTGCCTAAAAAGGGAAAAATCGTCATTTCGGAATGAATCCGGAGTAAAACAATGTCAAAAATAGGTTTGGTCACTCAATTGACCCATTTCCTATTTTTTTTGCAATTTTCATGATTTTCTGGAATTTTAGAAACCGATTTACCATTCGAAGGGGTAAAATCGTCATTTTTCTAAAAATGGGAATGAAATGTGAAAATCTTAGACATAAGGTTTAGCCACCTATCTGGCCCATCACCAAATTCTAAGCACTTTCCACAATTCATCGGAATATCAAAGACGATTTACCCTTTGAGGGGTAAAATCGTCATTTTGGATTAAATGGGAGAAAATCCAAAAAATGGAAACAAATCAATTTTTTTTGTCATTTTCAGCCTTCAAAATTTTTTAGAAGTTTTTAGGAATTTTCTGCAATTTTTCTCAATTTTTTTTGAATTTTTTTTATTTGATTTTTTTTTATAAATTTTCTGAAAATAAATCCCAACTGATGGTCCCTAACTCGCCACGTGGCGTCTCGGTGACAATCGAATCATTTTAATTTTTGTAAAATTCGAAATTCATTTCTTTTAATGTTAAAAATATTTTTTATTCTGAAAATCATCGGATCACGACACGTGGCTCATCTGCAGCCATCCAATCTAGCATTTTTTGTTTTTGTTTTTGTTTTTATAGGACGCAACACAATGCAAAAAAAATAAATAAATAAAGAAGATATTAAGTCATTATACAACATAAACATAAGCAAAGGAGATGGGATCCGGTGAATTTTACGACGTCGGAGTCCGTCGGTGCTCGTGCAACAATGTGTGGGGGTATAAACCACCAGCAGGAGGCTCGGCCTTCCGATTCTGGGGTAGCACAATATGATTTACAGAAAATAAATAAATAAAACACCTTGGACACCAATAGGAGGCTTAGCCTTCCGATTCTGGGTCTTTTATGCGAAATATAGAAATGCTATGACATAAAGTAAATACACAGCAAATATTTAGACACCAACAGGAGGCTCGGCCTTCCGATTCTGGGTCTTTTATGCGAAATAAATTATGAGTGTTCATGGGTAATATACAGGTCATAAACGGAATATAAATGGATTTACAACTTGCTTACATTCGATTCACATCTATGAAATTTGCGCGTGCGAGTATTGTTTTTTAGGACAGCGTGTGTATTCGAATGCTCTTCCGTAAAATCCATCACATCGCCATAAATTATGCCGTTCTTGTACATCCTACCATAGATATTACGAGAAGCCGAGGCACCGTCCTCTGAGTGGTGGAGATATATCGATGGGGATTTAGAACGACTGTTGAAGATGACGTTTCAATTAAGGATGTGAGTATGAGATCCATGAGTAGCACGTAAGGCGTAAGTGATGGGAAGATGGGGGGATAATGGTTCTCCGCCGCACTGCATCGGGTGTTTGGGAGTGTGATGTCGTCCGTCATAGCAGTATCTGGTATACATTGTCGGCATGATTCCGATGGGCCGTGCGGTCATGCGGTGAGCAGTCACGCTCTTTCGCAATGACTAAGTTGTTTTTGGTTTCTCTTTGTTTTTACTCGAACCCCTGCTGTTCATGAAGCTCAATAGGGCATGAACGTGGGCATCCCGGGCACGATGAACGTGGACACCGGAAGAAATGAAAGCCTAAGGAGAGATGTTAAAAAGCCGATTTACTGAATTGGCATCAAGTAACGGGGTTAGATTGGATGCTGAATATGGTACACTGATTTGATACAACAAAAAAATGCCCAAATCCTGAAATATTTCATTTACAGTTAAAGTTCAATATAGCTTTCCAATTATTTTCTGAAGTTCGTTGACGCACAAACCCAAATGCTTTCCCGCAATGGTCATTTACCTCCATCCCTTTTTTTTAATTAATTTATTAATTCTATCCTAACTATTATACATACCCCTTTCCATCTTTAATTTTTTTTTCCTTACAATTTCTCTCAATGCCCTCAATTCCGGGTTTTTTTCCCATTTAATACAAAAAAAATTAATATTTACAAATTTAGACACTGTTCGAAAGTATTTACCAATTTAGGTCGCGCGCGCTGGTCTAACCAGCCCGCGAGACCCGCGCGCTGATTTCACCCGCGCGCATAGCGCGCTAGTTTAACCAGCGCGCTAGGCTTGCGCGCTGATTTTACCGGCGCGCAACCATTGCCCGCTGGCAAAACCAGCGCCCCAGCACATGCGCGCTGGTATAACCAGCGCGCATGTGCTGGAGCAAGCAAAAGCTTGCTTTTTTATTTTTAACAATTTTTTTAGTGTAATAAAAATATTGTATTTATTATTAATTTTCAATGATTTTTATTAGCGACGAATTTTACGACGAACGTGTCGATGGAAATGCACGCTATATATTTTGCGACGAAATTTGCAATAAATTGAATGTTTTGTTGCAAATTAGCAAGGAATTTATTTCCGCTAATTTTCCGTACCTAAAATCCTTTTTTTTGTTTTTCAATTATTTTATATTTTTAGAAAAAAAATTATTATTTTTTGTATTTGTCCCCAGTATGCGATGAACATGTTGCAAATTTTGCGACAAACATGTCGCAAATTTCGTCCTACGACACGTTTATATTTTGCGACAAACTCACACGTTTGTCGTTGAAAATGTACGTTTTATATCATGCGACAAACGTGTCGCATGAGTTTGTCACAAATTATAAATGTGTCGCACGACGAAATTTACGGTACGTTTGTCGCATGATATAAAGCGTACATTATATTTTGCGACAAACATGTCGCAAATATGTTGTAAATTTCGTCCTGCGACAGGTTTATATTTTGCGACAAACTAATGGGACACGTTTGTCCCAAAATATAAACCGTACATTTTCAACGACAAACGTGTGAGTTTGTCGTAAAATATAAACGTATCGCATGACGAAATTTGAGACATGTTTGTCGCAAAATATATAGCTTAGTGTGTTTCACGGTGACGTCTAAAGTGTTGTTGGAAATGTGCGCATCATGTGTTGCATGAGTTTGTCGTAAAATATAAACGTGTCACACGACGAAATTTGCGGTATGATTGTCGCGCGACACGTTTATATTTTGCGACAAACGGACAAACTCATACGACACGTTTGTCGCAAAATATAAAGCGTACATTTTCAACGACAAACGTGTGAGTTTGTCGCAAAATGTAAACGTCTCGCAAGACGAAATTTGCGACATGTTCATCGCATACTGGGGACAAATACAAAAAATAATAATTTTTGTCTAAAAATATAAAATAATTGAATAACAAAAAAAAAGATTTTAGGTACGGAAAATTAGCGGAAAAAAAATTCCTTACTAATTTGCAACAAAACATTCAATTTATTGCAAATTTCGTCGCAAAATATATAGCGTGCATTTCCAACGACACGTTCGTCATAAAATTAGTTGCTAATAAAAATCATTGAAAATTAATAATAAACATAATTTTTTTATTACACTAAAAAAATTGTTAAAAAAAAAAGCAAGCAAAAGCTTGCTCCAGCACATGCGCGCTGGTTTTGCCAGCGCGCAACGGTTGCGCGTTGGTGAAATCAGCGCGCGGGTCTCGCGCGCTGGTTAGACCAGCGCGCGAGACCTAAATTGGTAAATACTTTCGAACAGTGTCTAAATTTGTAAATATTAATTTTTTTTGTATTAAATCGGAAAAAATCCCCTCAATTCTCTCAATTTTCTAAATCCGCTTTCCGCTCAATTCTCTCAAAAAATGGCAAGTGAAAGAAGAACTAGTGATAAGGGAAAGAACAATATGGGGGAATCTAATTATCTTCATGATCCTCGTGATTTTGCATATTGGGAAAATATGCTGATGATATCAATATTATTTCCAATGCCGAGCACGTCCCAACAAAAAAAGTCTTTATCCTCCTACCGGTGTCGAAGAAATGTCAGTAACAAATGAGCCAAAACGGGAGGGTACATCCACGTGTATGACCACTTCAAGAAGTGGGAAAGATTTGATTTAGGTGAAAAAAGGTATGAAATAATTTGTAAACATTGTAGAGCAACGTACAAATATAAAGGTAGAGCTGGCTATGAAACATTTAAACGGTATCTTATGGCGAAACATCCTACACAAGCGGTGCTAACAACAAATTTCTAGGTGCGTCAATCCTAACACTCATCTTTTATTTTGTTATGGTGGAAAAAATTAGAAAGAAGAAATAGCTAGATGGGTTGCCGTTGAACGTTTATCAATTAATGTTGGTGAAAATTTTGGTTTTAATGATTTTATACAAACTGCGTGTACTCCACAAGCAACACATGTTTCAAAAAATATACTTAAATGCCAACTTTTTGATCTTTATAAAAGAGGAAAAAAAGATTTACAAAGTGTTTTTATGAATTTTAATGGATGTCTACATGTAGGTAGCAACATTTGGAGTGATCCTTAGCAAACTTATTCTTATATGGGTATTACATGTCATTGGATAGATGATGATTGGAACATTCAAAAAAGGGTTATTGCATTTCGAATTTTTTATGATAGGCATATGGCAAATAATATTTATAGAATAATTAGGCAAGATTTAGAAGAATATTTTTTTCTTAATAAAATATTTTCAGTTGGTTTTGAAAATGCCACGGCAAATACCACTTTAATTCCCGAGTTAGAAAAGATTTGTAAATCCGTTTTTGGTGGATAATTTTTCACATAAGATGTGCTTGCCATGTTTTAAATTTATGTGTACAAGATGATTTAAAAATTCTTGACATTTTTCTCAACCCAATAAAAATAGCAATTCAATTTTTATGAAAACATCCCCACATTATGAAAAAAATAATGGGGCAAATGTTGTGGAACCATGGAAGAAAAGGAAAAAAAATTCAAGAGATGTTCCAACTTGTTGGAATTCTACGCACGAGTTGCTTAATCAATCTTTGCATATAAATATTTATGATGTACATTTATTTCAGATAATGATTCTCAAATTTATTTATACCCACAAGAGTGGAATATTTGCGCAATTTTTTTAAAAATTAATGATGCAACATATACTTTATCCGGTGTTTATTATCCTACTACGCATTTATTTTTAATAGAGTGTATTAATATTGGTGGTATTTTTGTAGAAAATTAAAAAAAAAGATGATCAATTAGGTTAGACAATTATAGCAATGCAAACAAAATGGCTGCATTATTATACCGAAATTTCTTTTATTTATTTAGTACTTGTGTTTTCGATCGACGTATCAAATTAGATGATTTAGGTGATTATTTGACTATGTGTGATAACTGTTTACACTTGATTGAAATGGTAGATGTTAGAACTATACAAACAGTGGTAATAGAATTGTATAATGAATTTTGTATTAAATATAATCTAGTTGATAGTGGATTTTTCCAACCTAGTGACGTACAAAGTGGGAACATTGGTAAAATTAGTAGAGGATACAAACTTTTGATGAATAGGCATAAAAGATAAAAGGGAGCAAGAGAAAATATTTCTAAAACATAGACCTATTAACTTTTTTTTTTGAGTTAATAGGTCTAAAAAAAACTATTTTTTTTTTAGTTTGGTGAATCCGAAGGCCACACAAATTTCACAATTTTAAGGTGGTGGAAAAAGCATTAAACTCAATTCTCAGTTGTCACTCTCATCGCAAGACAGGTTTAGCAACTTCATGTTCAAGCATGGCACGGTCACAATATCATACACAATGTTATCATCAGCTAAGAGCATATTGAAATATACCAACATGGACGTAGTAAGGCAAACAACGTTGACATGGCGCTCACGTGGTTTAGGTAAAATGAAAATGACATTGTTTTGACTGAAAATCATCTTACCGTATTTTAACGAGTGTAAATGTGTCATATAAGTAAAAGTTTGGAATTTTTTTAACATTAATAATAATTAAAAAAAGAAAGGGAATGTAAAGGTGTTGAGGAAGCAAAGATGAAGGAAAATGTTTTCTTCTTCTCAAAAAGAGGAAAATATTTTTCCACTTTTAAAGTTGTTTTTTTTTTTCATGAGTGAATAATGTTTTCCTTGACTTATTATTTTCCATGAGCCATACACCGAAAAATCTGAAAAATATTTTTCTAAAATTTATTTTTCCATGAACAAATAGAACCTAAATATTTAGAGTTTTTAATCAGCAAATATAGACAATTGAACAATTGTGGACAGTAAAAACAAAAGGCTCTCCAACGCCATTAGCAGGAGAATTACCCAAAAAAATTAAATCTATTATAATTGAGTCGTCTCGGTCCTAAACTTTTTTTGTGCCAATTCAATCCTAAATCTTTTGCACTAATTCTAATTCAGTCTATTGAGCCGATCAGAGGTAACATGGTGCCGCCGGCATTGACATGGCAAATTTTCATTAATATTGTATAATTATTCGAATTTTTTAATTATTTTATATTTTTTCCCTTTTTCCTTTCCTTTTCATTGGTTTTTTTTTCCTCAAAATCCTAACAGTCGATGAGGGTCGCCGGCTCTATGCGAGGACCGCAATGCCCTCGCCGACTGGGCGAGGACCAACGACCCCTCGCAAAATCTAGCCAGGCGAGGGCGCTAGGTCAGGCAACCGTTGGAGGTAGAACAGATAAACAGAGAAGCTAGAGGTGCAATAGGAAAGGGGAAGGGAAGGAAAAAGAAAAATAAAAATTATTAAAATTTTGCATCGCCGACCAGCTTCCACGTCATCACCGGCTGGCCAACGTTCGCTAGATAGACTAAATTGGCACAATTACAAAAGGTTTAAGACTAAATGTGACATTTTGGTTTTTCCTGTCATTTCGAGAATTATCAATGAGAACGTATCTAACGATGTATTTCAGTCATATCTCGCTTGGATTTGATCAATCTCGAGTTTACTGACCAAAAGGGAAAGGCTAACGCAAGGCAAGGTACGTGGACCTAGGGAACTCAAATAGGAAATGACACTTTGGCCATAAGGATTGACGAGGGAGTATTTAGAGCCATTAAAGGCCGATCTAAGAACGATTAAGGAATGTATTGCAAGCATTATACAATTGGAGCACGGGTGATGCCGCTTTTTTTTTTGTCCAAACAAAAACTTTTCATTGAAATAATTCAGGAAGGGAAGCCCGAGGGATGGGCATCAATACATAAAAGCTCCCATAAGGCATGGGGAGGGGAGGAAACCCAGTTTAAAGGTAAGGTGCTTTTTTATGATTCTTAGCTACCCAGTCAGCGACATAATTTGATTCTCTAGGGCAATAGGACACTTGGGCATTTGGGTAATTACGTAATATGTCTTTGCACTTGAGGATTGGCACATGGGCTTCCTACGTGCGCTGGTGAGGATTGAAGACAGCTTCCACTAAGACCAAGCAATTAGTCTCAAACTCAAAAGTGTAGTCACCAGGAGAGAGAAGTGCAGTGGAGTCTTCTTCTTCGTTCCTTCGAGGACAAAGGATGCGATCGAGGGTTTCTGCTAAAGCGAGAGCTTCAACCACAAGGGCCGAGGCTACCTTAGCCAGATTTGGTACCTTTTTTCTGTGCTTCGATAAGTCATAGATCCATTCTTCAATTCGAGATAATCCTCGATCCAAAATCTGTAGGTTCAGCGATGGGTTTTCCCAAACGGCCTTCGTCCATGGGCAGAGGAGGCATACGTGTTCTGCTGTTTCAACACTCTGTTTGTACAGGGGGCATAAAGGATCAGGTACTATGTGACATTCTGGATTCTGACCCCTCGAGGCTTGAGATAGGAAATGAAAGCTCGAATTGGCAATTAAAAAGGAAGAATTTCAACATTTGAAAAAGGTTTGACGTCGTCTCGCTAATGGTCATTCAGAATAGAGAAAACGAAATTTCGGACGAAAAATGCAAATGACCATTTTGCCCCTAGACCATTTGCCTATGCCTTAAGATTTCACGAAGGACGAAATGGACATTTTCTCCTCCACCATGGCTGCCGAAACTTGCTGTCCAAGGGGTCAAAGATGAGTCAAAGTTGAAGTTGCATTATTGGTCACTTGCCACATGTCAAGCTTAGAGACCCCCAAGCATTAAATGCCCTCACCTAACCAAGTCTTATCAATTTAGGCCAATAATATATGTGAGACATCCCAATTGCAGCCCCTTGAGTCGTGTGAACCATTCCCCATCATTTCCCTTTGGTTTTCCTCTTCATTTTCACCTCTACCAAAAACTGCCCAGAAGACCAGATTCTGCGGTCCACTTCGGTCCGTATGACTTCCTTTTCCGGTGACCGTTTGGCCGGTCACCGACCACTACAGGTTAGTTCAAGATGTCCTTGACATTTTCCCGTTAGTTTCATAATTGTTGGAGGTCTGGTTAATTTATGGTGATTTTTTCGAAGAAAAGTAGACAGATTCTGAGCTAGCTGAGGAAAGGTGGTGTTTCTAGCTCATAGAAAATCCAAATGACCTCAAATTTTCGAGGGTAGCTTCATAACTTATAGTAATACACGTGTATGAGCAGAAATAAATTTTTCAATTGATATTTAGGGGTGGTTCATGGCTGAGATTGAGTGGACAGAATTGATCGAAAATCTGATCGGTGGACAATCTGTGGAGGCCGAACCATTTGGACATCCTAGGGGTGTTATTTTACTTCCAAATCATTAGGGGATGTCCTAGACTTGTAAATATAGGTCTTGGCAAGAGGATTGTACAATAAAATGGTGATTTGAGGTGAAATATGGGCTGTGGATTGTGAGGGAAGGCAGAACAGAACGCTGCCCGGTTCTGTTTTGGCCTTGGCCTAACCCATTGATGGTTCTAGGATGTGTTGCCATGGTCTAAATTGGTTATTGAGATGTCCTAAGATGTCAATTGATGTCTCAGCAAGAAATTGGTTCGATCCTATCGGAATTTGACGGAGTTTATTGATGGGAATTGTGATTTATTCGTAGGACGACGCGAGACGTGATTTGGCTGTGCATTTGTGGGCCTTAGAAGGAATTGCACGTGGCATTTGTTAACTTACTTAATGAGGTACGTGGTTCCTAAACCCTTACTCGAACCCTAGGACGCTACTGGAATGATTGAAAAGTATAGCGTTGTTGGGCGATAAAAGTATTGTGATTGATGACATGTGTTTTGTGTGGCCAATATGCCTTTGCTATATGAATTGGCTTGTATGGCTTTGTGTGATTGAATTGGTCGTGGGCCCTTGTGATTGAATTGGCCGTGGGCCCTAGCAATGAAAGAATGATTTGTGAAATACATCGCGGCCGTGGGCCCTAGAGATGATGGAACGACCTGTGAAAAATTACATCGCGGCCGTGGGCCCTGGCGATACTTGAGTGAATTGAAATTACATCGCGGCAGTGGGCCCTGGCGGTGCTTGAGTGAATAGAAATTACATCACGGCTGTGGACCCTGGCGATGCTTGAGTGAATAGAAATTACATCACGGCTGTGGGCCCTGGCGATGATTTGGCTAGATGCCCTTGTGAACTACATCGCGGCCGTGGGCCCTGGCGATGATTTGGCTTGGAGCCATATGAAATTATATCGCGGCTTGGAGCCCTGGTGATACATCGCGGCCGTGGGCCCTGGCGATGATTAAATCATATGTTGTGTTAATGTACGAAGTTGAGGTCTCATGTGATGTTGTTCACTTGACGGTGATTTGCTATACCAAGTATTTTGTGATAATTGATGCCGATATGCCATATGTCATTGCTTGACGAATTTTCTGCATTCTTGCATGATTGTGTAATCTAGTGGGACTAGTGGTTTGGTCTAGGTTGGGTTTCACTTGCTGGGATTTTATATCTCACCCTGTTGACACCTGATTTTTGACCAAGTCTTTTTGCAGTTATATTTTGAAAAATCACAAAAAATCCATAAAAAGTCAAAAAATTACAAAATCAACTTTGGTGGCCTTGGCCAAGCCCAAGGAACCATTCCTGACAAAAAAAAATAATTTTTCATATTTTTTACATTTTTTAGTATTTTTAGAAAATAGGAAAATACTCAAAAAAATCAAGAAAAATAGCATTTGAGGTCACAAAAATATAAAAAAAAATAGCCAATATTTTTATTTTTAATCTCTTGCATTTTTGACCTCACAAAGAATCCAAAATCAGATTCAATTATAGGTGTTCCTTTGTAACCCATACTATTGAATTTGAGAAAAAAATATCAACTGAGTCTTTTAATTTGCAATTTTGGCATTTTCTAGGATGTTGACATCCATTCTAACTGTCCCTTATTGCAATTTTGCCCAATTGATTGTACAAATTGCTCAATTACACGAATTTGGCAAAATTGCATACTAAAATTGCATTTTTAGTCCTTGAAATTGAGCATAATTGAAATTACTTTCAATTCAAGGGCTATCATTGCAAATTAAACATACTACCCAATGGATTTCACCATTTTGAATCGATTGGCACAGGTAATTTGACCCAATTTGATCATTTGAACCTTCAATTGCATAATTCCCCAATTTGCAATTAAAAGGAAATTTGGGGTTTTTGTTGAAATTGATATGAACTTTTGGGTAAAATCACATTTTTGGATAAAATTCATGCCCTAGATTCGATTATGAGGTTCAATTGTAAAAATTTCCCACTAATTTGGGTTTAATTTTGAAAAATCCAATTCGGAGCTGGTTCAGACCGGTCAGACCGCCGGTCGGACCGGTCGAACCGGTCTGCTACAGTGCCGTCTTCTTCCTCGCACAGAAGAACAGTCCTGAACTGATTTAGATCAAGAAATTGAAGGGCAATTCACGACTAATTGAAAAGGAAAAGGTGGGCGTCTTGTCCCTTACTTCAATACCTTTCGATCAAGACCGGCCGCAAGGCAAATGGCCGCCGAACGAGCCCCGGCGAGGTTAGTCAAACCTGCACACCTGCAAAAGTCAACAAACATCAAACGCAGGAAGAATTCATGCCAAATTCGCATGAAATGAAGCCCGCCGGAGAACCAAACGGAGTTAGATGATTCACCCATCTTCCCCGACGCCGTTTGGACCTAAAATCACGTGATGGCACGTGCTGTTCAAGTCAGTTGGCCGTTCCCCGATTCGGCGCCAAAACTCAAAGGGCTATAAAAGCCTGTGGGGACTTTCAGTTAAGGGGATTGGTCGATTCTGTTAGTGGAGGACGAGGAGAATCGAGAGCGAGAGAGAGAGCGCCAAACAGAGCTCGTTCTCCGACCCCCGTCGTCGAGAACTTGAGCTCAAATTGCAGAGCGCCGGTTGGGCCTTCCCAGGCCAAACCAAAGCTCCACGGTGCTGCTAGAAGGTTGCCCAGAGTCCCCGGAAGCGATCACCGTCGCCCAAACGCAAGGAATTCGCGAAAACAGGTAAGGCCGAGCTTCGATCATTGAACTGAGCTTCAATGGCGACTCTAGTATTTCTTGCCCATTCTTTCAATTACTATGTGCGTTTTACTCCTTGAACATTACTGACCATCGTCGCATATTCGTTTTGCATCAATTTCGTTTTAACACACCAAATCGAGTCTCCCAATCCAACCCCCATTAACCGAACACGGCTCATTCATACCCAGCCAAATCTGGGCCGAGCGAGCTCAATCGGAGCTCGAGGTAAGTCTTCTGCATGTCCTGCCATGTCAATCTGTGAGTGAATTGATCTAATCTTGCGTGGTCTGTGTGATTGAACTTCCATGGCCGTACTCGGCGACTCGCATGATGTTCTTGATTCTGTGGATTATATGCTTCGATCCTTAGATATGTTAGGATAGAGTCGATTGCGAGTCGATTGTCGCCGGTCTCGCACGATTCCATCAAGATCCCACCGTCAGATCGTCGCCGGAGAAGCATAACCGTTCGTCCAGTTGCAGGCGCGAGGTTGAAGACGATGCTGACTTGGCGGGTCAACGAGTCAAAGCGCTTAGATGGCGATAGGCCATTGGTCCACGTGTGAGTACAGTCAGCTCGGCCGTTGGAGGTTGTTGTTCGAACGGGGAGATACAACGGTCGAGGTTAATCGAGTCCAACAAATAGTGGCCGTCCGATTAGAAATTAGGATAATTGGAAAATGATTTTAAATCGGAAATAAAAATGGTTGAAACGGTGCCGTATGGTTTAGGGGATAGGCGACCTCGTTTTAGGTTAAATAGGAACGGACGGTCTAGATCTAGTCCTATGTTTTAATCGTGACCGTAGGTTCAAGTAATTAGATCAGACGTCCCTGATCAAGTCTTCGTTTAATCCAGGCCGTAGATTCCATCAAATGATCCGATGGTTGTAGATTAGCCACGCGTTTCGATGAAGACCGTCGGATCAAAGTCGATAATTCGAAAATAAAAAATGGCAAATACGGCGTCGTTTTGGTTTCAGGCTTCGTGAGTTCGGGTCTGGGCCGGGTTCCGACCCGAATGGGTCGGGTTGACCCGGTCCGAATCATATTTTTTAATAGAAATTTCGAAAATGATTTAAAAAAAAAAAAAAAAAATCAGAAAAATCTTAGAAAATCCAAAAAAATGCTAGAAAATTCTAGAAAATTCCAAAAAAAATGTGGAAAAATTGTGAAAAATCCTAGGCATTCCAGAAACCCCCAAAAATCGAGGGTTGACCACAGACAACTGGTCAACCCTATTTTTGGGGTTTCTTATCCGTTTTTTCCAAGACTTGACGACATTACCATTTAGGGGTAAGTCGCCTTTGTTGTATATGCATGATAAAATCGATAACGCCAAGGTAAGAATTAGGGTCGAGTAGGCGACCAATTCTTAGGTTTGGGTTTTCGAGTACCGTCTCTTTTCTCAAAATGACGATTTTGCCCCTCAATGGGAAAATCGTCTTTCTTGTCTCAATCGAGTTTTGAAAATTGCTTAAAGTTAGGGTTCGGGTCAGGTGGACGACCAGCCCTAATATTTAAGATTTTCAGTTCTCATCTTTGTCCAAAATGACGATTTTACCCCTCCGAGGGTAAAATCACTTTTAAATTCTAGAAAAATCCAGAAAAATCCAGAAAAATAGGAAATGGATTGGATTGATGGCCAATCATATTTCCCCTATCCTTAGACTTCCCAATTCATCTAAAATGACAGATTTACCCTTTCAAGAGTAAATTTTCTCCGAATTATTCAAAATTACGATTCTGCCCCTCATGGGCGAATCATGTCCAAATCACTCTTAATCCTTGATTGATATTTCTCTAGGCCAATAGGGCCTCATTAGGGATGCCATGCTGCTTTCATGTGTTTTATCCGCATGTACTGGATCCTTGATTTGCGCACTTATTTCTATTGATTGTGATTGATAGGGTAGTATTTCTCATCTGCATGAACTCCTAGATTTAGGATCTGTACCCCACTCGCCTGTATGAAATCCTAGGATCAGATAAACCATTTACCTTAGGTACCGAAAGGGCGTCAACTCTGACAGTTGGCGTAACTAAGTCCCCAAACCCACTTCTCTGGTTTCCGCAGAATCGAATAGACCACTCCCAACTATTCGATAGGGTTTCCGATCGTACCCTCCACGAAACGATTGGTGGCGACTCCTTGGCATGTACACTCATCACATGTCACTAGACCGCACTGAAGGTCGATCACGTATATCCATCAGTTGCGATTTGGGTAATGGACCTTGGGAGAGGCCCGCGTCCGATCATACAACATCGGATGGCCCATTAACTCCCCCTAGCCACCACTGCCGCTCGGGAGGGTCGCGACACACCCCAGTGGGGGATTAACATTTTTTAGGTCCTAGGTGATGGAAACCCGAGGTTGCCATGGATTGGCATTCGAAGAAGTGCTTTGGAGAGAATGGATATAAACTCACTTGTGGTCATAGAAATTTACTTTGATTTGTGGATTTAGAATTGAACCATTGGTATTGGACGACTGTAACCTTGAAGCGTATTTGCCATAATTGAGGAGTGCACATTTTTATGTCCTAAGTCATCTTGTCGAAGTTTATGTATGGAGTTTATTCATCGCTTCCGCATGTGCTTTTTCTTCCGCGAGTGTATCGTTAGACGATTCGATCCTGGGGTAAATTGCGATGAAAGATCATAGAAGGGATGTTCGCGCGCTCGTGAGGACACATGGCATGACATACTATCTTCCTTCTAAAAAGATTTTCCTTTGTTGGGAGGGCACCCTGGCAAAGATTCCACACAAAGAGTTTGATTTTTGGAGGGGTCTGTAACTTCCAAATGTCTGTCCTTGAGTTTCAATGCCTGACTTAGTTATAAATTTTGTGACATGTGTGCATTATTATCACTCCTTTGTTTCCCTATGGCATGTTATGTCTGATAATCGTCTTATACTGTTGAGACGGTCCATGTTCTTTGTTTGCGTGCATTTGGGTGTACTGTCAGCCTGACCTAGGGTTAGGACTTATTACTGAGATGTGAATCTCACCTCGTTGTGAGACCTTACTTTTTCAGACCTAAGCCCTGAGGATGCTACCGACACGTCTAGGCGATCCTAAAGAGATGACTGCCTTTTTCTATGAGTTCCCAGACAGTCGGGGTACCGTGTTTGTGAGAAAATGTACAGTTGTATGGGTCAATGAGGGGGGCAAGGACTGGAAAGCACATAGGTTTGAGGCCTGGTTTTGCAGGGTAGGCGAGGTCACTACTGGTCCGTTGAATTCCACGGAGGTGCCTCGAAGAGTCATACCTAGCTGGTGTCATCCCACTCAGGATTCTGTGGAGGTAGAGGTGTCTGTAGCTATCTCGAGGAACATACTCGAGAAGACCCCTACTCTGGAGGACACTATTGAGGTGATTGAGATCGATGCCTCGGAGGACGAGCTGGAGGACGATGCGATGGATGACACAATAGATGTGTGCTCTGAGACCTTCTCGGACTACGAGCCAGACAAGGATGCGGACGAGACTGATGAGTCTAGTGGTTCGACCTAGGGGTTTCCAGACTTTACTTAGTCGTCTTTTGATGATAACCTCGTTGGTCTGTAACTTTTTGGGGACTTAGGACTAGTGGTCTTTTGGATAAGTACCGACCACCCCGATCCGTCAGTAGGTTTAGCTGACCTGGGCTTTTGTAAGAACTCATGTTGATGTTTATATTTATATTATGATCTCTTTATCCAAGTCCCCATCGACTTGTGTATGGAGGAGTTGTTCATTTCGTTTCCTCATGCTCATTTACATTATACATTTCTTGACAAGTGAGTCTTGGGCCTCGAGAGCTAAGGGAAGGGAGTTGTGCGTTCGTGCTTGTCGCGACCCGTCCGAAAGCGGACGCGGCTAATGGATTACCGATCACGGGTCTTGGATCGGCGCGAGCCCTCCCAGGCCCATACCAAATCGCGGCGGGAATATTTTTCAGGAGGATTCGACGATAAGAGTCGATCGCTTTCGACCTTAGTGTGGTCGTGGTGGCATGTGCAACTTGTGCATGCATTTGGAGTCGCCACCGGTCTTTCTTGGAGGGTAGACCGGAAACCTTACTGATCGATTGGGAGAGATCGATCAGTTCTACGGAACCAGAGATTTTGGGTTCGGGGACTTGGTTACGCTGGTGTCGTTACCAACGCCCTTTCGGTACCTAACGTGAGTGATTTTCCTGACTAAGAGTTCATGCAGGCACAAGTTTGGGTGAGGTAAGTCTGACTTTGCACATTAACCAGTTTAACATGCTCACGTAATCATAATAAATAAATAGACGTCAATCACATAAACATCTATCCTACGTGGTGATCATGGAATTATGATTTAATGGGTCTCGAGCCAATGAGACCACATTTAATCATTTTAATATTTTAATAACGGAGAGCCGCTCTTCGCTTCTTCTTGGTTTCTTGAACTCTTCAAGAATTGGGCCCCAAAGAGCTCGCCGACTTAAAAGGCTCCTCCACGTAATCCTCGTAGCATTTACATCAACAACTGACTATGCTAAAAATAAAGATTACATGAAAAATAAAAGGAGTACGCAGCCTCCATTTAATAATTACAACCCCAAATATATAAATAATCATCATACATTCATATATACATCAATCACATTGATTAGGGATTTTTCCATGATCACCACCCTTTCACGTAAGTAATAAATTCACAATTTAAAACTTAGGAAGGCACAATAAAAATTCTACGTTGAATCATATTCAGAATTTTTACGTAAAATAAGATAGCCATAAATTTTCGATTCAAAATTGATTTAGTCTCAATTTTTGCTACGTTGATTAATTTATCATATAAAATAATCAATCTCCATTAGCCATGTAAGACGAACAATTCGTTAATACATATTGGCCATAGTATTGCAAAAATTGCAAAAAATCAATTAAATGCACGAAAACACCTAAGGATTGGCTCTGATACCACTGTTGGGATCCACGTAACACGTAGCGGAAATAAATAACAACCCATACATGTATCTCCAGAGGCGTACTTCGTGCATTTCAATCGAAAAAAATCACAAAGTCTCAAAGGGAGTAAATAGATTACCTCTCGTAGCGTGCTTGAACGGAGGTGTCGGTTCGATGTTCTTCGATCTCAGCCTCCACAAGTGTTAGGCATCTAGTTCGGACGCACCACCAATTGACGAACGGGGAGACGACTAATAACTCCACAACAATTGTGCTAGCAATATGCGGAATCAATATTCCGAACTTAGTATATTTTGCTCACTCAAGATTATGAGAATATAGAGAGTGTTTGTGTTCTTCTCTCTAAGCTCTCAAAAATTTGCACACTCTACAAAATGTCTCTCCCCCTCAACCTCAAAACTCTTGCCATCCTTTTATAGCCAAAAATACCTTCCAATAAATTGTATTTAAAAATAGCACTAACAATTATAAATTCTATCTAAAAATAGCACTCACAAATAAATGACATTTAAAAATAGCACTAACAATAGCACTCACAATTTATAATACAAAAATGCTATTTAAAAATAGCACTAACAATAGCACTCACAATTTATAATACAAAAATGCTATTTAAAAATAGCACTAACAATTATAAATTCTATCTAATAATAGCACTCACAATTTATGATAAATAAATGCCATTTAAAAATAGCACTAACAATAGCACTCACAAATTATGATAAATAAATGTCATTTAAAAATAGCACTAACAATAGCACTCACAATTTATAATACAAAAATGCTATTTAAAAATAGCACTAGCAATAGCACTCACAATACAAAAATGCTAAAAAAAAAGGCACTAACAAAGGTGTTAAAAATAATAACCATTATTATTATTACAAGAGTTAAAGAGGTTACCAAACAGTACAAATATGCATAACGTATAAATACATATGAAGTATAAATACGTAGAGCATACGTATACATCCATGAAACCGGGGACTAATTGAAAGAAAAATGTGCAATTAAGCCCTTTTGGTAAAAATTGATTAAATTGGAGGGCAAATTGACCTAATTGCACTTTAAGACTTTAGAATCCAATGTCACAGCTTATAAAAAGTGAGAATTGAAAACTAAAAGACTCGAAAAGGAATTTATTATTATTTTTTTTTTAGGCTCGGTTCGGGTTTATGTTTGTGAAGGAACATAGTGACCCGAGCCGAATTTTTGAGATTTAAAGTGACACACTTGAAGAGGAAATTAAAACAAAATTATCGAATATTTTTGGGTATTTTTCTGACCACGAATGGTATTTTTCTGATTTTTTGGGTATTTTTATAATTAAATAAATTCGAAAAATATTAAAAATACCGAAAAATATTTTTTGTTCAAAATTGGTTCCTAAGGCTAAACCAAGGCTTCCAAAGTTGATTTTGTGATTTTATGACCTTTTTTGATATTTTTAATTAATTTTAAAGAATAAAAATCACAATAATAAATGGTAAAAAATCAGGTGTCAACAGCTGCCCCTCTTTGAGAGGAATCTCATTAGAGGTTTCTCTCAAAGATAAGGTGGCACCTGATTCCTAACCGACTCAACTGGGAAAATGAGAGAAGAAATGTTATGACATCGGATCCTTAAGCCTATTGATAAAAGCTCAAATCAATCCCCGGTTTGCTCTAACAATTTGAACATGGGCCGGAGTGAGAGAGGCTTACCTGAAGCTCTCCTGTCGGATGCTGCCGGTTGAGACGATTTTCAAGAAGATGCCTAGGACTCGTCATTCAGAATATCCTAGGGAGATTAAGCTTTGACCTGTATGGTAGGTCATACCATGATGAGATTCCTAACTGGTAGGAACCTAAGGAAGGCGCATCCCACGCTTTGGGATTTGCCAAGGATTTTGATCCGTATGGTGGATCAGACCTTTGTGTTGATCCTTACTGCGATATTTATCAATGAGTTGACCCTTATGGCGGTTTCTACCAATGAATTGACCCTTATGGCGGTTTCTACCATATGTGACCCTTCAGGCGGTTTCTACCATTAATGTGATCCTTCAGGCGGTTTCTACCTTGGTTTGACCATTCAGGCGGTTTCTACCTTGAGTTGACCCTTCAGGCGGTTTCTACCTTGGTTTGACCCTTCAGGCGGTATCTACCTTGAGTTGACCCTTCAGGCGGTATCTACCTTGGTTTGACCCTTCAGGCGGTATCTACCTTTATTTTGACCCTTAGGCGGTTTCTACCTTTGGTTGATCCTTCAGGCGGTTTCTACCTTCGTTTTGACCCTTCAGGCGGTTTCTACCTTTGTTTTGACCCTTCAGGCGGTTTCTACCTTTGGTCGACCCTTCAGGCGGTTTCTACCTTGAGTTGACCCTTCAGGCGGTTTCTACCTTTGATTGACCCTTCAGGCGGTTTCTACCTTGAGTTGACCCTTCAGGCGGTTTCTACCTTTGATTGACCCTTCAGGCGGTTTCTACCTTTGATTGACCCTTCAGGTGGTTTCTACCTTTGATTGACCCTTCAGGCGGTTTCTACCTTTGATTTGACCCTTCAGGCGGTTTCTACCTTTGATTTGACCCTTCAGGCGGTTTCTACCTTGAGTTTGACCCTTTAGGCGGTTTCTACCTTTGTTTTGACCCTTCAGGCGGTTTCTACCTTTGGTTGACCCTTCAGGCGGTTTCTACCTTTGATTTGACCCTTCAGGCGGTTTCTACCTTTGTTTTGACCCTTCAGGCGGTATCTACCTTTGATTTGACCCTTCAGGCGGTATCTACCATCATTTGACCCTTCAGGCGGTATCTACCGTTGTTTTGCTTTGAAAAGGGGTCTCATGACGAGGGTTCTCCACGTCCGATGAGACTGCCTAAATTTTGAAAATGGGTCTCATGACGAGGGTTCTCCACGTCCGATGAGACTGCCTAAATTATGAAAAGGGGTCTCATGACGAGGGTTCTCCATGTCCGATGAGACTGCTTGATATTTTGAAAATGCGTCCTGGGACGAGGGTTCTCCACGTCTGCTGGGACTGTTTGATATTTTGAAAATGGGTCCTGGGACGAGGGTTCTCCACGTCTGATAGGACTTTTTCTTTTAAAAGGGTTTTTCTTCCCCTCTTTTTTTTAGAGATCCCGAAGTTTGTCGGGAATTCAGTTTTTGAAGCAGTGAAAGATTTTATTTTGACAAAGCTTCACTTGAGTCTGTTGAGGCGACATTCTGGGAGCTGGGTTCTCCAGGTATCCTGCAGAAGTTTGCGCCTGAATGATTTTTCTTCACCAAGAAAACGTTAGTAATCTTTGGGAAGGCCACGGCTGTCCATTTGACAAAAACCGTATGACTTAAGTTTTAATCGTGAAATGTGCATTTTGATGCTGGAGGTTATCCAAAGCATTCTTGCAACATGCAAATGTGATCACAAATCCCTTGCACGGAAAATCTGGATCAACAGTTTGAAAATTCCAAAAAGAGTTTGTTCAAAACATCAATTGGAATATTTCTCGACAATGAGGTCTTCTCACCTGTTTTGAGATAATGGTTTTTATAGGGGATGCACTCAATTCCCTACTAACCTGTGCCTAGGTTTTAGGCTCATTCGCAGCGCATACATTTTGATCGGTCGGGAGGTCTTCCACGGGACCGTAATGTTGGGCTTGGATATTGGTTTTCAAGGGGGGCCCGCTTTGGAGTCGAGGCCATTGTATGAAAGTCTTCACCATCTGCTCCGGGTTTACAAGTCAAGAACCCTGCAAAATGAGAAAGAAATAGTCTTGCTCGTACTTCTTCGAGCTAAGCTATATGTTAACCCAAGTGTCTTAGTCAGAGAAGACTGTTTCAGGGTTATGATATTGGTAGGATTGGGGGACCGAAAAAGACTTATTTTTGGCCCGGAAATTACGAAGGGTTTGACGTTGGTGATCATTGCAAATTTACCACCTGCCCTTTCCTTTCTGCATCTTCAGTCTTTGGGGGTGTGCAACCGATTTTGAGGTGTGCACCAGCTCTTTAGAGAGCGTCTCTTGTTGCATTAAGAAGGTTGACAACTCTGTCTGCGCCTTTCCTCCGCGCTTGACATCATTTGGAGAGCAGTCTTTTTATCTGACTCCTTTAGGAATTTTCTCTTTTCCCATCCAAGTTTCACTGGGAATCAAGCAAACAGCTTGCACGAGCATCGGCCTCGCTTTTACCAGGCACTTTGCTTTTTCTTGATGCGGTGGATTCATTTTTGGAATCCCGCTTTTTTCTCATCTTCATGGGATCATGTTAGACATATAGTCTAAACATGCTTTAAATATCAGTCCGGGAATTCTCTTCGTAATCCCTGAGTCTTGAACTCTTCCATTTTTGAAGTGGTGTGGCATACGTCTTGGAATGATCACCAATGGGTTCATGAAATGAATTTGCAGGCTCAAGTTGGCTGTGCAAAGGATTCGGTGTGTGGGATAGAGAAATAAATGCTTCTCGTCATCCTATGGCACTTGGATTACCATATAAACAATACACAAAGATTAATGTTAGTCCGAGCAATAAAATTTCTAACCATTTGCTCCTGATGCTGCTGGACTCATCTCCATTCTGCCCCGATGTGGGGTGGTTCTTGACAGGGTTAAGAATGAAAATCGCCGTTCAAATGGGTTGTCAATGGTCACCTGTAGTGTTTGGGGATATGAAACGAATGCCTCCGTCGTCCCAATCCATGTAATCGCTGCGAATGGTCCCTACTTCCGTAGGTCTAGATTTTGCTGTCTGATCCGCTCCGCTCCACTCCTCTCTCAGGTGTGTATAAGACGTGTTTGGATTTAGGCTTTGCCTCTCATCTTTTGAAGAAGTGCCCTTTTGATTGTTTTGAACATTTTTTTATTGGAAAAATCTTTTTTATTTTCTCCAAAGATTTTACCCGTCAAAGGGGATTTTATGATGCCCCATGCATGTTTTTATTCATGTTCGGACAACCTCCTGTTTCAAAACATGAATGCCAATGAAATTTAAATTCTATGTCTTTTTCTAGACATTAGATTCTGAAAGCTTTTCTTTTCTTGTCTATTTTTTATTCAACATCTTCAAGGGATTTTGGGAGAGGGATACTTACCTGTTCCTCGTGGCTGGAGATCCCTGAAAATGCAGAAGAAACATGTTATTGTTCGTTCATGAATTTTTCAAAAAAATTAGAACGATACATTTTACCCTTGGTCATGTATTCCAACGGGTAATACATGGGATGTGAAAACCCGCTTTGCCTTGATGGTGAGCCCCTGTCAAAAACAAACAATAAGTGTCAGTTTGCGTTCCAAAATTCAAGACAAATTGGAACAATACCGCCTTGTTCTTGCTTGGTGTTTTCATTTGAACACAAACGCGCGGCTTGCAGAAATTGGCCATCTATATTGCGGCCACGATTCCTCCGTTTGGTTGGCGATGAATCATTCTCGAGGATTTGCCCCAAAGGAGATCCATTTGTGTTTTTGGGCGCATTCCAGCGCCATTCTTCATAGTTCCTTTTATTCAAGAAAAATGAAATTTTTATCAGAATGTATGTCAAAGCATGAAGTGTGGAAGCGATACTTTTTACCATCCACTAGGTCTTATGATCAAAGACCATCTCCTGGAATTCTGACTTCTAGGGCCACTAATTCAATTCGCCTCCCTGTTAGCGCGCTCTTTTCATTTGGGGCTTTCAGCGCCAACGACTTCCTGCAAAATGAGTAAAAACTCATGTTAGGCATGTGGTCTTCGAAGACCAAATTGGAACGATACAAGGTTACCGTTCACCCAAATTCGTATCTTGGGGTTTGATTCTGATGCGGACGACTCTGTTATTGCGTCCATTGATTTTGCCAGAGGAGAAACGTCCGGCGTACAAATGATTCACTTGCCCCCGTTAGGCATGATTTTGCTGTTTGTCATCTCTGGATTCGATGACCCTGGTTTGATGCGCTTTCATGGGGGATCATGAGAGTTTGCCCCCAGTTTGGCTCCTTAAAGTAAATGGGGGGGAATCTGCTCCCATTGATTTTTGCAGATTCTGATCATCCACCTCGATTGTCAGAGTCCTTGATCAATTTTATCTGTCTCAAGACAGCTTGATATTCTTGGGATTCGTCATGTGGCGGTTTGGTGATTCTCTCGATCACAGTCGCCATTTGAGGTATTTGATGTTTCCTGTTTGTTATTTGAAAGCATTACATCCTGCGTCCTCTGCTCTTGATCATCATCTGAGAGGAAAAGAAAGGAAGCATTATTCCCATATCAAGAAAACAATCATTTTGGAACGATACGTCCTTTTACACTTGATTTGCATTCCGTTTTGCTGTTGCATATTGATATGCACAACATCTATCAAATTCCTCCATCCGTGCTTGAAGGTATTTGCAACTCCTACGGTTCATTTGCCCCAGCTGGGCGATGTCTGTTTTGTCATTTGAATGCATGAGCTTTTGGGTGCATTGTCTCTTTTATCACCTGAGATAAAAAAAAATGGAGAAAAACTTATCCCCAGATCTGATTAAAAATCAATTAGGAACGATACGTCCTTTCACCAAACGAGTGGCTCTGCGGCCAAATGTATTTTGCACTGAAGGGACGAATTCCACTATGCTCCACGGGTTTGGGGAATTTGCCCCCATTTTCGATAGAAATGAGCCTTATCAAGATGTATACAATACAAATAGATCCCTAATACAATCAATCTAAGGGACGAGATAAAGAGGATCTCAGCAAAATTAATCTTATACAATAGAACTAAGAATGTCAAATCAATCAAAGGAATGTGGTCCGAACACTTGGAGATGCCCCAGTTCCAGTCTTCGAGATGTGACTCCAGGATCACCGATTTTTTTTTTTTAGGTGGTTTTAGATATACCAACCATCTAAAGACATGCACATGAGACAAGTGAGGATAAAACTACCAAAAATCAAAGGATTTGGCACCTAAGGTCAAGGTTCCCACCTCGAGTTCTAGAAAGAGCAGATTCCATTGCACAACTATCGTTGCATTGGGGCTCGATCCATAGTTCGAAATGAGCGGAATTGAAAAGTGGATTACCCCGTGTCTTTCCTCACGGAGATTCCATTTTCAATCCCTTCTATTGTTTTCCTATAGACGACGCCCGGGGTTTTAGGCGCGGTTGTGTGTATTTTCGGTGTCGTGCTAAAGCGATAAACATGCATCTTATTTAACAATCACCGCTTCAATATAAAACATACACACAATCATTCATTCCTACGCCAACCTGCATAGGACAATGTTAATCACAGACTACCCCCCTTATCACTCCAATCTGCAAAAACATATAACACCTATCATAAGCGGACTTACCTCACCTTCAAGAGCGCCTGCATGGTTAGAAAAATCACTCAGCGTTTTAATTACGGCCTAAGTCCACTTGAGGTCTAGAACCATAGGTTCTAGAACAAAGTCCCCAGTGGAGTCGCCAGCTGTCGCGACCCGTCCGAAAGCGGACGCGGCTAATGGATTACCGATCACGGGTCTTGGATCGGCGCGAGCCCTCCCAGGCCCATACCAAATCGCGGCGGGAATATTTTTCAGGAGGATTCGACGATAAGAGTCGATCGCTTTCGACCTTAGTGTGGTCGTGGTGGCATGTGCAACTTGTGCATGCATTTGGAGTCGCCACCGGTCTTTTTTGGAGGGTAGACCGGAAACCTTACTGATCGATTGGGAGAGATCGATCAGTTCTACGGAACCAGAGATTTTGGGTTCGGGGACTTGGTTACGCTGGTGTCGTTACCAACGCCCTTTCGGTACCTAACGTGAGTGATTTTCCTGACTAAGAGTTCATGCAGGCACAAGTTTGGGTGAGGTAAGTCTGACTTTGCACATTAACCAGTTTAACATGCTCACGTAATCATAATAAATAAATAGACGTCAATCACATAAACATCTATCCTACGTGGTGATCAAGGAATTATGATTTAATGGGTCTCGAGCCAATGAGACCACATTTAATCATTTTAATATTTTAATAACGGAGAGCCGCTCTTCGCTTCTTCTTGGTTTCTTGAACTCTTCAAGAATTGGGCCCCAAAGAGCTCGCCGACTTAAAAGGCTCCTCCACGTAATCCTCGTAGCATTTACATCAACAACTGACTATGCTAAAAATAAAGATTACATGAAAAATAAAAGGAGTACGCAGCCTCCATTTAATAATTACAACCCCAAATATATAAATAATCATCATACATTCATATATACATCAATCACATTGATTAGGGATTTTTCCATGATCACCACCCTTTCACGTAAGTAATAAATTCACAATTTAAAACTTAGGAAGGCACAATAAAAATTCTACGTTGAATCATATTCAGAATTTTTACGTAAAATAAGATAGCCATAAATTTTCGATTCAAAATTGATTTAGTCTCAATTTTTGCTACGTTGATTAATTTATCATATAAAATAATCAATCTCCATTAGCCATGTAAGACGAACAATTCGTTAATACATATTGGCCATAGTATTGCAAAAATTGCAAAAAATCAATTAAATGCACGAAAACACCTAAGGATTGGCTCTGATACCACTGTTGGGATCCACGTAACACGTAGCGGAAATAAATAACAACCCATACATGTATCTCCAGAGGCGTACTTCGTGCATTTCAATCGAAAAAAATCACAAAGTCTCAAAGGGAGTAAATAGATTACCTCTCGTAGCGTGCTTGAACGGAGGTGTCGGTTCGATGTTCTTCGATCTCAGCCTCCACAAGTGTTAGGCATCTAGTTCGGACGCACCACCAATTGACGAACGGAGAGACGACTAATAACTCCACAACAATTGTGCTAGCAATATGCGGAATCAATATTCCGAACTTAGTATATTTTGCTCACTCAAGATTATGAGAATATAGAGAGTGTTTGTGTTCTTCTCTCTAAGCTCTCAAAAATTTGCACACTCTACAAAATGTCTCTCCCCCTCAACCTCAAAACTCTTGCCATCCTTTTATAGCCAAAAATACCTTCCAATAAATTGTATTTAAAAATAGCACTAACAATTATAAATTCTATCTAAAAATAGCACTCACAAATAAATGACATTTAAAAATAGCACTAACAATAGCACTCACAATTTATAATACAAAAATGCTATTTAAAAATAGCACTAACAATAGCACTCACAATTTATAATACAAAAATGCTATTTAAAAATAGCACTAACAATTATAAATTCTATCTAATAATAGCACTCACAATTTATGATAAATAAATGCCATTTAAAAATAGCACTAACAATAGCACTCACAAATTATGATAAATAAATGTCATTTAAAAATAGCACTAACAATAGCACTCACAATTTATAATACAAAAATGCTATTTAAAAATAGCACTAGCAATAGCACTCACAATACAAAAATGCTAAAAAAAAAGGCACTAACAAAGGTGTTAAAAATAATAACCATTATTATTATTACAAGAGTTAAAGAGGTTACCAAACAGTACAAATATGCATAACGTATAAATACATATGAAGTATAAATACGTAGAGCATACGTATACATCCATGAAACCGGGGACTAATTGAAAGAAAAATGTGCAATTAAGCCCTTTTGGTAAAAATTGATTAAATTGGAGGGCAAATTGACCTAATTGCACTTTAAGACTTTAGAATCCAATGTCACAGCTTATAAAAAGTGAGAATTGAAAACTAAAAGACTCGAAAAGGAATTTATTTTTTTTTTTTTTAGGCTCGGTTCGGGTTTATGTTTGTGAAGGAACATGTGACCCGAGCCGAATTTTTGAGATTTAAAGTGACACACTTGAAGAGGAAATTAAAACAAAATTATCGAATATTTTTGGGTATTTTTCTGACCACGAATGGTATTTTTCTGATTTTTTGGGTATTTTTATAATTAAATAAATTCGAAAAATATTAAAAATACCGAAAAATATTTTTTGTTCAAAATTGGTTCCTAAGGCTAAACCAAGGCTTCCAAAGTTGATTTTGTGATTTTATGACCTTTTTTGATATTTTTAATTAATTTTAAAGAATAAAAATCACAATAATAAATGGTAAAAAATCAGGTGTCAACAGTGCTCGAGGGCGCGGGGCGTGATATCCTCACTTGTTTGGTATCAGAGCGAGGTTCTGCTCGATCCAAGTTGATTGAGTATTTGAGTAATAAGGTGGAATGAGATTCGGTGTGATTGAATAGCGACCGTAGGGGATTTGTTAGAGTTAGATAAGAAATGCATGGCATGTGAGTTGGCGTATGTAATTGGTATCATGAAAGTGATGTGGTTGTAAAGGCTAGATAGTAACCAAGCTTCGTACTTAGCATGTGTATCGATTGTGGATGTTGGCTTGATGAAATGTTGAGTGTTTGTCTAAACTTGAAGCGTGATTGTACGTTCCTAATTGTTGTACTTTTGAGAATGACTGGGTGAATGGTTGCGCTGACGTGATTGTTGCTTTGTGGTGTAGTATAGAACCACTGGACATGAGTAGTTGAACTAAGTCTTTAATTCCGTGGTGGAATTATAGTGGTACAAGTAGTATCGAGGCCACTTGTGGTAGAGAATCCTAGAATGGTTGAAGTCTTGAGAGCTTTGGAATGAATTGGCAATCTGATAGATAGACAAGCCCAAGATAGAGATGCCGCCATTGCTCAGGCTATGGGAGCTACCTTGACTGCCGCCAACGCGACGTATGGTAACAATGTAGGTATTGGAGTTACCGGCAACTTTGGCTAGAACACTGAAACGGGTAATGTGCAGGTTAATGTGAATGCTGGACAAGGTGTGGAGGTAGGTAATGCACCAGGTATTAATATTGCGCCTCGAGATATGGGTCAATTAGTTGAGCAGTTTGTGAAGCTAAAACCACTCCAGTTTAATGGAACTAGTGACCTAGAGTTGGCACCTAGGTGGATAGAAAAGCTTGAGAAAATTTTCGGGGTTCTGAGATGTAACGATGAGGAGAACGTACTCCTAGCAGTTTACCAGTTGGATGGTACCGCAAATGACTGGTGGAAGGCTACGAAAGACGGAGTGTTTCCTGAAGGCACTGCCTTGAATTGGACTGCTTTCACTACGGTCTTTAATGACAAGTATTTTTTGGAGACTGCGCGAGAAAGCAAACTAGTGGAATTTCAGAATTTGCGGCAGGGTGATATGACAGTGGATCAATATGAAGCTGATTTTGCTAGGTTGTCAAGGTACGCGCCCAGATATGTTAAGGATCCGCTAGAGAAGGCACGAAGATTTCGAGAAGCGTTACGACTCAAACTTCGCAGTCAGATGGTGGCCATGAATTTGAAAACTTATAAGGAAGTTTATGAGCAGGGTCAAATGATAGAACGAGATATGAGAGAAAAAACAGCTGCGTCCGGATCGCGATTCTCTTCATTTCGAGACAATCGCCAATTTGGAAAGAGACCCATGACTAATACTAGACGCTTTGTTCCACCTGCAAGGAAAAATATTGGTAAGCCACCGCACCAGTCCAACTCGAGCTGTCGTCTTTGTGGAAGGAGACATGGAAGTGGGCCTTGCCCGACTAGGACGGGAGCGTGCTTCAAGTGTGGTCAGATGGGCCATCAGATGAGAACTTGCCCCAATCAAGCTCCAATGACTAGACCTCAAGGGCAACGACCACGGGCAGGAACATCAACTGTAGTGCCCCAGAACGATCAGAATCGACCCCGGCACAGGGAAGGGTTTATGCTGTGGCACGCAGAGAAGCGGAGGAAACGCCTGGTGTGATCACAGGTACGATTTATTTGTGTGACCAATCTGCTTACGCGTTGTTTGATCCTGGCGCTTCACATTCTTTCGTGTCTGCTCAATTTGCTAATTTGGTTAATATGAAGTTGAAACCGTTGAGTGTGATATTGCATGTTGCTACCCTGTTGAAGGATAATGTGTTGGTTTCGTTAGGCTGTGCGAACTGTAAGATAGTCATTGGTAGTAGCGAAGAGAGTATAGATTTGGTTTTGTTGCCCATGTACGATTTTGATGTGATCATAGGAATGGATTGGTGGGTAAGCAAAGGGCAGTAGTCGATTATGGTAGCCGAGCGATCCGCTTTTATCTTGATGATCGCCCTAGCTTCGAGTTTAAGGGAAGTCGTGGAGGAATTTCTATTCCTTTGGTTTCGTCACTTGAAGCAACATAGTTGTTAAATGAGGGATGTCAAGCTTACTTGGCTATGGTAGTGGATACGATGGTTGGGGAACCGAAATTGAAAAATATAGCAGTGGTTTGTGAGTTTCCTGATGTATTTCCCTAAGAATTGCTTGGATTGCCACCCGAGCGAGAGATTGAATTTGTGATTGAATTAGCTCCTGGGACGGAGCCAATTTCAAAGGCACCATATAGAATGGCGTTATTAGAGTTGAAAGAGTTGAAGGTGCAGATGCAAGAGTTACTGGACAAAGGGTTTATTAGGCCGAGTGCGTCACCATGGGGAGCACCAATGTTATTTGTGAGGAAAAATGATGGATCCTTGCGTTTATGCATTGATTATAGGCAGTTGAATCAAGTAACTGTAAAGAATAAGTATCCACTGCCAAGGATTGATGATTTGTTCGACCAACTGCAAGGAGCATCTGTATTCTCAAAAATTGACTTGAGGACTGGTTACCATCAGTTGAGGATTAAGAAAGAGGATATACCGAAAACGACTTTTAGAACGAGGTATGGACATTATGAGTTTACGGTGATGCCTTTTGGGTTGATGTTGACACCTGATTTTTGGTCATTTTTCGTTTCAGTTTTTAATTCCAAAATTAATTAAAAATAGCCAAAAACTCATAAAATTACAAAATCAACTTTGGAGGCCTTGGCAAGCCTCAAGATTCAATTTTGAACAAAAAAATATTTTTCATAATTTTTAATAATTTTTCGAATTTTTTAATTATTAAAAATACTCAAAAAATCAGAAAAATACCATTCGTGGTCAGAAAAATACACAAAAATATTCAATAATTTTGTTTTAATTTCCTCTTCAAGTGTGTCACCTTAAATCTTGAAAATTCAGCTCGGGTCACTATGTTCCTTCACAAACATAAACCCGAACCGAGCCTAAAAAATCCTTTTCGAGTCTTTTAGTTTTCAATTCTCACCTTTTGTAAGCTATGACATTGGATTCTAAAGTCTTGAAGTGCAATTGGGTCAATTTACTCTCCAATTTGATCAATTTTAGCCAAAATGACTTAATTGCACAATTTCCTTTCAATTTATTCCTCGGTTTCACAATTTTTGAAATTAAATTTCATACGAGCATACCCATTAAAATTAAACACCTCTACCCTATGGGTTTCATCGTGATGAATCCATTGGAGGCCTCAATTTTGACTAATTTGGTCATTTAGGCCATCGATTAAGTGAAAATCATTTTCGGATCCTAGGGGCAATTTGGGGTTTTCACTAAATTTCAATCAATTGATTCACAAAAATACCCCTATTTGATAGAAAACATGCCAAGGAGTCCGATTTTGCTATCAATTTCTTGAAAATGGGTCAATTTGGGGCCCAATTTGGGCGAATTGGTCGAACCGAGCCGGTCGGGTCAGACCCTACCCGACCCGGCCCGACCGGGTCTGCAACTAAGTTGCAGACCCACCATGGCTGAAAGCTTGAATGAGTGGCGCACTTGGGAGGTCGAATGGAGGTCGATTCAACGCACAAAATTGGTCGGCCATGAAGAAGAAAGTGGAGCTGAGTTGGAGGGCAACACGATGGTGGAGGTGGGGGTCGCCGACGGCCATAAAATAATCTCCAAAATCCCCTATAAATAGGGGTCTCGGCCATGGAGCAAAAGGGAAGAAAAAAGAGAGAAAGAAATTTTCGAGCAAAAAATCGGGGAGAGGCGATCACTCCAAGCTTCCTGGGCATTCTACCGATCGTCGCCGTCGCCATCAACAAGCCCCAGATAGGTCAGTTCCCCCCCCCCCCCGACCATCTTTTCATATATGCCTGCCATGTGTTCGACGAAATGCCTCAGTGAGTATTTCAATTTGTGCCTCTCGGCCGTGTCGTTCCCGGTCTCTTTTCGCGCGATTCTAGCTTTGAACCTTCCCTAGAACTATCCCTAAGCCTGTCGTGTTCATTTATTTGCATTAAAACGCGACGAAAAACTCGGCCCGGAGCTTCGTCGGATTGCATTCGGCTCAAGAGCTCGCCGGAGGAGTTCCAACGGTCGCCGAGGTCCAAGCGACCTCAGGTAAGTTTCCTCAACTCCATTAGATGCTGTGTGATGGAATAGGAACGAGCTTGGGCGCAAAAAAAATAATTTCTGCAAATTCCTCGTCGGCGCCGGTTGGGGGAACGATCATTCGGTCGCTTTCCGACGTTCAATCCGCCATGTTTGTGTCGTATTTTGATTCTGAGATCTTAAGGATTCGAATACCACAAAAATCATTAAAAAGCATCGAGTTTTGGGCACGGTTCGTGCCTGCCGGCGAGGGTCGCCGGAATTTGGCACTATTCATCATCTTCCTCGGCGACCCTCCGGCCAGTCAAAAGTCAACGGCTGACGTGGCCTGCCACATGGGCAGCCACGTCAGCGTGGTGGGGTCGCGGCTTTTTGAATCAAACGCCCAGATCGGACGGCCTTGGCTTCGCCACGTGTCGCGATCTGGTATTTTTGGAAAATTAAAAAGATTTTCAGAATTAATAAATGATTTTCGAAAATAATAAAAATATTTTGATCTAACGGACGATATTGTGCCAAGTGGCACTCGAAGAATCGTCCGATCTTGTCCAAGATCGGACGAACCAGAGGAAGCCACGTGGCACAATGAAGACCGTCCGATCCGTGGATTTTAGGATAATTAAAGAGAATGAATAAAAAATTGATAAAAAAAATAAAAAATGGCAAAACGGCGCCGTTTAGGCCGGTGCCGACCCCTAGGGTCGGGCTGGGCGCCCGAGAGGCGAGGGCCGGGTCCAACCCGGCTCGGAAAATATTTTTAAAATAATAAACATTCAGAAAACAATAAAAAAATAATAAAAAATCAATAAAATCAATAAAAAATGAAAAATCATAAAAAAAATAAAAAATTCAGAAAATTCAGTAAAATTCTAAAAAATTACGAAAAATAGGAAATAGCCACATTCAATTGGCCACGACCTATTTCGGGTCTTTCGACCCCCGGTCTTTCCAGAAATGACGATTTTGCCCTTCCGCCAAACCATCTTCCAAAAAAATTCTAAAAACAAATCCAGGAAAATCCCAAAAAATAGGAAATGGCCACAAACAACTGGCCAAGCCTCATCTCGGGTGTTTTAAACCCCGACCCTTCTTAAAATGACGATTTCGCCCTTTGGACGAATCGTCTTCCAAAAATTGAAAAAAAATCAAGAAATTCCAAAAAATTCTCAAAAGTGGGAAATGGCCACAATCAACTGGCCATGGAATATTTTGGGTAATTCAGTATCCAAACCTTCCAAAAATGACGATTTTGCCCTTCGGGCTAATCGTCTCCAAATCTTCCCATTTTGCCCCTAGTCCGAAATCACATCTTCCCTAAGCTCTTATGGCTATGCTAGGAAGCCATTGACTTGAATTGATGTGCATCGATGAGATTTATTTATACACTTGATTGCGCTTTGATTTAAATTGATTGTGATTGATAGGAATAGTCTTCCAATCTGCATGAAACCCTGAATCAAGCCTACCGCACCTAAAATTGCGCCTGCACAAAATCTTAAATAGGAAAATCACTCGCGTTAGGTACCGAAAGGGCGTTGGTAATGACACCGACGTAACCAAGTCCCCGAACCCAAAATCTCTGGTTCCGCAGAACTGATCGATCTCTCCCAATCGGTCAATAAGGTTTCCGGTTTACTCTCCAAGAAAGACCGGTGGCGACTCCAAATGCATGCACAAGTTGCACATGCCACCACGACCACATTGAAGGTCGAAAGCGATCGACTGTTATCGTCGAATCCTTTGAAAAAATACTCCCGCCGCGATTTGGTATGGGCCTAGGAGGGCCCGCGTCGATCCAAAGCCCGCGATCCGTACTCCGGTGCGGTAGAAAGGCCCGCGATCGATAATCCATTAGCCGCGTCCGTTTCGGACGGGTCGCAACAGCTGGCGACTCCACTGGGGACCGTGTTCTGGACCCTATGGTTTTAGACTCCAAGTGGACTTAGGCCGTAATTAAAACGTTGAGTGATTTTTCTAACCATGCAGGCACTCGTGAAGGTGAGGTAAGTCCGCTCATGATAGGTGTTATATATTTTTGCAGATTGGAGTGATAAGGGGGGTAGTCTGTGATTAACATTGTTTTGTGCAGTTTGGGCGTAGGAATGAATGATTGTGTGGATGTTTTATATTGAAGCGGTGATTGTTAAATGAGATGCATGTTTATCGCTTTAGCACGACACCGAAAACACACACAACAGCGCCTAAAACCCCGGGCGCCACCTATAGGAAAACAATATAAGGGATTGAAAATGGAATCTCCGTGAGGAAAAACACGGGGTAATCCACTTTTCAATTCCGCTCATTTCGAACTATGGATTGGGTCCCAATGCAACGATAGTTGTGCAATGGAATATACCCCTTCTAGAATTCGAGGTGGGAGCCTTGGCCTTAGGTTCCAAACCCTATCTTGATTTTTATAGTTTCACCCTCACTTACTTCATGAGCTTGATCAGTGTGTTTGACACAACCTATCCTTTTCGAATGGTATGTAAGTTTCATTCCCCTGGAATTTGTTTCCTTTCAGCTCGATATTATTCGTCAAAAGCAAGCAGTGTTTAACATAAATGCCCTTCGATAGGACTTAGAAAATGAGACCACCTGAGGTTAAAATTGCACATTTCCCGCGAGCGATCGTCAACATGTGGGATCGACTGCTGCCAACCCACAAGGGCTACGTGGTGAAGAAGATAGGCTTTCTCACATCCTTGATACATTTCGAGGCAAGGATTGCCATGATTAAAGCGTTGTCACACTTCTGGAGCTCCGAGTCCTCTTCTTTTGTGATAGGCCAGTGCGAGCTCACCCCAACTCTCGAGGAGTATGATGCCATGATAGGCCCCGTCGGAACTTTCGATTTGGCCACCCCTCCGATCGATGTTAACTTAGTATCACTGCTTAGCCAATTTCTGAAAGTCAATTCCACTCTCAGCAGAAACATCCTCAAGGGAAACACCAACGTTATTCCTATAACATTTTTCGATGAACTCTCTTCAGGTTTACCCGCAGAATCTGGAACGCAAATCCCTAGGGTCTTTATCCTAGCTTTCTTTGGATTCGTTATCTTTCCATACACGAATAAGAGCATGACCCCTTCCATCATCTACATCGTACTCCAAGTGTGTAGTGGTAAAAAGTTCTCTCACTTAATTCTTGGCGAAACATTCATCTCTCTGTCAAGATTCAAGAAGTCGGGTAAGGGTACTTTTAGAGCACCTATAGGTCTTCTTCAGGTCTGGTTGATATCTCACGTTAGGGAATTCACCACTGATATGCAAATTTCACAAATTAGCCCTTCCTCTCACCCTTTATTCCGTTTCTTTGAAAAGAACAAACTTTTTCCTTGTTGGGCGTTCTCTAGGTGGCTCAACTATCTCAAATCTCTTGTCCCCATTTGTATCCAATGGTATGCCAAATGGCTTGTGTCTCATAACCCTTGCCTAGCCGACGGGTTTGACAACGTCATTCCTTTGCTGGGATTGACGGGAGTTACATCATACTACCCTCTTAGGGTGATCCATCAGTTCCGCGTCATCCAGCAAATCCCTCCCCCTCTCGAATCCAATCCTCTCGCATTGGACTATCACAAAGAGGTTACTGAAGGACGAAAGGCTCAACTAGACAAAATAGTCGCCGACATAATTCACACTTGGCGTGACTATCGTTCGACGTCTGTTACCATGGTGGACAGGGCCGAGCTTGAAGGGAATATGAAGGAGCATCATGCATCTGAGGCTTACATATGTCTCGCCTTACCAGCCCTACCTAAAGTGGTCGTTCCCACCTTACCTGAAAAGTTGACTCTTCAAGATATTTTAACTGAGAAGGCTGCTCAAGAAAGAGATGAAGCACTCCGTCGAGTCGAGTCTTTAGCCAGCCAGAACAAGTGTCTTCGTCTTGAGCTTATACCCATTAAGGATTAGGCACTGTATTCCATTAGACCACCTTTCTTTTGTGCTACAATAAGAGTTTCCTATTTTCATCTAACCTCTTTAGAATGATGTATATGGATCTATCTCTTGAATGTAATCGCTAAACTTTGTTGGGTATTAGGGGGATGAGCGAAGGGCATTTTAAGTAAACACCGCTTGCTCCTCTTTCATTGTATAAATTATTTTGAGGAAATTTTTGCCGAGGACATTATCCACACAGATGTCTCTCGCTACTGTTTCATCAAACGAAAATATAAAATGAAAGAAGGATCTTATGTTGCCCCCGAAATTCCCTCACGCTACCTTGCTTTTTTATCACAGGTAGCTCTCAATCACGAGGACTCGAGCCCAAGCGCGTTCTCAGGCCCGTATGGAGCAGGAACAAGTTTCCCTTCTAGGTTGTTGGTGGCAGGCGGGGCTTTTGGCAATACTTCAACAGTCGGAGCTTGCTCAGCGCTAGGTGTAACACTCGTCCCAGCAGGCCCACCTGTATCAGAATCGGTAGGCGTGCCTGGGTTCACGATTTGGTTAAGATCAACCGGTAAAGTAGGCTCGGGGAGAAGTCTGTCAAAATCGACGAGGGAGTAAGAAGGATTACCAAAATCGAAGAATGTCTCACCAGCCAAGGGTTTGAGTTGTCGAAGTACGATAAAATCATGCCTTTCACTAAGATTGAGGTCCCCGTAGACTACAAGAAGCCGGATTTCTTAAGAAAATATAATGGGACATGCTGTCCCAAGACCCACTTGAAGTACTACTTGTACAAGATGGCCAAATACTCAGATTACACGCCATTGCTGATCAACACCTTTCAAGAGAGTCTGGCTGGCGCCGCTCTGTCTTGGTACATAGAGTTAAACATACAAAAGTATGACGACTGGGACGAGTTTGCGGGAGACTTCTTATCTCAGTATAAATTCAATACGCTGACCACTCCAACCAGAGAAGACCTGCTGCGAACCGCGAAAGGAAGGACCGAAAGTGTTCGTCTATATGCCCAAAGGTGGAGGGCACTCGCCACTCAGGTTAAGCCACACATCCCGGAGGAAGAATTGATGGACATCTTTTTGAAGGCACTGCCGTACGATTACTTTGATAAACTAAACACCTCTGGGTGTCAAACTTTCGCGCACTTGATCAAAGTGGCGGAAAGGCACGAGTGGGCCATAAGAGAAAGGCGCATTCCGGAAGTGACTCAGAAGCGACCGTTCCCCGCAAAGAAAGAGCGAGAATCTACTGCTGATGTTGCCTTCATTTCCAATTCACTAAGACCCAAAAGGTCCGAAAACTCTACCCCGACCCAAGGGAACACCTCCTGGACGGCCCAGAAGATCCTGGCACCAAGAGGAAGTGGTCCTCCCTCTTTTACCCCACTCCCAGTCCCGATGTCAAAGTTACTTCCTAAGCTTCTAGAGGCAAGGTTGTTAGCCAAGAAACTGCCGAGGTCAACACTGCCAAAGTTCATAGGTTTCGATGAGAATCAGACATGCGCGTATCACATGGGCGAAAAGGGACATAACATAGACAATTGTCGGACCCTACAATACGACATACAAGCCCTTATCGACAACAACTTGCTGAAGTTTGATGGAGCGGATCCAAACATCCAACAGAATCCACTGCCCGACCACACCGCAAACGAGGTGTTCAATATAGATCAATGGGGAAACCTATACGACTCGGAGGAACCATACCCGGTTGGATCGATATGCATGGTGGAAGGTATGACCCCACTGGTAATCAACCTCGCTGAGTTCGACCTCATGCAGGAGGAACGTGGTGATATCGAGGTAGAAGCAGCCATCAGTTCTCACAAAAGCGAGGTAACAAAGGACAAACCCCTAATAATCACACTTCCCGCAGTAGAGACTTACAACCCTAAGGCAGTGCATTGGAATTACGGCACCAGTGAAGTGGATGCCATTACTCGCTCCGGGAGATGCCAAGTCCAAAAAGAGGGAGAAGTTGAAAAGAAAGGAGTAACGGAGGAGGACGCTAAGCAGATCCTGGCCATCATTAGAACTAGCGAGTTCGAAATGGTCGAACAGCTAAGAAAGATGCCCGCACAAATGTCGCCCTTGGATCTTTTCAAGACATCTGAGAAGCATCGAAATGCCCTTTTGAAGGTGTTGGTTGAGGCCCACGTACCCGAAACGATCAACGAGGCCCAATTGGAAGACTTCGTCGGGGCGATCCTCTTGAAGGACCAAGTCTCATTTTCAGATGAAGACTTCCCACCGGAAGGACGAGGACATAACAAGGCCCTCTATGTATCAGCAATGTGCCATGGTAAGCGGGTATCCCGAGTTCTCATAGATAACAGATCTGCATTTGACATATGCCCTTTAAGCACGCTCAGAGGCTCGAGGTGAAGGAAGATTCAATCAAAACCTCGAAATCCACCATTCGAGCTTTCGATGGGGCTAAAGGAGAAGTAACTGGAGAGGTAGAACTACCCGTCCTTGTGGGCCCAACAGAGTTCCTGATCAAATTCCAAGTCATGGACATCCCGGCGTCATTCGGGCTTTTGCTGGGAAGACCTTGGATTCACACAGCCGGCGCCGTGCCATCCAGCCTACATCAGAAGGTCCGTATGGTCGTTAACGACAAACTGATCACCATACACTCAGAGACTGATCACTTAGCGGGCCACATTGATGCTATTCCATTGGTAGGACCTTCATCCGGAGAAGAATCAAGCTTTCGCGCTGCAGAGAGAATGTACATTATGCACGTACCAGCCGGTACAGCCATGAGACCCAAAATTGCTCCAAATCATCGATCATGACGGGAAAAATACTGATACAACATGGTTTTATCCCTGGCCTCGGTTTAGGCAAGCATCACCAAGGTATTCAAGAGCCGGTTAGCTTGGCGACTGTAAAGAACCGCCGAGGGCTGGGTTATAAAGGAGAACCAAGTCGACACTCCCAACCGGAAGGTTATGGGAGCGGCAGGGGCCGCGGTAGGGCCCGCGGTGGCCGTTTCCCGGGGTCGAACACTTGGAGGGGCAAGGGAAAGATGTTCGAAACTCCCCTAAATCGTTTCTTCAATGAGGCATCCAAGTGGCTGAAGGACGAGAAGATGGACGCTGCAACGGGAGACCCCCAGTTGGCCAGCTTGTTCCTGGAAGATTCTGTCAACGTCATTATCGAGGGGATCGACGACAACGTGTCCATCATTGAGTAAAGAAATTTTACACCCCTCTCCGATGCATCCGAATCTACATCAAATGCCTCGAACTTTCACCTTTGTCTTATGTCTTTACAAAAAAAAAACAAAAACAAAACAAAACAAAAAAACAAAAAAAAACAAAAAAAATCATAAAATACAAAATATAAAAAAAAATGGAGGCGTGTGGGAGCTACAAATCGGTCAATGACGATCCAAAAAAAGAGAGAGACAAGAAAAGAAAACAACCCTGAGACCTGATTTCCCACACGTCTCATATTCTTCAAGACTATTGGGGAAGCAAGGATGTTCGATGATATGAGAACTAGCCCCCCATTACATATTTTCCGGACTTAACTTTCTTCAGAATGTTTCCTGAAGAAATTCGTCATGCATGAGCCTCCTCTATTATATGCCAACTAACCATATTCATGACATTTCAGGCATACCATTCCACACATACATAGCAGGTTGTTAAGTTATCCAAGCTCTCAAAAGGAAGCTACCTACCAGATCGAGGGAGAGGAAGACGATCAAGTTGAGGAGGGAATCAGGGTTGATTGGAAACGCTATGAAGACTCCAAGCCACCCACTGCAGAGGGTACCACTTCAGTAAACTTAGGCACCCCAGAGAATGTCAAGGAAGTGAAGATTGGGAAAAGTCTACCACCAACAGAAGCATTCAGAATAGTTGAGCTCCTGCGAGAATACCAAGATGTTTTCGCTTGGTCATATGCGGACATGCCAGGATTACACCCGAGTATCGTGGAACACGCTCTACTAACCGACCCCAGCATCTCGCCCAAGAAGCAGGGCCTCAGGCGTACGAAACCCGAGTTGGCAAAAAAAAATTGAAGAAGAGGTGATGAAGCTCCTCAAAGTAGGGTTCATCGAGGTGATTGCCTACCCGGAATGGATTGCCAATATTGTCCCCGTCATGAAGAAGGATGGGAGAGTCCGAATCTGCGTGGACTACCAAGACTTGAACAGGGCCAGCCCTAAAGACGACTTCCCATTGCCACACATCGACGTCTTAGTCGATAGCACAGCCGGATTCGAACGGTTCTCATTCATGGATGGTTTCTCGGGCTACAATCAAATCCGCATGAAGGAGGAGAATAAAGCCAAAACGTCGTTCATCACGCCTTGGGGCACCTTTTGCTACAATGTCATGCCATTTGGCCTGAAAAATGCCGGAGCAACTTACCAGAGGGCGATGGTTACCCTATTCCACGATATGATGCACAAGGAGATAGAGGTATACGTGGACGATATGATAGCAAAATCTAGGCATGGTGAAGACCACGCCCTAGTACTGAGGAAATTGTTTGAACGACTCAGGAAATATAAGCTGAGGCTCAATCTCGCAAAGTGCATATTTGGGGCGAAGTCAGGCAAGCTACTGGGATTCATAGTTAGCAATCGTGGCGTCGAGATTGACCCCACCAAAGTTCAAGCTATCCTCAGCCTTGACGCCCCTTCAACAATTAAAGACGTAAGGAGCCTCCTGGGAAGATTAAATTACATCGCCCGCTTTATATCTCACCTTTCAGAATCTGCAAAGCCACTCTTCAAATTATTGAAGAAGAATGTCAAAATCAAGTGGGATCACGAGTGCCAGCAGGCTTTCGAGGAAATCAAGGGGAATTTGGTCAGTCCACCGATACTAGTACCCCCGCTCCAGGGCATTCCTCTGACCCTTTATCTCACTATCCATGACGAATCCCTAGGGGCTTTACTCGCCCAGACAAACCCAGATGATGGAAAAGAGCGAGCCGTTTATTACCTGAGCAAAAAGTTCACCGCTTCAGAGGCAAGGTACCTAGAGGTAGAAAAAACGTGTGTCGCGCTGATATGGGTACTCCGCAGGCTAAGGCAATATACCCTTCACCACACCATCCAGTTAGTCACGGAAAGTTACTCGATCAAATACTTGCTAGAAAAGCCGTCGTTGATAGGAAAATTGGCCAAGTGGCAGGTACTCCTTTCTGAGTTTGACGTCAGAAGCTCAAACCAAAAGTCAGTAAAAGGACGAGCCATTGCCGACATGCTAGCCGAGAATTCCCAAGTTCACGATGCCCCTGAGGAGGAGGAGGAGGCTGAAGGCCACATTTTGACACTCTCAGATGACAAATGGACCATGTATTTTGATGGCGCGGTCAATTTAGCTGGGGCAGGTACTGGGGCCGTCCTAATATCTCCAGATGGCCAACACTACCCCGTGGCCGCAAAACTAACATTCCCATGCACCAACAACATGGCTGAATATGAAGCGTGTATCCTTGGTTTGCAGCTTGCCACTAACTTGAAAGTGCGAAAGTTACAAGTTTATGGAGATTCAATGCTAATCATCCTCCAAACCCAAGGCGAATGGAAAACGAGGGACTTTAAGCTCATCCCGTACCACAAATTCCTAGAGGAGACGATCAAGGGATTCGAAGTAATTGATTTCGAATATCTGCCAAGGACGCAAAATCACTTCGCAGATGCATTGGCTACTTTAGCCTCTATGCTTCAAGTAACAAACGGCGTAGACATTGAACCATTGCGCATAGGCATTACCCAAGAACCTGCACATTGCATGGTAATTGAAGAGGGGTTCGAGGACCTGCCTTGGTATCATGATATAAATAACTACCTGACCAATGGGGAATTTCCTCTGGGTGCTCAAGCAGGGGACATGAAGTACATCGCGAAGATGGCTAGCAAGTTTTTTCTCAGTGGCCCAACTATCTACAAGAGGTCTTATGACTCAGTCCTCCTCGGATGCGTGGACGCCAACGAAGCTAGATCGCTTATGAGCGAAATACACGAGGGGGAATGTGGTCCGCACATGAACGGCCATCTCCTCGCCAAGAAAATCATGCGATTAGGTTATTTCTGGATGACCTTGGAGTCGGATTGTAATCAGCACGTAAGGTCATGCCATCAGTGTCAGGTGTATGGAGATAGAATTAATGCACCTCCAAACGAGCTCCATCAAATGTCCGAGGCTTGGCCATTCTCGATGTGGGGCATAGACATAATAGGGCCAATCAACCCTAAGGCCTCGAACGGACACCGATTCATATTGGTGGCAATAGACTATTTCACCAAGTGGATCGAGGCTGCATTGTACGTTAATGTGACTGCAAAGAACGTGGCTAAATTCATAAGGCGAGACATCATCTCGAGATATGGGACACCTCAAGCCATCGTGACTGATAATGGTTCGAATCTGAACAACGAAACGGTGGATAATCTTCTGAACAGTTTCAATGTCCGCCATCTTAATTCGTCGCCTTACCGACCCCAAATGAATGGAGCGGTAGAGGCGGCAAGCAAGAACATCAAGAAGATACTAGCTAAAACGGCAGAGAACTACCGTGATTGTCATGAAAGGCTACCTTACACCCTGATGGCATATCGAACCTCAATTCGGACTTCTACTGGGGCAACGCCCTACTCCTTAGTATACGGTATGGAGGCAGTCCTACCGATCGAAACGGAAATCCCGTCATTAAGGATCTTGTCTCAGGTCGAGCTTGATGAAGCTAAATGGGTCCAGCAGAGACACGAATAGCTCAACCTGATAGACGAGAAGCGTCTAAGGGTAATCTGCCATGGCCAAGCATACCAGAAGAGAGTTGCTAAGTCATTCAATCAAAAAGTCCGACCGCGAACGTTCGAGGCCGTCGAACTTGTCGTCAGGAAAGTCCTCCCAAACGTGTCACACCCAGGGGGTAAGTTCACCCCAAATTATGAAGGACCATATGTGGTTAGGAATGTTTTATTTGGGGGGGCCTTAATTCTTATAAACATGGATGGAGAAGAGTTGGGTTACCCTGTAAACGCTGATGCAGTCAAGAAGTACTATCCGTGAATAAATCGGGAGCCCCCAAGTGGCGTTTTCCTTCTCCGAATCATTGTGAGTCAGCCAAAAGGCTTCTCTATGCCTCATGCATACATGCATACATACATACATACATACGCATCTCTTCACTTTTTTATAGGAGATCCTTAAGGAACATAATCAAGCGCAAGGGATGCATTTCTCATTTACCCTTGCCAAACTGCGAAACAACTTGCAGCCAGGAAAACTGAACATGAAAAGGGTTAAGAAAGGAGGCATTCGCCATCAGGAGCGGCAGAAAATTGGTGGCGCCAGAAAGCCACAGAAGAAAGGATGTCACCGACATAGAAGCGAAAAGAAATATCAATTTCAGGGAGGCAGGTTGCCAAGAATTGTAACCCTAGAAAACGACGTAGAATACGTCCAAAAGCATGAATTGATCTAATCCAGTGCAAATCCTTGAGAAAGATTTATCGTCCAGCCAGATAGATAGATCATGACCACAAGCTAGATGGCCAACTCCTGCGAACCTCACATCTTTGACCGAAGCGAGAGTAAAGCAGTATCGTTTCGATTCATCTTGAATTTCGGAACACAAATTAACGCTGAATGTTTATCGTTGACAGGGATTCGCCGTCAGGATGGACAGAGGATTGTTGGCACCATAAAGCCTCAAAGGAAAAGAACTCGCCGACAGGGAGGCGAATAGAATTATCGACCTTGGAAGTCAAGACTCCAAGAAATGGTCTTTAATTATAAAACCCAGTGGAGGGAACTATGAAGAGTGGCACTGGAATGCGTCCAAAATCACAAATGGATCTCATCTAGGGCAAATCCTTGAGAAGGATTTATCGCCAACCAAACGGAGGGATCAAGGCTACAAGATAGAGGGCCAAACTCTGCAAGCCGCGCGTTTGTGTTCAAATGGAAACACAAAGCAAGAACAAGGCTGTATCGTTCCAATTTGTCTTGAATTTTGGAACGCAAACTGACACCTAATTCCCGTCTTTGACAGGGGCTCGCCATCAAGGCGAAATAGGTTTTCACATCCCATGTATTACCCGTTGAAACACATGATCAAGGGGATCTCCAGCCACGGTGGATGGGTAAGTATCCCTTTTCCCAATCCATTGAAGATGTTAAATAAAAAACAGAGAGAAAAAGAAAATCTTTCAGAATCTAATGTCTAGAAAAGACATAGAATTCAAACTTCATTGACACTCATGTTTTAAAACAGGAGGTTGTCTGAACATGAATAAGAACATGCATTGTGCATCATAAAATCCCCTTGGCGGGTAAAATTTTTGGAGAAAATGAAAGAGATTTTTCCAATCAAAAGTTGTTCAAAACTTTCAAAGGGACGTTTTTTCTCAAAAGACGAGAGGAAAAGCCTAGTCCAAACACGTCCTATACATACTTGAGAGAGAAGTGGAGCGGATCAGATAGCAAAATCTGGACCTACGGAAGTAGGGACCATTCGCAGCAATTACATGGATTGGGACGACGGAGGCATTCGTTTCATATCCCCAAACACTACAGGTGACCTTTGACAACCCCTTTGAACGGCGGTTTTCATTCTCAACCCTGTCAAGAACTACCCCACATCGGGGCAAAATGGAGGTGAATCCAGCAGCATCATGAGAAAATGGTTAGAAATTTTCTTCCTCGGACTAAACATCAATCTTTGTGTGTTGTTTATATGGTAATCCAAGTGCCATAGGATGACGAGAAGTATTCATTTCTCTATCCCACACACCATATCCTTTGCATAGCCAAGTTGAGTCTGCAAATTCATTTCATGAACCCGTTGGTGATCATTACACGTTCCAAGATAAAGGCATCATCACTTCATAAACGGAGGAATTCAAGACTTAGGGATTACGAAGAAAATTCCTCGACTAATGTTTAAAGCATGTTTAGACTTTCAGTCATAGGTCTAACATGGTCTCCTGAATATGAGAAAAACGGGATTTCAAAAAAATGATGATAAAAAAATTATTAGAAAATCCCCAGCATCAAGAAAAAGGAAAGTGCCTGGTAAAAGCAAGGCTGATGCTCGTGACAATTGTTTGATGGATCCCCAATGAAACCTAGTTGGGAAGAGAGAAAGACCCCTAAAGGAGTCAGACCAAAGAGGCCGCTCCTCCAAATGATGTCAAGCGTGGAAGAAAGACGCAGACAGAATTGTCAATCTCTTAATGCAGCCAGAGATTCTCCCTAAAGAATTTGTGCACACCTCAAAAGCGGTTGCACACCTCAAAAATTGAAGATGCAGAATGGAAAAGACAGGTGACAAGTTTGCAATGATCACCAATGTCAATCCCCTCATGAATTCTGGGCCAAAAACAAGCCTTTTTCGGTCCCCAATCCTACCAACATCATAACCCTGAAACAGTCTTCTCTGACTAAGACACTTGGGTTGACATATAGCTTAGCTCGAAGAAGTACGAGCAAGACTATTTCTTTCTCATTTTGCAGGGTTCTTGACTTGTAAACCCGGAGCAGATGGTGAAAACTTTCATTCAATGACCTTGACTCAAAAGTGAGTCCCCCTTTGAGACCAATATCCAAGCCCAATATTACGGTCCCGTGGAAGATCTCCCGACCGATCAAAATGTATGCGCTGCGAATGAGCCTAAAACCTAGGCACAGGTTAGTAGGGAATTGAGTGCATCCCCTATAAAAACCACTATCTCAAAACAGGTGAGAACACCTCCTTGTCGAGAAATATTCCAATTGATGTTTTGAACAAACTCTTTTTGGCATTTTCAAACTGTTGATCCAGATTTTCCAGGCAAGGAATTTGTGATCACATTTGCATGTTGCAAGAATACTTTGGATAGCCTCCGGCATCAAAATGCACATTTCACGATTAAAACTTGAGTCATACGGTTTTGTCAAATGGACAGCCGTGGTCTTCCCAAAGATTACTAACGTTTTCTTGGTGAAGAAAAATCTTTCAGGCTCAAACTTCTGCAAGATTCTTGGAAACCCCAAATCCCAGAAAAACATTTGCTCCGTTGAGTGGAGCACACAGGTTTGAACTTTCTGCGGGATACCTGGAGAACCCAGCTCCCAAAATGTCGTCTCAACAGACCCAAGTGAAACTTTGTCAAAATAAAATCTTTCACTGCTTCAAAACTGAATTCCCGACAAATTTCGGGATCTTTCAAAAGAAGGGGTGAGGATGGAATCCTTTTTCAAAAGAAGTCAGCAAACTGTCCCAGCAGACGTGGAGAACCCTCGTCCTAGGACCCCTTTTAAAAAATCAAGCAGTCCTAGCTTGACGTGGAGAACCCTCGTCCTAGGACCCCTTTTCAAAAATCAAGCAGTCCTAGCATGACGTGGAGAACTCCCGTCCTAGGACCCCTTTTCAAAAATCAAGAAGTCCTAGCTTGACGTGGAGAACCCTCATCTTAGGACCCCTTTTCAAAAATATCAAACAGTCCTAGCATGACATAGAGAACCCTCGTCCTAGGACCCCTTTTCAAAAAATTAAACAGTCCCAGCAGACGTGGAGAACCATCGTCCTAGGACCCCTTTTCAAAAGAATAAGTAGTCCCATCAAACGTGGAGAACCCTCGTCTCGGGACCCCTCTTTCAAAAAATCAGGCAGTCTCATCGGACGTGGAGAACCCTCGTCATGAGACCCCATTTTCAAAGCAAACTCAAGGTAGAAACCGCATGAAGGGTCAACTCAAGGTAGAAACCGCCTGAAGGGTCAAACCAAGGTAGGAACCGCCTGAAGGGTCAAACCAAGGTAGGAACCGCCTGAAGGGTCAACTCAAGGTAGAAATCGCCTGAAGGGTCAACTCAAGGTAGAAACCGCCTGAAGGGTCAAACCAAGGTAGAAACCGCCTGAAGGGTCAACTTAAGGTAGAAACCGCCTGAATGGTCAAACTCATGGTAGATACCGCCTGAAGGGTCAACACAAGATCAGAGCTTAATCTCCCTAGGATATTCTGAATGACGAGTCCTAGGTATCTTCTTGAAAGTTATCGCAACTGGAAGCATCCGATAGGTGAGCTTCAGGTAAGCCTCCCTCCCTCCAGCCCAAATTCAAATCGCAAGAGCAAACCTGGGATTAATTTGAGCATTCATCAAAAGGTTTAAGGTTCCGATGTCATAGCATTTCTTTTCCCTAGTCGAGTCGGCCAAGATTCAGGTGTCATTTTGTCTTTGAAAGCAACCTCTGACGAGCTCACTCTCAAAGAGGGGCAGCTGTTGACACATGATTTTTGGTCATCTTTCGTTTTAGTTTTTATTTCCAAAATTAATTAAAAATAGCCAAAAACTCATAAAATTGCAAAATCAACTTTGGAGGCCTTGGCATAGCCTCAAGAGTCAATTTTGAATAACAAAATATTTTTCATAATTTTTAATAATTTTTCGAATTTTTTAATTATTAAAAATACTCAAAAAATCAGAAAAAAACCATTCGCGGTCAGAAAAATACACAAAAATATTCAATAATTTTGTTTTAATTTCCTCTTCAAGTGTGTCACCTTAAATCTTAAAAATTCGGCTCGGGTCACTATGTTCCTTAACAAACATAAACCCGAACCGAGCCTAAAAAATCATTTTCGAGTCTTTTAGTTTTCAATTCTCACCTTTTGTAAGCTATGACATTGGATTCTAAAGTCTTGAAGTGCAATTGGGTCAATTTACCCTCCAATTTGATCAATTTTAGCCAAAATGGCTTAATTGCACAATTTCCTTTCAATTTAGTCCTCGGTTTCACAATTTTTGAAATTAAATTTCATACGAGCATACCCATTAAAATTAAACACCTCTACCCTATGGGTTTCATCGTGATGAATCCATTGGAGGCCTCAATTTTGACTAATTTGGTCATTTAGGCCATCGATTAAGCGAAAATTGTTTTCCGATCCTAGGGGCAATTTGGGGTTTTCACTAAATTTCAATCAATTGATTCACAAAAATACCCTTATTTGATAGAAAACATGCCAAGGAGTCCGATTTTGCTATCAATTTCATGAAAGTGGGTCAATTTGGGGCCCAATTTGGGCGAATTGGTCGAACCGGGCCGGTCAGACCCGACTCGACCCGGCCCGTCTGGGTCTGCAACTAAGTTGCAGACCCACCATGGCTGAAAGCTTGAATGAGTGGCGCACTTGGGAGGTCGAATGGAGGTCGATTCAGCGCACAAAATTGGTCGGCCATGAAGAAGAAAGCGGAGCTGAGTTGGAGGGCAACACGATGGTGGAGGTGGGGGTCGCCGACGGCCATAAAATAATCTCCAAAATCCCCTATAAATAGGGGTCTCGGCCATGGAGCAAAAGGGAAGAAAAAAGAGAGAAAGAAATTTTCGAGCAAAAAACCAGGGAGAGGCGATCACTCCAAGCTTCCTGGACATTCTACCGATCGTCGCCAAGGTCGCCGTTGCCATCAACAAGCCCCAGATAGGTCAGTTCCCCCCCCCCCCCCCGACCATCTTTTCATAAACGCCTGCCATGTGTTCGACGAAATGCCTCAGTGAGTATTTCAATTTGTGCCTCTCGGCCGTGTCGTTCCCGGTCTCTTTTCGCACGATTCTAGCTTCAAACCTTCCCTAAGCCTGTCGTGTTCATTTATTTGCATTAAAACGCGACGAAAAACTCGGCCCGGAGCTTCGTCGGATTGCATTCGGCTCAAGAGCTCGCCGGAGGAGATCCGGCGGTCGCCGAGGTCCAAGCGACCTCAGGTAAGTTTCCTCAACTCCATTAGATGCTGTGTGATGGAATAGGAACAAGCTTGGGCACAAAAAAATAATTTCTGCAAATTCCTCGTCGGCGCCGGTTCGGGGAAGGATCATTTAGTCGCTTTCCGACGTTCAATCCGCCATGTTTGTGTCGTATTTTGATTCTGAGATGTTAAGGATTCGAATACCACAATAATCATTAAAAAGCACCGAGTTTTGGGCACGGTTCGTGACTCCCGGCGAGAATTCCGGCGAGGGTCGCCGGAATTAGGCACTATTCATCGTCTTCCCCGGTGACCCTCCGGCCAGTCAAAGGTCAACGGCTGACGTGGCATGCCACGTGGGCAGCCACGTCAGCGTGGTGGGGCCGCGGCTTTTTGAATCAAACGCCCAGATCGGATGGCCGTGGCTTCGCCACGTGTCGCGATTTGGTATTTTTGGAAATTTAAAAAGATTTTCAGAATTAATAAATGATTCTCGAAAATAATAAAAATATTTTGATCTAACGGACGATATTGTGCCAAGTGGCACTCGAAGAATCGTCCTATCTTGTCCAAGATCGGACGAACCAGAGGAAGCCACGTGGCAAAATGAAGACCGTCTGATCCGTGGATTTTAGGATAATTAAAGAAAATGAATAAAAAATTGATAAAAAAATAAAAAATGGCAAAACGGCACCGTTTAGGCCGGTGCCGACCCCTAGGGTCGGGCGGGCGCCCGAGAGGCGTGGGCCGGGTCCAACCCGGCCCGGAAAATATTTTTAAAATAATAAACATTCAGAAAACAATAAAAAATAATAAAAAATTCAAAAAAATAAATAAAAAATGAAAAATCATAAAAAAAATCAAAAAATTCGGAAAATTCAGAAAAATTCTAAAAACTTACGAAAAATAGGAAATAGCCACATTCAATTGGCCACGACTTATTTCGGGTCTTTCGACCCCCGGTCTTTCCAGAAATGACGGTTTTGCCCTTCCGGCAAACCATCTTCCAAAAAAATTCTAAACAAAATCCAAGAAAATCCAAAAAAATAGGAAATGGCCACAAACAACTGGCCAAACCTTATCCCGGGTGTTTTAAACCCCTACCCTTCTTAAAATGACGATTTCGCCCTTTGGGCGAATCGTCTTCCAAAAATTGAAGAAAAATCAAGAAATTCCAAAAAATTCTCAAAAATGAGAAATGGCCACAATCAACTGGCCATGGAATATTTTGGGTAATTCAGTATCCAAACCTTCCAAAAATGACGATTTTGCCCTTCGGGCTAATCGTCCCCAAATCTTCCCATTTTACCCCTAGTCCGAAATCACATCTTCCCTAAGCTCTTATGGCTATGCTAGGAAGCCATTGACTTGAATTGATGTGCATCGATGAGATTTATTTATATACTTGATTGCGCTTTCATTTAAATTGATTGCGATTGATAGGAATAGTCTTCCAATCTGCATGAAACCCTGAATCAAGCCTACCGCACCTAAAATTGCGCCTGCATGAAATCTAAAATAGGAAAATCACTCGCGTTAGGTACCGAAATGGCGTTGGTAATGACACCGACGTAACCAAGTCGATGAACCCAAAATCTCTGGTTCCGCAGAACTGATCGATCTCTCCCAATCGGTCAGTAAGGTTTCCGGTCTAACCTCCAAGAAAGACCGGTGGCGACTCCAAATGCATGCACAAGTTGCACATGCTACCACGACCACACTGAAGGTCGAAAGCGATCGACTATTATTGTCGAATCCTTTGAAAAAATACTCCCGCCGCGATTTGGTATGGGCCTGGGAGGGCCCGCTGTCGCGACCCTCTTGAGGTTGTCGGGCTCTCGAGGGCTAATGGGCCGTCCTGTCTGGTCGAACGCGGGCCTCTCCCAAGGCCCATTACCCAAATCGCAACGGAGGTATGCGTGATCGACTTTCAGTGTGGTCTAGTGACATGTGCTAAGTGTGCATGCCATGGAGTCGCCACCAATCATTTTTTTCAGAGTGTGATTGGACCACCCAATCGAATAGTTGGGAGTTTCTATTCAATTCTGCGAGAACCAGAGAAATGGTTTCGGGGACTTAGTTACACCAACTGTCAGAGTTGACGCCCTTTCGGTACCTAAGTTGACTGAATTTTCTAACCTGAGATTCATGCGGATGAGTAAGGTATGAACCCTAAATCTAAAAATTCATGCAGATAGGAGTGATTATCCTAGCAATCACAATCAGTAATAAAATGCGCAACTCAAGGAATCTAGATATGCAAATAAATCACATGACATTCCTAGTAAGGCCCTATTTATCAATCACAGCTCAAGAATGATTTAGCTGTCCTAGCCATTCTACACACGATCTAACCTAAGAAAAGCATTAGGAAGCATCGAAGGAGTTCGAGAGTACTCACATGGGGTTCGCCGTGCCCTGATTTGGTCTTGGACGAGCTATCGAGCTCATGCCGACCCGATTATATTTAGGGATCCACTCGGCGTTTTACATCATGAAATCATGTGAAACAAAAACGAAAATATTCAGCAAGGGGAATTTATTGTAGATGGTGGTCGATCTAATTGGACGTCAAGACTAAAAAATATGTAGAAATTTACAAATTAAAATACTCGAATGACATTTTTTTGCCAAATTCAACTCTATGCGTCGTGAAGAAATACATGCAATTGAACTTGAATTTTGACTATTTATGAGTTCAAAATGAAAAGGAAATTAAAATAAAAATATTGACTATTTTTCTATATTTTTACAACATCGAACGCTATTTTTCTTCATTTTTCATGTATTTTTCTATTTTTGGAAAATATTAAAAAATATGACAAATTATTTTTTTTTATCAAAAATGGTTCCTTTAGCTTGGTCAAGGCTACCAAAGATGATTTTTTAATTTTTTTAACTTTTTATAGATTTTTTATGAATTTTTAAAAAATAAACTATGAAAGACTGATCAAAAATCAGGTGTCAACAGCTGCCCCTCTTTGAGAGGAATTTCGTCAGAGATTTCTCTCAAAGACAAGGTGACACCTGTGTTCCGATCGACTCGACTGGGAAAAGAAAAGAAATCATGACATCCAATTTTCATGTCCATCAATGTGTGCTTTTCCTTAAAAAGAGATGTGCTCGTTCAATTCCCTGATATGATGTAAGAAAGTTAAGGAGTAGATAGACTTCCCTGCCCCTTACCTGTCGAATGCTTGCGGCATTTTCTGTGTCTGATGGGTTCAAGTAGATTCCTAAGGACTTGTCATCGGAGTGTCCTGGGGATGTTAAGCTCTGACCTGTATGGTAGGTCAAACCATAATGGGATTCCTAACTGATAGGAACCTAAGGAAGACGCATCTTACATTTGGGAATTTGCCAAGGGTTTTGATCCGTGTGGTGGACTAAACTAGAAATGGCTTGCCTAATGTAAGGCTTATTAGGGAAAACGAATCCTCCCGCGTTCGGGATTCATCAAGGTTTTGATCCGTATGGTGGATCGGACCATTGGGTTGATCCTTCAGGCGGTCTCTACCAGTCCTTTGACCCTTCAGGCGGTTTCTACCATTCATTGACCCTTCATGCGGTTTCTACCATTGGTTGACCCTTAAGGCGGTTTCTACCATACATTGACCCTTCAGGCGGTTTCTACCATTGTTTTGACCCTTCAGGCGGTTTCTACCATTGGTTGACCCTTCAGGCGGTTTCTACCATACATTGACCCTTCAGGCGGTTTCTACCATTGTGTTGACCCTTCAGGCGGTTTCTACCATTGATTGACCCTTCAGGCGGTTTCTACCATTGAGTTGACCCTTCAGGCGGTTTCTACCATTGATTGACCCTTCAGGCGGTTTCTACCATTGAGTTGACCCTTCAGGCGGTTTCTACCATTTATGAGATTCCAAATTGATATGAATCAAAGGATGACGTACCCGCTCTTTGGGGCTAGTCGGAGACTCGATCATTCTGTGGATCGGTCTTAGAAAAGATTTGCCTACTAAAAGGCTTCACCTAAGGATGACGCACCCAGTCTTTGGGGCGGCCAAAAGTCCTGCAGAAAGCTTAGACCTGAAAAAATTTTCCTCGCCAAGAAGATATTAGTAATCTTTGGGAAGACAATAATTGTCTAACTGACAAAATTCTACAACTTAAGTTTTAGTCATGAAATGTGCATTTTGATTGCTGGAGGTTATCCAAAACATTCCTACCATATACAGATGTGATCATAAATTCCTTGCACGGAAACTCTAGATCAAACAATTTGAAAATTTCAAAAAGAGTTTGCTCAAAACATCCATTGGAGTATTTCTCATCCAAGAAGGCTCCTCACTGCTCTGTGATAATGATCTTTAATAGGGAAAGTGCTCAATTTCCTACCGACCTGTGCCTGGTGTCGCGACCCTCTTGAGGTTGTCGGGCTCTCGAGGGCTAATGGGCCGTCCTGTCTGGTCGGACGCGGGCCTCTCCCAAGGCCCATTACCCAAATCGCAACGGAGGTATGCGTGATCGACTTTCAGTGTGGTCTAGTGACATGTGCTAAGTGTGCATGCCATGGAGTCGCCACCAATCATTTTTTTAGGGTATGATTGGACCACCCAATCGAATAGTTGGGAGTTTCTATTCAATTCTGCGAGAACCAGAGAAATGATTTCGGGGACTTAGTTACACCAACTGTCAGAGTTGACGCCCTTTCGGTACCTAAGTTGACTAAATTTTCTAGCCTGAGATTCATGCGGATGAGTAAGGTATGAACCCTAAATCTAGAAATTCATGTAGATAAGAGTGATTATCCTAGCAATCACAATCAGTAATAAAATGCCCAACTCAAGGAATCTAGATATGCAAATAAATCACATGGCATTCCTAGTAATGTCCTATTTATCAATCACAACTCAAGAATGATTTAGCTGTCCTAGCCATTCTACACACGATCTAACCTAAAAAAAGCATTAGGAAGCATCGAAGGAGTTCGAGAGTACTCACATGGGGTTCGCCATGCCCTGGTTTGGTCTTGGACGAGCTATCGAGCTCATGCCGACCCGATTATATTTGGGGATCCACTCGGCGTTTTACACCATGAAATCATGTGAAACAAAAACGAAAATATTCAGCAAGGGGCATTTATTGTAGATGGTGGTCGATCTAATTGGACGTCAAGACTAAAAAAGATGTAGAAATTTACAAATTAAAATACTCGAATGACATTTTTTTGCCAAATTCAACTCTATGCGTCGTGAAAAAACATATGCAATTGAACTTAAATTTTGACTATTTATGAGTTCAAAATGTAAAAGAAATTAAAATAAAAATATTGACTATTTTTCTATATTTTTACGACATCGAACGCTATTTTTCTTCATTTTTCATGTATTTTTCTATTTTTGGAAAATATTAAAAAATATTAAAAAATATGAAAAATTATTTTTTTTATCAAAAATGGTTCCTTTAGCTTGGTCAAGGCTACCAAAGATGATTTTTTAATTTTTTTAACTTTTTATATATTTTTTATGAATTTTTTAAAAATAAACTATGAAAGACTGATCAAAAATCAGGTGTCAACAGCTGCCCCTCTTTGAGAGGAATTTCGTCAGAGGTTTCTCTCAAAGACAAGGTGACACCTGTGTTCCGATCAACTCGACTGGGAAAAGAAAAGAAATCATGACATCCAATTTTCATGCCCATCAATGTGTGCTTTTCCTTAAAAAGAGATGTGCTCATTCAATTCCCTGATATGATGTAAGAAAGTTAAGGAGTAGATAGACTTCCCTGCCCCTTACCTGCCGAATGCTTGCGGCATTTGCTGTGTCTGATGGGTTCAAGTAGATTCCTAAGGACTTGTCATCGGAGTGTCCTAGGGATGTTAAGCTCTGACCTGTATGGTAGGTCAAACCATAATGGGATTCCTAACTGATAGGAACCTAAGGAAGACGCATCCCACATTTGGGAATTTGCCAAGGGTTTTGATCCGTGTGGTGGACTAAACTAGAAATGGCTTGCCTAATGTAAGGCTTATTAGGGAAAACGACTCCTCCCGCGTTCGGGATTCATCAAGGTTTTGATCCGTATGGTGGATCGGACCATTGGGTTGATCCTTCAGGCGGTCTCTACCAGTCCTTTGACCCTTCAGGCGGTTTCTACCATTCATTGACCCTTCATGCGGTTTCTACCATTGAGTTGACCCTTCAGGCGGTTTCTACCATTGAGTTGACCCTTCAGGCGGTTTCTACCATTGGTTGACCCTTCAGGCGGTTTCTACCATACATTGACCCTTCAGGCGGTTTCTACCATTGTTTTGACCCTTCAGGCGGTTTCTACCATTGGTTGACCCTTCAGGCGGTTTCTACCATTGTTTTGACCCTTCAGGCGGTTTCTACCATTGGTTGACCCTTCAGGCGGTTTCTACCATACATTGACCCTTCAGGCGGTTTCTACCATTGTGTTGACCCTTCAGGCGGTTTCTACCATTGATTGACCCTTCAGGCGGTTTCTACCATTGAGTTGACCCTTCAGGCGGTTTCTACCATTTATGAGATTCCAAATTGATATGAATCAAAGGATGACGTACCCGCTCTTCGGGGCTAGTACGCTCTTCGGGGCTAGTCGGAGACTCGATCATTCTGTGGATCGGTCTTAGAAAAGATTTGCCTACTAAAAGGCTTCACCTAAGGATGACGCACCCAGTCTTTGGGGTGGCCAAAAGTCCTGCAGAAAGCTTAGACCTGAAAAAATTTTCCTCGCCAAGAAGATATTAGTAATCTTTGGGAAGACAATAATTGTCTAACTGACAAAATTCTACGACTTAAGTTTTAGTCATGAAATGTGCATTTTGATTGTTGGAGGTTATCCAAAACATTCCTGCCATATACAGATGTGATCATAAATTCCTTGCACGGAAACTCTAGATCAAACAATTTGAAAATTTCAAAAAGAGTTTGCTCAAAACATCCATTGGAGTATTTCTCACCCAAGAAGGCTCCTCACTGCTCTGTGATAATGATCTTTAATAGGGAAAGTGCTCAATTTCCTACCGACCTGTGCCTGGGTTTCAGGATCATTCGCAACGCATACATTTCGACCGATCAGGAGGTCTTTCACGGGACCGTAGTGTTAGGCTTGGATATCGGTTTCCAAGGGGGACTCACTTTTGAGTCAAGGCCGTTGAACGAAATTTTTCACTATCTGATCCGGGTTTACAAGTCAAGAACCCTGCAAAATGAGAAAGAAATAGTCTTGCTCGTACTTCTTTGAGCTAAGTTATACATTAACCCAAGTGTCTTAGTCAGATAAGACTACTTCAGGGTTGTAACATTGGAAGGATTGGGGACCGAAAAAGGCTTATTTTTTGCCCAGAAATTGTGAAGGGTTTGACATTGGTGATCATTGCAAATTTGCCACATGTCCTTCGAAGAACATCTCCATTTCTTGAAGTGTACACTCCTCTTTTAGAGCGCACAAGGATGTTTAAAAGCGTCTCTTGTTACATTAAGAGACCGTCTGTTTGTGTGTTTGCAATTTGAGCACGACAACATTTGGAGAGTAGTCATCTTGATCTAACTCCTTTGCAGGGTCTTTTCATCGTCTCTCTAGACTTTACTGGGGATATTTTGAATAGACATCAGCCTTGCTTTTTACCAGGCACTTTGCTTTTTCTTGATGTCTAGGGATTTTTCTTTTCCCCCTTTTTTTAATCCCGTGTTTTTCTTTTCTTTTGGAGCTAGGATTTTCGGCAATCATGCTAGATATGCAACTTAAACTTTGGCACGCTTCCATTCCTAGAGTGATGTTGCCTTTGCTTTGGAATATGCAATGATCACCAATAGGTTGATGAAATGAATTTGCTGGCTCAACTTGGTTGTGCAAAGGATAACAGTGTGTAGGATAGAGAAATGAATCATTCTCGTCATCCTATGACACTTGGATTATCATATAAACAACACACAAAGATTTATGTTAGTCCGAGCAAGAAAATTTCTAACCGTTTACTTTCTGATACTGTTGGACTAACCTTCATTTGCCCCAATGTGGGGTGGTTCTTGACAGGGTTGAGAATGAAAATCGCCGTTCAATGGGGTTCTCAATGGGCATCTGTAGTGTTTGGAATGAAGAAATAAATGCCTCTGTCATCTCGATCCATGTAATCGTTGCGAATGACCCTTATATCCATAGGTTAAGGTTTCGCTATCATTTCCAATCTCCTCATCTCTCAAGTGTGTATGGGACGTGTTTGGATTAGGCTCGCTTCTCTTATGAGAAAATACCCTTTTGAACAGTTCAAACGACTCTTATTGGAAAAATTCATTTCATTTCATCAAGATTTATCCTTCAAAGGGATTTTATGATGCACCATACATGTGTAATTCATGTTCAGACAATCTCATGTTTTAAAACATGAATGTCAATGAAGTAAGAATTCTATGTCTTTTTAGATGTGAGAATCGAATTAATTCTGAAAGTTTTTAATCTCCAATGAATTGGGAAAAGGGATACTTACCTGCCCATCGAGGCTGGAGATCCTGGAGATATAAAAGGGATATGTCATTGTATATTCTAAAACTTTACAAAAATTGGAACGATACATCTTACCCTTGGTCATATGCTCCAACGAGTGTACAAGGGTTGTGAAAATCTGCACTTCACATAGTAACACAAGATTGTTGGGTGTTCTAAAGTTCTTTCGACTTCTTGGTTTTTGGAGAAAAATGAAACTTACATGTGTGCCCTGATGGCGAGCTCCTGCCAAGGATAAATATTAAGCATTATTTTGGGTTTCCAAATTCAAAACAAATTGGGACGATACTACTTTACTCTTGATTTGAATTCCATTCTGCATGCCAATGTGCGGATTGTAGAAGCCGGCCCTCAAGCTTGTGGCCATGATTTCTTCGTCTGGTTGGGCAACGAATCCACCTCGAGGATTTACGTCGGAGGAGATTCATTCATCTTTTTGGGCGTGTTTTATGCACTGTTTTGTTATTTGAATGCATGGCTTCTTGGGTGCCTCATCTCTGTTCATCACCTGAGAGGAAAATAAGAGAACATTATCCCCGCATCTGATTGAAAATCATTTAGGAACGATACGTTCTTTTTACCAAATGGGTGGCTCCGCGGCCAAATGTGTTTTACATTGAAAGGATGGATTCCATTACGCTCTGCGGATGATAACTATTGCTTCGGGGACTTGCCCCACGGATCAAACGATGAATTTGATGTCTTCGGCTTCGACATGCTTTCCAGATGTAGGAATGGTTTGCCCCCATTTTCAGTGGAGATGGGTTTTGTCGAGTGGGCAAGATCAAAAACTCATCCTAGATTTGGCTTTAGTCGAAGGTTGAAATCCCGACCTTGGATAAGCGAATCATGATTCATCTCCTTCTGCTTCGGATTTGTCATTTGCGTGCTTCACATTTTACAATACCAACTTCGCCGCTTGATGAAAATGAATCGATGATTTTCGAATTGCCCCAAGTTCTATAGTCATCTGCGTCGAATCTCTTTGAACTTCATCGGGTGATAGACAAACTGATAAAATGATTTTTCAATCCTGAGATCGAACTCCTGACGTTTCGTACCACTTCCAGTTCACTGACTACCAGGACAAAGCACTATTGGCGTCCCTAACTGGTTCGTTTTTTGTTATAAAATTCTTGAAGCAGTTAGCGACCCCTATCGAGAATGAAACAAGCTCAATTTAGAGTTCATAACGACTAAAGGTCCCTTAGAACGATACAGAGCTAACCGTCTTTGAGCTCGCTCGGGCTTTTGCTCGCATTTTCCTATGTGAAGCCTTTAAATGTTTTTCTTCGTGGCGTTCAATTGATTCGCCTCGACTCTAATCTAACAAGGGATTGTCGTACTCAAGCATGATGATGCTCGCAGGTAGTACTGATCGCTGCCCCAGATTAACTCTAGGCATTAAGGAAGATTATCTTGCATGGAAGACTTTATGACAGAAAGATTAATGATACATCCATTCACATGTGCCTAGTTCCCTTGAGGATTCTCGGTGATCAGCCAGCTACACCATGAATCAGACATATAATCGTCATTTTGGATCATAACTTCATAAGTCCATCAGTTTTAAACTGATCGATCCAGATATGGAGCTCCTCATCAAGGAAATCTTTTGATTCTTCGAGCAACTGATATTCGGGTTGACCATCATCGCTTGGCGTTGAAGGATTCCTGTTTCTGTTGTGAGCGATCTGATTCTTCGAGCTAGAACCTTCGTCGTTGCTCGAGATTATAAGAGGATGATTGATCGGTTCACTATCAAAAGCACATTCCATTTGGGAATGGGAGAAACAAAAATCCTCAAAGCATCCGCCCGCTTGATCTTCCGAAATCATATGCCCAAACCGGGCAGATCTTTGAACACTAGGCGCAATATGTTGATCGGGGATAGGAAGAGCACTAGCGAAAAGTTGCTGCTCAAACCAAGGAGTTCGTACCTGCTGCACTTGTGGCATATACTCTTGAGGGGTGCTGAGATGATTCAGGGGAATATTCTGATTAGCGCCCAAGTAGTCGATGGTGCTGCTACCAGCTTGGTCGGTGCCTAGATTCGGCAGGGTATTTCTTACTTCAGGGGAATTATAGTTATAGCCATGCCTAGTGTTTAGGCACAAGTTGAGTTCTTTCAGGTTCAGTGCTGTGTGGCGCTGTCTTAGCGCCCTTCTGTAGCTCTTGAGGTGACTCGCGACTCCATCTTTAGTGAGTCCTGGTATGTTCATGATCTCAAGTATGCGCGTTGGATATGCTGAGTTGATCCCTAGTTGCTGAACCGCACTAAGGAACTTGAGATGAAGCTCGGGGGACCAATTGACCCTCGTCTTCTTGCGACCCGGAACAGTGTTGACAACTTGGCTATTGCTCTCTGGCCTATTTCCAGTAGAATTTGATCGAGCCGGAAATTGTTGTGGAGGGAATTCATCAGCTTTGGATTGGTCGGTCGTGATAGTAAGCTCATCGTTAAGGAAACTCCAATCATGGTGACGCATATCACATCCTTTAGAAGGCATCGATATTGACTTCGTAGAATTGATTTGTTCATGCATATCTCCAACAAAATCCGATTGTATCGAAGATGGTTCGAGGGAGTGGGGTGGTGAATGAGCATTTTCAATCCTCATATAAGGCTTATCAAGGAACATTTCGCCGAGAGTGATAAGGCCACCGCAATTAAGGCAAGCGATAGTGCTGGGAGCTTTCTTATACCTCATGTTCTCCGCTCGAAGCTTTTCGTTTTCCTCCTTTAGAATCGCAAGTTCTTGACGTCTGTGTTGAGCCCTCAATTTGGCTCGCTTATTTTGAAACCAAAACTTGACCCTCAAAGGTTTCATCCCTAGCTTCTGGCCCAATTCATTTCTTTGTTTCATGTTCGGGAGAGGGCATTCACTAAAGAAAGCTTCAAGCTCTTGGATTTCATTCTGAGTGTGGCACTGGCGAAGTTTCCTTTTCCGAGATTGACCATCGCTGCTGCTGTTGTCGTCGCTGTTGAGATCCTGAACTTCGTTGCCGAAAGGGTTGGGTTCTGTGGTTCTGGTACCAGACGCCATCCTGGAATCTTCGAGATCTCTCAGTAGTTCATTTTCTGAGATTTTTGGATCAGTCGCCTCTAGCAACTGATGGTAACCCTCAAACATGTTGGATCGAAAAATGTTCGATCAATTTTTGCTCACTCAGGGTTCTCTACTCTCTCATGTATGCTCACTCTCTCTAAATTTTCTTTTGAGTGGTTCTGTATGCCCATGAAACGTTCTTTAAACATGGATGAAGATCGTCAAGCAAGCGTTGCTCCCAAGATTTCGTATTTCCCGCTTTGTCGTCTTCTTTCTTCTTTTCAACGTGGAGGGACACCAAATCGATTTCCTTTTCTCGATATCCATGTCTGTCTCCCACTTATTTTCAAAAAGGTGGAACAACGCTCGCCTCCTGCTCAGTTTTTTAATATGATGGGACCGCCAAATCCTTTCGCAACTTTTTTCGATAGTTGCGCTTAACTCCCGCTCAATTTTAATATGGTGACACCGACATATCTTTTTACAACTTTTTTAGGTTTATCAAGCCTGAAATCGCGGACTGGGACAGATCTGATGGTTCACCGAAAGAGCCACCACTGCTTTACCCAATTAACTTGGCTCCACGAGCATTATTGCTGTGCCTTTCTTCATTCTCGAGTTGCTATAAAAGGAGGAGTTAATGCAGAGAAGATTAACACTCTTACATAATTGCCTTTTCTTATTTTAATCACTCTACCACACTCATCTTCTTCTCCCTCACTCCAACGAAAATGACATCCTCTCCTATTTGCGCTTTCTCGGCCGAAATTTTGGCCCAGTGGGAAAAACTCTATAACCTCCTCGGTCGAGGCTATGCTCATATAGCCGATCACCCAGAAACTGAAGATGAAATCCGCATTTTGCTCGTGGAAATAGACACCACCTCCATCGAGGGCACTAATTTAGAGAGGGAATATAGAATCTTCCCAACCCTCTTTATAAACTTTTTAGAGACTTACCGTGTCGCTCATCGAAAAGCTACCGTGGCTCACGTTTTGCGAGCTCGCTATGAGGATCGGTCCAACTGCTTGGTGTTGGCCAACCTTGTGGCCGATAGTCACAGAAAGGCTGTTGAGTTCGCCAACAAGCGAGTCTCGATGTTGCTTCGCGAGAGGGGAAATTTGGTGGAGCGCTTGGCCTTATCCCTGACCACCTATGAGCACGACCGTCGTAATGTCGTGTTGAAGTTTCAATGTGAGTGGCAGGAAGAAAGGCTTGACAGCATTACCGCGGATATAGCCCATGGGAGAGGACTAGTTCGGGACCTGGAAATAGCCGCCGAAGATCACGGGACCAAGGTTGCCGAGCTTAAAGGGGAATGTAAACGCCTTCTTCTTAAGCTTGCAGATCTCGAGTCTCGAGGTGGTGAGTATAAGCAAAGCATCAATAATATGGAGGGCCAACTTGGTTCCTTTGTGATGCTAATTAGGGCTCATTGCGGTTTTATGTTTCCACCCCGATGATTTGTATGATCTGCTTTTAAGGTCCCTCGATTGAGCGAAATGAATGAAAGCTCTAATGTGTGTGTCTCAACTTCTGTATGGCTGACTTTCTCGAACACCTGACCACTCTCAACCTAGGCAAGCTGCGCTTTGACATTGATGATTCGAGCGTGTACATCTTGATTTTTTAATCTTGCTTATGATCGGATAAAGGAACCTCCCACCGCGATTATCCACAAAAAGACTTCTCTTCTCTACTTGTTTTTAACCTGTTTCAAATGAAAAGGCAGAATCAGAAGAAAGAATTTGAAAAATAAAGCATAAATCCTTTCAATTTTATGCTTACTTGTGATTAATAGGGATAAGAGCTTTTACAAGGGTTTTGGACTTGTGCAAAAGCTTTTATCAATATTCCTCAAAGGAAAGCATATCATTGAAAGGAATGTAATTCACGATAATCGCCTTTGATCAATTCCAAGAAAATCAATGGAATGTTCAAAAGTACACAATTACGATGTGTTTTAAATTCAATTGAAGATACGGTATCCAAATTAAAGCCGTTTGCTAAGAACGAGAGTAATTTGGATATCTATCTTTTCATTAAATTTGAAAAACACGAATACTCTTGATCAATTATTGTGGATTACCAATGATGCAAAACATGCATGAACCAATTCAAGTTTATAGTTCCTTCTGGCGAAATTGGGATTGTATTGCCCTATACGGCCAAAAGGTTGTATAAGACTTCCAATTTCAATTTCATCCAAAGGAATTATAAAATTGATTTTGGAGTATTCGAGTGATTAGAAGAAATGCCACTATCACATTCCAATGACAAGTCAATAGAAATACAACAAATTTCAATCTGAATGTATATAAACACAAATAGATCCCTAATACAATCAATATAAGGGATCAGATAGAGAGGATCTCAGCAAAATAAATCCTATACAAGAAGGCCAGAAATGAAAATTAAAACAAAGGAATGTGATCTTAATACTTAGAGATGCCCCAGTTTCGATCTTTGAGACGTGACTTCAGGATCACCTATTCCAAATCGTCATCTTCATTAGATGATACCTCAATGATGTCCATAGCAGGCTCTTCTTGTCCACTTGGCGCTCGTAATGGGATGACACCATCTTCATCTTCCATCAAGAACATTGGGAGGAAAACACACCTATCTATCCTCAAAATGGCATTTAATCCAATCACTGGAATTATGCAATGAATATAATGATTAAGAGCTGTAACAAGTTCGAGGGATAGAAAAGTCTTACCAACCAAACTTAAGAGAAAATCAAGCTTCTCTGTATTTTTAGCAGTGTTAGGTATACTAACCTTCCATAGACAAACGCATGAGACAAGTGAGGGAAAACTCCTAAAAATCAAAAGATAGGGCTTGGTACCTAAAGCCAAGGTTCTCACCTCGAATTCTGGGAAGAGCCGATTCCATTGCACAACTATCGTTGCATTGGGACTCAATCCATAGTTCGAAGTGAGCGGAATTGAAAAGTGGATTACCCCATGTTTTTCCTCACGGAGATTCCATTTTCAATTCCTTCTATTGTGTTCCTAAAGAGGGCGCCTGGGGTTTTAGGCGCAATTGTGTGTATTCATTGTGTCGTGCTAAAGCAAAAGACATGCATTTTATTTAACAATCACCGCTTCAATATAAACATCCACACAATCATACATCCAAAACTCTTGCCTGCATAAAACAAAGTTAACAAGCACTTCACCCCTTATTTCTCCCGTCTACAAAAACATCTAACACATTCGTTAGCATATACACCTCACTTTCGAGAGCATCTGCATAAAATTAGGTTAGAAGAATCAATCAACTTTTTAATCGGCTCAAGTCCACTAAATGGTTAAGAACCAGTCCCCAGCAGAGTTGCCAGTCTGTCGCGACCCTCTTGAGGTTGTCGGGCTCTCGAGGGCTAATGGGCCGTCCTGTCTGGTCGGACGCGGGCCTCTCCCAAGGCCCATTACCCAAATCGCAACGGAGGTATGCGTGATCGACTTTCAGTGTGGTCTAGTGACATGTGCTAAGTGTGCATGCCATGGAGTCGCCACCAATCATTTTTTTAGGGTATGATTGGACCACCCAATCGAATAGTTGGGAGTTTCTATTCAATTCTGCGAGAACCAGAGAAATGATTTCGGGGACTTAGTTACACCAACTGTCAGAGTTGACGCCCTTTCGGTACCTAAGTTGACTAAATTTTCTAGCCTGAGATTCATGCGAATGAGTAAGGTATGAACCCTAAATCTAGAAATTCATGTAGATAAGAGTGATTATCCTAGCAATCACAATCAGTAATAAAATGCCCAACTCAAGGAATCTAGATATGCAAATAAATCACATGGCATTCCTAGTAATGTCCTATTTATCAATCACAACTCAAGAATGATTTAGCTGTCCTAGCCATTCTACACACGATCTAACCTAAAAAAAGCATTAGGAAGCATCGAAGGAGTTCGAGAGTACTCACATGGGGTTCGCCATGCCCTGGTTTGGTCTTGGACGAGCTATCGAGCTCATGCCGACCCGATTATATTTGGGGATCCACTCGGCGTTTTACACCATGAAATCATGTGAAACAAAAACGAAAATATTCAGCAAGGGGCATTTATTGTAGATGGTGGTCGATCTAATTGGACGTCAAGACTAAAAAAGATGTAGAAATTTACAAATTAAAATACTCGAATGACATTTTTTTGCCAAATTCAACTCTATGCGTCGTGAAGAAACACATGCAATTGAACTTAAATTTTGACTATTTATGAGTTCAAAATGTAAAAGAAATTAAAATAAAAATATTGACTATTTTTCTATATTTTTACGACATCGAACGCTATTTTTCTTCATTTTTCATGTATTTTTCTATTTTTGGAAAATATTAAAAAATATTAAAAAATATGAAAAATTATTTTTTTATCAAAAATGGTTCCTTTAGCTTGGTCAAGGCTACCAAAGATGATTTTTTAATTTTTTTAACTTTTTATATATTTTTTATGAATTTTTTAAAAATAAACTATGAAAGACTGATCAAAAATCAGGTGTCAACACCTGGGTTTCAGGATCATTCGCAACGCATACATTTCGACCGATCAGGAGGTCTTTCACGGGACCGTAGTGTTAGGCTTGGATATCGGTTTCCAAGGGGGACTCACTTTTGAGTCAAGGCCGTTAAACGAAATTTTTCACTATCTGCTCCGGGTTTACAAGTCAAGAACCCTGTAAAATGAGAAAGAAATAGTCTTACTCGTACTTCTTTGAGCTAAGTTATACATTAACCCAAGTGTCTTAGTCAGATAAGACTGCTTCGGGGTTGTAACATTGGAAGGATTGGGGACCGAAAAAGGCTTATTTTTTGCCCAGAAATTGTGAAGGGTTTGGCATTGGTGATCATTGCAAATTTGCCACATGTCCTTCGAAGAACATCTCCATTTCTTGAAGTGTACACTCCTCTTTTAGAGCGCACAAGGATGTTTAAAAGCGTCTCTTGTTACATTAAGAGACCGTCTGTTTGTGTGTTTGCAATTTGAGCACGACATCATTTGGAGAGTAGTCATCTTGATCTGACTCCTTTGCAGGGTCTTTTCATCGTATATCTAGACTTTACTGGGGATATTTTGAATAGACATCAGCCTTGCTTTTTACCAGGCACTTTGCTTTTTCTTGATGTCTAGGGATTTTTCTTTTCCCCCTCTTTTTAATCCCGTGTTTTTCTTTTCTTTTGGAGCTTGGATTTTCGGCAATCATGCTAGATATGCAACTTAAACTTTGGCACGCTTCCATTCCTAAAGTGATGTTGCCTTTGCTTTGGAATATGCAATGATCACCAATAGGTTGATGAAATGAATTTGCTGGCTCAACTTGGTCGTGCAAAGGATAACAGTGTGTAGGATAGAGAAATGAATTATTCTCGTCATCCTATGACACTTGGATTATCATATAAACAACACACAAAGATTTATGTTAGTCCGAGCAAGAAAATTTCAAACCGTTTACTTTCTGATACTGTTGGACTAACCTTCATTTGCCCCAATGTGGGGTGGTTCTTGACAGGGTTGAGAATGAAAATCGCCGTTCAATGGGGTTCTCAATGGGCATCTGTAGTGTTTGGAATGAAGAAATAAATGCCTCTGTCATCTCGATCCATGTAATCATTGCGAATGACCCTTATATCCATAGGTTAAGGTTTCGCTATGATTTCCAATCTCCTCATCTCTCAAGTGTGTATGGGACGTGTTTGGATTAGGCTCGCTTCTCTTATGAGAAAATACCCTTTTGAACAGTTCAAACGACTCTTGTTGGAAAAATTCATTTCATTTCATCAAGATTTATCCTTCAAAGGGATTTTGTGATGCACCATACATGTGTAATTCATGTTCAGACAATCTCATGTTTTAAAACATGAATGTCAATGAAGTAAGAATTCTATGTCTTTTTAGATGTGAGAATCGAATTAATTCTGAAAGTTTTTAATCTCCAATGAATTGGGAAAAGGGATACTTACCTGCCCATCGAGGCTGGAGATCCTGGAAATATAAAAGGGATATGTCATCGTATATTCTAAAAATTTACAAAAATTGGAACGATACATCTTACCCTTGGTCATATGCTCCAACGAGTGTACAAGGGTTGTGAAAATCTGCAATGTCTGCCCTGATGGCGAGCTCCTGCCAAGGATAAATATTAAGCATTATTTTGGGTTTCCAAATTCTAAACAAATTGGGACGATACTACTTTACTCTTGATTTGAATTCCATTCTGCATGCCAATGTGCAGATTGTAGAAGCCGGCCCTCAAGCTTGTGGCCATGATTTCTTCGTCTGGTTGGGCAACGAATCCACCTCAAGGATTTACGTCGGAGGAGATTCATTCATCTTTTTGGGCGTGTTTCATGCACTGTTATGTTATTTGAATGCATGGCTTCTTGGGCGCCTCGTCTCTGTTCATCACCTGAGAGGAAAATGAGAGAACATTATCCCCGCATCTGATTGAAAATCATTTAGGAACGATACGTTCTTTTTACCAAATGGGTGGCTCCGCGGCCAAATGCGTTTTACATTGAAAGGATGGATTCCATTACGCTCTGCGGATGATAACTATCGCTTCAAGGACTTGCCCCACGGATTAAACGATGAATTTGATGTCTTCGGCTTCGACATGCTTTCCGGATGTAGGAATGGTTTGCCCCCATTTTCAGTGGAGATGGGTTTTGTCGAGTGGGCAACATCAAAAACTCATCCTAGATTTGGCTTTAGTCGAAGGTTGAAATCCCGACCTTGGATAAGCGAATCATGATTCATCTCCTTCTGCTTCGGATTTGTCATTTGCATGCTTCACATTTTACAATACCAACTTCGCCGCTTGATGAAAATGAATCGATGATTTTCGAATTGCCCCAAGTTCTATAGTCATCTGCGTCGAATCTCTTTGAACTTCATCGGGTGATAGACCAACTGATAAAATGATTTTTCAATCCCGAGATCGAACTCCTGACGTTTCGTACCACTTCCATTTCACTGACTACCAGGACACAGCACTATTGGCGTCCCTAACTGGTTCGTTTTTTGTTATAAAATTCTTGAAGCAGTTAGCGACCCCCATCGAGAATGAAACAAGCTCAATTTAGAGTTCATAACGACTAAAGGTCCCTTAGAACGATACAGAGCTAACCGTCTTTGAGCTCGATCGGGCTTTTGCTCGCATTTTCCTATGTGAAGCCTTTAAATGTTTTCCTTCGTGGCGTTCAATTGATTCGCCTCGACTCTAATCTAACAAGGGATTGTCGCACTCAAGCATGATGATGCTCGCAGGTAGTACTGATCGCTGCCCCAGATTAACTCTAGGCATTAAGGAAGATTATCTTGCATGGAAGACTTTATGACAGAAAGATTAATGATACATCCAGTCACATGTGCCTAGTTCCCTTGAGGATTCTCGGTGATCAGCCAGTTACACCATGAATCAGACATATAATCGTCATTTTGGATCATAACTTCATAAGTCCATCAGTTTTAAACTGATCGATCCAGATATGGAGCTCCTCATCAAGGAAATCTTTTGATTCTTCGAGCAACTGATATTCGGGTTGACCATCATCGCTTGGCGTTGAAGGATTCCTGTTTCTGTTGTGAGCGATCTGATTCTTCGAGCTAGAACCTTCGTCGTTGCTCGAGATTATAAGGGGATGATTGATCGGTTCACTATCAAAAGCACCTTCCATTTGGGAATGGAAGAAACAAAAATCCTCAGAGCATCCGCCCGCTTGATCTTCCGAAATCATATGCCCAAGCCGGGCAGATCTTTGAACACTAGACGCAATATGTTGATCGGGGATAGGAAGAGCACTAGCGAAAAGTTGCTGCTCAAACCAAGGAGTTCGTACCTGCTGCACTTGTGGCATATACTCTTGAGGGGTGCTGAGATGATTCAGGGGAATATTCTGATTAGCGCCCAAGTAGTCAATGGTGCTGCTACCAGCTTGGTCGGTGCCTAGATTCGACAGGGTATTTCTTACTTCAGGGGCATTGTAGTTATAGCCATGCCTAGTGTTTAGGCACAAGTTGAGTTCTTTCAGGTTCAGTGCTGTGTGGCGCTGTCTTAGCGCCCTTCTGTAGCTCTTGAGGTGACTCGCGACTCCATCTTTAGTGAGTCCTGGTATGTTCATGATCTCAAGTATGCGCGTTGGATATGCTGAGTTGATCCCTAGTTGCTGAACCGCACTAAGGAACTTGAGATGAAGCTCGGGGGACCAATTGACCCTCGTCTTCTTGCGACCCGGAACAGTGTTGACAACTTGGCTATTGCTCTCTGGCCTATTTCCAGTAGGATTTGATCGAGCCGGAAATTGTTGTGGAGGGAATTCATCAGCTTTGGATTGGTCGGTCGTGATAGTAAGCTCATCGTTAAGGAAACTCCAATCATGGTGACGCATATCACATCCTTTAGAAGGCATCGGTATTGACTTCGTAGAATTGATTTGTTCATGCATATCTCCAACAAAATCCGATTGTATCGAAGATGGTTCGAGGGAGTGGGGTGGTGAATGAGCATTTTCAATCCTCATATAAGGCTTATCAAGGAACATTTCGCCGAGAGTGATAGGGCCACCGCAATTAAGGCAAGCGATAGTGCTGGGAGCTTTCGTATACCTCATGTTCTCCGCTCGAAGCTTTTCGTTTTCCTCCTTTAGAATCGCAAGTTCTTGACGTCTGTGTTGAGCCCTCAATTTGGCTCGCTTATTTTGAAACCAAAACTTGACCCTCAAAGGTTTCATCCCTAGCTTCTGGCCCAATTCATTTCTTTGTTTCATGTTCGGGAGAGGGCATTCACTAAAGAAAGCTTCAAGCTCTTGGATTTCATTCTGAGTGTGGCACTGGCGACGTTTCCTTTTCCGGGATTGACCATCGCTGCTGCTGTTGTCGTCGCTGCTGAGATCTTGAACTTCGTTGCCGAAAGGGTTGGGTTCTGTGGTTCTGGTACCAGACGACATCCTAGAATCTTCGAGATCTCTCAGTAGTTCATTTTCTGAGATTTTTGGATCAGTCGCCTCTAGCAACTGATGGTAACCCTCAAACATGTTGGATCGAAAAATGTTCGATCAATTTTTGCTCGCTCAGGGTTCTCTACTCTCTCATGTATGCTCACTCTCTCTAAATTTTCTTTTGAGTGGTTCTGTATGCCCATGAAACGTTCTTTAAACATGGATGAAGATCATCAGGCAAGCGTTGCTCCCAAGATTTCGTATTTCCCGCTTTGTCGTCTTCTTTCTTCTTTTCAACGTGGAGGGACACCAAATCGATTTCCTTTTCTCGATATCCATGTCTGTCTCCCACTTATTTTCAAAAAGGTGGAACTACGCTCGCCTCCCGCTCAGTTTTTTAATATGATGGGACCGCCAAATCCTTTCGCAACTTTTTTCGATAGTTGCGCTTAACTCCCGTTCAATTTTAATATGGTGACACCGACATATCTTTTTACAACTTTTTTAGGTTTATCAAGCCTGAAATCGCGGACTGGGATAGATCTGATGGTTCACCGAAAGAGCCACCATTGCTTTACCCAATTAACTTGGCTCCACGAGCATTATTGCTATGCCTTTCTTCATTCTCGAGTTGCTATAAAAGGAGGAGTTAATGCAGAGAAGATTAACACTCTTACATAATTGTCTTTTCGTATTTTAATCACTCTACCACACTCATCTTCTTCTCCCTCACTCCAACGAAAATGACCTCCTCTCCTATTCGCGCTTTCTCGGCCGAAATTTTGGCCCGGTGGGAAAAACTCTATAACCTCCTCGGTCGAGGCTATGCTCATATAGCCGATCACCCAGAAACTGAAGATGAAATCCGTATTTTGCTCGTGGAAATAGACACCACCTCCATCAAGGGCACTAATTTAGAGAGGGAATATAGAATCTTCCCAACCCTCTTTATAAACTTTTTAGAGACTTACCGTGTCGCTCATCGAAAAGCTACCGTGGCTCACGTTTTGCGAGCTCGCTATGAGGATCGGTCCAACTGCTTGGTGTTGGCCAACCTTGTGGCCGATAGTCACAGAAAGGCTGTTGAGTTCGCCAACAAGCGAGTCTCGATGTTGCTTCGCGAGAGGGGAAATTTGGTGGAGCGCTTGGCCTTATCCCTGACCACCTATGAGCACGACCGTCGTAATGTCGTGTTGAAGTTTCAATGTGAGTGGCAGGAAGAAAGGCTTGACAGCATTACCGCGGATATAGCCCATGGGAGAGGACTAGTTCGGGACCTGGAAATAGCCGCCGAAGATCACGGGACCAAGGTTGCCGATCTTAAATGGGAATGTAAACGCCTTCTTCTTAAGCTTGCAGATCTCGAGTCTCGAGGTGGTGAGTATAAGCAAAGCATCAATAATATGGAGGGCCAACTAGGTTCCTTTGTGATGCTAATTAGGGCTCATTGCGGTTTTATGTTTCCACCCCGATGATTTGTATGATCTGCTTTTAAGGTCCCTCGATTGAGCGAAATGAATGAAAGCTCTAATGTGTGTGTCTCAACTTCTGTATGGCTGACTTTCTCGAACACCTGACCACTCTCAACCTAGGCAAGCTGCGCTTTGACATTGATGATTCGAGCGTGTACATCTTGATTTTTTAATCTTGCTTATGATCGGATAAAGGAACCTCCCACCGCGATTATCCACAAAAAGACTTCTCTTCTCTACTTGTTTTTAACCTGTTTCAAATGAAAAGGCAGAATCAAAAGAAAGAATTTGAAAAATAAAGCATAAATCCTTTCAATTTTATGCTTACTTGTGATTAATAGGGATAAGAGCTTTTACAAGGGTTTTGGCCTTGTGCAAAAGCTTTTATCAATATTCCTCAAAGGAAAGCATATCATTGAAAGAAATGTAATTCACGATAATCGCCTTTGATCAATTCCAAGAAAATCAATGGAATGTTCAAAAGTACACAATTACGATGTGTTTTAAATTCAATTGAAGATACGGTATCCAAATTAAAGCTGTTTGCTAAGAACGAGAGTAATTTGGATATCTATCTTTTCATTAAATTTGAAAAACACGAATACTCTTGATCAATTATTGTGGATTACCAATGATGCAAAACATGCATGAACCAATTCAAGTTTATAGTTCCTTCTGGCGAAATTGGGATTGTATTGCCCTATACGGCCAAAAGGTTGTATAAGACTTCCAATTTCAATTTCATCCAAAGGAATTATAAAATTGATTTTGGAGTATTCGAGTGATTAGAAGAAATGCCACTATCACATTCCAATGACAAGTCAATAGAAATACAACAAATTTCAATCTGAATGTATATAAACACAAATAGATGCCTAATACAGTCAATCTAAGGGATCAGATAGAGAGGATCTCAGCAAAATAAATCCTATACAAGAAGGCTAGAAATGAAAAATAAAACAAAGGAATGTGATCTTAATACTTAGGCTCTTCTTGTCCACTTGGCGCTCGTAATGGGATGACACCATCTTCATCTTCCATCAAGAACATTGGGAGGAAAACACACATATCTATCCTCAAAATGGCATTTAATCCAATCACCGAAATTATGCAATGAATATAATGATTAAGAGCTGTAACAAGTTCGAGGGATAGAAAAGTCTTACCAACCAAACTTAAGAGAAAATCAAGCTTCTCTGTATTTTTTGCAGTGTTAGGTATACTTACCTTCCATAGACAAACGCATGAGACAAGTGAGGGAAAACTCCTAAAAATCAAAAGATAGGGCTTGGTACCTAAAGCCAAGGTTCTCACCTCGAATTCTGGGAAGAGCCGATTCCATTGCACAACTATCGTTGCATTGGGACTCAATCCATAGTTCGAAGTGAGCGGAATTGAAAAGTGGATTACCCCATGTTTTTCCTCACGGAGATTCCATTTTCAATTCCTTCTATTGTGTTCCTAAAGAGGGCGCCTGGGGTTTTAGGCGCAATTGTGTGTATTCATTGTGTCGTGCTAAAGCAATAGACATGCATTTTATTTAACAATCACCGCTTCAATATAAACATCCACACAATCATACATCCAAAACTCATGCCTGCATAAAACAAAGTTAACAAGCACTTCACCCCTTATTTCTCCCATCTACAAAAACATCTAACACATTCGTTAGCATATACACCTCACTTTCGAGAGCATCTGCATAAAATTAGGTTAGAAGAATCAATCAACTTTTTAATCGGCTCAAGTCCACTAAATGGTTAAGAACCAATCCCCAGCAGAGTCGTCAGTCTGTCGCGACCCTCTTGAGGTTGTCGGGCTCTCGAGGGCTAATGGGCCGTCCTGTCTGGTCGAACGCGGGCCTCTCCCAAGGCCCATTACCCAAATCGCAACAGAGGTATGCGTGATCGACTTTCAGTGTGGTCTAGTGACATGTGCTAAGTGTGCATGCCATGGAGTCGCCACCAATCATTTTTTTCAGAGTGTGATTGGACCACCCAATCGAATAGTTGGGAGTTTCTATTCAATTCTGCGAGAACCAGAGAAATGGTTTCGGGGACTTAGTTACACCAACTGTCAGAGTTGACGCCCTTTCGGTACCTAAGTTGACTGAATTTTCTAACCTGAGATTCATGCGGATGAGTAAGGTATGAACCCTAAATCTAAAAATTCATGCAGATAGGAGTGATTATCCTAGCAATCACAATCAGTAATAAAATGCGCAACTCAAGGAATCTAGATATGCAAATAAATCACATGACATTCCTAGTAAGGCCCTATTTATCAATCACAGCTCAAGAATGATTTAGCTGTCCTAGCCATTCTACACACGATCTAACCTAAGAAAAGCATTAGGAAGCATCGAAGGAGTTCGAGAGTACTCACATGGGGTTCGCCGTGCCCTGATTTGGTCTTGGACGAGCTATCGAGCTCATGCCGACCCGATTATATTTAGGGATCCACTCGGCGTTTTACATCATGAAATCATGTGAAACAAAAACGAAAATATTCAGCAAGGGGAATTTATTGTAGATGGTGGTCGATCTAATTGGACGTCAAGACTAAAAAATATGTAGAAATTTACAAATTAAAATACTCGAATGACATTTTTTTGCCAAATTCAACTCTATGCGTCGTGAAGAAATACATGCAATTGAACTTGAATTTTGACTATTTATGAGTTCAAAATGAAAAGGAAATTAAAATAAAAATATTGACTATTTTTCTATATTTTTACAACATCGAACGCTATTTTTCTTCATTTTTCATGTATTTTTCTATTTTTGGAAAATATTAAAAAATATGACAAATTATTTTTTTTTATCAAAAATGGTTCCTTTAGCTTGGTCAAGGCTACCAAAGATGATTTTTTAATTTTTTTAACTTTTTATAGATTTTTTATGAATTTTTAAAAAATAAACTATGAAAGACTGATAAAAAATCAGGTGTCAACACCCGCGTCGATCCAAAGCCCGCGATCTGCACTCTGGTGCGGCATAAAGGCCCGCGATCGATAATCCATTAGCCGCGTCCGTTTCGGACGGGTCGCGACAGTTGACCAATGCTCCAGCCGTATTTATGGACTTAATGCATCGGGTGTTTAAGGAATATCTTGACCGTTTTGTCATTGTCTTTATTAATGACGTCTTAATTTACTCGAGGAGTAATGAGGAACATGAAAAGCACTTGAGGATTGTTTTGCAGACCTTGAGGGAACACTCACTTTGTGCAAATATAGAAAGTGCGAGTTTTGGTTGAACAACGTGGCATTTCTTGGTCATGTGATATCTGGAGAAGGAATCTCCGTAGACCCTGCAAAGATTGAGGCAGTGATAAATTGGCCTAGACCCACGGCAGTTACGGAAGTTCGGAGTTTTTTGGGATTAGCCGGTTATTATAGACGCTTCGTAGAAAAGTTTTCGTCTATAGCTATGCCATTAATGCAGTTAACTAAGAAGCATACGAAGTTCGAGTGGACGGACAAGTGTGAAGGGAGCTTTCAAGAGCTTAAATATCGGTTGACGACCGCACCAATGTTGACGATTCCATCAAGACCAGGAGGCTATGAGATATATAGAGATGCTTTGCTAAAGGGACTGGGTTGTGTACTAATGCAACATGGAAGAGTGGTTACCTACGCGTCACGACAATTGAGACCACACGAGACGAATTATCCGACACATGACTTGGAGTTAGCCCTGATTGTCTTCGCCTTAAAAATTTGGAGGCACTATTTATGTGGCGAAAGATTCCAATTTTTTACGGACCATCAGAGTTTAAAGTATTTATTTTCTCGGAAGGAATTGAATATGAAGCAACACCGATGGATGGAGCTGCTTAAAGATTATGATTACGATATCTTGTATCATCTTGGAAAAGCGAACAGGGTTGCGGATGCACTCAGTCGAAAATCAAGCGTTGCTTGCCTATTGGTTAAGGGATGGTCGCTACTCGGAGAATTGAGGGATTGTGAGTTCAAGTTGGAAGTTTGTCAACTGTCCAGTTTGGTGGCGACCTTGAGAATAGATCCAAGAAAGGATAAAAGCCTTACAGCCTACGGACCTAGAAATTCAGAAAATCCTCGAAATGGACGCAACGAAAAGAAAACAAAAGTCCCAAGTGCTAGAGGACGGAATTTGAAATTTCAAGGGCGTCTATACGTGCCTAAGGACAAAGAGCTTCGAGAAAGGATTTTGTCTGAGGCTCACAGAAGCAATTACAGTATCCACCCAAGCAGTACGAAAATGTACTAGAACCTACGTCAACATTACTCGTGGAACGGGATGAAAGTAGATGTGCTAAACATGTGACAAAGTGCTTGACATGTCAGCAAGTAAAGGCACAACACTGTAAGCCCGGTGGATTGTTACAGCCATTGGAAATTCTGAAATGGAAGTGGGAGCACGTGACTATGGATTTTGTAATGGGATTGCCAAGGAGCCATATAGGTCACGATTCTATTTAGGTAGTCGTGGACAGACTAACCAAGTCTGCGCATTTCATCCCGGTGCGAAAGGACTTTGCGATGGATGGGTATGCCGAGTTGTATATGTGTCACATAGTACGATTGCATGGAGTGCCCGTAACGATTACATCAGACCGAGATCCTAAGTTCACAGCGAACTTTTGGAAGAGTCTTCAGGATGCCATGGGAACTCGAATGCAGTTCAGTACGGCATATCATCCGCAGACGGATGGACAATCGGAGAGGACAATTCAGACGCTCGAGGATATGTTACGAGCCTGCGTCTTAGACTTCAAAGGTGATGGGAAGATCAGTTGCATTTAGTAGAGTTCGCGTATAACAACAGTTATCAACAGAGCATTCAAATGGTACCTTTGAAGCACTTTATGGTAGACCCTACATGACTCCTTTGTGCTGGGACGAAGTGGGAGAAAGGAGCATAACGGGCCCCGAGTTGGTAGAACGGTCAGTGGAGACAGTAATGGTAATCAGAGATAGGTTAAAAACAGTACAAAGTCACCAAAAGTGTTATACCGATAAGCGACGTAAGCCGTTAGAGTTTCGAGTTGGGGATCATGTTTTCCTTAAGGTGTCTCCAATGCTTGGCATATCTCGATTCGGAAGAAAGGGAAAGTTGAGTCCGAGATATGTAGGCCAATTCGAAATTTTGGAACGAATTGGAATGTTGGCTTACAGACTTGCCCTACTGTCGAGTTTGTCTCAAGTACACAATGTGTTTCATGTATCAATGTTGAGGAAGTACGAACCAGATCCGACGCATGTTTTGGATTATGAGACTATAGAGGTGGACGATAAAGTATCGTACGTAGAAAGGCTAATCAGGATTGAAGATCGCAAGGAGCAAGTTCTAAGGAACAAGACGATTCCAATAGTCAAAGTAATTTGGGAGCACCATAGAACTGAAGGCGCTACATGGGAAAGCGAGAAAATGATGAGGCGTCAATACCCCCATTTATTTGAATAGCTGGGTTTATTGTAAATTTAGAGGACGACATTTTTGTAAGGGGGGAAGAGTTGTGACATTCTGGTTTTTCCTGTCATTTCGAGATTTATCAATGATAACGTATCTAACGATGTATTTCAGTCATATCTCGCTCGGATCTGATCAATCTCGAGTTAACTGACCAAAAGGGAAAGGTTAACGCAAGGCAAGGTACGTGGACCTAGGGAACTCAAATAGGAAATGGTACTTTGGCCATAAGGATTGACGAGGGAGTGTTTAGAGCCATTAAAGGCCGATCTAAGAATGGTTAAGGAATGCATTGCTAGCGTTATACGATTAGAGCACGGGGGACGCTGCTTAACCAGTGTATAATTTGTAAAATTTTCCTAAATCGCACGACGACGATCGAGACCGTCGGAGCTAGTAATTGGCTCTCGCAATTACATGACAACCAAAGTAGTCATAAACTGACGAGCCCTCAGTGTGATGAGAATCACAAAGTCGATACGCGAAACATCTATAAAAGCCGCCCGTCAGTTCGGGATGGTCTGAAATTACATTTGACAGAGAAATGACCTAGAGATGAGTCTCGAAATTGGAAAAATGGGAAATTGATAATTCCAACTTTATAATTGATTGGGCGTCCCCTCATCAAAGGAAATTTGAATCGAAAAAACGACGTTTCGGACGACGAGAACAAAATTACCATTTTACCCCTCAAGTCTTGGCTTTATCTTAATAAATGGACGAGGGCATTTCGGGCATTTATCCACCCCCAAAGTTGCCGAAAATGAGGATTATTTTTTGCCATTGGATGAGTTTAGTTATTGACAACAAGAGAAGTGTCAAAAAATGGTGACTTGGCATTAAATGCTTAACTTTTTACCTACCATTCCTCTTGTTTGACTATCAAATTTTGGTGTATACCTCCTTCATCCTCTTCCTCAACCGAATACACCCTCCAAGCTACCATTTTCTTCTTCGTTCTTCAACTTTCTTCTTCAAACCGAGAGCTCCTCAGTCGACCAGTTCTGACCAAAACTTTCGCCGCCGTCGACGACCCTCTCCAGTGAACACCAGACCTCGCGCCAACCACCAGCCCCTAGCCCTGCCTCTTGCCGACCATCTCCAAGTGGAAGCTCGGCATTTGGTCACCGATGGAGCTCCGCCGGCCATTTCCCCGAAAGCCGACAGATTTCGTCGCAGCAGAGCGTAAGTCTTCGTTCGACCTCCATAGGACCTTGATTTGCTTCAAACTCCCGGTCAAATTTCGTAGACATATAGGACACTTGGATACTGAGCTGAGGTAAAAAGTTTGGATGAATCTGATGGAGATTTGATGATGAAATGGTGTTGTGTTTAGAGGACAGAAACTGACCGGCGGTGGACTTGAAGGAAACGGCTTTAATCTTGGACTTCCCGACGTCGCCTCACCACAAGGTTCTCGGTGAGGCTCTTTAACACATAGGATTATATGTTAGCAAGTGATTTGAGTGATAAATTGAGGGTTAATGATGGATTATGGGCTGATTAGTCGGGTACGAAACAGAATCGAAACTGCTCCATTTCGGTTTGCGCCAATCGGATTCTTAGGAGCTTTTGGAGTGGTGACCGTGCCTTGAAATTGTCGTTATGATATCCTAAAATGTTTATTAGGATGTTATTAAGGTTAATGCTTTGTGGTTCAACGATTGGGCGAGAAAAATTGATGAAATTGGTTGGATTTCCCTAGGTTATACGGCTGCCCTGTTTTGAACCCTCAAGGCCAAATCCTTGATGTGCTAGGGAGGAGATTTTGCTAAAATTGAGCCTAAGGTAAGGAGTGTCTAAACCTTGGTTAGGGGGATAGGCATCGACTGGATGATTTGGTTTAGAATTGGGTGAATTTCCATGAGTTTATTGTGTGGTTGTCCAATGTTCATCGTTGTGAGTTGGTGAATGCTAGTATGCTTGCTAAATGCGTATGCCTTGTATCGAATGCCACTTTTGAGTGATGAACTTTATTGCCTCGCATGCCGTAGACTCTTGGCTCAATGCATGGCCTTGTACTTGATCATGAAGTCTTGAATTGAAAAGGAATTTGGCACGCTTTAGAACTTGATACCCTGATGCGTTGAGACGTGGGGATTGCGTTGGTTATTGTCAAGATACGTTGAGACGTGGGACGAGGTTTTATGTGCGTCGATATAGGCCTGGAATGACAATGAAAACTTGATGCATTTAACGAGGAGTATGATTATGACGCCTGAGGCATTTTGACGCGGGCAAGAATTGTGAGACAGTTCTGAAGGTCGGGATGTGCAACTTGATCTTGAGTTTCAATGCCTGACTTTAGTTATAAATTTTGTGACATGTGTGCATTATTATCACTCCTTTGTTTCCCTATGGCATGTTATGTCTGATGATCGTCTTATACTGTTGAGACGGTCCATGTTCTTTGTTTGCGTGCATCTGGGTGTACTGTCAGCCTGACCTAGGGTTAAGACTTATTACTAAGATGTGAATCTCACCCCGTCCTGGGACCTTACTTTTTCAGACCCTAAGCCCTGAGGATGCTACCAACACGTCTAGGCGATCCTAAAGAGATGACAGCCTTTTTTTATGAGTTCCCTGACGGTCGGGGTACCGTGTTTGTGAGAAAATGTACAGTTGTATGGGTCGATGAGGGGGGCAAGGACTGAAAACCACATAGGTTTGAGGCCTAGTTTCGCAGGGTAGGCGAGGTCTCTGCCGGTCCGTTGAAGTCCACGGAGGTGCCTCGAGGAGTCATACCTAGATGGTGTCATCTCACTCGGGATTCTGTGGAGGTAGAGGTGTCTGTAGCTGGCTCGAGGAGCGTACCCAAGAAGACCCCTACTCTGGAGGACACTATTGAGGTGATTGAGATCGATGCCTCGGAGGACGAGCTGGAGGACTATACGATGGATGACACAGTGGATGTGTGCTCCAAGACCTTCTTGGACTACGAGCCACATGAGGATGCGGACGAGACTGATGAGTCTAGTGGTTCGACCTAGGGGTTTCCAGACTTTACTTAGTCGTCTTTTGATGATAACCTCGTTGGTCTGTAATTTTTTGGGGACTTAGGACTAGTGGTCTTTTGGATAAGTGCCGACCACCCCGGTCCGTCAGCAGGTTTAGCTGACTTGCGCTTTTGTAAGAACTCATGTTGATGTTTATATTTATATTATGATCTCGTTATCCAAGTCCCCATCGACTTGTGCACGGAGGAGTTGTTCATTTCGTTTCCACATGCTCGTTTACATTATACATCTCTTGACAAGTGAGTCCTGGGCCTCGAGAGCTAAGGGAAGGGAGTTGCGCGTTCTTTCTCGGGGGCGCGGGGCATGACACTAAATGGGAAAAAAATAGATTTAGAACTGAATCGGCACAAATGCAATAGGTTTATGATTTTTTTTAAATAATTTTTCAATGCAATAAACTTAGAAGTATTTTTTACACCAATGCTATGGTGTTGCTTTTTCTTTTTTAACGACAAATAGTTGGAGCAATTAGCACACAAAACCAAATGCTGTTAAATCTTGGCGCGTGATCCTAATTCTTCGAGAGTTTCACTCCACATACGGCTGATTGTTTATCGATCAAATTTCCCTAGAATGCAGGTGGAATTATCGGAATTTTCGTATTAGTCGGTCCCTCTTTCTTCTTTTTCTTCTATGTTTTAGATCGACCATAAATGACTTCAATTATAGCACAACTACTCTTTCAACTGTACGGTAAGGAATTATATGCCTCAAAAGACAAAATGACTTGGTCGTATAAATATGGCTCTCGAATGTGCATATTCAATAATTGAAGTCACTGCTAATATATTTGGGTCTTGTTATGCACGGTCTAATGCAGTCACAAATTGTTTTGTGGCTGGGAAAAAAATCTGTAACTTTTGATGATAAGCATAGCACTCTCACGCTATCATGCACAGTGTCATTGTCAGCTAATCATTTTCTAATATCTTTAGTTACAACTGTCCAAATAACAAAAATCAGGTTGCTCCTGGTTCGATCAATTAATTGAAGGTAAAAGCCACCAAAAATCTCAGTTTTTTCCCGTGGCGACACAAATTTTTCTCTAACACCAAACTTTCAAACTTGCACGTACATTTACTCGCCATCAAATTTCTGCTAATAAAAGCATATTGAAATACACTGACATGGATGTCAGAAGTCAAACAGCGTTGACATGGTGCCCACGTAACTTAGGTAAAATAAAATCGACATTGTTTTAATTGAAAAATCATCTTATCGAATTTTGATGGAGTGTAAATTGCCGCATAGGTAAAAGTTTGAAGGCTTCTGTTTCTCACAAGAAAAAGTTCAGGATAAATATGTCACAATAAGAATAATTTCGGAGTTTGATGTAACAAAAAAAAAAATCAACGTAAATGTGTCATAGTAGTAACTGTTTAAGGACTTTTTGCGGCTTTTTCCCTTTAATTTAACAAACCATCTTCCATGTGATGTCATTGCCGACATCATCACCGGCATCATCACTCGCGACGTCATCGTCGACTTCATCACTCGTCGCATGTCGCTTCGTTGCCAGTGCCCCCCGTGTCGCACGAGGTTCGGGTGTGAAGGACTCGAGAAAAGTCAGATCAGCCAAACCAAAAGGCCTAACCATTTCTATAAATTGGCGTCAGTTCTCTACGTAGTTTCCTAAGAGCAGAAAGTGAGAGTATGGCGCATTTGGAGAATATCAAGGGTGAATTGACGCTTGTGGTGTCGTTAGAATCACAAGCTGATAAAGCATATTATTTCTGCAAGTCGAGGTGCAGCCTCTTGCCAAAAATCATGCCTCTAGGGATTCGGAGCGTAGAGCCTGTGGACTCAGGAAGCCGCTGGACTTTTGTTAATGGTAGGTCCAGAAATTTGTTACTTAATCTAGCCAATTTAATTCCCGTTTCCTAGACCGTATCTATGTCATCTTCCTTTCTTGATTAATTAGTTGTCTCGCTGTATTGCTAATCAAAAGAATAATAACCTACCCCCAATTCTTCAGTTCTGTGATCGACAGTCCAGTCGAAAAAACGACGGGATTGTCATCATTAATTCATCTCATGGGTTCGACAACTTAATTCCCCTTTCAGATCATGGAAGATTGGACATTTGACTATTGTTCCATGACCTTTGGTTTGCTGACCTTAGGACATACCTTCGATTAATTGTCACTAACGTTGGATGCATTGTTTCAATGTGTATTCTTCACTGATTTCTAGTTTGAGGTGGCAAGAGGAGATACACATATTGCGCTTGTGGTAAATATTTCATGCCTGAGCATAATGTGAAGTCTCATTGAACATGAGTCGCATGTTAGGATCAATAAGTACTGATGATTTTCACCAACGATAATTCACGAGCCGTGAAACTCTCTGGTTTTGTTTTAGAATCTCCTAAAAAAAATATTGGTTACTGATATTGATTTCCCAAAAATCATATATATATATATATATATATATATATATATATAGAGAGAGAGAGAGAGAGAGAGAGAGAGAGAGAGAGAGCCATGAAACTCTCTAGTTTTGTTTTAGAATCTCCTAAAAAATATATTGGTTACTGATATTGGTTTCCCAAATATATATATATATATATATATATATATATATATATATATATATATATATAGATGATTGCGGAAGCTGGCTGGTCACTGTGAAGGCCATCCACGACGACACTCTGTCCATCACTTGGGCTTTGCAGGGACTAGTGCCCCAAAGCTTGTACAACAGCCTGGAGTTGACCCTCGAGTTCACTTCGGACGTAGCTGGCAGCAAGGCGAAAGCGGTTCTGAAGTTTGACATGAAATATCAGAATGTCGTTCCCACCGACTATATGAACTTCGTCCGTGAAATCCTCAAAGCAGTCGACCAGCATGTTCAAAGCACTGCTGGACAGTAGAAAACATGCTTAAAAATAATGAATCGAATATGTAGGTGTGATGTATTACTACGTGTGGTTAAAGTACTCAATAACATGCTTTGGAAGCATGGAAAAGATGTTTAGCTTTAAAGTACTCAATAACATGCTTTGGAAGCATGGAAAAGATGTTTAGCTGCCTATTAAGTGTGTAAGCTTTCACCAATGCATGGTGGTGTACTCCAAATAAGATACATAATATAAGCAGTGTTTTGTGTGTATAATAAGTTCAGCCAGTTGTGCTTATAGAAAAGTTCTTGCATGTGGTATAATAACTTATTATTTTTTCTGGCCTGAAACTTGATTTCTAGAATGTGACTAAAAAAACACTTACGCAAACCAAGGACGTTCGAAACGCGGGATACAAATTTTTGCCATGTTCTTACATTCTCTATTGACATCATTTAAAGTAAAAAAAGATGCATACGTTACAGATATGGCGGATGTATGTTTATGGTGGTCGAGGAAGGAAATCTTGTGTGGAAAATTAGGCACACAGCACAAGCTCGGCTCCTCAAATCTCCAGGAGCAAATCATATGTTCACTAGAAATTGAGGAAGTATTACTAGGAATATTTAACGAAAAATCCTTCGAAATTGAAGAGTTGTACCTTACAAAGATGATGCTTGTAGTTGTAAAATACGAGGAATGATGGGTAACAATTGTTAGCACCTAAATTTTAATTTTTAGAAAATTCATTTATTTCATAAAATGAGAGTTAATCTTAATTCTCGCAAAAAAAAAAAAAATTCATGCATTACATATTTCATTTGTCTGTCATGAATTTAACAGACGGCGGAACCAGAATCGATTTTGATAATTTTCGATCATGAAAGGAGGAAATATCGGAAATTATAATGGCCTCGATTTAAAATCTCATTCGGTCCATTTTAATTTTGTGAAAATAAGACTTTTAATTAATTATTTGTTTAATTAATTAAAGCCCACTTAGGCCTTAAGTCCGCGCGAATGAGCCCATCTGAGAAACCCTAGCCCGATAGAATTATCCAAGAATCATCGAGTTATGATCCTACGGTGGATATCGCGTCGAAAATATTTAGAGTCGACGGCTTGAATTGAATCTTAGAGCACAACCCTAATGTCCACTATATATATCTCGTTAGATCTAGGGTTAATGGCAACGACGACAAATTTTTTTTTTCGGACACACATTCTCGCCTCTCTCGCACACACTCTCACGATTCTCTCTCTCTTTCCCCCTCTCTTTCCCACGGATTCTTGCTGGTGATTCTGATTTGTTTTTTCTCTCAAAGCTCTCTCGATCAGACCAAACCATCAGATTCTCACCATCATTGCTCGCCATTCTCTAATTCCTATCTCCCACGCCCCCACAGATTCCGATGAAGACGCATCTCGCTCTCGCCTATTCCACCACCATCATTCCCCAACCATTCTATTCTCTCTGTCTCTCTCGTTCTCTCTCACAAGCCACCACCACTACTTCCATCCTGACACGAATTCCCCTTCTGACCCATCTCTTTTTCACTCGGTCCACCTCAGCTCTTCCCTCTGGCCGATTCATTCTCTCGATTTTTTTTGGCCGAACTCTCCCATTTTTTCCTTCTTGCTGGCTCTCTCTCACTTTTCATGCTGCCACCTCCCTTTCGTTGCATCAATTAGACGCCACCATCAGCCAAGTGATTCCCGACGACGAGCAAATCACACCACGTTTTTTGCCACAGGTTCCCTCGGTCAAGCGGCGGTCCGACCCAGTGTGCCCAGCGAGCCAATTCCAACGAAGCCGGCATCTCCCGTCTTGGTCCAGCAAGCGCACAAATGATGACAAGCTGTTGAGAATTATCTCTCAACGACGGCCCTTGCTCACGGAGTGCCACCGCCAGCCACCGTCATTGAAGATCCTCACTTCCTGCATGATTTGGAGTGAATCGTTGAATAAGCCGTATCACCCATCGGCTGTCCGATCGACGTCAGTCTCGGCATTGGCAAGTTTCTATCATCGTTTCTTGTTTTCCGCAAGATATCGAATTGATCTTGGCGGTGCTTAACTCGAAGACGGAAGGGAAGCTCGGCTTAGGTACAAATTCTAAATCCCGATTTTGATGGATATCGATTTGATTTGTCATGGCCATTTAATTTGACTTAGCTGAGTTTAATCTTTTTTGCCGGTATCGCGAATCGCTAATAAAATCAAAAGCTCCTTTTGCTAAATAAAAAAAATCAAGTTATGGCTAGTCTCGCCCGTCACCCCGCGGGTGCGATTTGCCGGGCTTGATACAAAAAAATTGTTAAACCGGCAAGGTTGAATTTTTGGAAATAAGGATTTGATTTTTTTTCGGATTGTCGAATTCTTGCCATGTTGGTGTGATTGCTTGCCTAATTAATGGAAATTGATTGGATTCGATTTTTCTGATTGAAATTCTGTCGTTGCCTTATCTAGGTTAGTTTCCCGTTTCAAACCGATCTCGTTTGATAAGGAAAAATTCGAATTAGAAAGTTTTGAATCCGATCACCCTTTTTTAAAGGAAAGCGCGTTTAATTGATAGCAATCCCGGTTCTCAAAATATGGAAGGCGTGCAAATATTTTTTTTGGAAAGGCTTCGGTAAGGAAAGATTCAAATCAAGAAACTTTGAATCCGATCACGTTTTTATGAGGAAGGCGCGTTTAGTAGATATCGATCCCGATCTCCAAACATGGAAGGCGCGTGAATATCTTTGATAGTGATTGGCGGCAAATCCTAGATCGATTTTCGAGTTTAATGGGAAAATGGACGTAATTTTGAAAAAAAAATAAAAAATAAAAAAAATAAAAAAAAGTAATAAAAAATGAATAAAAATGGCGAGTTCGGTCTTTGGTTAGCAAATTTTTAATTTCTAAAAAAATGACCAATTCATTCCGCATATTGCCATGTCATCTTGCATGTCATCCCATGTCTCCCATGCCATTTCTTTTGTAATGTAATTTTTGATTATTAGGATTAGATGGACCTGGAAAAGCCCAATGTTATGGGCCCAATAGAGTCAGGTCATAGGGAATTTAGAAAGATGGATAGGACTGTCGTGATCGACAATTTCCATAAAAGGATTAGAAAGATGCGACGGGCTATCAGAACCGCTCCAAAATGTGGGCCTTGCAAGAAGGGTGATGTCCAAGATCATACGGCGGCCCAAGTCCAGCAAGATCAAGATGACAAGAGCGTCGGGGAAAATTTAGTTTAGTTTTTTTTAGGATTTTCAGAATTATCGAAGTGTATTTTCGAATTTTGCTTTTTATTTTTATTTTTTTGAATTTCGAGTCATTTGATTCTTTAGTTGTAATTTTCGATTATTTGAAGTTTTGTACCTTTTAATAATCCGTCGTTTGTCATATTGTTCTAGGTCATGCATTGCATCAATAACTCATTTACCTTTCTTTTATACGAAAAAACAAAAAAATGGAAAAAGCAAAACCATTGATTTGATTTCCGAGTCATCAATTTTTAGAAAATCCAAAAACAAAAGGAATCTACGTACCGAAAGGGCGTTAGTCTAAGTCGATTAGCGTAACCAAATCCCCGGGTCCAAAATCTCTGGTTCGCAGCGGTGAATTAGTTCTCCTGCTAGTTCACCTAGGTTTCTATTCGACCTACCTCGAACGATTAGTGGCGACTCCTCATTTGTTCTAATTTTTCCCGTGTTGCGATTCGGTAGGGTTTGGGAGGATCCGCATTAGGTTAGTTCTCGATAACTTGCCCGATAATTCGATTAACCTAAATTGATTTTTCGGTCGCGACAGCTTGGCGACTCCACTGGGGACCTACTTTTTATTTTCCGAGAAATATGAATGCTTAACTCAGTTATCTGAACCTTTCGGAAAATTTAAAAGTGGTAGAGGATTTAGGCCGTTTAGATTCCCCGGATGTCTTGAGTGGATTGATTGAACCTCACCTTAAGGTGTTAATGTTTTTGCAGATTTGGAGTGATAAGGGGAGGTGCTTGTTAACCATTTTTTGTACAGGCTAGGAGTTATAAGGGGGGAGTGTCTGCTAACCTTTGTTTTGCAGTTTGAAGGAGTTTATGTACATGAGTTTATATAGAAGCGCTGTCTGGATATAACCGGTTGTGCATGCCTTATTTGGATAGACACTACACTTTGCACACACAACCTGCCGTTGGACCTGAATGGCTAGGCTTAGGATGGTGATTGGTTAGGGATACTTCGGCCATTACCCTGTGGCCTGAGTCGTCCTTTTCAAGTCCCGAACCTTTCTAAATCGGTGCCAAGAGCGAGTACCCTCGTCACTTACCCGAGTGATGCGGGTCTTCACTTGGCTGAGCCGGATGTCAACGGGGGACCTCGATCCAGCCGCAAACCCCAGTTGGCTTGGTCTGAGTGTCATTGGGGCTCCACCTTTGAAGCCTATTAGTTAGTGAACCTCACGACCTCATCTGCATGTCTATATGATTGTTTGTTTCGGTTCTCTAAAGGCGGTATTTTCTGAACTCTACCTTTCTCTCTATTTATGCTTTTCGGGTTGATCCATGACAACTAGGGCGAGTCAGAGTCTCGAATTATAGATCATGGGGGAAGGTGATATCCGGTGTATTGAGCCAGCCAAGGAAAAGTTGAAGGAATGGTGGAATTTTCTAGGCGAGGATACCCGAGAGATAATCAGATTTTACATCGGTCGAATGCTTCCTTTGATCCATATCCATATTCAGTTTCGTCTCGTTCATGCTTTGGTCCAGTTTTGGAGTCCACAGACTACTACTTTCATCTTTGGTAAGCATGAGCTAACTCCCACCTTGGAAGAATATAGTATTTTTGTTGGAAAGTCATTGGGCCGGGTTTTGGTCGCTCCGCCACTTGGTAAAGATCCAGTCTTAGTCTTGTCTGAGTTTTTAAATGTCAATTGGGATGAAGTGGCTAAGATTTTGAAACAAGAAAGGGGGAGTTGCACCATCTCATTTCTAGATAGTTGTCTTAGGGTTGAATCTTCTAGATTTGGCAGAGCTAGAATTTTCATGATGTTATTCTTTGGGTCAATCGTTTTTCCGCATAAGCCAAATCATGTTGATCCTTTGATGTCATTTTTTGTCAACGAGGTGTAGATGGTAGAAATTTTGTCGATGCAATTTTGGCAGAAACTTTCCTTTCACTTAATAGATTTAAGGCCAAACAAGATAAGATACTCCGTTTTTCTCCAGAAATTCTGCAAGTTTGGCTCCTTTCTCACTATGTTCAGTTTGGAAAATATCTCGAAATACCCTTGATTTCAGAACTTGAACACCCTTTCTTGAAATTTAAAAATGAACAATGTCGACTTCCTGACTTTCATTATACCAAGGTTTTGACCCTGTTATCAAACCCCAATCCAGTGACTTTCCTATGGAGTGCTATGTGGTTTAGGGTGGATGAGGCAAAGATCACGGGTCCAAACGAAGCACCTATTCCTCTCTTGGGACTTTCAGGCATGTTGGAATATCATCCTGCAAGGGTAGTCCGTCAGTATGGTGTCCTACAGGAAATTCCACCAAAGCCAAAGGAAGGCAAGATCTGCAACTACTTTGAAGGAAACGAATGGAGGTTTGAGGAACATGCCGCCCTGTCGTGTTCTATGTGGGAACATTATCAGCCAGTGAAGCTTGTACTTCCGAAGGAAGTCCTCAAGGCAAGGGTCAAGACATACTGCGCCTCTCTAAAATATATCAAGGAACATGATATACCAAAGGAATGGCTCCCAGTGGTTCCCACCATTCCAGTTCAGGAAACTATGCGTCTCAAAATCCGTTCACTCAAGAGGAAGTATGCCAAAGCTAAGGAGAAGGCCCGTATCTTTGAGGAAAAGTACAAGAAGCTCAAGGCTTAGGAGATTCCCCCAGGATCTATAGTTCGAGATGTTTAGACTTTTTGAGTGCTGTCAGTCTTTCTAGAGATTTGTTTAATGATTTCTCTTTTGTAATTCGACTTTGTCAGAATTTATTTCTTGAGGTTGTTTAATTGTGATTGAATGGGGAATTTCAGATTTTTATATCAGATTGCCATGAATGAATCTCTTAATCAAATCAAAGTGCTTGCAATGGCAAAGGTTTTTCTCTATCAAACGCAAACAAAGTTGGGAGTCTTAGGAAGTACGTAAGTTATAGTGTGTCATAGATCAGCCCGGCATGCTTGAAACATGTTACTAATTATGGGTTATTTCTTTGTCTTAGGAAGCATATCACAGATCCTCCTCAGCATCCATATAACACTCGCTCCAAAGCCAGGCAAATGACCAATCCAGCTTAATCAATTGCCCAAATAGAGGAGAGAATGAGGCAGGAAATGAGAAGGGAAAGGGAGGAGCAAGCCAAAGTCTTCAATGATCAACTGGCCGAGCTAAAGACTATGATATCCCAGCTGTCTCTGGCTCAACAATTGCCTTCTGCTACGCCCGGCGTTCCAACCCTTTGTTTCAGTCGAAGGGGTTATACGTAGACCTACGACAGGAGGAAGAAGAAGATGAGGAGGAGGACATGCCTGGAGTTATAGCCTCACCTGCCGTGGTCAAAACAAAAGCTAAAGGGGTTGCCAAAGCCTCAGGGCATGTTGGCCAATCATCGACCCAAGTTACGTCTATCCCACTGGTGAACTATTCTGTGCCTAAAGCTATTATCCCACAAAAGGATGATAATGCGAAGATGCTGGCCAAAATAGACCAGAGGCTTAAAGAGGTTGAGGGTGCACGGCATGTCCCTAAAATTGACCGTTCAGCCTTTTCAAGAACAATTTATCCGGACAAGTTCAAAGTCCCGGATTTTGAAAAGTATGACGGCACGTCAGATCCTGTGCAACACATCCAGACTTACCAGGCTAGAATGGGTAAGTATGCTGCAAATGACGCCCTCATGGTCCAGACGTTTCAGGCCAACTTGAAAGGAGCCGCCATGAGGTGGTACATTGCTTATGAGGTCTACACCAAAGATGATTGGGACGAGGTGGCCAATGATTTCGTGTAACATTTCAGCTTCAATATCGATGTGGCCATCACAACACAAGATATGGAGCCAGCCGAAATGAAGAAGGGTGAGTCGATTAAGGAGTACGGCACCAGATGGAGGAGTCTTGCCTCACAGTTGAAACCGGTACCTCCCGAACGAGAACTGATGAGACTATTCGTCTCTACCCCTGCCATAGAATGTACGAGCGCATGTGTTCATATCAGCGGTCGCTTCTTTCTCCGACCTTATTTCATTTGCTGAGGAGGTGGAAAGCAACTGGAAGAGAGGCTGGTATGGAGACAGCGGAACCGGTCTGAAACGTTTTGCACCAAAGAAGGAACCAGCAGCCACACAGGTTAACTTGGCGTACACGCAGAAACCAGTGGCTCAGAGTCCCGTCATTCAACTCCCTGACGAATGGAGGGCTAGTAGTAGCCAGAGGAGAGATACATGGAGGAACCGGCAGTTCAGCCCACTCCTTGGGACCTTGACGCAGATTTGGGCCATCCTGCAGAAGAAAGGGCTATAAACTACAGAGCCAATGAGAGCAAGCACGTCAAACACAAAGTGGTATGATCCGAGCAAGAAGTGTGATTATCATCGTGGGGAAGTAGGCCACGACACAGACAATTGTTTCGTCCTGAAAAATCGTATTCAGGATCTGATTGAGACTGGGGCAATCTCGCTACCCAACAAGCAGCCCAACGTGTAGATATGCCCCCTCTACAAGACGCGTCAAATGATGATCCGAGGCTGGTGGTGAACGAGGACCTGATGCTTACCACCCCACAACCTTTCCCTTATTCAGATGGTCGGGCAGTCCCTTGTTCCTATGACTTAGCTCTTATAACTAGGTCAGGACGAACCTATAATGAAGGCAAGCCGCCTAGACCGGTCGAAGAGAAGGAAGCTAAGGAGTTTCTCGCGGTCATTAAGACTAGCAAATACAACATTGTAGATCAGCTGAGGAAGGCGCCAGCTCAAGTCTCTCTACTCGAATTGTTGCAAACCTCACCTAAGCATTAGGAGGCGTTAAAGAGGGTCCTGGCACAAGTTCACGTCCCTGAGAATATCGAACAAAAGAAGCTGGAAGGATTTGTCGGGACGGTCCTGTTAAAGGATCAAGTAGCTTTCGCGGACGATGAGATTCCTGCAGAAGGTCGGGGCCATAACAAAGCCCTGCACATTACTGTGAGGCACAAACAAACCTTTGTGTCTCGAGTCCTCGTTGATAATGGTTCAGCATTGAATATATGTCCATTGGCCACCTTGAACCGATTGGGAGTGGACTTAGCTAAAATGCAGTCACCAAAAACCCATGTCAGAGCTTTTGATGGGATGAAGAAAGACGTTCTGGGATAGATAAATTTGGATATCCTCATCGGACCATCGACATTCGACATTTTATTTCAAGTCCTGGATATTCCCTCTACATTCAATCTTCTATTTGGACGGCCTTGGGTCCACAATGCAGGTGCCGTACCTTCAAGTCTCCATCAGAAGATCAAATTTATGGTTGAGAAGAAGCTGGTGACGGTGTTTGGTAAGGAGGACAATAAGATCTATAACGAGACAGCTATTCCCTATGAGGAACTGACCGGAAATGAAGAGAGCTCGTATCATGCGTTCGAGCTAATACAGACTATACATACCTCTCCTGAGAATCCCTTACCAACTCCCGAGGTGTCGGCCGCTTTTGTTATAGTGGCCAAAGTAATGGTAGGGAATGGTTATCAACCCGGCATGGGACTGGGAAGACATTGCCAAGGAATCCGCACCCCTGTGGAGTTTAAAGGTCAAAATCATAAGGCGGGCCTTGGTTATCTGGGACAGAGACATGGCGAGCAGACAATGAAAGGGCTTAGCAAGCAAGAAAACAATTCTCGGCCACAGCCCCTATACGTCACTTTTCGATCTGATGGGATGGTTGGAGGATATGATGAGTTGTCCAAGTATGAGGACGATTTGGGGATTGTATTCCACGTGCCGGTGAAGGAGCAGGTCGCTGAAGTAGAGCCCATGGAACTGGATGTGGAGGATGAGATACCTAACCTGGCTGAATGGCTTAGTGACATGACCGTGGGAGCTGTGCTTGAAGACCTCATGCAGATAGATGGGACCCCTGAAGAAGAGCCCTCCCTGGAACGCAAACCACCGAGGCCTTCGAACAATATTCACTCTGAAGACGATCCATTGGAGGGTTTAGATTCAAAGTAACCAGTCTATGTTACCAATGCGTGGGATATTTCCAGCTTTCTTTTAATTGTAGTCATTTTGATTATTGTTTGGCTTTTCTCTTCGGTGTTGCACTTTTCAATCAATAAATGTAATGAATTAATTTTGAAGATCAATAAAATTACAGAAATTTTTATCCATCATTTTGGAATCTTGTCGAAGTACCCCAAACCAACTCGATGACGATAACCAACAATTAAACAAATTGTCGTCAATGATGAGATACCGAGGGTTGGGCTTCTTCAAAGATTCTCGTCTCAAATTTTTTTGTAAAATAAATTTTTTAGAAAGAAAAAACAGAAAAAGCCAAAAAGAAGCATTTTCCAGGAAAAATCGCATCAAAAAACGATAGTGCATACATCTTTAAACCATGTTTGTTTTTCTGAATTCCCTACTCTATGTTTCAAGGATGTGGAGGGAGATCTAATGGATTCTGGAGTTTATGACCTCGATGAATTCGACCCCGAATACGAAGAAATACGACGGGAATTCGAGGAACATGAAACGGTCAAGCCATTGAACGGAGATGAGACCCTGTCTATCAATCTAGGAAATGAAGAAAACCCTAAGGAAGTCAAGATTGGGGCAAACCTTCCTAAGGACACAGCTAGACGGTTGATTCAACTTCTAAAGGATTACCAAGATATCTTTGCATGGTCTTATGTAGATATGTCAGGGCTCGATCGCTCGATTGTTGAACATTGTCTTCCACTCAACCCATCTTGTGATCCAGTAGCACAAAAGAAACGAAGAGCTAGACCGGAGTTGGAAAATAAGATCAAAGAAGAGGTTATGAAACTCCTAGACATGGGATTCATTGAGACTTCTCAATACCAAGACTGGATTGCCAACATCGTTCCAGTGATGAAGAAGGATGGTCGATTTCGAGTTTGTGTAGACTACCGGGACTTGAATAAGGCCAGCCCGAAGGATAATTTTCCCCTCCTACATATCGATGTTCTGGTGGATAGCACGGCTGGATTCGAGCTATTTTCTTTCATGGATGGCTTCTCAGGGTACAACCAGATTCTGATGAACGAAAATGATAAGAAGAAAATCACTTTCACTACCCCATGAGGATTATTTCAATATAGGGTGATGCCTTTTGGATTGAAGAATGCCGGGACAACATATCATCGGGCCATGATGACTTTATTTCATGACCTGATTCATAATGAGTTAGAGGTATATGTGGATGATATGATTGCCAAGACCCGGAAAGGGGAAGACCACGTCCAGACTCTGATTAAGTTATTTGAGCGGCTTAGGAAGTTCAAATTGCGTCTCAACCCAGCGAAGTGTGTTTTTGGGGCTATCAGTGGCAAATTGCTCGGTTTCATTGTCAGCAACCGAGGTATCGAGATCGATCCATCGAAGGCTAAGGCAATCTGTGAATTGAAACCACTGACCACGGCAAAGGAGGTTAGGAGTCTCATGGGAAGATTGAATTATATTTCCCGATTCATCTCTCAGTTGACAGAGACCGCCAAACCCTTTCTCAAGTTCCTGAAAAAGAATGCACTTATTAGATGGGATGAAGAATGTGAGGAAGCGTTTCAGAAGTTGAAGCAGCATCTCATGAATCCACCTATCCTTGTGCCACCCACACCGGGGCAACCATTGATTCTCTACCTCACAATAAACAGTGAGTCACTTGGAGCCATGCTAGCCCAAGAAAGTCAGGGACATGCTAAAGAACGGGCCATCTATTATTTGAGCAAGAAATTCACGGGCTCTGAATTAAATTACTCAGAGGCTAAAAGACATGCGCAGCATTAGTATGGGTGTTACACAGGCTACGACAATATACTCTGCATTACCAAATCCTTTTTGTGACAGAGTGTGATCCCATTAAATATCTCCTGAATCAGCCTGCATTGGTTGGCAAACTTGGCAAATGGCAAATTCTCATTTCCGAGTTTGACATTCGATATTTGCCTCAAAAATCGGTGAAATGAAGAATTATAGCAGATGTTCTAGAAGAAAATCCGAGGCAAGGCGATGATATTTATCAACCTGAAGATCGAATTATGGCGGTCGAAGACTATGTTTGGACAATGTACTTTGATGGAGCTGTAAACTTGTCAGAATCCGGCACGGGAGCAGTCCTAATATCCTGGAGGTCAACATTATTCAGTAGCAGCAAAATTGGTGTTCCCTTGCACTAATAACATCGCCGAATATGAAGCTTGTATTCTCGGTCTACAAGCAGCGATAGAAATGGGAATATCTAAGCTCAAGGTATTTGGAGACTCGACCTTAATTATTCTCCAGATGGTTGGTAAATGGAAGACGCGAGATTCAAAACGGCTGCCCTATCATGAGTATTTAGACGAATTGACGGAAAGTTTTACGGATATCACGTTTGAATATTTGTCTAGAACTCAAAATCAATTTGCAGACGCTTTGGCCACTCTGGCGTCAATGTTGCATGTCACGGAGGGATTAGAAGTCGAACCATTAAAGTTCGAAGTCTTAAGACAGCCGGCCTACTGCATGGTTATAGCAGATGAGCCAGATAGCAAACCCTGGTATCAGGATATCAAGATGTATATCCAGGCTGAGAAGTTTCCTGAGAATAGTACAGTTTCAGACCAGAAGTATATAAGGAATGTGGCTTCAAAGTTCTTCCTGAACGGAGAAAATCTTTATAAAAGTGTCGCGACCCTCTTGAGGTTGTCAGGCTCTCGAGGGCTAATGGGCCGTCCTGTCTGGTCGGACGCGGGCCTCTCCCAAGGCCCATTACCCAAATCGCAACGGAGGTATGCGTGATCGACTTTCAGTGTGGTTTAGTGACATGTGCTAAGTGTGCATGCCATGGAGTCGCCACCAATCATTTTTTTAGAGTGTGATTGGACCACCCAATCGAATAGTTGGGAGTTTCTATTCAATTCTGCGAGAACCAGAGAAATGGTTTCGGGAACTTAGTTACACCAACTGTCAGAGTTGACGCCCTTTCGGTACCTAAGTTGACTGAATTTTCTAGCCTGAGATTCATGCGGATGAGTAAGGTATGAACCCTAAATCTAAAAATTCATGCAGATAGGAGTGATTATCCTAGCAATCACAATCAGTAATAAAATGCGCAACTCAAGAAATCTAGATATGCAAATAAATCACATGACATTCCTAGTAAGGCCCTATTTATCAATCACAGCTCAAGAATGATTTAGCTGTCCTAGCCATTCTACACACGATCTAACCTAAGAAAAGCATTAGGAAGCATTGAAGGAGTTCGAGAGTACTCACATTGGGTTCGTCGTGCCCTGATTTGGTCTTGGACGGGCTATCGAGCTCATGCCGACCCGATTATATTTAGGAATCCATTCGGCGTTTTACATCATGAAATCATGTGAAACAAAAACGAAAATATTCAGCAAGGGGAATTTATTGTAGATGGTGGTCGATCTAATTGGACGTCAAGACTAAAAAATATGTAGAAATTTACAAATTAAAATACTCGAATGACATTTTTTTGCCAAATTCAACTCTATGCGTCGTGAAGAAATACATGCAATTGAACTTGAATTTTGACTATTTATGAGTTCAAAATGAAAAGGAAATTAAAATAAAAATATTGACTATTTTTCTATATTTTTACGACATCGAACGCTATTTTTCTTCATTTTTCATGTATTTTTCTATTTTTGGAAAATATTAAAAAATATGACAAATTATTTTTTTTTATCAAAAATGGTTCCTTTAGCTTGGTCAAGGCTACCAAAGATGATTTTTTAATTTTTTTAACTTTTTATAGATTTTTTATGAATTTTTAAAAAAATAAACTATGAAAGACTGATCAAAAATCAGGTGTCAACAGCTGCCCCTCTTTGAGAGGAATTTCGTCAGAGATTTCTCTCAAAGACAAGGTGACACCTGTGTTCCGATCGACTCGACTGGGAAAAGAAAAGAAATCATGACATCCAATTTTCATGTCCATCAATGTGTGCTTTTCCTTAAAAAGAGATGTGCTCGTTCAATTCCCTGATATGATATAAGAAAGTTAAGGAGTAGATAGACTTCCCTGCCCCTTACCTGTCGAATGCTTGCGGCATTTTCTGTGTCTGATGGGTTCAAGTAGATTCCTAAGGACTTGTCATCGGAGTGTCCTGGGGATGTTAAGCTCTGACCTGTATGGTAGGTCAAACCATAATGGGATTCCTAACTGATAGGAACCTAAGGAAGACGCATCCCACATTTGGGAATTTGCCAAGGGTTTTGATCCGTGTGGTGGACTAAACTAGAAATGGCTTGCCTAATGTAAGGCTTATTAGGGAAAACGAATCCTCCCGCGTTCGGGATTCATCAAGGTTTTGATCCGTATGGTGGATCGGACCATTGGGTTGATCCTTCAGGCGGTCTCTACCAGTCCTTTGACCCTTCAGGCGGTTTCTACCATTCATTGACCCTTCATGCGGTTTCTACCATTGGTTGACCCTTAAGGCGGTTTCTACCATACATTGACCCTTCAGGCGGTTTCTACCATTGTTTTGACCCTTCAGGCGGTTTCTACCATTGGTTGACCCTTCAGGCGGTTTCTACCATACATTGACCCTTCAGGCGGTTTCTACCATTGTGTTGACCCTTCAGGCGGTTTCTACCATTGATTGACCCTTCAGGCGGTTTCTACCATTGAGTTGACCCTTCAGGCGGTTTCTACCATTTATGAGATTCCAAATTGATATGAATCAAAGGATGACGTACCCGCTCTTTGGGGCTAGTCGGAGACTCGATCATTCTGTGGATCGGTCTTAGAAAAGATTTGCCTACTAAAAGGCTTCACCTAAGGATGACGCACCCAGTCTTTGGGGCGGCCAAAAGTCCTGCAGAAAGCTTAGACCTGAAAAAATTTTCCTCGCCAAGAAGATATTAGTAATCTTTGGGAAGACAATAATTGTCTAACTGACAAAATTCTACAACTTAAGTTTTAGTCATGAAATGTGCATTTTGATTGCTGGAGGTTATCCAAAACATTCCTACCATATACAGATGTGATCATAAATTCCTTGCACGGAAACTCTAGATCAAACAATTTGAAAATTTCAAAAAGAGTTTGCTCAAAACATCCATTGGAGTATTTCTCATCCAAGAAGGCTCCTCACTGCTCTGTGATAATGATCTTTAATAGGGAAAGTGCTCAATTTCCTACCGACCTGTGCCTGGGTTTCAGGATCATTCGCAACGCATACATTTCGACCGATCAGGAGGTCTTTCACGGGACCGTAGTGTTAGGCTTGGATATCGGTTTCCAAGGGGGACTCACTTTTGAGTCAAGGCCGTTGAACGAAATTTTTCACTATCTGCTCCGGGTTTACAAGTCAAGAACCCTGTAAAATGAGAAAGAAATAGTCTTGCTCGTACTTCTTTGAGCTAAGTTATACATTAACCCAAGTGTCTTAGTCAGATAAGACTGCTTCGGGGTTGTAACATTGGAAGGATTGGGGACCGAAAAAGGCTTATTTTTTGCCTAGAAATTGTGAAGGGTTTGGCATTGGTGATCATTGCAAATTTGCCACATGTCCTTCGAAGAACATCTCCATTTCTTGAAGTGTACACTCCTCTTTTAGAGCGCACAAGGATGTTTAAAAGCGTCTCTTGTTACATTAAGAGACCGTCTGTTTGTGTGTTTGCAATTTGAGCACGACATCATTTGGAGAGTAGTCATCTTGATCTGACTCCTTTGCAGGGTCTTTTCATCGTATATCTAGACTTTACTGGGGATATTTTGAATAGACATCAGCCTTGCTTTTTACCATGCACTTTGCTTTTTCTTGATGTCTAGGGATTTTTCTTTTCCCCCTCTTTTTAATCCCGTGTTTTTCTTTTCTTTTGGAGCTTGGATTTTCGGCAATCATGCTAGATATGCAACTTAAACTTTGGCACGCTTCCATTCCTAAAGTGATGTTGCCTTTGCTTTGGAATATGCAATGATCACCAATAGGTTGATGAAATGAATTTGCTGGCTCAACTTGGTCGTGCAAAGGATAACAGTGTGTAGGATAGAGAAATGAATTATTCTCGTCATCCTATGACACTTGGATTATCATATAAACAACACACAAAGATTTATGTTAGTCCGAGCAAAAAAATTTCAAACCGTTTACTTTCTGATACTGTTGGACTAACCTTCATTTGCCCCAATGTGGGGTGGTTCTTGACAGGGTTGAGAATGAAAATCGCCGTTCAATGGGGTTCTCAATGGGCATCTGTAGTGTTTGGAATGAAGAAATAAATGCCTCTGTCATCTCGATCCATGTAATCGTTGCGAATGACCCTTATATCCATAGGTTAAGGTTTCGCTATGATTTCCAATCTCCTCATCTCTCAAGTGTGTATGGGACGTGTTTGGATTAGGCTCGCTTCTCTTATGAGAAAATACCCTTTTGAACAGTTCAAACGAATCTTGTTGGAAAAATTCATTTCATTTCATCAAGATTTATCCTTCAAAGGGATTTTGTGATGCACCATACATGTGTAATTCATGTTCAGACAATCTCATGTTTTAAAACATGAATGTCAATGAAGTAAGAATTCTATGTCTTTTTAGATGTGAGAATCGAATTAATTCTGAAAGTTTTTAATCTCCAATGAATTGGGAAAAGAGATACTTACCTGCCCATCGAGGCTGGAGATCCTGGAAATATAAAAGGGATATGTCATCGTATATTCTAAAAATTTACAAAAATTGGAACGATACATCTTACCCTTGGTCATATGCTCCAACGAGTGTACAAGGGTTGTGAAAATATGTCTGCCCTGATGGCGAGCTCCTGCCAAGGATAAATATTAAGCATTATTTTGGGTTTCCAAATTCAAAACAAATTGGGACGATACTACTTTACTCTTGATTTGAATTCCATTCTGCATGCCAATGTGCAGATTGTAGAAGCCGGCCCTCAAGCTTGTGGCCATGATTTCTTCGTTTGGTTGGGCAACGAATCCACCTCGAGGATTTACGTCGGAGGAGATTCATTCATCTTTTTGGGCGTGTTTCATGCACTGTTATGTTATTTGAATGCATGGCTTCTTGGGTGCCTCGTCTCTGTTCATCACCTGAGAGGAAAATGAGAGAACATTATCCCCGCATCTGATTGAAAATCATTTAGGAACGATACGTTCTTTTTACCAAATGGGTGGCTCCGCGGCCAAATGCGTTTTACATTGAAAGGATGGATTCCATTACGCTCTGCGGATGATAACTATCTCTTCAAGGACTTGCCCCACGGATTAAACGATGAATTTGATGTCTTCGGCTTCGACATGCTTTCCGGATGTAGGAATGGTTTGCCCCCATTTTCAGTGGAGATGGGTTTTGTCGAGTGGGCAACATCAAAAACTCATCCTAGATTTGGCTTTAGTCGAAGGTTGAAATCCCGACCTTGGATAAGCGAATCATGATTCATCTCCTTCTGCTTCGGATTTGTCATTTGCATGCTTCACATTTTACAATACCAACTTCGCCGCTTGATGAAAATGAATCGATGATTTTCGAATTGCCCCAAGTTCTATAGTCATCTGCGTCGAATCTCTTTGAACTTCATCGGGTGATAGACCAACTGATAAAATGATTTTTCAATCCCGAGATCGAACTCCTGACGTTTCGTACCACTTCCATTTCACTGACTACCAGGACACAGCACTATTGGCGTCCCTAACTGGTTCGTTTTTTGTTATAAAATTCTTGAAGCAGTTAGCGACCCCCATCGAGAATGAAACAAGCTCAATTTAGAGTTCATAACGACTAAAGGTCCCTTAGAACGATACAGAGCTAACCGTCTTTGAGCTCGCTCGGGCTTTTGCTCGCATTTTCCTATGTGAACCCTTTAAATGTTTTTCTTCGTGGCGTTCAATTGATTCGCCTCGACTCTAATCTAACAAGGGATTGTCGCACTCAAGCATGATGATGCTCGCAGGTAGTACTGATCGCTGCCCCAGATTAACTCTAGGCATTAAGGAAGATTATCTTGCATGGAAGACTTTATGACAGAAAGATTAATGATACATCCAGTCACATGTGCCTAGTTCCCTTGAGGATTCTCGGTGATCAGCCAGTTACACCATGAATCAGACATATAATCGTCATTTTGGATCATAACTTCATAAGTCCATCAGTTTTAAACTGATCGATCCAGATATGGAGCTCCTCATCAAGGAAATCTTTTGATTCTTCGAGCAACTGATATTCGGGTTGACCATCATCGCTTGGCGTTGAAGGATTCCTGTTTCTGTTGTGAGCGATCTGATTCTTCGAGCTAGAACCTTCGTCGTTGCTCGAGATTATAAGAGGATGATTGATCGGTTCACTATCAAAAGCACCTTCCATTTGGGAATGGAAGAAACAAAAATCCTCAGAGCATCCGCCCGCTTGATCTTCCGAAATCATATGCCCAAGCCGGGCAGATCTTTGAACACTAGGCGCAATATGTTGATCGGGGATAGGAAGAGCACTAGCGAAAAGTTGCTGCTCAAACCAAGGAGTTCGTACCTGCTGCACTTGTGGCATATACTCTTGAGGGGTGCTGAGATGATTCAGGGGAATATTCTGATTAGCGCCCAAGTAGTCAATGGTGCTGCTACCAGCTTGGTCGGTGCCTAGATTCGGCAGGGTATTTCTTACTTCAGGGGCATTGTAGTTATAGCCATGCCTAGTGTTTAGGCACAAGTTGAGTTCTTTCAGGTTCAGTGCTGTGTGGCGCTGTCTTAGCGCCCTTCTGTAGCTCTTGAGGTGACTCGCGACTCCATCTTTAGTGAGTCCTGGTATGTTCATGATCTCAAGTATGCGCGTTGGATATGCTGAGTTGATCCCTAGTTGCTGAACCGCACTAAGGAACTTGAGATGAAGCTCGGGGGACCAATTGACCCTCGTCTTCTTGCGACCCGGAACAGTGTTGACAACTTGGCTATTGCTCTCTGGCCTATTTCCAGTAGGATTTGATCGAGCCGGAAGTTGTTGTGGAGGGAATTCATCAGCTTTGGATTGGTCGGTCGTGATAGTAAGCTCATCGTTAAGGAAACTCCAATCATGGTGACGCATATCACATCCTTTAGAAGGCATCGGTATTGACTTCGTAGAATTGATTTGTTCATGCATATCTCCAACAAAATCCGATTGTATCGAAGATGGTTCGAGGGAGTGGGGTGGTGAATGAGCATTTTCAATCCTCATATAAGGCTTATCAAGGAACATTTCGCCGAGAGTGATAGGGCCACCGCAATTAAGGCAAGCGATAGTGCTGGGAGCTTTCTTATACCTCATGTTCTCCGCTCGAAGCTTTTCGTTTTCCTCCTTTAGAATCGCAAGTTCTTGACGTCTGTGTTGAGCCCTCAATTTGGCTCGCTTATTTTGAAACCAAAACTTGACCCTCAAAGGTTTCATCCCTAGCTTCTGGCCCAATTCATTTCTTTGTTTCATGTTCGGGAGAGGGCATTCACTAAAGAAAGCTTCAAGCTCTTGGATTTCATTCTGAGTGTGGCACTGGCGACGTTTCCTTTTCCGGGATTGACCATCGCTGCTGCTGTTGTCGTCGCTGCTGAGATCCTGAACTTCGTTGCCGAAAGGGTTGGGTTCTGTGGTTCTGGTACCAGACGCCATCCTAGAATCTTCGAGATCTCTCAGTAGTTCATTTTCTGAGATTTTTGGATCAGTCGCCTCTAGCAACTGATGGTAACCCTCAAACATGTTGGATCGAAAAATGTTCGATCAATTTTTGCTCGCTCAGGGTTCTCTACTCTCTCATGTATGCTCTCTCTCTAAATTTTCTTTTGAGTGGTTCTGTATGCCCATGAAACGTTCTTTAAACATGGATGAAGATCATCAGGCAAGCGTTGCTCCCAAGATTTCGTATTTCCCGCTTTGTCGTCTTCTTTCTTCTTTTCAACGTGGAGGGACACCAAATCGATTTCCTTTTCTCGATATCCATGTCTGTCTCCCACTTATTTTCAAAAAGGTGGAACTACGCTCGCCTCCCGCTCAGTTTTTTAATATGATGGGACCGCCAAATCCTTTCGCAACTTTTTTCGATAGTTGCGCTTAACTCCCGTTCAATTTTAATATGGTGACACCGACATATCTTTTTACAACTTTTTTAGGTTTATCAAGCCTGAAATCGCGGACTGGGATAGATCTGATGGTTCACCGAAAGAGCCACCATTGCTTTACCCAATTAACTTGGCTCCACGAGCATTATTGCTATGCCTTTCTTCATTCTCGAGTTGCTATAAAAGGAGGAGTTAATGCAGAGAAGATTAACACTCTTATATAATTGTCTTTTCGTATTTTAATCACTCTACCACACTCATCTTCTTCTCCCTCACTCCAACGAAAATGACCTCCTCTCCTATTCGCGCTTTCTCGGCCGAAATTTTGGCCCAGTGGGAAAAACTCTATAACCTCCTCGGTCGAGGCTATGCTCATATAGCCGATCACCCAGAAACTGAAGATGAAATCCGTATTTTGCTCGTGGAAATAGACACCACCTCCATCGAGGGCACTAATTTAGAGAGGGAATATAGAATCTTCCCAACCCTCTTTATAAACTTTTTAGAGACTTACCGTGTCGCTCATCGAAAAGCTACCGTGGCTCACGTTTTGCGAGCTCGCTATGAGGATCGGTCCAACTGCTTGGTGTTGGCCAACCTTGTGGCCGATAGTCACAGAAAGGCTGTTGAGTTCGCCAACAAGCGAGTCTCGATGTTGCTTCGCGAGAGGGGAAATTTGGTGGAGCGCTTGGCCTTATCCCTGACCACCTATGAGCACGACCGTCGTAATGTCGTGTTGAAGTTTCAATGTGAGTGGCAGGAAGAAAGGCTTGACAGCATTACCGCGGATATAGCCCATGGGAGAGGACTAGTTCGGGACCTGGAAATAGCCGCCGAAGATCACGGGACCAAGGTTGCCGATCTTAAATGGGAATGTAAACGCCTTCTTCTTAAGCTTGCAGATCTCGAGTCTCGAGGTGGTGAGTATAAGCAAAGCATCAATAATATGGAGGGCCAACTAGGTTCCTTTGTGATGCTAATTAGGGCTCATTGCGGTTTTATGTTTCCACCCCGATGATTTGTATGATCTGCTTTTAAGGTCCCTCGATTGAGCGAAATGAATGAAAGCTCTAATGTGTGTCTCAACTTCTGTATGGCTGACTTTCTCGAACACCTGACCACTCTCAACCTAGGCAAGCTGCGCTTTGACATTGATGATTCGAGCGTGTACATCTTGATTTTTTAATCTTGCTTATGATCGGATAAAGGAACCTCCCACCGCGATTATCCACAAAAAGACTTCTCTTCTCTACTTGTTTTTAACCTGTTTCAAATGAAAAGACAGAATCAGAAGAAAGAATTTGAAAAATAAAGCATAAATTCTTTCAATTTTATGCTTACTTGTGATTAATAGGGATAAGAGCTTTTACAAGGATTTTGGCCTTGTGCAAAAGCTTTTATCAATATTCCTCAAAGGAAAGCATATCATTGAAAGAAATGTAATTCACGATAATTGCCTTTGATCAATTCCAAGAAAATCAATGGAATGTTCAAAAGTACACAATTACGATGTGTTTTAAATTCAATTGAAGATACGATATCCAAATTAAAGCTGTTTGTTAAGAACGAGAGTAATTTGGATATCTATCTTTTCATTAAATTTGAAAAACACGAATACTCTTGATCAATTATTGTGGATTACCAATGATGCAAAACATGCATGAACCAATTCAAGTTTATAGTTCCTTCTGGCGAAATTGGGATTGTATTGCCCTATACGGCCAAAAGGTTGTATAAGACTTCCAATTTCAATTTCATCCAAAGGAATTATAAAATTGATTTTGGAGTATTCGAGTGATTAGAAGAAATGCCACTATCACATTCCAATGACAAGTCAATAGAAATACAACAAATTTCAATCTGAATGTATATAAACACAAATAGATGCCTAATACAGTCAATCTAAGGGATCAGATAGAGAGGATCTCAGCAAAATAAATCCTATACAAGAAGGCTAGAAATGAAAAATAAAACAAAGGAATGTGATCTTAATACTTAGGCTCTTCTTGTCCACTTGGCGCTCGTAATGGGATGACACCATCTTCATCTTCCATCAAGAACATTGGGAGGAAAACACACATATCTATCCTCAAAATGGCATTTAATCCAATCACCGGAATTATGCAATGAATATAATGATTAAGAGCTGTAACAAGTTCGAGGGATAGAAAAGTCTTACCAACCAAACTTAAGAGAAAATCAAGCTTCTCTGTATTTTTTGCAGTGTTAGGTATACTAACCTTCCATAGACAAACGCATGAGACAAGTGAGGGAAAACTCCTAAAAATCAAAAGATAGGGCTTGGTACCTAAAGCCAAGGTTCTCACCTCGAATTCTGGGAAGAGCCGATTCCATTGCACAACTATCGTTGCATTGGGACTCAATCCATAGTTCGAAGTGAGCGGAATTGAAAAGTGGATTACCCCATGTTTTTCCTCACGGAGATTCCATTTTCAATTCCTTCTATTGTGTTCCTAAAGAGGGCGCCTGGGGTTTTAGGCGCAATTGTGTGTATTCATTGTGTCGTGCTAAAGCAATAGACATGCATTTTATTTAACAATCACCGCTTCAATATAAACATCCACACAATCATACATCCAAAACTCCTACCTGCATAAAACAAAGTTAACAAGCACTTCACCCCTTATTTCTCCCATCTACAAAAACATCTAACACATTCGTTAGCATATACACCTCACTTTCGAGAGCATCTGCATAAAATTAGGTTAGAAGAATCAATCAACTTTTTAATCGGCTCAAGTCCACTAAATGGTTAAGAACCAGTCCCCAGCGGAGTCGCCAGTCTGTCGCGACCCTCTTGAGGTTGTCAGGCTCTCGAGGGCTAATGGGCCGTCCTGTCTGGTCGGACGCGGGCCTCTCCCAAGGCCCATTACCCAAATCGCAACGGAGGTATGCGTGATCGACTTTCAGTGTGGTTTAGTGACATGTGCTAAGTGTGCATGCCATGGAGTCGCCACCAATCATTTTTTTAGAGTGTGATTGGACCACCCAATCGAATAGTTGGGAGTTTCTATTCAATTCTGCGAGAACCAGAGAAATGGTTTCGGGAACTTAGTTACACCAACTGTCAGAGTTGACGCCCTTTCGGTACCTAAGTTGACTGAATTTTCTAGCCTGAGATTCATGCGGATGAGTAAGGTATGAACCCTAAATCTAAAAATTCATGCAGATAGGAGTGATTATCCTAGCAATCACAATCAGTAATAAAATGCGCAACTCAAGAAATCTAGATATGCAAATAAATCACATGACATTCCTAGTAAGGCCCTATTTATCAATCACAGCTCAAGAATGATTTAGCTGTCCTAGCCATTCTACACACGATCTAACCTAAGAAAAGCATTAGGAAGCATTGAAGGAGTTCGAGAGTACTCACATTGGGTTCGTCGTGCCCTGATTTGGTCTTGGACGGGCTATCGAGCTCATGCCGACCCGATTATATTTAGGAATCCATTCGGCGTTTTACATCATGAAATCATGTGAAACAAAAACGAAAATATTCAGCAAGGGGAATTTATTGTAGATGGTGGTCGATCTAATTGGACGTCAAGACTAAAAAATATGTAGAAATTTACAAATTAAAATACTCGAATGACATTTTTTTGCCAAATTCAACTCTATGCGTCGTGAAGAAATACATGCAATTGAACTTGAATTTTGACTATTTATGAGTTCAAAATGAAAAGGAAATTAAAATAAAAATATTGACTATTTTTCTATATTTTTACGACATCGAACGCTATTTTTCTTCATTTTTCATGTATTTTTCTATTTTTGGAAAATATTAAAAAATATGACAAATTATTTTTTTTTATCAAAAATGGTTCCTTTAGCTTGGTCAAGGCTACCAAAGATGATTTTTTAATTTTTTTAACTTTTTATAGATTTTTTATGAATTTTTAAAAAAATAAACTATGAAAGACTGATCAAAAATCAGGTGTCAACAAAAAGGTCTTTCGATTCGGTCCTAATGAGATGTGTTGAAGCGACTGAAGCGATTCGTTTAATGGCAGAAATGCATGAAGGCGTCTTTGGCCCTCACATGAACGGCCATATGCTAGCAAGGAAGATCATGAGGCTGGGCTATTATTAGCTCACCTTAGAAAATGATTGTATACAGCATGTCAGAAGTTGCCATAAATGCCAGATTCATGGTGACAAGATTAATGTTCCTCTAAACGAGTTGCATCAGTTATCCGAGCCTTGGCCGTTTTTTATGTGGGGAATAGATGTGATTGGCCCGATCAACCCTAAAGCTTCCAATGGACATCGGTTCATTCCGGTGGCAATTGATTATTTTTCCTAGTGGATTGAGGCAACATCATATTCAACGGTCACGTCTCGAAATGTCGTAAAGTTCATCGGACGTGATTTAATTGCTCGATATGGAGCCCCTGAGGTTATAATCACATATAATGGTGCGAATCTAAATAGCAAGCAGGTGGAAGAACTGCTCAAAGCATTTAAGATCAGACACTTGCATTCTTCTCCATATCGCCCTCAGATGAATGGGGCAGTCGAGGCAGCAAACAAGAACATCAAGAAGATCTTGTCTAAGACGGCTGGAAATTATCGAGATTGGCACGACAGGTTCCCGTTCGCACTTATGGCATACTGGACTTCAATCCGGACATCAACCGGGGCAACCCCATACTCCCTGGTATATGGTATGGAGGCAATATTACCGGTCGAAGTGGAGATTCCTTCTCTGCGCATTTTGTCCCAGATAGAACTGACTGAAGCAGATTGGATCCAACAGAGGATAGATCAGCTGAACTTGATTGACGAGAAGCGGCTCAGAGCCTTATGCCATGGCCAATGTTATCAGCAGAGAGTGGCCCGAACTTTTAACAAGAAGGTGCGACCTCGACATTTTCAGGAGGGAGACCTTGTGCTGCGGAAGCTTCTGCCCATCATCCCACAGCCAGAAGGGAAGTTTGCTCCAAATTATGGCGAACCCTACATAGTGAAGAAAGCCCTTTCAGGCGGCGCTTTATCTTGGCAGAAATGGATGGACGTGTCTTCACTATTCCTGTCAATGCTGATTCAGTCAAGAAATATTATACCTGAGATGTTGTAATATTTTTGTAAATCTTAATACTCATGCACATTTTGCCTGCTTTCTGATTGTATTATAAATCTTCACTGAATTTTTCAATCAGGAGATTTGTTTGGTCAATTGATGTTGATCATTTTGAACGATGAAAGGCAGGACGATGAAAGGCAAGCTATTTCCATACACGTCCTTGTCGCGACCCTCTTGAGGTTGTCGGGCTCTCGAGGGCTAATGGGCCGTCCTTTCTGGTCGGACGCGGGCCTCTCCCAAGGCCCATTACCCAAATCGCAACGGAGGTATGCGTGATCGACTTTCAGTGTGGTCTAGTGACATGTGCTAAGTGTGCATGCCATGGAGTCGCCACCAATCATTTTTTTTAGAGTGTGATTGGACCACCCAATCGAATAGTTGGGAGTTTCTATTCAATTCTGCGAGAACCAGAGAAATGGTTTCGGGGACTTAGTTACACCAACTGTCAGAGTTGACGCCCTTTCGGTACCTAAGTTGACTGAATTTTCTAGCCTGAGATTCATGCGGATGAGTAAGGTATGAACCCTAAATCTAAAAATTCATGCAGATAGGAGTGATTATCCTAGCAATCACAATCAGTAATAAAATGCGCAACTCAAGGAATCTAGATATGCAAATAAATCACATGACATTCCTAGTAAGGCCCTATTTATCAATCACAGCTCAAGAATGATTTAGCTGTCCTAGCCATTCTACACACGATCTAACCTAAGAAAAACATTAGGAAGCATCGAAGGAGTTCGAGAGTACTCACATGGGGTTCGCCGTGCCCTGATTTGGTCTTGGACGAGCTATCGAGCTCATGCCGACCCGATTATATTTAGGGATCCACTCGGCGTTTTACATCATGAAATCATGTGAAACAAAAACGAAAATATTTAGCAAGGGGAATTTATTATAGATGGTGGTCGATCTAATTGGACGTCAAGACTAAAAAATATGTAGAAATTTACAAATTAAAATACTCGAATGACATTTTTTTGCTAAATTCAACTCTATGCGTCGTGAAGAAATACATGCAATTGAGCTTGAATTTTGACTATTTATGAGTTCAAAATGAAAAGGAAATTAAAATAAAAATATTGACTATTTTTCTATATTTTTACGACATCGAACGCTATTTTTCTTCATTTTTCATGTATTTTTCTATTTTTGGAAAATATTAAAAAATATGACAAATTATTTTTTTTTATCAAAAATGGTTCCTTTAGCTTGGTCAAGGCTACCAAAGATGATTTTTTAATTTTTTTTTTAACTTTTTATAGATTTTTTATGAATTTTTAAAAAATAAACTATGAAAGACTGATCAAAAATCAGGTGTCAACAGCTGCCCCTCTTTGAGAGGAATTTCGTCAGAGATTTCTCTCAAAGACAAGGTGACACCTGTGTTCCGATCGACTCGACTGGGAAAAGAAAAGAAATCATGACATCCAATTTTCATGTCCATCAATGTGTGTTTTTCCTTAAAAAGAGATGTGCTCGTTCAATTCCCTGATATGATATAAGAAAGTTAAGGAGTAGATAGACTTCCCTGCCCCTTACCTGTCGAATGCTTGCGGCATTTTCTGTGTCTGATGGGTTCAAGTAGATTCCTAAGGACTTGTCATCAGAGTGTCCTGGGGATGTTAAGCTATGACCTGTATGGTAGGTCAAACCATAATGGGATTCATAACTGATAGGAACCTAAGGAAGACGCATCCCACATTTGGGAATTTGCCAAGGGTTTTGATCCGTGTGGTGGACTAAACTAGAAATGGCTTGCCTAATGTAAGGCTTATTAGGGAAAACGAATCCTCCCGCGTTCGGGATTCATCAAGGTTTTGATCCGTATGGTGGATCGGACCATTGGGTTGATCCTTCAGGCGGTCTCTACCAGTCCTTTGACCCTTTAGGCGGTTTCTACCATTCATTGACCCTTCATGCGGTTTCTACCATTGGTTGACCCTTAAGGCGGTTTCTACCATACATTGACCCTTCAGGCGGTTTCTACCATTGTTTTGACCCTTCAGGCGGTTTCTACCATTGGTTGACCCTTCAGGCGGTTTCTACCATACATTGACCCTTCAGGCGGTTTCTACCATTGAGTTGACCCTTCAGGCGGTTTCTACCATTTATGAGATTCCAAATTGATATGAATCAAAGGATGACGTACCCGCTCTTTGGGGCTAGTCGGAGACTCGATCATTCTGTGGATCGGTCTTAGAAAAGATTTGCCTACTAAAAGGCTTCACCTAAGGATGACGCACCCAGTCTTTGGGGCGGCCAAAAGTTCTGCAGAAAGCTTAGACCTGAAAAAATTTTCCTCGCCAAGAAGATATTAGTAATCTTTGGGAAGACAATAATTGTCTAACTGACAAAATTCTACAACTTAAGTTTTAGTCATGAAATGTGCATTTTGATTGCTGGAGGTTATCCAAAACATTCCTACCATATACAGATGTGATCATAAATTCCTTGCACGGAAACTCTAGATCAAACAATTTGAAAATTTCAAAAAGAGTTTGCTCAAAACATCCATTGGAGTATTTCTCATCCAAGAAGGCTCCTCACTGCTCTGTGATAATGATCTTTAATAGGGAAAGTGCTCAATTTCCTACCAACCTGTGCCTGGGTTTCAGGATCATTCGCAACGCATACATTTCGACCGATCAGGAGGTCTTTCACGGGACCGTAGTGTTAGGCTTGGATATCGGTTTCCAAGGGGGACTCACTTTTGAGTCAAGGCCGTTGAACGAAATTTTTCACTATCTGCTCCGGGTTTACAAGTCAAGAACCCTGTAAAATGAGAAAGAAATAGTCTTGCTCGTACTTCTTTGAGCTAAGTTATACATTAACCCAAGTGTCTTAGTCAGATAAGCCTGCTTCGGGGTTGTAACATTGGAAGGATTGGGGACCGAAAAAGGCTTATTTTTTGCCCAGAAATTGTGAAGGGTTTGGCATTGGTGATCATTGCAAATTTGTCACATGTCCTTCGAAGAACATCTCCATTTCTTGAAGTGTACACTCCTCTTTTAGAGCGCACAAAGATGTTTAAAAGCGTCTCTTGTTACATTAAGAGACCGTCTGTTTGTGTGTTTGCAATTTGAGCACGACATCATTTGGAGAGTAGTCATCTTGATCTGACTCCTTTGCAGGGTCTTTTCATCGTATATCTAGACTTTACTGGGGATATTTTGAATAGACATCAGCCTTGCTTTTTACCAGGCACTTTGCTTTTTCTTGATGTCTAGGGATTTTTCTTTTCCCCCTCTTTTTAATCCCGTGTTTTTCTTTTCTTTTGGAGCTTGGATTTTCGGCAATCATGCTAGATATGCAACTTAAACTTTGGCACGCTTCCATTCCTAAAGTGATGTTGCCTTTGCTTTGGAATATGCAATGATCACCAATAGGTTGATGAAATGAATTTGCTGGCTCAACTTGGTCGTGCAAAGGATAACAGTGTGTAGGATAGAGAAATGAATTATTCTCGTCATCCTATGACACTTGGATTATCATATAAACAACACACAAAGATTTATGTTAGTCCGAGCAAGAAAATTTCAAACCGTTTACTTTCTGATACTGTTGGACTAACCTTCATTTGCCCCAATGTGGGGTGGTTCTTGACAGGGTTGAGAATGAAAATCGCCATTCAATGGGGTTCTCAATGGGCATCTGTAGTGTTTGGAATGAAGAAATAAATGACTCTGTCATCTCGATCCATGTAATCGTTGCGAATGACCCTTATATCCATAGGTTAAGGTTTCGCTATGATTTCCAATCTCCTCATCTCTCAAGTGTGTATGGGACGTGTTTGGATTAGGCTCGCTTCTCTTATGAGAAAATACCCTTTTGAACAGTTCAAACGACTCTTGTTGGAAAAATTCATTTCATTTCATCAAGATTTATCCTTCAAAGGGATTTTGTGATGCACCATACATGTGTAATTCATGTTCAGACAATCTCATGTTTTAAAACATGAATGTCAATGAAGTAAGAATTCTATGTCTTTTTAGATGTGAGAATTGAATTAATTCTGAAAGTTTTTAATCTCCAATGAATTGGGAAAAGGGATACTTACCTGCCCATCGAGGCTGGAGATCCTGGAAATATAAAAGGGATATGTCATCGTATATTCTAAAAATTTACAAAAATTGGAACGATAAATCTTACCCTTGGTCATATGCTCCAACGAGTGTACAAGGGTTGTGAAAATCTGCACTTCACATAGTAACACAAGATTGTTAGGTGTTCTAAAGTTCTTTCGACTTCTTAGTTTTTGGAGAAAAATGAAACTTACATGTCTGCCCTGATGGCGAGCTCCTGCCAAGGATAAATATTAAGCATTATTTTGGGTTTCCAAATTCAAAACAAATTGGGACGATACTACTTTACTCTTGATTTGAATTCCATTCTGCATGCCAATGTGCAGATTGTAGAAGCCGGCCCTCAAGCTTGTGGCCATGATTTCTTCGTCTGGTTGGGCAACGAATCCACCTCGAGGATTTACGTCGGAGGAGATTCATTCATCTTTTTGGGCGTGTTTCATGCACTGTTATGTTATTTGAATGCATGGCTTCTTGGGTGCCTCGTCTCTGTTCATCACCTGAGAGGAAAATGAGAGAACATTATCCCCGCATCTGATTGAAAATCATTTAGGAACGATACGTTCTTTTTACCAAATGGGTGGCTCCGCGGCCAAATGCGTTTTACATTGAAAGGATGGATTCCATTACGCTCTGCGGATGATAACTATCGCTTCAAGGACTTGCCCCATGGATTAAACGATGAATTTGATGTCTTCGGCTTCGACATGCTTTCCGGATGTAGGAATGGTTTGCCCCCATTTTCAGTGGAGATGGGTTTTGTCGAGTGGGCAACATCAAAAACTCATCCTAGCTTTGGCTTTAGTCGAAGGTTGAAATCCCGACCTTGGATAAGCGAATCATGATTCATCTCCTTCTGCTTCGGATTTGTCATTTGCATGCTTCACATTTTACAATACCAACTTCGCCGCTTGATGAAAATGAATCGATGATTTTCGAATTGCCCCAAGTTCTATAGTCATCTGCGTCGAATCTCTTTGAACTTCATCGGGTGATAGACCAACTGATAAAATGATTTTTCAATCCCGAGATCGAACTCATGACGTTTCGTACCACTTCAATTTCACTGACTACCAGGACACAGCACTATTGGCGTCCCTAACTGGTTCGTTTTTTGTTATAAAATTCTTGAAGCAGTTAGCGACCCCCATCGAGAATGAAACAAGCTCAATTTAGAGTTCATAACGACTAAAGGTCCCTTAGAACGATACAGAGCTAACCGTCTTTGAGCTCGCTCGGGCTTTTGCTCGCATTTTCCTATGTGAACCCTTTAAATGTTTTTCTTCGTGGCGTTCAATTGATTCGCCTCGACTCTAATCTAACAAGGGATTGTCGCACTCAAGCATGATGATGCTCGCAGGTAGTACTGATCGCTGCCCCAGATTAACTCTAGGCATTAAGGAAGATTATCTTGCATGGAAGACTTTATGACAGAAAGATTAATGATACATCCAGTCACATGTTCCTAGTTCCCTTGAGGATTCTCGGTGATCAGCCAGTTACACCATGAATCAGACATATAATCGTCATTTTGGATCATAACTTCATAAGTCCATCAGTTTTAAACTGATCGATCCAGATATGGAGCTCCTCATCAAGGAAATCTTTTGATTCTTCGAGCAACTGATATTCGGGTTGACCATCATCGCTTGGCGTTGAAGGATTCCTGTTTCTGTTGTGAGCGATCTGATTCTTCGAGCTAGAACCTTCGTCGTTGCTCGAGATTATAAGAGGATGATTGATCGGTTCACTATCAAAAGCACCTTCCATTTGGGAATGGAAGAAACAAAAATCCTCAGAGCATCCGCCCGCTTGATCTTCCGAAATCATATGCCCAAGCCGGGCAGATCTTTGAACACTAGGCGCAATATGTTGATCGGGGATAGGAAGAGCACTAGCGAAAAGTTGCTGCTCAAACCAAGGAGTTCGTACCTGCTGCACTTGTGTCATATACTCTTGAGGGGTGCTGAGATGATTCAGAGGAATATTCTGATTAGCGCCCAAGTAGTCAATGGTGCTGCTACCAGCTTGGTCGGTGCCTAGATTCGGCAGGGTATTTCTTACTTCAGGGGCATTGTAGTTATAGCCATGCCTAGTGTTTAGGCACAAGTTGAGTTCTTTCAGGTTCAGTGCTGTGTGGCGCTGTCTTAGCGCCCTTCTGTAGCTCTTGAGGTGACTCGCGACTCCATCTTTAGTGAGTCCTGGTATGTTCATGATCTCAAGTATGCGCGTTGGATATGCTGAGTTGATCCCTAGTTGCTGAACCGCACTAAGGAACTTGAGATGAAGCTCGGGGGACCAATTGACCCTCGTCTTCTTGCGACCCGGAACAGTGTTGACAACTTGGCTATTGCTCTCTGGCCTATTTCCAGTAGGATTTGATCGAGCCGGAAATTGTTGTGGAGGGAATTCATCAGCTTTGGATTGGTCGGTCGTGATAGTAAGCTCATCGTTAAGGAAACTCCAATCATGGTGACGCATATCACATCCTTTAGAAGGCATCGGTATTGACTTCGTAGAATTGATTTGTTCATGCATATCTCCAACAAAATCCGATTGTATCGAAGATGGTTCGAGGGAGTGGGGTGGTGAATGAGCATTTTCAATCCTCATATAAGGCTTATCAAGGAACATTTCGCCGAGAGTGATAGGGCCACCGCAATTAAGGCAAGCGATAGTGCTGGGAGCTTTCTTATACCTCATGTTCTCCGCTCGAAGCTTTTCGTTTTCCTCCTTTAGAATCGCAAGTTCTTGACGTCTGTGTTGAGCCCTCAATTTGGCTCGCTTATTTTGAAACCAAAACTTGACCCTCAAAGGTTTCATCCCTAGCTTCTGGCCCAATTCATTTCTTTGTTTCATGTTCGGGAGAGGGCATTCACTAAAGAAAGCTTCAAGCTCTTGGATTTCATTCTGAGTGTGGCACTGGCGACGTTTCCTTTTCCGGGATTGACCATCGATGCTGCTGTTGTCGTCGCTGCTGAGATCCTGAACTTCGTTGCCGAAAGGGTTGGGTTCTGTGGTTCTGGTACCAGACGCCATCCTAGAATCTTCGAGATCTCTCAGTAGTTCATTTTCTGAGATTTTTGGATCAGTCGCCTCTAGCAACTGATGGTAACCCTCAAACATGTTGGATCGAAAAATGTTCGATCAATTTTTGCTCGCTCAGGGTTCTCTACTCTCTCATGTATGCTCACTCTCTCTAAATTTTCTTTTGAGTGGTTCTGTATGCCCATGAAACGTTCTTTAAACATGGATGAAGATCATCAGGCAAGCGTTGCTCCCAAGATTTCGTATTTCCCGCTTTGTCGTCTTCTTTCTTCTTTTCAACGTGGAGGGACACCAAATCGATTTCCTTTTCTCGATATCCATGTCTGTCTCCCACTTATTTTCAAAAAGGTGGAACTACGCTCGCCTCCCGCTCAGTTTTTTAATATGATGGGACCGCCAAATCCTTTCGCAACTTTTTTCGATAGTTGCGCTTAACTCCCGTTCAATTTTAATATGGTGACACCGACATATCTTTTTACAACTTTTTTAGGTTTATCAAGCCTGAAATCGCGGACTGGGATAGATCTGATGGTTCACCGAAAGAGCCACCATTGCTTTACCCAATTAACTTGGCTCCACGAGCATTATTGCTATGCCTTTCTTCATTCTCGAGTTGCTATAAAAGGAGGAGTTAATGCAGAGAAGATTAACACTCTTACATAATTGTCTTTTCGTATTTTAATCACTCTACCACACTCATCTTCTTCTCCCTCACTCCAACGAAAATGACCTCCTCTCCTATTCGCGCTTTCTCGGCCGAAATTTTGGCCCAGTGGGAAAAACTCTATAACCTCCTCGGTCGAGGCTATGCTCATATAGCCGATCACCCAGAAACTGAAGATGAAATCCGTATTTTGCTCGTGGAAATAGACACCACCTCCATCGAGGGCACAAATTTAGAGAGGGAATATAGAATCTTCCCAACCCTCTTTATAAACTTTTTAGAGACTTACCGTGTCGCTCATCGAAAAGCTACCGTGGCTCACATTTTGCGAGCTCGCTATGAGGATCGGTCCAACTGCTTGGTGTTGGCCAACCTTGTGGCCGATAGTCACAGAAAGGCTGTTGAGTTCGCCAACAAGCGAGTCTCGATGTTGCTTCGCGAGAGGGGAAATTTGGTGGAGCGCTTGGCCTTATCCCTGACCACCTATGAGCACGACCGTCGTAATGTCGTGTTGAAGTTTCAATGTGAGTGGCAGGAAGAAAGGCTTGACAGCATTACCGCGGATATAGCCCATGGGAGAGGACTAGTTCGGGACCTGGAAATAGCCGCCGAAGATCACGGGACCAAGGTTGCCGATCTTAAATGGGAATGTAAACGCCTTCTTCTTAAGCTTGCAGATCTCGAGTCTCGAGGTGGTGAGTATAAGCAAAGCATCAATAATATGGAGGGCCAACTAGGTTCCTTTGTGATGCTAATTAGGGCTCATTGCGGTTTTATGTTTCCACCCCGATGATTTGTATGATCTGCTTTTAAGGTCCCTCGATTGAGCGAAATGAATGAAAGCTCTAATGTGTGTGTCTCAACTTCTGTATGGCTGACTTTCTCGAACACCTGACCACTCTCAACCTAGGCAAGCTGCGCTTTGACATTGATGATTCGAGCGTGTACATCTTGATTTTTTAATCTTGCTTATGATCGGATAAAGGAACCTCCCACCGCGATTATCCACAAAAAGACTTCTCTTCTCTACTTGTTTTTAACCTGTTTCAAATGAAAAGGCAGAATCAGAAGAAAGAATTTGAAAAATAAAGCATAAATCCTTTCAATTTTATGCTTACTTGTGATTAATAGGGATAAGAGCTTTTACAAGGGTTTTGGCCTTGTGCAAAAGCTTTTATCAATATTCCTCAAAGGAAAGCATATCATTGAAAGAAATGTAATTCACGATAATCGCCTTTGATCAATTCCAAGAAAATCAATGGAATGTTCAAAAGTACACAATTACGATGTGTTCTAAATTCAATTGAAGATACGGTATCCAAATTAAAGCTGTTTGCTAAGAACGAGATTAATTTGGATATCTATCTTTTCATTAAATTTGAAAAACACGAATACTCTTGATCAATTATTGTGGATTACCAATGATGCAAAACATGCATGAACCAATTCAAGTTTATAGTTCCTTCTGGCGAAATTGGGATTGTATTGCCCTATACGGCCAAAAGGTTGTATAAGACTTCCAATTTCAATTTCATCCAAAGGAATTATAAAATTGATTTTGGAGTATTCGAGTGATTAGAAGAAATGCCACTATCACATTCCAATGACAAGTCAATAGAAATACAACAAATTTCAATCTGAATGTATATAAACACAAATAGATGCCTAATACAGTCAATCTAAGGGATCAGATAGAGAGGATCTCAGCAAAATAAATCCTATACAAGAAGGCTAGAAATGAAAAATAAAACAAAGGAATGTGATCTTAATACTTAGGCTCTTCTTGTCCACTTGGCGCTCGTAATGGGATGACACCATCTTCATCTTCCATCAAGAACATTGGGAGGAAAACACACATATTTATCCTCAAAATGGCATTTAATCCAATCACCGGAATTATGCAATGAATATAATGATTAAGAGCTGTAACAAGTTCGAGGGATAGAAAAGTCTTACCAACCAAACTTAAGAGAAAATCAAGCTTCTCTGTATTTTTTGCAGTGTTAGGTATACTAACCTTCCATAGACAAACGCATGAGACAAGTGAGGGAAAACTCCTAAAAATCAAAAGATAGGGCTTGGTACCTAAAGCCAAGGTTCTCACCTCGAATTCCGGGAAGAGCCGATTCCATTGCACAACTATCGTTGCATTGGGACTCAATCCATAGTTCGAAGTGAGCGGAATTGAAAAGTGGATTACCCCATGTTTTTCCTCACGGAGATTCCATTTTCAATTCCTTCTATTGTGTTCCTAAAGAGGGCGCCTGGGGTTTTAGGCGCAATTGTGTGTATTCATTGTGTCGTGCTAAAGCAATAGACATGCATTTTATTTAACAATCACCGCTTCAATATAAACATCCACACAATCATACATCCAAAACTCCTGCCTGCATAAAACAAAGTTAACAAGCACTTCACCCCTTATTTCTCCCATATACAAAAACATCTAACGCATTCGTTAGCATATACACCTCACTTTCGAGAGCATCTGCATAAAATTAGGTTAGAAGAATCAATCAACTTTTTAATCGGCTCAAGTCCACTAAATGGTTAAGAACCAGTCCCCAGCGGAGTCGCCAGTCTGTCGCGACCCTCTTGAGGTTGTCGGGCTCTCGAGGGCTAATGGGCCGTCCTGTCTGGTCGGACGCGGGCCTCTCCCAAGGCCCATTACCCAAATCGCAACGGAGGTATGCGTGATCGACTTTCAGTGTGGTCTAGTGACATGTGCTAAGTGTGCATGCCATGGAGTCGCCACCAATCATTTTTTTTAGAGTGTGATTGGACCACCCAATCGAATAGTTGGGAGTTTCTATTCAATTCTGCGAGAACCAGAGAAATGGTTTCGGGGACTTAGTTACACCAACTGTCAGAGTTGACGCCCTTTCGGTACCTAAGTTGACTGAATTTTCTAGCCTGAGATTCATGCGGATGAGTAAGGTATGAACCCTAAATCTAAAAATTCATGCAGATAGGAGTGATTATCCTAGCAATCACAATCAGTAATAAAATGCGCAACTCAAGGAATCTAGATATGCAAATAAATCACATGACATTCCTAGTAAGGCCCTATTTATCAATCACAGCTCAAGAATGATTTAGCTGTCCTAGCCATTCTACACACCATCTAACCTAAGAAAAACATTAGGAAGCATCGAAGGAGTTCGAGAGTACTCACATGGGGTTCGCCGTGCCCTGATTTGGTCTTGGACGAGCTATCGAGCTCATGCCGACCCGATTATATTTAGGGATCCACTCGGCGTTTTACATCATGAAATCATGTGAAACAAAAACGAAAATATTCAGCAAGGGGAATTTATTATAGATGGTGGTCGATCTAATTGGACGTCAAGACTAAAAAATATGTAGAAATTTACAAATTAAAATACTCGAATGACATTTTTTTGCTAAATTCAACTCTATGCGTCGTGAAGAAATACATGCAATTGAACTTGAATTTTGACTATTTATGAGTTCAAAATGAAAAGGAAATTAAAATAAAAATATTGACTATTTTTCTATATTTTTACGACATCGAACGCTATTTTTCTTCATTTTTCATGTATTTTTCTATTTTTGGAAAATATTAAAAAATATGACAAATTATTTTTTTTTATCAAAAATGGTTCCTTTAGCTTGGTCAAGGCTACCAAAGATGATTTTTTAATTTTTTTTTAACTTTTTATAGATCTTTTATGAATTTTTAAAAAATAAACTATGAAAGACTGATCAAAAATCAGGTGTCAACAGTCCTATATCATATCCCAAGTGAGTAAGTGTGAAGATTTCCATACTTACAAGGTGAAATGGTTATTTTGCGAAAAGTATGACGACCAAGATGATGTGAGGCATTCATTTCCTCTATCCAAACACTACAGGTCTCCCTTTGCTAAACTCCTTTGAACGGTGGTTTCATTTCATACCCTTGTCAGGAACAACCCTACATTGGGGCAAATTTCAGAAAATTCAAAGCATGAATAGAATTTTCTTGCTTTCACTTGCATCAATCTTCAAGTGTATTTATTGCATGCGAATTCTATGTTAGCTCAAGTGTTTTAGACATGATGAAGAGCATTTCATTTCTATACCCATATACACTCATCCTTTGCTTAACCCAACTTGAGCGGCGGATTCATTTTTCGAAACCTAATTGGTGATCATCTGAAAGGAAATCATTCCAAACCATTTTACAGATAAGCAAAGTGCCTTGGGACAAGCTTGAATTTGAAAATATGTCAGATGAGACACTTCCTTAAAAAAAAAAGAGAGGCAAAAACGTCTACTCTCATCGAAAAGGAAGGGAAAAAGAAAAGAGCTCTCTAAAAAATTTTCGAAAGGAAGGGAGGTCTCGCCTAAATTTGTTCAAAATGTGTTCCATGAAGAAAGACCATTCCTGAAGTGGAAAGGTGTCAAAGACGGATGATCGCCAACTTTCTCATCTTCATGAACCCTTGTTGAAAATATGACTTTCATTTCCAAGCCTACCCTGAACCTACATTACAACCATTTCCAAAAGTCTCTTCAGATTAAGGCACTTGGGTTAATATAGGGTTTCAAATGCTTATAAATATTGCTCAAAGTAGTGAGAGCAAGATCATTTTTATCTCATTTGGCAAGGTTCCTGACTTGTAAACCCAATGGAGCTGATAAAGATTTCATTTCATGGCCTAATGACTCATGTGAGTCCCATTTGAATAGCCTTTGACCAATCCTGAATTACAGTCCTTGAAAAGACCTCATGGATTGGTCTGGTCATACTAATTGCAAGTTTACTCGGACCCTTATCAAGTGTGATGAGGAAAGCTCTGAGTGATTCTCATGCCTGCATCAATGGTCGGGTCAAATAGCCTTTTCAAAGAGAGTGAGAGAGAGTCCTTTCTAACTGAAGGTTCCTCATTCTATTTGGTCAAATTTTGTCGAAATGATCAGACAATTCTCCTTATTGATAAAATCCCCAGTGGAGCTTTACAATGCAGGTAGAAGCTCACAAGTTGTTGCATTTGCATTAGAGTTCGTGCAAGACAACATTTTCTTATGAACTGAACAGGTTGAGCACGTCAATTCAGCAAATCCTAAAAGCTGGGTTTCAGTCAACTCAGGTAAGTTTTTTGATTCTTTTTCAGACTTTGATGACCGCATCTTCAATGTTGCAGGTATCAAGCTAAGCATGGTGATCTAGACAAAAGATCCCCGAAGACAATCAGGCCCGTTCGATCCATAACTCGAGCACCATATTCAGATTTTCTCAGATTGCGATACCATCATTTCGCAATTCTATCCACTGTTTCACATAAAGGATGAATGTGACTCAGATTTTCTCAGATTGCGATACCAGCATTTCACAATTCTGTCCACTATTTCACATAAAGGATGAATGTGACTCAAATTTTCTCAGATTGCGATACCAGCATTTCGCAATTCTATTCGCTGTTTCATGTAAAGGATAAACATGATTCATATTTTCTCAGATTGTGATACCAGCATTTCGCAAATCTGTTCGCTGTTTCACATAAAGGATGAATGTGATTAAGATATTATCAGATTACGATACCAGCATTTCATAATTCTGTCCACTGTTTCACATAAAGGATGAATGTGATTCAGTTTTTACCTGATTGCGATACCAGCATTTCGCAAATCCGGCCCACAGCTAATGCTTCACGTGATGAGCGGATGATCGTGATGCAGAAGTTTAATTATTAGCAGACGTTCCACGTGATGAGCGGATGATCGTGGTTCGAAAGCTTTATTCTCAGCTAATGCTTTACATGATGAGCGGATGATCGTGATGCAAAAGCCAATTCTCAGCTAATATTTCACGTGATGAGCGGATGATGGTGGTTCGAAAGCTTTATTATCAGCTAATGCTTCACGTGATGAGCAGATGATCGTGATGCAAAAGCCAATTCTCAGCCAACGTTCCACGTGATGAGCGGATGATCGTGGTTCGAAAGCTTTATTCTCTGCCAATGTTTCACATAATGAGCGGATGATCGTGATGCAGAAGCCAATTCTCAGCCAACGTTCCACGTGATGAGCGGATGATCGTTGTTCGAAAACTTTATCCATAGCCAATGCTTCACGTGATGAGCGGATGATCGTGATTTATAGGTATTTCTCAGCTGACATTCCACAGGATGAGCGGATGATTGTGGTTTGAAAGCTTTATTCTTAGCCGACGTTCCACATAATGAGCGGATGATCGTGGTTCGAAAGTTTTACTCAAAGCTAATGCTTCACATGATGAGCGGATGATCGTGGTGCAATAGCATTATCGATTTGCGATCCAGAACTCGCAAATTCGGCCTATAGGCATCTTGCGTCGCCCCGAGTCAAGAAGAAAGAAATTCCTGAGGACGGGTGGGCCCAGTACCTTAAGAGCCTCCCAGCGCTGGTGATTAAGGGAATCCTCAGCGCATGAGGTATTTGCAGAAACAGATACCCCTTACGCGATCCATGTGCGAGTTCTTTGAAAAAGAAGTTAGACGCATATTATTTTCAGTCTTGCATTGCATCATTTCCAATATATATATGAAAATTTAGGTGCCACTATTGGTTTTTGAGCGAAACCTCTCCGAGCTTCCACTCAAAGAGAGGCAAGCTGTTAGCACCTAAATTTTACTTTTTAGAAAATTCATTTATTTCATAAAATGAGAGTTAATCTTAATTCTCGCAAAAAAAATTCATGCATTACATATTTCATTTGTCTGTCATGAATTTAACAGACGGCGGAACCGGAATCGATTTTGAGAATTTTCCATCATGAAAGGAGGAATTACCGGAAATTATAATGGCCTCGATTTAAAATCTCATTCGGTCCATTTTAATTTTATGAAAATAAGGATTTTAATTAATTATTTGTTTAATTAATTAAGGCCCACTTAGGCCTTAAATCCGCACGAATGAGCTCATCTGAGAAACCCTAGCCCGATAGGATTATCCAAGAATCATCGAGTTATGATCCTACGGTGGATATCGCGTCGGAAATATTTAAAGTCGACGGCTTTGATTGAATCTTAGAGCACAACCCTAATGTCCACTATATATATCTCGTTAGATCTAGGGTTAATGGCAACGATTACAAAAAAAAAAATTCGGACACACATTCGTCTCGCTCACACTCTCACGATTCTCTCTCTTTCCCCCTCTCTTTCCCACGGATTCTTGCTGGTGATTCTGATTTTTTTTTCTCTCAAAGCTCTCTCGATCAGACCAAACCATCAGATTCTCACCATCATTGCTCACCATTCTCTAATTCCTATCTCCCACGCCCCCACAGATTCGGACGAAGACGCATCTCCCTCTCGCCTATTCCACCACCATCATTCCCCAACCATTCTATTCTCTCTCTCTCTCTCTCTCTCTCTCTCTCTCTCTCTCTCTCACAAGCCACCACCACTACTTCCATCCTGACACGAATTCCCCTTCTGACCCATCTCTTTTTCACTAGGTCCACCTCAGCTCTTCCCTCTGGCCGATTCATTCTCTCGGTTTTTTTTTGGCCGAACTCTCCCATTTTCTCCTTCTCGCTGGTGCTCTCTCACTTTTCATGCTGCCACCTCCCTTTCGTTGCATCAATTAGACGCCACCATCAGCCAAGTGATTCCCGACGACGAGCAAATCACACCACGTTTTTTGCCACAGGTTCCCTCGGTCAAGCGGCAGTCCGACCCAGTGTGCCCAGCGAGCCAATTCCAACGAAGCCGACATCTCCCGTCTTGGTCCAGCAAGCGCACAAATGATGACAAGCTGTTGAGAATTATCTCTCAACGACGGCCCTTGCTCACGGAGTGCTACCGCCAGCCACCGTCATTGAAGATCCTCACTTCCTGCATGATTTGGAGTGAATCGTTGAATAAGCCGTATCACCCATCGGCTGTCCGATCGACGTCAGTCTCAGCATTGGCGAGTTTCTATCATCGTTTCTTGTTTTCCGCAGGATATCGAATTGATCTTGGCGGTGCTTAACTCGAAGACGGAAAGGAAGCTCGGCTTAGGTACAAATTCTAAATCCCGATTTTGATGGATATCGATTTGATTTGTCATGGCCGTTTAATTTGACTTAGCTGAGTTTAATCTTTTTTGCCTATATCGCGAATCGCCAATAAAATCAAAAGCTCTTTTTGCTAAATAAAAAAATCAAGTTATGGCTAGTCTCGCCCGTCACCCCGCGGGTGCGATTTGCCGGGCTTGATACAAAAAAATTGTTAAACCGGCAAGGTTGAATTTTTGGAAATAAGGATTTGATTTTTTTCGGATTGTCGAATTCTTGCCATGTTGGTGTGATTGCTTGCCTAATTAATGGAAATTGATTGGATTCGATTTTTCTGATTGAAATTCTGTCGTTGCCTTATCTTGGTTAGTTTTCCGTTTCAAACCGATCTCGTTCGATAAGGAAAAATTCGAATTTGGAAGTTTTGAATCCGATCACCCTTTTTTAAAGGAAAGCGCGTTTAATTGATAGCAATCCCGGTTCTGAAAATATGGAAGGCGGGCAAATATTTTTTTTTGGAAAGGCTTCGGTAAGGAAAGATTCAAATGAAGAAACTTTGAATCCGATCACGTTTTTATGAGGAAGGCGCGTTTAGTAGATATCGATCCCGATCTCTAAACATGGAAGGCTCACGAATATCTTTGATAGTGATTGGCGGAAAATCCTAGATCGATTTTCGAGTTTAATGGGAAAATGGATGTAATTTAAAAAAAAAACAAAAAAATAATTTTAGAAAAATAAAAAAATAATAAAATTTTCAAAAAAAAAGTAATAACAAAAAAAAAGAATAAAAATGGCGAGTTCGGTCTTTGGTTAACAAATTTTTAATTTCTAAAAAAATGACCAATTCATTCCGCATGTTGCCATGTCATCTCGCATGTCATCCCATGTCTCCCATGCCATTTCTTTTGTAATGTAATTTTTGATTATTAGGATTAGATAGACCTGGAAAAGCCCAATGTTATGGGCCCAATAGAGTCAGGTCATAGGGAATTTAGAAAGATGAATAGGATCGTCGTGATTGACAATTTCCATAAAAGGATCAGGAAGAGGCGACGGGTTATCAGAACCGCTCCAAAATGTAGGCCTTGCAAGAAGGGTGATGTCCAGGATCATACGGTGGCCCAAGCCCAGCAAGATTAAGATGACAAGAGCGTCGGGGAAAATTTAGTTTAGTTTTTTTTAGGATTTTCAGAATTATCGAAGTGTGTTTTCGAATTTTGCTTTTTATTTTTATTTTTTTTGAATTTCGAGTCACTTGATTCTTTAGTTGTAATTTTTGATTATTTGAAGTTTTGTACATTTTAATAATCCGTCATATGTCATATAGTTCTAGGTCATGCATTGCATCAGTAACTCATTTACCTTTCTTTTATACGAAAAAACAAAAAAATGGAAAAGGCAAAAGCATTGATTTGATTTCCGAGTCATCAATTTTTAGAAAATCCAAAAATAAAAGGAATCTACGTACCGAAGGGCGTTAGTCTAAGTCGATTAGCGTAGCAAATCCCCGGGTGCAAAATCTCTTGTTCGCAGCGGTGAATTAGTTCTCCCGCTAGTTCACCTAGGTTTCTAATCGACCTACCTCGAACGATTAGTGGCGACTCCTCATTTGTTCTAATTTTTCCCGTGTTGCGATTCGGTAGGGTTTGGGAGGATCCGCATTTGGTTAGTTTTCGATAACTTGCCCGATAATCCGATTAACCTAAATTGATTTTTCGGTCGCGACAACAATTTCCAAAGTTGAGAAATAATGCTTCGGCACAAATAGAACAACTGAACTTAGCTTCATCTTTGTACCTAATGCTTTGAAAAGTTTATTACGCACTTAGCTTAAAAAAAAAAACAATTGAACTTAGCTACGAGCTGGATCTCGCCAGCCATGGCCGAGCCGATGTGGCCAGCCGTTAGCTATTGCCCTAACTGCTGACCAACAGAGAAAAAAATCAAATAAAAAAAAGACGGCCGTCGGCTCTATGTGAGGGCCGCAACGCCCCTAGGCGAGGGACAATCGTGAACACCTAAATTTTGATTTTTCTTTAATATTTTATTTTACAAAAAAAAGAGAATTAGTTTTGATTCTCGCCAAAAATAATAATTAATTAGTCTTCACGCAGAACCTATTTATTTTATCATGAGTTGCATTTTCTTCTTCTTTTATGCATTCATTCGGACCAACGCCAAAGAAATTGATTTTGACAGGCAATGAACCCAAGCCCATCATTGAATGTCGGTGGGAGTAAATTCTCTCGCTTGTCTCTTTGGGACGGCTTTTGCAGAACATGCTAAAGGAGAAAATTCACAGAGGGAGCATGAGAGGGAGGTTGAACCTGAAGACAAGAAGGGAGCTTCCTTTCTATGCTTTCCTCAATGTTGACATCTAAATTTTGATTTTTTCTCTTAAATCATTTATCTTGCATATAGAAAATGTGAACTAGTTTTAGTTCTCACAAAAATAAATCTTTTTTATATTTTTATCATGCATTTGCATTTGCATTTTTTTTTGGACCGACAGCGAGTGAATTTAAAGTGATGGTTCTAAGCCCTGGACTAACCCCGCAGTGAATGGATGTCGCGACCCTCTCCCGGAGGCTCCCAGGCGGGAGCGGGCTAATGGGCCGCCCGATCGCTGGCTGGATCGGACGCGGGCCTCTCCCAAGGTCCATTACCCAAATCGCAACTGCTGGATGTACGTGGTCGACCTTCAGTGTGGTCTAGTGACATGTGATGAATGTACATGCCAGGGAGTCGCCACCAATCGTTTCGTGAAGGGTACGATCGGAAAACCCTATCGAATAGTTGGTGTCGCGACCCTCTTGAGGTTGTCGGGCTCTCGAGGGCTAATGGACCGTCCTGTCTGGTCGGACGCGGGCCTCTCCCAAGGACCATTACCCAAATCGCAACGGAGGTATGCGTAATCGACTTTCAGTGTGGTCTAGTGACATGTGCTAAGTGTGCATGCCATGGAGTCGCCACCAATCATTTTTTTAGGGTATGATTGGACCACCCAATCGAATAATTGGGAGTTTCTATTCAATTCTGCGAGAACCAGAGAAATGGTTTCGGGGACTTAGTTACACCAACTGTCAGAGTTGACGCCCTTTCGGTACCTAAGTTGACTGAATTTTCTAGCTTGAGATTCATGCGGATGAGTAAGGTATGAACCCTAAATCTAGAAATTCATGTAGATAAGAGTGATTATCCTAGCAATCACAATCAGTAATAAAATGCCCAACTCAAGGAATCTAGATATGCAAATAAATCACATGGCATTCCTAGTAAGGTCCTATCTATCAATCACAGCTCAAGAATGATTTAGCTGTCCTAGCCATTCTACACACGATCTAACCTAAGAAAAGCATCAAAAAGCATTGCAGGAGTTCGAGAGTACTCACGTGGGGTTCACCGTGCCCTGCTTTGGTCTTGGACGAGCTATCGAGCTCATGCCGACCCGATTACATTTAGGGATCCACTCGGCATTTTACACCATGAAATCATGTGAAACAAAAACGAAAAAATTCAGCAAGGGGAATTTATTGTAGATGGTGGTCGATCTAATTGGACGTCAAGACTAAAAAATATGTAGAAATTTACAAATTAAAATACTCGAATGACATTTTTTTGCCAAATTCAACTCTATGCGTCGTGAAGAAATACATGCAATTGAACTTGAATTTTGACTATTTATGAGTTCAAAATGAAAAGGAAATTAAAATAAAAATATTGATTATTTTTCTATATTTTTACGACATCGAACGCTATTTTTCTTCATTTTTCATGTATTTTTCTATTTTTGGAAAATATTAAAAAATATGACAAATTATTATTTTTTTTTTATCAAAAATGGTTCCTTTAGCTTGGTCAAGGCTACCAAAGATGATTTTTTAATTTTTTAACTTTTTATAGATTTTTTATGAATTTTTAAAAAATAAACTATGAAAGACTGATCAAAAATCAGGTGTCAACAGTTGGGAGTGGTCTATTCGATCCTGCGGAAACCAGAGAAGTAGGTTCGGGGACTTAGTTACGCCAACTGTCAGAGTTGACGCCCTTTCGGTACCTGAGCTGGATGGTTTATCTGATCCTAGGATTTCATACAGATGAGTGGGGTACAGATCCTAAATCTAGGAGTTCATGCAGATGGGAAATACTACCCTATCACTCACAACCAATAGAAATAAGTGCGCAAATCAAGAATCCAGTACATGCGGATAAAACACATGAAATCAGCATGATATCCCTAATGAGGCCCTACTAGCCTAGAGAAATATCAATCAAGGCTTAGGAGTGATTTGGACATGATTCGCCCATGAGGGGGCAGAATCGTAATTTTGAACAATTCGGTGAAAATTTACCCTTAAAAGGGTAAATCTGTCATTTTAGACGAATTGGGAAGTCAAAAGACAATGGGAATAGGATTGGCCATCAATCCAATCCATTTCCTATTTTTCGGGAATTTCCAGGATTTTTCTAGAATTTTCAAGTGATTTTACCCTCAAAAGGGTAAAATCGTCATTTTAGACAAAGATGAGAACTGAAAATCTCAAATATTAGGGCTGGTCGTCCACCTGACCCAAACCCTAACTTCAAGCAATTTTCAACACTCGATTGAGACAAGAAAGACAATTTTCCCATTGAAGGGCAAAATCGTCATTTTGAGAAAAATGGTGGGACTCGAAACCCAAACTTAAGAATTGGTCGTCTAATCGATCCTAATTCTTACCTTGGCGTTATCGGCCATATCTTGTATACACAGCAGAGGCGACTTACCCCTAAAGGGTAATGTCGTCAAGTCTTGGAAGAACGGATGAGAAACCCCAAAAATAGGGTTGACCAGTTGTCTGTGGTCAACCCTCGATTTTTGGGGGGTTTCTGGAGTGTCTAGGATTTTCCTACAATTTTTCCACATTTTTTGGAATTTTTTTGGAATTTTCTAGCATTTTTTTGGATTTTTTTGAAATTTTTCCGATTTTTTTTATTTTTTGAAATCATTTTCTGATTTTTTATTTAAAAAAAATGTTATTCGGGCCGGGTCGACCCGACCCACTCGGGTTGGAACCTGGCCCAGACCCGGACCCGCGAAACCGGCTTCCTCAAAACGACGCCGTTCTAGCTTTATATTTTTTTTGTTATCCGACTCTGATCCGACGACCTTCATTGAGCCGCGTGACTACCCTGTGACCGCCGGATATCCTGACTGAAATCTACGGCCTAGATTAAGTGAAGACTCGCCCAGGACCGTCTGATTGACTTACTAAAATCTACGGCCACGATTAAAACCTGAAACTCGATCTAAACCGTCTATTCGTACTATCCTAAACGACGTCGCATTATTACTTAACTAAACGGCACCGTTTCACCATATCTTTACTTCTTGATTTAAAACTATTTTCAGATAATTCCTAATTACTGATCGGACGGTCACTGTTTATTGGACTCGATTATCCTCAGCCGTTGGATCTACCCATTCGAATAACAACCTCCAACGGCCAGCTGACTGGACTGACACGTGGACCTATGGCGAACTGACACCTCATACTTTGACCCGTTGACCGCGCCACGTCAGCTTCGTCTTCAACCTCGCGACTCCGACAGGACGGACGGCTGTGCCTCTCCGGCGGTGATCTAACGGTTGAACCTTGATGAAATCGTGCGAGACCAGCGCTAATCGGCTCGCAATCAACTCTATCCTAACATATCTAAGGATTGGGACATATAATTCACAGAATCAAGAACATCGTACGAGTTGCCGGATACGGCCATGGAAGCTCGATCATTCGATTTACTCAAAATTAGAGAAATTCAGTCACAGAATAGCACCAATGGAGGTTCAGAAGACTTACCTCGAGCTCCGATTGAGCTCGCTCGGCCCAGATTTGGTTGGGCAAGGATCGGCTATGGAGGCTAAATCGGAGGACTCGATTCAGGGTATGCGAGCAAAGTCGATGCAAAATGGAGATGCGAGCGTGGTCAGTGATGTTCGGGGAATGAAACGCACACAGTAATTGCATGATTGAGCAAGGAATGCAAGGTCTGCCATTGAAGCTCAATGAAGAACTCGAAGCTATGATTTACCTGTTCTTGCGATTTCGCGAGGCGTGGCCGGTGGCGATCGCTTCCTGACGCTCTGGGCGAACTTTAGATGGTCTTCCCTGGCTTTGGTTTGGCCGGAGATGGCCCAACCGACGCCTTGCAGTCGAGCTCAAGTTCTCGACGACAGGGGTCGGAGAACGAGCTCTCTATTGCGTTCTCTCTCTCTCTCGCGCGATTCTGTTCTCTCTTCTCTAACTGAATCCCTTCCTCCCTTAAACAGAAAACGAACGCAGGCTTTTATAGCTCTTCGATTTTCGGCGCCGAACGGTGGACCTCCAACTGACTCGGTTTGGCACGTGTAGTCACGTGCAATTGGGTCAAAACGAAGTCGGGGAAGATGGGCATTTCGCTCAGTTCCTTTTGGTTCCGCGGTGAGCTCCATTTCGCACGAATTTGGCAAAGATTTGAGCTGTTTTTGCCTTTGTTGACTTTTGCAGGTCCGAAGGTTTGACTGGCCGATTGTTCCCTGCTCCGGCGGCATTAGATGGTGCTGTTGGTGTCGATCGACGGGGGAAGATGGGAGGAACAAAATGCCCACACTTCTTCTTTCAATTGGTCGCGAATTGACCTTCAATTTTGTCTTCAAAACTCAGTGGATTCACCATTCATCTGCTCGAGCTCTTTGGGGAAGACGACACTGTAGCGGACCGGTTTGACCGGTCTGACCGGCGGTCTGACCGGTCTGAACCGGTTCCGAACGGGATTTTTCAAATTAATCCCAAATTAATGGGAAAATTTTGCAATTAAACCTCAAAATCGAATCTAGAGCATGAATTCTATCTAGAAATGTGGTTTTGCCCAAAAGTTTTCATCAATTTATACAAAACCCCCAAATTTTCATTTAATTGGAAATTGGGGATCGTGTAATTGAGGGTGCAAATGATCAAATTGAGTCAAACCACCTGTTCCAATCGATTTAAAATGGTGAAATCCATTGGGTAGCATGTTTAATTTGCAATGATAGCCCTTGAATTGAAAGTAATTTCAATTATGCTTAATTTCAAGGACTAAAATGCAATTTTAGTATGTAATTTTGTCAAATCCGTGCAATTGAGCATATTGTGCAAACAATTGGGCTAAATTGAAATAGGGGATAGTCAGATTGAATGTCAAGATCTTAAAAAATGCCAAAATTGCAAATTAAAAGACTCAATTGTTATTTTTTCTTCAAATTCAATAGTACGGGTTATAAAGGAACACCTAAAATTGAATCTGATTTTGATTTTTTTGAGAGGTCAAAAATAAAAGGGATTAAAAGGAAAAATATTGGATATTTTTCCATATTTTTGTGACCTCAAATGCTATTTTTCTTGATTTTTTAAGTATTTTTCTATTTTCCAAAAATACTAAAAAATATGAAAAATGTGAAAAATTATTTTTTGGTCAAGAATGGTTTCTTGGGCTTGGCCAAGGCCACCAAAGTTGATTTTGTAATTTTTTGACTTTTTATAAATTTTTTGTGATTTTTCAAAAATAAAACTGAAAAAGACCTGGTCAAAAAATCAGGTGTCAACAGCTGCCCCTCTTTGAGAGGAATCTCGTGAGAGGTTTCGTTCAAAGACAGGTGACACCTGAGTCTAGATCGACTCGATTGGGGAAAAGAAAAACGAATCTTGACACTCAATCTTTCTTGTCCCACTAGTAAAGGCTTTGCTCTTCATTCTTTTGCTGACGTGAGAGAGAAAGTAGAGAGACCCACCTGTTACTTACCTGTTGATCGCCTACCTGATGCTCGTGTGGCCTGCGCGGTGTATAGCGGGTTCTAGTGAATACCTAGGGACTCGTCTTTTGAGTATCCTAGGGCGATTAAACTCTAGTCTGTATGGTAGGCCGTACCAGAATGAGATTCCTACACTTGACAGGAACCTGTGAATGACGCACCCAGTCTCTTAGGGATTGTCGGGGTTTTGATCCGTATGGTGGATCAGACCATGAATAGGACTCCTTTCTGTTAGGAACCTATGGATGACGCACCCAGCCTCTTAGGGATTGTCAGGGGTTTTGATCCGTATGGTGGATCAGACCATGAATAGGACTCCTTTCTGCTAGGAACCTATGGATGACGCACCCAGTCTCTTAGGGATTGTCAGGGGTTTTGATCCGTATGGTGGATCAGACCATGAATAGGACTCCTTTCTGCTAGGAACCTATGGATGACGCACCCAGTCTCTTAGGGATTGTCGAACATTTTGATCCTATATTCTAATGAATTAACTAGGATTTATACAAATGAGGTGTGCCTGACCTTGAGGCTTTACCAAATGGGCTATTCTGGGTTTAGGGGTTACCTAGAACCTCACAGAAAGCTGATTTTGAAAATTGTCCTTTCGACATGCAAGGCGTTATTCTGGGATTTGGGGATTCCAAGTATCCTGCAGAAAACTTAAACCTGCAAAAACTTTGATAAGATTCTTCTGGGATCTAGGGGCTACCTGAGATCTCGCAGAAAGACTATCTTGAATGTTGTCCTTTCGACATTGAAGGTGACATTCTGGGACCTGGGAGCTCCAGGTATCCTATAAATTTGAAATCTCACAGAGGGATGATTTCGGTGATTGTCCTTTTGACATTGGAGGTGACATTCTGGGATCTAGGAGCTCCAGGTATCCTGCAGAAGTTTAGACATGTAAATTGTTTCTTACCAAGAGTGCTGCAAGCCATTCTGGGAGCCGAAGTCATCAAGAATCTTGCAAAAGCTCCAACCTGAAAATTTTCTTACCAAAGGCACATCAATGGTCTTTAAGTGATATGTGATGTCAAACTGACAGCACTTTATGACTTATATCATAGTCATGAAAAAAAATTTCAATGAATGTATTACGAGGTTGGAGGTTATCCAAAACACCTTGCAACATACGGGAGTGATCAAAAATTTCTTGTGGGGAAAGTTTGAATCAAACAATCTGAAATTACCAAAAAAGTTTGGTTAAAATGTTCAACGGAGTATTCTCATCAAAGAGGACTTCTTACCGCTCTGAGATAATGGTCTTTTATCAAGAATGCACTCGAATTTCCTATCAAACCTGTGCCTAGGGTTTAGGATCATTCGTAGTGAATACACCTCGATCGATCAGGAGGACTTCCAAGGGACCGTAATGTTGGGCTTGGTCAACGGTTTTCAAAGGGGACTTGCGTGCAAGTCAAGGCTTTCGAAGAGAAGTCTTCAATGTCTGCTCCAGGTTTACAAGTCAAGAAACCTGCAAAATGAGAGAGAAATAATCTTGCTCGAACTTCTTCGAGCTAAGCTTAGACATTAAACCCTATGTCAATCCAAGTGCCTTAATCAGAAAAGGCTTTTCAGGGTTGTAACGTAGGTATGATTGGGGACCAAAAAAGGCTTGTTTTTGGCTCAGAATACGCGAAGGGTTTAAACATTGGTGATCACTGCCGGTTTGCCGCCGATCTTGTCCCTTCTGGTTCAAAGAGCGTCTTCAGTTTTTGAAGTGCATTGATAGTCTTTGAAGAGCATTGTCAGCCTTCGAAGCGCACGTTTGTCTTTAGAGAACATATCTCTCTTATGTTGAGACGGTGTCAACATCTTGTCTATACTTACATCATCTGAGTGTGACATGATTTGGGAGCATCCTTTGCTGTCCAGCTCCCTTGGGATTTTCTTTTACAATCAGATCTCACTAGTGACCTATACAAAGGTATCATGCCACCTTTTGGCATTTACAAGATCAAACACATGATTCACAAGTGTACAAGTATTTGGATGGGCATTGGCCTTGCTTTTACCAGGCACTTTGCTTTTTCTTGATGCCCAAGATTAAATTTTTCTCTCTTCTTTCTTTTTGAGACCCCATCGTTTCTTTTCTTTTAGGGATCAGAATTTTCAAATGAATGTGCTAGATGTATAGCTTGAATCTCAGCACTCGAACATCAATCTAGGAATTTTTCACAAATCCTGTGTTTTAAACTCTTCCGCTCTTGAAGTGACGTCGTTTCCACCTTGGAATATGCAATGATCACCAACGGGTTTGTGAAATGAACTTATAGGCTCAATTGGGCTACACAAAGGGTAAAAGTGTATAGGATAGAGAAACGAATGCTTTTCGTCATCCTAAAGCACATGAATTACCATAGAAGTTAAAATGACAAGCAACACACGAAGATTGATGCAAGTCTGAGCAAGAGAATTTCTAACCATTTACCTCTTGATACCGCTGGACGTACCTCCAGTTTGCCCCAATGTGGGGTGGTTCTTGACAGGGGTATGGAATGAAATCGCCGTTCAAAGGGTTATCAATGATCACCTGTAGTGTTTATGATAGAGAAACGAATGCCTCCGTCGTCTCGATCCATGTAATCACTGCGAATAACCCTTACGTCCGTAGGTCAAGGTCTCGCTATCCTTACTACTCCACTTATCTCTCAAGTGTGTATGGGACGTGTTTGGACCAGGCTTGCCTCTTGTCTGAGGAATCATCCTTTTGAACGGTTTAAATAACTTTTGTCGGAAAAGTTCATTTCGTTTTTTCCAAAACTTACCCTCCAAGGGGATTTATGATGCACAATGCATATTTCAATCATGTTCAGATAACCTCCAAGTTTAAACATGAATGCCAATGACATGACTGTGAGAATTTTGCGTTTTTCTAGACATGAGATTTGAATGCATGCTAGATTCCAAGAAGCCTTCAAATTCTATCAATAAGGATTCTGACAGTCTTGCAAACCTAAAAGATTAGGAAAGGAATACTTACCTGCCCAGCGCGGCTAGGGATTCCTGCAAAACATAAAAGTAATATGTCAGTGTATGCTCTCGAATTTCAGAAAATTAGAACGATACACCTTACCCTTGATCATGCACTCCAATGGAAGTGGATAGATTCACAAAAATCTGCATTTTTCTTAACAACACAAGATGGTTAAGTTGTTCTAAAATTTCTTGAAATTCTCAGTCTTTGGAGAAGAAGACGTGCACCTGACCACCATGACGTTAGGTCTCCTTGATCATGCGTTCCAACTTATCGCGACCCTGCTTCCTTGGATCCTGCAATATTGAACACATGCTAATGTATGCATAGATGCATGACATGCTTATGCAAAGACTATTATGAAGAGTAGGCTCAATTCGAGGCAGGGCATATGACCGGAATCTGATTTTATTTCAAGGGTAATATTTCTTCACAGCATCTGAATTCACAGGGTGCCCGAGTTCTTCTCCCTCGGAGTTTACAAGAATTAATGCTCCTCCCGTGAGGATCTTCTTAACAATGTAGGGGCCTTCGTAATTTGGAGTGAATTTTTCCCCTGGATGGGTAGTACTCGGCAAAACTTTCCTAATTACCAAGTCATTTACTTCGAAGTTTCTGGTCTTGACCTTTCGATTGAACGCCCTGGCTACCCTCTTCTGGTAAGTTTGTCCATGGCAAATGGCTTTAAGACGTTTCTCGTCTATTAAATTCAGCTGTTCATATCTGTGCTTGAAATACTCTGACCCAGAGAGTTTATCTTCGGATAAGATTCTCAAAGAGGGAATCTTAACTTCTACTGGTAGAACTGCTTCCATCCCATACACCAGACTATAGGGAGTTGCCCTTGTAGAAGTCCTGATCGACGTTCGGTAAGCCATCAAGGCGAAGGGCAGCCTTTCGTGCCAATCCCTGTAGTTTTCTAATGTTTTAGCCAAGATTCTCTTGATGTTTTTATTGGCGGCTTCCACTGCCCCATTCATCTGTGGGCGGCAAGGAGATGAATTCAGATGTCGAATGCTAAAGTGATCCAGCAGACCATCGACAATCTTGTTGTTTAGGTTGGACCCATTATCTGTGATGATCGCTTGAGGGGTACCATACCGGGATATGATATCTCTTTTGACAAATCTTGCCACATTTCTTGCAGTGACATTCTTGTAAGAACTGGCTTCTACCCATTTGGTGAAGTAATCAATCGCTACCAAGATGAAGCGATGACCATTCGAAGCCATAGGATTAATAGGCCCTATCATGTCTATCCCCCACATAGAGAAAGGCCAAACTTCAGACATTTGGTGTAGTTCGTTCGGGGGTGCGTTAATCTTATCCCCGTATATTTGGCATTGGTGGCATGACCGGACGTGCTGACAGCAGTCTGATTCGATGGTCATCCAATAATAACCTAGCCGCATGATCTTCCGGGCAAGGAGGTGGCCGTTCATGTGAGGCCCACACGCACCTTCATGAATTTCTTTCATGAGAATATTTGCTTCTTTGGCATCTACGCATCTCAGTAGAGTGGAATCGAACGATCTCTTGTATAGAATTTGTCCATTGAGGAAGAACTTGCTGGCCATCTTGGTTATGTATTTTCGGTCTCCTGACTGGCATCCTTCAGGGAATTCCCTTTTCAAGAGGTAATTATTGATGTCATAGTACCATGGCTCTCCATCACATTCCTCTTCGATTAGCATGCAATAAGCTGGCTTTTCAACAATGCCGATCCTCAGAGGTTCTATATCCAACCCTTCAATCGTTTGTAACATCGAGGCTAGGGTGGCTAATGCATCTGCGAATTGGTTGTGAGACCTTGATAGGTACTCGAATGACACTTCTTCAAACTTGAGTATCAATTCTTCAAGGTATTCATGGTAGGGGATGAGTTTTGCATCTTTCGTCTTCCACTCCCCTTGTGTTTGTAGAATAATGAGCATGGAGTCTCCAAAGACTTGTAACCTAGGTATCTCCATAGAAAGGGCCAGTCGTAGACCCAGAATGCACGCCTCATATTCTGAAATATTGTTGGTACAAGGGAAAGTTATCTTTGCCGCGACAGGGTAATGTTGACCATCTGGGGATATCAGTACTGCCTCAGTGCCTGCCCCTGATAGGTTAACAGCACCATCGAAATACATGATCCACTTATCCTCTGCTAAGTTCAGAATTCGGCCTTCTGTGTTCGTTACTTCAGGGGATTCAGTGCTCGATGGGTTTTCTGCCAGCATGTCCGCTATAGCTCTTCCTTTTACCGACTTCTGCGGAGAACATTTAATGTCAAATTCAGACAACATTACTTGCCATTTTGCCAGTTTCCCAATTAAAGCGGGTTTCTCTAGGAGGTATTTGACGGGGTCGTTCTCTGTTATGAGCTGAATGTGATGATGTAGGGTATACTGCCTTAGTCTTCGTAGTACCCATACTGCTGCTACGCAGGCCCTTTCAACTGGTATATATTTTGCTTCAGATGGCGTGAATTTCTTACTCAGGTAATAAATGGCCCTCTCTTTTCCATCTATCGGGCTTGTCTGGGCAAGTAAGGCTCCCAAAGACTCTTGTCGTATGGTCAGGTATAAGGTCAATGGGTGACCGGGAATTGGTGGCACAAGCACCGGTGGTGTGATCAAATAGTTTTTGATCATTTGGAATGCCTTGCTGCACTCGGCGTCCCACGTTATTTTCGCGCCTTTCTTAAGCAATTTGAAGATTGGCTTAGCCACATCAGACAGCTGATTGATGAACCTGGCAATATAGTTCAATCTCCCTAGAAGGCTTCTCACTTCTTTTACTGTGGATGGAGTTGATAAATCGTGGATGGCCTGGATTTTTGAGGGATCAATCTCAATGCCCCTGTTGCTGACTATGAACCCAAGGAGTTTCCCGGATCTTGCCCCAAACACGCATTTGTTAGGGTTCATCTTTAACTTGTATTTGCGCAGGCGCTCAAATAATTTTCTTAATACCTGTATGTGATCTTGTCCTTTCTTGGATTTAGCGATCATGTCATCAACATATACTTCAATCTCTTTGTGGATCATATCATGGAATAACGTGACCATAGCCTTCTGGTAGGTAGCCCCGGCGTTTTTCAATCCAAAGGGCATGACTTTGTAGCAAAAATTCCCCCATGGTGTGGTAAATGCAGTCTTGGGTTTGTCTTCTTGTTTCATGGAGATTTGGTTGTATCCCGAGAATCCATCCATGAATGAGAATAATTCATAACCCGTCGTACTATCCACCAATACATCAATGTGGGGGAGTGGAAAATCATCTTTTGGGCTTGCTCTATTCAGATCTCGGTAATCTACGCAGATCCGAACTTTTCCATCTTTCTTCATGACGGGGACTATATTTGCAACCCAGTCTGAATATGGGATAGCTTCAATGAAGCCTACCCTAAGGAGTTTCATGACTTCTTCCTTAATCTTGTCTTCTAACTCGGCTTTCATCCGCCTACTGCCTTGTTTGACAGGTTTGATGCCAGGATCCGTGGGCAATGCATGTTCCACAATCTTAGGATCAAGGCCTGGCATATCCGCGTAAGACCATGCGAAGATGTCTTGATATTCTTTTAGTAGCTTGGTGAACTCGAGCCTTTCATCACGGGATAGGTGTCCGCTGATCTTGACCTCTTTGACGTTCACGGTGTCTCCCAAATTAATGACAATTGGTTCTTCTGAGGTAGGAGGCTTTGATTCTTCAAAGGTGTTCCAATCCCTACGGATAGACGCGTAATCCTCGTCTTCATCTTCCTCAATGCTATAGGAGTGGTTAATGGAGGGATCCGAATTTTGCAACAACCTGGTATGCATGTTTGAGATGATATGCCTGAAATGTCATGAGTATGGTTAGTTTGTGCTCAGTAAAAATGGCATGCATGCTTATGTAAAGTCTTTTTGAAAAAGTTTTTCGAAATAGATGTAGGTACAGATGGGACTAATCCTCATGTCATTGGATATCCCGGCCCCTTGAAAATCTTTTGAAGATTAGGAATCATATGGCAAATCAGGCCTCAAGCTTCTATATGGAAGACCATTATCATCATCGGGCTGATTCGTGGTTCCATATGTCCTTAACAAAACATGCGTGGTTTTATTGAATGCGAAATGGGCCGCGTTACAAGATGTGCTATTTGGACCAACGGCCGGAGATCCAAAGGCGTTTTCTTATGCGTTCAATAAGGAAAGAAAATACAGTGAAATGCAGAAAGTTCTAAACACAGTATTTAAAGATGAAGGAAGAGTCTATTTACTCAGAAGAAGTGGCTTCACTGTCCAACCACTCCATGATGACATTCACAGAGTCATCTTCGAGGAAAGGATTTGTCAGATCTGGTTCCATCGGCGAAGTGATACCCTCTTCAGATAGCCATTTGGAGTTCTGGTCGAAGTAGGTATTTAAGGGATTCTTGAACATTCGAGACCTTCCCTTCCAGGTTGGAGAACCGATGAATGAGCTATTCGGGCTGTTTTCGCCTCCACGGCGTCCCAGGCTTTTGCCTCGGCCTCGGCTTGTTGCTTTCGGGACAGAATCATTCATGGGATACTTCTGATACCCCAAGCCCATTTTATGTGGATTAGCCTTCAATTGTAGCGGGGCATTTATACCCTGATTATGTTTGCCTAGGCCTTTTTTCAGGATTGAACCCGTATGCCAGCAGCATCTTAGCTGGTAGAAGACTGGCTTCTGAGATGTAGGGAGTTTTCAACTTCGACCCTACTGGGGTATGAACTGTTGCTACCAACTCTAGGGAGTGATAGCTCGCTTCAGCTTTCTCTTCAGGTTCAATATAGGGAATGACACTGTTCCGGTATGCCTGGAGGTCGACTTCCCCATGTACGGTAATCACCTTCCCATCTACAACGAAATGTACTTTTTGGTGCAGGCTCGAAGGGACAGCTCCTGCTGTATGGATCCAAGGTCTTCCTAGCAGGAATCCAAATGCACTGGGCAGATCCATTACTTGAAAGTTTATAGAGAACTTTGTCGGGCCGATGAATACGTCAAGCTCGATCTCTCCTTCTACAGTCTTCCTCATGCCGTCGAATGCTCTCACAGCTGTCTTGGATGTCTTGATCATCTCTTCCTTGATTCCCAGCCTCCTTATGGTAGCCAAAGGACAGATGTTAAAGGCTGATCCATTATCGATCAATACGTGTGCCACTCTTTTGCCGTTACATTGGGCAGAGATGTATAAAGCTTTGTTGTGCCCTCTTCCTTCCATAGGGAAGTCCTCGTCAGAGAAGCTCAACTGATCTTTTAAGAGAATTGCTCCTACAAAGTCCCCTAGTTGTACCTCATTGATTGTTTCAGGGACATGTACTTCATTGAGTACCTTCAATAGTGCGTTCTTGTGCTTCTCTGAATTGATGAATAGGTCTAGCAGGGATATCTGAGCGGGCATCTTCCTCAGCTGCTCTATCACTTCAAACTCACTGGTTTTGATGATCGATACGAGCTTTTCGGCATCTTCCTTTGAGACATCTTTTTTTTCGGATTCTCCCTCTCTGGGGGCATAAAATCTTCCAGACCTCATTATTGCATCTACTTGTGTGGTCCCATAGTCCCAATGAACAGCTTTGGGATCATACTCTTCTACTGGGGGGACTTTTATCGTTACAGTTGTCTGATGAGGTATCTCTGGTCCTGACGTGTTGCTTTCTTCCTCCTGAGGTAATTGAATTACGACAGGCCTCACTGGGCAATCTTCTACCTTGCTCAGGCTATCCAGCTCATCCAATCTGATCACCACGGTCGTGGCTACTTCGATCATCAATATGGCGTTGTCGAGTTCTTCCATACCGTTTGAGGTTTCTGGTTGAGAGAGATCATCCATACCTCCCCATCCGTCTGGTATGATGTCTTCAATCTTCTGATAAAAGCTGGGAGGGGCTGAATATTTCACCTTGAAATTGTATCCTCCAGAATCTTGACCCAGGTTGTCTATAATTTCGCTCTTCTCAAGTGCGTCAACCATAAACTTGAGGTCTGCTAGACTTCTCCTCCTGGCTTCTATTTCGTCTTCTTCAAATTCTTCCTCTGACTGAGTAGCTGGCCCCAGGCTGCTTACCAAGTTCTCATGTGAGGTACCACAGGTGTTACTCTGCCCAGCTGTGATCAAGAAGTGGTTTCTTTTCAAAGATAGAGATGCTTCGATCCCTTCAAATTCTTCATCAGTAATATCGGACACTATTCCCAAGCTCTTCATCTTGTCGATACACAACTTCTTTTGGTCGGTTGATATCTCCCCTTCTTTTGGGTATGATGAAGCGATTGTTAGCAGGGTGTTCAGCTTAGGCATATCTACCTTCAGTTTAAGGTAATCCTCCTCTTCTTCAGTGAATATTGCCCCTATTGCTTGATGATAACGGATTTTCTTGTACATTTGGGGCTGCATTGTCAAATTTCAAAATCTGACTATCAATTAGGGCTTGTACTTTCAGCTTCAGGACATAGCAGTTATCCACATTATGCCCTCTTTCGCCCATATGGTAGGCACAGGTCTGGCTCTCATCAAAGCCAGGATATCTTGCGGGGTTTGCCCTAGGTGGTTCTTTTGCCACCAAGTGTTGCTCCAGCAGCATCGGGAGTAGCTTGGATAAAGGTCTCGGGAGCTGAGAGAATTGTCTCTGGGGTTGCTTTCTTCTAGGCTCTTGTACCTTTGGCGCTGACCAGGATGATCCGCCTTTGGCCTGATTAGAATTGCCAAATGGCTTTAACTTGTGGGGATCTGGTATAAATGCTATGTCCAGTCCGGCTTCTCTTTCCTTTCTCAGAGGGTACTGCTTCCTAGTAGGAGCTTCCTGAGGCCTTCTTTCTTTCAAGGCCCATTCCAGCCTCTCAGCAACCTTAATCAGGTGTGCGAATGTCTGACATCCAGAAGTGTTCAGTCTGTCAAAGTACTCGTAGGGGAGTGCTTTTAGGAATAAGTCGATCAGCTCCTCTTTTGGAATTGAAGGCTTTACTTGGGTAGCCAAGGCTCGCCATCTCTGAGCATATGTCCTGATCGATTCGCCCCTCGCTTTTGAAGTTCGTAGGAGGTCTTCTCTTGTTGGGGCTGTAGCCGTGTTAAATTTGTACTGCTTGAGGAAGTCTTCTGCAAGGTCCTCCCATCCGTCATAATCCTCTAAGTCTAGCTCAATAAACCAAGCCAGAGCGGCGCCAGTCAAACTCTCTTGGAATGTGTTCATTAACAACGGAATGTAATCCGAGTAGTGCGCCATCTTGCGCAGGTAGTACTTGAGGTGGGCACGGGGACAGCCTGTCCCGTTGTATTTTCTCACGAACTCTGGCTCCCTATAGTCAGGAGGAGTCTCTATTTTAGCAAAAGGAGATATTTTGTCGAAGCGGGCCAGCTCATAGCCTTGACTGCTCAGGCATTCTTCGATCTTGGCCAATCTCTTAGCCTCTGCCTCTGTCTTCACAGTTTGTTTTCCCTTCTCCTCTTTTTCAAGGTTGATGACAACAGGCGAGATTTTTTGTTGTGCCCGACTATTTGGTTCATGAACGTTTTCCTCTGTATGTTGGGTATCCCTGGTTGCTTCTTTATCTGTTACATCAGGTACCATGGAAGGGCCTGAGTTGTTCTGATTGTGGGCGGTTGTCTGTCTAGCTTGGTTGGTCTCCAGCATGGCCTTAATGTCAGCCATCATAGTTGCCAGGGCAGTCATCTGAGATTCCAACATGCCTACGCGCGGAGTCAATTCCTGCTGTTCCATTCTCGTCTTTAGGCGGGTACGGAAACGATGCGTTGGCAATTCCGTGATGAGAGTGTACCTGTTTAAAAAGATCTCTGTGAGTTCTTCGCTTATTTAGCAAAAAGAAGCAGCTAATTCTTTTAGTTGCATGCTTCTTGTCAGTAGATGAGAAAAAGGGCTACTTTGTGAGCCTTAGCCTCATGTAAGTAGTTCTTTTAATCATTTCCCGACAAGAACTCATGGAATTAAAAGAAGCGTAATTTCTGACGATAGTTTTTTATGCATTTGCAAAACATGTTCACATTCATACTCATGTGTCCAAGATAGTAATCCACAGAAATGAGAATGTATGAGAAGGCATCACCATGCTTGCTTATTTTACACTTGACAGAATAGTCTATTCAAGTCTAGGACGTTTGAAGCCTAAGGTATCCTCATCATCCCAGTATAGATTCCCCTCTTTAGCTTGGGGCTCCTCGTCTTCTGAACATGACAGTGGTCCCATGTCTTCGGGTATGTAGGGCTCTATTCCAGGTACGTACGGCACGATGTATTCAGGTATGTAGGGCTCGACAAGGCTTCGTCGGATCACTTTGAAATGTTGAATGTATTCTGTGGTGGCTCTATGAGTGTTTTCTTCTCGAGTCATGTCTTCTGGCCAACTTATTTCTTCAGCCTGGGAATTCTTCAAGGAGTGTATGATGGATGCCACCTTGGCTTCAAATTGTTTCTTCTCCTCCTCCGTGAGGGTCTGGTTTGGTAAGTCAAAGGAAAAGACACCAGGTCGCGGTGAAGAAGGGATCTCCTGAAGTGCTCCAAACTGTCGAATCACCCTCCTTGGATAGTATGCAGTTGCGCCCGTGAATCGTAGCAAGGGGACTGGGCTTCCGTCATCGCAGGTCAATCTGACTTTGCTCAGCGTCGGCAACCTTAGCCGCCATCGGAGTTGCTCAGGTTTTAGGACTTTGAGGAAGTTCTTCCATTCTACAAAGTTAAACTTAGGAACACGTGTATGGGTTCTAGCAAATGTTTTAAGAGGGTGTGCATTGGGGCTGATTTCAGTGAAACCCATGCAGATGTGGAATTGTCTGATATGGGATGTGAACCACAGATACAGCAGATCACTAGAAGCTCTAAAGATTCCCTTTTTGCTTTTCTTGAAACGATTTAGGGAGAGGAAGGTTTCGGCAAGGAGGATGTTTGAGTAATCCCACCTACAACAGACTTGCCTAGCTACTATAGCCATGATAGGGTCGAAGGTGACAGTTGAGATTGGGAATAGCACAAAGCCAAAGAATGCCAAGATAAAGGCTCTACCAGATTTGGTTCCTTTAGAAGCAGGAAGGCGGGAAAATCGGTCTATAAGGAAGGACAGGGAAATTCTTCCAGAATTGCTTTTCGCATCTACTTTGACTTCATTTAGGTTTGTGTCAAGGAATTCAGCCACCTGACTTAGGGGTTCAAGTCCTATAGGGGGTCGGACGAGCGTAGGGGTGAATTCAACTCCGATGACAGCGCTGTATTCCTCGATAGTGGGAGTGATCTCTAATCCTTCCATGCAAAATGTGGCGGTGGTAGGATCCCAGTAGAGCGCCATGGCTTGAATAAAGGCAGGTGGGCACTCAATCTTCAGTAGGTCCAGTAGGTATCCTAGTCGTGACTCCGCATACTTCTGGCTGGCTTCGCCCATGCTATCCCACCATGATTGGAGTTCAGCTCGGGGGATCTTGAACACTTGAATATCATTCTTTCCCATCAAGTCTAAAATATGCAAATGATTTTAAAAGGTCAATCGCCAGAAATTACTTTAAATGTATGAATATGCAGATGTCATGAAGCATGCATGTGCTAACTTGATTGCATAGTTCAATTTGAAGAAATGGAGATTAGGACCCTTTTTCAGGTCTTGAAAGCCTGACTCAAAGCCTAATTTGCATTTCAGGGAAGTGAATTATGCAATTTAGTCAGGTTTACTCAGTGACTAAAGGGAACAACAATGTCACATTCCATTGGTCAATACATCAAAGGAACAAAGTGAGATGTACTCTTATTACAGTCAAGATGTCTAATAGAAGAACGGTAAAGAAAGGCTTTTCAAACAAGAAAGTCATAAAAGGCAATGGAACGTGAGGATCTAGACCACTTCAGAAGTCTACCCAAATGACAGTCGGTCAGAAACTCTCCCTTAATCTAGGGTAGGGAAGTTATCTTCAGTGGTTTGGTCGAGAGGTTGTAGTTCCTCTGGCCACTCTCTAGTCCAGGATACGATGACTTCGGAAGCCTTCTCGGGTTCTACTTTCTTGATTGTGATACGCCTTGGCTTGGTCTTGATCGCAGGGCGTCTCTTCCTACCCCAAAAAGTAATCATGGGTATGTTCTCTTTGGCCAGTAATTCAGCCTTCTTGCGAGCATACGCTTCCCTAGCTAGCTGGTTGCGACGTTGTCTCTTCATCTCCAGATAATCCTTTATCATTTCGTCTGATTGTCGCTTGAATCTGAGATTATCAGCGTAGTAGCGGGTTTGACAGTCTTCAGCATACCCCAGCTTACGTCCAGTCAGTTCCCGACCATACATGAATCTAGTAAAGTGTAGCCTCGTGTTTGGTCCGGGGCGAGTAACTTTTCTCAAGTACTCGAAGGTTACCAACTCCGTCGAGCTCTTAGGGAACAGCGACATCCTACCCCATAATCATTGTTGTTCTCATTAGTCACCCGAGTAATCTTCATGATGCGAATGCACATGGATGTATGCAATGTATGAGTCATATCATGGAGCAGGAAATAAAGTACGTTTAGAGATAAATGTCTTACCAACCACACTTTGGGGGATGTGGAATGCCCCCTGTATCAATGGGTGGTTTTAGGTATACCAACCATCCATGGACATGTGCATGCGACAAGTGGGTATACTCTAAAAAGGAAAACCGAAAGTCAGGTGAGGAACCTACGGCTCAGGCTCCCACGATCCACACGAGGCAGATTCCTCCCCAAGGGTACCTACCCAAGAGGGCTAGATATCGCCAATGCAGATGGTAGGCGGGAATGAATACGAAAGTCTCAAGTGCCATCAAACACAAGATCCTTTTCGCACCATTTCCCTATCTAAGGTAACCTAGAGGTGGTTTGCAGTCGGGGTTTGACCGCCAGTGTGTGCAATGTGTCGTGATCGTCACAATGCAAAGTCATGCACATCAGTTTGTATCAAAACACCGCTTCAGTATGTGCATAAAAATAAACATACATTCCCAACTCCAACCTGCAGGAAAAATGTCAGCAATCACTCCACCCCTTATTTCTCCAATCTGCAAAAACATCTAACACAATGGTTAGCATACATACCTCACCTTCGAGAGCATCTACAGAAAACAATGTCAGATAAACCAAACAACTTTTTAATCGGCTCAAGTCCTCTGGAATTCGTAACCAGAGATTATGGTTTAGAATAAGTCCCCAGCGGAGTCGCCAGTCTGTCGCGACCCTCTCCCGGAGGCTCCCAGGCGGAAGCGGACTAATGGGCCGCCCGATCGCTGGCTGGATCGGACGCGGGCCTCTCCCAAGGTCCATTACCCAAATCGCAACTGCTGGATGTACGTGGTCGACCTTCAGTGTGGTCTAGTGACATGTGATGAATGTACATGCCAGGGAGTCGCCACCAATCGTTTCGTGGAGGGTACGATCGGAAAACCCTATCGAATAGTTGGGAGTGGTCTATTCGATCCTGCGGAAACCAGAGAAGTAGGTTCGGGGACTTAGTTACGCCAACTGTCAGAGTTGACGCCCTTTCGGTACCTGAGCTGGATGGTTTATCTGATCCTAGGATTTCATACAGATGAGTGGGGTACAGATCCTAAATCTAGGAGTTCATGCAGATGGGAAATACTACCCTATCACTCACAACCAATAGAAATAAGTGCGCAAATCAAGAATCCAGTACATGCGGATAAAACACATGAAATCAGCATGATATCCCTAATGAGGCCCTACTAGCCTAGAGAAATATCAATCAAGGCTTAGGAGTGATTTGGACATGATTCGCCCATGAGGGGGCAGAATCGTAATTTTGAACAATTCGGTGAAAATTTACCCTTAAAAGGGTAAATCTGTCATTTTAGACGAATTGGGAAGTCAAAAGACAATGGGAATAGGATTGGCCATCAATCCAATCCATTTCCTATTTTTCGGGAATTTCCAGGATTTTTCTAGAATTTTCAAGTGATTTTACCCTCAAAAGGGTAAAATCGTCATTTTAGACAAAGATGAGAACTGAAAATCTCAAATATTAGGGCTGGTCGTCCACCTGACCCAAACCCTAATTTCAAGCAATTTTCAGCACTCGATTGAGACAAGAAAGACAATTTTCCCATTGAAGGGCAAAATCGTCATTTTGAGAAAAATGGTGGGACTCGAAACCCAAACTTAAGAATTGGTCGTCTAATCGATCCTAATTCTTACCTTGGCGTTATCGGCCATATCTTGTATACACAGCAGAGGCGACTTACCCCTAAAGGGTAATGTCGTCAAGTCTTGGAAGAACGGATGAGAAACCCCAAAAATAGGGTTGACCAGTTGTCTGTGGTCAACCCTCGATTTTTGGGGGGTTTCTGGAGTGTCTAGGATTTTCCTACAATTTTTCCACATTTTTTGGAATTTTTTTGGAATTTTCTAGCATTTTTTTGGATTTTTTTGAAATTTTTCCGATTTTTTTTTATTTTTTGAAATCATTTTCTGATTTTTTATTTAAAAAAAATGTTATTCGGGCCGGGTCGACCCGACCCACTCGGGTCGGAACCTGGCCCAGACCCGGACCCGCGAAACCGGCTTCCTCAAAACGACGCCGTTCTAGCTTTATATTTTTTTTGTTATCCGACTCTGATCCGACGACCTTCATTGAGCCGCGTGACTACCCTGTGACCGCCGGATATCCTGACTGAAATCTACGGCCTAGATTAAGTGAAGACTCGCCCAGGACCGTCTGATTGACTTACTAAAATCTACGGCCACGATTAAAACCTGAAACTCGATCTAAACCGTCTATTCGTACTATCCTAAACGACGTCGCATTATTACTTAACTAAACGGCACCGTTTCACCATATCTTTACTTCTTGATTTAAAACTATTTTCAGATAATTCCTAATTACTGATCGGACGGTCACTGTTTATTGGACTCGATTATCCTCAGCCGTTGGATCTACCCATTCGAATAACAACCTCCAACGGCCAGCTGACTGGACTGACACGTGGACCTATGGCGAACTGACACCTCATACTTTGACCCGTTGACCGCGCCACGTCAGCTTCGTCTTCAACCTCGCGACTCCGACAGGACGGACGGCTGTGCCTCTCCGGCGGTGATCTAACGGTTGAACCTTGATGAAATCGTGCGAGACCAGCGCTAATCGGCTCGCAATCAACTTTATCCTAACATATCTAAGGATTGGGACATATAATTCACAGAATCAAGAACATCGTACGAGTTGCCGGATACGGCCATGGAAGCTCGATCATTCGATTTACTCAAAATTAGAGAAATTCAGTCACAGAATAGCACCAATGGAGGTTCAGAAGACTTACCTCGAGCTCCGATTGAGCTCGCTCGGCCCAGATTTGGTTGGGCAAGGATCGGCTATGGAGGCTAAATCGGAGGACTCGATTCAGGGTATGCGAGCAAAGTCGATGCAAAATGGAGATGCGAGCGTGGTCAATGATGTTCGGGGAATGAAACGCACACAGTAATTGCATGATTGAGCAAGGAATGCAAGGTCTGCCATTTAAGCTCAATGAAGAACTCGAAGCTATGATTTACCTGTTCTTGCGATTTCGCGAGGCGTGGCCGGTGGCGAACGCTTCCTGACGCTCTGGGCGAACTTTAGATGGTCTTCCCTGGCTTTGGTTTGGCCGGAGATGGCCCAACCGACGCCTTGCAGTCGAGCTCAAGTTCTCGACGACAGGGGTCGGAGAACGAGCTCTCTATTGCGTTCTCTCTCTCGCGCGCGATTCTGTTCTCTCTTCTCTAACTGAATCCCTTCCTCCCTTAAACAGAAAACGAACGCAGGCTTTTATAGCTCTTCGATTTTCGGCGACGAACGGTGGACCTCCAACTGACTCGGTTTGGCACGTGTAGTCACGTGCAATTGGGTCAAAACGAAGTCGGGGAAGATGGGCATTTCGCTCAGTTCCTTTTGGTTCCGCGGTGAGCTCCATTTCGCACGAATTTGGCAAAGATTTGAGCTGTTTTTGCCTTTGTTGACTTTTGCAGGTCCGAAGGTTTGACTGGCCGATTGTTCCCTGCTCCGGCGGCATTAGATGGTGCTGTTGGTGTCGATCGACGGGGGAAGATGGGAGGAACAAAATGCCCACACTTCTTCTTTCAATTGGTCGCGAATTGACCTTCAATTTTGTCTTCAAAACTCAGTCGATTCACCATTCATCTGCTCGAGCTCTTTGGGGAAGACGATACTGTATCGGACCGGTTTGACCGGTCTGACCGGCGGTCTGACCGGTCTGAACCGGTTCCGAACGGGATTTTTCAAATTAATCCCAAATTAATGGGAAAATTTTGCAATTAAACCTCAAAATCGAATCTAGAGCATGAATTCTATCTAGAAATGTGGTTTTGCCCAAAAGTTTTCATCAATTTATACAAAACCCCCAAATTTTCATTTAATTGGAAATTGGGGATCGTGTAATTGAGGGTGCAAATGATCAAATTGAGTCAAACCACCTGTTCCAATCGATTTAAAATGGTGAAATCCATTGGGTAGCATGTTTAATTTGCAATGATAGCCCTTGAATTGAAAGTAATTTCAATTATGCTTAATTTCAAGGACTAAAATGCAATTTTAGTATGTAATTTTGTCAAATCCGTGCAATTGAGCATATTGTGCAAACAATTGGGCTAAATTGAAATAGGGGATAGTCAGATTGAATGTCAAGATCTTAAAAAATGCCAAAATTGCAAATTAAAAGACTCAATTGTTATTTTTTCTTCAAATTCAATAGTACGGGTTATAAAGGAACACCTAAAATTGAATCTGATTTTGATTTTTTTGAGAGGTCAAAAATAAAAGGGATTAAAAGGAAAAATATTGGATATTTTTTCATATTTTGGTGACCTCAAATGCTATTTTTCTTGATTTTTTAAGTATTTTTATATTTTCCAAAAATACTAAAAAATATGAAAAATGTGAAAAATTATTTTTTGGTCAAGAATGGTTCCTTGGGCTTGGCCAAGGCCACCAAAGTTGATTTTGTAATTTTTTGACTTTTTATAAAGTTTTTGTGATTTTTCAAAAATAAAACTGAAAAAGACCTGGTCAAAAAATCAGGTGTCAACAATGGAAATTCGGCCAAAACCTATATGAATATCAGGAGGGTCGAAAACTGCATGCCAAGATAGAATATCAATTTATCTTGAAACTTGTTGAGCAATTAAGCTAGATATTATCACAGAATATAAGAGATATCAATTATATTGATAATAAATAATATATCTCTTTAGAAAGTAGCGAACCCTAGCTCTACTCTATAAATATATTTCATGCTCACAAGTCTAGGGAGGCCAATTTAATTGAAATATACGGCAGTCCTTTTTCAAAGAGGTCTTCTCTCTTGACGCTTGTTTTCTGCAGTTTCGGGAGGTCACCTAAAATTCTTATACGGCACAATTGGAAGAGCAAATTTAGTCCGAGCGGTGCAAGTTGGAAACTCTCCGACCTTGGCTGACTATTCTAAAAGTTATTCCAGCCGGTGCTACATGTCGTGGTCAACTTTGAAGTCGCGAGTTGTCTATACACATCAGCAAATAGAGGACAACGCACATGGAGAAGCAAGAAAACAGAATCGCTGATATGGAGGAAGACTCATGCAGAAAAGTCATCACAAAGAGGGGGTGTCTTTTCCTTTAGTCTTTTTCCCTTTTTAACATATTTTGATGTCACCTGAGTCCTACTAATATCTACGATTGGTACATAGCTTGGTGTCAATTCTCATACAAATTGGTGCCAAAAATACTCGCCGTCGGATCTGATTCTTATCGCTGTCCGTGGGACAACTCAACTGCAATTGGGATCGATTTTTGAAGCTGTTGGTGTCTGTTTCCACTGCTGTTTGGTGCTCAGAATCCTTGCTGTTCGGTCCCTGAGTTTGCTGCTGTCCATGGTTAATTATGCTGCAAATCAGTACTCAGAATAGTGCTGTTCGAGGGTGCTCGAGAGGGCCGCCTTCTTCACTTTGTTACATAAAGAGCATGCTGTTTGGGCGCCTTTTCTTAGGCAAATTAGCGTTGGAATTTAGCTTGGAAAAAAGGTAATATCCACAACTGTTGATGCATGGCTGAACTGATGACTAATATATGTGTTTGATGGCCACGTTTGATTTGCTCTTCAAGTTTTATCCAAAAAAGAAAAAAAATAAAAAATTGGCATCCTTAGCATGAAATTCTTTTTTTAACGAGTCTGAATTGGTCATTGGCTAAACGCCTTGAGTGATTTGAGAATTGATTTTAGGGGAACACTTTCTCTCAAGCTTAAACTCTTCATTGTTGTGATGCTATAATCGAAACAAAGATCGAACCTTTTTCCATAATTCAAAGAACGGCCTTTTTTAATGTAAAATTGTTAAAACCTAATTTTTTATCAAAGAAATCGTGGATTTAGTCGATCCGACCTATCGCCATTTAGGTTCAATCCGCTATTTTTAGAAAAATCGATCTTAAGGGTGGAATGTCAAAATTTTCGAAAATTAAAAAGGGATACGGTTACAATTGTTGATTGTCTTTATCTTGCTGTGAATGTGATCGATGAAATGTTATTCTGATTTAACTTGCTATATCCTGAAAATTCCTAAAAAACTTTATTAAGATATGGTTTCCTAGAAACCCTGTCTAATTAATTTTTTTAGGAAGATGAGGTTTCTTAGAAACCTTATCTCATAAAACTTTAGGCACTTAAAGTCAAGATAACAAAATCTTCAAAGATATACCCTTGGTGGTCGAAAATTTCAAAGAGGAAAGAGCAAAATTGTATCTGATGCATATTTTGTCATCTTGCATATCTCATGTAATTTATGATAAAATATCTTTAGTGTCACGCATATCTTATCTTTATTTTTGCATTATCTCCTGCATATCTTGCATATCATATTTTCGAATACCACTCATTGCATTCCATATTTTCTAAATATCCTTTCATGCAAATTCCCTTTGCCGAAAAATAATAAAAGAAAAGACAAAAAAATATGTTCATCTATTGCCATGTCATTCATCATATTTTCGAAATTGCATATGCCCATGCATCATCATTTTTTCGAGAATCTTTATTGCATTTGCATTACTGTATTTCTATGCCATGTCATTTGCATGTTTTAAATTTGATTAGTTAACTTTTGTATGTAAGGCAATTCAACCTTAAATTTGCATGCTTTGCATATCATCTATCATTTAGATAATTTCACGTCATTGCATTCATTTTCATTCATGCATTGCATATAAAAAGTGAAAATCCAAAAAAAGAATTACATTTTCTGAGCTTCAAATTAGGACATCTTACATGGAATTAAGGTACCGAAAAGGCATTAGCTTTAATTAGTTAATATAATAAAGTCCCCGAATCCACAATCTTTGGTTCGTAGAAGTAAAATGGTTCTCCCGCCGTTTTACTTCGGCTTCTAATTAACCTACCAAAAATGATTAGTGGCGACTCTAAATTCTAAATCATTTCCAATTAATTTAAGTTGCGATTCGGTAGGGCTTGGGAGAGTCCGTATTGGGTTAGTTAATTCATTTGATTAATCTAATAATCCATTAGCCTAAAAATTTTTGGTCGCGACAGCTTGGCGACTCCGCTGGGGATGTTGATTTTAATTTTTCGAAAAAAGTAAGACTTAACTAGTTCACTTGAATTTTTTCGTAAAATTAAAAACTTTAGCGGACTTAGGCCTGATAAAAATTCCATTGATGTCTTGCCTTGATTGATCTTGGTTGAATCTCATTTATAAGATTTTAAATGTTTTTGCAGGTTTGGAGTGTCTACTAACCTTTTCTTGCAGGCTGGAGTAGGAATGTATGTTTGAGGGTTATATGGAAGCGTTGTTTTGATATAAACTTTTGTGCATGTCTTTACTATTTTAGCATTCACACTTAGCACACACAACCCGCCATTGGACCTGAATGGCTAGGCTTAGGATGGTACTTGATTAGGGACACTCCGGCCATCGCTATCTGGCCTAAGTCACCCTTTTCGAGTCCCGAACTTTTCAAATCGGTGCCAAGAGTTATCACCCCCGTCATTCTCCATGTGATGCGGGTCGTTACTTGGCTGAGCCGGATGTCCACGGGGGACCTCGATTCAATCGCAAGCCAAAGTGATTCGATCCGGGTATCCTTGGGGCTCTACCTTTTTTAAGCCTTGATAGATGGAAATCGAACCTCACGTCGCATTTCATCTGCATGTCTATGTGATTGGTCATTTCAGACGTCCCAAAAAACGGTACTCTCTTCAATCCTTATCCTCCTGCTTACTTATATTTTCGGGTTGGTCCATGACTGTTTTAGGCGAACACTTTGCATTGTTTGATTTTTTAGAGTGTCTTCTAGTCATTTTTTAATTTTAATGTCTAAATATGAAATGTTCAAAACATTTTGTCTATCATCTATAAAATTTTGAGAATGATCCATGGTGTTTTCCATTTATTGAAGAATTTTATTGAGGGTAATGTAAGTTGGAATTTCGGCAGTTTTCTGGCGCTCATTTTGTTTGGCAGATTACCATTTTTAAACGAGCTCACTTGCCAAATCATGTAAAATGAAAGTTGTAGGTTGATGTTTCATATAATAATCTACAAAATTTCAGATTTTAATTCACATTTTAAGGGGGTCCTTCGTTCATTTAACAAAGACCGGACGAAACAGTTTCCTGGACAGAAATTTTCCAAAGATACATTAAACTGTATTAATCCGTCCATTATCTGTCCACACTCCAAACACAAAAGTCTCTCATCGTGGCGTTCCGTATCAGCTCGTAAAATCTGAGAATTTTTCGGTCAACATACAGATTAAGAATAATTTTATCGTAACGACCGATGAAACTTAAAAAACTGCCTGATTCAGTCCATTGCTCATGTCTGTTTCGTTTCATTGGGTTTAGAGGGTTGTCATGGACCGGCTCACTATTGTCGCTCATTATACTAACTTTTCGTGTGATAATTCATTAAGGTGATATATCATGGATCACGGCCAAAAGAGCAATCGCCAGATATTGTTCTCGATTCTCTCACATCTTGGCTTTCCCTTGGTGATACCTGTTAGCACCTAAATTTTAATTTTTAGAAAATTCATTTATTTCAGAAAATGAGAGTTAATCCTAATTCTCACAAAAAATTTTGATGCATTACATATTTCATTTGTCTGTCATGCATTGGCAATCAGTCGCAGGCGATCTCGATTGAACAGAATTTAACAGGCAGCGGAACCGAAATCAAGTTGAGAATTTTCGATCATGAAAGGGAAAATTACCGAAAATTATGATAACCTCGATTTAAAATCTCATTCGGTCCATTTTAATCTTGTGAAAATAAGGCTTTTAATTAATTATTTGTTTAATTAATTAAAGCCCACTTAGGCCTTAAGTCCGTGCGAATGAGCCCATCTGAGAAACCCTAGCCCTATAGGATTATCCAAGAATCATCGAGTTATGATCCTACGGTGGATATCACGTCGGAAATGTTTAGGGTCGACGGCTTGGATTGAATCTTAGAGCACAACCCGAATATCCACTATATATATCTCGTTAGATCTAGGGTTAAGGGGACGACGAAAAAAAAATTCGGGATACGACAGTCCCTCGCGGCATTCTTCCTCTCGGTTCTTCTCTCATTCTTGCCCAACAGACCCTTTTTTTTTTCTCTCCTCCCACGCCCCCACAGATTCTGACCGAAGATCAACCGCTCTCTCTTTTGGCCGCATGGATTTTGGGCGCAAATTCTCCACTAATTCTCTCTCTCTCTCAGAGTCAGATCTACAAGTTTTGATTTTCACCATCACTCTCTGACAACTCTCTTCCTTCCCCTCTCTCTCCATTGCCATTCGTGGACTTTGTGTGTGACTCTTTCCCTCTGATTTGCAGAACTCGCCCTCAAACTCTCCACTGACTCTCTCTCTCTCTTTTCGCCACTACCACCCTTCATTGCACCAATTGGACGCCACAAGTCATTCTTCCGATTTTATTCACCAGCCGCAATTTCCTCTTCAAATTCCGCACGTCAATTGCCTGAAGATTCACTCATGCCGTTGCTGTTCTGGTCGCTCCTCCTAGCCAAAGTGGATTGGTGCCGCCCTCCATCGCGATATTGAGAGCCTCGACGAATGCTCACGGTTATTTTTTTTACAGGTTTTTTTTTTCATTGGAGCTTGATTGACATCGTCGCTGTCCCGATTGGTCGCTAATCTCACTCTTGACGCTCATCCGGACCGTTGGAGAGTGACTGTCCAGGGGGCGTACGTACAACTTTCCTTCGGCGAATTGCTCAAAGGAGTTTATTTGGAGTCCCAAGATTCAAATCGTGCGACATCGCCATATATCGCTATCATCCTCGGCCTCGGCGATTTTCAATCATCGTTTCTTGTTTTCGCAGGATATTGAATTGGTCCTGTGGGTGCTTGACTCGAAGAGGGAAATGAAGCTCAGCTTAGGTATAATTCTGATCCCGATTTTGGTTGACGATTGGTTGATAATTGTTTGATTTGCCATGCCTTTTTTTATTTTGTTTAGCGGAATTTAGTCACATTTTCATGTTTCGCGAATCTATAAAATCAAAAGCCCTTTTCGCTAAACAAAAAAATCGAGTTGTGGTCGGTTTCGCCCGTTACCCCGCGAGTGCGATTTGCGGGCTTGATACAAAAAATGCTAAATCGGCAAGGTTGAATTTTTGGAAATAAGGATTTGATTTTTTTTTCGGATTGTCGAATTCTTGCCATGTTGGTGTGATTGCTTGCCTAATTGATGGAAATTGATTGGATTCAATTTTCGGATTGAAATTCTATGGTTGCCTAATCTAGGCTAGTTTCCCGTCTCAAATCGATTTCGTTTAATAAGGAAAAATTCGAGTTAGGAAATTCTGAATCCGATCACTTTTTTTTTTTTAAAGGAAGGCGCGTTTAATTGATGGCAATCTCGATTCTCAAAATATGAAAAGCTCGCAAATATTTTTGAAAGTTTTCGGTAAGGAAAGATTCGAGTTAGGAAATTATGAATCCGATTACATCTAAAAAAAAGAAAGCGCGTTTAATTTATTGCGATCCCGATTCCCAAAATATGGAAGGTGCATGTATGTTTTTGAAAGTGATTGGCGGCAAATCCTAGATTGATCCTCGAATTTAATGGGAAAATAGACATAATTTTCGGAAAAAAATAAATAAAAATTTCCGAAAGAAATAAATAAAAATAAAAATTTTCGAAAAATAAAAAAATAAAAAAATAAAAAAATGGCGAGTTTGGTCTTTGGTTAGCAAATTTTGAATTTCTAAAAAAAGACTAATTCATTCCGCGTATTGCCATGTCATCTCGCATGTCCTCCCATGTCTCCCATGCCATTTCATCTGTAATGTAATTTTTGATTATTAAGATTAGATGGACCTGGAAAAGCCCGATGTTGTGGGTCCATTAGAGTCGGGTCATAGGGAATTTAGAAAGATGGATAGGTCCGTCGTGATCGACAACTTTCATGGGAAGATCAGGAAGAGGCGACGGGCTATCAGAACCGCTCCAAAGTATGGGCCTTACAAGAAGGGTGATGTCTAGAATCAGATGGCGGCCCAAGCCTAGCAAGATCAAGATGACAAGAGCGTCCGGGAAAATTCCGTTTAGTTTTTTTTTTCTTTAGGATTTTTAGAATTATCGAAGTGTATTTTCGAATTTTGTTTTTTATTATTTTTTTAATTTCGAGTCAGCTGATTCTTTATTTGTAATTTTCAATTATTTGAAGTTTTGTACCTTTTAATAATTCGTCGTATGTCATATAGTTTTAGGTCATGCATTGCATCAGCAATTCATTTACTTTTCTTTTATTCGAAAAAAAAAACAAAGACAAAACAAAAACAAAAAAATGGAAAAAGTAAAAACCTTGAGTTGATTTTCAAATCATCATTTTTTTTTTCAAGAAATATCCAAAAAAAAGGAATCTAGGTACCGAAAGGGCGTTAGTCTAAGTCGATTAGTGTAACCAAATCCTCGGATCCAAAATCTCTGGTTCGCAGCGGTGAATTAGTTCTCTCGCTAATTCACCTAGGTTTCTAATCGACCTACATTGAATGATTAGTGGCGACTCCTCATTTGTTCTAATTTTTCCCGTGTTGCGATTCGGTAGGGTTTGGGAGGATCCGCATTAGGTTAGTTCTCGATAACTTGCCCGATAATCCGATTCACCTAAAATTGATTTTTTAGGTCGCGACAGCTTGGCGACTCCGCTGGGGACTTACTTTTTATTTTCCAAGAAATATCAATGCTTAACTCAGTTATCTGAACCTTTCGGAAAATTTAAAAATTGTAGAGGATTTAGGTCGTTTAGATTCCTTGGATGTCCTGAATGGATTGATTGAATCTCACATTTAAGGTGTTAAATATTTTTGAAGATTTGGAGTGATAAGGGGATGTGTTTGTTAACCATTTTTGTGCAGGCTAGGAGTTATAAGGGGCGAGTGTTTGCTAACATTTGTTTTGTAGTCTGAAGGAGTTTATGTATATGAGTTTATATAGAAGCGCTGTTTTGATATAACATGCTGTGCATGCCTTAGTTGGATAGACACTATACTTTGCACACACAACCCGCCGTTGGACCTAAATGGCTAGGCTTTGGATGGTGCTTGGTTAGGGATACTTCGGCCATTATCCTGTGGCCTGAGTCGTCCTTTTTCAAGTCCCGAACCTTTCTAAATCAGTGCCAAGAGCGAGTACCCTCATCACTTACCCTGGTGATGCGAGTCTTCACTTGGTTGAGCCGGATGTCTACGGGGGACCTCGATCCAGCCGCAAACCCCAGTTGGCTTGGTCTGAGTATCCTTGGGGCTCCACCTTTGTAGCCTATTAGTTAGTGAACCTCACGACTTCATATGTATGTCTATGTGATTGTTTGTTTCGGTTCTTTAAAGGCGGTATTTTCTGAACTTTACCTTTCTCTCTATTTATGTTTTTCGGGTTGATCCATGACAGCTAGGGTGAGTCAGAGTCTTGAATTATAGATCATGGGGGAAGGAGATATCCGGTGTATTGAGCCAACCAGGGAAAAGTTGAAGGAATGGTGGAATTTTCTAGGCAAAGATACCCGAGAGATAATCGGATTCTACATTGGTCAAATGCTTCCTTTGATCCATATCCGTATTCAGTTTGGTCTCGTTCATGCTCTGGTTCAATTTTGGAGTCCACAGACTACCACATTCATCCTTGGTAAGCATGAGCTAACTCCTACTTTGGAAGAATATAGTATTCTGGTTGGAAAGTCACTGGGTCGGGTTTTGGTCGCTCCGCCACTTGGTAAAGATCCAGTCTTAGTCTTGTCTGAGTTTTTAAAAGTCAATAGGGATGAAGTGGCTAAGATTTTGAAACAAGAAAGGGGGAGTTGCCCCATCTCATTCCTAGATAGTTGTCTTAGGGTTGAATCTTCTAGATTTGGCAGAGCTAGAATTTTCATGATGTTATTCTTCGGGTCAATCGTTTTTCCACATAAGCCAAATCATGTCGATCCTTTGATGTCATTTTTTGTCAACGAGGTGTTAGATGGTAGAAATTTTGTCAATGCAATTTTGGCAGAAACTTTCCTTTCACTTAATAGATTTAAGGCCAAACAAGATAAGACACTCCGTTTTTCTCCAGAAATTCTGCAAGTTTGGTTCCTTTCTCACTATGTTCAGTTTGGAAAATACCTCGAAATACCCTTGATTTCAAAACTTGAACACCCTTTCTTGAAATTTAAAAATGAACAAGGTCGACTTCCTGACTTTCACTATACCAAGCTTTTGGCCCTATTATCGAACCCCAGTCCAGTGACTTTCCTATGGAGTGCTATGTGGTTTAGGGTAGAGGAGGCAAGGATCACGGGTCCAAAGGGAGCACCTGTTCCTCTCTTGGGACTTTCAGGCATGTTAGAATATCATCCTGCAAGGGTAGTCCGTCAGTATGGTGTCCTACAGGAAATTCCACCAAAGCCAAAGGAAGGTAAGATCTGCATCTACTTTGAAGGAAACGAACGGAGGTTAGAGGAACATGCCACCCTGTCGCGTTCTATGTGGGAACGTTATCAGCCAGTGAAGCTTGTCTTTCCGAATGAAGTGCTCAAGGCAAGGGTTAAGACGTACTGCGCCTCTCTCAAGTATATCAAGAAGCAAGATATACCAAAAGAGTGGCTCCCAATGGTTCCCGTCATTCCAGTTCAGGAAACCATGCTTCTCAAAATCCGTTTACTCAAAAAGAAGGATGCCAAAGCTAAGGAGAGGGCCCGTATCTTTGAGGAAAAGTACAAGAAGCTCAAGGGTCAGAAGATTCCCCTGGGATCTATAGTTCGAGATGTTTAGTCTTTTGGAGTGCTGTCAGTCTTTCTAGAGATTTGTTTTAGGATTTCTTTTTTGTAATTCGACTTTGTCAGAATTTATTTCTTGAGGTTGTTAAATTGTGATTAAATGGAGAATTTCAGATTTTTTTTTGTTTAAATATCAGATTGCCATGAATGATCCTCTTAATCAAATCAAAGTGCATGCAATGACAAAGGTTTTTCTCTATCAAACGCAAACAAAGTTGGGAGTATTAGGAAGTCCGTAAGTTAGAGTGTGTCATGGATCATCTCGGCATGCTTGAAACATGTTGCTAATTATGGGTTATTTCTTTGCCTTAAGAAGCATATCACGGATCCTCCTCAGCATCCATATAACACTCGCTCCAAAGCTAGGCAAATGACCAATCCAGCTGAATCAATTGCCCAAATGGAGGAGAGAATGAGGCAGGAAATGAGAAGGGAAAGGGAGGAGTAAGCCAAAGTCTTCAATGATCAATCGGCCGAGCTGAAGACTATGATATCCCAGCTGTCTCTGGCTCAACAATTACCTTCTGCTACGCCCGTGCGTTCCAAACCTTTGTTTCAGTCGAAGGGGTTATACGTAGACCTACGACAGGAGGAGGAAGAAGAAGATGAGGAGGATATGCCTGGAGTTATAGCCTCATCTGCCGCGGCCAAAACAAAAGCTAAAGGGGTTACCAAAGCCTCAGGGCATGTTGGCCATTCATCGACCCAAGTTACGTCTGTCCTGCTGGTGAACTATTCTGTGCCTGAAGCTATTATCCCACAAAAGGAGGATAATGCGAAGATGCTGGCCAAAATAGACTAGAGGCTCAAAGAGGTTGAGGGTGCACGGCATGTCCCTAAAATTGACCGTTCAGCCTTTTCAAGAATAATTTATCCGGACAAGTTCAAAATCTCGGATTTTGAAAAGTATGACGGCACGTCAGATCCTGTGCGACACATCCAGACTTACCAGGCTAGAATGCGTAAGTATGCTGCAAATGATGCCATCATGGTCCAGACGTTTCAGGCCAGCTTGAAAGGAGCCGCAATGAGGTGGTACATTGCTTATGAGGTCTATACCAAAGATGATTGGGATGAGGTGGCCAATGATTTCGTGCAGCATTTTAGCTTCAATATCGATGTGGCCATCACAACACAAGATCTGGAGCGGGCCGAAATGAAGAAGGGTGAGTCGATTAAGGAGTACGACACCAGATGGAGGAGTTTCGCCTCACAGTTGAAATCGATACCTCTCGAACGGGAACCGATGAGACTATTCGTCTCTACCCTGCCACAGAATGTACGAGCGCATGTGTTCATATCAGCGGTCGCTTCTTTCTCCGACCTTATTTCCTTTGTTGAGGAGGTAGAAAGCAACTGGAAGAGAGGCTGGTATAGAGACAGCGGAACCGGTCTGAAGCGTTTTGCACCAAAGAAGGAACCAGCAGCCACGCAGGTTAACTTGGCGTACACACAGAAACCAGTGGTTCAGAGTCCCGTCATTCAACTCCGTGACGAACGGAGAGCTAGTAGTAGCCAGAGGAGAGATACATGGAGGAACCGACAGTTCAGCCCACTCCCTGGGACCTCGACGCAGATTTTGGCCATCATGCAGAAGAAATGGCTCTTAACTACAGAGCCAATGAGAGCAAACACGTCAAACACAAAGTGGTATGATCCGAGCAAGAAGTGTGATTATCATCGTGGGGAAGTAGGCCACGACATAGACAATTTTTTCGTCCTGAAAAACCGTATTCAGGATCTGATTGAGACTAGGGCAATCTCGCTACCCAACAAGCAGCCCAACGTGGAGAAGAATCCCCTACCTGAACATTCCGGGGCCATCAATGCTATTTTAGGAGAAGAAATTAGCACAACAGGTCCATTTAAGGTCAAGGCTGCTGAAGCTCTTGACGCCCTAATCAGGGTAGGTTATTATCAAACAGGAGAAGTGGTGACTTCAACTCAATTGGAGGAGATGTTTACTAAATTTATCAGAGACGGCTTGGTGGTTCGGATGAGCCAGTTTAGGACGATAGCTACCATCTCTGGGATGGTTATTGACTGGGAACATGAGCTGACGGCATTGGCTATATCCCCACCTGAAGTAACGATTCCCATCGAGGAGAGTGAAATAGAAGCTCAAGTAGATCCGGAGTTAGCAGATATGCCCCCTCTACAAGACACGTCAGATGATGATCTGGGGCTAGTGGTGAACGAGGACTTGATGCTTACCACCTGACAACCTTTCCCTTATTCAGATGGTCGGGCAGTCCCTTGGTCCTATGACTTAGCTCTTATAACTAAGTCAGGACGAATCTACAATGAAGATAAGCTGCCTAGACCGGTCGAAGAAAAGGAGGCTAAGGAGTTTCTCGCGGTCATTAAGACTAGCGAATACAACATTGTAGATCAGCTGAGGAAGGCGCCAACCCAAGTCTCTCTACTCGAATTGTTACAAACCTCACCTAAGCACCAGGAGGCGTTAAAGAAGGTCCTGGCGTAGGTTCATGTCCCTGAAGACATTGAACAAAAGAAGCTGGAAGGATTTGTCAGGGCGGTCCTGTTGAAGGATCAAGTAGCTTTCGCAGACGATGAGATTCCTGCAGAAGGTCGGGGCCATAACAAAGCCCTGCACATTACCGTGAAGCACAAACAGACCTTTGTATCTCGAGTCCTCATTGATAATGGTTCAGCATTGAATATATGTTCATTGGCCACCTTGAACCGGTTGGGAGTGAACTTAGCTAAAATGCAGTCACCGAAAACCCATGTCAGAGCCTTTGATGGGATGAAGAAAGACGTTCTGGGCAGATAAATCTGGATATCCTCATCGGACCATCGACATTCGACATTTTATTTCAAGTCCTGGATATTCCCTCTACATTCAATCTTCTACTTGGACGGCCTTGGATCCACAATGCAGGCGCCGTACCTTCGAGCCTCCATTAGAAGATCAAATTTGTGGTTGAGAAGAAGCTGGTGACGGTGTTTGGTGAGGAGGACCATCAGATCTATAACGACATAGCTTTTCCCTATGTGCAACCGACCGGAAATGAAGAGAGCTCGTATCATGCGTTCGAGCTAATACAGACCATACATGCCTCTCCTGAGAGTCCTTTACCAACTCCCGAGGTGTCGGTCGCTTCTGTTATGGTGGCCAAAGTAATGGTAGGGAATGGTTATCAACCTGGCATGGGACTAGGAAGACATTGCCAAGGAATCCGCACCTCTGTGGAGCTTAAAGGTCAAAATCATAAGGCGGGCCTTGGTTATCCGGGATAGAGACATGGCAAGCAGATAATGAAAGGGCTTAGCAAGCAAGAAGACAATTCTCGGGCACAGTCCCTGTACGTCACTTTTCGATCTGGTGGGATGGTTGGAGGATATGATGAGTTGTCTAAGTATGAGGACGATTTGGGGATTGTATTCCACGTTTCGGTGAAGGAGCAGGTCGCTGAAGTAGAGCCCATGGAACTGGATGTGGATGATGAGATACCTAACCTGGCTGAAGGGTTTGGTGACATGACCGTGGGAGCTGTGCTTGAAGACCTCATGCGAATAGATGGGGCCCCTGAAGAAGAGCCCTACCTGGAACGCAAACCACCGAGGCCTTCGAACAATATTCACTCTGAAAACGATCCATTTGAGGGTTTAGATTCAGAGTAACCAGTCTATGCTACCTCATGCGTGGAATATTTCCAGCTTTCTTTTAATTTCAGTCATTTCGGTTATTGTTAAGTTTTTTCTCTTCAGTACTGCACTTTCCAATCAATAAATATAATGAATTGATTTTAAAGATCAATAAAATTACAGAAATTTCTATCCATCATTTTGGAATCTTGTCAAAGTACCTCAAACCAACCTGATGACGATAACCAATGGTCAAACAAATTGTCGTCAATGGTAAGATACCGAGGGTTGGGCTTCTTCAAAGATTCTCGTCTCAAAATTTTTTTTTTTGGGAAAATAAATTTTTCAGAAAGAAAAACAGAAAAAGCCAAGAAGAAGCATTTTTCAAAAAAATATCGCATCCGAAAACAATAGGGCATACATCTTTAAACCATATTTTTTTTTCTAAATTCCCTACTTTATGTTTCAAGGATGTGGATGGAGATCTAATGGATTTTGGAGTTTATGACCTCAATGAATTCGACCCCGAATACGAAGAAATACGACGGGAATTCGAGGAACATGAAACGGTCAAACCGTTGATCGGAGATGAGACCCTGTCTATCAATCTAGGAAATGAAGAAAACCCTAAGGAAGTCAAGATTGGGGCAAACCTTCCTAAGGACACAGCTAGATGGTTGATTCAACTCCTAAAGGATTATCAAGATATCTTTGCATGGTCTTACGCAGATATGCCAGGGCTCGATCGCTCGATTGTTGAACATTGTCTTCCACTCAACCCATCTTGTGATCCAGTAGCGCAGAAGAAACGAAGAGCTAGACCGGAGTTGGAAAATAAGATCAAAGAGGAAGTTATGAAACTCATAGACGTGAGATTCATTGAGACTTCCCAATACCAAGACTGGATTGCCAACATCGTTCCAGTGATGAAGAAGGATGGTCGAGTTCGAGTTTGTGTAGACTACCGGGACTTGAATAAGGCCAGCCTGAAGGATAATTTTCCCCTTCCACATATCGATGTTCTGGTGGACAGCACAGCTGGATTCGAGCTGTTTTCTTTCATGGATGGCGTCTCAGGGTACAACCAGATTCTGATGAACGAAAATGATAAGAAGAAAACCACTTTCACTACCCCATGGGGATTATTTCAGTACAGGGTGATGCCTTTTGGATTGAAGAATGCCGGGGCAACATATCAACGGGCCATAGTGACTTTATTTCATGACCTGATTCATAATGTGTTAGAGGTATATACGGATGATATGATTGCAAAGACCGGGAAAGGGGAAGACCACGTTCAGACTCTGATTAAGCTATTCGAGCGGCTTAGGAAGTTCAAATTGCGACTCAACCCAGCGAAGTGTGTTTTTGGGGCTAGCAGTGGCAAATTGCTCGGTTTCATTGTCAGCAACCGAGGTATCGAGATCGATCCATCGAAGGCTAAGGCAATCTGCGAATTGAGACCACCGACCACGGCGAAGGAGGTTAGGAGTCTCATGGGAAGATTGAGCTATATTTCCCGATTCATCTCTCAGTTGACAGAGACCGCCAAACCCTTTCTCAAGTTCCTGAAAAAGAATCCACTTATCAGATGGGATGAAGAATGTGAGGAAGCGTTTGAGAAGTTGAAACAGCATCTCATGAATCCACCTGTCCTTGTGCCACCCATACCGGGGCAACCATTGATTCTCTACCTCACAATAAATAGTGAGTCACTTGGAGCCATGCTAGCCCAAGAAAGTCAGGGAGATGCTAAAGAATGGACCATCTATTATTTGAGCAAGAAATTCATGGGCTCCGAATTAAATTACTCAAAGGCTGAAAAGACATGCGCAACATTGGTATGGGTGTTACATAGGTTGCGACAATACACTCTGCATTACCAAATCCTTTTGGTGACGGAGTGCGATCCCATTAAATATCTCCTGAATCAACCTGCATTGGTTGGCAAACTTGCCAAGTGGCAAATTCTCATTTCTGAGTTTGACATTCGATATTTGCCTCAGAAATTAGTAAAAAGAAGAGTTATAGCGGATGTTTTAGCAGAAAATCCGAGGCAAGGCGATGATCTTTATCGACCTGAAGATCGAATTATGGCGGTCGAAGACTTTGTTTGGACAATGTACTTTGATGGAGCTGTAAACTTGTCAAGGTCCGGCATGGGAGCAGTCCTGATATCTCCTGGAGGTCAACATTATCCAGTAGCAGCAAAATTGGTGTTCCCTTGCACTAATAACATCGCCGAATACGAAGCTTGTATTATTGGTCTACAAACGGCGATAGAAATGGGAATATCTAAGCTCAAGGTGTTTGGAGACTCAGCCTTAATTATTCTCCAGACGGTTGGTAAATGGAAGACACGAGATTCAAAGCTGCTGCCCTATCATGAGCATTTAGACGAATTGATGGAAAGTTTTACAGATATCACGTTTGAATATTTCTCTAGAACTCAAAATCAATTTGCAGACGTTTTGGCCACTCTAGCATCAATGTTGCATGTCACGGAGGGATGAGAAGTTGAACCACTAAAGTTCGAAGTCTTAAGTCAGCCAGCCTACTGCATGGTTATGGCGGATGAGCCAGACGGCAAACCTTGGTATCAGGATATCAAGATGTAGATCAGAAGTTTCCTGAGAATAGTACAGTTTCAGACCAGAAGTATATAAGGAAGATGGCTTCAAAGTTCTTCCTGAGCGGAGAAAATCTTTATAAAAGGTCTTTCGATTCGGTCCTGCTGAGATGTGTTGATGCGACTGAAACGATTCGTTTAATGGCAGAAATGCATGAAGGTGTCTGTGGCCCTCACATGAACGGTCATATGCTAGCAAGGAAGATCATGAGGCTGGGCTATTATTGGCTCACCTTAGAAAATGATTGTATACAGTATGTCAGAAGTTGCCATAAATGCCAGATTCATGGTGACAAGATCAATGTCCCTCCAAACGAGTTGCATCAATTATCCGAGCCTTGGCTGTTTTCCATGTAGGGAATAGATGTGATTGGCCCGATCAACCCTAAAGCTTCCAATGGACATCGGTTCATTCTAGTAGCAATTGATTATTTTTCCAAGTGGATTGAGGCGACATCGTATTCAACGGTCACATCCCGAAATTTGGTAAAGTTCATTGGACGTGATTTAATTGCTCGATATGGAGCCCCTGAGGTTATAATCACGGATAATGGTGCGAACCTGAATAGTAAGCAGGTGGAAGAACTGCCCAAAGTATTTAAGATCAGACACTTGCATTCTTCTCCATATCGCCCTTAGATGAACGGGGCAGTCGAGGCAGCGAACAAGAACATCAAGAAGATCTTGTCTAAGACGGCTGAGAATTATCGAGGTTGGCACGACAGGTTGCCGTTCGCACTTATGGCATACCGGACTTCAATCCGGACATCAACCGAGGCAACCCCATACTCCCTGGTATATGGTATGGAGGCAATATTACGGTCGAAGTGGAGATTCCTTCTCTACACATTTTCTCCCAGATAGAACTGACTGAAGCAGATTGGATCCAACAGAGGATAGATCAGCTGAACTTGATTGACGAGAAGCGACTCAAAGCCTTATGCCATGGCCAATGTTATCAGCAGAGAGTGGCCCGAACTTTTAACAAGAAGGTGCGACCTCGACATTTTCAGGAGGGAGACCTTGTACCGCGGAAGCTTCTGCCCATCATCCCACAGCCAGAAGTGAAGTTTGCCCCAAATTATGACGGACCCTACATAGTGAAAAAAGCCCTTCCAGGCGGTGCCTTGATCTTGGCAGAGATGGACCGACGTGTTTTCACTAATCCTGTCAATGCCGATTCAGTCAAGAAATATTATACCTGAGATGTTGTAATGTTTTTATAAATTTTAATATTCATGCACATTTTGCCTGCTTTCTGATTGCATTATAAATCTTCACTGAATTTTCAATCTGGAGATTTGTTTGGTTAATTGATGTTGATCATTTTGAATGAGGAACGCCAGGACGATGAAAGGCAAGCTATTTCCACACGCGTCCTATATCATATCCCAAGTGAGTAAGTGTGAAGATTTCCATACTTACAAGGTGAAAGGGTTATCTTGCGAAAAGTATGACGACCAAGATGATGTGAGGCATTCATTTCCTCTACCCAAACACTACAGATCTTCCTTTGCTAAACTCCTTTGAACGATGATTTTGTTTTCATACCCTGTTAGGAACAACCCCATATTAGGGCAAATTTCAGAAAATTCAAAACATGAATAGAATTTTCTTGCTTTCACTTGCATCAATCTTCAAGTGTATTTATTGCATGTGAATTCTATGTTAGCTCAAGTGCTTTAGACATGATGAAGAGCATTTCATTTCTATACCCATATACACTCTTCCTTTGCTTAACCCAACTTGAGCGGCGGATTCAGTTCCCGAAACCTAATTGGTGATCATCTTGAAAGGAAATCATTCCAAACCATTTTACAGATGAGCAAAGTGCCTTGGGGCAAACTGAAAATCGAAAAATTTGCCAGCACAACATGTAGGCAATTCAGATGAGATTCTCCCTTCCTTTTCAAAAGAGCTCGCTGTGCAAAAAAAAAAAAGAGAGAGGCAAAAACGCCTACTCTCATCGAAAAGAAAGAGAAAAAGAAAAAAAAGGAAAGAGCTCTCTAAAAAAAAAAATTCGGAAAGAAGGGAGGTCTCGCCTAAATTTGTTCGAAATGTGTTCCATGAAGAAAGACCATTCCTGAAGTGCAAAGGTTTCAAAGACGGATGATCACCAACTTTCTCATCTTCATGAACCCTTGTTGAAAATAGGCCTCTCATTTCCAAGCCCACCCTGAACCTACATTACAACCCTTTCCAAAAGTCTCTTCAGACTAGGGCACTTGGGTTAATATAAGGTTTCAAATACTTATAAATATTGCTCGAAGCAGTGCGAGCAAGATCATTTTTATTTCGTTTTGCAGGGTTCCTGACTTGTAAACCCAACGCAGCTGATCAAGATTTTATTTCATGGCCTAATGACTCATGTGAGTCCCATTTGAATAGCCTTTGACCAAGCCTGAATTACAGTCCTTGAAAACACCTCATGGATTGGTCTGGTCATACTAATTGCAAGATTACCCGGACCCTTATCAAGTGTGATGAAGACAACTCTGAGTGATTCTCATGCCCGCATCAATGATCGGGTCAAATAGCCTTTTCAAAGAGGGTGAGAGAAAGTCCTTTCTGACTTAAGGTTCCTCATTCTATTTGGTCAAATTTTGTCGAAAAGATCAGACAGTTTTCCTTATTGATAAAATCCCCAGTGGAGCTTTACAATGCAAGTAGAAGCTCACAAATTGTTGCATTTGCATTAAGGTTCATGTAAAACGCCATTTTCTTATGACTTGGTTGACCAGGTAAGTTTTCTGATTCAGCAAATCCAAAAAGCCGGGTTTCAGTCAACTCAGGTAAGTTTTCTGATTCTTTTCCAGACTTGGTTGACCGCATCTTCAATGTTGCAGGTATCAAGCTAAGCATGGCGATCTAGACAGAAGATCCTCGAAGACAATCAGGCCCGCTCGATCCATAACTCGAGCACCATATTCAGATTTTCTCAGATCGCAATACTAGCATTTCGCAATTCTGTCCACTGTTTCACATAAAGAATGAATGTGACTCAGATTTTCTCAGATTGCGATACTAGCATTTCGCAATTCTATTCGCTGTTTCATGTAAATGATGAACATGATTCAGATTTTCTCAGATTGCGATACCAGCATTTCGCAAATCTGTTCGTTGTTTCACATAAAGGATGAATGTGATTCAGATATTCTCATATTACGATACCAGCATTTCGTAATTCTGTCCACAGTTTCACATAAATGATGAATGTGATTCGGTTTTTACTTGATTGCGATACCAGCATTTCGCAAATCCAGCCCACAGCTAATGCTTCATTTGATGAGCGGATGATCGTGATGCAGAAGCTTTATTCTTAGCCTACGTTCCACGTGATGAGCGGATGATCGTGGTTCGAAAGCTTTATTCTTAGGCAATACTTCACGTGATGAGCGGATGATCGTGATGCAGAGGCATTTCTCAGCTGACAATCCACAGGATGTGCGGATGATTATGGTTTGAAAGCTTTATTCTTAGCCGACGTCCCACGTGATGAGCGGATGATCGTGATACGTGTTGACACCTGATTTTTTTTACCATTTATTATTGTGATTTTTATTCTTTAAAATTAATTAAAAATATCAAAAAAGGTCATAAAATCACAAAATCAACTTTGGAAGCTTTGGTTTAACCTTAGGAACCAATTTTGAACAAAAAATATTTTTCGGTATTTTTAATATTTTTCGAGTTTATTTAATTATAAAAATACCCAAAAAATCAGAAAAATACCATTCGTGGTCAGAAAAATACCCAAAAATATTCGATAATTTTGTTTTAATTTCCTCTTCAAGTGTGTCACTTTAAATCTCAAAAATTCGGCTCGGGTCAATATGTTCCTTCACAAACATAAACCCGAACCGAGCCTAAAAAAAAATCATTTTCGAGTCTTTTAGTTTTCAATTCTCACTTTTTATAATCTATGACATTGGATTCTAAAGTCTTAAAGTGCAATTAGGTCAATTTGCCCTCCAATTTAATCAATTTTTACCAAAAGGGCTTAATTGCACATTTTTCTTTCAATTAGTCCCCGGTTTCACGGATGTATACGTATGCTCTACGTATTTATACATCATACGTATTTATACATTATGCATATTTGTATTGTTTGGTAACCTCTTTAACTCTTGTAATAATAATAATGGTTATTATTTTTAACACCTTTGTTAGTGCCTTTTTTAGCATTTTTGTATTGTGAGTGCTATTTTTAAATAGCATTTTTTGTATTATAAATTGTGAGTGCTATTGTTAGTGCTATTTTTAAATGACATTTATTTATCATAAATTGTGAGTGCTATTGTTAGTGCTATTTTTAAATAGAATTTTTGTATTATAAATTGTGAGTGCTATTGTTAGTGCTATTTTTAAATAGCATTTTTGTATTATAAATTGTGAGTGCTATTGTTAGTGCTATTTTTAAATGTCATTTATTTGTGAGTGCTATTATTAGATAGAATTTATAATTGTTAGTGCTATTTTTAAATAGAATTTTTGTATTATAAATTGTGAGTGCTATTGTTAGTGCTATTTTTAAATAGAATTTTTGTATTATAAATTGTGAGTGCTATTGTTAGTGCTATTTTTAAATGTCATTTATTTGTGAGTGCTATTTTTAGATAGAATTTATAATTGTTAGTGCTATTTTTAAATACAATTTATTGGAAGGTATTTTTGGCTATAAAAGGATGGCAAGAGTTTTGAGGTTGAAGGGGAGAGACATTTTGTAGAGTGTGCAAATTTTTGAGAGCTTAGAGAGAAGAACACAAACACTCTCTATATTCTCATAATCTTGAGCGAGCAAAATATACTAAGTTCGGAATATTGATTCCGCATATTGCTAGCACAATTGTTGTGGAGTTATTAGTCGTCTCCCCGTTCGTCAATTGGTGGTGCGTCCGAACTAGATGCCTAACACTTGTGGAGGCTGAGATCGAAGAACATCGAACCGACACCTCCGTTCAAGCACGCTACGAGAGGTAATCTATTTACTCCCTTTGAGACTTTGTGATTTTTTTTCGATTGAAATGCACGAAGTACGCCTCTGGAGATACATGTGTGGGTTGTTATTTATTTCCGCTACGTGTTACGTGGATCCCAACAGTGGTATCAGAGCCAATCCTTAGGTGTTTTCGTGCATTTAATTGATTTTTTGCAATTTTTGCAATACTATGGCCAATATGTATTAACGAATTGTTCGTCTTACATGGCTAATGGAGATTGATTATTTTATATGATAAATTAATCAACGTAGCAAAAATTGAGACTAAATCAATTTTGAATCGAAAATTTATGGCTATCTTATTTTACGTAAAAATTCTGAATATGATTCAACGTAGAATTTTTATTGTGCCTTCCTAAGTTTTAAATTGTGAATTTATTACTTACGTGAAAGGGTGGTGATCATGGAAAAATCCCTAATCAATGTGATTGATGTATATATGAATGTATGATGATTATTTATATATTTGGGGTTGTAATTATTAAATGGAGGCTGCGTACTCCTTTTATTTTTCATGTAATCTTTATTTTTAGCATAGTCAATTGTTGATGTAAATGCTACGAGGATTACGTGGAGGAGCCTTTTAAGTCGGCGAGCTCTTTGGGGCCCAATTCTTGAAGAGTTCAAGAAACCAAGAAGAAGCGAAGAGCGGCTCTCCGTTATTAAAATATTAAAATGATTATATGTGGTCTCATTGGCTCGAGACCCATTAAATCATAATTCCATGATCACCACGTAGGATAGATATTTATGTGATTGACATCTATTTATTTATTATGATTACGTGAGCATGTTAAACTGGTTAATGTGCAAAGTCAGACTTACCTCACCCAAAATTGTGCCTGCATGAAATCCTAGTTAGGAAAATCACTCGCATTATGTACCGAAAGGGCGTTGGTAACGACACCAGCGTAACCAAGTCCCCGAACCCAAAATCTCTGGTTCCGTAGAACTGATCGATCTCTCCCAATCGATCGGTAAGGTTTCCGGTCTACCCTCCAAGAAAGACCGGTGGCGACTCCAAATGCATGCACAAGTTGCACATGCCACCACGACCACACTAAGGTCGAAAGCGATCGACTCTTATCGTTGAATCCTCCTGAAAAATACTCCCGCCGCGATTTGGTATGGGCCTGGGAGGGCTCGCACCGATCCAAGACCCGTGATCGGTAATCCATTAGCCGCGTCCGCTTCCGGATGGGTCGCGACAGCTGGCGACTCCACTGGGGACTTGTTCTAGAAACTATGGTTCTAGACCTCAAGTGGACTTAGGCCGTAATAAAAATTGAGTGATTTTTCTAACCCTACAGGCGCTCTTGAAGGTGAGGTAAGTCCGCTCACGATAGGTGTTATATGTTTTTGCAGATTGGAGTAATAAGGGGTGTAGTCTGTGATTAACTTTATTTTACGCAGGTGTGGCGTAGGAATGTATGTTGTGTGGATGATTTGAAGTGCTGATTGATAAATTGTTGTGCATGACTTGCATTGTGATGATCACGACACATGGACACACACAACCGCGCCTAAAACCCCAGGCGCCGCCTTTAGGAACACAATAGAAGGAATTGAAAATGGAATCTCCGTGAGGAAAAACACGGGGTAATCCACTTCTCAATTCCGCTCGCTTCGAACTATGGATTGAGTCCCAATGCAACGATAGTTGTGCAATGGAATCGGCTCTTTCTAGAACTCGAGGTGGGAACCTTAACCTTAGGTGCCAAACCCTCTGATTTTTAGAAGTTCACCATCACTTGTCTCATGCGCATGTCTTTGGGCGGTTGGTACACCTAAAATCGCACATAAGTCGACGAGTTGGGTTGGTAAGACTCTCTATCCCTCAAAACTATTACAGTTCATATAAATATAGGCATTTCATTCATTGCATTCTGGTGATTAGATTAAATGCCATTTCAAGGATAGATGCATGTGTTTTTCCCAAACGTCCTTAATAGAAGACGAGGAGGATGATATCCCATGGCGAACACCGAGTGAGCAACAAAGGAGCCTACTATGGACATTATTGAGATATCGTCCAATGAAGATGACGAGTTGGGGCAAGTGATCCGGAAGTCACAGATCGAACTTGGGGCATCCTTAAACGTTAGGATCACATTCCTTGGTTTCATTTTCCATTACTAGTCCTCTTGTATAGGGTTTATTTTTATCGAGGCTTTCTCTATCTCACCCCTTAGAGTGATTGTATTAGGGATCTATTGGTGTATACATTCAGATGGAACTCGGTTGTATTTCTTTTGACGGGTCATGGGAATGTGATAGTGGCATTTTCTCTAATCATCCGAATACTCCCAAGTCAAGTTTATAATTCCTTTAGAGGAAACTAAAGTTGAAAATCTTACACGACCTTTTTGGTCGTACAGGGTAATCCAACCCCAATTTCGCTAGAAGGAATTATACACTTGAATTGGTCCATGCATGTCATACGTCACTAAGTAATCCACGATAATTGATCAAGAGTATTGACGTTATTTCGAATTTAATGACGAGATAGATGTCCAAATTGCTCTCGTTCTTAACAAAACGGCCTTGATTTGGATGCCGTATCTTCAATTAAATTTAAAAACACGTCGTTATGCCTTGCATTTTTGACTAATTCGCTCTTCTGAATATTGGTCAAAAGCAATTATCGTGAATTACATTCCTTTCAATAGTATGCTTTCTTTCGAGGAATATTGATAAAAACTTTTCGCACAAGATTAAAACCCTTGTAAAAGTTCTTGTCATTATTAATTACGAGCAAGCATAAGATTGAAATGGGTCTATGCTTTCTTTTTCAGATTATTCCTTTTGACTCGGTCTTTTCATTTGCAGGTGAAAAACAAGTAGCATAAAGAAATCTTTTCTTGGATAAGTCTGAGGCTATTCTTTCATCTGACCATGAGTGAGTTAGAAAATCAGAACACATCTACTCGACTTATTATGGATCGGCTCATCCAAGTCTAAGATGTCCGGATGCTCGAAGAAATGGATCATATAAAAGCTAAAACAAACACAGGGGCTTTCATTCATTCTTGCCCAAACCAGATCATACAAATCATTGGGGTGGAAAAGTAAAACAGAAGTGAGCCCTAATCAACGACACAAAGGAGCCCAGCTGGCCCTCCAGGTTATGGATGCTTTGTTTATACGCACCACTCCGCGTATCATGGTCCGCAAGCCTGAGGTGGAGGCGTTTGCGTTCATCATTGACTGCAACAACCTGAGTCTCGTGATCTTCGGCGACTGCTTCCAAGTCCCGAACAAGTCCATTCTCACGAGTTATATCCTCGTTTATGCCGTTGAGCCTTTCTTCCAGCCACTCGCTCCGATTCCTTAGCAGGGCATTACGTCGATCGCGCTCATAGGTAGCCAGAGATAGAGCTAAGTCCTCCACCAGATTCCTCCTCTCGCGTAGCAATGTCGAAACCCGCTCTTTGGCGAACTCAACAGCCTTTTTGTGACTATCGGCCAGGTAGTCAGCCAACGCTAGGCGGTCGGACTGATCCTCATAACGGGCTCGCAAGACACGAGCCACGGTAACTCCCCGATGAGCAGCGCGATAGACCTCCAAGGAGTTCGTAAAGAGCGTTGGAAAAATATTGTATTCCCTCCCCAACGCGGTACCCTCGAGGGAGGTGATGTCCAGGTCCCCGAACATGACTCTGATCTCATCCTCGGTTTCGGGATGATCGGCTATGTGAGCGTAGCCTCGACCCAAGAGGTTATAGAACTCTTTCTATCGAGTCAAAGCTTCGGCTGAGAAAGTGTGAACTTGGGAAGAAGCCATTTTCGACGGAGATGTGTGTAGTGGAGCGATTAGAGGATGGAAGCAAATTATATGAGAGCGTTAATCTCCCAAACACCAACTCCGCATTTTATAGCGTCTCGAGAGTGGAGAAAAGTTGCAGCAATAATGCTTGTGGAGCCGGGTTAATTAATGTAAAGCGAGGGCTGCTCCTCCCGTGAATCATCAGACATGTCCTGATCCGCAATTTCAGGCCTGACAAATTCGGTCTCGCCATTATTAAAGCTGGGAGGGAGGCGAGCGCAACTATCGAAGAAGCCGCGAAAGGATTGTGTTGTTCCATCACGCATGAAGCTGGGCGGCGAGTGAACAGCTCTGCCACTTAAAAAGAGAAGACAGTGCTGAACAGGCATGACTATTGAGGAAAAGTGAAAGGCGAGCGCAACTATCGAAGAAGCCGCGAAAGGATTGTGTTGTTCCATCACGCATGAAGCTGGGCGGCGAGTGAACAGCTCTGCCACTTAAAAAGAGAAGACAGTGCTGAACAGGCATGACTATTGAGGAAAAGTGAAAGGCGAGCGCAACTATCGAAGAAGCCGTGAAAGGATTGTGTTGTTCCATCACACATAAAGCTGGGCGGCGAGTGAACAGCTCTGCCACTTAAAAAGAGAAGACAGTGCTGAACAGGCATGACTATCGAGGAAAAGTGAAAGGCGAGCGCTACTATCGAAGAAGCCGCGGAAGGATTTGGTTACCCCTTCGTGTCGGAAAGCTGAGCAGGAGGTAAACAGTTCCGTCGTTTCAAAAACAGAACGCTGAACAGACCTAGCTTTCGAGGAAGAGGAGGCAACAAATCGAAAGAGCGAGTATACAAAAGAGAACAGAGAACCCCGAGTGACGAGTTCGTTGAAAGACCTCAAATTCTCTAGAATCAGATTCGACATCGAAGCCATGGAACTCAACATCGCCGGTGACGAACATCAAGATCGCAGTGGTGACGACGGCAGTGGCCACGACGCTCAATCCCGGAAAAGAAAAAGTCGCCAGCGCTACGCTCGGAAAGAAATCCAGGAGCTTGAAGCTTTCTTCGATGAATGCCCTTGCCCAAACGAGGAACAAAAGATTGAATTGGGCCAGAAGCTGGGAATGAATCCTATGAGAATCCATTTTTGGTTTCAGAATAGACGTTTCAGACTAGGTGTCCAACACAGGCGTAAGGAGATCACGGCCCTAAAAGAGCAGAACCAAAACCTTCAAATGGAAAACATGTGGTATGAGAAAATTCTCAGTACTATTACCTGCCCTGACTGCGGTGGCCCTACCACCCTCAGTAAATTGTTCCCCAGTAAGCCTTCTACGAAGATGGAAGGTGCTCATTTATCCCCCTGCTCCCTTGAGCCATCTCCGGTACAATCAGATCCTGCTAATGGCGCGCATGAGCAGATCGATCCTACAGAAATTATACCAGTGTCTTCGGAGGAAGAAGATACGTGTCGTTATGATCGGAGTCACCTCATCGAAGCCCATGAATCTCCTCCACAACAGCTTCCGGTAAGATCAGATACGGTTCAAGATGAGTTAGAGGTTAGTCGGCAGGCTATCTACGCCACTCTGGACGACGAGAAGAAGAAATTCACTTGGCCCCCGGAGCTTCATCTCAAGTTCTTGGACGCAGTTCGACAGATAGGACTCGACTTCATAGGTCCGACAAGCATACTTAGGGTCATGAACGTACCGGGACTTACCAAGCAATTAGTCGCGAATCACCTTGGTTGCTACAGAAGGGCGTTAGGACAGCGTTATGCAGAACTGAATCCGAGCAATAGACTCGGCTGCGAACCCAGCACCCTTATGACAAATGAGGCCCGGTCGAATCTGGACGACTATTGGGGATTTGATCAGGATATCCTCGCGAGTCATTTCAATATTCCTCAAGAACACGCATCACAAGTGCAACGAGTAAGCACTCCTCCGTCCGAGCAGCAGCTAGTCAGTGTTCATCCTGTCGCAGATCAGCCCACCACGCCCAGTGCTCAAGGGTTTGCCCAATCAGAGCATATGGCTTCAGATGATCTAATGGGAGAAAGCTTGGAGCACTCTTATTTCCCTAATCCCCAAGTGGGAGATGCTTGTGGTAGTCAATCGATCAAATCTCCTCTTATAATCCCAGACAAAGATGGAGGTTCCAGTTCGAAGAACCCGTCGGGCGATGCAGCTCAACCTACACATCAATCGTTCGAGGGGTCGGGTGATTTCTTCGATGAAGGACTTGATACCTGGTTCGATCAGTTGGAAGCTATTAAAGGTTGGCAACCATGATCTGCACTTGGTAATGGCACACCTAAGCTGAGGCCAGACTGGTTAGTCATTGGACATGCCCCAAGAAAGAAGGGGATGTACGCGAGAAGGATGTATCTCCTATTGTAAAGTTCTCATCGGTGCATGCGTTTGTTTCTTCAATAGCTAGAGTTGATTCTGCATAATGTTTTTCGCAAACGTCATCTCGTGTGTATACGGTAATTCCTTGTTATTAAGTTCAAGGTAAAATCAGCCCCGACGCGTGAAGGCAGAATTGATAGCATGAGTTACTAGCAGAATGTGATCGAGCTCGAAAGTGAAAGATTACTAGCGGCCCCAAACGCAATGACCGCAAAATCAGGGGCAATCTTTAAGTTTCGAGCAACTACAAATCTATTTCTCACGAGGCATTCAGGTCAATCAAATATAAAGCGTCGGGCTGTGAGAATGATGCGTAGTCAATCTGTTGACACAGACGAAAAAGGAGTCGCGTAGATCCGAAAGCAAAAACCTTTCTTGGCTAGTCAACAATGCAGAATGAAAGAGCATATATAAACAAACTCGCATTTATTTCATTCAGCAGGAAAGTTTACAAGTGGATCACTGAGGGGGAGCAGTAAACCCAAAATGAGTTCTGACAAGCATCACAAAAAAGCTTAACTGACTCTCCATGCTATCCATGCCTTGCTTACAACCCACACTCCGGGAATCGAGGTCTACAAGCTTGAAGAAAAGGAGACGACATTTCTCCTTAAGTTCGTTCACCTTGGTGTCATAGTACTCGAACTCAAGCTCTAAGTCATGAGCCAGCACCCTCCCGCGAGCTATATCCATGCTCAGGTCTTCAAGCCTTTCCTCCAACCAGGCACACTGGAACCTCAGCACGAAGTTGTGCTGGTCTTGCTCAAAGGCGGTGTCAAAAAGAGCCAGACGCTCCACCAAGTTGTCCCTCTCACGGACCAGCATCGAAACCTGGGCGTGGGCGTATTCAACAGCCCTTTTATGGTTATCGGCCGTCAGCATGGCCAACATCAGGGACTCAGTTCGGTCCTGATAACGGGCTCGCACGATACCAGCCAAAGTGACCTCCCGGCTAGCAACTTCGTAAGCCTGCATGAAATTGTTAAAGAGAGTTGGGAAGATCACAAACTCCCTTTGCAGTTTCGTACCTTCAATACACGCAGTATCCAGGGCCGGAATCAGAGTACGAACTTCAACCTCAGCTTCAGGATGATTGTTTATGTAGCCATAACCCCTACCCAAGAGGTGGTAAAATCTCTCCCATTGGGTCGAAGCTTCAGGTAAGGCAACAGGCATAGAGGAGGAATCCATATGCGATGGAATGACGGAGAAGAGAGTGAGAATGTGAAGAGTGTTTGAGAGGCTGAGTCTGATAAGGCTAAAGTGTTAATCTTCTTGACATCAATCTATCACCTTATAAATGCTCGAGTACAGGGAGAAGTGGTAATAATATTTTATGTGCAGTAGAGCCAAGTGGGTTTCGTTAATGCATCCCCGATGAGTCACGAATCCACCACCGTCCTGTGATCTCGGGTTTTACGAAACATAATGGCGCCGAAAGGTGGGCAGGCTTGTTACTCTAGAGACTGGGCCAGGGGGACAAGCGTAGTGCTCGACAAAGCGAAATCAACGCAAGAGATCTTCAGGCTCCGTTCACGTAGAAAAGAGCAAAAAAGGACAAAGTGGGAATTACGAAGCCTTGAGAAAAACGCTCGTCAAGTAGCCATCACAAAAGGACGAAGTGGGAATCTCGAAACATTGAGAAGAGCGCTCGTCGGGTAGCCATCACCTTTGATCGAAGAACGGTGATCCGGCTCCTTTAACCTCTCAGAATTTGCAGAGAAAGTGAAGATCCAAGGAGGAACAAAGAAAGCTGAGTTAACGGAAAATCAAACAGTGATATCCCGGTCAAAATGTTCAAGGGATTCTGTCATTTACTGGAAGCGCCAGACTTGGAGGTCTCCGAGCTTGAGCTGCTGGAAGAGTTTGAAGATCTCAGGACCGAACCTGACACGAGGGCCATGGAGACCGATCCTTCTAATGATGAAACCCGCGGCTTGGTTAACGAGAACAGTACCCGCGACGGTTATCAGCGTCAGAAAGGGGAATATCTCAAACGCAACACTTCAGGTCAAGTCCATAAACTCGAATTGTTTTTCAGGGAATACCCCTATCCGGACATGGAACAGAAAATCAAAATGGGCCAGGAGATAGGGTGGGAGCCTCGGAAGGTCAAGTGCTGGTTTGAAAACAAACGAACCCGGCTGAAGCAGCAACGCGATCGGCACGAGTTAGCGGTTGTAAGGGAGGAAAATGAAAAGCTTCGAATAAAAAACACTCAGTACAAAAAAGCTCTAAGCATCGCTATTTGCCTGGAGTGCGGTAACCCTGTTCCCACGGACGGAGTATTCACTGAAGAGCCAGATCTTGGGGTTTATAATGCTCATTTGTTGCAATGCCCTTCGCAACATCTTTCGGAACAGGCGGGTACCGCCGAGGATCTACAAGAGGAAACTAGTGCTATAAGGTCAAAGTCGACGCCCATTGTAGAAGGGAACATGCGTCATGACAAGTCGGGTCCGCTCGATGATGAACTCACCATCATGACCAGCCGATCTGAGACCACTAAATCCCCTCCAGAGCAACCTCCAACACGACCAGATTCCGAGAAGAGTAACCGCCAAGTTGCTGACACCACTTCGGCTAGCAAGAAAATAAGATTTCGTTGGACCCTGGAGTTTCATAGCAAATTTGTTGATGCAGTTCAACAGTTGGGGATCAGTTTTGCTTGCCCATTGCGCATACTCAAAATCATGAACGTGCCGGGACTGACTAAAAATATGGTCAAGAATCACCTTTGGCGCTACAAGAAACTATTGAGAGATGGACGAGCGTCGCTAGACCAAGATAGAGGCGGTTCAACACGACCAGATTCCACGAAGAGTAGCCGCCGAGTTGCCAACCCTACTTCGGCTAGCAAGAAAACAAGGTTTTATTGGACCTCGGAGCTTCATAGCAAATTTGTTGATGCAGTTCAACAGTTAGGGATCAGTTTGGCTCGCCCATCGCGCATACTCAAGATCATGAACATGCCGGAATTGGATAGAAATAAAGTCAGGAACCACCTTTGGTGCTACAAAAGACTACTGAGAAATGGACGAGTGGCGCTAGACCAAGAGAGAGGCAGTTCAAGTTTAAACGATGAGCATGGCTGTGATCGCAATCCTCATGAAGCAGGAAGCATCCAATCACCTCTTAACACCGATGGGACTGACAATTACACGGTCGATTGTTCAGGCATCAATCAGAGTACTCCCATGGGTTATCCCAGTACTCCTCAGGAGTATGTACCGCAATTTCAGCAAATCGGGACTCCCCAGTCTGAGCACCGACTGGCCGTTAATACTAGTCCTACAGCGGATCTAACACTGGCAGGAGATGCACATACAATCTTGCGAGACGATTACGGAGATTCCGGCTCGAAGAATCAGGTGGTCCATGACGAAAATGGCAAAAAGATTCCTTCTCCAGTAGTCGACAATACTCAACCTGAGTGTCAGTCGCTCGATGGTTCAGACGATCTCCTTGAAAACATATATTCTTGGTTCGATCGGCTGAATTCCCCCCTGAGTTACCCTGGTACTCCCCAAGAGTATGTACAACAATTTCAGCAGGTATGGACTCCCCAATTTGAGCACCAACCGATCGTTAGTGTTATTCCTACGGCGAATCCAGCATCGGGTACAAACCTACTGGACAACGATGAAAATACCAACTCGAGAAGTGAGGTTGTTCATGTCGAAAGTAGTGTGAGGAACCCATCGCCAACGGTTGAGGATGCCCGACTTGGGCGTCAATGGCTTGAAATTTCAAGCGAGTCCCTCAGTGAGCAACTCGGCGTGTGGATCACGCATAAACCGAGAAACCAGGTTGTTCATGCCGAAAGTGGGAGAAGTCCGTCACCAGCAATTAAGGATGCTCAACTTGGACGACTCGAGCGGTCGGACGATCTCCTGAATGAGCAACTCAGCCTATGGGTCAAGCATTTCGGAACAAGTGCATCTTCGCAGTCGTGAACGGTACCGGCGACCGGACATCTGGTTCGAAGCTCGTGTGCTAAATCATTAGAAGGCTCAGGAGAGTGAGAGGTGAATACATCGAATGAATGTGTTACGGATTTCGTTGTAAAGTTCCCGCGGGAACATTGTAATTAACGCTGAAAACTAACCGCTCTGAGTGTCAACATTACCCTTTGAACGTCTTCGAGCCAAGGGCCATGGATTAATCACTTAATCCGTGGAGCAAATTCCATGAACGATGACTATCACCCGCGGAGCATAATGGGATCTACCCCCATTCAGCACGAAATACGTTTGGTCACGAAGCCTCCCATTTGGTAAAACGATGTATCGTTCCTAAACGATCTTCAACCGAATACCAAAGTAATGTCTCATTTCTTTCCCTTCTCAGGTGTTAAACGTGGATAAATCACCCAAGGAGCCATCTGTTCAAATAACAAAACAGACGTTGCCCAACCGGGGGCAGCTGAACCATTGATATTGCAAATATTCCAAGCATGGATAAGCGGATTTGATAGACGTGGTTCATATCAATACGCGACGTCAGAACGGGATGAGAACCAAGAGTAAAGTTGTATTGTCCCAATTTGTCTTCAATTTGGGAATATGAGTTAACACTTGCTATTTATCCTTGATAGGGACTCACCATCAAGGAGGACAAATTTTGACAACCTGTGTGCACTCGCAGGGGCACACGACCGAGGGTAAGATGTATCGTTCTAATTTTTTGAAAAAATTCATGAACGAACAATAACATGTTTCTTCCGCATTTTCAGGGATCTCCAGCCGCGGGGGACAGGTAAGTATCCCTTTCCCCAATCCATTGAAAATGTTGAATAAAAAATAGAGAAGAAAAGAAAAGCTTTTAGAATCTGATGTCTAGAAAAGACATAGGATTCTAACTTCATTGGCATTCATGTTTTGAAACATGAGGTTATCTGAACATGCATTGGGCATCATAAAATCCCATTGACGGGTAAAATTTTTGGAGAAAACGAAAGAGATTTTTCCAATCAAAAGTTGTTCAAAACTTTCAAAAGGACGTTTTCTCAAAAGACGAGAGGCAAAGCCTAGTCCAAACACGTCCTATACACACTTAAGAGAGAAATGGAGCGGATAAGACAGCAGAATCTGGACCTACGGAAGTAGGGACCATTCGCAGCGATTACATGGGTTGGGACGACGGAGGCATTCGTTTCATATCCCCCAAACACTACAGGTGACCGTTGATAACCCCTTTGAACGGCGGTTTTCATTCTTAACCCTGTCAAGAACCACCCCACATCGGGGCAAAATGGAGGTGAGTCCAGCAGCATCAGGAGAAAATGGTTAGAAATTTTCTTGCTCGGACTAACATTAATCTTTGTGTGTTGTTTATATGGTAATCCAAGTGCCATAGGATGATGAGAAGCATTCATTTCTCTATCCCACACACCGAATCCTTTGCATAGCCAAGTTGAGCCTGCAGAATCATTTCATAAACCCGTTGGTGATCATTGCACATTCCAAGACGGATGCAGCATCACTTCAGAAACGAAGAAGTTCAAGACTTAGGGTTTGCAAAAGAATTCCTAAGTTAATGTTTAACCTTGTTAGACCTTTGATCATAGGTCTAACGCGATCCTATGAAGATGAGAAAAAGTGGGATTTCAAAAATGAATGAGAAAAATCCACGGCATCGAGAAAAAGCAAAGTGCCTGGTAAAAGCAAGGCCGATGCTCATGAAAGCTGTTTGCTTGATCCCCAGTGAAACTTGGATGAAAAAAAAAAATTCTTAAAGGAGTCAAATAAAAAAAGCTGCTCCCCAAATGCTGCCAAGCACAGAACAAAGACATGGAGAGAGTCGGTCTCTGAATGCAACAAGGGACGCTCTCTAAAGAGCTGGTGCACACCTCAAAATCGGTTGTACACCTCAAAAACTAAAGATGCAGAAAGGAAAAGACAGGAGGTAAATCAGCAATGATCACCAATGTCAAACTCGTCATGAATTCTGGGCAAAAAACAAGCCTTTTTCGGTCCCCAATCCTACCAACATCATAACCCTGAAACAGTCTTCTCTGACTAAGACACTTGGGTTAACATACAGCTCAGCTCGAAGAAGTACGAGCAAGACTATTTCTTTCTCATTTTGCAGGGTTCTTGACTTGTAAACCCGGAGCAGATGGTGAAAACTTTCATTCAATGACCTTGACTCAAAAGTGAGTCCCCCTTGAAGACCAATATCCAAGCCCAACATTACGGTCCCGTGGAAGACCTCCCGACCGATCAAAATGTATGCGCTGCGAATGAGCCTAAAACCTAGGCACGGGTTAGTAGGGAATCGAGTGTATCCCCTATAAAAAAACACGATCGCAAAACAGGTGAGAAGACCTCATTGTCGAGAAATATTCCAATTGATGTTTTGAACAAACTCTTTTTGGAATTTTCAAACTGTTGATCCAGATTTTCCGTGCAAGGGATTTGTGATCACATTTGCATGTTGCAAGAATGCTTTGGATAACCCCCAGCATCAAAATGCACATTTCATGATTAAAACTTAAATCATACGGTTTTGTCAGATGGACAACCGTCGTCTTCCCAAAGATTGCTAACGTTTTCTTGGTGAAGAAAAATTTTTCAGGCTCGAACTTCTGCAGGATCCATTGGAGACGCCAATCTCCCAGAAGAAGGCCTCGCTCTGAAGAGAAGAACGTACAAATCTATTTTTCTGCAGGATACCTGGAGAACCCAGCTCCCAGAAAAGTCACTTCCCGCATCATCAGCGTACCAGTGAAATTTTCGCCAAAATAAAATCTTTCACTGCTTCAAAACTGAATTCCCGACAAACTTCGGGATCTCTAAAAAAAGGGGGGAAGAAAAACCCTTTCAAAAGAAACAGTCTCATCGGACGTGGAGAACCCTCGTCATGAGATCCCTTTTCAAAAATATCAAACAGTCTCATCAGACGTGGGAAACCCTCGTCATGAGACCCCTTTTCAAAATTTAGGCAGTCTCATCGGACGTGGAGAACCCTCGTCATGAGACCCCTGTTCAAAAATCAAGCAGTCTCATCGGACGTGGAGAACCCTCGTCATGAGACCCCTTTTCAAAAATCAGGCAGTCTCATCGGACGTGGAGAATCCTCGTCATGAGACCCCTTTTCAAAGCAACACAAGGTAGATACCGCCTGAAGGGTCAACTCAAGGTAGATACCGCCTGAAGGGTCAATTAAAGGTAGAAACCGCCTGAAGGGTCAACATGATGGTAGAAACCGCCTGAAGGGTCAACGCAAGGTAGATACCGCCTGAAGGGTCAACTAATGGTAGAAACCGCCTGAAGGGTCAACGCAAGGTAGATACCGCCTGAAGGGTCAACTCATGGTAGAAACCGCCTGAAGGGTCAAACCAAGGTAGAAACCGCCTGAAGGGTCAAACCAAGGTAGAAACCGCCTCAAGGGTCAACTTATTGGTAGATACCGCCATAAGGGTCAACACGAGGTAGATACCGCCTTAAGGATCAACACAAAGGTCCGATCCACCATACGGATTAAAATCACTGGCAAATCCTCAAGCGTGGGATGCGCCTTCCTTAGGTTCCTACCAGTTAGGAATCCCATAATGGTATGACCTACCATACGGGTCAGAGCTTAATTTCCCTAGGATATTCTCAATGACGAGTCCTAGGTATCTTCTTGAAAGTTATCGCAACCGGCAGTATCCGACAGGTGAGCTTCAGGTAAGCCTCTCTCACTCCGGCCCATGTTCAAATTGTTAGAGTAAACCGGGGATTAATTTGAGCTTTTATCAAGAGCCTTAAGGATCCGATGTCATAACATTTCTTCTCTTATTTTCCCAGTTGAGTCGGTTAGGAATCAGGTGCCACCTTATCTTTGAGAGAAACCTCTAACGAGATTCCTTTCAAAGAGGGGCAGCTGTTGACACCTGATTTTTTTTACCATTTATTATTGTGATTTTTATTCTTTAAAATTAATTAAAAATATCAAAAAAGGTCATAAAATCACAAAATCAACTTTGGAAGCTTTGGTTTAACCTTAGGAACCAATTTTGAACAAAAAATATTTTTCGGTATTTTTAATATTTTTCGAGTTTATTTAATTATAAAAATACCCAAAAAATCAGAAAAATACCATTCGTGGTCAGAAAAATACCCAAAAATATTCGATAATTTTGTTTTAATTTCCTCTTCAAGTGTGTCACTTTAAATCTCAAAAATTCGGCTCGGGTCAATATGTTCCTTCACAAACATAAACCCGAACCGAGCCTAAAAAAAAATCATTTTCGAGTCTTTTAGTTTTCAATTCTCACTTTTTATAATCTATGACATTGGATTCTAAAGTCTTAAAGTGCAATTAGGTCAATTTGCCCTCCAATTTAATCAATTTTTACCAAAAGGGCTTAATTGCACATTTTTCTTTCAATTAGTCCCCGGTTTCACGGATGTATACGTATGCTCTACGTATTTATACATCATACGTATTTATACATTATGCATATTTGTATTGTTTGGTAACCTCTTTAACTCTTGTAATAATAATAATGGTTATTATTTTTAACACCTTTGTTAGTGCCTTTTTTAGCATTTTTGTATTGTGAGTGCTATTTTTAAATAGCATTTTTTGTATTATAAATTGTGAGTGCTATTGTTAGTGCTATTTTTAAATGACATTTATTTATCATAAATTGTGAGTGCTATTGTTAGTGCTATTTTTAAATGGCATTTATTTATCATAAATTGTGAGTGCTATTATTAGATAGAATTTATAATTGTTAGTGCTATTTTTAAATAGAATTTTTGTATTATAAATTGTGAGTGCTATTGTTAGTGCTATTTTTAAATAGCATTTTTGTATTATAAATTGTGAGTGCTATTGTTAGTGCTATTTTTAAATGTCATTTATTTGTGAGTGCTATTATTAGATAGAATTTATAATTGTTAGTGCTATTTTTAAATAGAATTTTTGTATTATAAATTGTGAGTGCTATTGTTAGTGCTATTTTTAAATAGAATTTTTGTATTATAAATTGTGAGTGCTATTGTTAGTGCTATTTTTAAATGTCATTTATTTGTGAGTGCTATTTTTAGATAGAATTTATAATTGTTAGTGCTATTTTTAAATACAATTTATTGGAAGGTATTTTTGGCTATAAAAGGATGGCAAGAGTTTTGAGGTTGAAGGGGAGAGACATTTTGTAGAGTGTGCAAATTTTTGAGAGCTTAGAGAGAAGAACACAAACACTCTCTATATTCTCATAATCTTGAGCGAGCAAAATATACTAAGTTCGGAATATTGATTCCGCATATTGCTAGCACAATTGTTGTGGAGTTATTAGTCGTCTCCCCGTTCGTCAATTGGTGGTGCGTCCGAACTAGATGCCTAACACTTGTGGAGGCTGAGATCGAAGAACATCGAACCGACACCTCCGTTCAAGCACGCTACGAGAGGTAATCTATTTACTCCCTTTGAGACTTTGTGATTTTTTTTCGATTGAAATGCACGAAGTACGCCTCTGGAGATACATGTGTGGGTTGTTATTTATTTCCGCTACGTGTTACGTGGATCCCAACAGTGGTATCAGAGCCAATCCTTAGGTGTTTTCGTGCATTTAATTGATTTTTTGCAATTTTTGCAATACTATGGCCAATATGTATTAACGAATTGTTCGTCTTACATGGCTAATGGAGATTGATTATTTTATATGATAAATTAATCAACGTAGCAAAAATTGAGACTAAATCAATTTTGAATCGAAAATTTATGGCTATCTTATTTTACGTAAAAATTCTGAATATGATTCAACGTAGAATTTTTATTGTGCCTTCCTAAGTTTTAAATTGTGAATTTATTACTTACGTGAAAGGGTGGTGATCATGGAAAAATCCCTAATCAATGTGATTGATGTATATATGAATGTATGATGATTATTTATATATTTGGGGTTGTAATTATTAAATGGAGGCTGCGTACTCCTTTTATTTTTCATGTAATCTTTATTTTTAGCATAGTCAATTGTTGATGTAAATGCTACGAGGATTACGTGGAGGAGCCTTTTAAGTCGGCGAGCTCTTTGGGGCCCAATTCTTGAAGAGTTCAAGAAACCAAGAAGAAGCGAAGAGCGGCTCTCCGTTATTAAAATATTAAAATGATTATATGTGGTCTCATTGGCTCGAGACCCATTAAATCATAATTCCATGATCACCACGTAGGATAGATATTTATGTGATTGACATCTATTTATTTATTATGATTACGTGAGCATGTTAAACTGGTTAATGTGCAAAGTCAGACTTACCTCACCCAAAATTGTGCCTGCATGAAATCCTAGTTAGGAAAATCACTCGCATTAGGTACCGAAAGGGCGTTGGTAACGACACCAGCGTAACCAAGTCCCCGAACCCAAAATCTCTGGTTCCGTAGAACTGATCGATCTCTCCCAATCGATCGGTAAGGTTTCCGGTCTACCCTCCAAGAAAGACCGGTGGCGACTCCAAATGCATGCACAAGTTGCACATGCCACCACGACCACACTAAGGTCGAAAGCGATCGACTCTTATCGTTGAATCCTCCTGAAAAATACTCCCGCCGCGATTTGGTATGGGCCTGGGAGGGCTCGCACCGATCCAAGACCCGTGATCGGTAATCCATTAGCCGCGTCCGCTTCCGGATGGGTCGCGACAATACGGAAGCTTAATTCTTAGCAGACGTTCCACGTGATGAGCGGATGATCGTGGTTCGAAAGCTTTATTCTCAGCTAATGCTTCACGTGATGAGTGGATGATCGTGATGTAGAAGCTTAATTCTTAGCAGACGTTCCACGTGATGAGCGGATGATCGTGGTTCGAAAGCTTTATTCTCAGCTAATGCTTCACGTGATGAGCAGATGATCGTGATGCAGAAGCTTAATTCTTAGCAGACGTTCCACGTGATGAGCGGATGATCGTGGTTCGAAAGCTTTATTCTATGCTAATGCTTCACGTGATGAGCGGATGATCGTGATGCAAAAGCTTAATTCTTAGCAGACGTTCCACGTGATGAGCGGATGACCGTGGTTCGAAAGCTTTTCTCATAGCTAACGCTTCACGTGATGAGCGGATGATCGTGATGCAGAGGCATTTCTCAGCTGGCATTCCACAGGATGAGTAGATGATTGTGGTTTGAAAGCTTTATTCTTAGCTGACGTTCCTCGTGATGAGCGGAAGATCGTGGTGCAGAAGCACTACCGATTTACGATCCAGAACTAGCAAATTCGGCCTATAGACATCTTGCGTCGCCCTGAGTCAGGAAGAAAGAAATTCCTGAGGACGGGTGGGCCCAGTACCTTAAGATCCTCCCAGCGCTGGTGATTAAGGGAATCCTCAGTGTATAAGGTATTTGCAGAAATAGATACCCCTTACGCGATCCATGCGCGAGTTCTTTGAAAAAAGAAGTTAGACGCTTGTTATTTTCAGTCTTGCATTGCATCATTCCCAAAAAAAAAAATTAATAATGAAAATTTAGGTGCCACTTTTGGTCTTTGAGCGAAACCTCTCCGAACTTCCACCCAAAGAGGGGCAAGCTGTTAGTACCTAAATTTTAATTTTTAGAAAATTCATTTATTTCATAAAATGAGAGTTAATTCTAATTCTCGCAAAAAAATTTCATGCATCACATATTTCATTTGTCTGTCATGCATTAGCAATCAGTCGCATGCGATCTCGATTGAGCAGAATTTAACAGGCAGCGGAACCGAAATCAAATTGAGAATTTTCGATCATGAAAGGGGAAATTACCGAAAATTATGATAACCTCGATTTAAAATCTCATTCGGTCCATTTTAATCTTGTGAAAATAAGGATTTTAATTAATTATTTGTTTAATTAATTAAAGCCCACTTAGGCCTTAAGTCCGCGCGAATAAGCCCATCTGAAAAACCCTAGCCCGATAGGATTATCCAAGAATCATCGAGTTATGATCCTTCGGTGGATATCGCGTCGGAAATGTTTAGAGTCGACGGCTTAGATTGAATCTTAGAGCACAACCCTAATTTCCACTATATATATATATATATCTCGTTAGATCTAGGGTTAAGGGGACGACGAAAAAAAATTTCGGGATACGACGGTCCCTCGCGGCATTCTTCCTCTCGGTTCTTCTCTCATTCTTGCCCAACAGACCCTTTTTTTTTTCTCTCCTCCCACGCCCCCACAGATTCTGATCGAAGATCAACCGCTCTCTCTTTTGGCCGCATGGATTTTGGGCGCAAATTCTCCACTAATTCTCTCTCTCTCAGTCAGATCTACAAGCTTTGATTTTCACCATCACTCTCTGACAACTCTCTTCCTTCCCCTCTCTCTCCATTGCCATTCGTGGACTTTGTGCGTGACTCTTTCCCTCTAATTTGAAGAACTCGCCCTCAAACTCTCCACTGACTCTCTCTCTCTTTTCGCCACTACCACCCTTCATTGCACCAATTGGACGCCACAAGTCATTCTTCCGATTTTATTCACCAGCCGCAATTTCCTCTTCAAATTCCGCACATCAACTGCCTGAAGATTGACTCATGCCGTTGCTGTTCTGGTCGCTCCTCCTGGCCAAAGTGGATTGGTGCCGCCCTCCATCGCGATATTGAGAGCCTCGACGAATGCTCACGGTTATGTTTTTACAGGTTTTTTTTTTCATTGGAGCTTGATTGACATCGTCGCTGTCCCGATTGGTCGCTAATCTCACTCTCGACGCTCATCCGGACCGTTGGAGAGTGACTGTCCAGGGGGCGTACGTACAACTTTCCTTCGGCAAGTTGCTCAAAGGAGTTTATTTGGAGTCCCAAGATTCAAATCGCGCGACATCGCCGTATATCGCTATCATCCTCGGCCTCGGTGATTTTCAATCATTGTTTCTTGTTTTCGCAGGATATTGAATTGGTCCTGTGGGTGCTTGACTCGAAGAGGGAAAGGAAGCTCAGCTTAGGTATAATTCTGATCCCGATTTTGGATGACTATTGGTTGATAATTGTTTGATTTGCCATGCCTTTTTTTATTTTGTTTAGCGGAATTTAGTCACATTTACATGTTTCGCGAATCTATAAAATCAAAAGCCCTTTTCGCTAAACAAAAAAATCGAGTTATGGTCGGTTTCGCCCGTTACCCGGCAGGTGCGATTTGCCGGGCTTGATACAAAAAATGCTAAATCGGCAAGGTTGAATTTTTGGAAATAAGGATTTGATTTTTTTCGGATTGTCGAATTCTTGCCATGTTGGTGTGATTGCTTGCCTAATTGATGGAAATTGATTGGATTCGATTTTCGGATTGAAATTCTGTGGTTGCCTTATCTAGGCTAGTTTCCCGTCTCAAATCGATTTCGTTTAATAAGGAAAAATTCGAGTTAGGAAATTCTGAATCCGATCACTTTTTTTAAAAAAAGGAAGGCGCGTCTAATTGATGGCAATCTCGATTCTCAAAATATGGAAAGCGCGCGAATATTTTTGAAAGTTTTCGGTAAGGAAAAATTCGAGTTAGGAAATTGTGAATCCGATCACATCTAAAAAAAAGAAAGCGCGTTTAATTTATGGCGATCCCGATTCCCAAAATATGGAAGGAGCATGTATATTTTTGAAAGTGATTGGCGGCAAATCCTAGATTGATCCTCGAATTTAATGGGAAAATAGACATAATTTTCAGAAAAATAAATAAATAAAAATTTCCGAAAGAAATAAAAAAAATAAAATTTTTCGAAAAATACAAAAAACAAAAAAAAATGAAAAAAATGGCGAGTTCGGTCTTTGGTTAGCAAATTTCGAATTTCTAAAAAAATGACTAATTCATTCCCCGTATTGCCATGTCATCTCGCATGTCATCCCATGTCTCCCATGCCATTTCATTTGTAGTGTAGTTTTTGATTATTAGGATTAGATGGACCTGGAAAAGCCCGATGTTGTGGGCCCAATAGAGTCGGGTCATAGGGAATTTAGAAAGATAGATAGGTCCGTCGTGATCGACAACTTTCATGAGAGGATCAGTAAGAGGCGTCGGGCTATCAGAACCTCTCCAAAGTGTGGGCCTTGCAAGAAGGGTGATGTCCAGAATCAGATGGCGGCCCAAGCCCAGCAAGATCAAGATGACAAAAGCATCGGGGAAAATTCAGTTTAGTTTTTTTTTTTCTTTAGGATTTTTAGAATTATCGAAGTGTATTTTCCAATTTTGCTTTTTATTATTTTTTTTAATTTCGAGTCAGTTGATTATTTATTTGTAATTTTCAATTATTTGAAGTTTTGTACCTTTTAATAATTCGTCGTATGTCATATAGTTTTAGGTCATGCATTGCATCAGCAATTCATTTACTTTTCTTTTATTCGAAATAAAAAAAAACAAAAACAAAAAAAAACAAAAAAATGGAAAAAGTAAAAGCCTTGAGTTTATTTTCGAATCATCATTTTTTTTCAAGAAAAATCCAAAACAAAAAGGAATCTTGGTACCGAAAGGGCGTTAGTCTAAGTCGATTAGCATAACCAAATCTCCGGATCCAAAATCTTTGGTTCGCAGCGGTGAATTAGTTCTCTCGCTAATTCACCTAGGTTTCTAATCGACCTACCTTGAATGATTAGTGGCGACTCCTCATTTGTTCTAATTTTTCCCGTGTTACGATTCGGTAGGGTTTGGGAGGATCCGCATTAGGTTAGTTCTCGATAACTTGCCCGATAATCCGATTCACCTAAAATTGATTTTTTAGGTCGCGACAATACCTTACAGCATCTCCAGCATCCAACAAAGGGGAATTGGTAATTGACCTTCACAAAGCATCAAAAGAAGGAGTCTGACTTTCTTTTTCTTTCTTTGACAGATTCTAACGAGACCACCTCGGCGAAGGTAAATTCTCGTCGACATAACCACAAGTTCCCGTGAGGCCATTAGAATAAGACCAAGATCTACCCATGGTCTAAGCACTTGCTTTGAAGTCCTTGTCATCAGTGAGCGAACTGTGATCATGTGCCTTGCCAAGTCCTCAGCCAAGCACCACCACTGTTGTGAGAAGTTCAGCCGTGAAGTCCTTGTCATCAAGATGAGGCCGCTGTTCTGAGTTTCAGCAATATGTTCCCATACTTCGAGCCTTGCATGGATGATGTTCTTAGTCATTTACGGACGCTAAAAGATCAAAGAATTATCTGCTGGAATCCTCTTATTCATGGTCATAGAGCCCAACAAGTTAAAGATGGGAAACAAAAGGATAAGAAAAATACTGCACTTGGGACAATTCACCTACAATTCTCGAGCTGTTGATTTTTCTGGAGTTCGAACTCAGCTGATTCCTCGTCACGGTCCCACGACGACGTCGCTTGGCATGCCGCACCAAATTGGGCTTTCACCATGTTCAGTCCGAGCAATACTTCTGCGGTCATTTGCATGCATAGCAAAAAAGATTGATTTGGTTTATTTTTGTCTGTAAGTTTTCTTGATACGGTGGTACCTCACACGTCCATTTCCTTAAATTCTTTATAGGTACTTATGTTTACTTGGTGACTTGTCAATCACCCATGATGTGGCATACTCAAAACTCATGCGAGAATCCACTAGGATATTATGGGATGAATGAAAGACCACATTTGGTCGACACTACAAAAGAGGAGGACGTGCACGAATCTGGGCTGTTCGACACTAAAAAATTAACACTAGTTCACGCCAAGAGCCATTGTGAACACTCTTTTGTCCGCTCGCCAACCATATCCGCAAGCTTCTCGATGGGCTAAGTTCGAATTCGGAAAGTTATCTGCGAAATAGGGGCGGATTCTTAATTCCAATCATGCATCAGCCCGATCATGCTAGGACGGCCCATGAATGTCGATCATTGAAGCGAGCTAAAAATCCCTTCTAATGGCCGGTTGAAGTTAATCCATGATTCACCCTCAACAAATCGCACCACGTCAGCTGACACAAAAACAGGGCAAAGCCAAGATGACCCGATCTCAAAAGGGAGTATCTCTTCTCAGGCCTGAACATTTTTGAAAATAACCTTCTATTTTCATTCTTGTAGGTGCCAAGTTAAAAGGATCAAGTGTGAAAAACAAGTGGTTTGCCAAAAGTTCATAACCAAGTTCCCAGCACTGGCCATGTCTGGGGCAATCCCGTATTTTGTCAAAGCTATGGTCATCTGAAATACATATCCTAGTTGAAAATGGGGTAGATCTCTAGTAAAAGGAGTATTTTTCTCCTTCTCATGTGATTTTCAAAGGCGATATTTTCCTTCTTGCATGGTCATGCAACCGATCATGATGGTCATCGTTTTTTAACAGAGGCAACGAGAGCATCGCAAGTCTTACCCAACTTCTTCATGCGTGTGCCCCTCGCTCTTGTTGACACCTAAATTTTGACTAAAATTTTTTCATAAAAAAATGAGAATTAAATGTTAGTTCTCACAAAAAAAATATAGCATATTTAATTTAGTTTAACATGCATCGCATTTGCAGTAGAATCGGCGGCGGAAACAAACTTAAAACGAACATGCAGACTGGGCTAGAATTTCTAAAGCCTGGTAAGAGAAGAGCCAAAGATCGCAACCCGTGAGCCTTTTTTTTTACATGTGGGTGTTCTTATAAGGGAATTGATTTTGGGAGCAATTAGGTTATTATCTTTAATTGGCCTAATTCCCCACGATTTTTCATACGAACCCATGAGGAAACCGTGGGCTGTGAAAAGAAAGTAGGACCAAATCTTGTAGGAAAGAATAATGAAAATAGGAAAGAAAGGAAATCAATTGAGGAAAACTTGAATGGGATTGAAACTGAACAGTAGTCTTGGGCATGTCAAAAGCATTTATTGGAAAGTCAAGATTGGACATGAATGGAGATTTGTCAGTCCATAGTTTCAAACACCAATTAGCGTTGTGAGGAGAGAAAAAAAGGCAATCATTCAATAGAGAGTCCCGCAAATTTCTTTCATGGATATGCCACGAATCAATTCTTTCCATGAGTGGGTCCCCGGCCCTGTATAAGAGAAGTCGTTGATTCACGTTCATGGGGGGAGGCCACAAAATTTTACACATATGGCAGAAATTCGGAGGCCACATTCATTGAAGAGACGGCAGATTTTTGGGGGCACACAATTTCAATATACGGCAAAATTGAAGGAAGGGATTGAGATTCGGCGAAAAGGTGCGTCGTTAGGAAAGAAGGCTTTGGGGTTAACTCTATGGTTCTGGACAGCACATGTTGAGGCACCAAAGAAGGCTCAACGCATGACAACTTCGGTCCACATTGTTGCATGACGAACAAATGAATCTGGAAGGGAGGTACACGGCTAAAGGAAGACCTTGCAAGTTGAAGCAATCGAGGTAAGCTGAGGAGTTTAATATGACTACCTTGTCTTCTTCCTGTTTTGTTCAAATCTGTTGAAACAGGATAGTAGAGTCATGAAGCCACACTAAAAAATTATACGTGGCCATTCATCCAGGAAAGAGAAACTTCTGGCACCTCTTCTTGCCGTTGTACATCAACGCCGTCCGACGCCCATCTATCTTGGTTTCAGGCGCACGACGAGGCTTGAAACCACAAGATAACACTTCGTCTAGCAAGTTCGGCAAAACTAGTCCGCATTCTACGTTGCTTTGCTTTTGTTTATCTGGCAGGTCTACCGAGAAGTCATCTCTTGGACTGCAAGTTTTCATCTCTCCAACAAGCCCGTAGCCTCGCCTAAGCAACGCCGCTGCCACCACCTGTGACACCAATGAGACGAGCCATCCGGATCTGTCCAACAATCCCATCAGCGGCTCAGTCCACGTTCATCCTTCCCTTGCAAATTTTTGTGCTATTCATCAAGACTTGATAATTGCAGAGCAAAAGGAAATACAAAAAAAAAGAAAGACCAAAAGTCCACCAAAGAGTTGCGGATCCAAACTTTGTCCCATTTTGAACGCCAGAAGGTCCCTTGTACACAAGGAGTCAAAGCATGCTTTCAAGAGTAGTGGCGATCTTCGTTCGTCAATCCCACCGAACCGGTTCAACGAGTTCTAGCTCGAGCTGCAATTTTCGGAGCAAATTTCAAATTAGGAAAGTGAGAGTCACAAGGTATATTTTCTTATCTTAAGAAATTTTATCTTGCCTATCCGTATATATTTGCATATCTTTGCATGTATTGCATATCTCTCATATTGCATCAAAGTGGGTATCTTTTAAAATACAGGTTGATTGACATTGATTGGCTTATTCACTTTCCTCATTTGATTTGATTTGCTCGATTGATGCATTTTTTAGAATATATATGTTGCATGATGTAATCCCGAAAATTCTAAAAAAATTGCATTCGTTCATTTACATATTTGAAAATTGCATATCTTTTAAAAATAGCATCATGTAGATAATTGCATATCCAATCCCTCTTGTAAAATATTTAGATTAGATTGCATTTTAAGATAGAAATTGCATGTTTAAGTAGAATTTCATGTCTACAATAATTCGTCTTAATATGTTAGGGTTTAGGCCAATTTGAACTCTAAAATATGCAAGATAACCATTGTTTTTGGCATACTTCTATTTTAGGAAATAAATTCATCCGAAAATTTAAAAAAAATTCATTTTTGCCATGTCATCTTTGCCACGTCATCTACGCCACGTCATCTATGCCACGACACCTTTGCCACGTCATCTATGCCATGTCATTCATCTTTGCCATGTCATGTTAGATTGCATTTTAGCTTAAATTGCATATTAGAATTGCATGTCTTGATTTTAATTAATTTATATGTCACGTAGTTAATTTAATTAAATCATGGTCTCAATTGTGCATTCATTTAATTTGTATGTCATCTAGTTTAGTCTTACATTTAATTCATGTCATTACATTGTATAATAATTTCATGCATCACACGTAGTATAGTTTTTCATTCATATAAAAATCGAAAAACTAAAAAAAAAAGGAACGATTTTTTGTGTGGCGCATGCTCCCCTGATTAAATTGATTTATGGATGTTCAATTAATTTATTGCGCACTCGCATGATAACTTTTGTTAGTGACTTAGGTTAAAATCAATTAATGTTGCCTTTCTCAAATGATTTTTCATGAAATAAAATGGTACCGAAAGGGCGCTAGAGTAATCTAGCGTAATCAAGTCCCCGAACTTTTAATCTCTGGTTCGTAGGAATAAAATAGTTCTCCCGCTATTTTATTTAGGTTTCTAATCGACCTGCCGTAAATGATTAGTGGCGACTCCAAATTCAAAATACATTGCATGTTAATCAATTAAACCTTAAGTTGCGATTTGGTATGGACCTGGGAGAGTTCGAGTTAGGTATAGTTAAATAATTAACCTGATAATCCATTAGCCTAGAAATATTTATTTTTTAGGTCGCAACAGCTTGGCGACTCCGCTGGGGAATATCAACTAAATTTTTTTAAAGATAAGGTGACTTAATTGTTCATCTTGAAATTTTTCGAAATTTTAAAATTCATGTGGACTTAAGCCGATAATTCATGAAAAATCGCATTTTTGTTTGGCAATTGGACTCCAGGTAAGTCCCTAACCATGTATTAAATGGTTTTGCAGATGGGAGGAATAAGGGGTGGAATGTTTGGTTAACCCCTTGTTTTGCAGATGGTGTTTGGAATTGTTTGTTTAATTATGTACATTTTGAAGCGGTGATTTGCTTATTAATTGTTATGCATAATTAATTGCTTTAGCACTACACCATGCATAACCCGTGGCCGGACCTGGGCCACTAGTTTTAGGATGGTATCAAGATTGGATCCTAACGTTCTTCGGGAGATCACGTTTGAAAGTTAGTCCGAATTTGATCCCGACTCTCTTTTCAAAAATGAGTTTCAAAAGTTGGAACTCGCGCTCGGTAAGATTACCGAAGCGGGGTTATAACTTTTAACTCGACAAGCCGAAGTTGAAATGACCCGACTAATCTTGGTTACGTCATAAGATTACGACTAATCTTGATTATGTGCGCGAGATTGTCGCCTTGTCGCGAGTCCTTCACTTCAATTTGTCAGCCTCTATAATAGTTAGAATAAGGTTAACCTCACGTCTCATGTGCATGTCTATGTGATTGGCATTTTTGTTGTTCGTGGCAAAGTAAGTCTTCTAACTTCATCTTGTATCAAATTCATTTTTTGGTCGGTCCATGATAAATGTAATCGAAATTTCGAACTCAATTTCACGGTCATTTTCCTAAGAAAAGGGAATCAAAATGGTAATCATTTTTTTTAAAAAAAAAAATCTATAAGAAAAAATCCCTTTCGGGAATTTTGCAAATGTAAAGATTTGTTACATCCTCCCACAATGTTCCAATGAGTAAGATGATTTTCTTGACAAAGTTGACATTGAAAATTCATTCTGATAAAAGAAAAATCCCTTTGAGAAATTTGCTAAATGTCAAAGGACTTCATCACATTTTTCGAGTTATAAATGTGTGAGAAATTTTTTTGAAAAATTCACCCATATCTTCCTAAGGAATGTCCAATTTTTTTTGTCCGAAAAAAGAAAAAAAGTCGACTAGGATAGTCATGGACCGACCACTTTTGAAGTTATGTACTCACTACAAAAAAAACATGCATTTAGCGTCGGAAATTTGGCAAAATTCGTCGCTAAAAGAATTTACGACGAAAAATGGCGACGAAAAAAAAATCATCGATACCACTGCATCGCAAAATTTAGCGATGAAAATTTAAAATTTCGTCTATTCGTCACAAATTAGCGACGAACATGTTTCCGTCACAAAATTCGTCACAAATTAGAGACGAAAATAATTTTCGTCACTAAATTCGCGACGCCGCGTTATCGACGAGTTTATTTTTTCGTCGCTAAATTCGTTGAATTAGCGACCAAATAAAGTTCGTCGCCATGTTCGTCAATGAAATTAGCGACGAACATTGCTATTCGTCACTAAAATTAGCGACGAATAGGTCGTTTCGTCGCTAGTTTTAACGGAACTTTATAGCAAATTAACGGAACTTTAGCGACGGAAATTCCCAATCCGTCGCTGACTTTAGCGACGGATTAGTAAATTCCGTTGCTAAAATCACTACAAAAAAATAGGCATTTAGCGACGGAAAATAGTGACGAAAATTTGACAAAATTCACCGCTAAAAGTATTTTCGACAAAAAATGGCGACGAAAAAAAATTCGTCGACATCGCAAAATTTAGCGATGAAAAATTAAAATTTCGTCTCTAATTTGTGACGAACAAGTTCTTCGTCACTAATTTGTTTTGTTTGGCTATTTCAGCAAATATGGTCGGTCTATAGTTTCACATGATCATGATCCTTTTCATTTCCACGTAAAAACTTTGGTTAACACACCAGTAGAAAAAAAAATTAAAAAAGGGGATACGATTTCAATATAGCTAGGATGAAAAAAACTTGGCTTCCTCCAATTTTTTTGCACGTCTGCAAAGCATGAGGGAACCGGCTTTCCCTTGGATGATTTGATTTTTACGTACATGTTCTACTTTGTTATTGTTTACACTACAAAAAAAAAAAAAAAATCAACGAAGCTGTCCAATGGTCGATCATTCAGACCAACAAAGGACTTCGAAGGGAGCGAGGGGGATCCACAAGGGACTGGCGATAGTCGGGCAAGGCGAGGCGGTTGAAGCGCTTGACGGCAACCCAACGGCCGTTGTCGAGCTGGCCCTTGTAGACGATCTTGGGAGCCTTCAGCCCGTGCACGGAGACGATGTTGTCGTGCAAGAAGCTGCCCGTGGCGGCCTTCAACTGGTCGAAGCTGTACTCGGTGAAGCTGGGCCACAAGCTCTCCTTCCTGTCTTCTCTCATGCTGGTCGAAGCTGTACTCGGGCAAGGCGAGGCGGTTGAAGCGCTTGACGGCAACCCAACGGCCGTTGTCGAGCTGGCCCTTGTAGACGATCTTGGGAGCCTTCAGCCCGTGCACGGAGACGATGTTGTCGGGCAAGAAGCTGCCCGTGGCGGCCTTCAACTGGTCGAAGCTATAGTCAGTGAAGCTGAGCCACAAGATCTCCTTTCACAAACGAGCAGAGAGAGAGAGAGTACCGAGATCAGATGATTCGAGAACAGAGGGCGAGGTGAGAGTGGAACCAGCAGATAGAGAATTCGGAGCAGCGAGCTCCCATCGTCAGAGAGGGAGGGAGGGAGGGAGGGAGGGGGGGAGAGAGAGGGAGCAGGCGACTGGACGATAGAAGGGGGCGGGGGAGCATTATAGACCAGCGGAAAAATTTTAACAGAAGCGCCAAACTTTAACAGAAGCGCCAAATTTTAAGAGGAGCAGGAAAGTGAAATTAGCGACGAACATCTGTGTACGTCGCTAATTAGTGACAAAATAGGTGTTCGTCGCTAATCGTTGCTAAAGGTGCGCCATTGGTAAAAAAAGCGCCAAGTTTTCAACCGAGCAGGAATGAAAAATTTAGAGACGAAAATTGGCATTCGTCGCTAAATAGTTAATGTAAAATTGGCGACGAATACATCACTTCGTCGCTAAATAGGGAAGGTAAAATTAGCATAAAGAGAGCCAAAAAAAAAAATTAACGACGAATAGAGCATAAATAGAGCCCAAAAAAAAAAATCGGGGGCGTTGCCCCCGGCCCAACTCTCCGCGTCACGAACCAAATCTCATTTTTTTTCTTTACTTTTGGGTGATGACCTAGACCGAGTGCATAAAATTCAATACATATTTAACAAAAATGTAAAGCTTCTTAAAATTAGCAAGAAAATATATCCTAAATAATTCAAAAGAATTCGTTAAATTAGCAACGAAACAAAATGAATAAGATGAAACAAGCTGGGAATGGAACCCACGATCACCGAAGTACTTCATCCATGCAACAAGGCAAATGGCAAAGTTAGTGAAACTATTCATATTTCAATTGATATATGCACACATTAAAAGACGTGACCTTAATTTGGACATAAAAACTCTATGAATCCCTTCCTCCCTACAAAAGATAAGGTATAATGAGTATAGCATAGAAATATTGAAAAAAAAAAAGAGGGAATAAAGTACAATGATCAAAAGATGTGGTATAATGTGTAATAATGATTACACATAAATAATGAAACAGAAGGAATGCTTTCTAATTCAGGAATAAGGATAACAAAAATAAGCCTCAATTTCAAGAAATTATATCTTCTTTAAAGCATTCACTGAAGAAGCAGAAACCCTTTTGAAAGAAGCTATCTATGAACAAAAGGAATGCTTTCTAATTCAAGAACAAGGATAATATAAATAAATAAATTGATCGCTCTTCATTTATGCTTATTAATGTAATCTTTACTTAATTAATAATGTATTCATTTTTAAATTTCAAAAAAATATTCACTCTATTTTCATTTTCTTTTAAAATGAATTAATGTAGATTAATATAAAATAATATAATCTAAGAAAGAACATAAGTAAGCTAAGCTAAACGATGTGTCATAAGCGTTTCTTATTTATATCATTCACTCTTTGGTTGATTAACGTGTGATATTATGAATCACCATTATTAATATTGAACGAAACTAGATTTTATAGAATCACATTTGAATATTTGATGATACATTCCGTACCTTGCTAAAAAACTGATCCTTCTAATGTTTTTGAAATCTTCATTAATTATTTTACAACATCTCTTATTTGCTTATAGTATCTTATCTATCTTTCAAAATAAGAAGAAAGAATCGATCGATTTCATTTTCGTGGATAACACAATTACAATATATATTTTTGGTGATCAAATATTATGCAAAGTAAATCATTTTCGAATAGATCCTTACTCTACTCTATTTAGTATCTCATCAAAGACAATTTTTTTTTCTAAGTTATATTTTATCAAAAGAATTGATCTCTAGGCCTACATTCTGCTCTTGGGCTTGGAAGAAAATATTGGACCTCCGTACCGAATTCTACTTGCAGTTTAGATGGAGGATTGGAAATGGTTACATCACCTCTTTTTGGTTTGATCATTGGCATGACAGAGGTCCTTTATATATGTTATTTACTCACGGGGATATATACCGCTCAAAAATCCCTCGAGATACATCAGTTCGATCCTTCTTTGATTCGGTGTGGCAGGGCTCGTCTATTCTTGATACTATTATGGGTTGGCTTGACTCTGTCCCTCTCTTTGTGGAAGATAGGTCGGACAAACTCATATGGCAGCCTCATTCCTCGGGAACTTTCTCGGTGGCCTCTGCTTGGGATTTTATTAGAAGTAGAGGGCCGGTTGTGTTTTGGCATTCATTTATATGGGATCGTATTCATTCTCCTCGGCACACTTTCCTTTTATGGTTAGTATCTTTGAACCGCCTCCCTACTCAGGTGCTTTTACTTCATTATCGTATAATAGAGGAAGTGGATGGGGTTTGTGTATTTTGTAAATGTAGACCAGACTCGATTGACCATCTGTTTTTTGGTTGTTCTGTAACGGGTACTATAGCTTTAATTTGGGCTTCCAAATGTAATTTATCTTGGCGTAACCAGCCATGGCTTGATCATTTACGTTGGGCTCTACAACACCTAAGTGGTCAATCCCTTCCTCATCGGCTGGCTAGATTTTCTTTTGGTGCCTTATGTCATATCATTTGGACTGAGAGAAATCACATCTTGTTTAGACGGAAGCCTCTCTTTGTGCCGGGTATCGTCAAGCATCTCATCAAGGTAGTCAGGGATAAAGCTCTAACGCTTGGCCACTTTGAAGACAATCCTCGAAATAGGCGCGTGCAAAGGAATTGGGGGCTATCCCAATCCATATTTGAAGACCATCCTGGCGCATCATAGTGTCTTTCTGTTTAGTTGAAAATTTGGGCTATTGTTTGGCTGTGTTTTTTTGTTGGCTGCTTATCTTGCCCTTCTTTACCCTCCTCTACCTGGCTATTCCCCTTGTTGGGCTCGTTTTCTCTATTTTGCTTGCATCTTACAACCGAAGCACCGTTGAACCCTCATTAGGCATCTTCGGTGCCATTGTTGGTTCATGGTTTTTGTGCTTGGTTCTCTTTTGTATCTAGCCATTTGGAAGGTTTCAATACATACTTATCTTACCAAAAAAAAAAAAAAAAGAATTGATCTCCATTTCTTGCTTGTTCACAACTTTATATATCTAATAAATATATAAATTAAGGATAGCAATTAGCGACGAACGATTGTTTTCGTCGCTATAGAAAAATTACATATGATTCACGAAGCTTATAGCAATTGATAAAAGAAAATTAAAAAAAAAAGAACTAATTAGCGACGACCTTCACATTTTGTCACTAATTTAATTTCAATAAAAAAATAATATTTTGCGACGAAAAAAGGGTTTCCTCGCTAATTATACTTTTTTTAAAATTATTTTAGTGACGAAAAACCAATTTCGTCGCTAATAAATTCTTTTTATATTATTTTTCCTCAAATTAGCGACGAACAACACCGTTCGTCACTAAATTTACCAAAAGAATAAAAAATTAAATAAAAAAGAAACACTAAATTAGCGACGAACAAAGGCTTTCGTCGCTAATAAATTCTTTTTATATTATTTTTCCTCAAATTAGCGACGAAAAACACTGTTCGTCGCTAAATTTACCAAAAAAATAAAAAATAAATAAAAAATAAACACTAAATTAGCGACGAACTCATCTGTTCGTTGCTAAAATTTAATAACAGAATTATTTTATTTTAATTCCACAACAATCTCTCCCTTTTTTTATGGTGACAAAACTACAAAATCTGATGAAACACTGTATGTCAAAAATTGTAAACAAATAATATAATGTCACTCAATTTGCTCCTCCTACAGGAAAACATAATCAGAAATTGGAAATAGTAGCCTGCACAAAATAATATCTCACAAATAATATCCTGCACAAAATAATAGCTTGCACTATAGTAAAAGATAAATAGAACTAGTAAATAGAGAAATCTCTCCCCCTTTTTGTCAATAGTAAAAATAATGTATATAAGAAGGAATATGCTTGTCGAAGGAATTGTTAAAAAGAATGAAATTGCATAACAAATGACATCTTTGTGTTTTAAAAATTAAGAAGAAGGTGGGGGCATTTTGGATGTAGAAGGAATATCTTCAGGCTCTGTATCAGTCCCTACTGAAGAAGGTCTAACATATTCTTCTCCCATTCTTTGAGCATGACTTCTGACAGCTTGAGATGTAGGTAATGCTGAAGTTGCTCTGTCACTCCTCACCAGTGTATATGAAGATAAATTTACAATCTCAGCACAGAACATTCTGCCATACAAATCAATAGACTTCTCTAGATTTGTCACCTGATTTGCCATGCCCTGCAACTTTCCATCAACCTTCAGTTCAAAGTTATACAGTTTCTGATCTAGCCTGGTTTCCATAGCAGCCAGAGTCTGGATGAGAATTTGTTCAAGATTCTCCATTTGCTTCTGAATTTCAACCTACGGTGTTGTAGGAGATGGTTTTTGATTTGCAGTGTCAGTCCTTTGTCTTTGCACATTCTCCCCCTCAGATTGAGCTTTAGGAAAGGCTTGAGAAGCAAACACTTCTGTCAGAAAGACATCAAAGGTTGTAGGCAAGGGCTCCCCCTGAGTTATAGCCTTCTTCCCTTTAGCTTTGTACTTGGCACAGAATCTATTTCTTCATCAATGTCCATTGGTATGGACTGAGCACTCAAGAGTTGATCCTCTCGTGCGATTGCTATTGCCAAGCTTGAGGCACCTTTATGAAGAGTTCATCGGGTAGAGGATATGGAGTAGGCCTCAATATCATCTGGCTCTTCCACCTGTTCTTCTGAGGCCATCTGTGCAAGTACATGTGTTGACCACTGCTCATAATCAAAGGTGAAAAGAGTATCACCATACTCTATTTCATTCTCTTTTCTCGCAGCATTCTCATCAGTCCATATAGTGAGGAATTCTTCCTCAGTTAAATCACAAATGTACACAACTTTATCTTTTCGTTGTGTTTCATTTTCATCTCCTCCTTCTTCAGCGCTTTGACTATGACTTTCAGTTTGACTTTTTCCATCTGAAGCACCTTTGGATTGAGTAGCTTCAGAGTCAGATTCTGTCCTGCTTCTTCTGGAATGATCATCAGATGAAGTATCTTCTTGTTGACCCACCCTTGATAGCCATAACCTTCCTCCTTTTTGGAGACTTCTGTTTTGACTCATCCTCAAATTCCACAAGAACTGGTTCATTGTTCTTGGTCCTCCATCCAACAGGAGTCATTTTGAATCTCATCTTGCCCATCATAGTTTCACCAGCAGTCATCAAGGGAATCTCCTTTTTGATAAGTTCTCCAGAAGCCTTGATCTTAAAGTGATCTATTATTTTATAGATCAGACCAGCATACGGTAGATGTCCCTTTGACTTGAGAACGGATCTGTACATGTGCAGTAGAACTGTGTGGACAAAAGAAATTTTTTTTCACTGCAGGATACCCCGCAACAGTTTTGCCTCATACTTTGAGATGTCTGTCTTTGATGCTGCCTTTGGTCTGAGGCATTCTATGACAACCTTGTGCATCATTGTGTGCTTCAGAGGAAAATCACTATAGGTTATGTGAGATTTTGACTCTCTGGAGAAACTTGTTTTTCCAGTAAGAAAGCAAAATACTTCTTCAGCAGTAACATCCAAAGGTGTGAAAGCCCTTTTACTAGTGCCCATAATGGATGCCAATTCATCAATATGCAACACATATTGCTTTCTACGCATAGTGAAAAACATAGTGTTGAAGTTGGTAAAATGAAGATTGGAGTAAAAGTAGGCTACCAGATCAGGAAAAGTGAAACTCCTTTGGGTTTCAAAGTGCTCTAACTTGACTTTCTAAAGATGCTTCCTAAGAAGAATGCCATTCCTATCGAAGTACTTTAGTTCAAATACCCTGTGTGGTATGATACCTCTTTGTTTCAAGGATTCAAACTTGTCCTTATGTGCTTGACTTTGAAAGTCAGAATCAGGAAAGCTTTTATCTATAGTAAACCCAATGTTTTTCACAAAGTCATTGAACATGACATCATCATCGTCTTCGACCTTTGCCTTAGTGCCGCTAGGCCTAATTGGAGAGGGTTTTCGTGTAGTTGCTTTTGAACTGGCCTCTGTTACTTTCTCATTTCCCTTTCTAGAGGCTGATTCAGGTTCTTTAACAGCAATTGGTTCAACGACCTTTCCAGGCAAACTAAGAAATTCTAGCAATTCGCCCTCGCTAGCGAACTTGTGAATACTCAGCAATTTTCTAAGTTGATCACCAAAATCCCCTGCTGCCTTAATACTATCATACATTGGCTTAACAGAGTGTGCCATGGCTTCTTTCTCTTCAAAAGTAGATAAAGACAAACCTGTTGCCAAACAGAATGCCTCCCGCTATTCATTGATTTCAGTTTCTGTCGGCTTGGTGGCGCTCGCTGTCGGAGAGGAGAACTTTCTCTTCGTCTGAGGACTTCTTCGAGTCAGAGACTGATTTCAGAGCCATTTAGATGAGAAATTTTGAAAATTTGGTAGAGAGTGTGTTGATTTGAGGAAGAAATCAAGAACAAGAGAGATTCTGAACACAGTTTAGGGTTTCGATTGAGAGCGGTTTGAAAGTGTGAGAACAGGGGTGACGGTTCGGTGATTTATAAAAGTGGCGGTTATTTTTGGAAACAAAAACAATTTTTTTTTAAAGAAATAAAAATAATTCCTTTAATAAAATAACTAATCACCGTCAATCAAATATACGAAAGGATATGAGAAACTTACCTTAAAAACAATTTTAGGAGATAATTGACCTTTGATATATGTACTTTCCTTAAAAAGAATGATGATTTGTTTCTTACATTCCTTCTGACTTTCCTTTTGGGTCTCCTTCTGGTGCTCCTTCTGAAGCTCGTTCTGGCGTTCCTTCTGGCGCTCCTTCTGACGCTCCTTCTGATGTTCCTTCTGACGTTCCTTCTGGCGCTCCTTCTGATGTTCCTTCTGACGTTCCTTCTGGCGCTCCTTCTGGTGTTCCTTCTGACGCTCCTTCTGATGTTCCTTCTGATGCTCCTTCTGATCTAAAATATGCTTAAGACAGAGGGTTAATGATGGCTAATTTGTTTCTAATGAAATTAAAGGATTCCTTATCCAAGGGTTTTGTGAAAATATCTGCTAGCTGATTTTTTGTATCAATATGTTGAATATTAACATCACCGTTCTGAACATGATCACGTATGAAATGATGTATGATCTCAATGTGCTTTGCTCTTGAGTGAAGTATGGGATTCTTGGTAAGATTTATGGTGCTTGTGTTGTCACACTGGATTTCCACGTTTGTATCTTCAACACCATAATCTTTAAGCTGCTGTTTTAGCCGTAGAATCTGAGCGCAGCAACTTCCAAGTGATACATATTCTGCTTCAGCTGTGCTGAGAGCCACTGTACTTTGCTTCTTGGAATACCAAGAGATAAGCATATTTCCCATGAGCTGGCAAGTTCTAGATGTACTTTTCCTATCAATTTTGCAACCTGCAAGATCTGCATCTGAGTAACCTTTTAGTGTAAAATCAGAAGATTTAGAATACCACAAACCATAGTTGGAATAAGTCCCAATGTATTTGATTATTCTTTTGACAGCTGATAGGTGTGATTCCCTTGGGCTTGACTGAAATCTTGCGTACAAACAGACACTGTATAGGATATCTGGTCTTGAAGCTGTAAGGTAGAGTAGTGATCCAATCATGCTTCGATATAGCTTGGGATAAACTTCTTTTCCATCTTCATCTTTATCTAGCTTGGAGGAGTGAGACATGGGAGTTTCTGTCTTCTTGCAATTTTCCAAACCAAACTTTTTTACTATTTCCAATGCATACTTTTCTTGAAATATGAATGTTCATTTCTGAGATTAATGAATTTGAAGTCCAAGAAAGAAACGCAACTCTCCCATCATACTCATTCTGAATTCTTCCTGCATCACTTTAGAGAATTTCTTGCAAAGTAGCTCATTAGAAGAACCAAAGATTATATCATTGTCGCGACCCGTCCGAAAGCGGACGCGGCTAATGGATTACCGATCGCGGGTCTTGGATCGGCGCGAGCCCTCCCAAGCCCATACCAAATCGCGGCGGGAGTATTTTTCAAAGGATTCGACGATAAGAGTCGATCGCTTTCGACATTTAGTGTGGTCGTGGTGGCATGTGCAAATTGTGCATGCATTTGGAGTCGCCACCGGTCTTTCTTGGAGGGAAGACCGGAAACCTTACTGATCGATTGGGAGAGATCAATCAGTTCTGTAGAACCAGAGATTTTGGGTTCGGGGACTTGGTTACGCTGGTGTCATTACCAACGCCCTTTCGGTACCTAACGCGAGTGATTTTCCTAATTAAGATTTCATGCAGGCGCAATTTCGGGTGAGGTAGGTTTGATTCAGGGTTTCATGCAGATTGGAAGACTATTCCTATCAATCGCAATCAATTTAAATGAAAGCGCAAACAAGTGCATAAATAAATCTCATCGATGCACATCAATTCAAGTCAATGGCTTCCTAGCATAGCCATAAGGGCTTAGGGAAAGTGTGGTTTCGGTCAAGGGTAAAATGGGAAGATTTGGAGGCGATTAGCCCGAAGGGCAAAATCGTCAATTTTTGGGAGATTTGGATACCGAATTACCCAAAATATTCCATGGCCAGTTGATTGTGGCCATTTCCCATTTTTGAGAATTTTTTGGAATTTCTTGATTTTTCTTCAATTTTTGGGAGACGATTCGCCCAAAGGGCGAAATCGTCATTTTTAAGAAGGATCGGGTTCAAAACACCCGGGATGAGCCTTGGCCAGTTGATTGTGGCAATTTCCTATTTTTTGGGATTTTTTTAGAATTTTTAGAATTTTTTTTGGAAGACGGTTTGCCGGAAGGGCAAAATCGTCATTTTTGAAAAGACCGAGGGCCGAAAGACCCGAAACAAGTTGTGGCCAGTTGAATGTGGCTATTTCCTATTTTCTGGAATTTTTTAGAATTTTTCTGAATTTTCCAAATTTTTTTGAATTTTTTATGATTTTCTATTTTTTATGGATTTTTGAATTTTTTATTTTTTTTTTGAAAAAAAACAATTTCTACTAAAAACCCAACGTCCAGGGCCCAAATTTCAAGCCAAGTCCACACCTTAACCTAAATACAATCTCAAACTTCATCCGCCGAAGCAAGCCCACACAGCATTCGACCCTATCTACTCATGATTCACGTTTTTTTATTATTACTTCTATTTTTATTTTAATGCATCGTCTCCTTCAAGATGTTATCTTAGAAAACTTCACTGTCACCCCGTGCTTACGACCAACCTCCATTATTATACCATTCACGGCTTCAAGCATGACTTCAACAAACTCTAGCAAAAAACCAAAGTTTAGGAGACTTACACATGCGGCTTGAAGCCGTTCGTCATCATCCGTCGACGGCCACCATGCCCCCACTAGTCCGGAATCACTCATCCCGGCTTTGATTCGCTCGTCGTCACGACTGAGGACATCTTGCCTCTGCAACCAGTTGGTCGCCTGGCATTGAATAAGAACACCGACAACTTCTTTAACGAGAATGAACAGCTCGCATTCAACCCTGCATTTATGGTCCTTAGTATCTATTTCTCTGATAACAAGCTTCTCCGAGCTCGGATCTTCGCCTATTCCGATACTCAAAGATATCGCCTCGGACCGAACTATCTTCAACTCCCTGTTAATGCTCTCAAGTTTGCTCATCATAACAATCACTTTGGTAGTTTCATGCATTTCATGCAAAGGGATGAAGAGGCGACCCTGTCTGCCATGCAGAAAGGTTCACAATACCAGCTCGCATCTTAAGTGGAAGGCGAGAGAAGTGCATCATCAAGAAGGAGAACAACTTCAAGCAGCTGGGAGAGAGATACCAATCCTGGGCATCGAACAGACAAGACTGTTTCATCGGCCGCTGGATCAAGGCGTTCTGACCCCCGCGTCACCCACGAGCATCGGGCCGTCTGGATCTCCTACTAGACTCAAGCCGACAAATCACTCGGCCAGAAGGTAGCTATTCACCTCAGCGCGCGGCCGAACGTATGAACGCCGAAGTCCCGGGGGGTGACTGCAGGCTAACACAGAGGAGAATAATGGCCAGAGCGTAGGCGGAGTATTCAGATGGCCTCTAACCACGGGCTGTCGTTGTGGCGGCCGTCGAGCCGTGGACAAGTTTGAGTTCGGAGAAGCTCGAGCGAGCTCGCGTTCCGACTATATTCAGCTACGAAGGTAGTGTCGACGGCGGTGAGTCAAAACTTTCGCAGTAGTCTGGAGCGGCAACCCGATGAAAATTCGCTCTTGCACAGATTCGGACCACTCCTACATATTACGGCTTCGACGAGGTTCATGTGAAGGTCGCGGTCTGGCGGGGAGGCTGCCGATGGTTGGACAGCTTGTGTTCAAGACCGAACTTGCGGCTGTCGGGTTCCCAGATTCATGAATAAGATGTCTTGCGCTGGCATCTGAGATGGCGAATTAACGGCTGTTCGAGGGAGGTCGCAGGCTTCGAGCAGTAGAGAGGAAAAAGCTGGCGTTGAAGCTAGTTGGGTCTCGGCTGCTGGCTGGTTTCACTGGATCTGGGTCGCGATGGGGTTGGTAATGGCCGGGGCGAAATGACTGAGGGCGTTGGGTGAGAGAATGAGGAGGTGGTAGCTCATATGTCCTTAGGGCCGAGATCGAGTTGGTGGGGATAGCGAGTCCTCGGCAGTAGTTAGACAACGACCGGGGTGGCAGTCCACGGTGGAGTGGCGGCTAGGCGGTGAGGGAGACTGCCATTTCTTGATCGGAGAAGGAAGGTGGCGATGCTCCCCTCTTGCCTTCGTTCTTTTTCGCTCTTGGTAGACTTGCCTCATGATCAAGTCTTCCACTATCGTCACCCAGCATCCTCCCACATCTTCCCTTTCCTTTTTTTTTAATCACTTTTCATTGCCTCCCCCTCTTTTCTTTTCACTTCTTTATTCTTCCACCCATTCCCCCTCTTTTCTTTTCACTTCTTTATTCTTCCACTCAACTTTCTTTATTCTTCCACCAGCTCCATTGTCCATCCTCAGCGGCCAAAATGGAACTTCTCCAACGTCCACCGCTCCAAAACTAAAAATAAGAACCACACGTCCATTCCTCTCAATTGTGTGAACAATTTAATCAAATTTCAACGTAGGGTAATCAAATCGGATGTCAAGACTTCAAAATTGCCAAAAATTGCAAATTAAAGGACATAATATGATTTTTTTTTGCTCGGTTCGGGTTTATGTTTATGAAGGAACATAGTGACCCAAACCGCATTTTCAAGATTTAAAGTCACACACTTGAAGAGAAAATTAAAACAAAAATTATTGAACATTTTTGTGTATTTTTCTGACCATGAATGGTATTTTTCTGATTTTTTGGGTATTTTTAATAATTAAAAAAATTCAAAAAATTATTGAAAATTATGAAAAATATTTTTTGTTCAAAATTGACTCTTGAGGTTATGCCAAGGCCTCCAAAGTTGATTTTGCAATTTTATGAGTTTTTGGCTATTTTTAATTAATTTTGAAAATAAAAACTAAAATGATAAATGACCAAAAATCAGGTGTCAACAATCATCAACATAAATTGGAACTAAAAGAATATCCTTACCTTGTTTCTAGATCAAAAGGGTAGTGTCTACATTACCTTTAGTGAAATTGTGTTTGGATAGAAAGTTACTCAACCTTTCATACTTGTTTTAGTCCACAAAGTGCCTTTTTTAACACAAAGACCATATCCTTTCCTCTAAGTTCTTCAAAGCCAGGGGGTTGCTCAACATAGACCTCTTCTTTGATGTAGCCTTTAAGGAATGCACTTTTCACATCCATCTGAAAAAGTTTGAAGTCATTGTAGCAAGTATAAGCAAGTAATAGCCTGATAGCTTCTAACCTGGCAACAGGTGCGTAAGTCTCATCATAATCTATTCATTCTTCTTGAGAGTAGCCTTTTGCTACAAGTCTTGCTTTGTTTCTTACAACTTTTCCTTTGTCATCAAGTTTGTTTCTGAATACCCACTTTGTTCCAATTACTGGACGATTTTTGGGTCTGTTGACTAATTCCCAAACATTGTCGACCTTGAACTGATGTAGCTCTTCCTGCATTGCATTTATCCAGTTCTCATCTACTAGTGCATCTTCAATTCCTTTCGGCTCCAATTCAGATACTAATGCTATGTTACTCATTGCTTGCTTAAACTTGGATCTTGTCTTGATGCCATCACCTATGTTTCCCATGATAAGTTCCTTTGGATGACTTGACTTATGCTTCCAGTTTTTGTCGAATCAATCATTTGAAGAAGTTGTAGGTTCATTTTGTTCATCTACTGGTCTTTCTTCATTTGAGTGAGCTTCCTTCTGAACATTCTCCGAACCAGTATTTGCATCTGAGTCTTGCTTTTCTTCTGATTCTTCTTGTGAATCTGAGACTTGAGGAAGTATATAACTGGATTCGGGTTCATCAAACTTGATGTTTACAGATTCTTCAACAACACGAGTGTTTTTGTTGTAGACTCAGTAGGCTTTGCTCGTTGTTGAGTATCCCAGAAAAATTCATTCATCTGATTTTTCATCAAACTTTCCAATTCGATCATTAGCATTCTTTAGGATGAAACACTTACAACAAAAAATATGAAATTATGCAACAACAGGCTTTCTTTCTTTGAAGATTTCATAGGGGTTTTCTCAGTGAGAGGTCTAAGAGAAATTCGGTTTAAAATATAACAAGCTGTGGAAACAGCTTCTGCTCAAAAATGAGATGTAATCTTACTCTCAATCAAAAGAGTTCTTGCCATTTCTTGCAAAGATCTGTTTTTCCTTTCTACTACCCCATTCTGTTGAGGAGTACACGGAGTAGAGAAATTATGCTGAATTCCAAATTCATTGCAAAAATCTGAAAAATCTTGATTTTCAAACTCTTCCCATGATCCATTCTTAAAGAAGAAATGGTACAGCCTTTTTCATTTTGTATTCTTTTTGCCAATTTTGAAAAGGATGTAAAAGCCTCACTTTTGTGAGCAAGAAACAACGCCCATGTAAATCTAGAGAAATCATCAACAATGACAAGACAATATTTCTTACCTCCAGGGCTTAAGATTTTGTTTGGTCCAAAAATATCCATATGAAGCAACTGCAAGCATTGCTTAGAGGAAATTTGATTTACAGACTTAAAAGAACTTCTTACCTGCTTATCTAGTGTACAAGCATGACATAGTCCTCCTCTTTTAAACTTCGTTTGAGGTAACCCTCGAACAAGTTCCTTTTTGGAAAACTTTGACATATGCTTTACACTAATATGGCCTAACTTTTTGTGCCAAAGATCAGATTCATCCTTAACAGAAATAAGACATTTTGCATTTTCAGGGTTGGAATCAATATCTAGGAGATAAATGTTTCCATGCCTTTGACCCGTGAATGATTGCTTCTTGTCCTTGCTCACACCTGTGCACTTTAGGTCTTGAAAGCATATTTCATAACTAGAGTCACAGAATTGACTTACAGATATCAAGTTGTAGTTCAGTCCTTTGACAAGAGATACATCTTTAATCGTCAAATTTCCAATCTTGACATTGCCTTTTCCAATGACCTTTCCTTTGTTCTTTCCTCCAAATGACATGCTTCTACCATCACATTTTGAAAGAGATATAAATACGTCTGGATTTTCAGTCATGTGACTTGAGCATCCGCTATCAAGAAACCACTTGTTTTTCTTTTTCTTTGGTACCTGCAAGAAATGAGCAGCTCAATGTTTCTTTGGTACCCATGCTTTCTTGAGTCCGTCTGTGTTAGTAAAATTTGACCTTTTAACAGGTCTCCAGACTTTCTTGCAAGAGTCTTTAGTGTGGCTAGAATCACCACAATTTATACAAGGCTGGTGTATGTGAGATTTGGTAAACTGTTTGTAAAAATGCCTTCTATAAACAGTAATTGTAGGTTTGTAGAAATTTGTTTTAGAAAAACTATTTTTGAGAACACTTCCCTGTTTAAAACCCAAATCAGATCTATCATTAAAAGGTATTTGTTTAGAGATAATATTGTCCAAGGTCTTTGAACTTTGTGAAAACCTTTTTGAAGTCTCATCAATTTTCTCTTTAAGAGAATCATTCTCTTTCGAAATGAGATCATGACTTTCTTTCAACTGATGAAATTCATGTTGTAAAAAATCAATTTTTTCTTTTTGACAGATATTCTGCTGTTTTAAAGAAGAGTTTTCCTTTTTCAGAATAGAAACTTTTTCAAGAGTTTCTTTGTAACTTTTGCAAAGCTCATCAATATACTCCGTAACTTCATCAGGCAAATTAGATGGACTTACCTCAGTTTCTGAATCTGAGTTTGAATCTGATTCTGAGTTTGACTTTGCCATCAACAAATGTTTGTGTAGTCTTCACTTTCATCAGAATCACTCAAAGTTTCTGCCTTTAAAGCCTTATTGTACTTCTCGTACTTGAGCTTGTCCCTCTTTAACGTTGGACAATTCGGCTTGATATGTCCTGCTTTCTTGCAGTGAAAGCATATTACATCTTTGCTTTCTTGCGACTCATTTTGAGAGAATTTTTTTATCAATTTTCTTCAAAGGTTTCTTTCCTTTGAAGTTTCTGGCTTTTCGAGCCATTTTTCTAAATTTCTTCACCATAAGTGCAAGTTCTTCATCATCTTCATCATCTGTGTCAGACAAACATTGAGCAATTTCAGTTTTCAATGCAATTGATTTCTTACCTTTTTTATCTCCTCTTTTGCTCGCTCGTTCTGTTTCATAGGATTGTAGTGTCCCAACTAGCTTATCCACCGAAAGCTGTCTGATTGTTTGACATTCTTGTATGGAAGGCTTGACATAGTTCCATTCGTCTGTGAGTCCCCTTAGTATCTTTCTCACTTGCATCGCCTTAGCAACTGGTGCACCTTGTCTTGCAAGGCCACTTACTAGACTTTGAAACCTGTCTATCATGTCAGCAATAGATTCATCAGATTTCATTTGAAACGCTTCATACTCACTCAGTAAAATGCTGAGTTTTGTTTCCTTCACTCTATTTGTTCCTTGAAAGGTGATATGAAGCCTATCCCATATTGCTTTGGCAGATTCTTCCTCTGAAATACGGTTATACAGAGGAGTTGATAAAGCACAAAATAATGCATTGACAGCTTTGGAATCCAAGGTTCATCTTTTGGCTTTTTCTGTTTCAGTCATTGTTGTGGTGAGATTTGCTTCATTTCCAGATGTTGTACTTGCAACAGCATTAGGTATAACACCATATGTTACAACATCCCACATCAAATCATCATACGCCTTAAAGAACCATTTCATCTTGTTGCTCCACATATTGTATTCCTTCCCATCAAAGTATGGTGGCTTATTGGCAAAGTGCGAATCGCCTGCTCCTGAAGAGTGATTGCTAGACATAGTAGATCGTTATCTCTGAAGTTAATAAACACTTCGTAAATATGAGCAACCTGCTTTGATACCAATTGTTGGATCTAGCAATATCACCTAGAGGGAGGGTGAATAGGTGAATAGACAACTAAGTAGAAATTTCTTGCAGAATTAATGATAATTTCAATATGCGATCAGCATGAGATAGCACACAATTCAAATGCAGAAATAGAGTAGGAAAGAGAAAGAGCACGCTGAGTTTATAGTCGTTTAGCTTGTCAAGCCTACGTCCACTCTCCCATGATGACAGCCGATCGGCTGGATTTCACTATGAAGAATCAAGAGAATTACAATCACTCAACCACTTGATTTCTCTCTCTTACAGATTCTCACAACGAATGAGATTTTGAGCACTCAGAATGATTTCGGATACAATTCGAATCATGCTTGCACTTTTGGATTGTTGTTCTTCTTTTCTTCTCAGATCGCCATGGTTCTTCTTTTATACTCCCCTACCTCCAAACTTGCCGTTGGATGCTCGGCCAAGAGATCGCTCTTCAATCCTTGATTGGACGTCATCAATCGTGATTGAACAAGACTGTATCTTTAGAAGATATGAGAACCGTTGAAGAAGATATTGAACCTTTCTGATTTAGTCACCCATACAACTAAATCTCTAGTTTCCATAAGTGTAGTAAATCCGTATTGGTCCTCGAAGAGATATTCTTGGAAGATAATAATCAATTGTAGAAGATGTCTTCATTGTTTGGAAAGGACATCATGTCAATCAAATATCACAAATTTCCATAAGGAACATTGCCTTCATCGGAAACCTGCCATACGTGGGTCTTCATGTTTTGGAGATGTAGAAACTGACTAAATTCAAGTTTCGTCTTCATAAAGAATTTCCTGAATTAAATCAGCTATCAAGGAATGGTAATTCAGAGATTTGATAAGGTCTATCTATCACTGTATATAGATCGTTGCACAAAAAGGAGGATCATGTTGAACCTAACCTCAGAAGCAGCTCCATCTAACAGTATTCAGATGTACTCCATCTGTCCTCGTCAGAGGTACTTCCATCTGACCTTCTCAGACGCACTTCCATCTGACCTCGCCAAAGGCACTTCCATCTGACCCTTGGTCCAGAAGCACTCCATCTGACAGTTGGTCCAGAAGCACTCCATCTAGCACTCCATCTGACACTTGATCCAGAAGCACTACATCTGACCTTTCGTCCTCGTGACAGAAATAGATCCACACAACCTATTGTTTACTCATTCTTTCTACATCATAAAACATTATACAAATCCTTTTGATAGTTTTGTCAGAATCAAAATATTGGAGAATTTCCACAACAACGAGCCATCCGGATCTGTCCAACAATCCCATCGGCGGCTCAGTCCACGTTCATTCTTCCCGTGCAAATTTTTGTGCTATTCATCAAGACTTGATAATTGCAGAGCAAAAGGAACAACAAAAAAAAGAAAGACCAAAAGTCCACCAAAGAGTTGCAGATCCAAACTTTGTCCCATTTTGAACGCCAGATGGTCCCTTGTACACAAGGAGTCAAAGCATGCTTTCAAGAGCAGTGGCGATCTTCATTCGTCAATCCCACCAAACCGGTTCAACGAGTTCTAGCTCGAGCTGCAATTTTCAGAGCAAATTTCAAATTAGGAAAGTGAGAGTCACAAGGTATATTTCCTTATCTTAAGAAATATTATCTTGCCTACTCCGTATATATTTGCATATCTTTGCATATATTGCATATCGCTCATATTGCATCAAAGTGGGTATCTTTTAAAATACAGGTTGATTGGGAAAATTTCCTTTTCTAATCCTCAACTTGCCGCATAATCGAGAAAGTCCATCTTTAAGATTATCGATGTAATACTCGATTAGGCAAGGATTTAGGTTCAATCGTTAATCGTAGGATTACGAATTAAAGATTGGCTCAAATATTCACGAAATATTTCAAAACTTGATTGATATATCCACTTTCTTGATTGACATTGATTGGCATATTCACTTTCCTCATTTGATTTGATTTGCTCGATTGATGCATTTTTTAGAATATATATGTCGCATGATGTAATCCCGAAAATTCTAAAAAAAAAATTGCATTCATTCATTTACATATTTGAAAATTACATATCTTTTAAAAATAGCATCGCGTAGATAATTGCATATCCAATCCCTCTTGTAAAATATTTAGATTAGATTGCATTTTAAGATAGAAATTGTATGTTTAAGTAGAATTTCATGTCTACACTAATTCGTCTTAATATGTTAGGGTTTAGGCCAATTTAAACTCTAAAATATGCAAGATAACCATTGTTTTTGGCATACTTCTATTTTAGGAAATAAATTCATCCAAAATTTTTTAAAAAAATAATTTTTTGCCATGTCATCTTTGCCACGTCATCTACGCCACGTCATCTTTGCCACGTCATCTATGCCATGTCATTCATCTTTTCCATGTCATGTTAGATTGCATTTTAGCTTAAATTGCATATTAGAATTGCATGTCTTGATTTTAATTAATTTATATGTCACATAGTTAATTTAATTAAATCATGGTCTCAATTGTGCATTCATTTAATTTGTATGTCATCTAGTTTAGTCTTACATTTAATTCCTGTCATTACATCGTATAATAATTTCATGCATCACACGTAGTATAGTTTTTCATTCATATAAAAATCGAAAAACTAAAAAAAAAAAGGAACGGTTTTTTGTGTGGCGCTTGCTCCCCTGATTAAATTGGTTTCTGGATGTTCAATTAATTTATTGCACACTCGCATGTTAACTTTTGTTAGTGACTTAGGTTAAAATCAATTAATGTTGCCTTTCTCAAATGATTTTTCATGAAATAAAATGGTACCGAAAGGGCGCTAGAGTAATCTAGCGTAATAAAGTCCCCAAACTTTTAATCTCTGGTTCGTGGGAATAAAATAGTTCTCCCGCTATTTTATTTAGGTTTCTAATCGACCTACCGTAAATGATTAGTGGCGACTCCAAATTCAAAATACATTGCATGTTAATCAATTGAACCTTAAGTTGCGATTTGATATGGACCTGGGAGAGTTCGAGTTAGGTTAGTTAAATAATTAACCTGATAATCCATTAGCCTAGAAATATTTATTTTTTAGGTCGCGACAGCTTTGGGGCTAAAACGAAAATGAGCCGATCCTCAACCTGAGGAATATGATGCCCGATTTGTTTGATTTTCTCACATGTTCTGGGGTAACTTAGATTTTCTTGTTCCTGATAATTTTCTCACATCCTTGCATGGTCATTTTCTTGAGCAAAATGCATGAGATTTTCATGAAACATGACACAATGCTTGGAATTTCCATATCCATGTGCTTTGAGAATGATTACCCGTTGCATGATTTATGCATGACTATTCTTCATTATTGATTTACCAACTCTAAATATGGAGCATAAGCTGCGTGTGATGCATCGAATGAACAGAATGGGGCATGACAGGATGATGAAAGGCAAGCAATTTCCACACGTCCCATATTTTAACCCCCAGTGAGCTGAGCGTAGCGAGGTTCCGTATTCCTCAAGGCGAAGGGTTTTCTCACAAAAGGTACGATTGCCGAAATAACAAAGGCATTCAGTTCTCTATCCCAAACATTACAGGTGATCATTGTTAACCCTTTTGAGCGGCGATTTTATTTCTCAACCCTGTCAAGAACCACCCCACATTGGGGCAGAACGAGGCGATTCTAGAAGCAGAACGAGGTAAATAGTTAGAAATTCTTTTGCTCGAACTAACATCAATCTTCGGGTGTTTCTTTGCATTTGTGCTCGAACTTTAATTCAAGTGCCTTAGGATGACGACGAACATTCATTTCTCTATCCTATACACTTCATCCCTTGCATAGCCCACTTGAGCCTGCAAATTTATTCTTTGAACCCCCATTGGTAATTATTTGCACATTCCAAGACGAAGATGGCATTTTCCAAAGGAGCAGAGCCGGAGATGATCGGGTCAATAGAAAATTCCCAATTGAATTCATTTCTTGTATACTAGATTGTTTATAATTTTTTCTTGTTCTTGTTGTAATTCCTGGTTCAAGATCATGAGGATTTTTTTTTAAAAAAAAGCAAATTTAGCCTAAAAAAAAGGCCCACTCCCAAAAAAAAGAGAGCAAAAAAAAAGAGCATTCTCTCAAAAAATTGAAAGGAAAAAAAAAAACAAGCTCTTTCTCAAAAAAGAAAAAGAAAATGGGAGTTGGGATAACAAAAGCAAAGGCTGATTACAAAAAAATCTCGGGCATAAAAAAAGTGCCTAAGAAGAGCAAGGCCAATGCCCATTCATTTGCGGAATACATCTCAGCCTTGAAGGTATGTTATATGATTTCATGTACATGTTTGCGCCTTGTTTTTCTTGTAAATCCCGAACGAGAATTGGTTCTGAGGAAGAAATCAACTTGCAAAGTACAATTCCCACCAGAACACTACCATCTCTCAACCAATGATGGTATTATTGTTGGAAATTTACGCCCATTAAAGGCTAAATTGATTAATTTCCATAATTACAATAATTAATTGCTTTTATTTTGTGGGCTAAATTGCTGATTGTATGCAATGCTTAATCAAAGGATTAGATCCTTGAATTAAGGTGTGTGCATTGCATAATCCATGGATCGGATCCCTGGATGAAGAGAGTGTTTTGAGAGCAGAAAATTGAGATCTATCTATCTCTCTCTCTCATTTTTGCTCTCTGCCATGGTGACCAAAAATTCTGAATCTTGCGGAGCAACCTCATCACAAGAATTGCTAGCATAATCGAGGTGACGATTCTCGCGAGCTCGTTCTTCCATTTGTCGTTACAATTGGTGGTGTGTCTGAACTAGAGGCCCGACACTTGTGGGGCTCGGATCGAAGAACATCTGAACCGATTTGATCTGAAGCACGCTACGAGAGGTAACCTCGTTAACTCTATTCGTCTATTATGATTTTCGGTTAAAACACATGAACTACGCCTCTGGAGATACATATATGGGCAATTTAATATTTCCGCTGCGTTTATTTATTTTTATTTTGCCCGTACATGTTACGTGTATCCCAACAATTATTTGAAGACATTTCAGAAGGATAAGATCGGTCTGCGATGATCACCAACACCAAGCCCTTCTATATATTTCCTGAGCCAAAATGAGCCTTTTCGTTCCCCAGTCCCTTATCCTAACTTACGTTACAACCCTTCAAAGTCTTTTTTGATTATGGCACTTGAGTTAACGTAGAGCTGAATGGTTTTAAGCATCGTTCGAAGAAGTTCGAGCAATATTATTTCTCTCTCATTTTTGCAGGGTTCTTGACTTGTAAGTCCAAGACAGATGACGAAGATTTTCATTTCATAAGCCTTGACTCGACTGGAGTCCCATTTAAAAACCTTTGACCTAGCCCTCATTATGGCCCTTATTAAGACATCTAGATTGGCTCGGTCGTACCAATTGCAAGATTACTTGGACCCTTGTCGAACGTGATGATGGTAAGATTAAGTGATTTCTCTTAAATCCTGTAGTCAGGATAAATAGCTTTTCTCGAGAGTGAGAGAAAGTCCTTTCGGATTGGAGTCCCCCATTTAGATTACATTCGAGGTATTCACAATGTGATACCCTTCCTAAGCAGAATTGGTAATGCAAACTTGAATTGGTAATACAAACTTGATAGAATGGTTATGCGTGAACCACAGTATAAGTTATTGCACACATCTTATTTCTAGATCATTGCAAACTGGACAGAGTAATATTGCATGATTCCATTGATGAATTTCAGCAATTATGCTTGCACATGTCACCTCCGATACTGTCTGGCAGGTAGCACAATCACGATGTTTGAATTACCTCTCGAGATCTCTAAATTCATTCGAAGGTCATAAAATCAACGAACCTTGCTAGTAATACCTACCAGGTAACCCCTCAAATCCTCAAGTAAGTATATCTTCAATCTGAAACTCTTCAAGAGAGTGAGTGAAAGTCATTTCTGATTAAAATTCCTTATTCAAGTTGATCAGAATTGTCAGAAAGGTCAAAAAGGTTTTTCTTATTGACAAATCCCCAGTGAAGCTTTTTAATGCAAGCAAAAGCTCACGAATTTTTCTAGCATATGATGTTGCATTAACGTTGAGCTTATGCTTATCATCATTCTTTTTAAGAGAATGGACAGGTATGATGCAATCAGCCTATCCATCGCTTACTCATTGCTCGGAAAACCCAGGTGAGTTTTTTGAACCCTTTTTTGTTGCGCGGAACAAGCGATTGATCGAAAAATAGACAGAACGAGCAAAGTAAAACGGACACCAGATGTATGTGGTTCGGTCGTAAAGACCTACGTCCACGGGGAGAGCAGCAACGATTCCACTATAGAACGAGCGATACACGGACATTACATATCACACTCAAGTTACACAAACACACTCTTGGTGTTTCTCAGCCCCAATTACATCCAAGAACACACACAGTGTTTAGCCCCCAATTCCTAGCGAAATAATCTCTCAATCTCGCAAAAGAATTAAAACACAAATCTAATCTCAAGATTTAACCGGCTTCGATACTTGAATTCTTGATGTAATTACACGAAGAAGCTTGCCTTGAATTATGAGCCAAAAATTCTTCACGGGTGCACTAATCCAAGTCTCTGCGATCAAGCGTCATTGAAACCCACCAGCACATATATAGTTATAGGCTGACTTCTTGGAGGCCGTGATCATGAAAGGGAACAGCAGAATAATTCGTCCAACAATAAAAAAGAGGATATTGCCTTTCCTCTTTTGAATCTCCTTTAGCCTGCTCTGGTGCATACTTGTGCCATCAGAAAAAGAATATTTTATATCCCCTCTTTATTCTCTTTCCTCGTTGAATTCAATACGAAAACAATTATGTATATCCAACACAGTCCAAGCTTCTTGGTTTTTTTTTCTTCACCGACAATCCAGAGTACCAATTTTGATGTCGAGAAAAATAAGAAATATTCAATTCAAACTATTTAAATTTTCTCTTTAGGCTCAAACTCGAGACATATTTAACACTTTTAAAGTCGACTCTAGTCGTATCCCCCTGATGATCGCACTGACAATTTTTCAAGCATGACACCATTTTGTATTCATACTAATCCAATTCAAATGATACATTATCTCTTGTCTAGATACGGTGAGACCTGTTTGAGAAGGTCGCAAGAGATTATTTCTACCGCATCATGGCGACCCGTTGAGGAGGTTCAAGAGGCAACTCTCGTCTTGATACGGTGAGACTTGCTGAAGAAGGTCACGAGAGATTATTTTATCGACTCATGTTGACCCATTGAGGAGGTCGCAAGAGACATTTTATCGTCTCATGGTGACCCGTTGAGGAGGTCCCAAGTGGCAACTCCGTCTTGATACGATGAAACCTTCCTAAGAAGGTCGCGAGAGATCATTTTTACCGACTCATGTTGACCCGTTGAAGAGGTCGCAAGAGACATTTTACCGCCTCATGGTGACCCGTTGAGGAGGTCCCAAGTGGCAACTCTCATCTTGATACGATGAGACGTTCCTGAGAAGGTCGCGAGAGATCATTTTTACCGACTCATGCTGACCCGTTGAAAAGGTCGCAAGAGACACCTTACCGACTCATGCTGACCCGTTGAGGAGGCCGCAAGAGACATTCTACCACCTCATGGTGACCCATTGAGGAGGTTCCAAGAGGCATCTCTCGTCTTGATACGATGAGACCTTCCAGAGAAGGTCGCGAGAGATTATTTTTACCGACTCATGTTGACCCCTTGAGGAGGTCCAAAGAGACAAATGGCCAGCTCGAACCACAACTCGAACACATTTTTAAACCTTACACAGATTTTGAGCCGTTTCGCGTCAGAAAGAGATTTATGGCAACAGATGGGCTCAGTACCTTGAAATCCTGGTATCCCCAAGGAGGGCTGGAGATCAAGGGAATCATCAGCTTATGAGATATTTTATAAAATAGATATTTTCATATGCGACCCATGTGCGGATTTTCTCTGATGTGTGTCGCGACCCTCTCCTCGGAGGAGGAGCGAGGGCTAATGGGCCGCCCAATGTTGCCTGATCGGACGCGGGCCTCTCCCAAGGTACATTACCCAAATGGCAATGGCTGGATATACGTGGTCGACCTTCGGTGCGGTCTGATGACATGTGATATGTGTACATGCCAAGGAGTCGCCACGAATCATTTCGTGGAGGGTGCGATCGAAAACCCTATCGAATAGTTAGGAAATATCCATTCGATTCTGCGGAAACCAGAGAAGCGAGATCGGGGACTTTGTTACGCCAACTGTCAGAGTTGACGCTCTTTCGACACCTAAGTTGAATGATTTATCTGATCCTAGGATTTCGTACAGATGAGTGGGGTACGGATGCTAATTCTAGGAGTTCATGCAGACATGAATGGCTACCCTATCACTCACAGTCAGTAAAAGTAAGTGTGCAAATTAAGGATCCAATACATGCGGATAAAACATATGAAAGTAGCATGGCATCCCCAATGAGGCCCTATTGGCCTAGAGAAGTATCAATCAAGGCTTATGAGTGATTTGACGTGATTTGCCCATGAGGGGGCAGAATCGTAATTTTGAGAAATTTGGGGATAATTTTCTTTAGAAGGGAAAAATCATCATTTCAGATGAAATATGCAGTCGAAAGATGGTAGAAATGGGATTGGAGATCAAATCCTTCCATTTTCTATTTTTTGGGAATTTCCAGAATTTTTCTGGAATTTAAAAGTGATTTTACCCTTGGAGGGGTAAAGTCGTCATTTTTGGACAAAGACGAGAACTGAAAATCTCAAATATTAGGATTGGTTACCTACCTGACCCAAACCCTAACTTTAAGCAATTTTCAGGACTCGATTGGAACAAGAAATACGATTTTCCCATTGAGGGGCAAAATCGTCCTTTTGAGAAAAGGGACGGGACTCGAAAACCCAAGCCTAAGAATTGGTCGCCTAACCGAACCTAATTCTTACATTGGCATTATCGACCTTATCTCGCATATACAGCAGAGGCGACTTATCCCTAAAGGGTAATATCGTCGAGTCTCAGAATAACAAATAAGAAACCCCAAAAATAAGGTTGACCAATTGTCTGTGGTCAATCCTCAATATTTTGGGATTTTTGGAGTGTCTAGGATTTTTCCACAATTTTCCTACATTTTTTGGGATTTTTTGGAATTTTCTAGCAATTTTTAGGATTTTCTAGAATTTGTCTAATTTTTTTTTATTTTTAAAATCATTTTATCAATTTTTTTATTTAAAAAATGATATTCAGACCGGGTCGGGTGACCCGGCCCATGACCCGCGGACGACCAACCCGACCCGCACGTATCCGGGTTGGACCAAAACGGCGCCGTGTTATTCCCTCCCACTCGAATTTCAAATTCCCGCCTAAATTGAACCGACGATCCTGATTGTGCCACGTGGCGGACGCGCGAACGGTCTGATCTTACATCGAAAACCAACGGTTGTGATTTTACCACGTGTTGATGCACGGACGGCCTGATCTTCACAATGAACCAACGGCCCAGATTGAAACACCCGATCGAACTACAGCCGTCTGATCAACTTATCTGAAAAATGATTTTTATTTTCGAAAAATGCGAGATCTTGACACGTGGCACATTATCCACCGTCGGATCAAGTTTGTTTATTCGGTTATAACCGAACGGCTGACGTGGCTGCCACGTGGGCGCCACGTCAACGTTGACCCGGTCAACTTTCGTTGACCGGTCAACGCGTCTGCCGGGGAAGACGACCGGCGCCAGCACTGTCTCGCCGGCGCCTTGTCGGAAGGCCATATCTCGACCTTCCGATATCCGATCGACGCGAAACCAACGGCATTCAACTCGCCGTGACTTCCTCTACAACATATCAAAGCCTCGACACAGCAGATCAACATTTCATCCACGTGCTACCTCCAACCGAAGCCAAGCTCCGGCGACTACTCGCCCTAGCCGTTTCTAACGTTACTTAGCTAAACAAACCGATCAAGAAGCATCACATAGGGTTGAGGAGACTTACCTGGCCATCGGGAAGGCTCGACAAAGCCTAGACCAAGTTGAGCCATTCTCGGTGACTCAACCAAGGTCGAAGGTCGGCACGGCGTTTTATGCAACGAAAAGGCAGCAAAAAGGGTGGAGAGTGATCAGTGGTGTTCAAGGAGCAATTCTAGATCAATAAATCGTGAAACGAGCCGGTGGAACTCAAGATGCCATTGATGGCCGAGGTGAGGCTCGAAGAAGAGTCTCACCTTTTCAACGAGCGTCGACAAGTATGGTTAGGTCCGACGCATTCTCCGGGTTGAGACGAAGCTAATGGGAGTGGTGGCGTCGATTGTCGTCGTCTGGATCGTCGGGAACCCGAGCTTGAATTTCTCGGGTTCGGAGCTCCAATGGTCGTCGCACGCTCTCTCTCTCTCTCTCCTCTCTCTTCGGCCCTGTTTCTCTCACTCCTCTCTTTCGCTCTCTTTCTTTGTTCTCCTTTCTGTGGTCGTTCTTTTTCTGTGAGCTCCCTCTCTCGCTCTCTCCGCGGCTCTCCTTCCCTCTCTAGCTCTCTGTGCCTTCTTTTTTTCTTGCATCCATTATCGAACTCTCTTTAACCAACTCCCCTCAACTGATTTCCTCAACTGATCATCCGTTCTTCTTTCTTCCTCCTGTGCGTGCGCGAAAAAGCCCTAAGGAGAAAACGTTCTCCTCGTTCTACTTGTGACCAACTTTGGTCAATGGGTTGGGTCAACCCGACCCAGTCGACCCGATTCGTCAAAAAGAAGACAAATTGGCCTACCAAAATTCATAATTTCTCAAATTAAATTCAGAAATCGGCTTCCACGAGATGAATCCCATCTAATATGGTGATTTAGTGAAAAATGAATGTGGAATCAAACGAAAACCCCAAATGTTGAGTAGGATATGAAATCGATTTTTGCCAAATTGATGTCATTAAAGGACGAATCGGCCCCAATTGAGCCCACCATTAGATTCGGGGGGTCAAAACCTATAGGGAGGAAGCATTGGGGTTCTATGGGTGTCTCTCAGAAAATTTTAATTTCAGAATTGGCACCATAGGGACTAAAATGAATAGAATCTTTATGCAATTAGGTCCCTAAGACTGAAATTGAGAAAGTCAGCATACAATTGGGCCAAATCAAAATACAGGACAATAAAATTGAATGACAATATTCTAAAAATATGCAAAGATTACAAATTAAAAGACTCAAAACATATTTTTTTGACAAATTCAACCTTGTGCGTTATAAGGAAACACACAAAATTAAACTTGAATTTCGACTTTTGATGAGGTCAAAATGACAAGAAAATAAAAATAAAAATATGGAACACTTTTTTCATATTTTTGTGACCTCGAGTGTTATTTTTGCTGAATTTGCAAGTATTTTCTTATTTTCTAAAAATACTAAAAAATGTGAAAAATATGAAAAATTATTTTTTAGTCAAAAATGGTTCCTTATGCTTGGCCAAGGCTACCAAAGTTGATTTTGTAATTTTTTGACTTTTTATGAATGTTTTGTGATTTTTTCAAAAAAAAAAACTAAAAAAGACTTGGTCAAAAATCAGGTGTCAACAATGTGGAATAAGAGAAATTTTTGGCACATGTTATTTATAGCTTTGCATTTCATGCATCATTTCATTTACATTAGAAAATGGGACTTAAAACTCTCGCAAAAATTTCATCATCATCATTTGCATTTGTATTTGCATTTGCAAAATTTAGGTTTCAATTTTAGTATTTGAGCGGAACCTCTGCGAGCTTCCACTCAAAAAGGGGCAGCTGTTGACACCTAAATTTTGATTTTTTTCTCTTAAATCATTTATCTTGCATATAGAAAATGTGAACTAGTTTTAGTTCTCACAAAAATAAATCATTTTTATATTTTTATCATCCATTTGCATTTGCATTTTTTTTGGACCGACAACGAGTGAATTTAAAGTGATGGTTCTAAGCCCAATTTAATCAACTAGACTAAGCCCGTGGTGAATGGAAATTCAGTCAAAACCTATATGAATATCAGTAGGGTCGAAAATTGCATGCCAAGATAGAATATCAATTTATCTTGAAACTTGGTGAGCAATTAAGCTAGATATTATCACAGAATATAAGAGATATCAAAAGATTTTATATTGATAATAAAGAATGTATCTCTTTAGAAAGTAGCGAACCCTAACTCTGCTCTATAAATATATTTCATGCTTACAAGTCTAGGGGAGGCCAATTTAATTGAAATATATGGCAGTCCTTTTTCAGAGAGGTCTTCTCTCTTGACACTTGTTTTCTGCAGTTTCGGGAGGCCACCTAAAATTCTTATACGGCACAATTGGAAGAGCAAATTTAGTCCGAGCGGTGCAAGTTGGAAACTCTCCGACCTTGGCTGACTATTCTAAAAGTTATTCCAGGCGGTGCTACATGTCGTGGTCAACTTTGAATTCGCGAGTTGTCTATCCACATCAGCAAACAGAGGACAACGCACATGGAGAAGCAAGAAAACAGAATCGCCGATATGGAGGAAGACTCATGCAGAAAAGTCATCACAAAGAGGGGGTGTCTTTTCCTTCGGTCTTTTTCCCTTTTTAACTTATTTTGATGTCACCTAAGTCCTACTAATATCTACGATTGGTACATAGCTTGGTGTCAATTCTCATACAAATTGGTGCCAAAAATCCTCGCCTTTCGGATCTGATTCTTATCGTTGTCCGTGGGGCAACTCAACTGCTATTGGGATCGATTTTTGAAGCTGTTGGTGTCTGTTTCCACTGCTGTTTGGTGCTTAGAATCCTTGCTGTTCAGTCCCTGAGTTTGCTTCTGTCCATGGTTAATTATGCTGCAAATCAGTACTCAGAATAGTGCTGTTCGAGGGTGCTCGAGAGGGCCGCCTTCTTCACTTTGCTGTATAAAGAGCATGCTGTTTGGGCGCCTTTCCTTAGGCCAATGAGCGTTGGAATTTAGCTTGGAAAAAAGGTAATATCCACAACTGTTGATGCATGGCTGAACTGATGACTAATATATGTGTTTGATGGCCACGTTTGATTTGCTCTTTAAGTTTTATCCAAAAAAGAAAAAAAAATCAAAAATTGGCATCCTTAGCATGAAATTCTTTTTTAACGAGTCTGAATTGGTCATTGGCTAAACGCCTTGAGTGATTTGAGAATTGATTTTAGGGGAACACTTTCTCTCAAGCTTAAATTGTTCATTGTTGTGATGCAATAATCAAAACAAAGATCGAACCTTTTTCCTTAATTCAAAGAACGGCCTTTTTTAATCTAAAATTGTCAAAACCTAATTTTTATCAAAGAAATCGTGGATTTAGTCGATCCGACCTATCGCTATTTAGGTTCGATCCGCTATTTTTAGAAAAATCGATCTTAAGGGTGGAATGTCAAAAATTTCAAAAAATTAAAAAGGGATACGGTTACGATCGTTGATTGTCATTATCTTGCTGTGAATGTGATCGATGAAATGTTATTCTGATTTAACTTGCTATATCCTGAAAATTTCTAAAAAACTTTAGTAAGATATGGTTTCCTAGAAACCCTGTCTAATTAATTTTTTTAGGAAGATGAGGTTTCTTAGAAATCTTATCTCATAAAACTTTAGGCACTTAAAGTCAAGATAACAAAATCTTCAAAGATATCCCCTTGGTGGTTGAAAATTTCAAAGAGGAAAGAGCAAAATTGTATCTGATGCATATCTTGTCATCTTGCATATCTCATGTAATTTAGGATAGAATATCTTTAATGTCACGCATATCTTATCTTTATTTTTGCATTATCTCCTGCATATCTTGCATATCCTATTTTCAAATACCACTCATTGCATTCCATATTTTCTAAATATCCTTTCATGCATATTCCCTTTGCCGAAAAATAATAAAAGAAAAGATAAAAAAAAATATGTTCATCTATTGCCATGTCATTCATCATATTTTCGAAATTGCATATGCCCATGCATCATCATTTTTTCGAGAATCTTTATTGCATTTGCATTACTGTATTTCTATGCCATGTCATTTGCATGTTTTAAATTTGATTAGTTAACTTTTGTATGTAAGGCAATTCGACCTTAAATTTGCATGCTTTGCATATCATTTATCATTTAGATAATTTCACGTCATTGCATTCATTTTCATTCATGCATTGCATATAAAAAGTGAAAATTCAAAAAAAGAATTACATTTTCTGAGATTCAAATTAATTCAATGAAATTAAGGTACCGAAAGGGCATTAGCTTTAATTAGTTAATGTAATCAAGTCTCCGAATCCACAATCTCTGGTTCGTAGAAATAAAATGGTTCTCCTGCCGTTTTACTTATGTTTCTAATCAACATACCAAAAATGATTAGTGGCGACTCCAAATTCTAAATCATTTTCAATTAATTTAAGTTGCGATTCGGTAGGACTTGGGAGAGTCCGTATTAGGTTAGTTAATTCATTTGATTAATCTAATAATCCATTAGCCTAAAATTTTTTTGTCGCGACACTCAGTCAATGCCAAAAACAAAAGGCCGCACTCTCAAATGAAGGAAGCTGCACCAAAGGACTTTCCAAGAAGAAGAATCCCTCTAAGAAGTGTTAGAGAAATCATTGAAACTGTCATTTTTCCTCAGAGAAATTCTACAGGGGTTTATATATGCACAGCTTGGAATGACCCTCCAAATTAGGCAAATTCCAAAACACTTAACGTTTATTTTGCAAGATAAAGATCGCCAACCCCTAGACAAAACATAAATAAGAACATTGATTCGGGACTCAGATGATCTAGAAACTAAATGTAGTGCCCATGACTCAATAAACAAAATATTGAAAAACATATATATCATTATCTGATTTCCTGAGTAGCATTTGTTGGGAAAACCCTAACTGATTTTGAAGCAGATAAAATAATTCATAATCTCTAATATCTGAGTTAATACAATGAAATATTTATTTTTCATACTATCCTAATGTATAATGCTTTATCACAAATGGAACAACTGAACTTTGCTATTAGGCGAGCAGGACCTCGCCACCTTGGCCGAGCGGATGTGGCCAGCCACTAGCTGTCGCTATGGCCGGCGACCGATAGAGAAAAAAAATAAAATTAAAAATAATTAAAAAATTTAAAGCAATTAAAATTTTTGGAATTGTTTATTAAATTAATAAAAAGAAGAGGAATGTAAAGGAGATGAGGAAGTAAAGATGATGGAAAATGTTTTCTTCTTCTCAAAAAGAGGGAAATATTTTTCCCACTTTTAAAGATGTTTTTTTTTCCATGAGTGAATAATGCTTTCTTGACTTGTTTATTTTCCACGAGCCAAACACCGAAAAATCTGAAAAATATTTTTCTAAAAGTTATTTTTTTGTGAACAAATAGAGCCTAAATATTTAGAGTTTTTAATCAGCAAATATAGGCAACTGAACAATTGCCGACAGTAAAAACAAAAGGCTCTTCCACGCCGTTAGCAGGAGAATTACCAAAAAAATCTAAAACCTATTATAATTGAGCAGACTCGATCCTAAATCTTTATTTTATGTCAATTCAATCCTAAAACCTTTTGCACTAGTTCCAATTCAATCTATTTAGCCGCTCAGATATGTTCATTATGGAACATGGAACGTACCTGTGAGAAATGGTTATTACCTTGGCGTAAGGCTCGGAATGAGAGATTGACACTTTGTTTCTTCCGTTGTGGGAAAATTAAGGAAAGAGCTATGTGAGTTATCAGACGTTGTGATTGAAATGAGATTGATCGAAGTTGAATTGAAATCCCAAGAAATGGCAGCGAGTTATCACCCCTAACGAGTAGGTTGTCATTCTTAAAGGGCGACTAGACCATGAGATGGTCGTTGAGGGAAGGGAAAGTGAGTCGACTTGATAGTCCTGGCTATTTGTAATTCTAGTGAATGGTTGAGTAAGCAAAAAAGTGCGCTTAGAGTGTAATTACAAAGTGACTTAAGGTAGTCGAATTGAATATTCGATACGGGAAATTGTGGAGACCGAGGAAGAAACTCGACTCATTGAAATTTTGTCACTTGAGGTGACTGAGTCACTAGAAGAAGAGTGCCAGACATGGTGAAATTTGAATCATTGAGTGGAGGTACTGCCGTTGGCGCAGACTCTAAGATTGACACTCTAAGGAATGAGAAGGACAAGGCGGATTCGAAGTAAAGGAATGCCACCAAAGTGAATAGTTTCCTTCATGGGGTAAGTGACCCCAGTGTGAAAGGAAGAGAAAATCCGAATCGTCTTAGTATTGAGATTGAGCGTCTGGACTGAGAAAGAAGACGCAGAACTTGAATGATTCCTAGAAGTGAAGTCCGAGAAACTGTCATGTGGACAGCATTGAATTCCAGGATAGTGTTGACGTTCGATTGTATGGATGAAATTGAGGTATGGTCGCATTAGCTGGTCGTGGAACCCAGAGGCCAAGGGACTAATGTTTCTTGAGGGAAGAGCGACAAAAATGAACAAAATGTTGTGTATGGTCCAAGTGGAGACCCTTGAGAGCAGAGAGCCAAGATATGAGCTCTCAAGTGAATGGTACCATGGACAGGTGGAATAATTCGACACTTGATAGTAATGAAGTGGATAATAGTCGGATTGAGTATTCAAGGAATAATTGCATTAGTTATTACCGTCTTTGGAGATGATGATTGGACTCATTTGAGGAGTCACGAGAAACTTGAACAGTTTCTGAGAGTATCCTATGGACTCTAGAGAGATGCTCATGGTATTCTAGTTGTGAAAAGCACGAATCATGTGCCTGATAAGGTAAGATTCCTCCATCGTGAGATTTATGGGAAATCAAACCCATGTAGAATCTTTGAGGATTGGAATAAGTGACGAATCGACTAGGGTCGATATGAGTTGCTGAAACTTGAAGTTTCCTGGGATTGATAGACTGTTATAGACGGATTGTAGGAGATTCCCCATGAGAGTTGTTCCCTTGATGAAATGGACTCAGGAAGAGATGTAATTCGAATGAGTGAATAAACGCGAAGAGTCTTTGAGGGCTTGAGTCAAGTTGGCGATTACGCTGTTAGTGGCATTCCTGTTTGGAATCAAAAGAGTCAAGAGAATCATAATGACGTGGCGTAAGAGAGGAATTTGAGTCGTTGTATGGTAAACTGATACGAACTGCGCGAATGCACCGCGACGATAATGACATATGAGTTGGAATGCTTAGAGCATGATTGGAATTGGTTTGTGAATGTCCTTGCGACACAGTTTGGAAAACCTTGTTTGGATGGAAGAAGATATTGAGACTTTAAACTGCCACAAGAAAATAAGACAATAGTCTCTTGCGGGGAATTGAATAAGAGGTAACGCGGATGTATGAAATGGCCGACGAATATGAGAGTGTCGCTTGTATAAAGAAAGACCTCGAACTTATGTGAACTATAAGAGGTTGAGAGCATGGATTGTCTAAAGGGAATTGGTGGAAAGGCACGTGGAACGAAGAGATCACCCAAATGTTGTTATAACGATGGGAAGGGTGGATTAACTGGCGGATGCTTACAATTAAGAATTGAGCATTGTTTATTTGGAAATGAAGGGACAGATCTTCCCTCGAGAAATAAGAGATTCAACTTCTAAATTGGACGTTTGTCAATTGACTAGTTAACGGCTGCTAGAAGCACCTAGCCTAAAGGCTAGAAGGGAATTGAGGTATTGCCATGATCGAACCTTGTTACTTAAGGGGTTGTGGGAATGAATAGAACCCTTGAGGTCTTATGGACGAAAGTATGAGTCCAGTATTGAAGGGAGAATTATGGTGTCCCTTGGGATGGCACGAGGATGTGCCAAGATTTTTCTTTAATACTATCGGTGATAAGGACTGAAAGTTGGACTAGTCTATTACATGGTCGAGCATTAAACACGCCGATAAGAGAGAGAGACGTGACCATGAAGGTTGATGGATCACTTTGATTCAAGAGGATTTTCGAATGGAATCGAGAATGGATTACTACGGAAGTAATTATGAGATTGTTTAAGGAATCGAGAGGGCTATAATTCGATTTGGATAAAGAAGGGCAAGTTGATAAAGTCCTTGAATCTCCGTTGGTACGAAAAGACGTTTGAAGGGAATGATACGCCAGTGGCATGGGAACTAAAGAGTGCGTTCTGGCGAGGAATTAGTCATGATGGTGTTAGGTAATTGAAAAAGACGATGTGAATGTTCAAGAGTAAACTGCTGACGATGTTATGAATATCGAAAGAAAATAGAGAAAAGCAAATATAGATTGAGGACTGAAGGAAACACATTCTGAGAAATGATGACTTTTCTCGGAAAGGATAAGCGAGAACGACAAATCATGGAAGAGATTATCTGGAAAGGTAAGGTAGCGATGAGGCGTCACTGCCACAAGAGACCGAGTGGATAGAAGGTTGTAAATTTCGAGGATGAAATTTCTTTAAGGGGGGAAGAATTGTGACATTCTGAATTTCCGACCCCTCGAGGCTAATGTCATGGATTGGAAGCTCGAAATTGGCAATTGAAAATGAAGAATTTTAAAGTTGAAAAAGGATTTGACGTCGCCTCGCCTGGCCAATGGTCACTCAAAATGAGAAAAATGAAGTTTCGGACGAAAAGTGGTAAATGATCATTTTGCCCCTCAACCTCATACATGTGCCTTAAGAAAGTTGGAAGGGTAAAATAGTCAATCTACCCTCCCATAGAAGCTGTCGAAAATTGGATGTGGATGAGGTCAAGGAAGTCAAGGTCTTCTAGAAGCCAACGCCATGTGTCAACCTTTGGTGAAGCCAAGCATTAAATGCCATTAAATTTCATCTTGACAAATTGGCACCAATAATGTGATGGACATCTCCCCCTAGCTGCTGCAAATTCGTGCTCTCTCTTCCCCTGCTCCATTTCCCTTCATTTTTCATCTTCTTCTTCCTCTAGAAAAAATAGCCAGTTCGACCAGCTTCTGCCCTCCTGTTCGGTGTGCTCGACCGGCCTCTTTCAACGCCCGTTTTCCGTGCTCCGACCACTAGAAGCTAGATCAATGTGTCCTTGACAAGCTCCAAGTGGAATTATGTCATTTGGATAAGTATTGTTATCGGTGTGCGTCCGAGACCAAAACCGGACGAAATCCGCGCAAGCTGGGGTAAAGCTTCCGTTTACCTTCTTAGAGGCTTAGTTTGTCTTCAAATTTTTTGTGGGAGCTTCATAACATATAATACTCAAGTTGGATAAGCTATGGCCACAAGTTTGGTGGTGTTAAAATAGGTTTTCATGGCTGATTATGAGTGAATAAAATTGGACAGATTCTGACCATTTGCGCGCTGAAAGGGAACGGGATGAATGGAAGACCAAAAGAGATGTTTTTGCTCCAAAACTCTTGGTGGGCCTCCTTAACACATATATTGAGGTCTTATAAAGATTATTTTGTGAGAAATTGGAATATAGGGTTGAGTTTTGGATGGAGAAATGCGGTTTGGATCAAAACAGATTTTGTTGAGCTGCTACCCTGTTTTGGTCGAATCTGATGGGGGTTCCTTGGTGGGTATTTTGACTTCAAAATGACTCAAAAGGATACTTAAAATGTTGATTAAGGTGTTAGTGAGAAGTATGTGAAGTGGATTGAGAATTAGAAGTGGTTTAAGGGCTGCTAGAGGAGAAAACGCTAGATGCCGTCCAATCTGTCCTCAACGCGCATTGATTTTGAATTGAGTCGTTCTAAGTCGTCCGGTGTCCAAATTGAGCTCCGTTTTCGCCCACATGTCCGTAAGATCTTGAAGTTTAATATCCTGTAATTTCTTTCTGAAAAATTCAGTATAAAAATTACAGTTTTCGTGAGACTGAACCTGATTGTGGGGGCTTGAATTGGGCAGTTTTGGTAAATTGAGATCTTGGATGACTTGCCTTGATAGAACGACAAGTGGCATGCTTAGGAGCATCAAATTAACACTGTGATGACTTGAGAATAAGGCGTTGTCGGTGTTATTGAGGTATTGGCGTAATGGAATTGAGAAATAATCGAGTTTCAATGTGGTTTTCCAAGGCACGCCGTGAGAGCCATGTTTGGCCGTGAGCTTGCTGACCTAGGAGGGTTGTTTGGATTGAATTTACCAGCTTGCTTGAAGAGGTGAGTGTCCCTTAAACCTTTACTTGAAAGCTAGGACACTACTGGATGGATTTAGTTGATGGATTGCTTGATTGATGAGAAGCGTAGTTTATGATACCTAACCTTAATCGATTGAAATGACGAGATGGCTAAGTTATGATATGTGATCTTTATTTTATTTAGCCAATGATTGATTGATTCATGAGTGCATATTCATGTGATGCCTTGATGCGTTAAACGCGGGGCTTGAGTAAATCCTAAGGCGATTGACGCGGGATTTGACCTGAGGTGTAGTTACGCGGGTCTATGAATGGCAAGTGGTGTCCTGAGGCATATTAACGCGGAATATTGGACTTGGTCAAGTAAGGATTGCTAACCTGATGTGTTATTACGCAAGTAGTATCCTAGTCTGATGCATTATTATGCGGACTACCTGATGCGTGTTACGCGGGCATTGATATCGAGAATTGAGATACATGATGAGATTTACCTTTTGTGAATCTATTATTATAAATGGCCAGAGAGCCATTGTGCATCGTAATTGGCCAGAGTGCCATGATGCTTTGTAAATGGCCAGAGAGCCCCAATGTTCCTAAATGGCTAGAGTGCCCCTGAGAAATACATCGCGGCCCGAGAGCCCTTGGCGATGAGTGCATTATGTGTCATTGAGATGACTTCTGAAGTTGTGTGTTTAGTTATATGCTAAGGTGTAGAGCTTGATTCCATGAAGTTGTGACATCTGATATTTGAATGCCTTGTACAATGCTTAGTTGAGATTCTGCATTTACTTCATGGTGTGATCTGGGAGGACTAGCGGTCAGGTTTAGGTCTAGGGTTCGCTTACTGAGATTTATATCTCACCCCTTTGGGGATTAACTTTCTTTCAGGTCCAAGGCGTTGAGACGACAAGTTCGTCGAAATTGAGTATTCGAAGATGGAATTACAAGATATGAATTCACATTTTGTGATATCAGGGATTGTCCTTTTGATTTGTGGATTAGGAATTGAACTCTTTGGTATTTGATTAATGTGACCTTGATATACCATGTTCCTGTCTCAAGTCATCTTGTTGTAATAAGAAAGTGGAGTTGTTTTCTCGCTTCCATACTTTAAATGGATAATGATGTTTGAAGGCCGAGGAATCCTGGGCAACACCTAATGAAAGGTAAGGCCTTGGTGGGATGTTCGCGGACCAAATGGGTTTGAGGCGTGACAATTTAGCCGGTCAGAGATTACGTGGTGCTGCCGGCGTTGATGTGGCAAATGTTTATCAATATTTTATTATTATTCAAATTTGTTATTATTTTTTTCCCTTTTTCCTTTCCTTTTCTATCGATTTTTTTTTTCTCAAAACCCTAAAAGTCAATGAGGGTCGTCGGCTATATGCGAGGGCCACAATGCCCTAGCCGATCGGGGGGCCAACAGGCCCTTGCAAATTCTAGTCGAGCGAGGGCGCCACGGCGCTCATTGGCCTCGAACAAGGGTGTCAGTCCCTTGCCTAGCGCACCGGCAAGGGTTGGCCAGTGACTCTCACTAGCCTTTAGGGTTGTTAGAAAAAAAAATCTAAATAAAAGAAGAGGAAAAAAATAAAAAATAAAAATATTAATTAAAAATATTAATAAAAATTTTCCACGTTATCTCCAACCAGCAAAATAGACTGAATTGGTATCAATGCAAAAGGTTGAGGAACGAATCAGCACAAAAAAGAGGTTTATGACTGAATCGGTACAATTTCAATAGGTTTATGAATTTTTTGGTAATTTTCCCACTGTTAGCACATCATATGGTAAACATTTGTGACATAAGAATTCCACCTTGCAATACAGCAGATGGAACTCACCACTAAATGGAATCCGTCAAAGAGATACGAAGTTGCCACGAAACTCCAATCCAAAAGTTCAATTCCGAAAAATCATTGAAACTATCATTTTGCCTCCGAGAAATGTTAAGAGGAGTTTACACATACACAACTTGAAATGACCCTTCAAGTTAGGCAAATTCCAAAACACTAGCGTCTTATTTTGCAAGACAAAGACCGCCAACCCCTATACAAAACATAACTAAGAACATTGACTCTGGACTCAAACGATCGAGAAACTAGATGAATGCACATGACTCGACAAACAAAATACTGAAAAAAAAAATCTCTGATTTGCTGAGTAGCATTTGTTGGGAAAAATTCATAATTGATTTTGAAGTTGATAAAATAATTCATATTCTCTAATATCTGCGTTAATACAATAAAATACTTATTTTTCATTTTGTCCTAATGTATATTCGAGTGTTAAAGGATGTTACATAGGATTGAATCTAGCGGGAAAGACTCAAACGATGTCTAGAAGTCTCAGATATTGTTTGAAGAAATCAAACATTGTTATGATGCTCAAGATCTGAGAAAGTATTTCATGTGCAACAATCAAATTATTGTGTGCTATCTTCAAGATGATTTAATTGAGATTATTTATCATCACTACGGCTAGCCAATCAAGCCGGATCTGTTCTTCAAGATTATCAATCATGAAAATCAATCAATGACTTGGATTAAGGGGGATGAGTATGAATTACCTTATGAAGAACTCTATCTATGGAAACTCAAGATTATAATTGTCTGAGAGATTTGATATAAAGGGAGATTTATGCAGTGTCGAATGTCGATAATGATTTTCGTTGGCATTCATGGTATAAAGATAGATCATTTACTTATACATATGTCATCCATAAGAACATCAAAAGTATCATACTTTCATAAGGCGCTCACTTGATTGTCATATCTTTTATTTTTCGCTCAATTAAGTGCAACATATGAGTAAATCGATCAGTTGATGCTAATTCCAGCAAATCGACCTACATGGAATTAAAATAAACATAAGCCCGCATGGATTTTTATTTTTATTTTTTTTCATTTCATTCTTTTTTTTTATGCATGCAAGGGTAACCGACGACCCTTACTGGCCTACAAAGGCACCGTCAGCCCTTGCCAAATCTGGGCGAAGCAACCTTGCCCGCAGTCAGCGCATAGAAAAGGCCCTTGCGGTAGGGCGTGGGCCATCGGTGGCTTTCACCAACACAAAACAAAAAGGAAAATAAAATCAATAATAAAAAATCAAAAAAATTAATAAAACAGTTCTCCACATTAGCGCCGACAGTGCCACGTATGACAACATATATCCACATCAGATTTTTTGGCTGGAAAAATTGCTAATGATGCTTCAATGATCAATTTTTGAAATGTGTGAAATTTAAATGAGCTAAAAAAAAGTTATGAAAATCAAGTGAGTGTTGTACAAAAGTTATGGCATCTTGTTATTCTTATCCCTAATTATTTTGTATTGCCTTGAACTCACGTTTTTTGTTGATATCAGGTTAAGTTATAAGATGATCTGCTACCTTGGATTATAAATTCCCTTTATTGGGTTTCGGCTCACTCCTCTTTAAAAAATAATAATAATTGTAGGCTGGATCACCCTCCACTATTGCAGATTGGAGTTCTTGTGTATAATGATTACTACTATCAAGATGTGTATAGTTCCCCCTTATTGGTCGGGAGAGGTGGCTGCTGTTTTTTGTATCACTTAGGGGTCTTGATGGTCCCTAGTGTCGATGGTGAATGAAAAAGAAAACGAGAAATTGATTTGGCCGTACAAATTCAACTCTCAATGTTAATGTGCATATTCAATAATTGAAGTCCCTCCTAATATTTTTAGTTACAACTAGAAGGCGGTCTTGGGTCGATCATTTTATTTAGGGTAAAAGTCAATAAAAATACTAACTATGCTTACTGTGACACATTTATTATAATATTTTTCTACGACACGAAAAACTTCAAAATTTTACTTGAGTGACACATTTACCTCCGTCAAAGTCTTGTCAATGAGAACCGATAAAAGTCTGCCTTTATGGATGACAGAAAGCAAACGTTATTAACATGATATCCACGTGGCATAGGTAAAATCAAGATGACGATGTTATTGTTGTTTTTGGGACCATTTAGGGGTCTCGATGATTCCCTTGTATTGATGGTGAATGAAAAAGAAAACGAGAAATCGACTTGGCCATATAAATTCAACTCTCAATGTGAATGTGAATGTGAATGTGAATGTGCATATTCAATAATTGAAGTCCCCACTAATATCTTTAGTTACAACTGTCTGAAGGCGGTCTTGGTTCAGTCATACTGCGACACATTTATTATAATATTTTTTTACGACGCAAAAAACTTCAAAAGTCTACCTGTGTGACACATTTACATCCGTCAAAGTCTTGTAAATGAGAACCGATAAAAGTCTGCCTTTATGGATGATAGAAAGCAAAGATAATTGACATGACATCCATATGGCTTAGGTGAAATCAAAACCATGATGTTGTCGTTTTTTGGACCATTTAGGGGTCTCGATGGTATCTATGGTGAATGAAAATGAAAACTGGAAATTGACTTGGCCATATAAATTCAACTCTCATTGTGAATGTGAATGTGAATGTGCATATTCAATAATTGATTACTCGAGATGCTGAGCGAGGAGGTGACTGAGCCCTACTCGCTGCTCTAGTTTGTCCATGTCAGCAAGGACATCGATCTTCACCTCATGGAACAGGCTTAGGCTCAAGCTCAGGCCTAGTAGAAACTAAGGAACTGGACTTTAAATTATATGTGTTGGGTTGCTGTCTCTATTGACCTTGATGTTATGTATGTTTGAACATGTTTTATGATGTGTCTATATGAAAGCAATACGCTTGTGCTCTGTGTGGTTCTCCTGAGGAAACCAAATGGGTAGAAAAAAGCCTCGAGTGCCAATATTTTTCGGTGCTCACTTTAGTACCAATTCTTTTCACCGGCTCACTTGAGTGTCAAATTTTGTGAAAAAATGATTATTTTAGTGCCAACTCCAGTGAACGTTGTCTGAAATCTACCGTGGCAACTAAGTCGCTCATCGGAGCATCGTAATCAGCCAAAAAAAAAACCAATTTTTTTTTAAAAAAACAAGATAAATAATTAAAACAATTAAGAATTAAGAATTTAATGAGAGGGCAACGCCAACTCTCGCCACCGCCGGCCCACCACCATCGGCAATGGCCGACGAGGGAGGGGGATGGGCCGGCAAGGGTCGCCAAGCCCTGGCTAGTGGCCGGCGACCCCCGCAGATGGCTAGCAAAGGCTTGACCTCGCGGGCAAGGTCGGCATTGCCCAACTCCAATGGAGCTTGAACTCGTCAAGATCTGCGAGGCCAAGCATTCGCCAGCTACCTGGGGGGGTCACTGGCCGGGGTCTCTAGTGGCCGACGACCTGGCGACCCCCACCGACCCATTCTCCCCCTTCGCCGCCCTTTTTCGACCATGGGGGGGGGGGGGGCGATGGCAGCGAGGGCTGTGCAAGCCCTTGCTGCTGCATTCTTTTTTTTTTCCTTAATTTTTTGTTTATTTCTTAGTTATTTCACTTTTTTTTAAATATTCAATGTTATGTGGAAATTGTTTTTAATTTTTGGCTTTTTCTTTTGCCACATGTGATGTTCTTTTTTAAAATAATTGCCACGTAATATTAAAACATTAATAGAAAATCCCACGTACACGATTTAGCCGGAATTTACATTTAAATGATCATTTTTTGCCGGAATTGGCACTTGAGTCAGCCGGCAAAAAAATTGACACAAAAATGGAATGGCCTTTAAACAGATCGATTGAATATCTCTATTCTTTTCATGTGTTTGTGGGACTTTCCGTAATTGCCCAAGTAATAATGGGTGTTATGAAATGTTTGTTCAGCGATCCAACAAAAGCAGTCATTCGGATGTATAACACGAAGATTCTAGGGGTTGTTTTCCTTTCCATCTCCGAGCTAGATTTGTCTGTCACTTGTATTTAATGGACGCTGAACTCTGACCCAAGATGAGCTCAAGCTTTAGCAAAACCTACCTCAAATGTAAGTAGAGTCCAACATAGGAAACACGAAGTTGCTATCAAACTCCAATCCCAGAGATTCTTTTTTTTTCCCCTCAGTCGAACAAATCCAAGAGCTCAATCCAAAAAATTCAATAAGAAAGAATTTCGATGTTCAATAATCCTATAAAATAAAATCTAATGATGTACGGAAAAAAAAGTCGAGAGTTATTGTCCAAAGATTATTGAGTTATTTACCAACCTTTATTAAAGTTCAATATCATTTGCTAATTATTTTCTGAAGTTTGTTGGGATTTTGTTGTGAAATCCCTTAAGAAGTGAATGAGCAAAGAAGGATGGAGAGTCCCACATAGGATAAAGAGTAGATGGTGGATAGGTTTAAATATTGGAACCTCACAAATGGGTTTGGGCCCCAAGGGGCACCGCACTTTTGTGGACGGGGGAGGACCTACGCAAAGCTAGGTCGCCCATACGCGTGCGCCACCGCTGCTGGCCGGCTCGGACCGGGCCCGGGTCCACGCGTTTAATTATTTTTTACATCATTTTTTTATTATTACTCTTTTTAAATTGAAGGGACACAATCTGCATAGACATGTCCGGAAATTTCCAAACATTCTTTTTAGTTCTAACAGATGTGTTTGCTCGACGTTGAACGAACATGAAAGTTCAACCGGTTCAGATTAAATCGAACGAACATGATTGTTCGAACAAGTTCGAACATACATATCCGTTCGGAATAAAGCGAACAAACATGTTTGTTCAAACAGAACTCCTTTGGTTCACATTCCTTCTTCAACAGAATTGTTTGGCTTCGCGACTCTTTATTTCATTGTCTATAAATACAAACTCCGGCCGTCATTTTTCACTACTGAAATTTTCTACATTCCTTATTCATTTCATTATTTGTGCGATTGTCCTACGAAGTTACGTTCGCCGGTGTCCTTTGAAGAAGTACCGCTTCAGAGGAACGCGATCCGTTCTATCCTGGGAGACAATTGTCCGAGGTCCTCGGGTACTGATTGAGGGGGCAAATTTATCTTAAGGACACAGCGATTTTTCGTTGGGCTCGGATCAACATTCTGCTACACGTTTGCGTTGGCTACAGGTTAGTCTTTATCTTGCAACACTGTTTACACGAACTTAGGAGATAACAATCTTAAGACAAATTATTTTTACGTTTTCTTTTTTGATCGTTTGACGATCCTTGTTCGTAGTTCGTGTGGTTTTATCGTAGTAAGTATTCTGTAGCATTGAAACAGAATTGACGCAGTTTTTTCAAGTTCCACAATATTCTGTTTCGAATATCACGTCTTGCTTATTCTGATAATTTGTGTGTGGTAATTTATTTCTACAAAATATACGTTACTGCACTATGTATAGTTGATTGTGTGTTATTACAAGTATTCGGTACTCTGTTTATAGTCTTGTTAATTGTTAAAATTCTGATTTTGCAATAGAAATGGCTTCAACTTCAACTCCGATTACTCCGATTAATCCTATTCCGAATCATGGAGAAAAGCCAGAAAAGTTCAATGGGTCTGATTTCAAGAGATGGCAACAGAAGATGTTGTTCTATCTCACGACCTTGAACTTGGCAAGATTCCTCAATGAGGATGGTCCTAAACTGGACGTTGGAGAGACAAACAAAGAAAAAGTTGCTGCTGTGGATGCATTGAAGCATTCTGACTTCTTGTGTCGCAACTATGTCCTCAACTGTCTGGACAATACCCTTTATAACGTCTATAGTCTGCTGAAAACGGCTAAAGAATTATGGGATAGTCTAGACAAGAAGTACAAAACAGAAGATGCTGGATTGAAGAAATTCATTGTCGGCAAATTTCTGGATTTTAAGATGGTCGATTCTAAAACTGTCTTAAGTCAAATTCAAGAGCTTCAAGTGATCCTGCATGATATTCATGCTGAAGGAATGACACTGAGTGAGTCATTTCAAGTGGCTGCATTCATTGAAAAACTACCGCCGTCTTGGAGAGATTTCAAAAATTATCTCAAACACAAGAGAAAGGAGTTGTCACTTGAAGACTTGATTGTTCGATTGAGGATTGAGGAAGATAATAGGCTTTCTGAGAAGAAAGTTGCCAAGAATTTGGAAGTCTCAAAGGCAAATGTTGTTGAAGAAGGGACGAAACCCAACAAGAAGAGGAAAATGCCCAGCAAGTCTGGAGAGAGATTCACCCAAGGCCAGAAGAAGTTTGTTGGCAAGTGCTTCAACTGTGGAAAGTCTGGACATCGAGCCAAAGACTGCAGAGCCAAGAAAAGACAGAAAACTCAGGCCAACATGGTGGAACGAATTTCCAATGGTGTTGAGGATATCAATCTTGCTGCCATGATATCTGAGTGCAACATGGTGGGAAACCCCAAGGAGTGGTGGATTGATACTGGAGCAACTCGTCATATCTGTGCAAACAGATCAATGTTCTCGTCCTACACTACTGTGGGGGGTGATGAAAAACTCTATATGGGTAATTCATCAACCTCTAAGGTTGAAGGTGTTTGAAATATTGCTCTGAAGATGACATCTGGCAAAATCGTGACACTAAATAATGTTCTGCATGTACCAGATGTTCGCAAGAATCTAGTGTCTGGATCTCTCCTGAGCAAGAATGGCTTCAAGTTGGTTTTTGTATCTGACAAATTTGCACTCTCCAAAAATGAGATGTATGTAGGAAAAGGTTATCTGAGTGATGGTTTGTTCAAGATGAATGTAATGACTGTTGTATCCAAGGATGATATGAATAAAATTGCTTCTACCTATGTGCTTGAGTCTCCTGATATTTGGCATGCTAGACTAGGACATGTTAATTATAAGTCAATAAAGAAATTGATGAGCATGGGATTATTGCCAAAATTTGACTGTCCAAGTGAAAAATGCCAAGTGTGTGTTGAATCTAAATTTTCTAAGCCTCCATTTCATTCTGTAGATAAAAGAAACACAGAACCTTTAGATTTAATACACATAGACATATGTGATTTGAAAACAATACCGTCAAGAGGTGGTAAAAAGTATTTTATTACGTTTATAGACGACTCTTCGAGGTATTATTATATTTATTTGCTTAGTAGCAAAAATGAGGCTGTCAATGCTTTTAGAACTTATAAATCTGAAGTTGAAAATCAGTTAAATAAGAAAATAAAAATAATAAGAAGTGACAGAGGAGGTGAATATGAATTTCCTTTTGAGGAAATTTGTTCTGAGTTTGGAATTATTCACCAAATCACCGCTCCCTACACACCACAATCGAATGGTGTGGCGGAAAGGAAAAACCATTCTCTAAAGGAAACAATGAATGCATTGTTGAATAGTTCTGGTTTACCACAAAATTTGTGGGGAGAAGCGGTCTTGACGGCAAACTTTATTTTAAATAGAGCACCCCACAAAAAGACACAACAAACTCCCTATGAGAAATGGAAAGGTAGAATGCCTAATTTGAAATATCTCAAAGTGTGGGGGTGTTTAGCAAAGGTTGCTGTTCCTAAACCTAAGAAGGTTAATATAGGACCAAAAATTGTTGATTGTGTTTTTATTGGATATGCTCTAAATAGCAATTCATATCGATTTCTTGTTCACAAGTCTGAGATCCCAAATATACACGTTAATACGATTATTGAATCAAGGGACGCTTCGTTCTTTGAAAATATATTTCCATATAACATAGTATATAAGCCAATTGATAATGATAAGAGGCCTCGAGATACTACATCTAGAAGTGATCCAATGGAGGATGAACCTAGACGTAGTAAAAGACAAAAGACTTCTACATCTTTTGGACCTAATTTTCTAACATATTTGCTAGAAAATGAGCCTCGAACATTTAAGGAAGCTGTGACATCTCCAGAAGCCCCGCTCTGGAAAGAAGCTATCAATAGTGAAGTTGAATTCATCTTGTCAAACCATACTTGGGAATTGGTTGATCTTCCTCCTGGTAATAAACCACTACAATGTAAGTGGATATTTAAGAGGAAAATGAAAGCAGATGGTACTATTGATAAGTATAAGGCTCGGCTTGTAGTAAAAGGCTACAGGCAACGAGAAGGTCTTGATTATTTTGACACTTATTCACCTGTCACAAGAATTACATCTATACGGATGTTAATTGCTATAGCAGCATTGTATGGACTTGAAATCCATCAAATGGATGTCAAAACAGCATTCCTAAATGGGGATTTGGAAGAAGAAATATATTTAGAGCAGCCTGAAGGATTCATTGTTCCAGGACAAGAGAAAAAAGTATGTCGACTTATCAAGTCACTCTACGGCTTGAAACAAGCACCAAAACAATGGCATGCTAAATTCGATGAAGTCATGTTGTCGAATGGTTTCAAAATTAATGAGTGCGACAAATGTGTATATGTTAAGAACACTCATAATAGCTTTGTCATTTTATGCTTGTATGTAGATGATATGCTTATATTGGGCAGCAATAGTGAGGTTGTCAAAGCAACCAAACACATGCTCGCAAGCAAATTTGATATGAAAAACATGGGGGTTGCAGATGTTATCTTTGGAATTAAAATCCGTAAAACATCTGAAGGATTGTCTCTATCTCAATCCCATTATATTGAGAAGATTCTTGAAAAAAGCAAGAATCTAGGCATCGCACCAGTAAATACCCCGATAGATGTTAATTTACATCTCTCAAAGAATACTGGTGAAGCAATGCTCAAAATGAGTATGCTAGTATACTAGGCAGTTGAATGTATGTCATGAACTGTACTAGGCCAGACATAGCTTGTGCGGTAAGCAAGTTAAGTCGTTTTACAATTAGTCCAAATGAAAATCATTGGAAAGCTATGAAACGTGTATTGGGCTACTTGAAGCATACTCAAGACTATGCTTTGCATTACACATAATATCCAGCGGTATTTGAAGGATATTGTGATGCAAATTGGATAACCGGCACAAAGACACAAAATCAACAAGTGGATATGTGTTTACACTTGGTGGGGGAGCAGTGTCTTGGAAATCATCCAAACAAACTTGTATAGCGAGATCTACTATGGAATCAGAATTTATTGCTTTGGATAAGGCCGGTGAAGAAGAAGAATGGCTTCGAAATTTCTTGGAAGATATTCCTAATTGGCCTAAACCAGTGCCAGCTGTATGTATTCATTGTGATAGTCAAGCGGCAATAGGAAGGGCAAGGAATGTCATGTATAACGGTAAGTCTCGACATATACGTCGAAGACACGATACCGTAAGACAACTTCTTTCTAGTGGAATTATCACAATTGACTATGTGAAGTCAAAAGATAATGTTGCGGATCCACTAACAAAAGGCCTAACTAGAGAGTTGGTTGTGAAAACATCAAGGGGAATGGGTTTAAAGGCCTATAAATAAGTCGTCATAGCGGAAACCCTACCTAGTTGACTGGAGATCCCAAGATCTAGGTTCAAAGGGACTCCTAAGTTATGAAGACAGTGTAGAGTACTGTAAATTTCTTACTCATTCCCATATGAAAACAGTACTGATATGTGAAGGTTAAGCAAAGCTTTTAATGATTCTGAATAAAGTAAGTAATTTAGAAATCACCTATGTGTGTGTGAAGTGAGAGCCGCTTCTATGAGAATTGAAAAGGCCGAATTCTCTAAAACACTCATGAGACCAGGCGATGTTCAAGGCCAAAACGAACACAACAGTGAGAACTAACTTTGTTCGAGAGATAGTTGTGTGATTTCTATTGTCTAGGCTTACACCTAAGGTTGACAGTTCAAAGACATCAAGTCTACTGATTGACCGAGTAAGTCCGATAGGTCTCACTAGGGAAAGTTCAAAGTCTCAGACTACTTATCCTGATGCAACATTCTCTCAAGAAATAATCGCACATTGCATCATATGCATACACGAAGAGTCGTGATATCTGAACGTCTCATTCATGTGGGGGATTGTTGGGATTTTGTTTTGAAATCCCTTAAGAAGTGAATGAGCAAAGAAGGATGGAGAGTCCCACATAAGATAAAGAGTAGATGGTGGATGGGTTTAAATATTGGAACCTCACAAATGGGTTTGGGCCCCAAGGGGCACCGCGCTTTTGTGGATGGGGGAGGACCTACGCAAAGCTAGGTCGGCTCATACGCGCGCGCCGCCGCTGCCTGCCTGCCGGCCGGCTCTGTTCGGTTTAGGCCGGGCCTGGGTCCGCGCGTTTAATTATTTTTTACATCATTTTTTTTTATTATTACTCTTTTTAATTGAAGGGACACAATCTGAATAGACATGTCCGGAAATTTCCGAACATTCTTTTTCATTCGAACAGATGTGTTTGCTCGACGTTGAACGAACATGAAAGTTAGACCGGTTCAGATTAAATCGAACGAACATGATTGTTCGAACAAGTTCGAACATACATATCCGTTCGGAATAAAGCGAACAAACATGTTTGCTCGAACAGAACTCCTTTGGTTCGCATTCCTTCGTCAACAGAATTGTTTGGCTTCGCGACTCTTCATTTCATTGTCTATAAATACAAACTCCGGCCGTCATTTTTCACTACTGAAATTTTCTACATTCATTATTCATTTCATTGTTTGTACGATTGTCCTACGAAGTTATGTTTGCCGGTGTCCTTTGAAGAAGTACCGTTTCAGAGAACGCGATCCGTTCTATCCTGGGAGACAATTGTCCAAGGTCCTCGGGTACTGATTGAGGGGGCAAATTTGTCTTAAGGACACAGCAATTTTTCGTTGGGCTCGGATCAACATTCTGCGACACGTTTGCGTTGGCTACAGGTTAGTCTTTATCTTGCAACACTGTTTACACGAACTTAGGAGATAACAAAGTTGTGGACACAAAAAAATGCCCAAATTCGCAACTGTAGGTGGCAAGGGACCCTCATGTGCAGTGAATTTCTAGCAGGGGAACCACCACAATAAAATCTTTCACGATCGACGTAGAGGAGGGTGGAAGAGGAAGAAGATAGAGTGAAAGCAACGGAGCGGCGAAGGAGAGCTTCTAACTCCGGGTAGTGAAGGATGAGGTTTGGGGGATTTGGATGATGTTTCCATCGTCTCCTTCGTCGACCCGCCCCGGATGATACGATACACTCATGCATTGCATCGTGGCTTATGGGGAGCAGGGCCAGCCGACGGGTGGGAGTGGAGGGGACATGCATGCAACCAGCGCCCGCCACGTAATCCTATCTCCCTCATCACATTCCCGCCTTTCCTTTTCAGGTCTCCTTCCTTTGTCCTCTAATATATCATACCCCACTTGTTCTATCCGACTTTTGTGGTTATTACAAAATAGGCCATAAACCCATTTTTTTAACAGGCTGAATTGTTATATGAGTTGGTTACATTCAGCAAATGCGTCATAAATTATGAGTGTTAACGGGTAATATACGGGTCATAAACGGAATATAAATGGATTTACAATTTGCTTACATTCGATTCACATCAATGAAATTTGCGCGCGCGAGTATTGTTTTTTAGGACAGCATGTGTATTCGAATGCTCTTCCGTAAAATCCATCACATCGCCATAAATTATGCCGATCTTGTACATCCTACCGTAGATATTACGAGAAGCCAAGGCACCGTCCTCTGATTGGTGGCGATATATCGATGGGGATTTAGAACTACTGTTGAAGATGACGTTTCAGTTAAGGATCGGATGTGAGTATGAGATCCATGAGTTGCACGTAAGGCATAGGTGATGGGAAGATGGGGGGATAATGGTTCTCCGCCGCTCTGCATCAGGTGATTGGGAGTGTGATGTCGTCCGTAGTAGCAGTATCTGGTATACATCGTCGGCATGATTCCGATGGGCCGTACGTGTTAGATTTTATTTATGGCCCACGTGATTAACTGCCCATAAGTGATTTCGGTTTAATAATTATTATGTGCTAAATTCCTATTGGTCAATAGAGAGGTGTATTTTATCTACTGTACACCGTGATGGATGGTGTGGCTATAAAGGGCTCTTTTAGATTTGGTCCTTTTTCAACCCTAGAAAAGACGACAGTTTCTCTCCATCAGAACGTCAGAAAGCTAAAGGGGTCAAGGGAGAGAAACCTATTTCTATAATCGATTTCTCATCTATAATCGATCTCATCGCAAGGAACTATCATGGATCGAGGTATGTCACTTATCGATTACGATATTGTGAAAATCATCTCGTTCTAAGATCTTGGTTATGATGTTTATACAAATATTAGAGTTTCGATTTGCGTACGATTTCCGTTTTATGCTTTACATGTGGTATCAGAGCCATCCTTTAAGAACTTGTGATTTTCCGATGATATTCATAGATGAAGTTTCTGTGCATATGAATTAAGGCTCGATGGATTTTCGTGACATTCATGAAATTTTAGGGAACGATCCGAGAGTGGAATTGCATAATAAAAATTCTATGTTTCTTTTCCCTGTGAGATTCTCTGGCCTTGTAAGTTTTTTTTTCTTGTGTGCTCTTAATAAGAAGTCATGCCGATTGATAAGAAGTCCTGCATTTATACGAGATATCAGACATCGATAACTGATTCCGATTGGATTCCTTTGATTGTGCATTGGAAATTTACGCCCACACAATATATCATACTTTGCCTCTAGTGCTGATTCCTTAGTCATACAGGAATTGCCTTTCTGTGGGTGCTCCTTATATTTCTCAATAACTCTGGGGTACGTGAACAAAACTAGAGAAAGAGATAATAAGAAAGAAAGAGAAGGCCAAATATTGATAAGAATTGGCCTCATTTTTTTTTCTTGTCTTTTTGTGATCTCACTCATGTATCGTAGCCGAATCTCATAGAAAAAGGAAAGTGAAGATTCGATTTTGGTTGTATGTAAGAATAGGCAAGTCCGAGATTTGCTTGATTGACAGAATCGCATTGCGACTAAATCTTGATGCAATATATATGTACATTGCTTGCCATAAAATAATTATTGTTATAATTATTTAATTTGATGTCTATATTATGTATAATTCATTAGTCACCAAAGTGGCCAAATTAGAAAGTTTCACGTAGACGTCAAATTAAATAGAATTCAGTTACCCATGTTTATGTGATGCTACTAATGAGATGACATTATGTTATATATATTTTGATTGTCATAGGTTATTTGAAGTTCGTTGATTATAAATATTTAAGGATTGCCCAAAGGTTGATCGGTTAGTTTTATAATCATGAACATAATCGTGGTTAATTAGTATACTTGATTAGATATGTTTAGCATATCCAAAGATAGCGAGCATGTCTAATCGGAGTATATAAAATTACCAATTATTGAAAATTAAATTTAAGCATCAATTATGTTTTATGGTTGTACATTGTTGTATCACCCAAAGGAGAACTTCGATGTACATTTAATATTATATAATTGTCATTTGAATCTGTATTATGTATTTAAGTTACGACTCAAAGCATTAATGCGTGAGCATTTTATATATTTTGCAGCATCTATTTCAGTTTCTCTTCATTCGCAAGCTTCGTCTATTATGAAGTTCAATGGGCTTAACTTTTCTGACTGGAGTGAACAGGTCAAGTTTCACTTAGGTGTTCTTGATCTTGATTTAGCACTTTTACATGATAAGCCTGCTGCTCTTACTGCTATTAGCGGTGCTGAAGAAAAATCTTTCCATTCAGCCTGGGAAAGATCAAATAGACTAAGCTTAATGTTCATGCGGATGATAGTAGTAAACAACATTAAGTCAACCATTCCTGAAATTGATAGTGCTAAGGAATTTATGAAGTTAGTGGAAACTCGTTCTCAGTCTGATTCTGCTGATAAGTCAGTTGCTAGGACATTGATGGGTACGTTAACCACCATGAAGCTCGATGGTTCTCGTACCATGCATGAGCATGTTACTGAAATGGCAAACATAGCAGCAAGATTAAGTTCCATGGGAATGAAAGTGGATGAAAGTTTCCTTGTGCAATTTATCATAAATTCCTTGCCTCCTTAGTATGGTCCATTCTAAATAAATTATAACACTATAAAGGATAAGTGGAATGTGACTGAACTGCAAAGTATGCTTATTCAAGAGGAGTCAAGACTTAAGAAGCAAGGAATCCACTCTATCAATCTCATGGGTCATCCAGGAGCTAAAAGAAAACCAGGTAGGAAGAATGGAAAGGGCAATAAAGGACCACTTAAGATTAATGAGTCATCTGCCCATATCCATAAGAAGGAACAAAAGGATAATAAGTGTCATTTCTGCAAGAAGCCTAGACACTATCAGAAAGATTGCCTGAAACGTAAGGCATGGTTCGAAAAGAAAGGTAAGCCTAGTGCTTTTGTATGTTTCGAATCATGCTTAGCAGAAGTTCCTTATAATACTTGGTGGATTGATTCTGGTTGTACCACTCATGTTTCGAATACGATGAAGGGATTCCTTACGACCCAAACCATAAATCCAAATGAAAAGTTTATTTTCATGGGAAATAGAGTCAAAGCTCCAGTTGAAGCCGTTGGGACGTATCGTTTGATTTTGGACACTGGACATCATTTAGATCTTTTTCAAACTTTTTATGTTCATTCTGTTTCTCGAAATTTAGTTTCATTATCGAAACTTGATACAGCTGGATATTATTTTAAGTTTGGAAATGGATGTTTCAGTTTATTTAAACATAATCATTTTATTGGTTCCGGCGTGCTTTGTGATGGTTTATACAAACTAAAGCTTGATAATTTATTTGCTGAGACTCTATTGACCTTGCATCATAATGTTGGTTCGAAACGTGGCCTTGTGGATGAAAGTTCAGCTTATCTGTGGCATAAATGTTTGGGTCATATATCCAAAGAAAGAATACAGAGATTAGTAAAGAATGAAATCCTTCATGATTTGGATTTTACTGATCTTGGCATTTGTGTGGATTGTATTAAAGGAAAATACACAAAACACACAATTAAGAAAGCAGCCACAAGAAGCACACAGCTCCTTGAAGTAATACATACTGATATCTATGGACCTTTTGATGTTTCGTCTTTTGGTAAAGAAAAGTATTTTATCACCTTTATTGATGATTTTTCACGTTATGGTTATATCTATCTGTTGCAAGAAAAATCTCAATCGGTAGACACATTAGAGGTGTTTATCAACGAGGTTGAAAGACAGCTAGACAGGAAGGTGAAAATTATCAGATCTGACAGAGGTGGTGAGTACTATGGACGGTATGAGGAAAGTGGGCAATGCCCTGGTCCGTTTGCTAAGTTCCTTGAAAGGCGTGGCATTTGTGCTCAATATACAATGCCAGGCACACCGCAACAAAATGGCGTTGCAGAAAGGCGTAACCGTACATTAATGGATATGGTTAGGAGTATGTTAAGTAATTCTTCTGTACCTTTATCACTGTGGATGTATGCTTTGAAAATAGCTATGTATTTGTTAAACAGGGTTCCTAGTAAGGCAGTTCCAAAGACTCCTTTTGAACTGTGGACAGGTAGGAAACCCAGTTTGAGGCACTTGCATGTTTGGGGTTGCCCAGCGGAAGTAAGGATTTATAATCTTCATGAAAAGAAACTGGACTCAGGAACAACCAGTGGTTTCTTCATTGGTTATCCAGAAAAATCCAAAGGGTATAGATTTTACTGTCCTAACCATAGTACAAGAATTGTTGAAACTGGAAATGCTAGGTTCATTGAAAATGGTGAAACCAGTGGGAGTATAGGACCACGAAAGTGGAAATTCAAGAGGTTAGGGTACAATTACCTTTAACTATACCTCATTATCAGGTTGTTGTTCCTACAGTTATCGAACGGCTTGACAACATACAAGAACAACAAATAAATGACCAAACACTTCATGATGAAATTGCCACTAATGAACCTACAGTAGATGAACCACATGAAATGGCATTAAGAAGATCTCAAAGGGAAAGAAAATCAGCCATTTCTGATGATTATGTGGTTTATTTACAAGAGTCTGAATTTGACTTAGGAATTGATGAAGATCCAGTTTCGTTTTCACAAGCCATGTAAAGTATTAATTCTCCTAAGTGGTTTGATGCCATGAAAGAAGAATTAAAATCAATGGATCACAATAAAGTCTGGGACCTTGTTGATTTTCCTAAATGTTGTAAAAGAGTCGGCTGTAAGTGGGTCTTTAAGACCAAACGCAACTCTAATGGTAATATCGAAAGATACAAGGCTAGACTTGTTGCCAAAGGTTTTACTCAGAAAGATGGTGTTGATTATAAAGAAACATTTTCTCCTGTGTCTAAAAAGGACTCTCAGAGAATTATTATGGCTATGGTGGCTCGTTATGACTTAGAGTTACATCAAATGGATGTGAAAACCGCCTTTCTAAATGGGAATTTAGATGAAGAGGTTTATATAGACCAACCATAAGGGTTTTCAATTGAAGGAAAGGAACACATGGTATGTAAACTTAAGAAGTCAATATACTGACTTAAACAAGCTTCCCGACAATGGTATCTTAAGTTTAATGATACTATCACTTCCTTTGGATTTAAGGAAAACATTGTTGATCGGTGTATATATCTGAAGGTCAGTGGGAGCAAGTTTATTTTTCTGATTCTGTATGTTGATGATATCTTACTTGCTACTAATGATCTTGGTTTATTACATGAGACCAAGAAATTTCTCTCTACGAACTTTGAAATGAAAGATATGTGTGAGGCATCTCATGTGATTGGAATTGAAATATTCCGTGATAGATCACAGGGATTGTTAGGATTGTCTCAGAAAGCATATATTAATAAAGCTCTAGAGAGGTTCAAGATGGAAAAATGCTCTGCAAGTGTTGTTCCAATTCAGAAAGGAGATAAATTGGGTCTTATGCAATGCCCAAAGAATGAATTGGAACGCAAACAGATGGGTCAAATTCCTTATGCATCTATTGTTGGGAGCTTGATGTATGCTCAGACTTGTACCAGGCCGGACATCAGTTTTGCTGTAGGAATGCTGGGCAGGTATCAAAGTAATCCAGGATTGGATCATTGGAAAGCTGCAAAGAAAGTATTAAGATACCTGCAAGGAACAAAAGGTCATATGCTCACTTTTGGGAAGTCCAATCATTTTGAGGTGATAGGATATTCAGATTCAGATTTTGCTGGGTGTGTGGATACAAGAAAATCCACGTACGGATATTTGTTCTTTTAGCTGGAGGAGAAATTTCATGGAAAAGTGCGAAGCAGTCTGTCGTTGCTGCATCCACTGTGGAAGCTGAGCTTGTAGCATGCTTTGAGGCCAATGTTCAAGGATTATGGCTGCGGAACTTTATTTCAGGTCTTGGAATCGTCGACAGTATTGCCAAGCCGCTGAAAATTTATTGTGATAATGCCGCGGCAGTCTTCTTCTCTAAAAATGACAAGTATTCGAAGGGTGCTAAATACATGGAATTAAAATACTTTGCCGTTAAAGAAGAAGTTCAGAAACAAAGAGTGTCAATTGAGCACATTAGCACCAATTTTATGGTTGCGGATCCGTTAACTAAAGGGTTGCCGCCAAAGACATTTAGTGAACATGTCGAAAGAATGGGCATTATTGAAAATCATTATTGACATTATGTTAAAGTTTTATGCTCTTTATGTACTTGACATTTCGATATCATTTATGAATTGTTTCTGATATACTTATGCATTCTATCTACTTATGTTGGTATATACATGAAAGAATTATGTGAATATTGACACAATTTGTTTCCGAAAAAGAAACATTATTGTTGGACCATTATGTTATCTCTCGTTATTGATCATGTTAAGTGTAAGACTGATACTGTGATACATGGAAGGGACTGTGCCGATCTAATGGCATACAACCACCATGATCCTTATAAGTTCTTACTTAATAATGAATTGAGATTTGACCAATTTGAGGAAGGATTTAGCTTATACTCTGCGCATTATGTTTTATTGTTAAACCTTGAAGTTAGATAAATCACATGGGCCAAGTGGGAGAATGTTAGATTTTATTTATGGCCCACGTGATTAACTGCCCATATGTGATTTCGATTTAATAATTATTATGCGCTAAATTCCTATTGGTCAATAGAGAGGTGTATTTTATCTACTGTACACCATGATGGATGGTGTGACTATAAAGGGCTCTTTTAGATTTGGTCCTTTCTCAACCCTAAAAAAGACAACAGTTTTCTCTCCATCAAGAACTTCAGAAAGCTAAAGGGGTCAAGGGAGAGAAACCTATTTCTATAATCGATTTCTCATCTATAATCGATCTCATCGCAAGGAACTATCATGGATCGAGGTATGTCTCTTATCGATTACGATATTGTGAAAATCATCTCGTTCTAAGATCTTGATTATGATGTTTATGCAAATATTAGAATTTCGATTTGCGTACGATTTCCGTTTTATGCTTTACAGTACGGTCATGCGGTGAGCAGTCGCGCTCTTTCGCAATGACTGAGTTGTTTTTGGTTTCTCTTTGTTTTTACTTGAACCCCAGCTGTTCAAGAAGCTCAAGAGGGCATGAATGTGGACATCCCGGGCACGATGAACGTGGACACCGGAAGAAATGAAAGCCCAAGGAGAGATGTTAAAAAGCTGATTTACTGACTTGGCATCAGGTAACCGGGTTAGATTGGATGCTGAATATGGTACACTGATTTGATACAACAACAAAATGCCCAAATCGTGAAATATTTCATTTACAGTTAAAGTTCAATATAGTTTTCCAATTATTTTATGAAGTTTGTTGACGCACAAACCCAAATGCTTTCCTACAATGGTCATTTACCCCCATCCCTTTTTTTAATTAATTTATTAATTCTATCCTAACTATTATACATACCCCTTTCCATCTTTCATTTTTTTTTCTCACAAATTCTCTCAATCCATTCAATTCTCTCAATTTTCATAATCCGCTTTCTACTCAATTCTCTTAAAGAATGATAAGTGGAAGCAAAGCTAGTGATAAGGGAAAGAACAATATGGGGAATCCTCGTGATCCTCGTGATTTTGCATATTCGAGAGACGATGTTGATGATATCAACATTATTCGCAACGCTGAGCACGTCCCAACGCAAGAAAGTCTTTGTCCTCCTACCGGTATCGAAGAAATATCAACAACAAATGAGCCGGATCAGGAGGGTACATCTGACGTATGGGATCACTTCGAGAAGAGGGAAAGATTTGATTTAGGTGATAAAAGGTATGAAGTAATTTGTGAACATTGTAGGGCAACATACAAATATAAAGTTTGAGCCGGCTATGTAACATTTAAATGGTATCTTGTGGCGAAACACCAACCCAAGTGAGATCGATACCAACCAACGACAAATTTTCGGGTACTCCAATCCTAACACTCGTCTTTTATTTCGTTGCCATGAAAAAACTTATAAAGAAGAACTAGCTAGATGGATTGCCGTTGAACGTTTATCATTTAATGTTGGCGAAAAATTTGATTTTAATCATTTTATACAAATTGTATGTACTCCACAAGCAAAATCTATTTCGAGAAATATACGTAAACAATAATTTTTTTTATGACCGAGGTGTCCGGGCCAGCTTACGCGCACCTCGACTATTTCTCGGAGGGACTAACACGACAACCACCAGCTGCGACCCCCACTTAAATCACGGAGGGCAAGATGGGAGATTTGAACCAGGGACCTGACAAGGGATAGTCCATCTCTTAACCAACTCGGCCATGCGTGGGTGGGTTAAACAATAACTTTTTGATCTTTATAAAAAAAAAGGAAAAAAAAGGTTTACAAAACCTTTTTTTTATGAATTTTAATGGACGCGTACATATAGGTAGCAACATTTGGAGTGATCCTTGGTAAATTCATTCTTATATGGGTATTACATATCATTGGATAGATAATGATTGGAATTGGTAAATTCATTCTTATATGGGCATTACATGTCATTGGATAGATAATGATTGGAACAATCAAAAAAGAATTATTGCATTTCAAATTTTTTATGATAGGCATACGGAAAATAATATTTATAGAATAATTAGGCAAGTTTTAGAAGAATATTTTTTGCTTAATAAAATTTTTCGGTTGATTTTTTAATACTGCCACAGCAAATACGCTTCAATTCCCGAGTTAGAAAAGATTTGTAAACCCGCTTTTGGTGGATAATTTTTTCACATTAGATGTGCTTGCCATGTTTTAAATTTATGTGTACAAGATGGTTTAAAAAATCTGAATGTTTTTCTCAACCCAATAAAAATAGCAATTAAATTTTTATGAAAACATCCCCACTTTATGAAAGACTGGGGTAGATTTTGTAGAACGCATGGAAGAAAAGAAAAAAAATCAAGAAATGTTCCAACTCATTAGAATTCTACGTACGAGTTTCTTAATCAATCTTTTGCATATAAAGATTTATTATATACATTTATTTCGGATAATGTTTCTCAAATTGGTTTATACCCATAAGAGGGGGATATTTGCAAAAAAAAAAAAAAGTTTTTAATGATGAAACTTATACTTTATCCGCCACACATTTATTTTTAATAAAGTGTATTAATATTGCTTGTGTTTTTGAACAAAATGAAAAAGATGATCAATTAGGTCAGACTATTATAGCAATGCGAACAAAATGGCTGCATTATTATATTGAAACTCCTCTTATTTATTTGGTGCTTGTGTTTTCGATCCACATATCAAATTAGATGGTTTAGGTCACTATTTGACTACGTATCATGATTGTTCATATTTGATTGAAATGGTCAATATTAGAGCTATACAAACAGTGGTTACAAACGCGATAGTAGAATTGTATAATAAATTTTGTAGTAAATATAATCTTGGTGATAATGGATCTTCCCAATCTAGTGACGTACAAAGCGGAGACCTAGGTAAAATTAGTAAATGGTACAAACTTCTGATGAATAGGCAAAAAAGACAAAAGGGAGCAAGAGAAAGTATTTCTGAAATAGAGACCTATTAACCATTTCTTTTGAGTTCAGTGAATTCGAAGGCCGCACAAATTTCACAATTATAGGGCGGTGGAAGAGGCATTCAACCCAATTCTCAATTCTCGCTCTCATTGCAAGACAGGTTTTAGCAACTCCTTGTTCAACAGTTGCAATTGAATAAGTATTTAGTGCTGGAGGCAACATTTTGGACAATCGACGTTCAAAATTAGCTTTGGATTCAATGGAGATTTAAGCTTGTGTCAATAATTGGAAAAAGGCTTAATATTATCAACAAGAGATGGATCGTAACAATAAAGCCGAATTCTTCGATGATGGAGATACCATGACCACGGGTACCGATACCAGTACGGATAGTGACGATTGACGATGAGGTAAGTATGGGGTTATCAAAGGTAAAAGAACTGCATGGACTTTGATTCTTCTATCCCCAAGAAGATAAGTAGGCACTTAATGATAATTCATTAAGTTCAAGCCCATTCCTCCTCTCTCTTTTTCCCACCGAATTTGATTACAATTTAGAAATTGATTACAATTTATATTTCATAATTTATTATTTTTCATTTGCTAATTCATTATTTAAAAATCAAATTTAAAAACCATAACCGGAACCTGAATCGGCGATTCCATTTTCGATTTGGAACATGAACCCGGCCTTAAACTGGTCCATAATCACTGGTTCAAAATCGAAATCGCCCCTTAAGATTCCGATTCCGGTTCACACATGGCCACGAATCGGAACCGGCCGGTTCCGGCCCAGGGCCATGACTACTAAGTAGGAGCACAAACCACAAGTAATTTTTTTTTTTACTTTTTTTATGTTTTTTACTTTTTATATATATAATAAAGTTTATTTATAATTTTTATATTTATACAACTTTATAAATATAGATTTTTTAAAATTTTCTTATTATAACATAATTATTAATAATTAATTTAACTTTTATGAAGACATATAATTGATAAAACTTTGATGTTTATGTAATTAATTTGGTTAGTTGCGAAACAGAAAGCCACATAAGAGGAAGACATCATTATCAGCGATACTTTTTGTGACATTCCGAATTTCGACCCTCCTCGAGACTTAAGATATGGAAAGGGGTCTCGAAATCGGATATAGACCACTGGAGAATTTCAACATTTGAATGAATTGGACGTCGCCTCGTCAAAGGTAATTTAATTTGGAAAAATGAAATTTCGGACGGAAAAAATAAAATTATCATTTTGCCCCTCGAGAATTAGCCTTGCCTTAAGATGGAAAGGAGGGCATTTTGATCAATAATCAAGCTCCCCCATGTGCCGAAAACTCAAGGGTAAAGTTATCTTTGAGCCAAGATTTTTATGGACAAAATGCCAACTGTCAAAGCAAGAATGTTTAGCATTAATTAGTTAACTATTTCACCTACCATTCTTGGCTTTGACTAATTGAGATTAAGAGACTCTTTCTCTCTCCTCCCTCTTCTCATTCGGCCGGCTACCACCTCCCTCAACTCTCTCTCTCTCTCTCTCTCTCTCTCTCTCTCTCTCTCATTTTCGTTTTTCCCTCTCGCTCAGCTCGCCGCCCAGACCCAAAATCGTCTGGTTTTTCGGCCATAACTCTTTCGTTAGGCATCGTATGGAAACGAACCACCTACCATTAGAAATATTATTATCTTACCGTTCCAATGACATATCGTGAGCCCAATTTGGCCCAGCCATTTGTCCCGTAGAACTGTTTGAAGGAGCAAAGGTCAAACTGATCAGACTTGAGTCCGCGAGCTTCAAATTGGATTTCCGGGCTTGTTTTGGGTTCAATCTTGGTAAGACCACCTCTCACTCCTTGTTAAGACATATATTATTGTGTTTGATGGTTTGAAGAAGGATTATATTTGGATTTAATGGCTGATCCCTTGCTGTTTTGTTGGAAAAATATGAACCGGTTCTGTCAAGGTAGTGCCGTGAACATTGGGAGTGATTTAAGGGCTTGCTAGGCTTCCAATCCTCGGTAAGATGTCTCTAACACCTAACTTAGGAATCTAGCAAGCTGAGATTGAAGTTTAGTTAAGCTTTGGATGGGTTTCAATGGTTGAATTGAAGGAGTTTTCGGGGACAGATTCTGGTCGTTGGGCGATTGAAGAGGATTGAGTTGCTTGGAAGCCTTAGAGGTGATAATTGGCTTCGAAACTCATGGTGAGACTCTATAACATGTAGAATGATGCTTCAGCAAGTTGATTTTGTGAAAAATTGGGGCTTAAGAGTAGTCTATGTGCTGTTTAGTGCAAGAGGAAATAGAATCGGTTCTGCCTTGTCATGGAATTGGGCAAACTGAAAACTTTGAGGACTAAAGGAAGTGTCGCCTTGCTTTGTAAACCTCATAAAAGCATATGGGAATGTTAATTGAGGTGTTAATGAGATATATATATATATATATATATATATATATTTGGCGGAATTGGAGTTAGAAGTGTTAAATTGGTTAAATCGGTGGATTTCCTCTAAGACGTGCTGCTGTCATGTTTTAAACAGAATAGGGAACAGTTTGGCAAGGGATTTCTGTGGAAATTTGCTAGCTCGAGAGAAGGTAAGTGACCCCTAAACCTTTATTAGGACATTTGGACGCGACTGGACATGTTTCATTGATAAATCGATGAATTGATGAATTTATTATGCTTGAATTGGTGGGAGCCGAATAGAAATGATGAGGATCAAGCCATGAGTGCTTGTTGATATGGAATTGTTGTCCTCATGGTTGAATTTGTGAAGTATATGCTCATATGAATTGCTTGTTCATGTGGCTACATGACATAAGGTTCATGAGCTATGACTTTATGACAAAGTTCGTTGATCTTAGCAAGTAAATGAGTTACATGGTCGAATACCTGAAAGTTCTCATGATGGAAAATGAATATTTGCTTAGTATGATTGTGTGACATGAGTAAATCCTGAGGCGTATTGACGTGGGATTCGACCTGAGGCGTATTGACGCGGGTCTACGAAAGGCAAGTGATGCCCTAAGGCGTATTGACGCGGGGCTGCGATTTGAGTTACACCCTGATACGTTTTAACGCGGGTTATGAGTAGAATTATACCCTGATGCGTTTTAACACGGGGTGATGATTGGATTGGTATCCTGATGCGTCATAACGCGGGATAGCCTTGCTACGTGTTGACACGAGTATCGAAGTGGCCTTTGGAACCTGATGCGTCAGAACGCGGCTTGCCAATCGAGATCTTAATTAGCCTGATGCGTATTGACGCGGGCTTGGTCATTAAAAATTGAAAGCATATTGAACCTGATGCATGTTGACGCGGGCCCGGTCACTGAAGAAAGAGAAATTGTGATGAAACTGAGAATAAAGCTTTACGTATGAAATGAATATGGTCTTAATGTTATGATGCCATTGTTATGATTCATTAATGCCATGTGCCATTCTGTTAATGAGCTATCGTATGCTTTGTTTTTAAAGATGTCTGGTGGGACTGATGGCCTAGTTTAGATTTGGGGCGAACTTGCTGAGATTTATATCTCACCCCGTTGGGGATCAACTTTTTTTCAGGTTCCAAGCGATGAAGCATCAGTTGGCCAAGGATTGGAATTTCGAGGAAGTAATTAGTTGATTGATTAAAGGATACCTTGTGACCTTAAAGACTTCGTTATGCTTTGAAGTTAGAATTGTAACCTCTAAAGTTGTTGAATATGTGATTATGTAGAGATGTACAATTTTATCCCGAGTTATCTTGTAAATAATTTATATGGAGGTATTTTCTCGCTTCTGCCAGGATTGATGGAATTTAAATTGGTTGAGAAGTGGGCCTAATGATCCTGGAAGATTGTGTAATGAAGAGTGGCCTAGGGTGATGTTCGCGTGCTCCCCGGGTTAGGGACGTGACACTTTTGGGTTGTGAATTGTTTTCTGTTATTAAACTATTTATTTGCTGGATTTTTTTTCAGTTCATGCATTGTTATCTACTATTACACTTTCTTTTAATCTGGACATTTCATCTTTATGTATCTTACCAATTTGTTTTATGCATTTTGCTTTTTTTATTTTTTTAGTAAATTTATCTATTATTTTATCTACATTTATTAATTATTCACATACTAAAGAAATTAATTACATAAATATTAAATTATTTATTAATCATATGTCTTCATAAATTTTGAATGAATTATTAATAATTACGTTATAAAAATAAAATTTTAAAAATATTATATTTAGAAATTTGTATAAATATAAATGCTATAAATAAATGTTATTATTCATATAAAAAGAAAAAAGTTAAAAAAAAATTACTCGGGCGCCCCCTACAGAGGCGCACTGGGCATGTACCTTAAATGGGTAAATACTTTTTAAAATCCTCTAAAATGGTAAAAGAAAATACCGTATTATGCAAAAAAAAAAGGCCTACAAAATTACTTGGACAACTCTCGAATGCGCATATTCAACAATTGAAGTCACTGCTAATAATATCTTCGGTTCTCGCTATGTACGGTCTAATGCCAGCCACATATTGTTTTGTGGCTAGCAAATACCAGTTAAAAAAAAGTTCTGCAACTTCTAGTGATAAGCATAGCACAGTCACACTATCATACGCAATGTGACCATCAGCTAATTATTTTCCAATATCTTTAGTTACAACTGATAGCACCTAAATTTTAATTTTAGGGAATTCATTTATTCGCGTGAATGAGCCCATTTAGCTAAAAGCCCTATCCACCATGGTGGCCGGATTTTGTGAAACTCTAGACCGATAGGATTATTCAAGAATTATCAAATTATGATCCTACGGTTGATATCTCGGCTGAAATTTTTAGAGTCAACGGCTAGGATTGAATCTGGGAGCATAACCCTAATATCGACTATATATATCTCACTAAGCCTAGGGTCAGACGACGACAAAAAAATTCTGCAGATCACATTTGCCTCTCATGCCTCTCTCTCTCTCTCTCTCTCTCTCTCTCTCTCTCTCTCTCTCTCGCACTCACTCTCTCGCCGCTCACTCTCTCTCACACAACTCTCCCTTCGTGACTCTATCGCTGATTGCTCCTCCGTCCACGTCGTCGCTCTAACGCACCCTACGATGTTGTTGCCGCCGCTCGCCCTTCTCAACGTCGCTGCACCACTCTACAACCTCCTATGGCCATTACCGAACACCCCAGGTCGATTGAAGACCGCTGCTTGCCATTCGTCCATCTTGAGAAGAGCCGGCACCCGTTTTGCTTGGTTTGTCGCTGCTCCTCACCATCGCTCCTATTCGTGCGTCACCAGTCCCGCCGAGCTATTCATCCTGCCGCTGTGTTTCTCGCGCGAACCAATATATTTCATGAGATCCAACGTCATTTTTTAACATTGTCAGCAATTTCTGACATATTTGCTATACGTGCTAGATTTTTGAGAGAAATCACCGCGTTTCTAGACAATTTTCCAGAACCGAGTTCACTGGGAATTCTACTGAAAAGGTATGTTGCTAATATTCGAATTACAATCTGTGTACGTTTATTAAATGGACGTTCATATGCTTCGGTGAGGAGTCTAGCATGATATGATTACTGATGATGATTACGGTCAAATATTTTATGGGCTGCATGATGGACGAATTTCTATGAGCGCGGATCTTCCATGTTCCTATTTTTTATGATGAATCTATCATATCCGAAATTTGGGATGCCAAATCTGCCACGTATGAATTTTCTATGCTGAATTTGCCATGTACGAATTTTTTATGTCGAATTTGCTTGGTCGAATTTCCGCGTTCTCATGCCGATTTGGAATGTTCTTGGGTGAGATTGATTCGAAATTGATTTGGATTTGTGATAGATTCAAAATTGATTTAGATTTTTGATTAGATTCGGAATTTGATGATTTTTCGTGGAAATAGAATTTGAATTTTAGAAAATTCTGAGGAAATCAGATAAATTTCAATCAAATCAGAATCCGGAGCCTAATTTTTGAAATTTAGGGGTTGTCTAAAATCTTTCCAAGTCTAAGAGATAGTTTCCTAAATTCCGAAGATTAAAATCTAAAATAGGAATATCTTTTAAAATCTTGAAGATTCTCACAAATTCTAAAAAAAATCCTTTGAATATATCTAATATACTCAAGATATCAAAAATGTTTCAAAATGTGATTGATTAGGGAAATTTCCTAATCCGCAACCGCTATTTCCATAGAGGGTGTTTCGAATTTGAGGGTCGAACTGTCAGGCTTCAGATTGAACCTTGATTCGAAATAGATGGCGATAATTATCTTTCCATTAAAAGATTTGCAACCTTAACTTAAATTCATTGATAAAACATAAAATCACAAAAAAAAAAAATCGCTCATGCCTCATGTTTAATTTTCATGTCAGAAAATCACAAAAAAAAAAATTAAAAAATTAGGAAGATATGGCTTCTTTTAAACCACATCTCATCATTTTTAGAAAGATAGGATTTCTTAGAAATCCTATCTCATGGATTATATTCAATAAATCAAATCTGATTGTGTCCATTAGGATAGATTTTAAAAGTTGTAGACTTAGGGTGAAAAGATTTTCTTAAAATTTTGGGAATTAATGCAATTTAAATCCTAAAATTTTAAGTTAATCCTAAATCAATTCATTCTCATTTTTCATTAATTTTTAATTTTAAAAATTCATAAAACAAAATCATAAAAATTCATAAAAAGAAAACACAAAAATTGCACCTTTGAACTTCAAGTCAAAATTCATCAGAAATTGCCAAGTCGAACATTTTTCATAAAATTGGTACCGAAAGGGCATTAATTGAAAGATTAATGTAAAAAATTCCCAAACCTAAACCTCTGGTTAGAAGAAAATAAAGTATTCTCTCGTACTTTATTTAGGTATCTAATCTACCAACCAAAAAAAAAAGATTAGTGGCAGCTCCGAAATTAAAAATCATTCAAACCTAAGTTGCGAATTGGTAGAGCTTGGGAGAGCTTGGACTAGGTTAGTTAATTTATTTAATTAATCTGGTAATCCATTAACCTGAAATTCAAACCGAATTTTAGGTCGCGACAGCTTGGCGACTCCACTGGGGATTACTTGAATTTTTTTTTTAAAATTTAGGGAGGACTTAGGCCAATGATTTCATGAATAAGTCACTTGGTTTGGCAATCATGGTTGAATTCTAATCTTTATGTGTTAAATGGTTTTGCAGAATGGGAGTTATAAGGGGAGGAGTATGTGGCTAACCCTTTGTTTTGCAGGCTTGGTGATTGATCTTTAATTTTTGAACTATTGGAGCGGTATTTGATTTAAAATGTTGTGCATGTCTTTAGAGTAATTGCACTACACCTCATCCACTTGTGACCAAACCCGGGTCACCCAATAGTTTTAGGATGGCATTTAAGTGGTTCTTTAACCTTGGCGGTAAGGCTTCGCTAAAGGTTATCCTGCTTGGGTCCCGAAGTTCTTCCAAAAAATGGCTCAAGGGTCGTTCTCATGCACGGGAGGCTATAATGCATGGACGTTACCCTTGTCGACCGAACTAAGCCGAAATGACTGGACCCGACTAGTCATGACTATGTATGCGAGGCGGTAACTGGTCATGATGAACGTGCGCGAGGCCGTGACATGTCCTTCCGTTCCTCATTTCATTTTGCTAAGAATTAAAATTGAATCCACGACTCATGTGCATGTCTCTGTGATTGACATTTTTCTTTTCAATGGAGGTAACTTCTTGTACTTTATATCCTTGTCATCTCATTTCATTTTGGGGTCGGTCCATGATCTAGGTTGGTTTATCTTGGTGCGTGATCTATATACGAATGGGTCGTGACGACATCCGTTTCATACCTACTCCGAAGCTAGAGCTCAAGAAGCTATGGTGGCAGTTGAAGCCTGATGGTCAGCGGTATGTGCTCGAGCGTATTGGATTTATGTTGCCAATACTTGACATTGACGTTCAGAGCGGGATCATGCATGCACTTACTCACTTTTGGTGCCCAGAGACGACCACATTTGTGCTAGGAGGTAAGTTTGAGCTCACACCCACTCTAGAAGAATACAGTGTTGCCATTGGAAAATCAATTGAGTTAGATATAGTTGAACCTCCCATTCGAGTAGACCCTGTGGTAGCACTCACTGAGTTTTTGGGTTTGACTAAAAAGACAATTGAAAAGGTGCTGAGGGGTAATTGTCAGGCATGTCCACTGTCTTTCCTCATCGAATGTTTTGAAAATAGTGCTGACCTCATGAGGTCTAGGATTTTTATCGTAGCCTTTTTCAGACTTATCATTTTTCCATTCCGTCAGAACACTATTGATCCAGTGATAGCTTGGATAGTAAAACAGATTTGTGGTGGAGTTAATTTTATAAATATTATTCTTGCTGAAACTTTCATTTCCTTGACACGTTTCAAATCTTTAAATAAAGAACAAAGCAAGAAAGAAACGGATAAGACTTTTCGCGCTCCAATTGAGCTTTTACAAATCTGGTTTTTCTCACATCTTTCTCAATTTGGTGAAGGCATGACTGTATTTGAAGTGGGTATGACTGATAATCCTATTTTAAGATTTAAACAAATACAAAATCAAACTAAGAAATTACACTACTCGCAATGGGTCAAGCTATTCGAGGATCCGAACTCTAAGATTTTCCTTTGGCAAGCTGTATGGTTCCAAGTGGTTGAGGCTCGGCTATGCCACGGTGATCAGAAACCCATACCATTGATGGGCATTTATGGGGGAACCAGCTATCAGCCTCTTCGAGTTGCACGACAATTTCGAGTTCTGCAAGAGATCCCGCCTCCACTTGGACCCAATGAATTCCAAGTCCAGTTCGAGAAAGGCGAGAACTACAAAGCCTAACTCAGGCGTCATTCTGAAGCTTGGCAGAAATGTTCCAATCAAAAGCTGATTTGGCCTATAGATGAGCCCACCAGAAAGATGAAGAGCCATTTTACCACGGCTTGGTACATTCAGTGTCATACCATTCCTGCTAAAATACTCTAAAAAATTTCGGATGTAACAAAGCAACATACTCTCAAAGTCCAGATCAGAGTCAGCGAAGAGAAGGCAGTGAAGGCCCAGGAGATGGCAGATGCTTTGGCTGAAGAGAATGCACGATTACGGCATGCCTTGAAGACCCATTCGTCTATAGAGCATGTCGCCCCTAAGAAAAGAAAGATTGTTTGATTTATTGTTTCTGTTTAAGAAGTCTCATTTTCGCATTTTCAAGTTCGCACTTTGAATTATTCATCAGATTTTAGGTTTGTTATTTACACTTTCAGTCGGTATTTCAGTTCTGTTTTCTTTCCGACCTTGTTGGCTTGCTCGATTTTTTACACATTATTCGAATTTGATCTAGTGTCAGCACTTTAAATGAAAATGTTCGTAAGGTTCATAATTATCATGGGAAAAAGTTGGGTGGTAATCCGATGCGTTTTCTATTTGATGCGGAGTTAATGGCCATAGTGGAGCGGGCTGAAATTTCTCACGTTTTCCAGACTCCAGAACATTTTGCAGAATACCCCTAATAAACGACTTCCTTTGCTAAATCTCCAGACTTGAAATTTGTAGGTTGATGTCTAAACTAGTAATCTGCAAAATTCCAGACCTTAATTCTCACTTTAAGGGAATCTTTCGCTCATTCGACAAAAACCGGACAGAACAGTTTTTCTAGGAAGAATTTTTCTAAATAAATATTAAACTGTACTGATCGGTCCACGTTTTTCCTTAAGTACGAACATCAAAGTTGTTCCTCGTAAAGTGCTAAATCAACTCGTAAAATTTGAGAATTTTTTTATCAACGTACGAATTATGACGAATTTCATCGTGAAGGTCGTTGGAATTGAAAGACTGCCTGTTTCAGATTTTTGCTTTGTTCATTGAGTCTAGAGAGTTGTCATGGACTGACCCACTATTCTCACTCACTTTAATAATCTTCGTATGGTCTTTCTTTTCAAGTAATATATCACGGATCCTCCTCAGCATACATATAACACTCGCTCCAAAGCCAAGCAAATGGCCAATCCAACTGAATCAGTTGCCCAAATGGAGGAGAGAATGAGGCGGGAAATGAGAAGGGAAAGGGAGGAGCAAGCCAAGGTCTTCAATGATCAACTAGCCGAGCTGAAGACTATGATATCCCAGCTGTCTTTGGGCCAACAACCACCTTCTGCTACATCCGTGTGTTCCAACCCTTTGTTTTAGTCGAAGGGGTTATACGTAGACCTACGACAGGGGGAGGAAGAAGAAGATGGAGAAGACATGCCTGGAGTTGTAGCCTCACTTGCTGCGGCCAAGGCAAAGGCTAAAGGCGTTGCCAAAGCCTCAGGGCATGTTGGCCAATCATCGGACCAAGTTCCGTCTGTCCCGTCGGTGAACTATTTTCTGCCTGAAGCTATTATTCCACAAAATGATGATAATACGAAAATGCTGGCCAAGATAGACCAGAGGCTCAAAGAGGTTGAGAGTGCATGACTTGTCCCTAAAATTGACCGTTCGGCCTTTTCAAGAACAATCTATCCGGACAAGTTCAAAGTCCCGGATTTTGAAAAGTATGATGGCACGTCAGATCCTGTGCAGCACATCCAGACTTACCAGGCTAGAATGTGTAAGTATGCTGCAAATGACGCCCTCATGGTCCAGACATTTCAGTCCAGTTTGAAAGGAACCTCCATGAGATGGTACATTGCTTATGAGGTTTATACTAAAGAGGATTGGGACGAGGTGGCCAATGATTTCGTTCAGCATTTCAGTTTCAATAGTAATGCGGCAATCACAACTCAAGATCTGGAGCGGGCCGAAATGAAGAAAGGTGGGTCGATTAAGGAGTACAGCACCAGATGGAGGAGCCTCGCTTCACAGTTGAAACCGGTACATCCCGAACGGGAACTGATGAGACTATTCGTCTCTACCCTGCCACAGAACGTACGAGCGCATGTATTCATATCAGCGGTCGCGTCTTTCTCTGACCTTATTTCCTTTGCTGAGGAGGTGGAAAGCAACTGGAAGAGAGGCTGGAATTGAGACAGCGAAACCGGTCCAAAGCGTTTTACACCAAAGAAGGAACCAGCAGCCACGCAGGTTAACTTGGCGTACAAGCAGAGACCGGTGGTTCAGAGTCCCGTCATTCAACTCCCCGACGAACGGAAGGCTAGTAGCAGTCAGAGAAGGGATACGTGGAAGAACCGGCAGTTCAGCCCACTCCCTGGGACCTTGACACAGATTAAGAAATGACTCTTAACTACAGAGCCAATGAGAGCGAACACGTCAAACGCAAAATGGTATGACCCGAGTAAGAAGTGTGATTATCATCGTGGGGAAGTAGGCCACGACACAGACAATTGTTTCATCCTGAAAAATCGTATTCAGGATCTGATTAAGACTGGGGCAATTTCGCTACCCAACAAGCAGCCCAACGTGTAGAAGAATCCCCTACCTGAACATTCCGGGGCCATCAATGCTATTTTAGGAGAAGAAATTAACACAGCAGGTCCATTTAAGGTCAAGGCTGCTGAAGCTCTTGACGCCCTAATCAGGGCGGGTTATTATCAAACAGGAGAAGTGGTGACCTCAACTCAGCTGGGGGAGATGTTTACTAAGTTGACCAAAGATGGCTTGGTGGTTCGGATGAACCAGTTTGGATTGATAGCTACCATCTCTGGGATGGTTATTGACTGGGAACAGGAGCTGGCGGCATTGGCTATATCCCCACTTGAAGTAGCGGTTCCCATCGAGGAGATTGAAATAGAAGCTCAAGTAGATCCGGAGTTAGCAGATATGCCCCCTCTACAAGACACGTCAGATGATGAGCTGGGGCTGGTGGTGAACGAGAACCTAATGATTACCACCCCACAACCCTTCCCATATTCAGATGGTCGGGCAATCCCTTGGTCATTAAGTCTAGCGAATCAACATTGTAGATCAGCTGAGGAAGGCGCCAGCTCAAGTCTCTCTACTCGAATTGTTGCAAACCTCACCTAAGCATCAAGAGGCGTTAAAGAAGGTCCTGGCGCAGGTTCACGTCCCTGAGGACATCGAACAAAAGAAGCTGGAAGGATTTGTCGGGGCGGTCCTGCTGAAGGATCAAGTAGCTTTCGCGGACGATGAGATTCCTTGAGAAGGTTGGGGCCACAACAAAGCCTTGCATATTACCGTGAAGTACAAACAAACCTTTATGTCTCGATTCCTAATTGATAACGGTTCGGCATTGAATATATGCCCATTGGCCACCTTGAACCGATTGGGAGTGGACTTGGCTAGAATGCAGTCGGCAAAGGCCCTTGTCAGAGCCTTTACGGGATGAAGAAAGACGTTCTGGCGCAGATAAATCTGGATATCCTAATCGGACCGTCGACATTTGACATTTTGTTTCAAATCCTGGATATCCCCTCTACATTCAATCTTCTACTTGGACGGCCTTGGATCCACAATGCAGGCACCGTACCTTCGAGCCTCCATCAGAAGATTAAATTTATGGTCGAGAAGAAGCTGGTGACGGTGTTTGGTGAGGAAGTCCATCAGATCTATAACGAGACAGTCATTCCCTACATGGAGCCGACCGGAAGTGAAGAGAGCTTGTATCACGCGTTCGAGCTAATACAGACCATACATGCCTCTCCTGAGAGTCCCTTACCAACTCTCAAGGTGTCGACCGCTTCTGTTATGATGGCCAAAGTAATGGTAGGGAATGGCTATCAACCCGGCATGGGACTGGGAAGACATAGCCAAGGAATTCGCACCTCAAAATCATAAGGCGGGCCTTGGTTATCCGAGACGGTGACATGGCAAGCAGGTAGTGAAAGGACTTGGCAAGCAGGAAAATAGTTCTCAGCCACAGCCCCTATACGTCACTTTCCGATCCGGTGGGGTGGTCGAAGGATATGATGAGTTGTCCAAGTATGAAGACGATTTGTTGATTGTATTTCACGTTCCTGTGAAGGAGCAGGTCGCCGAAGTAGAGCTCATGGAACTAGATGTGGATGGTGAGATACCTAACCTGGCTGAATGGTTTGGTAACATGACCGTGGGAGCTGTGCTTGAAGACCTTATACAGATGGATGTGACCCCTGAAGAAGAGCCCTACCTGGAATGCAGACTACCGAGGCCTTCGAACAATGTTCACTCTAAAGACGATCCATTGGAGGGCTTAGATTCAGAGTAACCAGTCTATGTTACCCCATGCGTGGGATATTTCCAACTTTCTTTTAATTTCAGTCATTTCGGTTATTGTTAGGACTTTTCTCTTCAGTATTACACTTTTCAAATAATAAATATATTGAATTGATTTTGAAGATCAATGAAATTACAGAAATTTTTATCCATCATTTTGGAATCTTGTCGAAGTACCCCAAACCAACCCGATGACGATAACCAACGGTCAAACAAATTGTCGTCAATGGTAAGATACCGAGGGTTGGGCTTCTTCAAAGATTCTCGTCTCAAAATTTTTTGTAAAATAAATTTTTCAGAATGAAAAACAGAAAAAGCCAAGAAGAAGCATTTTCCAAGAAAAAAATCTCATCCGAAAACGATAGGGCATACATCTTTAAACCCTGTTTGTTTTTCTGAATTCCCTACTTTATGTTTCAGGGATGTGGAAAGAGATCTAATGGATTCTGGAGTTTATGACCTCGATGAATACGACCCCGAATACGAAGAAATACGTCGGGAATTCGAGGAACATGAAACGGTCAAGCCGTTGACCGGAGATGGGACCTTGTCTATCAATCTAAGAAATGAAGAAAACCTTAAGGAAGTCAAGATTGGGGCAAACCTTCCTGAGGACACAGCTAGACGGTTGATTCAACTCCTGAAGGATTACCAAGATATCTTTGCATGGTCCTACGCAGATATGCCAGGGCTCGATCGCTCGATTGTTGAACACTGTCTTCCGCTCAACCCATCTTGTGATCCAGTAGCACAAAAGAAATGAAGAGCTAGACCGGAGTTGGAAAATAAGATCAAAGAGGAGGTTATGAAACTCCTAGACATGGGATTCATCGAGACTTCTCAATACCAAGACTGGATTGCCAACATTATTCCAATGATGAAGAAGGATGGTCGAGTTCGAGTTTGTGTAGACTATCGGGACTTGAATAAGGCCAGCCTGAATGATAATTTTCCCCTCCCACATATCGATGTTCTAGTGGACAGCATAACTGGATTCGAGCTGTTTTCTTTCATTGATAGCTTCTCAGGGTACAACCAGATTCTGATGAACGAAAATGATAAGAAGAAAACCACTTTCACTACCTCCATGGGGATTATTTCAGTATAGTGTGATGCCTTTTGGATTGAAGAATGCCGGGGCAACATATCAACGGGCCATGGTGACTTTATTTCATGACCTGATTCATAATGAGTTAGAGGTATATGTGGATGATATGATTGCCAAGACCCGGAAAGGGAAAGACCACGTCCAGACTCTGATTAAGCTATTTGAGCGACTTAGGAAGTTCAAATTGCGCCTCAACCCAGCGAAGTGTGTTTTTGGGGCTAGCAGTGGCAAATTGCTCGGTTTCATTGTCAGCAACCGAGGTATCGAGATTGATCCATCAAAAGCTAAGGCAATCTGCGAATTGAAACCACCGACCATGGCGAAGGAGGTTAGGAGTCTCATGGGAAGATTGAACTATATTTCTCGATTCATCTCTCAGTTGACGGAGACTGCCAAACCCTTTCTCAAGTTCCTGAAAAAGAATGCACTTATTAGATGGGATGAAGAATGTGAGGAAGCGTTTGAGAAGTTGAAGCAGCATCTTATGAGTCCACCAGTCCTTGTGCCACCTACACCAGGGCAACCGTTGATTCTCTACCTCACAATAAACAGTGAGTCACTTGGAGCCATGCTAGCCCAAGAAAGTCAGGGAGATGCTAAAGAACTGGCCATCTATTATTTGAGCAAGAAATTCACGGGCTCCGAATTAAATTACTCAGAGGCTGAAAAGACGTGTGCAGCATTGGTATGGGTGTTACACAGACTGCGACAATACACTATGCATTACCAAATCCTTTTGGTGACGGAGTGCGATCCCATTAAATATCTCCTGAATCAGCCTACATTGGTTGGCAAACTTGCCAAGTGGCAAATTCTCATTTCCGAGTTTGACATTCGATATTTGCCTCAGAAATCAGTGAAAGGAAGAGTTATAACGGATGTTCTAGCAGAAAATCCGTGGCAAGGTGATGATCTTTATCGACCTGAAGATCGAATTATGGCGGTCGAAGATTATGTTTGGACAATGTACTTTGATGGAGCTGTAAACTTGTCAGGGTCCGGCACGGGAGCAGTCCTGATATCTCCTAGAGGTCAACATTATCCAGTAGCAACAAAATTGGTGTTCCCTTGCACTAATAACATCGCCGAATACGAAGCTTATATCCTTAGTCTACAAGCAGCGATAGAAATGGGGATATCTAAGCTCAAGGTGTTTGGAGACTCAGCCTTAATTATTCTCCAGATAGTTGGTAAGTGGAAGACGCGAGATTCAAAGCTGCTACCCTATCATGAGTATTTAGACGAATTGATGGAAAGTTTTACGGATATCACGTTTGAATATTTGTCTAGAAATCAAAATCAATTTGCAGACGCTTTGGCCACTCTGGCATCAATGTTGCATGTCACGGAGGGATTAGAAGTCGAACCACTAAAGTTCGAAGTCTTAAGACAGCCGACCTACTGCATGGTTATGGCGGATGAGCCAGATAGCAAACCCTAGTATCAGGATATCAAGATGTATATCCAAGAGCAGAAGTTTCCTGAGAATAGTACAGTTTCAGACCAGAAGTATATAAGGAAGATGGCTTCAAAGTTTTTCCTGAGCGGAGAAAATCTTTATAAAAGGTCTTTCGATTCGGTCCTGCTGAGGTGTGTTGCTGCGACTGAAGCGATTCGTTTAATGGCAGAAATGCATGAAGGCGTCTGTGGCCCTCACATGAACGGCCATATGCTAGCAAGGAAGATCATGAAGCTGGGCTATTATTGGCTCACCTTAGAAAATGATTGTATACAGCATGTCAGAAGTTGCCATAAATGCCAGATTCATGGTGACAAGATCAATGTCCCTCCAAATGAGTTACATCAGTTATCCAAGCCTTGGCCATTTTCCATGTGGGGAATAGATGTGATTGGCCCCGATCAACCCTAAAGCTTCCAATGGACATCGGTTCATTCTGGTGGCAATTGATTATTTTTCCAAGTGGATTGAGGTGACATCGTATTCAACGGTCACGTCCCGAAATGTGGTAAAGTTCATCGGACGTGATTTAATTGCTCGATATGGAGCCCCTGAGGTTATAATCACAGATAATGGTACGAATCTGAATAACAAGCAGGTGGAACAACTGCTCAAAGAATTTAAGATTAGACACTTGCATTCTTCTCCATATCGCCCTCAGATGAACGGGGCAGTTGCGGCAGTGAACAAGAACATCAAAAAGATCTTGTCTAAGACGGCTGAGAATTATCGAGATTGGCACGACAGGTTGTCGTTCGCACTTATGGCATACTGGACTTCAGTCCGGACATCAACAGGGGCAACCCCATACTCCCTAGTATATGGTATGGAAGTAGTATTACCGGTCGAAGTGGAGATTCCTTCTCTGCGCATTTTGTCCCAGATAGAACTGACCGAAGCAGATTGGATCCAACAGAGGATAGATCAGCTGAACTTGATTGACGAGAAGTGGCTCAGAGCCTTATGCCATGGCCAATGTTATCAGCAGAGAGTGGCCCGAACTTTTAACAAGAAGGTGCGACCTCGACATTTTCAGGAGGGAGACCTTGTGCTGCGGAAACTTCTGCCCATCATCCCACAGCCAGAAGGGGAGTTCGCTCCAAATTATGGCGGACCCTACATAGTGAAAAAAGCCCTTCCAGGCGGCGCCTTGATCTTGGCAGAGATGGATGGACGTGTCTTCACTAATCCTATCAATGCCGATTCAGTCAAGAAATATTATACCTGAGATGTTGTACTGTTTTTGCAAATCTTAATACTTATGCACATTTTGTCTGCTTTCTGATTGTATTATAAATCTTCACTGAATTTTGCAATCAATAGATTTGTTTGGTCAATTGATGTTGATCATTTTGAATGAGGAACGCTAGGACGATGAAAGGAAAGCTATTTCTATACATGTCCTGTATCATATCCCTAGTGACTAATTGTGAAGAGTTCCATGCTTACAAGGTGAAAGGTTATCTTGCGAAAAGTATGACGACCAAGATGATGTGAGGCATTCATTTCCTCTATCCAAACACTACAGATCTCCCTTTGCTAAACTCCTTTGAACGGCGGTTTCGTTTTCATACTCCTGTCAGGAACAATCCCACATTGGGCCAAATTTCAAAAAAATTCAAAGCATGAGTAGAATTTTCTTGCTTTCACTTACATCAATCTTCAAGTGTATTTATCACATGTGAATTCTATGTTAGCTCAAGTGCTTTAGACATGATGAAGAGCATTCCATTTCTATACCCATACACACTCATACCTTTGCTTAGCCCAACTTGAGCAGCAGATTCATTTCTTGAAACCCAACTGGTGATCATCCTGAAAGGAAAACATTTCAGACTATCTGACAGATGAGCAAAGTGCCTTGGGGCAAGATGAAACTTGAAATTTTGCCAGCACAACATGTAGACAATTCATATGAAACTCTTCTTTTCTTTTCAAAAGAGCTCGCTGTAAAAAAAAAGGAAAGAAAAAGCTAGCCATGCAAAAAAAAAAACAAAAAAAAGGCAAAAAAAATGGTGATGCTTGCCATGCAAAAGAGCCCACTCCCATTATAAAGAAAATGGAAAGAGAAAAGAGGTCTCTCATAAAAATTATCCGAAATGAATGGAGGTTTCACCTGAGTTGATTCACAAAATGTTCCTTAAAGAACGATGTTTTATGGAGTACATCAGCAAAGATTACCAGTGGCACTCTTGCCGGAAATATCAAGAATGGATGATCACCAGTCTCATCTTTACACAGCCCCTTTGTGGAAAATAAGCCATTCATTTCAAGCCTACCCTGAGCCTACATCGCAACCCTTACCAAAAGTCTCTTCGGATTAAGGCAATTGGGTTAATATAGGGTTTCAAATGTTTATAAATATTGCTTGAAGAAGTGCGACCAAGATCATTTTTATCTCATTTGGCAGGGTTCCTGACTTGTAAACCCAATGCAGCTGATGAAGATCTCATTTCACGGCCTAACGACTCATATGAGTCCCCTTTGAATAGCCTTTGACCAAGCCTGAATTACAGTCTTTGAAAAGACCTCGTGGATTGGTCTGGTCATACTAATTGCAAGACCCTTATCAAGTGTGATGAGGACAGCTCCGAGTGATTCTCATGCTCGCATTAATGGTCGTGTCAAATAGCATTTTCAAAGAAAGTGAGAGAAAGTCCTTTATGACTGAAGGTTCCTCATTCTATTTGATCAAATTTTATCGAAAGGATCAGACAGTTTTCCTTATTGACAAAATCTCCAGTGGAGCTTTACAATACAAGTATAAGCTCACAAATTGTTGCATTTGCATTAAGGTTCATGCAAAACACCATTTTCTTATGAACTGAACAGGTTGAGCACGCCAATTCAGCAAATCCTAAAAGCCGGATTTCAGTCAACTCAGGTAAGTTTTTTGATTCTTTTTCAGACTTGGATGACCGCATCTTCAATGTTGCAGGTATCAAGCTAAGCACGGTGATCTAGACAGAAGATCTCAAAAGACAATCAGGCCCGTTCGATCCAAAACTCGAGCATCCCATTCAGATTTGAACTTTCGGCCGAGGTTTCATGTAACGTGAAGATGATCATGAATCGGAAGCCATTCCAGATTGCGATATAAGCATTTCACAATTCTTTTCGCTGTTTCATGTAAAGGATGAACATGATTCAGATTTTCTCAGATTGCGATACCAGTATTTCGCAAATCTTTTCGCTGTTTCACATAAAGGATGAATGTGATTCAGATTTTCCCAGATTATGATACCAGCATTTCGTAATTCTGTCTATTGTTTCACATAAAGGATGAATGTGATTCAGTTTTTACCTGATTGCGATACCAGCATTTCGCAAATCCGGCCCTCAGTCGATGCTTCACGTGATGAGCGGATGATCGTGATGCAAAAGCATTTCTCAGCTGACACTCCACAGGACGAGAAGATGATTGTGGTTTGAAAGCTTTATTCTTAGCCGACGTTTCGCGTGACGAGAAGATGATTGCGACTCAGAAGCTTCAACCTCTGTTGATGTTTCACGTGATGAGCGGATGATTGTGGTGCAGAAGCATTACCGATTTGCGATCCAGAACTCACAAATTCGACCTACAGACATCTTGCGTCGTCTCGAGTCAGGAAGAAAGAAATTCCTGAGGACGGGTGGGCCCAGTACCTTAAGATCCTCACAGCGCTGGTGATTAAGGGAATCATCAGCGTATAAGGTATTTGCAGAAACAAATACCCTTACGCGATCCATGTGCGAGTTCTTTGAAAAAAGAAGTTAGACGCATGTTATTTTCAGCCTTGCATTGCATCATTTCAAAAAAAAAAAACTTAGATGAAAATTTAGGTGCCACTTTTGGTCATTGAGCGAAACCTCTCTGAGCCTCCACTCAAAGAGGTGCAAGCTGTTAGCACCTAAATTTTAATTTTAGGGAATTCATTTATTCACGCGAATGAGCCCATTTAGCTAAAAGCCCAATCCACCATGGTGACCGGTTTTTTGAAACCCTAGACCGATAGGATTATTCAAGAATCATCAAACTACGATCCTACGGTTGATATCTCGCCTGAAATTTTTAAAGTCAACGGTTAGGATTGAATCTGGGAGCATAACCCTAATATCCACTATATATATCTCACTAATGTCGCGACCCTCCCGAGCGGCGGAGGAGGGCTAATGGGCCACCCGATCGCTGGCTTGGATCGGACGCGGGCCTCTCCCAAGGTCCATTACCCAAATCACAACTGCTGGATATACGTGGTCGACCTTCAGTGTGGTGTAGTGACATGTGATGAGTGTACATGCCAAGGAGTCGCCACCAATCGTTTCGTGGAAGGTACGATTGGAAACCCTATCGAATAGTTGGGAGTGGTCTATTCGATTCTGCGGAAACCAGAGAAATGGGTTCGGGGTCTTAGTTACGCCAACTGTCAGAGTTGACAACCTTTCGGTACCTAAGCTGAATGGTTTATCTGATCCTAGGATTTCATACAGACGAATGGGGTACAGATCCTAAATCTAGGAGTTCATGCATATGGGAATTACTACCCTATCACTCACAATCAATAGAAATAAGTGCGAAAATCAAGGATCCAGTACATGCGGATAAAACACATGAAATCAGCATAGCATCCCTAATGAGGCCCTATTAGCCTAGAGAAATAGCAATCAAGGCTTAGGAATGATTTTGGCATGATTTGCCCATTAGGGGCAAAATCGTAATTTTGGACAATTCGGGGACAATTAGCCTCAAAAAGGGCAAATTTGTCATTTTATATGAATCGGGAAGTCAAAAGATGGGGGAAATAGGATTAGCTATCAATCCAATCCATTTCCTATTTTTTGGGAATTTCAAGGATTTTTCTGGAATTTAAAAGTGATTTTACCCTCGGAGGGGTAAAATCGTCATTTTGAACGAAGATGAGAACTGAAAACCTCAAATATTAGGGTTGGTCGTCCACCTGACCCAAACCCTAATTTTAACCAATTTTCAGGACTCGATTGGAACAAGAAAGACAATTTTCCCATTAAAGGGCAAAATCGTCATTTTGGGAAAAGGGACAGGACTTGAAAACCCAAGCCTAAGAATTGGTCGCCTACCTGACCCTAATTCTTACCTTGGCATCATCGGCCATGTCTTGCATACACAGCAGAGGCGACTTATCCCTAAGGGTAATATCGTCAAATCTCGGAAGAACAGATAAGAAACCCCAAAAATAGGGTTGACCAGTTGTCTGTGGTCAACCCTCGATTTTTGGGGGTTTCTGGAGTGTCTAGGATTTTCCCACAATTTTTCACAATTTTTTGGAATTTTCTGGAATTTTCTAGCATTTTTTTGTATTTTCTAAGATTTTTCTGATTTTTATTTTATTTTTAAATCATTTTTTGATTTTTTATTAAAAAAAATATGATTCGGACCGGGTCGACCCGACCCACTCGGGTCGGAACCCGGCCCAGACCCGGACCCGCGCGGACCCCTACGCCTAAACGACACCGTTTCATGCATTTTTATTTTTTTGGTTTAATCGGTTTTAATCCTACGGTCCCTGATGGACCACGTGGCTAACCCACGATCTTTGGATTGACTTACTGAAACCTACGGTTCAGATTGAAAGGAGACTCGATCAGGGCCGTCTGATCAGACTACTTAAACCTACGGCCACGATTAGAACTTGAGACCTGATCTGAGCCGTTTGATCCTATCATCCTAAACGACGTCGCCTTCTCATTAATCTATGCGACACCGTTTCCACCATTTTTAATTTCCGATTTAAAACCATTTTCAAATTATCCTAATTTCTAATCGGACGGTCAATATTTGTTGGACTCGACTAATCTCAGCCGTTGGATCTACCTATTCGAATAACAACCTCCAACGGCCAAGCTGACTGGACTGGCACGTGGACCAATGGCCGACCGCCACCTAAGCGCTTTGACTCGTTGACCCGCCAAGTCAGCATCGTCTTCAACCTCTCGACCCCGGCAAAATGGACGGCTGAAGAACTCCGACATCGATCTAACGGTGAAACTTTGATGGAATCGTGTGAAACCAACGCCAATCAACTCGAAATCGCTTCTATTCTAACATATCTCAAGATTACACTAATCCATTCACAGAATCAAACGCGATCGAACATGAACCAGTACGCACCCATGTACTCTAATCAGGCGGTTCATAGTATATTAGGCTAATTCACTAACACAGAAGCATCATTCAGTGTTCAGAAGGCTTATCTCGAGCTCCGATTGAGCTCGCTCGGCCTAGATTTGGCTAGGCGAATATGAACAGTAGACGGCCATGGAGGTTGGATTGGGAGACTCGATTCAGTGTGTTAGGACGAAATCGATGCAAAACGAATATGCGACGATGGTCAGTGGTGTTCAGGGAACGAAACGCATACACAAATCGCAAGAATGATCGTGAAACAGGCAAGTCGCCATTGATGCACAATAGAGAGGTTGAAGCTGCGTCTCACCTTTTTTCGTGATTTCAGGCGGTGGGGCCGGCAACGATCGCTTCCTAAAGCCTCGGACGAGCTTGTGACGACCTTCTTTGGCTTCGGTTTGGCCGAAGACGGCCCAACCAGTGCCTTGCAGTCGAGTTCAAGTCATCGACGACCCAGGTCGGAGGACGAGCTCTTTCTCACGTTTTCTCTCTTTATTTCGATTCAGTTTTTCTTTCTCTAACTGAATCCCCCTCTCCCCTTCAACTGAAAGCCCTTCTAAGGCTTATATATGGATTTCAAGAATTTGGCACCGAGTCGGGGAGTTTCAACCGACTCAAATAGCACGTGCTACCACGTGGTTTTAGGTTCAATCGGTGTCGGGGAGGATGTGGATTCCGTCCACCCTCGTTTAGTCCTCCGGCGGAATTCATCCCGTGCAAATTTGGCACGAATTTGTCCTGCGTTTGAGAATGTTGACTTTCGCAGGTTTAAAGGTTTGACTGACCTCGCCGGAGCTCGTCCGGCGGTCATTTGTCATGGGGCCGGTCTTGATCGAAAGGTCTTGAGGTAAGGAGTAAGACGCCCACCAATGCTTCTTCAGCGGCTGCCGATTGCTTGGTCAATTTTGTCATCGAAATCAAACCTTCCACTGTTCATCTGCGCAGGATCTTGAGGAAGACAATGATACTGTAGCGGACCGGTTCGACCGGTCCGACCGGCGGTCTGACCGGTCTGAACCGGCTCCGAATTGGATTTTTCAAAATTAAGCCCAAATTAGTAGGAAATTTTTACAATTGAACCTCATAATCGAATCTAGGGCATGAATTCTATCAAATAATATGTTTTTGCCCAAACGTTCATATCAATTTCAACAAAAACCCCAAATTTCCTTTTATTTGCAAATTGGGGGATTATGCAATTGAAGGTTCAAATGATCAAATTGGGTCAAATTACATGTGTCAATCGATTCAAAATGGTGAAACCCATTGGGCAGTATGCTTAATTTGCAATGATAGCCTTTGAATTGAAAGTAATTTCAATTATGGTCGATTTCAAGGACTAAAAATGCAATTTTAGTATGCAATTTTGCCAAATTCGTGCAATTGAGCAATTTGTACAATCAATTGGGCTAAATTACAATAAGGGACAGTTAGAATGGATGTCAAGATCCTAGAAAATGCGAAAATTGCAAATTAAAAGACTCAATTGGTATTTTTTTTCTCAAATTCAATAGTACGGGTTACAAAGGAACACCTAAAATTGAATCTGATTTTGGATTTTTTGTGAGGTCAAAAATATAAGGGATTAAAAATAAAAATATTGGCTATTTTTCCATATTTTTGTGACCTCAAATGCTATTTTTCTTGATTTTTTGAGTATTTTTCTATTTTCTAAAAATAGTAAAAAATATGGAAAATGTAAAAAATTATTTTTTGGTCAAGAATGGTTCCTTGGGCTTGGCCAAGGCCACTAAAGTTGATTTTGTAATTTTTTGACTTTTTATGATTTTTTTGTGAATTTTTCAAAATATAATTGCAAAAAGACTTGGTCAAAAATCAGGTGTCAACAGCTGCCCCTCTTTGAGAGGAATCTCGTGAGAGGTTTCACTCAAAGACAGGTGATACCTGAGTCTAGACCGACTCGACTGGGGAAAAGAAAAATGAATCTTGACACTCAATCTTTCTTGTCCCACTAGTGAATGCTCTGCTCTTCATTCTTTTGCTGACGTGAGAGAGAAAGTAGAGAGACCCACCTGCTATTTACCTGTTGATCACCTGCATGATGCTCGTGCGGCATGCGCGGTGTATAGCGGGTTCAAGTGAATACCTAGGGACTCGTCTTTTGAATACCCTAGGGCGGTTAAACTCTAGCCTGTATGGTAGGCCGTACCAGAATGGGATTCCTATATTTGATAGGAACATGTGGATGACGCACTCAGTCTCTTAGGGATTGTCAGGGGTTTTGATCCGTATGGTGGATCAGACCATGAATAGGACTCCTTTCTGCTAGGAACCTATGGATGACGCACCCAGTCTCTTAGGGATTGTCAGGGGTTTTGATCCGTATGGTGGATCAGACCATGAATAGGACTCCTCTCTGTTAGGAACCCATGGATGACGCACCCAGTCTCTTAGGGGTTGTCAAACATTTTGATCCTTCAGGGGGATCAGGCCGAAAAATAGGACTCCTTTCTATTATGAACCTATGGATGACGCACCCAGTCTCTTAGAGATTGTCAAACATTTTGATCCTATATTCTAAGGAATTAACTAGGATCCATATAAGTGAGATGTGCCTACCCTTAGGCTTCACCACATGGGCTATTCTGGGTTTAGGGGTTACCTAGAACCTTACAGAAAGCTGATTTTGTCAGAAGTTTGTGATCCTATATTCTAAAGAATTAACTAGGATTCATATAAGCGATGTGTGCCTAACCCTTAGGCTTCACCACAGGAGCTATTCTGGGTTTGGGGGTTACCTAGAACCTTACAGAAAGCTGATCTTGAAAATTGTCCTTTAGACATGCAAGGCGTTATTCTGGGATTTGGGGATTCCAAGTATCCTGCAGAAAACTTAAACCTGCAAAAACTTTGATAAGATTCTTCTGGGATCTAGGGGTTACCTGAGATCTCGCGGAAAGACTATCTTGAATATTGTCCTTTCGACATTGAAGGTGATGTTCTGGGATCTGAGTACTCGAGGTATCCCGCAGAAAGATCAAACCTGTAATACTGGAATCTCACACAGAGAGATAATTTCAAACATTGTCCTTTTGACATTGGAGGTGACATTCTGGGATCTGGGGACTCCAGGTATCCTGCAGAAAGCTCAAACCTATAATACTGGAATCTCACACAGGGAGATAATTTCAAACATTGTCCTTTTGACATTGGAGGTGACATTCTGGGATCTGGGGACTCCAGGTATCCTGCAGAAAGCTCAAACCTATAATACTGGAATCTCACACAGGGAGATAATTTCAAACATTGTCCTTTTGACATTGGAGGTGACATTCTGGGATCTGGGGACTCTAGGTATCCTGCAGAAAGCTCAAACCTATAAATTTGAAATCTCACAGAGGGATGATTTCGGAGTTTGTCCTTTTGACATTGGAGGTGACATTCTGGGATTTGGGTACTCCAGGCATCCTGCAGAAAGATCAAACCCATAAAATTGTTCATAAGAATGTGTTTTCCTGAGATATGGAATTACCAGGGATCTTGCAGGAAAATAAACTTGAAAGCTCTTCTTCATAGAGCAAGGCATCCTTCTAAAATCTGGGGTTACCATGATTCTTATAGAAGTTTAACCAAGAACAATAGCATTCTAGAATCTGGGTTACCAGGGGTCCTACAGAAGCTTGAACATGTAAACTCTTTCTTACCAAGAGAGGTTGTGTTCTTCTGAGATCTGGGATTGCCAGGAGTTCAAAGGCACATCAATGGTTTTTAAGTGATATCTGATGTCAAACTGACAGCACTTTATGACTTATATCATAGTCATGAAAAAAAAACTTTAATGAATGCATTACGATGCTGGAGGTTATCTAAAACACCTTGCAACATACGGGAGTGATCAGAAATTCCTTGTGGGGAAAGTTTGAATCAAACAATCTGAGATTACCAAAAGAGTTTGGTTAAAATGTCCAACGGAGTATTCTCATTAAAGAGGACTTCTCACTGCTTTGAGATAATGGTCTTTTACGAAGAATGCACTCGAATTTCCTATCAAACATGTGCCTAGGGTTCAGGATCATTCGCAGTGGATACACCTCGATCAATCAGGAGGACTTCCAAGGGACCGTAATGTTGGGCTTGGTCAAGGTTTTCAAAGGGGACTTGGAAGCAAGTCCAGGCTATTGAAGAGAAGTCTTCGATGTCCGCTCCAGGTTTACAAGTCAAGAAACCTGCAAAATGACAAAGAAACAATCTTGCTCGAACTTCTTCGAGCTAAGCTTAGACATTAAACCCTATGTCAATCCAAGTGCCTTAGTCAGAAAAGGCTTTTCAGGGTTGTAACGTAGGTATGATTGGGGACCAAAAAAGGTTTGTTTTTGGCTCAGAATATGCGAAGGGTTTACATTGGTGATCACTGCAAGTTTGCCGCCATCTTCCCCCTTCCAGTTCAAAGAGCGTTTTCAGTCTTTGAAGTGCATTGCTGGTCTTTGAAGAGCATTGTCGGTCTTCGAAGCGCACATTTGTCTTTAGAGAACATATCTCTCTCATGTTGAGACGGTGTCAACATCTTGTCTATGCTTTTATCATCTGAATGTGACATAATCTAGGAGTATCCTTTGCTGTCCAGCTCCTTTGGGATTTTCTTTTACAATCAGATCTCACTAGGGACCTATACAAAGGTATCATGCCATCTTTTGGCATTTACAAGATCAAACACCTAATTCACAAGTGTACAAATATTTGGATGGGCATTGGCCTTGCTTTTACCAGGCACTTTGCTTTTTCTTGATGCCCAAGATTGAATTTTTCTCTCTTCTTTCTTTTTGAGATCCCATCTTTTCTTTTCTTTTCTTTTGGGGATCAGAATTTTCAAATGAATGTGCTAGATGTACAACTTGAATCTCAGCGCTCAAACATTAATCTAGGAATTTTTTACAAATCCTGTGTTTTGAACTCTTCCGTTCTTGAAGTGACGTCGCTTCCGTCTTGGAATATGCAATGATCACCAACGGGTTTGTGAAACGAACGTATAGGCTCAACTGGGCTGTGCAAAGGGTAAAAGTGTATAGGATAGAGAAACGAATGCTTTTCGTCATCCTAAAGCACCTGAATTACCATAGAAGTTAAAATGACAGGTAACACACGAAGATTGATGCAAGTCTGAGCAAGAGAACTTCTAACCATTTACCTCCTGATACCTCCGGACGTACCTCCAGTTTGCCCCATTGTGGGGTGGTTCTTGACAGGGGTATAGAATGAAATCGTCGTTCAAAGGGTTATCAATGGTCACCTGTAGTGTTTATGATAGAGAAACGAATGCCTCCGTCGTCTCAATCCATGTAGTCACTGCGAATAACCCTTACGTCCGTAGGTCAAGGTCTCGCTATCCTTACCACTCCACTTATCTCTTAAGTGTGTATGGGACGTGTTTGGACCAGGCTTGCATCTTATCTGAGGAAACATCCTTTTGAACGGTTTAAACAACTTTTGTTGGAAAAGTTCATTTCGCTTTCTCCAAAACTTACCCTTGAAGGGGGTTTATGATGCACAATGTATATTCCAATCATGTTCAGATAACCTCTAAGTTTAAACATGAATGCCACTGACATGACTGTGAGAATTTTGCATCTTTCTAGACATGAGATTTGAACGTATGTTAGATTCCAAGAAGCCTTCAAATTCTAGCAGTAAGGATTCTGACAGTCTTAAAAACCTACAAGATTGGGAAAGGAATACTTACCTGCCCAGCGTGGCTAGAGATTCCTAAAAAGCATAAGAGGAATATGTCAGTGTATGCTCTTGAATTTCAGAAAATTAGAACGATACACCTTCTTGATCATGCACTCTAATGGTAGTGGATAGACTTGTGGAAATCTGCGTTTCTCTTAGCAGCACGAGATGGTTAAGTGTTCTAAAATTTCTTCAAATTCTCGGTCTTTGGAGAGAAAGAACGTGCATGGCGATGATCCCTTCGTCTGATTGGGGTAATGAATCCTGCTCAGTGGCTTCATTCATTTTGGAGCGTGCCTCTGTGCCATTCTTTGAAGCCTCCTGCTCTTCGTTTTGTTGTCTGCTGTCTTCATTCGTACAATACTAATACTCGCCTTCGAGGATCTTGCTTCTTTGGGTCCTGCAATATTGAACACATGCTAATGTATGCATGGATGCATGATATGCTTATGCAATGACTATTATGAGGACTCAACTCAATCCGGGATGAGTCATATAATGGAAGTCTGATTTTATTTCAAGGGTAATATTTCTTCACAGCATCTGAATTTACAGGGTGCCCCAGTTCTTCTCCCTCGGAGTTTACAAGAATTAACGCTCCTCCCGTGAGGATCTTCTTGATGATGTAGGGGCCTTCGTAATTCGGAGTGAATTTTCCCCCTGGATGGGTAGTACTCGGCAAAACTTTCCTAATTACCAAGTCATTTACTTCGAAGTTTCTGGTCTTGACCTTTCGATTGAACGCCCTGGCTACCCTTTTCTGGTAAGTTTGTCCATGGCAAATGACTTTAAGACGTTTCTCGTCTATTAAATTCAGTTGTTCATATCTGTGTTTGAAATATTCTGACTCAGAGAGTTTATCTTCTGATAAGATTCTCAAAGAGGGAATCTTAACTTCTACGGGTAGAACCGCTTCTGTCCTATACACCAGACTGTAGGGAGTTGCCCCTGTAGAAGTCCTGATCGACGTTCGGTAGGCCATCAAGGCGAAGGGCAGCCTTTCGTGCCAATCCCTGTAGTTTTCTGCTGTTTTAGCCAAGATTCTCTTGATGTTTTTGTTGGCTGCTTCCACTGCTCCATTCATCTGTGGACGGTAAGGAGATGAATTTAGATGTCGAATGTTAAAATGATCCAGTAGATTATCGACAATCCTGTTGTTTAGGTTGGACCCGTTGTCTGTGATGATCGCTTGAGGGGTACCATACCGGGATATGATGTCTCTTTTGATGAATCTTGCCACATTTCTTGAAGTGACATTCTTGTAAGAGCTGGCTTCTACCCATTTTGTGAAATAATCAATCGCTACTAAGATGAAACGATGACCGTTTGAAGCCACAGGGTTAATAGGCCCTATCATGTCTATGCCCCACATAGAGAAAGGCCAAACTTCAGACATTTGGTGTAGTTCATTTGGGGGTGCATTGATCTTATCACCGTATATTTGGCACTGGTGGCATGACCGGACGTGCTGACAGCAATCTGATTCGATGGTCATCCAATAATAGCCAAGCCGCATGATCTTACTGGCGAGGAGGTGGCCGCTCATGTGAGGCCCACATATTCCTTCGTGGATCTCTTTTAAGAGGATATTTGCTTCTTTGGCATCTACACATCTCAATAGAGTAGAATCAAAGGATCTTTTGTATAGAATTTGTCCATTGAGAAAGAACTTGCTGGCCATCTTGGTTATGTATCTTCGGTCTCCTGGCTGGCATCCTTCAGGGAATTCCCCTTTTGAGAGATAATTCTTGATGTCATAATACCATGGCTCTCCGTCAAATTCTTCTTCGATTAGCATACAATAAGCTGGTTTTTTAAATATGCCGATCCTTAAGGGTTCTATATCCAGCCCTCCTGTTGTTTGCAACATTGAGGCAAGGGTGGCTAATGCATCTGCAAATTGATTGTGGGATCTCGATAGGTATTCGAATGACACTTCTTCGAATTCGAGTATTAATTCTTCAGGGTATTCATGATAAGGGATGAGCTTTGCATCTTTCGTCTTCCACTCTCCCTATGTCTGTAGAATGATGAGCATGGAATCTCCAAAAACTTGCAACCTAGGTATCTTCATGGAAATGGCCAATCGTAGGCCTAAAATGCACGCCTCATATTCTGAGATGTTATTGGTGCAAGGGAAAGTTATTTTTGCCGCCACAGGGTAATGTTGATCATCAGGGGATATCAGTACTGCCCCAGTGCCTGCCCCTGATAGATTAACAGCACCATCGAAATACATGACCCACTTGTTTTCTGTTAAGTTGAGAATCTGATCTTCTGTGCTTGTTACTTCAGGAAACTCATCGTTTGACGGGTTTTCTGCTAGCATGTCAGCTATAGCTCTTCCTTTAACTGACTTTTGTGGGGAACACTTGATGTCAAATTCAGATAGCATTACTTGCCATTTTGCTAATTTCCCAATTAAAGCGAGTTTCTCGAGGAGGTATTTGACAGGATCGTTCTCTGTTACGAGCTGAATGTGGTGGTGTAGGGTATACTGTCTCAGTCTGCGAAGTACCCATACCGCTGCTACACAGGCCCTTTCAACTGGTACATATTTTGCTTCAGATGTGAATTTCTTACTCAGGTAATAGATGGCCCTTTCTTTATCATCTATCGGGCTAGTTTGGGCGAGTAAGGCTCCCAAGGATTCCTGCTGTATGGTCAGATATAAGGTCAATGGGTGACCAGGAATTGGTGGCACGAGTACCGGCGGTGTGATCAGATAGTTCTTGATCATTTGGAATGCCCTGCTGCATTCAGCATCCCATGTTATTTTCGCGCCTTTCTTAAGCAATTCGAAGATCGGCCTAGCTACATTAGACAGTTGATTGATAAATCTGGCAATATAGTTCAGTCTCCCCAGAAGGCTTCTCACTTCTTTTACTGTGGAAGGAGTTGACAGATCGTGGATAGCTTAGATCTTTGAAGGATCAATCTCAATGCCCCTGTTACTGACTATGAACCCAAGAAGTTTCCCAGATTTTGCCCCAAACACACATTTGTTAGGGTTCAACCTCAACTTATATTTGCGCAGGCGTTCAAATAATTTTCTTAACACCTGTATGTGATCCTGTCCTTTCTTGGGTTTGGCGATCATGTCGTCGACGTATACTTCAATTTCTTTGTGGATCATATCATGGAATAATGTGACCATGGCCTTCTGATAGGTAGCCCCAGCGTTTTTTAATCCAAAGGGCATGACTTTGTAGCAAAAGTTCCCCCAGGGCGTGGTAAAAGCAGTCTTTGGTTTGTCTTCTTGTTTCATGAAGATTTGGTTGTATCCTGAGAATCCATCCATAAACGAGAACAATTCATAACCTGTTGTGCTATCTACTAACACATCAATGTGAAGAAGTGGGAAATCATCTTTTGGGCTTGTTCTATTCAGATCTCGGTAATCCACGCAGATCCGAACTTTACCATCCTTCTTCATGACGGGGACTATATTTGCAATCCAATCTGAGTATGGGATAGCTTCAATAAAGCCTACCCTAAGAAGCTTCATGACTTCTTCCTTAATTTTGTTTTCCAACTTAGCCTTCATCCGCCTGCTGCCTTGCTTGACAGGTTTGATACAAGGATCTGTAGGTAAGGCATGCTCCACGATTTTAGGATCTAGACCTGGCATATCGGCGTAAGACCATGCAAAAATGTCTTGATATTCTTTCAATAACTCTGTGAACTCGAGCCTTTCATTTCGGGATAAATGCCCGCCGATCTTGACCTCTTTGATATTCACGGAGTCTCCCAGATTAACAATGATTGGTTCTTCTAAAGTAGGAGGTGTAGATTCCTCAAAGGCATTCCAATCTCTGTGGATAGATGCATAACCCTCGTCTTCATCTTCCTCAATGTTATAAGAATAGTTAATGGAGAAGTCCGAATCTCGTAACAACCTGGTATGCATGTTTGAGATGATATGCCTGAAATGTCATGAGTATGGTTAGTTCGTATCCCATAAGAACGACATGTATGATCATGGAAAGTCTTTTTGAAAGAGTTTTCGAAATAGGTACAGGTATAAACGGGACTAATCCTCATGTCATTGGACATCCCAGCCCCATGGAAATCTTTTTGGAAATCAGGCCTCAAGCTTCTGTGTGGAAGACTAGTATCATCATTGGGCTGATTCGTGGCTCCATATGTCCTTAACAAAATATGCGTGGTTTTATTGAATGCAAGATGGGCCGCGTTACAAGATGTGCTATTTGGACCAACGGCCAGAGATCCAAAGGCGTTTCCCTATACGTACAAATAAGGAAAGAAAATACAACAAAATGCAGAAAGTTCTAAAAGCAGTATTTAAAGACAAAGGAAGAGGCTCTTTACTCAGAGGAAGTGGCTTCATTGTCCAACCACTCCATGATGACATTCACAGAGTCACCTTTGAGAAAAGGATTTGTCAGTTCTGGTTCTATTGGTGAAGTGACATCTTCTTCAGACAACCATTTAAAGTTCTGGTTGAAGTGGGCATTCAAAGGATTGTTGAACATTTGAGACCTGCCTTTCCAAGTTGGAGAACCGATGAATGAGTCATTCGGGCTGTTTCGGCCTCCTAGGCGTCCCAGGCTTCTGCCTCGACCTCGGCCTATTGTCTTTGGGCCAGATCCATCAATGTGATATTTCTGATACCCCAAGCCCATTCTATGTGGGTTAGCTTTTAACTGAAGCGGGGTATTTATTCCTTGATTGTGTCTGCCTAGGCCTTTTTCGGGGTTGAATCCATATGCCAGTAGCATCTTAGCTGGTAGGAGACTGGCTTCTGAGATGTATGGGATTCTTAGTCTTGTTCCTGCCGGGGTGTGAATTGTTGCTACCAGTTCTAGGGAATGATAGCTCGCCTCTGTTTTTACTTCGGGTTCAACATAAGGTATGGCACTGTTTTGGTATGTCTGGAGGTCGACTTCTCCATGTACAGTAATCACCTTCCCATCTACTGTGAAGCGTACCTTTTGATGCAAGCTTGAAGGGACAGCTCCTGCTGTATGAATCCAAGGCCTTCCCAATAAGAACCCAAATGCACTGGGCAGATCTATCACTTGGAAGTTTATAGAGAACTTTGTCGGGCTGATGGACACGTCAAGCTCAATCTCACCTACCACAGTCTTCTTCATCCCGTCGAAAGCTCTCACAGCCGTTTTAGATGTTTTAACCGTTTCTTCATTGATTCCCAATCTTCTCAGGGTAGCCAAAGGGCAAATGTTGAAGGCTGATCCATTGTCGATCAATACGTACGCCACTCTTTTTCCGTTACATCGCGCGGAGACATATAATGCCTTGTTGTGCTATCTTCCTTCCATGGGGAAGTCCACGTCAGAGAAGCTCAACTGGTCTTTTAAAAGGATTGCCCCCACAAAGTCCCCCAATTATACTTCGTGAATTGATTCGGGGACATGTACTTCGTTGAGTATTTTCAACAGTGTGTTCTTGTGCTTCTCTGAGTTGATGAATAAATCTAGCAAGGATATTTGAGCCGGCATCTTCCTCAGCTGCTCTATTACTTCGAACTCGCTGGTTTTGATGATTGATATGAGCTTTTCGGCGTCTTCCTTTGAGACTTCCTTTTTTTTCGGATTCGCCCTCCCTAGGGGCATAAAACCATCCGGACCTCATTACTGCGTCTACTTCTTTAGTCCCAATGGACTGCTTTAGGATCGTATTCTTCTACTGAGGGGACTTCTATAGTTACAGTTGCCTGATAAGACGTCTCTGGTTCAGCCGTGTTGTCTGCTTCTTCTTGCGGTAGTTGAATCACAATAGGCTTGACTAGGTAGTCTTTCACCTCGCTCATGCTATCAAGTTCTTCCAATCTGATTACTACTGTCGTAGCGACTTCGACCATTGATACGGTGTCGTCAAGTTCTTCTATGCCCTTTGAGGTCTCTGGTTGAGAGAGATCATCCATACCTCCCCATCCGTCCGGTATGATGTCTTCAATTTTCTGGTAAAAGCTGGGAGGGGCTGAATATTTCACTTTGAAGTTGTACCCTCCAGAATCTTGACCAAGGTTGTCTATAATTTCGCCATTCTCAAGTGCGTTGGCCATAAATTTGAGGTCTGCTAGACTTCGTCTCTTGGATTCCAGCTCGTCTTCTTCAAACTCTTCTTCTGACTGAGTGACTGACCCAAGACTGTTTACCAGATTCTCATGTGAGGTACCCCAGGTATTACCCTACTCAGTCGTGATCACGAAGTAGCTACCTTCCCAAGATAAAGAAGCTTTGACTCCTTTGAACTCTTCATTGGTGATGTCAGATATTATCCCCAAGCTTATCATCCTAGCGATGCGTAGTCTCTTTTGGTCAGTTGAGATCGCTCCTGCTTTCGGGTATGATGAAGCGGCTATTAGCAGGTCGGTCAGCTTAAGCATATCTACCTTTAGCTTAAGGTAGTCTTCTTCCCCTTCAGAGAATATTGCTCCTACTGCTTGATGATCTGGCAGCGGATTTTCTTGTACATTTGGGGCCGCATTGTCAAATTTTAGAATCTGACTATCAATCAGGGCTTGCACTTTCAGCTTAAGGATATAACAGTTATCCACATTATGCCCTCTCTCGCCCATATGATAGGCACATGTCTGGCTTTCATCAAAACCAGGATACCTTGCAGGGTTTGCCCTAGGCGGTTCTTTCGCCACCAGGTGTTGTTCTAGCAGCATCGGGAGCAACTTGGATAGAGGCCTCGGGAGCTGAGAGAATTGCTTCTGGGTTGCTTTCTTCTAGGCTCTTGCACTTTAGGTGTCGACCAGGACGATCCTCCTTTGGCCTGGTTGGAATTGCCGAACGTCTTGGGCTTGTGGGGATCTGGTATAAATGCTATGTCGAGTTCGGCTTCTCTCTCCTTCTTTAAGGGGTATTGTCTTCTAGACGCTTCATGAGGCTTTCTTTCCCTCAAGGCCCATTCTAGTCTTTTGGCAACCTTAATCAAGTGTGCGAATGTTTGACACCCGGAAGTGTTTAGCCTGTCAAAGTACTCGTAGGGGAGTGCTTTCAGAAATAAGTCAATCAGCTCCTCTTCCGGGATTGATGGCTTTACTTGGGTGGCCAAGGCTCGCCACCTCTGGGCATATGTCCTGATTAGTTCACCTCTTGCCTTCGAAGTTCACAGAAGGTCTTCTCTTGTAGGGGCCGTAGCCGTGTTGAATTTGTACTGTCTGAGGAAGTCCTCTGCAAGATCCTCCCATCCATCGTAATCTTCTAGGTCTAGCTCAATGAACCAGGCCAGAGCGGCGCCAGCCAAGCTCTCTTGGAACGTGTTCATTAGTAGCGGAATATAATCTGAATAATGCGCCATCTTGCGCAGGTAATACTTGAGGTGTGCTCGAGGACAACCTGTCCCATTGTATTTTCTTACAAACTCCGGCTCCTTATAGTCAGGAGGAGTCTCTACTTTAGTGAAAGGAGATATCTTGTCGAAGCGGGCTAACTCGTAACCTTGACTGCTCAAGCATTCCTCGATTTTGGCCAACCTTTTAGCCTCCGCTTCAGTTTTCATGGTATGTTTCCCCTTTTCTTCCTTCTCGAGGTTGATAACAACAGGCGAGGCCTTTGGTTGTGATCGGCTGTTTGGTTCATGGACATCCTCCTCTGTATGTTGGGAATCCCTTGTTACCTCTCTATCTGCTACATCAGGTACCGAAGGAGGGCTTGAGTTGTTCTGGTTATGGGCTGTGGTTTGCTTAGCTTGGGTGGCCTCCAGCATGGCCTTGATGTCTGCCATCATAGTTGCTAGGGCGGTCATCTGAGATTCCAGTATACCCACACGCGGAGTCAATTCTTGTTGCTCCATTCTTGTCTTAAGTCGAGTACGGAAACGATGTGTTGGTAGTTCCATGATGAGAGGGTACCTGTTTCAGAAGGATTCCCAGTGAGTATTTCTTTTGTTTTTGACAAAAGGAAGCAGCTAATCTTTTTAGTTGCATGCTTCTTACCAGTAGATGAGAAAAAGGACTACCTCGTGAGCCTTAGCCTCATGTAAGCAGTTCTTTTAAATATTTTCTGATAAGAATTCATGGAATTAAAAGAAGCGTAATTTCTGATGATAGTTTTTATGCATTCGCAAAACATGTTCATATTCATGCTCATGTGTCCAAGATAGCATCTATCAGAAATGAGAATGTATGAGAAGATATCACAATGTTTGTTTGTTTTACACTTGACAGAATAGCCTATTCAAGTCTAGGACGTTTGGGGCCTAAGGTATCCCCATCATCCCAGTATGGACTCCCCTCTTCAGTCTGGGACTCCTCGTCTTCTGAATATGACAGCGGTCCCATGTCTTCGGGTATGTACGGCTCTATTCCAGGTACGTACGGCACGATGTATTCGGGTATGTAGGGCTCGACAAGGCTTCGTCGGGTTGCTTTGAAGTGTTGAATGTATTCTGCGGTGGCTCTATGAATGTTTTCTTCACGAGTCATGTTTTCTGGCCAACTTATTTCTTCAGCCTGAGAATTCTTCAAAGAGCGTATGATGGATGCCACCTTGGCTTCAAACTGTCTCTTCTCCTTCTCTGTGAGGGTCTGGCTTGGTAAGTCAAAGGAAAAGATACCAGGTTGCGTTGGAGCAGGGATCTCCTATAGAGCTCCAAACTGTCAAATCACCCTCCTTGGATAGTATGCGGTAGCACCCGTGAATCCTATCAAAGGGACTGGACCCCCGTCATCGCAGGTCAATCTGACTTTGCTCAGCGTTGGCAACCTTAGCCTCCATCGGAGTTGTTCGGGTTTTAGGATTTTAAGGAAGTTTTTCCACTCTACGAAGTTGAACTTAGGAACACATGTATGGGTTCTGACAAAGGTTTTAAGAGGGTGCGCATTGGGGCTGATTTCAGTGAAACCCATGCGAATGTGAAACTGTCTGATATGGGAAGTGAACCACAGATACAGAAGATCACTAGAGGCTCTAAAGATTCCCTTTTTATTTTTCCTGAAGCGATTTAAGGAAAGGAAGGTCTCGGCAAGGAGGATGTTTGAGTAATCCCACCCACAACAGACTTGTCTAGCTACTACAGCCATGATAGGGTCAAAGGTGACAGATGAGATCGGGAATAGTACAAAGCTAAAGAATGCCAAGACAAAAGCTCTACCAGATTTGGTTCCTTTAGCAGTAGGGAGGCGGGAAAACCGGTCTATAAGGAAAGAGAGGGAGATTCGTCCAGAATTGATTTTCGCATCTGTTTTGACTTCGTTTAGGCTTGTGTCAAGGAATTCAGCCACTTGACTCAAGGGTTCAAATCCTATGGGGGGTCGAACGAGTGTGTGAGTGAACTCAACTCCGATGACGGCACTGTATTCCTCGATAGTGGGAGTAATCTCCAGTCCTTCCATGCAGAATGTAGCGGTGGTAGGATCCCAATAGAGCGCCATGGCTTGAATAAAGGCAGGTGGACACTCAATCTTCAGCAGGTCTAACAGGTATCCTAGTCGAGATTCAGCGTACTTCTGGCTGGCTTCGCCCATGTTGTCCCACCATGATTGGAGTTCGGCCCGGGGGATTTTGAATACTTGAATATCATTCTTTCCCATCAAGTCTAAAATATGCAAATGATTTTGAAAAGTCAATCGTCAGAAATTACTTTAAACGTATGAACATGCAAATGTCATGAGGTATGCATGACCTAACTCGATTGCATAGTTCAAATGAAGAAATGGAAATTAGGACCTTTTTAGGTCTTGAAAGCCTGATTCAAAGCCTAATTTGAATTTCAAGGAAGTGAATTATGCAATTCAGTCAGGTTTACCCAGTGACTAAGGGAAATAGTAACGTCACATTCCATTGGTCAATACATCAAAAGAACAAAGTGGAGTGAACTTTTATTGCAATCAAGATGCCTAATGGAAGAAAGGTAAAGAGAGATCTCTCAAACAAGAAAGCTGTAAAAGACCGTTGGAACGTGAGGATCCAAATCACTTTTTTCTTAGAGGTCTATCTAAACGACAGTTGGTCGGGAATCTTCCTCTAATCAAGTGTAAGGTAGTCGTCTTCAGTGTTTTGATCGAGAGACTGTAGTTCCTCTGGCCATTCTCTGATCCACGGTACGGCGACTTCAGGAGCCTTCTCGGGTTTCGCCTTCTTGAGCGTGATACGCTTTGGTTTTGTCTTGGTTGCGGGGCGCCTTTTTCTTCCCCAGAAAGTGGCCACGAGCACACTTTCTTTGGTCAGTAGTTCGGCTTTCCGACGGGCATATGCCTCTCTGGCCAACTGGTTGCGACGCTGCCTCTTCATCTCCAGATAATTCTTGAACATCTCATCTGACTCTCGTTTAAATCTGAGGTTATCGACGTAGTAGCGGGTTTGGCAATCTTCGGCATATCCTAGCTTACGTCCAGTCAGTTCCCGACCATGCACGAATCTAGTGAAGTGTAGCCTTGTGTTTGGTCTGGGGCGAGTGACTTTCCACAGGTATTCGAAGGTCACCAATTCTGTCGAGCTCTTAGGGAACAGCAACATTCTACCCTATTACCATTGCTGTTTCAATTAGTCACTTGAGTGATTTGCATGATATGAATGCATATGAATGTATGTAATATATGAGTCAAATTATGGAACAGGGAGTAATAAAGTACATCGAAAATAAATGCCTTACCAATCATACCTGGGGGAATGTGGAATGTCCCCCCTCTTATCAATGGGCGGTTTTAGGTATACCAACCATCCATAGACATGCGCATGAGACAAGTGGGTATACTCTAAGAAATCAAAAATCAGGTGAGGAACATACGGCTCAGGCTCCCACGATCCACACGAGGCAGATTCCTCCCCAAGGGTACCTACCCAAGAGGGCTAGATATCGCCAATGCAGATGGTAAGCGGGAACGAACACGAAAGTCTCAAGTGCCATCAAACACAAGATCATTTTCGCACCTTTTCCCTATCTAAGGTAACCTAGAGGTGGTTTGCAGTCGGGGTTTGACCGCCAGTGTGTGCAATGTGTCGTGATCATCACAATGCGAAGTCATGCACAGCAGTTTGTATCAAAACACCGCTTCAGTATGTGCATAAAGATAAACATACATTCCCAACTCCAACCTGCAGGAAAAAATGTCAACAATCACTCCACCCCTTATTTCTCCAATCTGCAAAAACATCTAACACAATAGTTAGCATACGTACCTTACCTTCGAGAGCATCTGTAGAAAATAATGTCAGATAAACCAAGCAACTTTTTAATCAGTTCAAGTCCTCTGGAATTCGTAACCAGAGATTCTGGTTTAGAATATTCCCCAGCGGAGTCGCCAGTCTGTCGCGACCCTCCCGAGCGGCGGAAGAGGGCTAATGGGCCGCCCGATCGCTAGCTTGGATCGGACGCGGGCCTCTCCCAAGGTCCATTACCCAAATCGCAACTGCTGGATATACGTGGTCGACCTTGAGTGTAGTCTAGTGACATGTGATGAATGTACATGCCAAGGAGTCGCCACCAATCATTTCGTGGAAGGTACGATTGGAAACCCTATCGAATAGTTGGGAGTGGTCTATTCGATTCTACGGAAACCAGAGAAATAGGTTCGGGGACTTAGTTACGCCAACTGTCAGAGTTGACGCCCTTTCGGTACCTAAGCTGAATGGTTTATCTGATCCTAGGATTTCATACAGACGAATGGGGTACAGATCATAAATCTAGGAGTTCGTGCAGATGGGAATTACTACCCTATCACTCACAATCAATAAAAATAAGTGCGCAAATCAAGGATCCAGTACATGCGGATAAAACACATGAAATCAGCATGGCATCCCTAATGAGGCCCTATTAGCCTAGAGAAATAGCAATCAAGGCTTAGGAATGATTTTGGCATGATTTGCCCATGAGGGGCAAAATCGTAATTTTGGACAATTCGGGAACAATTCGCCTCAAAAAGGGCAAATTTGTCATTTTAGATGAATCGAGAAGTCAAAAGATGGGGGAAATAGGATTAGCTATCAATCCTATCCATTTCCTATTTTTTGGGAATTTCCAGGATTTTTCTGGAATTTAAAAGTGATTTTACCCTCGGAGGGGTAAAATCGTCATTTTGAACGAAGATGAGAACTGAAAACCTCAAATATTAGGGTTGGTCGTCCACCTGACCCAAACCCTAATTTTAAGCAATTTTCAGGACTCGATTGGAACAAGAAAGACGATTTTCCCATTAAAGGGCAAAATCGTCATTTTGGGAAAAGGGACAGGACTCGAAAACCCAAGCCTAAGAATTGGTCGCCTACCTGACCCTAATTCTTACCTTGGCATCATCGGCTTTTTCTTGCATACACAGCAGAGGCGACTTATCCCTAAGGGTAATGTCGTCAAATCTCGGAAGAACAGATAAGAAACCCCAAAAATAGGGTTAACTAGTTGTCTGTGGTCAACCCTCGATTTTTGGGGGTTTCTAGAGTGTCTAGGATTTTCCCACAATTTTTCACATTTTTTTGGAATTTTCTGGAATTTTCTAGCATTTTTTTGGATTTTCTAAGATTTTTCTGATTTTTTTTATTTTTATTTTAAAACATTTTTTGATTTTTTATTAAAAAAATATGATTCGGACCGGGTCGACCCGACCCACTCGGGTCGGAACCCGGCCCAGACCCGGACCCGCGCGGACCCCCACGCCGAAACGACACCATTTCATGCATTTTTATTTTTTGGTTTAATCGGTTTTAATCCTACGGTCCCTGATGGACCACGTGGCTAACCCACGATCTTTGGATTGACTTACTGAAACCTACTGTTCAGATTGAAAGGAGACTCGAGCAGGGCCGTCTGATCAGACTACTTAAACCTACGGCCACGATTAGAACATGAGACCTGATCTGAGCCGTTTGATCCTGTCATCCTAAACGACGTCGTCTTCTCATTAATCCATGCGACACCGTTTCCACCATTTTTTATTTTCGATTTAAAATCATTTTCGAATTATCCTAATTTCTAATCGGACGGCCAATATTTGTTGGACTCGACTAATCTCAGTCGTTGGATCTACCTATTCGAATAACAACCTCCAACGGCCAAGCTGACTGGACTGGCACGTGGACCAATGGCCGACCGCCACCTAAGCGCTTTGACTCGTTGACCCGCCAAGTCAGCATCGTCTTCAACCTCTCGACCCCGGAAAAATGGACGGCTGAAGAACTCCGACGTCGATCTAACGGTGAAACTTTGATGGAATCGTGTGAAACCAACGCCAATCAACTCGAAATCGCTTCTATTCTAACATATCTCAAGATTACACGAATCCATTCACAGAATCAAACGCGATCGAACATGAACCAGTACGCACCCATGTACTCTAATCAGGCGGTTCATAGCATATTAGGCTAATTCACTAACACAGAAGCATCATTCAGTGTTCAGAAGGCTTACCTCGAGCTCCGAATGAGCTCGCTCGGCCTAGATTTGGCTAGGCGAATATGAACAGTAGACGGCCATGGAGGTTGGATTGGGAGACTCGATTCAGTGTGTTAGGACGAAATCGATGCAAAACGAATATGCGACGATGGTCAGTGGTGTTCAGGGAACGAAACGCATACACAAATCGCAAGAATGATCGTGAAACAGGCAAGTCGCCATTGACGCACAATAGAGAGGTTGAAGCTGCGTCTCACCTTTTTTCGTGATTTCAGGCGGTGGGGCCGGCAACGATCGCTTCCTGAAGCCTCGGACGAGCTTGTGACGACCTTCTTTGGCTTCGGTTTGGCCGGAGACGGCCCAACCAGTGCCTTGCGGTCGAGTTCAAGTCCTCAACAACCCAGGTCGGAGGACGAGCTCTTTCTCATGTTTTCTCTCTTTATTTCGATTCAGTTTTTCTTTCTCTAACTGAATCCCCCTCTCCCCTTCAACTGAAAGCCCTTCTAAGGCTTATATATGGATTTCAAGAATTTGGCGCCGAGTCGGGGAGTTTCAACCGACTCAAATAGCACGTGCTACCACGTGGTTTTAGGTTCAATCGGTGTCGGGGAGGATGTGGATTCCGTCCACCCTCGTTTAGTCCTCCGGCGGAATTCATCCCGTGCAAATTTGGCACGAATTTGTCCTGCGTTTGAGAATGTTGACTTTCGCAGGTTTAAAGGTTTGACTGACCTCGCCGGAGCTCGTCCGGCGGTCATTTGTCATGGGGCCGGTCGTGATCGAAAGGTCTTGAGGTAAGGAGTAAGACGCCCACCAATGCTTCTTCAGCGGCTGCCGATTGCTTTGGACAATTTTGTCATCGAAATCAAACCTTCCACTGTTCATCTGCGTAGGATCTTGAGGAAGACGATGATACTGTAGCGGACCGGTTCGACCGGTCCGACCGGCGGTCTGACCGGTCTGAACCGGCTGCGAATTGGATTTTTCAAAATTAAGCCCAAATTAGTAGGAAATTTTTACAATTGAACCTCATAATAGAATCTAGGGCATGAATTCTATCAAATAATATGTTTTTGCCCAAAAGTTCATATCAATTTCAACAAAAACCCCAAATTTCCTTTTATTTGCAAATTGGGGGATTATGCAATTGAAGGTTCAAATGATCAAATTGGGTCAAATTACCTGTGCCAATCGATTCAAAATGGTGAAACCCACTGGGCAGTATGCTTAATTTGCAATGATAGCCTTTGAATTGAAAGTAATTTCAATTATGGTCGATTTCAAGGACTAAAAATACAATTTTAGTATGCAATTTTGCCAAATTCGTGCAATTGAGCAATTTGTACAATCAATTGGGCTAAATTGCAATAAGGGACAGTTAGAATGGATGTCAAGATCCTAGAAAATGCCAAAATTGTAAATTAAAAGACTCAATTGGTATTTTTTTTTCTCAAATTCAATAGTACGGGTTACAAAGGAACACCTAAAATTGAATCTTATTTTGGATTTTTTGTGAGGTAAAAAATATAAGGGATTAAAAATAAAAATATTGGCTATTTTTCCATATTTGTGTGACCTCAAATGCTATTTTTCTTGATTTTTTGAGTATTTTTCTATTTTCTAAAAATAGTAAAAAAATGAAAAATTTAAAAAATTATTGTTTGGTCAAGAATGGTTCCTTGGGCTTGGCCAAGGCCACCAAAGTTGATTTTGTAATTTTTTGACTTTTTATGATTTTTTGTGAATTTTTCAAAATATAATTGCAAAAAGACTTGGTCAAAAATCAGGTGTCAACAACTAAGCCTAGGGTTAGACGACGACAAAAAAATTCTGCAGATCACATTTGCCTCTCACGCCTCTCTCTCTCTCCCGCACTCACTCTCTCGCCGCTCACTCTCTCTCACACAACTCTCCCTTCGTTACTCTACCGCTGATTGCTCCTCCGTCCACGTCGTCGCTCTGACGCGCCCTACGACGTTGCTGCTGCTGCTCGCCCTTCTCAACGTCGCCGCACCACTCTACGACCTCCTCTGGCCGTTACCGAACACCCCAGGTCGATTGAAGACCGTCGCTTGCCATTCGTCCATCTTGAGAAGAGCCGGCGCTCGTTTTGATTGGTCCGTCGCTGCTCCTCACCATCGCTCCTGTTCATGCGTCACCAGTCCCGCCGAGCTGTTCATCCTGCCGTTGTGTTCCTCGCGCGAACCAATATATTTTCATGAGATCCAATGTCGTTTTTCAACATTGTCAGCAATTTCTGACATATTTGCTATACGAGCTAGATTTTTGAGAGAAATCAGCGCGTTTCTAGATAATTTTCTAGAGCCGAGTTCGCTGGGAATTCTACTGCAAAGGTATGTTGCTAATATTCGAATTGCAATATGTGTACGTTTATTAAATGGACGTTCATATGCTTCGGTGAGGAGTCTAGCATGATATGATTACTGATGATAATTACGGACAAATTTTTTATGGGCGGCATGATGGACGAATTTCTATGAGCGCGGATCTGCCATGTTCCTATTTTTTATGATGAATCTATCATATCCGAATTTTGGGATGCCAAATCTGCCACGTATGAATTTTCTATGCTGAATTTGCCATGTACGAATTTTTTATGTCGAATTTGCTTGGTCGAATTTCCGCGTTCTCATGCCGATTTGGAATGTTCTTGGGTGAGATTGATTCGAAATTGATTTGGATTTGTGATAGATTCAAAATTGATTTGTATTTTTGATTAGATTCGAAATTTGATGATTTTTCGTGGAAATAGAATTCGAATTTTAGAAAATTCTGAGGAAATCAGATAAATTTCAATCAAATCAGAATCTGGAGCCTAATTTTCGAAATTGATGGGTTGTCTAAAATCTTTCCAAGTCTAAGAGATAGTTTCCTAAATTCCGAAGATTAAAATCTAAAATAGGAATATCTTTTAAAATCTTGAAGATTGTCAAAAATTCTAAAAAAAAAAATCTTTTGAATATATCTAATATACTCAAGATATCAAAAATGTTTCAAAATGTGATTGATTAGGGAAATTTCCTAATCCGCAACCGCTATTTCCATAGCGGGTGTTTCGAATTTGAGAGTCGATCTGTCATGCTTCAGATTGAACCTTGATTCAAAATAGATGGCGATAATTATCTTTCCATTAAAAGATTTGCAACCTTAACTTAAATTCATTCATAAAACATAAAATCACAAAAATAAAAATAAAAAAAAACAAATAAAAATCGCTCATGCCTCATGTTTAATTTTCATGTTAGAAAATCACAAAAAAAAATAAAAAATTAGGAAGATATGGTTTCTTTTAAACCACGTCTCATCATTTTTAGAGAGATAGGATTTCTTAGAAATCCTATCTCATGGATTATATTCAATAAATCAAATCTGATTGTGTCCATTAGGATAGATTTTAAAAGTTGTAGACTTAGGGTGAAAAGATTTTCTTAAAAATTTGGGAATTAATGCAATTTAAATCCTAAAATTTTAAGTTAATCCTGAATCAATTCACTCTCATTTTTCATTAATTTTTAATTTCGAAAATTCATAAAAAAAAATAATAAACATTCATAAAAAGAAAACACAAAAATTGCACCTTTGAACTTCATGTCAAAATTCATCAGAAATTGCCAAGTCGAACATTTTTCATGAAATTGGTACCGAAATGGCATTAATTGAAAGATTAATGTAAACAAGTCCCGAACCTAAACCTCTAGTTAGCAGAAAATAAAGTATTCTCCCGTACTTTATTTAGGTATCTAATTTACCTACCACAAAAAAAAGATTAGTGGCGGCCCTGAAATTAAAAATCATTCAAACCTAAGTTGCGAATTGGTAGAGCTTGGGAGAGCTTGGACTAGGTTAGTTAATTTATTTAATTAATCTGGTAATCCATTAACCCGAAATTCAAACCGAATTTTAGGTCGCGACAACAACTATACGAAGAAAAAAAAAATCAGGTTGTTCTTGGCTCGATCAATTAATTCAAGGTAAAAGCCACCAAAAATTCAGCGACACAAATTTTTTTTTTCTGACGCCAAAATTTCAAACTTGGATCGATTTGCATGTTCGGCTTGCCATTGACGTTCACTGTGAGAGCTTCATATATGTTGATTCTGTGGACGAAATGGCTTAATTCTGAGATATGTTATAGAGGAAGTTCAGGCAAGTCGAATGGTGGTAGTTTCAGGCCGATCGGCCGAGGTTTCACCGTCGGCTATCGTCGGGAAATTCTCGGCCGTTCATTAGGTGGTCTGTCTTGTGAAGAAGACGAAGCTGTCGTGGTATGGTCAATGGGTCACAGTGCTGAGTTGGTGCTAACGTGGCGCCACGTGGCAAGATACGTAGCACACACATCAGCAAGGCCGTTATAACAGTTTTAAAAAATAAAAATAATAAAAACCCAAATCGGACGGTTAGCATTAGGCCGCATATCACGATATGGGATTTTTCAAATTTTTAATTGATTTTTTAGATTATAAAAAAAAATTCAAAAAATAGAAAAAATAATCATGTCGGACAGTCGAGAATTAGTCTCATCATGTGATCATGGCCATAAGATTAGTATTGAGAGCTAGTCTCCCTGTTCGAACTCGGCTGTTCGTTCTAGTAATCAGGCTTAGTCGTCGCTCGATCGTGGCCGTAGATCTTAGTAATTAGATCTGACGGTTGTGGCTTAGCCACGTTGATGAGTCTGGATCGTAGGATTGGTTATTAGATTTTTAGAAATTCCAAAAAGAATAAAAAAAAAACTACATCGTTTAGTTTAGACCGGTTCGGGGCCCCTCCGGTCTGAACCGGGTGGTTCGATCTGAGTGGGCCGATTCAATCCAGTCCCAAGATTAAAATAAAAAAATTAGAAAAATCAAAAAATCAATAATAAAAAAATCACAAAAATTATATAAAATCACAAAAAAAAAATCACAAAAAATTTGGAAGAACCACATTCAACTGGTTTGACCTAAATTTGTGATTTTTGGGTTTCCAAACCTTCCCAATTGACCATTTTTCTCCTTTGGATATTTGACCCCGAAAATTTTCCAAACCAACCTAAACTTTAGTGAGTCATTCCCTAAACCTATAGGGCTTTACTAGACTAGGCATGCCATGTTGATTTGTCTGACGATTTTATGCGATTTACCGTCACATGTGATTGGTTCATTGATTGTGCACTTTTAATTTCTGATTGTGAGTGATATGATAGAAATTCCCAATCTGCATAACACATTTTAGGACGTTAGAGCTTACCTCACCCCTTTGAGCGCCTATATGAGGTCTTAGTTAGGATTCACTCAACTTAGTTACCGAAGATTTATCAATATAACCAAATCCCTGAACCCACTTCTCTGGTTTTCGCAAAATCGATTGGGACTCCCAACTTTTCGATAGGGTTTCCGACCATACCCTCCAAAAACTAGTTAGTGGCAACTCCGATGGCACGTACACTATACACATGCCACAAAACCACACTAAGGTCGACCCGTTTGATTTTGAATTTCATTTCCTACCTGTCGCGACCCTCTCGCGGCGCAGTGCCGTCGAGGGAGCTAATGGGCCGCCCGATCGCTGGCCAGATCGGACGCGGGCCTCTCCCAAGGTCCATTACCCAAATCGCAACGGCCAGATATACGTGATCGACCTTCAGTGTGGTCTAGTGACATGTGATACGTGTACATGCCAAGGAGTCGCCACCAATCGTTTCGTGGAGGGTACGATCGGAAACCCTATCGAATAGTTGGGACAATCTATTTGATTCTGCGGAAACCAGAGAAGTGAGTTCGGGGACTTAGTTACGCCAACTGTTAGAGTTGACGCCCTTTCGGTACCTAAGCTAAATGGTTTATCTAATCTTAAGATTTCATACAGATGAGTGGAGTACAGATCCTAAATCTAGGAGTTCATGCAGATGGGAATGGCTACCCTATCACTCACAATCAATAAAAATAAATGCGCAAATCAAGTATCCAAAACTTGCGGATAAAACACATGAAAGCAGCATGGCATCCCTAGTAAGGCCCTATCAGTCTAGAGAAGTATCAATCAAGGCTTAGGAGTGATTTGGACATGATTAGCCCATGAGGGGCAAAATCGTAATTTTGAGAAATTTGGGGACTATATGCCTCTAGAGGGAAAATTTGTCATTTTAGATTAAATGCGAGGTCAAAAGGTGACAGAAATAGGATTGGCAACCAAACTACTCCATTTCCTATTTTTTGGGAATTTCCAGAATTTTTCTGAAATTTAACAGGGATTTTACCTTTAGAGGGGTAAAATCGTCATTTTGGATGAAGATGAGAACTGAAAATATCAAATATTAGGATTGGTCGTCCACCTGACCCAAACCCTAACTTTGAGCAATTTTCAGGGCTCGACTGGAATGGGAGAAGCGATTTACCCTTTGAGGGGTACAATCGTCATTTCAGGAAAAATGATGAGATTCGAAAATCCAAGCAGAAGGATTCGCCACCTAACAGGCCCTATCCTTATCTAAGCATTTTCGATCTATCTCGAAATACAAAGCGCGGACAAATTACCCCTGAAGGGCATTGTCGTCAATTATCGGCAGAACGGATAAGAAATCCCAAAAATAGGATTGACCAGTTGTCTGTGGTAAATCCTCAATTTTTGGGGATTTCTGGAGTATCTAGGAATTTCCTACATTTTTCCTACATTTTTTGGGATTTTCAGGGATTTTCTAGCATTTTTTTAGAATTTTCTAGAATTTTTCCGATTTTTTTATTTATAAAATTATTTTCTGAATTTTTTATTATTTAAAAAAAATGTTATTCAGACCGGGTCGGGAGACCCGGCCCACGACCCGCGGACGACCGGCCCGACCCGGATCCGGGCCCGCACCCAAAACGACGTCACTTTGTTCCGCTCCCGCTTGAATTTCAATTCCCACCGAATCTTGTATCGACGCTCCGGATTGCACCACGTGTCGACGTACGGACGGCTTGATCTATCAAAAGCAATCGACGGCCACGATTGAAAGGCAAGGTTGAATCACGACCGTCCGATCCACGGCAATTTTTTATTTTTGAAAATCATTTTTATTTCCAAAAATGCGAGATCACGACACGAGGCCAATTCTACACCGTCCGATCAATTCTTTTTTTTTTTTGTTATTCGGTTATAACAACTGATGCTGACTTTGATGCCACGTGGGCGCCACGTCAGCGCCACGTGGGCGTTGACCTGGTCAACCGCCGTTGACCGGTCAACGACCCACCAGAGAAGACGACCGGCGCTGGCACTGTCTCGCCGGCGCCTCGTCGGAAGGCCATATCTCGGCCTTCCGATACCCAAATCTCGCAAAACCAATGCCAATAGACTCGTATCGTCAATCTCTACAACATATAGGAAGCTTGATACAACAGAATCATATTTCGTCAAGCTGCAAACCTAGGCCGGAGCTAATCTCCGGCGAGAGTCCGCCCTAGCTATTCTACACGTAGCATGACTAATCTAAACCATCAGGAAGCATCCAAGGAGTTCGAAAGGACTTACCTGACCATCACGGAGCATCGATTTGGTCGAAAACGAGCTGTGGAGCTCGCGATCGATCGGTCATGGTGGGGGGCAGACTCGACGATTTAGGTGATGGAATGACATGCGATCAAAAGCGAAAATGCTCCGTGAAGTGAGACAAACAGATTGCAACCAAAATCGCAGCGAATGGATGGCTCTAACTTAAGTTGCCATTAGAGGCCGAGAGGAAGCTCGAAGGAAGATCTCACATTTTCCAAGAGCGTTGACGAGTGTGGTTAGGTCCAACGCGTTCTTCGGGCTGGGACGAAGCTAATGGGAGTGGCGGCGTCGATTGACTTCGTCTGGATCGTCGAGAACCCGAGCTTGAATTTCTCGGGTTCGAAGCTCCTATGGCCGCCGTTCTCTCTCTCTCTCTCTCTCTCTCTCTCTCTCTCTCTCTCTCTCTCTCTCTCTCTCTCTTCGACTCTCTCTCTTCGACTCTCTCTCTCTCTCTTTCTCTCTCTCTCTCGCTCCCTCTCGTCGTTCTCTCCTCTTCTGTTGTGTCGCCTCTTGAACTCTTCTCCAACTCCTCTCAACTGACTCCCTTGACGACGAACTCCTCTTTTTTCCTCAACCGATTCCAACCTCCAATAATTATTTTGGTCTGTTACCCCACTTCCGAGTCGTTCACATTCGCGCGCCAACTACCCACAACTCTTGGATGACACCGGGCTGAGATATGAAGTTCACCGCCAACGATCCTCCACTGCGTGTCTCGGCTTGAGGTATCATTGCGCTTTTCTTTTCTTCCCGCTTTCTGTTCGTGCGCCAAGAACAGATCTCCAGAAGGGCTTCTGTGGCTTGGTTAGGTAACAGGGTTGCCTGGGTCGGTCAACCGGACCCAGTTGACCCTGTTCGAATATTTTTGTTCAAATTGGGTGCCAAGATGAGCATATATCATAAAATTGACCCAAAAATTTGACTACATGGCACAGACTCCTTCTAAAGATGTGATTTCCGTGACCATAACGCATATATTCGTGTAAAAACCCCAAATGTTGAGTAGGATCTGAAATTAATTTTTGCCAAATTGGACTTCTTAACGAATGAATTGGAGTCAATTGAGTCCACCGTAAGATTTAGGAGGTCAAAACCTATGGGCAGGAAGCATTGGGGTTCTATGGGTGTCCCTTAGAAAAGTTTAATTTCAGAATTGGTACTTGTAGGGACTAAAATGAAAAGATTTTTATGCAATTAGGTCCCTAAAGCCAAAATTGATCAAATCAGCGCACAATTGAGCCAAATCAAAATGTGGAGCGACCAAGTCAAATGTTAGGATTCTAAAAATGCAAAATATTGCAAATAAAAAGACTCAAAACATATTTTTTTTGACAAATTCAACCCTGTGTGTTACAAAGAAACACACAAAATTAAACTTGAATTTAGACTGTTGATGAGGTCAAAATGATAAGAAAATGAAAATGAAAATATTGACTATTTTTCTATATTTGTGTGACCTCAAATATTATTTTTGCTGATTTTTCATTTATTTTTCTATTTTCTAAAAATACTAAAAAATGCGAAAAATATGAAAAATTACTTTTTGGTCAAAATGGTTCCTTAGGGTTGGCCAAGGCCACCAAAGTTGATTTTGTAATTTTTTTTAACTTTTTATGGATTTTTTATGATTTTTCAAAATAAGACTGAAAAAGACTTGGTCAAAAATCAGGTGTCAACAGCTGTCCCTCTTTGAGAGGAATCTCGTGAGAGGTTTCACTCAAAGACAGGTGACACCTAAGTCTATACCGACTCGACTGGGGAAAAGAAAATCGAATCATGACATTCAATCTTTCTTGTCTTGCTGGTAAACGCTCTACTCGTCCTATTTTTGCCAACGTGAGTGAGAGAGGGGGGGATAGAAATACTCACCTATTACTTACCTGTTGATCACCTGCCTGATGCTCGTGTGGCATACGCGGTGTATGGCGGATTCAAGTGAATACCTAGGGACTCGTCTCTTGAGTATCCTAGGGCGGTTAAATTCTAACCCGTATGGTAGGCCAAACCAGAATGAGATTCCTGTCTTGACAGAAACCTATGAATGACGCACCCATCCTTTTAGGGATTGTCAGAAGTTTTGATCCGTATGGTGGATTAAACCATGAATATGACTCCTATCTATCAGGAATCTATGGATGACGCATCCGTTCTGTAGGGATTGTCAAAAGTTTTGATCCGTATGGTGGATCAGACCATGAATAGGACTCTTCTCTGCTAGGAACCTATGGATGACGCACCCAATCTATTAGGGATTGTCAAAGATTTTGATCCGTATGATGGATCAAACTATGAATAGGACTCCTTTCTGCTAGGAACCTATGGATAACACACCAGTCTCTTAGGGATTGTCAGAGGTTTTGATCCGTATGGTGGATCAGACTATGAATAGGACTCCTTTCTGCTGGGAATCTATGGATGACGCACCCAGTCTCTTAGGTATTGTTAGAGGTTTTGATCCGTATGGTGGATCAGACCATGAATAGGACTCCTCTCTGCTAGGAACCTATGGATGACGCACCCAGTCTCTTAGGGATTGTCAGAGGTTTTGATCCGTATGGTGGATCAGACCATGAATAGGACTCCTTTCTGCTAGGAACCTATGGATGACGCACCCGTTCTGTATGGATTGTCGAACATTTTGATCCTTCAGGGGGATCAGGCCGTGAATAGGACTCCTCTCTGCTAGGAAACTATGGATGACGCACCCGTTCTTTAGGGATTGTCGAACATTTTGATCCTTCAGGGGGATCAGGCGGAGAATAGGACTCCTCTCTGCTAGGAACCTATTAATGACGCACCCGTTCTTTAGGGATTGTCGAACATTTTAATCCGTCAGGGGGATCAGGCCGAGAATAGGACTCCTCTCTGCTATGAACCTATGGATGACGCACCTGTTCTTTAGGGATTGTCGAACATTTGGATGATCCTATATTCTAAGGAATTAACTAGGGTCTGTACAAGTGCGGTGTACCTAACTCTTAGGTTTGCCAAATGGGCTATTCTGGGCTTAGGGATTACCTAGAACCTCACAGAAAGCTGGTTCTGAAAATTGTCCTTTTTGACATGCAAGGTGTTATTTTGGGATTTGGAGACTCCAAGTATCCTGCAGAAAAATTAAACCTGCAAAACTGAAATCTCACACAGATATGATTTCAAAGATTGTCCTTTCGACATTGGAGGTGACATTCTGGGATTTGGGGACTCCAGGTATCCTGCAGAAAGCTCAAACCTGAAATCTCACAGAGAGATGATTTCGAAGATTGTCCTTTTGACATGGGAGGTGACATTCTGGGATCTGGGGACTCCAGGCATCCTATAGAAAGCACAAACCTACAAAATTTGAAATCTCACAGAGAGATGATTCCGAAAATTGTCCTTTTGACATGGGAGGTGACATTCTGGGATCTGGGGACTCCAAGCATCTTGTAGAAAAGCTCAAACCTACAAAATTGAAATCTCACAGAGAGATGATTCCGAAGATTGTCCTTTCGACATGGGAGGTGACATTCTGGGATCTGGGGACTCCAGGCATCCTGCAGAAAGCTCAAACCTACAAAACTGAAATCTCACAAAGAGATGATTCCGAAAATTGTTCTTTTGACATGGGAGGTGACATTCTGGGATCTGGGGACTTCAGACATCCAAGAATTCGTCAGAAGCTTAGTCATATAAACTCTTCTTCTTAGAGAAAGGTGTCATTCTGGGACTTGGGGCTACCACAAGTCCTGCAGAAATTTAAACCAAGAGAGATAGCATTCTAGGATTTGGTGTTACCAAGAATCTATCAGAAGCTCAGGCATATAAACTCTTCTTCTCAGGGAAATGTGTCCTTCTAGGACCTGGGGTTACCACAAGTCCTGTAGAAGTTTAAACAACCATTACCAAGAAATATGCTCTTCTGGGATCTAAAGTTGCAAGAAATCTAGCAGAAGCTCAAACTTGAAAGTTATTCTTCACAAAAGAAGTAGCATTCTGAGGTCTAGGGATACCAGGGGTTCTACAGAAGCTTGAACATGTAAACTATTTCTTACCAAGAGAGGTTGTGTTCTTCTGAGATCTGGGATTGTCAGGAATTCTACAGAAGCTTAAACTTGGAAGTTATTCTTCACAAAAGAAGTAGCATTCTGAGGTCTGGGGATACCAGGGGTCCTACAGAAGCTTGAACATGTAAAATCTTTCTTACCAAGAGAGGTAGTGTTCTTCTGAGATCTGGAATTGCCAGGAATTCTGCAGAAGCTTAAACTTGGAAGTTATTCTTCACAAAAGAAGTAGCATTCTGAGGTCTGGGGATACCAGAGGTCCTACAGAAGCTTGAACATGTAAACTCTTTCTTACCAAGAGAGGTTGTGTTCTTCTGGGATTTGGGGTTACCAGAAATCCTGCATAAGTTCAGACATGTAAATTGTTTCTTACCAAGAGAGCCACAAGCCATTCTGGGAGCCGAAGTCATCAAGAATCTTGCAAAAACTCCAATCTAAAAATTTTCTCACCAACGGCACATCAATGGTATTTAAGTGATATCTAATGTCAAGCTGACAGCACATTATGACTTATATCAAAGTCATGAAAGATTTCAATAAATGCATTATGATGCTGGAGGTTATCCAAAACACCTTGCAACATACGGAAGTGATCAAAAATTCCTTGTGGGGAAAGTTTGAATCAAACAATCTGAAATTACCATAAGAGTTTGGTTAAAATGTCCAACGGAGTATTCTCATCAAAGAGGACTTCTCACCGTTTTGAGATAATGGTCTTTTACTAAGAATGCACTCGAATTTCCTATCAAACCAGCGCCTAGGGTTCAGGATCATTCGCAGTGCATACACCTCGATCGATCATGAGGACTTCCAGGGGACCGTAATGTTGGGCTTGGTCAACGGTCTTCAAGAGGAACTTGCAAGCAAGTCAATGCTATTAAAGAGAAGTCTTCAACGTCTGCTCCAGGTTTACAAGTTAGGAAACCTGCAAAATGAGAAAGAAATAATCTTGCTCGAACTTCTTCGAGCTAAGCTTAGACATTAAACCCTATGTCAATCCAAGTGCCTTAATCAGAAAAGGCTTTTCAGGGTTGTAACGTAGGTAGGATTGGGGACCGAAAAAGGCTTATTTTTGGCTCAGAATACGCGAAGGGTTTTGCATTGGTGATCACTGCAGGTTTGCCCCCATCTTGTCCCTTCTGGTTCAAAGAGTGTCTTCAGTCTTCGAAGTGCATTGATAGTCTTTGAAGAGCATTGTCAGTCTTCGAAGCGCTCATTTGTCTTTAGAGAATATCTCTTTCATGTTGAGACGGCGTCAACATCTTGTCTATGCTTTAGTCATCTGAATGTGACATAATCTGGGAGTATCTTTCTTAGTCCAGCTCCCACGGGATTTTCTTTTACAACTACATCTCACTAGTGACCTATACAAAGGTATCATGCCATCTTTTGGCATTTACAAGATCAAACACATGATTCACAAGTGTACAAGTATTTGGATGGGCATTGACCTTGCTTTTACCAAGCACTTTGCTTTTTCTTGATGCCCAAGATTGAATTTTTCTTTCTTTTTTTCTTTTTTGTTGAAATCCCATTTTTTTCTTTTGGGAACCAGGATTTTCAAATGAGTGTGCTAGATGTATAACTTGAATCTCAGCACTCAAACATTAGTCCAGGAATTTTTATAAATCCTATATTTTGAACTCTTCCGCTCTTGAAGTGACGTCGCTTCCGTCTTGGAATATGCTATAATCACCAATAGGTTTGTGAAACGAACGTATAGGCTCAACTAGGATGTGCAAAGGGTAAAAGTATATAGGATAGAGAAACGAATGCTTTTCGTCATCCTAAAGCACCTGAATTACCATAGAAGTTAAAATGACAAGCAACACACGAAGATTGATGCAAGTCTGAGCAAGAGAATTTCTAACCATTTACCTCCTGATACTGCTGGACCTACCTCCAGTTGGCCCCAATGTGGGGTGGTTCTTGACAGGGGTAAAGAATGAAAGCGACGTTCAAAGGGTTATCAATGGTCACCTGTAGTGTTTAGGATAGAGAAATGAACGCCTCTGTCTTCCCAATCCATGCAATCACTGCAAATAACCCCTACGTCCGTAGGTCAAGGTCACTATCCTTACCACTCCACTCCTTTCTCAAGTGCGTATAGGACGTGTTTGGATCAGGTTTGCCTCTTATCTAAGGAAACATCCCTTTGAACGGTTTAAACAACTCTTGTTGGAAAAGTTCATTTTGCTTTCTCCAAAACTTACCCTCCAAGGGGATTTATGATGCACCATGCATATTTCAACCATGTTCAGATAACCTCCAATGTGAAAACATGATTGCCAATGAAGTGACTATGAAAATTTGGTGTTATTCTAGACATGAGAATTGAATGCATGCTAGATTCCAAGAAGTCTTCAAATTCTAGTAATAAGGAATTTGAAAGTTTTAAAACCTAAGAGATAGGGAAATGAGTACTTACATGCCCAGCGTGGCTAGAGATCCCTGAAAATATAAAAGGAATATGTCAGTGTATGCTCTTGAATTTCAGGAAATTAGAACGATACACCTTACCCTTGATCATGCACTCCAATGGAAGTGCATAGGTAAAATCTGCATGATACTTAACAACACCGAATGGTTAAGTATTTTCAAATTTCTTAAAATTCTCAGTTTTTGAAGAGAAAGGACATGCACCTGACCATCACAACGTTAGGTCTCCTTGATCATACATTCCAATCTGAATGCCAATGCGCGGATTACAGAAATCGACCATTTTGACCTACGGCGATGATCCCTTTATCTGATTAGGCAATGAATTCTGCTCGATGACTCCATTCATCCTTTTGAACGCGTTCCATGCCACTCTTCGGAGTTCCTTATTCAAGGGAAAAAATGAATTCTTATCAAAAGGTATGCTAAAGCATGTGGTGTGGAAGCAATACTTTTTACCCTTCACTCGATCTTATAGCCAAAGATCATTTCTTAAATGCTTGACTTCCGAAGCTGTTATCTCCAAAGATCATTTCGCCTTGAATTTGAGTCGACGAGTTCTTTCCCTCTGAGTCCTTTTGAATGCCAATAATTTTCTGTTGAAATTAGGGCAAATTCATATTAGGATAAAGATCATTGAGGACCAAATTAGAACGACACAAAGTTACCCTTCACTCAAGTTTGTATCTTGAGGTTTGACTTTGATGTGAACGACTCTTCAATCACGTTCATCGATCTTGCTGGGAATGAAATGCCACTTTTTCATCCAGTTGCGTAGATGATTTGCTTGCCCCAGTTAGGCATGACTTGTCATGGCTAGGTAATGCTTGCCCCAGTCAAATGGCTCTATTCATTTTTGCATTTTCATGCAATCTCCTATCCAGTTTGGAATATCTCTTACTTGGATCTTCACTTTACTTTTCACCTTTGAGGTGTCATCATTCCAATGTTTGAGAAAATCGTTTGCTTCAGGCGTCTTGTCACTTGTGACCATCCTTATGATGTTCTCCTCTTATTGGACCCATGATAATGTCCTATCGGCATATTCTTTCTTTTGTCAATTGTCGACATTTCTCTTTTAATTGAGTCCATTCCAATATTGTATACTGATATGGACAACATTTATCGAATCCCTCCATCCATGCTTGAAGGTGTTGGTAATATCATCAATCCATTTGCCTCAGTTGGACGACGTCTACCTTGGCCAAATGCTTTAGTACTTTTCATATCATTTGACGATTTCCAATCCTATTTGAAGAGGTCTTTGTGCATGTTCATGAAGAAATGAGTATTCATCCATGTTTAACTTTATATAAATCACCAAGAAACGTGATACTCCCTTTGAGGTATTGCATTTCCGTCGATCAAGGAAATCGTCTCTTTTGGTTGCTTTGCCCCAGTAGGGCATGTCTTGACGTTTGTCGTCTTTGGGCTTGATAATTTTGGAATTTTTCACATAGCAACTTAGAGGCTCTCATAATCACAGTTGCCCAAGTTAATAACAGCTAGTTCTTCTGAAGTAGGAGGCATTGACTCTTCGAAGGCACTCCATTTTTTGTTATGTATGTTTGAGATGATATGGTCAGAAGTAGTGGCTTCATCACCCAGCAACTTTATGGGGACATTCACGCAGTTATCTCCCAAGAAAGGGTTCGCCAGATCCGGTTCTGCTGTTGGAGTTATGTCTTCTTCTGACAACCACCTAGAGTTCTTGCTGAAGTACTCGTTCAATGGGCTGGCAAGTATCTTAGATTTGCCTTTCCAAGTTGGAGAACCAATGAATAAATCTTTCTGGTTTTTCTGGCTTCCATGGTGTCCCCGGCTCTTACCTCGGCCTATTGCCTTGGGGGTGTAAAATCGTCCAGATCTCATTACTGCATCCACTTCCTCCGTCCCGTAGTCTCAATGGACTGTCTTAGGATCGTACTCTTCTATCGGAGGGACTTGTATGGTTATTGTCTTCGGACAAGATGCTTCAGGTTCAGCTGTGCCGTCTTCTTCCTCTTCCGGCAATCGAATCACGACAGGCTTGACTAGGCAATCTTCTACCTCATTCAAGACATCAAGATCCTCCAATTTAATTACCACAGTCGTAGCAGCTTCGATCATTGACACAGTGTTGTCAAAGTCCTTTGAAAAGATTTCGTCTCTCAGTCGATAATGTCGATCGTCATCACCTAGTACTGCTGATGTTGCGGATCTCGGGTATTCTCTTTTTCCTTTGAATAATTCAGCCGAGCCTTGCTGTTGATCCTTTGATCTCTTTGTTTCGGCATACTGCTTTGTGCCAAGCTTAGTAACCCTCATCTGGTCAAGTGATGACTCAGGCTCTTTCGAAAAAGGCTTTTTCGGTCTAACGGGATCACCCATGCCTCCCAATCCGTCTGTTATAATATCATTTATTCTCTGATAGAAGCTAGGAGGAGCAGAGTACTTCACTTTAAAGTTGTATCCTCCAGAATCCTGACCTAGGTTGTCTACAATTTCACCCATTTCTAGCGCGTTAGCCATGAATCTGCGATCTGCCAGACTTCGCCTCTTGATTTCCAGTTTGTCCTCTTCGAATTCTTCTTCTGGCTCAATGATCGGCCCAAAATTGCCTACCAGATTCTTGTGCGGGATGTCCCACGTGCTACCCTACTCAGTTTTGATCACGAAGTGACTTCCTTCCAAGGATAGAGAAGCTTCGACTCCCTCGAATTATTCATCAGTAGTATCGGACATTATCCCCAAGCTCATCATCTTAGAGATACATAGTCTCTTCATGTCAGCAGAGATCTCTCATCCTTTTGGGTATAGCGAAGCGACCGCCAGTATGTTGGTCAGCTTAGGTATGTCCACCTTCAACTTAAGGTGGTCTTCCTCCTCTTCAGTGAATATTGCCCCAATTGCTTAATAATCAGGGAGCGGGTTTTCTTGTACATTTGGAGCCATGTTGTCAAACTTTAGAATCTGGCTATCAATCAAAGCTTATACCTTTAGCTTAAGGATATAGCAATTATCGCCCTAGGTGGTTCATTTGCCACCAAGTGTTGTTCTAGCAACATCGGGAGTAGCTTGGACAAAAGCATCGGGAGCTGAAAGAACTGCTTTTGAGGTTGTCTCCTTCTAGGCTCTTGCCCTTTTGGTGCGGACCATGGCGATCCTCCCTTGGTCTGATTAGAACTGTTAAGCACATGGGGGTCTGGTATGAATGGTATGTTGAGCCTAGCCTCTTTATCCTTTTTCAGTGGATACTGTTTTCTGGTAGAAGCTTCATGAGGCCTCCTTTCTCTTAAGGCCCATTCGAGCCTTTCAGCCACCTTTATCAGGTGTGCGAAGGTTTGACATCCGGAGGTATTCAATCGATCGAAATATTCGTAGGGGAGCGCTTTTAAGAACAAATCGATCAGCTTATCTTCCGAGATTGATGGCTTTACTTGAGTAGCCAGAGCACGCCACCTCTGGCGTATGTTCTAATCAACTCGCCCCTTGCCTTCGAGGTTCGCAGCAAATCTTCTCTCGTCGGGGCCGTAGCTGTATTGAACTTGTATTGTCTGAGGAAATCATCTGCAAGATCTTCCCACCCATCATAATCTTCGAGGTCTAATTCAATGAACCATGCCAGAGCGGTACCAGCAAGACTTTCTTGGAATGTATTCATCAGCAGCGGAATATAATCCGAATAATGCGCCATTTTGCGCAGGTAATACTTGAGGTGAGCGCGTGGACAGCCTGTCCCGATATATTTCCTCACGAAGTCCGACTCCTTGTAGTCGGGAGGGGTCTCCACCTTGGCGAAGGGAGATATTTTGTCGAAGCAGGCTAACTCATAGCCTTGGCTGCTTAAACATTCTTCAATCTTGGCTAATCTTTTAGCCTCTACTTCGATTTTCACAGTTTGCTTCCCCTTTTCATCCTTCTCAAGGTTGATGACAACCGGGGGGGGGGGGTACCTTTTGCTATGTCTGGGCGTTCGGCATACGGATATCTTCCTCTGTACGTTGGGTATTTTCCGCCGTTTCTTTATCAGCCACATCGGGTACGAGTGATGAACTTGAGTTATTCTGATTAGGAGCTACTGTATGTCTAGCGTGGGAGGCTTCCAGCATCGCCTTAATATCAGCCATCATAGTTGTCATCGCAGTCATCTGTGTTTCCAACATGCCTACGTGTGGGGTCAAATCTTGTCGCTCCATTCTTATCTTAAGTCGAGTGCGAAAACGATGCGTTGGTAATTCCGTGATGAGAGTGTACCTGTTTTCAGAAGAAATTCCAATGAGTATTTCTTCAGTATTGCCAAAAGGAATCACTTGATCCTTCTAATTACATGTTTTCTATTGGTGAATGAGAAAAATGACTACCTGATGAGCCTTAGTCTCATGTAAGTAGTTCTTTTAATCATTCTCTAAAGAGAATTCATGAAATTAAAAGAAGTGTAATTTTTTACGATAGTTTTTTTTTATGTATTTGTAAAACATGTCCACATTCACGCTCATATATCAAAATAATATCCAGTACAAATGAGAATGCATGAAAAGGCATCGCAATGTTTGCTCATTTTACACTTGACAGAATAGTCTATTTAAGTCTAGGACGCTTGAGGTCTAAGGTATCCCCATCGTCCCAATATGGATTCCTCTCTTCAGTCTGGGACTCTTCATCTTCTGAATATGATGGCGACCCCATATCTTCGAGTATGTACGGCTCTACTCCAAGCATGCGTGGTACAATATACTCAGGTATATAAGGCTCGACAAAACTGTGTCTGGTCGCCTCAAAGTGCTGGATGTACTCAGTGGTGGCCCTGTGAATGTTCTCCTTGCGAGTCATATTCTCTGGCCAGCTTATATCCTCGGCTTGAGAGTTCTTCAGAGAGTGAATAATAAATGTCACTTTGGCTTCGAACTCTTTCTTCTTTTCTCCCAAGAGGGTCTCGTTTGGTATGTCAAAAGAAAAGTCATTAGGTCGTGGTGGAGAAGGGATCTCTTGTAATGCCCCAAATTGTCGGATAACCCTCTTCGGATAATATACAGCAACGCCCGTGAATCCCAGCAAAGGGACTGGATCTTCGCCATTGCATGCTAGTCTGACTTTGCGTAGTGTTGGCAATCTCAGCCGCCATCGGAGCTGTTCGGGTTTTAAAGCTCTAAGAAATTCTTTTCATTCTCTAAAATTGAACTTAGGAATGCGTGTATGGGTTCTGACGAAGGTTTTAAGGGGATAAGCATTGGGGCTAATCTCAGTGAAACCCATGCGGATATGGAATTGTCTGACATGAGACGTGAACCATAGGTACAGAAGATCACTATAGGCTCTAAAGATTCCCTTCTTATTTTTCTTGAAGCGATTTAGGGAAAGAAAGGTCTCAGCAAGGATGATGTTTGAGTAATCCCACCCATAACAGACTTGTCTGACTACAACGGCCATAATAGGATCGAAGGTGACAGACGAGATTGAGAATAGCACGAAGCTAAAGAAGGCCAACACAAAGGCTTTACCTGATTTAGTCCCTTTAGCGGCAGGGAGGTTGGGAAATCGATCGATGAGGAAGGATAATGAAATTCGCCCAGAATTACTTTTGGCGTCCGTTTTGACTTCTTTGAGGTTTGTGTCAAGGAATTCAACTAATTGACTCAAGGGTTCAAATCCTATGGGAGGTTGGACTAGCGAGTGAGTGAACTCAACTCCGATGACGGCGTTGTATTCTTCGATAGTGGGGGTATTCTCCAGTCCTTCCATGCAGAATGTAGAGGTGGTAGGATCCCAATAGAGTGCCATGGCTTGGATAAAGGCAGGTGGGCACTCAATCTTCAGCAAGTCTAATAGATATCCCAGTCGTGTTTCAGCATACTTCTGGCTGGCTTTGCCCATGCTATCCCACCATGATTGTAGTTCGGCCCGGGGAACTTTGAACATTTGAATATCCTTCTTTCCCATCAAGTCTAAAATATGCGAATGATTTTGAAAAGTCAATCGTCAAAAATTACTTTAAACATGTAACTATGCAAATGTCATGAAGTATGCATGAGCTGACTTAATTGCATAGTTCAATTTGAAGAAATGGAAATTATGACCTTTTTCAGGTCTCGAAGGCCTGACTTAAAGCCTAATTTGAATTTCAGGGAAATGACCTATGCAATTCAGTCAGGTTCACTCCAGTGACTAAGGGAAACAACAATGTCACATTCCATTGGTCAATACATCAAATGAACAGAGTGGAATGAATTTCTTCTTACATTCAGGACGCCTAATGAAAGAAAAGGCGAAGGGACACTCCTTAAACAAGAAAGCCATAAAAGGCCGATGGAATGTGAGGATCTAAATCACCATTTTCCTAGAGGTCTACCCCTCTTCACAATGAAAGTCAGTCGGGAACCCTTCTCCAGTCGAGTGTGAGGGGTTGTCTTCAGTATGTTGATCAAAGTATCTTAGCTCCTCTGGCCATTCTCTGGTCCATGGTATGATGACTTTAGGAGCTTTATAGGGTTTCACCTTCTTGAGTGTGATGCGCTTTGGCTTTGTCTTGGTCGCAGGGCATCTTTTCTTTCCCCAAAAAGTGATCCTGGGCATGTTTTCTTTAGCCTGTCATTCGGCCTTCCGATGGGCGTATGCCTCCCTAGCCAGGCGGTTGCGATGTTGCCTTTGCATTTCTAAGTAACTCTCGAGCATCTCATCTCTTTGTCGCTTGAACCTGAGGTTGTAGACGTAGTAGCGGGTTTGACAATCTTCCGCATATCCTAGCTTGCATCCAGTCAGCTCCCGACCATGCACGAATCTAGTGAAGTGCAGCCTTGTATTCGGTCCAGGGCGAGTAACTTTCCTTAGGTACTCGAAGGTTACCAACTCTGTCGAACTTTTAGGAAACAGCGACATCCCACCCCTTATCATCGTTATTTCAATTAGTCACTTGAGTTATTTTCATGATGTATGCAAATGCATGTATATGTATGCAATGTACGAGTCATACTATAGAACGGGGAGTAGTAAAGTACATTGAAAATAAATGCCTTGCCAACCAAACTTGGGGATGTGAAAATATTCTCTCGTAACCATAAGCGGTTTTAGGTATATCAACCATCCATAGACATGCGCATGAGACAAGTGGGTATACTCTAGAAGTCAAAATCAGGTGAGGAACCTACGGCTCAGGTTCCCACGATCCAAATGAGGCAGATTCCTCCCCAAGAGTACCCACTCAAGAGGGCTAGATATCGTCAATTTGGATTGTGAGCGGGAACGAACACGAAAGTCTCAAGTGCCATCAAACACGAGACCCTTTCGCATCATCTCCCTATCTAAGGTAACCTAGATGTGGTTTGCAGTCGGGATTTGACCGCTAGTGTGTGTGATGTGTCATGATCGTCACAATGCAAGGTCATGCACAACAGCTTGTATCAATACACCGCTTCAATATGTGCATAATATAAACATACATTCCCAACTCCAACCTGCAGGAAAAATGTCAACAATCACTCCACCCCTTATTTCTCCAATCTGCAAAAACATCTAACACAGTGGTTAGTGTATGTACCTTACCTTTGAGGGCATCTGCAGAAAATAAGGTCAGATAAACCAAATAACTTTTTAATCGGCTCAAGTCCTCTAGTCTGCGAAACCAGAGATTCTGATTTAGAATAAGTCCCCAGCAGAGTCGTCAGTCTGTCACAACCCTCTCGCGGCGCAGTGCCGTCGAGGGAGCTAATGGGCAGCCCGATCGCTGGCCAGATCGGACGCGGGCCTCTCCCAAGGTCCATTACCCAAATTGCAACGGCCGGATATACGTGGTCGACCTTCAGTGTGGTCTAGTGACATGTGATACGTGTACATGCCAAGGAGTCGCCACCAATCGTTTCGTGGAGGGTACGATCGGAAACCCTATCGATTAGTTACGAGCGATCTATTCGATTCTGCGGAAACTAGAGAAGTGGGTTCGGGGACTTAGTTACGCCAACTGTCAGAGTTGACGCCCTTTTGGTACCTAAGCTAAATGGTTTATCTAATCTTAAGATTTCATACAGATGAGTGTGGTACAGATCCTAAATCTAGGAGTTCATGCAGATGGGAATGGCTACCCTATCACTCACAATCAGTAAAAACAAATGCGCAAATCAAATATCCAAAACGTGTGGATAAAACACATGAAAGCAGCATGGCATCCCTAGTAAGGCCCTATCAGCCTAGAGAAGTATCAATCAAGGCTTAGGAGTGATTTGGACATGATTAGCCCATGAGGGGCAAAATCGTAATTTTGAGAAATTTGGGGACTATTTGCCTCAAGAGGGAAAAATTGTCATTTTAGATGAAATGCGAGGTCAAAAGGTGACAGAAATAGGATTGGCAACCAAACTAGTCCATTTCCTATTTTTCGGGAATTTCCAGAATTTTTCTGAAATTTAAAAGTGATTTTACCTTTAGAGGGGTAAAATCGTCATTTTGAACGAAGATGAGAACTGAAAATCTCAAATATTAGGATTGGTCGTCCACCTGACCTAAACCCTAACTTTGTGCAATTTTCAGGGCTCGACTGGAATGGTGTCGCGACCCTCTTGAGGTTGTCGGGCTCTCGAGGGCTAATGGGTCGTCCTGTCTGGTCGGACGCGGGCCTCTCCCAAGGCCCATTACCCAAATCGCAACGGAGGTATGCGTGATCGACTTTCAGTGTGGTCTAGTGACATGTGCTAAGTGTGCATGCCATGGAGTCGCCACCAATCATTTTTTTAGGGTATGATTGGACCACCCAATCGAATAGTTGGGAGTTTCTATTCAATTCTGCGAGAACCAGAGAAATGGTTTCGGGGACTTAGTTACACCAACTGTCAGAGTTGATGCCCTTTCGGTACCTAAGTTGACTGAATTTTCTAGCCTGAGATTCATGCGGATGAGTAAGGTATGAACCCTAAATCTAGAAATTCATGTAGATAGGAGTGATTATCCTAGCAATCACAATCAGTAATAAAATGCCCAACTCAAGGAATCTAGATATGCAAATAAATCACATGGCATTCCTAGTAAGGTCCTATTTATCAATCACAGCTCAAGAATGATTTAGCTATCCTAGCCATTCTACACACGATCTAACCTAAGAAAAGCATTAGGAAGCATCGAAGGAGTTCGAGAGTACTCACATGGGGTTCGCCGTGCCCTGGTTTGGTCTTGAACGAGCTATCGAGCTCATGCCGACCCGATTATATTTGGGGATCCACTCGGCGTTTTACACCATGAAATCATGTGAAACAAAAATGAAAATATTCAGCAAGGGGCATTTATTGTAGATGGTGGTCGATCTAATTGGACGTCAAGACTAAAAAAGATGTAGAAATTTACAAATTAAAATACTCGAATGACATTTTTTTGCTAAATTCAACTCTATGCGTCGTGAAGAAACACATGCAATTGAACTTGAATTTTGACTATTTATGAGTTCAAAATGTAAAAGAAATTAAAATAAAAATATTGACTATTTTTCTATATTTTTACGACAGCGAACGCTATTTTTCTTCATTTTTCATGTATTTTTCTATTTTTGGAAAATATTAAAAAATATTAAAAAAATATGAAAAATTATTTTTTTATCAAAAATGGTTCCTTTAGCTTGGTCAAGGCTACCAAAGATGATTTTTTAATTTTTTTTAACTTTTTATAGATTTTTTATGAATTTTTTAAAAATAAACTATGAAAGACTGATCAAAAATCAGGTGTCAACAGCTGCCCCTCTTTGAGAGGAATTTCGTCAGAGGTTTCTCTCAAAGACAAGGTGACACATGTGTTCCGATCAACTCGACTGGGAAAAGAAAAGAAATCATGACATCCAATTTTCATGCCCATCAATGTGTGCTTTTCCTTAAAAAGAGATGTGCTCATTCAATTCCCTGATATGATGTAAGAAAGTTAAGGAGTAGATAGACTTCCCTGCCCCTTACCTGCCGAATGCTTGCGGCATTTGCTGTGTCTGATGGGTTCAAGTAGATTCCTAAGGACTTGTCATCGGAGTGTCTTGGGGATGTTAAGCTCTGACCTGTATGGTAGGTCAAACCATAATGGGATTCCTAACTGATAGGAACCTAAGGAAGACGCATCCCACGTTTGGGAATTTGCCAAGGGTTTTGATCCGTGTGGTGGACTAAACTAGAAATGGCTTGCCTAATGTAAGGCTTATTAGGGAAAACGACTCCTCCCGCGTTCGGGATTCATCAAGGTTTTGATCCGTATGGTGGATCGGACCATTGGGTTGATCCTTCAGGCGGTCTCTACCAGTCCTTTGACCCTTCAGGCGGTTTCTACCATTCATTGACCCTTCATGCGGTTTCTACCATTGAGTTGACCCTTCAGGCGGTTTCTACCATTGGTTGACCCTTCAAGCGATTTCTACCATACATTGACCCTTCAGGCGGTTCTACCATTGTTTTGACCCTTCAGGCGGTTTCTACCATTGGTTGACCCTTCAGGCGGTTTCTACCAAACATTGACCCTTCAGGCGGTTTCTACCATTGAGTTGACCCTTCAGGCGGTTTCTACCATTTATGAGATTCCAAATTGATATGAATCAAAGGATGACGTACCCGCTCTTCGGGGCTAGTCGGAGACTCGATCATTCTATGGATCGGTCTTAGAAAAGATTTGCCTACTAAAAGGCTTCACCCAAGGATGACGCACCCAGTCTTTGGGGTGGCCAAAAGTCCTGCAGAAAGCTTAGACCTGAAAAAATTTTCCTTGCCAAGAAGATATTAGTAATCTTTGGGAAGACAATAATTGTCTAACTGACAAAATTCTACGACTTAAGTTTTAGTCATGAAATGTGCATTTTGATTGTTGGAGGTTATCCAAAACATTCCTTCCATATACAGATGTGATCATAAATTCCTTGCACGGAAACTCTAGATCAAATAATTTGAAATTTTCAAAAAGAGTTTGCTCAAAACATCCATTGGAGTATTTCTCACCCAAGATGGCTCCTCACTGCTCTGTGATAATGATCTTTAATGGGGAAAGTGCTCAATTTCCTACCGACATGTGCCTGGGTTTCAGGATCATTCGCAATGCATACATTTCGACCGATCAGGAGGTCTTTCACGGGACCGTAGTGTTAGGCTTGGATATCGGTTTCCAAGGGGGACTCACTTTTGAGTCAAGGCCGTTGAACGAAATTTTTCACTATCTGCTCCGGGTTTACAAGTCAAGAACCCTGCAAAATGAGAAAGAAATAGTCTTGCTCGTACTTCTTTGAGCTAACTTATACATTAACCCAAGTGTCTTAGTCAGATAAGACTACTTCAGGGTTGTAACATTGGAAGGATTGGAGACCGAAAAAGGCTTATTTTTTGCCCAGAAATTGTGAAGGGTTTGACATTGGTGATCATTGCAAATTTGCCACATGTTCTTCGAAGAACATCTCCATTTCTTGAAGTGTACACTCCTCTTTTAGAGCGCACAAGGATGTTTAAAAGCGTCTCTTGTTACATTAAGAGACCGTCTGTTTGTGTGTTTGCAATTTGAGCACGACATCATTTGGAGAGTAGTCATCTTGATCTAACTCCTTTGCAGGGTCTTTTCATCGTCTCTCTAGACTTTACTGGGGATATTTTGAATAGACATCAGCCTTGCTTTTTACCAGGCACTTTGCTTTTTCTTGATGTCTAGGGATTTTTCTTTTCCCCCTTTTTTTAATCCCGTGTTTTTCTTTTCTTTTGGAGCTAGGATTTTCGGCAATCATGCTAGATATGCAACTTAAACTTTGGCACGCTTCCATTCCTAGAGTGATGTTGCCTTTGCTTTGGAATATGCAATGATCACCAATAGGTTGATGAAATGAATTTGCTGGCTCAACTTGGTTGTGCAAAGGATAATAGTGTGTAGGATAGAGAAATGAATTATTCTAGTCATCATATGACACTTGGATTATCATATAAATAACACACAAAGATTTATGTTAGTCCGAGCAAGAAAATTTCTAACCGTTTACTTTCTGATACTGTTGGGCTAACCTTCATTTGCCCCAATGTGGGGTGGTTCTTGACAGGGTTGAGAATGAAAATCGCCGTTCAATGGGGTTCTCAATGGGCATCTGTAGTGTTTGGAATGAAGAAATAAATGCCTCTGTCATCTCGATCCATGTAATCGTTGCGAATGACCCTTATATCCATAGGTTAAGGTTTCGCTATCATTTCCAATCTCCTCATCTCTCAAGTGTGTATGGGACGTGTTTGGATTAGGCTCGCTTCTCTTATGAGAAAATACCCTTTTGAACAGTTCAAACGACTCTTGTTGGAAAAATTCATTTCATTTCATCAAGATTTATCCTTCAAAGGGATTTTATGATGCACCATACATGTGTAATTCATGTTCAGACAATCTCATGTTTTAAAACATGAATGTCAATGAAGTAAGAATTCTATGTCTTTTTAGATGTGAGAATCGAATTAATTCTGAAAGTTTTTAATCTCCAATGAATTGGGAAAAGGGATACTTACCTGCCCATCGAGGCTGGAGATCCTGGAGATATAAAAGGGATATGTCATTGTATATTCTAAAACTTTACAAAAATTGGAACGATACATCTTACCCTTGGTCATATGCTCCAACGAGTGTACAAGGGTTGTGAAAATCTGCACTTCACATAGTAACACAAGATTGTTGGGTGTTCTAAAGTTCTTTCGACTTCTTGGTTTTTGGAGAAAAATGAAACTTACATGTCTGCCCTGATGGCGAGCTCCTGCCAAGGATAAATATTAAGCATTATTTTGGGTTTCCAAATTCAAAACAAATTGGGACGATACTACTTTACTCTTGATTTGAATTCCATTATGCATGCCAATGTGCGGATTGTAGAAGCCGGCCCTCAAGCTTGTGGCCCTGATTTCTTCGTCTGGTTGGGCAACGAATCCACCTCGAGGATTTACGTCGGAGGAGATTCATTCATCTTTTTGGGCGTGTTTCATGCACTGTTTTGTTATTTGAATGCATGGCTTCTTGGGTGCCTCATCTCTGTTCATCACCTGAGAGGAAAATGAGAGAACATTATCCCCGCATCTGATTGAAAATCATTTAGGAACGATACGTTCTTTTTACCAAATGGGTGGCTCCGTGGCCAAATGTGTTTACATTGAAATGATGGATTCCATTACGCTCTGCGGATGATAACTATCGCTTCGAGGACTTGCCCCACGGATCAAACGATGAATTTGATGTCTTCAGCTTCGACATGCTTTCCAGATGTAGGAATGGTTTGCCCCCATTTTCAGTGGAGATGGGTTTTGTCGAGTGGGCAAGATCAAAAACTCATCCTAGATTTGGCTTTAGTCGAAGGTTGAAATCCCGACCTTGGATAAGCGAATCATGATTCATCTCCTTCTGCTTCGGATTTGTCATTTGCGTGCTTCACATTTTACAATACCAACTTCGCCGCTTGATGAAAATGAATCGATGATTTTCGAATTGCCCCAAGTTCTATAGTCATCTGCGCCGAATCTCTTTGAACTTCATCGGGTGATAGACAAACTGATAAAATGAGTTTTCAATCCTGAGATCGAACTCCTGACGTTTCGTACCACTTCCAGTTCACTGACTACCAGGACACAGCACTATTGGCGTCCCTAACTGGTTCGTTTTTTGTTATAAAATTCTTGAAACGGTTAGCGACCCCCATCGAGAATGAAACAAGCTCAATTTAGAGTTCATAACGACTAAAGGTCCCTTAGAACGATACAGAGCTAACCGTCTTTGAGCTCGCTCGGGCTTTTGCTCGCATTTTCCTATGTAAAGCCTTTAAATGTTTTTCTTCGTGGCGTTCAATTGATTCGCCTCGACTCTAATCTAACAAGGGATTGTTGTACTCAAGCATGATGATGCTCGCAGGTAGTACTGATCGCTGCCCCGGATTAACTCTAGGCATTAAGGAAGATTATCTTGCATGGAAGACTTTATGACAGAAAGATTAATGATACATCCATTCACATGTGCCTAGTTCCCTTGAGGATTCTCGGTGATCAGCCAGCTACACCATGAATCAGACATATAATCGTCATTTTGGATCATAACTTCATAAGTCCATCAGTTTTAAACTGATCGATCCAGATATGGAGCTCCTCATCAAGGAAATCTTTTGATTCTTCGAGCAACTGATATTCGGGTTGACCATCATCGCTTGGCGTTGAAGGATTCCTGTTTCTGTTGTGAGCGATCTGATTCTTCGAGCTAGAACCTTCGTCGTTGCTCGAGATTATAAGAGGATGATTGATCGGTTCACTATCAAAAGCACCTTCCATTTGGGAATGGGAGAAACAAAAATCCTCAAAGCATCTTCCCGCTTGATCTTCCGAAATCATATGCCCAAGCCGGGCAGATCTTTGAACACTAGGCGCAATATGTTGATCGGGGATAGGAAGAGCACTAGCGAAAAGTTGCTGCTCAAACCAAGGAGTTCGTACCTGCTGCACTTGTGGCATATACTCTTGAGGGGTGCTGAGATGATTCGGGGGAATATTCTGATTAGCGCCCAAGTAGTCGATGGTGCTGCTACCAGCTTGGTCAGTGCCTAGATTCGACAGGGTATTTCTTACTTCAGGGGCATTGTAGTTATAGCCATGCCTAGTGTTTAGGCACAAGTTGAGTTCTTTCAGGTTCAGTGCTGTGTGGCGCTGTCTTAGCGCCCTTCTGTAGCTCTTGAGGTGACTCGCGACTCCATCTTTAGTGAGTCCTGGTATGTTCATGATCTCAAGTATGCGCGTTGGATATGCTGAGTTGATCCCTAGTTGCTGAACCGCACTAAGGAACTTGAGATGAAGCTCGGGGGACCAATTGACCCTCGTCTTCTTGCGACCCGGAACAGTGTTGACAAGTTGGCTATTGCTCTCTGGCCTATTTCCAGTAGAATTTGATCGAGCCGGAAATTGTTGTAGAGGGAATTCATCAGCTTTGGATTGGTCGGTCGTGATAGTAAGCTCATCGTTAAGGAAACTCCAATCATGGTGACGCATATCACATCCTTTAGAAGGCATCGATATTGACTTCGTAGAATTGATTTGTTCATGCATATCTCCAACAAAATCCGATTGTATCGAAGATGGTTCGAGGGAGTGGGGTGGTGAATGAGCATTTTCAATCCTCATATAAGGCTTATCAAGGAACATTTCGCCGAGAGTGATAGGGCCACCGCAATTAAGGCAAGCGATAGTGCTGGGAGCTTTCTTATACCTCATGTTCTCCGCTCGAAGCTTTTCGTTTTCCTCCTTTAGAATCGCAAGTTCTTGACGTCTGTGTTGAGCCCTCAATTTGGCTCGCTTATTTTGAAACCAAAACTTGACCCTCAAAGGTTTCATCCCTAGCTTCTGGCCCAATTCATTTCTTTGTTTCATGTTCGGGAGAGGGCATTCACTAAAGAAAGCTTCAAGCTCTTGGATTTCATTCTGAGTGTGGCACTGGCGACGTTTCCTTTTCCGGGATTGACCATCGATGCTGCTGTTGTCGTCGCTGCTGAGATCCTGAACTTCGTTGCCGAAAGGGTTGGGTTCTGTGGTTCTGGTACCAGACGCCATCCTGGAATCTTCGAGATCTCTCAGTAGTTCATTTTCTGAGATTTTTGGATCAGTCGCCTCTAGCAACTGATGGTAACCCTCAAACATGTTGGATCGAAAAATGTTCGATCAATTTTTGCTCACTCAGGGTTCTCTACTCTCTCATGTATGCTCACTCTCTCTAAATTTTCTTTTGAGTGGTTCTGTATGCCCATGAAACGTTCTTTAAACATGGATGAAGATCATCAGGCAAGCGTTGCTCCCAAGATTTCGTATTTCCCGCTTTGTCGTCTTCTTTCTTCTTTTCAACGTGGAGGGACACCAAATCGATTTCCTTTTCTCGATATCCATGTCTGTCTCCCACTTATTTTCAAAAAGGTGGAACTACGCTCGCCTCCTGCTCAGTTTTTTAATATGATGGGACCGCCAAATCCTTTCGCAACTTTTTTCGATAGTTGCGCTTAACTCCCTCTCAATTTTAATATGGTGACACCGACATATCTTTTTACAACTTTTTTAGGTTTATCAAGCCTGAAATCGCGGACTGGGACAGATCTGATGGTTCACCGAAAGAGCCACCACTGCTTTACCCAATTAACTTGGCTCCACGAGCATTATTGCTGTGCCTTTCTTCATTCTCGAGTTGCTATAAAAGGAGGAGTTAATGCAGAGAAGATTAACACTCTTACATAATTGCCTTTTCTTATTTTAATCACTCTACCACACTCATCTTCTTCTCCCTCACTCCAACGAAAATGACCTCCTCTCCTATTCGCGCTTTCTCGGCCGAAATTTTGGCCCGGTGGGAAAAACTCTATAACCTCCTCGGTCGAGGCTATGCTCATATAGCCGATCACCCAGAAACTGAAGATGAAATCCGCATTTTGCTCGTGGAAATAGACACCACCTCCATCGAGGGCACTAATTTAGAGAGGGAATATAGAATCTTCCCAACCCTCTTTATAAACTTTTTAGAGACTTACCGTGTCGCTCATCGAAAAGCTACCGTGGCTCACGTTTTGCGAGCTCGCTATGAGGATCGGTCCAACTGCTTGGTGTTGGCCAACCTTGTGGCCGATAGTCACAGAAAGGCTGTTGAGTTCGCCAACAAGCGAGTCTCGATGTTGCTTCGCGAGAGGGGAAATTTGGTGGAACGCTTGGCCTTATCCCTGACCACCTATGAGCACGACCGTCGTAATGTCGTGTTGAAGTTTCAATGTGAGTGGCAGGAAGAAAGGCTTGACAGCATTACCGCGGATATAGCCCATGGGAGAGGACTAGTTCGGGACCTGGAAATAGCCGCCGAAGATCACGGGACCAAGGTTGCCGAGCTTAAAGGGGAATGTAAACGCCTTCTTCTTAAGCTTGCAGATCTCGAGTCTCGAGGTGGTGAGTATAAGCAAAGCATCAATAATATGGAGGGCCAACTTGGTTCCTTTGTGATGCTAATTAGGGCTCATTGCGGTTTTATGTTTCCACCCCGATGATTTGTATGATCTGCTTTTAAGGTCCCTCGATTGAGCGAAATGAATGAAAGCTCTAATGTGTGTGTCTCAACTTCTGTATGGCTGACTTTCTCGAACACCTGACCACTCTCAACCTAGGCAAGCTGCGCTTTGACATTGATGATTCGAGCGTGTACATCTTGATTTTTTAATCTTGCTTATGATCGGATAAAGGAACCTCCCACCGCGATTATCCACAAAAAGACTTCTCTTCTCTACTTGTTTTTAACCTGTTTCAAATGAAAAGGCAGAATCAGAAGAAAGAATTTGAAAAATAAAGCATAAATCCTTTCAATTTTATGCTTACTTGTGATTAATAGGGATAAGAGCTTTTACAAGGGTTTTGGCCTTGTGCAAAAGCTTTTATCAATATTCCTCAAAGGAAAGCATATCATTGAAAGGAATGTAATTCACGATAATCGCCTTTGATCAATTCCAAGAAAATCAATGGAATGTTCAAAAGTACACAATTACGATGTGTTTTAAATTCAATTGAAGATACGGTATCCAAATTAAAGCCGTTTGCTAAGAACGAGAGTAATTTGGATATCTATCTTTTCATTAAATTTGAAAAACACGAATACTCTTGATCAATTATTGTGGATTACCAATGATGCAAAACATGCATGAACCAATTCAAGTTTATAGTTCCTTCTGGCGAAATTGGGATTGTATTGCCCTATACGGCCAAAAGGTTGTATAAGACTTCCAATTTCAATTTCATCCAAAGGAATTATAAAATTGATTTTGGAGTATTCGAGTGATTAGAAGAAATGCCACTATCACATTCCAATGACAAGTCAATAGAAATACAACAAATTTCAATCTGAATGTATATAAACACAAATAGATCCCTAGTACAATCAATCTAAGGGATCAGATAGAGAGGATCTCAGCAAAATAAATCCTATACAAGAAGGCTAGAAATGAAAATTAAAACAAAGGAATGTGATCTTAATACTTAGAGATGCCCCAGTTTCGATCTTTGAGACGTGACTTCAGGATCACCTATTCCAAATCGTCATCTTCATTAGATGATACCTCAATGATGTCCATAGCAGGCTCTTCTTGTCCACTTGGCGCTCGTAATGGGATGACACCATCTTCATCTTCCATCAAGAACATTGGGAGGAAAACACACCTATCTATCCTCAAAATGGCATTTAATCCAATCACCGGAATTATGCAATGAATATAATGATTAAGAGCTGTAACAAGTTCGAGGGATAGAAAAGTCTTACCAACCAAACTTAAGAGAAAATCAAGCTTCTCTGTATTTTTAGCAGTGTTAGGTATACTAACCTTCCATAGACAAACGCATGAGACAAGTGAGGGAAAACTCCTAAAAATCAAAAGATAGGGCTTGGTACCTAAAGCCAAGGTTCTCACCTCGAATTCTGGGAAGAGCCGATTCCATTGCACAACTATCGTTGCATTGGGACTCAATCCATAGTTCGAAGTGAGCGGAATTGAAAAGTGGATTACCCCATGTTTTTCCTCACGGAGATTCCATTTTCAATTCCTTCTATTGTGTTCCTAAAGAGGGCGCCTAGGGTTTTAGGCGCAATTGTGTGTATTCATTGTGTCGTGCTAAAGCAATAGACATGCATTTTATTTAACAATCACCGCTTCAATATAAACATCCACACAATCATACATCCAAAACTCCTGTCTGCATAAAACAAAGTTAACAAGCACTTCACCCCTTATTTCTCCAGTCTACAAAAACATCTAACACATTCGTTAGCATATACACCTCACTTTCGAGAGCATCTGCATAAAATTAGGTTAGAAGAATCAATCAATTTTTTAATCGGCTCAAGTCCACTAAATGGTTAAGAACCAGTCCCCAGCAGAGTTGCCAGTCTGTCGCGACCCTCTTGAGGTTGTCGGGCTCTCGAGGGCTAATGGGTCGTCCTGTCTGGTCGGACGCGGGCCTCTCCCAAGGCCCATTACCCAAATCGCAACGGAGGTATGCGTGATCGACTTTCAGTGTGGTCTAGTGACATGTGCTAAGTGTGCATGCCATGGAGTCGCCACCAATCATTTTTTTAGGGTATGATTGGACCACCCAATCGAATAGTTGGGAGTTTCTATTCAATTCTGCGAGAACCAGAGAAATGGTTTCGGGGACTTAGTTACACCAACTGTCAGAGTTGATGCCCTTTCGGTACCTAAGTTGACTGAATTTTCTAGCCTGAGATTCATGCGGATGAGTAAGGTATGAACCCTAAATCTAGAAATTCATGTAGATAGGAGTGATTATCCTAGCAATCACAATCAGTAATAAAATGCCCAACTCAAGGAATCTAGATATGCAAATAAATCACATGGCATTCCTAGTAAGGTCCTATTTATCAATCACAGCTCAAGAATGATTTAGTTGTCCTAGCCATTCTACACACGATCTAACCTAAGAAAAGCATTAGGAAGCATCGAAGGAGTTCGAGAGTACTCACATGGGGTTCGCCGTGCCCTGGTTTGGTCTTGAACGAGCTATCGAGCTCATGCCGACCCGATTATATTTGGGGATCCACTCGGCGTTTTACACCATGAAATCATGTGAAACAAAAACGAAAATATTCAGCAAGGGGCATTTATTGTAGATGGTGGTCGATCTAATTGGACGTCAAGACTAAAAAAGATGTAGAAATTTACAAATTAAAATACTCGAATGACATTTTTTTGCTAAATTCAACTCTATGCGTCGTGAAGAAACACATGCAATTGAACTTGAATTTTGACTATTTATGAGTTCAAAATGTAAAAGAAATTAAAATAAAAATATTGACTATTTTTCTATATTTTTACGACAGCGAACGCTATTTTTCTTCATTTTTCATGTATTTTTCTATTTTTGGAAAATATTAAAAAATACTAAAAAAATATGAAAAATTATTTTTTTATCAAAAATGGTTCCTTTAGCTTGGTCAAGGCTACCAAAGATGATTTTTTAATTTTTTTTAACTTTTTATAGATTTTTTATGAATTTTTTAAAAATAAACTATGAAAGACTGATCAAAAATCAGGTGTCAACAAATGGGAGAGACGATTTACCATTTGAGGGGTACAATCGTCATTTCAGGAAAAATGATGAGATTCAAAAATCCAAGCAGAAAGATTCGCCACCTAACTGGCCCTATCCTAATCTAAGAATTTTCGATCTATCTCGAAATACAAAGCGGGGACGAATTACCCCTAAAGGGCATTGTCGTCAATTATCGGCAGAACGGATAAGAAACCCCAAAAATAGGATTGATCGGTTGTCTGTGGTCAATCCTCAATTTTTGGGGATTTCTGGAGTGTCTAGGAATTTCCTACAATTTTCCTACATTTTTTGGGATTTTCTGGGATTTTCTAGCATTTTTTTAGAAGTTTCTAGAATTTTTTCGATTTTTTTTATTTTTAAAATTATTTTTTGAATTTTTTATTATTTAAAAAAATGTTATTCAGACCGGGTCGGGTGACCCGGCCCAAGACCCGCGGACGACCGGCCCGCACCCAAAACGACGTCACTTTGGCCCACTCCCGCTTGAATTTCAATTCCCGCCTAATCTTGTACCGACGCTCCGGATTGGGCAACGTGTCGACGTACGGACGGCTTGATCTATCAAAAGTAATCGACGGCCACGATTGAAAGGCAAGGTTGAATCACGACCGTCCGATCCACGACATTTTTTTATTTTTGAAAATCATTTTTATTTCCAAAAATGCGAGATCGCGACACGTGGCCAATTATTCACCGTCCGATCAATTCTTTTTTTTTGTTATTCGGTTATAACAACTGATACTGACGTGGCTGCCACATGGGCGCCACGTCAGCGCCACGTGGGCGTTGACCTGGTCAACCGCCGTTGACCAGGCAACGACCCCCCGGAGAAGACGACCGACGCCTGCACTGTCTCGCCGGCGCCTTGTGGGAAAGCCATATCTCGGCCTTCCGATACCCAAATCTCGTAAAACCAATGCCATTAGACTCGTATCGTCAATCTCTACAACATATAGGAAGCTTGATACAGCAGAATCATATTTCGTCAAGCTGCAAACCTAGGCCGGAGCTAATCTCCGGCGAGAGTCCGCCCTAGCCAATCTACACGTAGCATGACTAATCTAAACCATCAGGAAGCATCCAAGGAGTTCGAAAGGACTTACCTGACCATCGCGGAGCTTCGGTTTGGTCGAAAACGAGCTGTAGAGCTCACGACCGATCGGTCATGGTGGGGGGCAGACTCGACGATTTAGGCGATGGAATGACATGCGATCAAAAGCGAAAATGCTCCGTGAAGCGAGACAAACAGATTGCAACCAAAATCGCAGCGAATGGATGGCTCTAACTTAAGTTGCCATTAGAGGCCGAGAGGAAGCTCGAAGGAAGATCTCACATTTTCCAAGAGCGTTGACGAGTGTGGTTAGGTCCAACGCGTTCTTCGGGCTGGGACGAAGCTAATGGGAGTGGCGGCGTCGATTGTCGTCGTCTAGATCGTCGGGAACCCGAGCTTGAATTTCTAAGGTTCGAAGCTCCAATGGCCGCCGTTCTCTCTCTCTCTCTCTCTCTTCGACTCTCTCTCTCTCTCTCTCTCACTCTCTCTCGTCGTTCTCTCCTCTTCTGTTGTGTCGCCTCTTGAACTCTTCTCCAACTCCTCTTAACTGACTCCCTCGACGACGAACTCCTCTTTTTTCCTCAACCGATTCCAACCTCCAATAATTATTTTAGTCTGTTACCCCACTTCCGAGTCGTTCACATTCGCACGCCAACTGCCCGCAACTCTTGGATGACACCGGGCGGAGATATGAAGTTCACCGCCAATGATCCTCCAATGCGTGTCTCGGCTTGAGGTATCATTACGTTTTTCTTTTCTTCCCGCTTTCTGTTCGTGCGCCAAGAACAGATCTCCAGAAAGGCTTCTATGGCTTGGTTAGGTAACAGGGTTGACTGGGTCGGTCAACCCGACCCAGTTGACCCGGTTCGAATATTTTTGTTCAAATTGGGTGCCAAGATGAGCATATATCATAAAATTGACCCAAAAATTAGACTCCATGGCACAGACTCCTTCTAAAGATGTGATTTCCGTGACCATAACGCATATATTCGTGTAAAAACCCCAAATGTTGAGTAGGATCCGAAATTAATTTTTGCCAAATTGGACTTCTTAACGAATGAATTGGAGTCAATTGAGTCCACCGTAAGATTTAGGAGGTCAAAACCTATAGGGAGGAAGCATTGGGGTTCTATGGGTGTCCCTTAGAAAAGTTTAATTTCAGAATTAGTACTTGTAGGGACTAAAATGAAAAGATTTTTATGCAATTAGGTCCCTAAAGTCAAAATTGATCAAATCAGGGCACAATTGAGCCAAATTGAAATGTGGGACGACCAAGTCGAATGTTAGGATTCTAAAAATGCAAAATATTGCAAATAAAAAGACTCAAAACATATTTTTTTGACAAATTCAACCATGTGCGCTACAAAGAAACACACAAAATTAAACTTGAATTTCGACTCTTGATGAGGTCAAAATTAAAAGAAAATTAAAATAAAAATATTGACTATTTTCCTATATTTTTGTAACCTCAAATATTATTTTTTCTGATTTTTCATTTTATTTTCCTATTTTCTAAAAATACTAAAAAATGCGAAAAATATGAAAATTTACTTTTTGGTCAAAAATGGTTCCTTAGGCTTGGTCAAGGCCACCAAAGTTTATTTTGTAATTTTTTTGACTTTTTATGGATTTTTTGTGATTTTTCAAAATATGACTGAAAAAGACTTGGTCAAAAATCAAGTGTCAACACTGCCGTTGCGATTTGGGGAATATGGCTTGGGAGAGGCCCGCGTCCGTAAGTCCATCCATCGTGAGCTGGACCGAAGGGTGATCCATTAACCCTCGAATCCTCCTCGAGCGCGAGGGAGAGGGAGGAGAGGATTGCAACAAACTGGCGACTCCGCTGGGGACTTAGAGGATTTAAGCCAATTAAAAAGTCGAGTAATTTCTGACGAGATTTTCTGTGGGCGCTCTTGAAGGTGAGGTAAGTTCCCTAACAAATGTGTTAAATATTGGTGCAGATTGGAGAATTAAGGGGTGAAGTGATTGTTGACATCTTTTATGCATATTGAAGTTTGGGTTTGGATGTTTATTTTACGCACATGTGGAGCACTGATTTGATATTAAATTGTCATGCATGTCTTGCATATTCTGAGGATCGTGACACCACATTGCACATGCGCCTGAACCCAAGCCACTGAACATCCTCTAGGTCTCCATAGATAGGGATTGGTATGCAAAGCTCTCGCGTTTGGTTGCGCTTGAGTTGACCATATACGATCCCCCCGTCGACACATGATTTTCGACCAAGTCTTTTTCAGCTTTATTTTTGAAAAATAAACAAAAAATCCATAAAAAGTCAGAAAATTACAAAATCAACTTTAGTGGCCTTGACCAAGCCCAAGGAACCATTCTTGACCAAAAAATAATTTTTCACATTTTTTTATATTTTTTAGTATTTTTGAAAAATAGAAAAATACTCAAACAAATCAAGAAAAATAGCATTTGAGGTCACAAAAATATGGAAAAATAGCCAATATTTTTCTTTCTAATCCCTTGTATTTTTTACCTCACGAAAAGTTCAAAATCAGATTCAATTGTGGATGTTCCTTTGTAACCCATACTATTGAATTTGAGAAAAAAATATCAATTGAGTCTTTTAATTTGCAATTTTGGCATTTTCTAGGATCTTGACATTCAATCTAATTATCCCCTATTTCAATTTAGCCCAATTTGTTGTGCAAATTGCTCAATTGCACGAATTTGGCAAAATTACATACTAAAATTGCATTTTTAGTCCTTGAAATTGAGCATAATTGAAATTACTTTCAATTCAAGGGCTATCATTGCAAATTGAACATACTGCCCAATGGGTTTCACCATTTTTAATCGATTGGCACAGGTAATTTGACCCAATTTGATCATTTGAACCTTCAATTGCATAATTCCCCAATTTACAATTAAAAGAAAATTTGGGGTTTTTGTTAAAATTGATATGAACTTTTGGGCAAAATCACATTTTTTGATAGAATTCATGCCCTAGATTCCATTATGAGGTTCAATTGCAAAAATTTCCTGTTAATTTGGATTTAATTTGAAAAATTACAAGTCGGGACCGGCTCGGACCGGTCTGACCGCCGGTTGAACCGGTCAAACCGGTCCAGAACAGTGTCTTCTTCTTCCTCAAAGAACCGTACGAATGAACAGTGTCAGGGTCAATTTCAATGGCAAAATTGAGGGTGAAAACGACCATGATCGGAAGAGTTTGAAGAGGGGTTTTGTTCCTCGAATCATTACCCGTCGATTCGAACCAAAAACACGAGCAATGGTTGCCGGAACGGAGAATAATCAGCTGGTCAAGGCTGCGGCACCTGCAAAAGTCAACGGCGACAGAACTCAGATGAAATTTGTCCAAATTCATGCCAAATTCGCTTGAAATAGAGCTCGCCGGAGGACCAAACGGGACTGGACAGAACGCCCATCCTCCCCGACGCCGTTTTGACCTAATTGCACGTGATCACACGTGCAATTGAGGCCGGTACATAGTCCACCGTTCGGCGCCAAAAAACGAACGAGCTATATAAGCTCATGATCGCTTTCTGTTGACAGGAGAGGTAGATTCAGTTGCAGAGGGCGAAACTGAATCGAGAGAGAGAAAGAAAACGCGAGAGAGAGCACGTTCTCCGACCCCCCGTCGTCGAGAACTTGAGCTCGACTGCAAGGCGCTGGTTGGGCCGTCTCTGGCCAAACCGAAGCCGAAGAAGATCGTCATAGGTTCGCTTAGAGTGCCAAGAAGCGATCGCCACTAGCCGCGCGGCCTATCGCTCCGAAACAGGTGAGTTCAACCTTCGAGCTTTCTCACTGTGCTTTAATGGCGGAACTCGATTCCGATTATCATAATTCGAATTAGAGTAGGCGTTTTATCCCCCGAACGTCACTGACCATCGTCGCATATCTTTCTTGCATCGATTTTGTCTTAGTACATCAAATCGAGTCTTCCAATTCAACCTCCATTGCCGAACACTGTTCATTCTCACCCAGCCAAATCTGGGCAGAGCGAGCTCGATCGGAGCTCGAGGTAAGTCTCCTGAACATTGAATGATGCTTCCCTGTTAATGAATTGGTTTAACACGCCATGAATCGAGTGATTAGAGTATATGTGTACGTACTGGTTCGTGCTTGCTCGCGCTCGATCCTGTGAATGAAATCGTGTAATCTTGCGATATGTTGCGTACGAAGCATAGATGAGTCGATTGCCGCCGGTCTCATTCGATTCCGTTAAGGTTCCACTGTTGGATCATCGCCGGAGAGTCGTGGCCGTTCGTTCAGAGGTGGTCGCGAGGTTGAAGACGACGCATACGTGGCAGGTCAACGAGTCAAGGGTCTAGGTGGCAACATGTGATTGGTCCACGTGGATGTCGAGTCAGCTCGACCGTTAGTCTGTTAGGGCGAGTCAGCTTAGATCGGACGGTCTAGGTTAATCGAGTCCAACAAATAGTGGCCGTCCGATTAAAAATTAGGATAATTCGAAAATGATTTTAAATCGGAAATAAAAAATGATGGAAACGGCGCCGTATGGGTTAGTTAGGAAGCAACGTCGTTCAGGTTAGTAGGATTGGACGGTTCATATTAAGACTTAGGTTCTAATCGTAGCCGTAGGCTTAAGTAATCCGATCAGACAGTTATGATCAAGTCTTCGTCCAATCTGGACCGTAGGTTCTAGTAATCAGATCCAATGGGCACAGATTATCCACGTGGTGTATCAGGGACCGTCGGATTAAAATCGGATAATCCGAAAATAAAAAAACACGTGATACGGTGTCGTTTTGGCCGAGGGTTTCGCGGGTCCGGGTCTGGGCCGGGTTCCGACCCGAGTGGATCGGGTCGACCCGGTCCGAATCATATTTTTTTTATATAAAAAATCAGAAAATGATTTTAAAAAATAAAAAAAAATCAGAAAAATCCTAGAAAATCAAAAAAATGCTAGAAAATTCCAGAAAATTCCAAAAAAAATGTGAAAAAATTGTGGGAAAATCCTAGACATTCCAGAAATCCCCAAAAATCGAGGATTGACCACAGACAACTGGTCAACCCTATTTTTGGGGTTTCTTATCCGTTCTTCCGAGACTTGACGACATTACCCTTTAGGGGTAAGTCGCCTCTGCTGTATATGCAAGATAAAACCGATAATTCCGAGGTAAGGATTAGGGTCGGATAGGCGACCAATTCTTAGGCTTGGGTTTTCGAGTCCTGTCCCTTTTCCCAAAATGACAATTTTGCCCTTTAATGGGAAAATCGTCTTTCTTGTCCCAATCGAGTCCCGAAAATTGCTTGAAATTAGGGTTTGGGTCAGGTGGACGACCAACCCTAATATTTGAGATTTTCAGTTCTCATCTTTGTCCAAAATGACGATTTTACCCCTCCGAGGGTAAAATCACTTTTAAATTCCAGAAAAATCCTGGAAATTCCCAAAAAATAGGAAATGGACTGGATTGATGGCCAATCCTATTTCCCCCGTCTTTTGACTTCACAATTCATCTGAAATCATAAATTTGCCCTTTCAAGGCAAATTGTCCCTGAATTGTTCAAAAATTACAGTTCTGCCCTCATGGGCAAATCATGCCAAAATCGTTCCTAAGCCTTGATTGATATTTCTCTAGGCTAATAGAGCCTCATTAGGGATGTCATGCTGCTTTCATGTGTTTTATCCGCATGTACTGGATCCTTGATTTGCGCACTTATTTCTATTGATTGTGAGTGATAGGGTAGCCATTCTCTTCTGCATGAACTCCTAAATTTAGGATCTATACCCCATTCGTCTGTATGAAATTCTAGGATCAGATAAACCATTCAGCTTAGGTACCGAAAGGGCGTCAATTCTGACAGTTGGCGTAACTAAGTCCCCGAACCCACTTCTCTGGTTTCCGCAGAATCGAATAGACTACTCCCAACTATTCGATAGGGTTTTCGATCGTACCCTCCACGAAACGATTGGTGGCGACTCCTTGGCATGTACACTCATCACATGTCACTAGACCACACTGAAGGTCGACCACGTATATCCAGCAGTTGTGATTTGGGTAACGGACCTTGGGAGAGGTCCGCGTCCGATCCAGGCCAGCGACGGGCGGCCCATTAGCCCGCCTCCACCGGCCCCGTCGGGGGGAAGGGTCGCGACAGACTGGCGACTCCACTGGGGACTTATTCTAAACCAGAATCTCTGGTTACGAATTCCAGAGGACTTGAGCCGATTAAAAAGTTGTCTGGTTTATCTGACATTGTTTTTTGCAGATGCTCTCGAAGGTGAGGTACGTACACTAACCATTGTGTTAGATGTTCTTGCAGATTGGAGGAATAAGGGGTGGAGTGATTGTTGACATTTTTCCTGCAGGTTGAAGTTGGGAATGTATGTTTACTTTATGCATTTACTGAAGCGGTGTTTGATACAAACTGCTGTGCATGACCTTGCATTATGATGATCACGACACATCGCACACACTGGCGGTCAAACCCTGACTGCAAACCATCTCTAGGTTACCTTAGATAGGGAAAGGGTGCGAAAAGGATCTTGTGTTTGATGGCACTTGATACTTTCGTATTCATTCCCGCCTACCATCTGCATTGGCGATATCTAGCCCTCTTGGGTAGGTACCCTTGGGGAGGAATCTGCCTCGTGTGGATCGTGGGAGCCTGAGCCGTAGGTTCCTCACCTGATTTTTGATTTCTTAGAGTATACCCACTTGTCTCATGCGCATGTCTATGGATGGTTGGTATACCTAAAATCGCCCATTGATAAGAGGGGGACATTCCACATTCCCCCAGGTATGGTTGGTAAGGCATTTATTTTCGATGTATCTTATTACCCCTGTTCCATAATATGACTCATACATTACATACATTCATATGCATTCATATTATACAAATCGCTCAAGTGACTAATTGAAACAGCAATGGTAATAGGATAGAATGTCGCTGTTCCCCAAGAGCTCAACAGAGTTGATAACCTTCGAATACCTGAGGAAAGTCACTCGCCCCGGACCAAACACAAGGCTACACTTCACTAGATTCGTACATGGTCGGGAACTGACTGGACGTAAGCTAGGATACGCCGAAGATTTCCAAACCCGCTACTACGTCGATAACCTCAAATTTAAGCGAGAGTCAGATGAAATGTTCAAGAATTATCTGGAGATGAAGAGTCAGCGTCGCAACCAGCTGGCCAGGGAGGCATATGCCTGTCGGAAGGCCGAACTACTGACCAAAGAAAGTGTGCTCATGGCCACTTTCTGGGGAAGAAAAAGGCGCCCCGCGACCAAGACAAAACCAAAGCGTATCACACTCAAGAAGGCAAAACCCGAGAAGGCTCCTGAAGTCGCCGTACCGTGGACCAGAGAATGGCCAGAGGAACTACAGCCTCTCGATCAAAACACTGAAGACGACTACCTTACACTTGATTAGAGGAAGATTCCCGACCAACTGTCATTTGGATAGACCACTAAGAAAAGAGTGATTTGGATCCTCACGTTCCAACGGTCTTTTACAGCTTTCTTGTTTGAAAGATCTCTCTTTACCTTTCTTCCATTAGGCATCTTGATTGTAATAAAAGTTCACTCCACTTTGTTCTTTTGATGTATTGACCAATGGAACGTGACGTAGCTATTTCCCTTAGTCACTGAGTAAACCTGACTAAATTGCATGATTCACTTCTTTGAAATTCAAGTTAGGCTTTGAGTCAGGCTTTCAAGACCTGAAAAAGGTCCTAATTTCCATTTCTTCATTTGAACTATGCGATCTAGTTAGCTCGTGCATGCCTCATGACATCTGCATATTCATACATTTAAAGTAATTTCTGATGATTGACCTTTCAAAATCATTTGCATATTTTAGACTTGATGGGAAATAATGATATTCAAGTATTCAAAATCCCCCGGGCCGAACTCCAGTCATGGTGGGACAACATGGGCGAAGCCAGCCAAAAGTATGCTGGATCACGACTAGGATACCTACTGGACCTGCTGAAGATTGAGTGTCCACCTGCCTTTATACAAGCCATGGCGCTCTATTGGGATCCTACCACCGCTACATTTTGCGTGGAAGGACTAGAGATTACTCCCACTATCGAGGAATACAGCGCCGTCATCGGAATTGAGTTCACTCCTACGCCCGTCCGACCCCCCATAGGATTTGAACCCCTAAATCAGTTGGTTGAGTTCCTTGACACAGGTCTAAATGAAGTCAAAGCAGATGCAAAAAGCAATTCTGGACAAGTCTCCTTGTCTTTTCTTGTAGACCGATTCTCCCGCCTCCCTGCTGTTAAAGGAACCAAATCTAGTAGAGTCTTTGTCTTGGCATTCTTTAGCTTTGTACTATTCCCGATCTCATCTGTCACCTTTGACCCTATCATGGCTATAGTAGCTAGACAAGTCTGTTGTGGGTGGGATTACTCAAACATCCTCCTTGCCGAGACCTTCCTTTCCTTAAATCGCTTCAGGAAAAATAAAAAGGGAATCTTTAGAGCCTCTAGTGATCTTCTATATCTGTGGTTCACTTCCCATATCAGACAGTTTCACATTCGCATGGGTTTTATTGAAATCAGCCCCGATGCGCACCCTCTTAAAACCTTTGTCAAAACCCATACACGTATTCCTAAATTCAACTTCATAGAGTGGAAAAACTTCCTTAAAATCCTAAAACCCAAACAACTCCGATAGCGGCTAAGGTTGCCAACGCTGAGCAAAGTCAAATTGACCTGCGATGAAGGAGGTTCAGTCCCCTTGCTAGGATTCACGGGTGCTACAGCATACTATCCAAAGAGGGTGATTCGATAGTTTGGAGCTCTACAGGAGATCCCTTCTCCAACACAACCCGATACCTTTTCTTTTGACGTACCAAGCAAGACTCTCACAGAGGAGGAGAAGGAACGATTTGAAGCCAAGGTGGCATCCATCATACGCTCTTTGAAGAATTCTCAGGTCGAAGAAATAAGTTGGCCAGAAAACATGACTCGTGAAGAAAACATTCATAGAACCACCGCAGAATACATTCAACACTTCAAGGCAACCCGACAAAGCCTTGTCGAGCCCTACATACCCGAATACATCGTGCCGTACGTACCGGGAATAGAGCCGTACATACCTGAAGACATGGGACCGCTGTCATATTCAGAAGACGAGGAGTCCCAAACTGAAGAGGGGAATCCATACTGGGATGATGGGGATACCTTAGGCCCCAAACGTCGTAGACTTGAATAGACTATTCTGTCAAGTGTAAAATAAATAAACATTGTGATATCTTCTCACACATTCTCATTTCTGTTAGATACTATCTTGAACACATGAGCATGAATATGAACATGTTTTGCGAATGCATAAAAACTATCATCAGAGATTACGCTTCTTTTAATTTCATAAATTCTTATCAGAAAATGTTTAAAAGAACTGCTTACATGAGGCTAAGGCTCACGAAGTAGTCCTTTTTCTCATCTACTGATAAGAAGCATGCAACTAAAAGGATTAGCTGCTTCCTTTTGTCAAATACAAAAGAAATACTCACTGGGAATCCTTCTGAAACAGGTACCCTCTCATCACGGAACTACCAACACATCGTTTCCGTACTCGCCTTAAGACAAGAATGGAGCAACAAGAATTGACTCCGCGTGTGGGAATACTGGAGTCTCAGATGACTGCCTTGGCAACTATGATGGCTGACATTAAGGCCATGCTGGAGGCCACCCAAGCTAAACAGACAACAGCCCATAATCAGAACAACTCAGGCCTTTCTACGGTACCTGATGTAACAGATAGAGAAGTAACAAGGGATACCCAACATACAGAGGAGAATGTCCATGAACCAAACAACCGTTCACAACCAAAAGCTTCGCCTGTTGTTATCAACCTCGAGAAAGAGGAGAAGGGGAAGCAGACCATGAAAACTGAAGCAGAGGCTAAAAGGCTGGCCAAAATAGAAGAATGCTTGAGCAGTCAAGGTTACGAGTTAGCCCGCTTCGACAAGATATCCCCTTTCGCTAAAGTAGAAACTCCTCCTGATTATAAAGAGCCAGAGTTTGTAAGGAAATACAATAGGACAGGTTGTCCCCGAGCACACCTCAAGTATTACCTGCGCAAGATGGCGCACTATTCAGATTATATCCCGTTACTAATGAACACATTCCAAGAGAGTCTGGCTGGCGCCGCTCTGGCATGGTTCATTGAGTTAGATCTAGAAGATTACGATGGATGGGAGGATCTTACAGAGGACTTCCTCAGGCAGTACAAGTTCAACACGGCTACAGCCGCAACGAGGGAAGATCTTCTACGAACTTCAAAGGCGAGGGGCGAATCAATCAGGACATATGCTCAGAGGTGGCGAGCCTTGGCTACCCAAGTAAAGCCGTCAATCCCAGAAGAGGAGCTGATCGACTTATTCCTGAAAGCACTCCCCTATGAGTACTTTGACAAGCTGAACACTTCTGGGTGTCAAACATTTGCACACTTGATAAAGGTTGCTGAAAGGCTAGAATGGGCCTTGAGAGAAAGAAGGCCTCATGAAGCTCCTACTAGGAAGCAGTATCCCTTGAGAAAGGAGAGAGAAGCCGGACTGGACATAGCGTTTATACCAGATCCCCACAAGCCCAAGCCGTTTGGCAATTCCAATCAGATCAAAGGAGGATCATCGTGGTCAACACCGAAAGTACAAGAGCCTAGAAGAAAGCAACCTCAGAAGCAATTCTCCCAGCTCCCGAGGCCTTTATCCAAGCTGCTCCCGATGCTGCTGGAACAACACCTGGTAGCGAAAGAACCGCCTAGGGCAAACCCTGCAAGGTATCCTGGCTTTGATGAGAGCCAGACCTGTGCTTACCACATGGGCGAGAGAGGGCATAATGTGGATAACTGTTATATCCTTAAGCTGAAAGTGCAAGCCCTGATCGATAATCAAATTCTAAAATTCGACAATGCAGCCCCGAACGTACAAGAAAATCCACTGCCGGATCATCAAGCAGTAGGGGCAATATTCTCAGAAGGGGAAGAAGACTACCTTAAGCTGAAGGTAGATATGCTTAAGCTGACTGACCTGCTAATAACCGCTTCATCATGCCCAAAAGAAGGAGCGATCTCGACTGACCAAAAGAGACTATGCATCGCTAAGATGATAAGCTTGGGGATAATGTCTGATATCACCAATGAAGAGTTCGAAGGAGTCAAAGCCTCTTTATCTTTGGAAGGAAGCTACTTCGTGATCAAGACTGAACAGGGTAATACCTGGAGTGCTTCACATGAGAATCTGATAAACAGTCTTGGGCCATTCATTCAGTCAGAAGAAGAGTCCGAAGAAGACGAACTGGAAGCCAAGAGACGAAGCCTAGCAGACCTCAAGTTTATGGCCGACGCACTTGAGAATGGAGAAATTATTGACAACCTTGGTCAAGATTCTGGAGGATACAACTTCAAAGTGAAATATTCAGCCCCTCCCAGCTTTTATCAGAAGATTGAAGACATCATACCGGACGGGTGGGGAGGTTTGGATGATCTCTCTCAACCAGAGACCCCGAACGGCATAGAAGAACTTCACAACATCGTATCAATGGTCGAAGTCGCTTCGACAGTGGTAATCAGATTGGAAGAACTTGATAACATGAGCGGGGTGAAAGACTACCTAGTCAAGCCCGTTGTGATTCAACTGCCGCAAGAAGAAGCAGACGACGCGACTAAACCGGAGATATCCCATCAGGCAACTGTATCTATAAAAGTCCCCCCAGCGGAAGAATACGATCCTAAAGCAGTCCATTGGGACTATGGGACCACACAGGTAGACGCGGTAATGAGGTCCGGACGATTCTATGCCCCCAGGGAGGGCGAATCCGAAAAGAATGAGGTCTCAAAGGAAGACGCGGAAAAACTTATGTCGATCATCAAAACCAGCGAATTTGAGGTGATAGAACAGTTGAGGAAATTACCCGCTCAGATATCCCTATTGGATCTATTCATTAATTCTGAAAAATATAAGAACGCACTGTTGAGGATACTTAATGAAGTACAAGTCCCCGAAACAATTAATGAGGTACAATTAGGGGATTTTGTGGGGACGATCCTTTTAAAAGACCAATTGAGCTTCTCTGACGAGGACTTCCCCATGGAAGGAAAGGGGCAAAACAAAGCCTTGTACATTTCCGCACAATATAACGGAAAAAGAGTGGCGCACGTATTGATCGACAATGGATCAGCCTTCAACATCTGCCCTTTGGCTACCCTAAGGAGGTTGGGAATCAATGAAGAAACGGTTAAAACATCCAAAACGGTTGTGAGAGCTTTCGATGGGATGAGGAAGACAGTGGTAGGAGAGATTGAGCTTGACGTGTCTATTGGCCCGACAAAGTTCTCTATAAATTTCCAAGTGATGGATCTGCCCAGTGCATTTGGGTTCTTGCTGGGAAGACCTTGGATCCATACAGCAGGAGCCATCCCTTCAAGCTTACATCAAAAGGTACGTTTCGCAGTAGATGGGAAGGTGATTACTGTACATGGAGAAGTCGACCTCCAGACATACCAGAACAGTGACATACCCTATGTTGACCTGAAATGAAAACAGATGCGAGTTATCATTCCCTAGAACTGGTAGCCACAGTTCACACCCCGGCAGGGACAAGGCTGAGAACCCCCTACATCTCAGAAGCCAATCTTTTACCAGCCAAGATGCTACTGGCATATGGGTTTGATCCTAGAAAAGGCCTGGGCAAACACAGTCAAGGGATAAATGCCCCATGCAGTTAATAGCTAACCCGCATAGAATGGGCTTGGGGTATCAGAAATATCACATTGATGGATCTGGCCCAAAGACAATAGGCCGAGGTCGAGGCAGAAGCATGGGACGCCTGGGAGGCCGAAATAGCCCGAATAACTCATTCATCGGTTCTCCAACTTGGAAAACCAGGTCTCAAATATTCAACAACCCTTTGAATGCCCACTTCAACCAAAACTCTAAATGGTTGTCTGAAGAAGATGTCACTTCACCAATGGAATCAGATCTGACAAATCCTTTTTTCGAAGATGACTCTATGAATGTCATCATGGAGTGGTTGGACAATGAAGCCACTTCCTCTGAGTAACAAGACTCTTCCCTTGTCTTTAAAATACTGCATTTAGAACTTTCTGCGTTTTGCTGTATTTTCTTTCCTTACTTGTACGTATAGGGAAACGCCTTTGGATCTCTGGCCGTTGGTCCAAATAGCACAATCTTGTAATGCGGCCCATCTTGCATTCAATAAAACCACGCATATTTTGTTAAGGACATATGGAGCCACGAATCAGCCCAATGATGATACTAGTCTTCCACACATAAGCTTGAGGCCTGATTCGCCATATGATTCCTGATTTCCAAAAAAATTTCCTTGGGGCAAGGATATCCAATGACATGAGGATTAGTCCCGTTTATACTTGTACCTATTTCGAAAACTCTTTCGAAAAGACTTTCCATGATCATGCATGTCATTCTTATGGAGTACGAACTAACCATACTCATGACATTTCAGGCATATCATCTCAAACATGCATACCAGGTTGTTGCGAGATTCGGACTTCTCCAGTAACCATTCTTATAACATTAAGGAGGATGAAGACGAGGGTTATGCGTCTATCCGCAGAGATTGGAATGCCTTTGAAGAGTCGACACCTCCTACTTCAGAAGAACCAATCATTGTTAATCTGGGAGACTCCGTGAATATCAAGGAGGTCAAAATCGACGGGCATTTATCCCGAAATGAAAGGCTCGAATTCACAGAGTTATTAAAAGAATATCAAGACATTTTTGCATGGTCTTACGCTGATATGCCAGGCTTAGGTCCTAAGATCGTGGAACATGCATTACCCACGGATCCCGGTGTCAAACCTGTCAAGCAGGGCAGCAGACGGATGAAGGCTGAGTTGGAGGACAAAATCAAGGAAGAAGTCATGAAGCTTCTTAGGGTAGGCTTTATTGAAGCTATCCTATATTCAGACTGGATTGCAAATATAGTCCCCGTCATGAAGAAGGATGGTAAAGTTCGGATCTGCGTAGATTACCGAGATTTGAATAGAGCAAGCCCAAAAGATGATTTTCCATTGCCGCACATTGATGTGTTGGTGGATAGCACAGCAGGTTATGAATTGTTCTCGTTTATGGACGGATTCTCGGGATACAACCAAATCTTCATGAGACAAGAAGACAAACCAAAGACTGCTTTTACCACACCCTGGGGGAACTTTTGCTACAAAGTCATGCCCTTTGGATTAAAAAACGCCAGGGCTACCTATCAGAAGGCCATGGTCACATTATTCCATGATGATCCACAAAGAAATTGAAGTATACGTCGACAACATGATCGCCAAATCCAGGGAAGGACAGGATCACATACAGGTATTAAGAAAATTATTTGAGCGCCTGCACAAATATAAGTTGAGATTGAACCCTAACAAATGTGTGTTTGGGGCAAAATCTGGGAAACTTCTTGGGTTCATAGTCAGTAACAGGGGCATTGAGATTGATCCTTCAAAGATTCAAGCTATCCACAATCTGTCAACTCCCTCCACGGTAAAAGAAGTGAGAAGCCTTCTGGGGAGACTGAATTATATTGCCAGATTTATCAATCAGCTGTCTAATGTAGCCAAGCCAATCTTCAAACTGCTTAAGAAAGGCGCAAAAATAACATGGGATGCTGAATGCAGCAGGGCATTCCAAATGATCAAGAACTATCTGATCACACCGCCGGTACTCGTGCCACCAATTCCTGGTCACCCATTGACCTTATATCTGACTATACAGCAAGAATCCTTGGGAGCCTTACTTGCCCAAACAAGCCCGATAGATGGTAAAGAAAGAGTCATCTATTATCTGAGTAAGAAATTCACACCATCTGGAGCAAAATATGCACCAGTCGAAAGGGCCTGTGTAGCAGCGGTATGGGTACTTCGCAGACTGAGACAGTATACCCTACACCACCACATTCAGCTCATAACAGAGAACGATCCTGTCAAATACCTCCTGGAGAAACCCGCTTTAATTGGGAAATTAGCGAAATGGCAAGTAATGCTATCTGAATTTGACATCAAGTGTTCTCCACAGAAGTCAATTAAAGGAAGAGCTATAGCTGACATGCTAGCAGAAAACCCGTCAAACGGTGAGTCTCCTAAAATAGCAAACACAAAAGGTCAAATTCTCAACTTAACAGAAGACAAGTGGGTCATGTACTTCGATGGTGCTGTTAATCTGTCAGGGGCAGGCACTGGGGCAGTACTGATATCCCCCGATGATCAACATTACCCTGTGGCGGCAAAAATAACTTTCCCGTGCACCAACAACATCTCGGAATATGAGGCGTTCATTTTAGGCCTACGATTGGCCATTTCCATGAAGATACCTAGGTTGCAAGTTTTTGGAGATTCCATGCTCATCATCTTACAGACACAGAGAGAGTGGAAGACGAAAGATGCAAAGCTCATCCCTTATCACGAATACCTTGAAGAATTGATACTTAAGTTCGAAGAAGTGTCATTCGAGTACCTATCAAGATCTCACAATCAATTTGCAGATGCGTTAGCCACCCTGGCCTCGATGTTGCAAACAACTGGAGGGTTGGATATAGAACCCATAAGGATCAATATAGTTGAACGGCCAGCCTATTGCATGTTAATCGAAGAAGAGTTTGATGGGGAACCATGGTATTACGACATCAAGAACTATCTCTCAAAAGGTGAATTCCCTGAAGGATGCCAACCAGGAGACCGAAGATACATAACCAAGATGGCCAGCAAGTTCTTTCTCAATGGACAAATTCTGTACAAAAGATCCTTTGATTCTACTCTATTGAGATGTGTAGATGCCAAAGAAGCAAATATCCTTTTAAAAGAGATCCACGAAGGAATATGTGGGCCCCACATGAGCGGCTACCTCCTCGCCAGGAAGATCATGCGGCTCGGCTATTATTGGATGACCATCGAATCAGATTGCTGTCAGCACGTCCGGTCATGCCACCAGTGCCAAATATATGGTGATAAGATCAATGCACCCCCAAACGAACTACACCAAATGTCTGAAGTTTGGCCTTTCTCTATGTGGGGCATAGACATGATAGGGCCCATTAATCCTGTGGATTCAAACGGTCATCGCTTCATCTTAGTAGCAATTGATTACTTCACAAAATGGGTAGAAGCCAGCTCTTACAAGAATGTCACCGCAAGAAATGTGGCAAGATTCATCAAAAGAGACATCATATCCCGATATGGTACCCCTCAAGCGATCATCACAAACAACGGGTCCAACCTAAACAACAAGATTGTCGATAATCTACTGGATCATTTTAACATTCGGCATCTGAATTCGTCTCCTTACCGCCCACAGATGAATGGGGCAGTGGAAGCAGCCAACAAGAACATCAAGAGAATCTTGGCTAAAACAGCAGAAAACTACAGGGATTGGCACGAAAGGCTGCCCTTCGCCTTGATGGCCTACCGAACGTCGATTAGGACGTCTACAGGGGCAACTCCCTATAGTCTGGTGTATGGGACAGAAGCAGTTCTACCTGTGGAAGTTAAGATCCCCTCTTTGAGAGTCTTATCAGAAGATAAACTCTCTAAGTCAGAATATTTCAAACACAGATATGAACAGCTAAATTTAATAGACGAGAAACGTCTTAAAGCCATTTGCCATGGGCAAACTTACCAGAAAAGGGTAGCCAGGGCGTTCAATCGAAAGGTCAAGACCAGAAACTTCGAAGTAAATGACTTGGTAATTATGAAAGTTTTGCCGAGTACTACCCATCCAACGGGAAAATTCACTCCGAATTATGAAGGCCCCTACGTTGTCAAGAAGATCCTCACGGGAGGAGCATTAATTCTTATAAACTCCGAGGGAGAAGAACTGGGGCACCCTGTAAATTCAGATGCTGTGAAGAAATATTACCCTTGAAATAAAATCAGATTCCGGTCATATGACTTACCCCGAATTAAGCCTACTCTTCATGATAGTCTTTGCATAAGCATGTCATGCATCCATACATACATTCGCATGTGTTCAATATTGCAGGACCCAAGGAAGCAGGGTCGCGATCAATTAGGAATACATGATCAAGAGGACTTACTGTCATGGTGGTCAAGATTTTCACAAATCTATCCACTTCCATTGGAGTGCATGATCAAGGGTAAGGTGTATCGTTCTAATTTTCTGAAATTCGAGAGCATACACTGACATATTCCTTTTATGTTTTTCAGGAATCTCAAGCCACGCTAGGCAGGTAAGTATTCCTTTCCCAATCTTGTAGGTTTTTAAGACTGCCAGAATCCTTACTACTAGAATTCGAAGGCTTCTTAGAATCTAGCATGCATTCAAATCTCATGACTAGAAAGACGCAAAATTCTCACAATCATGTCATTGGCATTCATGTTTTAACTTGGAGGTTATCTGAACATGGTTGAAATATACATTGTGCATCATAAATCCCCTTGGAGGGTAAGCTTTGAAGAAAACAAGATGAACTTTTCTAACAAGAGTTGTTTAAAATTATTCAAAAGGATGTTTTCTCAGATAAGAGGCAAGCCTAATCTAAACACGTCCCATACACACTTAAGGGATAAGTGGAGTGGCAAGGGTAGCGAGACATTGACCTACGGACGTAAGGGTTATTCGCAGTGATTACATGGATCGAGACGACGGAGGCATTCGTTTCTCTATCATAAACACTACATGTGACCATTGATAACCCTTTGAACGGCGGTTTCATTCTTTACCCCTGTCAAGAACCACCCCACAGTGGGGCAAACTGGAGGTACGTCCAGAGGTATCAGGAGGTAAATGGTTAGAAGTTCTCTTGCTCAGACTTGCATCAATCTTCGCGTGTTTCTTGTCATTTTAACTTCTATGGTAATTCAGGTGCTTTAGGATGACGAAAAGCATTCGTTTCTCTATCCTATACACTTTTACCATTTGCACAGCCCAGTTGAGCCTGCACGTTCGCTTCACAAACCCGTTGGTGATCATTGCATATTCCAAGACAGAAGCGACATCACTTCAAGAGCAGAAGAGTTCAAATTACAAGATTTGTGAAAAATTCCTGAATTAATGTTTGAGTGCTGAGATTCAAGCTGTACATCTAGCAGATTCATTTGAAAATTCTGATCCCCAAAAGAAAAGAAAAGAAAAGATGGGATTTCAAAAAAAAAAAAAATTCGATCCTGGGCATCAAGAAAAAGCAAAGTGCCTGGTAAAAACAAGGCCAGTGCCCGTTCAAATACTTGTACACTTGTGAATCATGTGTTTTGATCTTGTAAATGCCAAAAGATGGCATGATACCTTTGTATAGGCCACTAGTGAGATCTGGTTGTAAAAGAAAATTCCAAGAGAGTTGGACTGCGAAAGAAACTCCCAATCATGTCGCACTCAGATGATGAAAGTGTAGACAAGATGTTGACACCGTCTCAACATGAGAGAGATATGTTCTCTAAAGACAAACGTGCGCTTCGAAGGCTGACAATGCTCTTCAAAGACTATCAATGCACTTCAAAGACTATCAATGCACTTCAAAGACTGAAGACGCTCTTTGAACCAGAAGGGACAAGATCGGTGGCAAACCTGCAGTGATCACCAATGTTAAACCCTTCGCGTATTCTGAGCCAAAAACAAGCCTTTTTTGGGTCCCCAATCCTACCTACGTTACAACCCTGAAAAGCCTTTTCTGATTAAGGCACATGGATTGACATAGGGTTTAATGTCTAAGCTTAGCTCGAAGAAGTTCGAGCAAGATTATTTCTTTCTCATTTTGCAGGTTTCTTGACTTGTAAACCTGGAGCAGACATTGAAGACTTCTCTTCGAAAGCCTTGACTTGCACGCAAGTCCCCTTTGAAAACCGTTGACCAAGCCCAACATTACGGTCCCTTGGAAGTCCTCCTGATCGATGAGGTGTATTCACTACGAATGATCCTGAACCCTAAGCGCAGGTTTGATAGGAAGTTCGAGTGCATTCTTGGTAAAAGAACATTATCTCAAAGCGGTGAGAAGTCCTCTTTGATGAGAATACTCTAATGGACGTTTTAACCAAACTCTTTTGGGTAATTTCAGATTGTTTGATTCAAACTTTCCTCACAAGGAATTTCTGATCACTTCCGTATGTTGCAAGGTGTTTTGGATAACCTCCAGCATCGTAATGCATTCATTGAAATTTTTTCATGACTATAATGTAAGTCATAAAGTGCTGTCAGTTTGACATTAGATATCACTTAAAGACCATTGATGTACCTTTGGTAAGAAAATTCTCAGATTGGAGCTTCTGTAAGATTCTTGATGACTTCGGCTCCTAAAATGGCTTGTATCACTCTTGGTGAGAAACGATTCACATGTCTAAACTTCTGCAGGATTTCTGGTAATCCCAGATCCCAGAAGAACACAACCTCTCTTGGCAAGAAAGAGTCTACATGTTCAAGCTTCTGTAGGACCCCTGATATCCCCAGACCTCAGAATGCTACTTCTTTTGTGAAGAATATATTTCAAGTTTAAACTTCTGCAGGACTTGTGGTAGCCCCAAGTCCCAAAATGACACATTTCTCTAAGAATGAAAGTTTATATGCCTGAGCTTCTGACAGATTCTTGGTAACCCCAGATTCTAGAATGCTATTGTTCTTGGTTAAACTTCTATAGGAATCATGGTAACCCCAGATTCTAGAAGGACGCCTTGCTCTGTGAAAAAGAGCTTTCAAGTTTATTTTCCTGCAAGATCCCTGGTAATTCCATATCTCAGGAAAACATATTCTTATGAACAATTTTGTAGGTTTGATCTTTCTGCAGGATACTTGGAGTCCCCAAATCCCAGAATGCTACCTCCAATGTCAAAAGGACAATCTCCGAAATCATCCCTCTGTGAGATTTCAAATTTACAGGTTTGAGCTTTCTGCAGGATACCTGGAGTCCCCAGATCCCATAATGTCACCTTCAATGTCAAAAGGACAATGTTTGAAATTATCTCCCTGTGTGAGATCCCAGTGTTACAGGTTGGAACTTTCTACAGGATACCTGGAGCTCCCAGGTCCCAGAATGTCACCTTCAATGTCGAAAGGACAACATTCAAGATAGTCTTTCTGCGAGATCTCAGGTAGCCCCTAGATCCCAGAAGAATCTTATCAAAGTTTTTGCAGGTTTAAGTTTTCTGCAGGATACTTGGAATCCCCAAATCCCAGAATAACGCATTGCATGTCAAAAAGATAATTTTCAAGATCAGCTTTCTGTAAGGTTCTAGGTAAACCCTAAACCTAGAATAGCTCATGTGGTGAAGCCTAAAGGTTAGGCACACCTCACTTGTATGAATCCTAGTTAATTCCTTAGAATATAGGATCAAAATGTTCGACAATCCCTAAGATATTGGGTGCGTCATCCATAGCTTCCTAGCAGAGAGGAGTCCTATTCTTGGCCTGATCCCCTTGAAGGATCAAAATGTTCGACAAATCCCTAAGAGACTGGGTGCGTCATACATAGGTTCCTAGCAGAAAGGAGTCATATTCATGGTATGATCCACCATACGGATCAAAACCCCTGACAATCCCTAAGAGACTGGGTGCGTCATCCATAGGTTCCTAGCAGAGAGGAATCCTATTCTCGGCCTGATCCCCCTTAAGGATCAAAATGTTCGACAATCCCTAAGAGACTGGGTGCGTCATCCATAGGTTCCTAGCATAGAGGAATCCTATTCTCGGCCTGATCCCCCTGAAGGATCAAAATGTTCGACAATCCCTAAAGAGACTGGGTGTGTCATCCATAGGTTCCTAGCAGAAAAGAGTCCTATTCATGGTCCGATCCACCATACGGATCAAAACCCCCGACAATCCCTAAGAGACTGGGTGCGTCACCCAAAGGTTCCTAGCAAAAAGGAGTCCTATTCATGGTCTGATCCACCATACGGATCAAAACTTCTGACAATCCCTAAGAGACTGAGTGCGTCATTCACAGGTTCCTGTCAAGTATAGGAATCCCATTCTGGTACGGCCTACCATACAGGCTAGAGTTTAACCGCCTTAGGATACTCAAAAGACGAGTCCCTAGGTATTCACTTGAACCCGCTATACACCGCGCATGCCGCACGAGCATTAGGCAGGTGATCAAACAGGTAAAAAGCAGGTGGGTCCCTCTACTTTCTCTCTCACGTCAGCAAAGAATAAAGAGCAGAACGTTCACCAGCGGGAAGAGGGTAAAAAGCAGGTGAGTGTCAAGATTCGTTTTTCTTTTCCCCAGTCACGTCGGTCTAGATTCAGGTGTCACCTGTCTTTGAGAGAAAGCTCTCACGAGATTCCTCTCAAAGAGGGGCAGCTGTCGACACCTGATTTTCGACCAAGTCTTTTTCAGCTTTATTTTTGAAAAATCAAAACAAAAATCCATAAAAAGTCAAAAAATTACAAAATCAACTTTGGTGGCCTTGACCAAGCCCAAGGAACCATTCTTGACCAAAAAATAATTTTTCACATTTTTTATATTTTTTAGTATTTTTGAAAAATAGAAAAATACTCAAAAAAATCAAGAAAAATAGTATTTGAGGTCACAAAAATATGGAAAAATAGCCAATATTTTTCTTTCTAATCCCTTGTATTTTTTACCTCACAAAAAGTTCAAAATCAGATTCAATTGTGGATGTTCCTTTGTAACCCATACTATTGAATTTGAGAAACAAATATCAATTGAGTCTTTTAATTTACAATTTTGGCATTTTCTAGAATCTTGACATTCAATCTAATTATCCCCTATTTCAATTTAGCCCAATTTTTTGTGCAATTTGCTCAATTGCACGAATTTGGCAAAATTACATACTAAAATTGCATTTTTAGTCCTTGAAATTGAGCATAATTGAAATTACTTTCAATTCAAGGGCTATCATTGCAAATTGAACATACTGCCCAATGGGTTTCACCATTTTGAATCGATTGGCACAGGTAATTTGACCCAATTTGATCATTTGAACCTTCAATTGCATAATTCCCCAATTTACAATTAAAAGAAAATTTGGGGTTTTTGTTAAAATTGATATGAACTTTTGGGCAAAATCACATTTTTTGATAGAATTCATGCCCTAGATTCGATTATGAGGTTTAATTGCAGAAATTTCCTGTTAATTTGGATTTAATTTTAAAAATTGCAAGTCGGGACCGGCTCGGACCGGTCTGACCACCGGTTGAACCGGTCAAACCGGTCCAGAACAGTGTCTTCTTCTTCCTCAAAGAACCGTACGAATGAACAGTGTCAGGGTCAAATTCAATGGCAAAATTGAGGGTGAAAACGACCATGATCGGAAGAGTTTGAAGAGGGGTTTTGTTCCTCGAATCATTACCCGTCGATTCGAACCAAAAACACGAGCAATGGTCGCCGGAACGGAGAATAATCAGCTGGTCAAGGCTGCGGCACCTGCAAAAGTCAACGGCGACAGAACTCAGATGAAATCTGTCCAAATTCATGCCAAATTCGCTTGAAATAGAGCTCGCGGGAGGACCAAACGGGACTGGACAGAACGCCCATCCTCCCCGACGCCGTTTTGACCTAATTGCACGTGATCACACGTGCAATTGAGGCCGGTACATAGTCCACCATTCGGCGCCAAAAATCGAACGAGCTATATAAGCTCATGATCGCTTTCTGTTGACAGGAGAGGTAGATTCAGTTGCAGAGGGCGAAACTGAATCGAGAGAGAGAAAGAAAACGCGAGAGAGAGCTCGTTCTCCGACCCCCCGTCGTCGAGAACTTGAGCTCAACTGCAAGGCGCTGGTTGGGCCGTCTCATTCGATTCCGTTAAGGTTCCACCGTTGGATCATCGCCGGAGAGTCGTGGCCGTTCGTTCAGAGGTGGTCGCGAGGTTGAAGACGACGCATACGTGGCAGGTCAACGAGTCAAGGGTCTAGGTGGCAACACGTGATTGGTCCACGTGGATGTCGAGTCAGCTCGACCGTTAGTCTGTTAGGGCGAGTCAGCTTAGATCGGACGGTCTAGGTTAATCGAGTCCAACAAATAGTGGCCGTCCGATTAAAAATTAGGATAATTCGAAAATGATTTTAAATCGGAAATAAAAAATGATGGAAACGGCGCCGTATGGGTTAGTTAGGAAGCGGCGTCGTTCAGGTTAGTAGGATTGGACGGTTCAGATTAAGACTTAGGTTCTAATCGTAGCCGTAGGCTTAAGTAATCCGATCAGACGGTTATGATCAAGTTTTCGTCCAATCTGGACCGTAGGTTCTAGTAATCAGATCCAATGGGCACAGATTATCCACGTGGTGTATCAGGGACCGTCGGATTAAAATCGGATAATCCGAAAATAAAAAAACGCGTGATACGGTGTCGTTTTGGCCGAGGGTTTCGCGGGTCCGGGTCTGGGCCGGGTTCCGACCCGAGTGGATCGGGTCGACCCGGTCCGAATCATATTTTTTTTATATAAAAAATCAGAAAATGATTTTGAAAAATAAAAAAAAAATCAGAAAAATCCTAGAAAATCAAAAAAATGCTAGAAAATTCCAGAAAATTCCAAAAAAAATGTGGGAAAATTGTGGGAAAATCCTAGACATTCCAGAAATCCCCAAAAATCGAGGATTGACCACAGACAACTGGTCAACCCTATTTTTGGGGTTTCTTATCCGTTCTTCCGAGACTTGACGACATTACCCTTTAGGGGTAAGTCGCCTCTGCTGTATATGCAAGATAAAACCGATAATTCCGAGGTAAGGATTAGGGTCGGATAGGCGACCAATTCTTAGGCTTGGGTTTTCGAGTCCTGTCCCTTTTCCCAAAATGACGATTTTGCCCTTTAATGGGAAAATCGTCTTTCTTGTCCCAATCGAGTCCCGAAAATTGCTTGAAATTAGGGTTTGGGTCAGGTGGACGACCAACCCTAATATTTGAGATTTTCAGTTCTCATCTTTGTCCAAAATGACGATTTTACCCCTCCGAGGGTAAAATCACTTTTAAATTCCAGAAAAATCCTGGAAATTCCCAAAAAATAGGAAATGGACTGGATTGATGGCCAATCCTATTTCCCCCGTCTTTTGACTTCCCAATTCATCTGAAATCATAAATTTGCCCTTTCAAGGCAAATTGTCCCTGAATTGTTCAAAAATTACAGTTCTGCCCCTCATGGGCAAATCATGCCAAAATCGTTCCTAAGCCTTGATTGATATTTCTCTAGGCTAATAGAGCCTCATTAGGGATGTCATGCTGCTTTCATGTGTTTTATCCGCATGTACTGGATCCTTGATTTGCGCACTTATTTCTATTGATTGTGAATGATAGGGTAGCCATTCTCTTCTGCATGAACTCCTAAATTTAGGATCTATACCACATTCGTCTGTATGAAATTCTAGGATCAGATAAACCATTCAGCTTAGGTACCGAAAGGGCGTCAATTCTGACAGTTGGCGTAACTAAGTCCCCGAACCCACTTCTCTGGTTTCCGCAGAATCGAATAGACTACTCCCAACTATTCAATAGGGTTTTCGATCGTACCCTCCACGAAACGATTGGTGGCGACTCCTTGGCATGTACACTCATCACATGTCACTAGACCACACTGAAGGTCGCCACGTATATCCAGCAGTTGCGATTTGGGTAACGGACCTTGGGAGAGGCCCGCGTCCGATCCAGGCCAGCGATCGAGCGGCCCATTAGCCCGCCTCCACCGGCCCCGTCGGGGGGAAGGGTCGCGACACCCACTCGCTATTTGGATTGGTGATTCTACCCACTTGTTGTTTGATTGCACTTGTGGGCGAATTTATCAAGCCAAATAGTGGGAGCATTTCTAGGTCCATACCTGAGCCATTTTTTTATTTCTAGAGTCAAACCTTCACTCGTCTCATGCACATACGATTGGAAGGTTGGTATACCTAAAACCAAAAAAAATATATATATATATCCTTGGTTGGTAAGATCTTTCAATTCGAGCTTGTAATTTCAATTCTCATATAAATTGTACATGTATCATTTAAGCATCTCATTCATGCATCATTTTTTCTGAAAATCATTTAGGTGATTGGTTGGAAAGCCGTCTCTAAGATAGAAAGACGGTTTCCCCAAGGTCAAATGAGGTCTCTAAGATGGACGATCACGAAGAGCATCAAGTGGATCCTAAGTGGAAATCAACTAAGGAAAGTGTTTTTAAGACCCTTTACAAGATCAAGAGGAGGCGTCGTGCAACCAAGTCCACCCCAAAGTATTCTCCGATCAAAAAGGCCGATCATTTGAAGAAAGAGCAAGCATTCCATGAGTGGTGTTTTAATGCGAGAAAGGCGACTCTCAACTTTAGGATCTCCCCTTATCATGTCATCAACATGAGAAATGAAGTCATTGAGGACAACTTCCACTTTCCTGGATTGGTGGAAATTTCAACCAACGAGGATTCTGGTAGTGTCCAAATTTGACTTGGGTAGGATCTATCGCACCTATTTGGCCCATTCTTCGTCTTTATATAACTTGTGTTGGATTACCCATTCTGGGAATACTCCTATCATCTTCTATCTAGATTCGGGTGTATTAGGGATCTTTTGAGCTGTATTTTCACTAACTAGACCTTTTGAGACATTTGGACCAATATGTGCGATGATGGCTTTCATCCAATCATTTAAAATGAGCCTAATCAAGCTGATCATGCATGCCTTGGAGAATACGCCTCTACAAGAAGTAGAATGGCCCAGATTATTTGGATGGAGAGATGGATATTCACCGCGCTTCTGAAGCATGTATTAAGAAGTTCAAGGAGTTTTGACAATCTCTGGTCGAACCCTATATTCCAGAGTGCGTATCACCCCGTATACATGAGGTGGAGTCGCCATATATTCTCGGGGTGGAACCATACGTACTCGAGGATCCGGAGGCATTATCGCTCGAAGGAGGCGAAGGCCTTTACATATGGAACTCAGATGAATCTGAAGAATGGGTGGAGTCAAAGCGTCCTCGATTTGGATAAACATGTTCCCCATTAGTCTAAGCATGTTTATGTCGCATCTTATCATCTTTGAACACTTTTGAACTATCTGACTTGTAATAAATGCACTTCATGCTCATTTATGCATTTCAGACATATTCTTCATCATTTAGAGAGATCAATTTTCTCAGATTAACCTTCCTTCAATAGCATGATTATCCATATGACAAAAGGCGAAAATGATCATTCCGATGAAGCTAAAGCTCGTCGATTGGGCCTTTTCCCTCATTTTTCTTAGACACCCAAAGTTTCAAACTTGTACTTATGTGGCACATTTACCCTCCATCAAAGTTCTGTCAATAAGAGCACATTGAAATATACCAACATGGACATAAAAAGGCAAACAACATTGACATGGTGCTCACATGGCTTAGGTAAAATGAAAATGACGTTTTGATTGAAAAATCATCTTATCCTATTTTAACAGTGTGTAATTGTGCCATATAGGTAAAAGTTTGGAGTTTTTTTTACGTCACCAGAAAAATTTTCAGTAAGAATAATTTAGGATTTTGATGTCACAAAAAAATTCAAAATAAATGTGTCACAATAATCCCAGTTTGAGGAACTTTTATGGCTTTTTCCCTTTGATTTAACACGCCATCTTCCACGTGACGTCCTCACCGACATCATCAGTCGTGACGTCATTGTCGACTTCATCACTCGTCGCACGAAGCTTGGTTACCGGTGCACCTAACACTAGTTATATCCCCTCCGGTCGCACGAGGTTCGGGTATGAAAGACTCGAGAAAAATCAGCTAAACCAAAAGGCCTAAGCATTTCTATAAATTGGCTTCAGTTCTCTACATAGTTTCCTAAGAGCAAAAAGTGAGAGTACGTCGCTGAGCGGGGAAATTACGAAGGTAGTGAATTTAACTTCACCACCTGATGAGGTATATACAATCTACGGGAGAACGTGCTACTTCTTCCCAACAATCCCGTCTTCAGGGATTCAGAATGTAATATTGACCGAGGGTAGTAGTTGGGGAGTCTCAGGGCTCGAAAAGGCGCTGGACTTTTGATAATGGTAGGTCAAAAAATGTCACTTAATCTAGCCAATTTAATTCCCGTTTCCCATACCGTATCTATGTCATCTTCCTTTCTTGATTAATTAGTTGTCTCGCTGTATTACTAATCAGAAGAACGATTATTTACCTCCTATTCTTCTGTTTTTTTATCGACAGTCCAGTCGAAAAAACGAGGGGATTGTCATCATTAATTCATGTCATGAGTTCGACAATTAAACCTAGCATATAACGTCGGCGTCCAGCTTGAATCTTTCAGCTCGTGGAATATTGAACATTCGATTATTGTTCCATGAGCTTTGGTTTGCGAAACTTAGGACATAGCTTCAATTAATTGTCACTGACGTTGGACGCATTGTTTCAATGCGTAGCCTTTACTGGTTTCTAGGTTGAGGTGGCGAGAGGACATACACGTATTGCGTTTGTGGTAAATATTTCGTGCCTAAGCATAATGTGAAGTCTGACTGAACATGAGTCGTATGTTAGAATCAATAAGCACTGACGATTTTCACCAACAATAATTCAGGAGCCATGAAGCTCTCTAGTTTTGTTTTAGAATCTCCTAGTGAAAATATTGGTTACTGAGATTGATTTTCCCAATATATAATACTGCAGCTGAATGCGGAACCTGGAAAGATAAAATGGAATCCGACGAAGAGAGAAAGCACGTCAAATTCACTTTGTTGGAGGGAGCTGTGCCTTTCGAGCGTTACAGTAGCCTGAGCTCGGCCTACCAGTTCACTCGGCATGGAGAAGGCTGCACTGCGAAAGTGGTTCTGCAGTATGTGAAGAGAGATAGCCAGAAACCTGATCCCGACGACTGTGTGACATTCATCGTTGATATGCCACAAGGCCTAACCCCACTGGGCCTTTAATATGGTGAATCAAATAACTTTGTTGGGGTAATGTACTGCGTGTGGTAACTTAAAGTAAATAACATGCTTTTGAAGCATGAAAAAGATGTTTAGCTGCCTATTAAGTGTGTAAGCCTACACCAATGCATGGTGTTGACCAATGCATGGTGTTGTACTCCAAATAGAATATATAAGATAAGCAGTGTTTTGTATTGTAATACTAACGCGGAAATAACCAGGATCTTGCAAATACGTCAATGCGAAAATCCAGAGAAAATAACGAAGAACGATAAAGGACAATCCACTATATCTGGTGTCATTTATCGTTTCTCGTTATTTTCTCTGGATTTTCGCATTGACGTATTTGCAAGATCCTGATTATTTCCGCGTTAGTATTACAACAATTGGTATCAAAGCTTGGATCAGATTTCTGGATTATGATTTGAGGCTTTTGCTTGTCTGATTATTATCTGGAATTCTGTTGCTGCAATTATGTCTGGGGTGAAAGCTGAAATTGAGAAATTTAACGGGAGGAACAACTTTGGGTTATGGAGCCTCAAGATGGAGGTGTTATTGACAACTCAAGGTTTAGCAGAAGCATTGGAGGGCAAGGCTAAGTTACCCGAATCAATGAAAGATGCTGATAAGGATGTGTTGATAAGGAAAGCTAGGAGTCAAATCTTGTTGAATTTATCGGATGAAGTGCTAATAGAGATAGGCAAGGAGAAAGATAACGCAGCATTGTGGGCAAAGCTTTAGTCGCTCTATGTAAAGAAGGGTTTGAACAATCGCTTATACATGTTGAAGAGGATGTTCCAGTTCAGATATACTGAAGGTATGTCCATTAGAACCCACCTAGATGAATTTAATAACTCATGATGGATTTGAAGAACGTCGGTAAGACACTTGAAGATAAAGAGTGGGGCATGATGTTGTTAGCTTCTTTACCAGAATCATGGGAGCACTTTACTGATTCTCTATTGCAGGGGCGTACTACGATTATTTCAAAGGAGGTAAAGTCCGCCTTATTTTCTAAGGAGTGGCAGAGAAAGTTGCGAGATGACAGTCTGGCACAGGATGTAGCTCGGGGACTAGTGATTCGAGGTAGAGAGCAACATCGGGAGTCCAGTAGCAGTAGAGGTAAAAGCAGGTTTAAGTCACGCCATAAAAAGTCTAAGGGACGCGTGAAGTGCTTTGAATGTCACGAGGAGGGGCACATCAGGAGAGATTGTCCTAAGTTGAGAAACAGAGGTGATAAGCAGAAGGCCACAAGTAGTGTGGCAAATATTGCCGAGGAGTGCATTAGTGATGCAGAGGCTGTTTTGTGTGTTGTTGTGGAAATTCTCCTGTATTTTGATTCTGACAAAACATTCAAAAGAAATTGTTTAATGAGATGTGATGCAGGAAGAATGTGTAAGCAGCAGGTTGAGTGACTCCAATTCTGTCGCACTGACCAAGGGTCAGACGGAAGTACTCCTAACGAAGGGTCAGACGGAAGTACTGCTGACGAAGGGTCAGATAGAAGTGCTTCTGACGAAGGGTCAGATGGAAGTGCTTCTGATTGAGGGTCAGATGGAAGTGCTCCTGACGATCTAAACAGTGACGGATGGATCACATCAAATCTCTGTATTACCATTCCGTGCCAACTGATCTAGTAAGAAACAAATCTTCTTATAGACGAATCTGAAGAAAGATCAGTCTCTACATTTTACAAAACACGAAGACCCACGTATGGCAGGTTTCCGATCAAGGCAAGTGATATTCAATTATCCTGATATCCCTTCTAATCAATTAAGGGACTTTCTACAATGGGATATCGTCTTCTAAGGAAAATATCTTTGGGAATCAACTCAAACTTATCACACTTATGGAAGTTGGAGATTCAGTTGTATGGGCGACTGAATCAGAAGGGTTCGATATCTTACCCAACGGTCTACATATCTTCTGAAGATACAGTCTCGTTCAATCACGATTGATGACGTCCAATCAAGGATTGAAGAGCGATCCCTTGGCTGGAATCCAACGGCTAGTTCGGAGGCAGGGGAGTATAAAAGAAGAATCATGATGGACTAAGGGAAAGGGGGCGAACAACAATCCAAAGTGCAAGCATAATTTGAGTTTCATCCAAAGAGTATTCTGTATACTCAAAATCCTTCATTGTGAAAATCTGTGTGAGAGAAAAACCAAGTACTTGAGTGTTTGTAATCCTCTTGATTCTTCATAGTGAAATCCAGCCGATCGGCTGTTATCGTGGGAGAGTGGACGTAGGCTTGATCTAAGCCGAACCACTATAAATATCGTGTGCAATATTCTCTTCTCTAAACCCTTACCTTTGCGTTTAGATTTTCTGCACACTATTATACTGTTCTTGTTCCTAATCGTACATTGAATTTTATTTATTCCGCAAGAAATTTTAATTTTATTCATAATCTCCTATTCACCCCCTCTAGGAGATATTGCTAGATCCATCAATTGGTATCAGAGCAGGTTGCTCATTTTACGAAGTGTTTATTGACTTCAGAGTTAACGATCTACTATGTCTAGCAATCACTCTTCAGGAACAAGCGATTCGCACTTTGCCAACAAGCCACCATATTTTGATGGAAAGGACTACAATATGTGGAGCAACAAGATGAAGTGGTTCTTCAAAGCCTATGATGATCTGATGTGGGATGTCGTTACGAATGGAGTAGTTCCTACAAATGCTACAAATCCAACCTCTGCTGACGGAGTAAATACTATCACAACAACGATTGATGCTGAAAAGGCTAAAAGAAGAGGCCTTGATTCTAAAGTTGTCAATGCTCTCTTTTGTGCCTTATCTACCACTCTCTATAATCGTGTCTCAGAGGAGGAATCATCAAAGGCAATATGGAATAGACTTCATGTTACCTTTCAAGGAACAAATCGTGTAAAAGAAACAAAGCTCAGTATTTTACTGAGTGACTATGAAGCATTTGAAATGAAGCCTGATGAATCTATTGCAGATATGATAGACAGGTTTCAGACTCTGACAAGTGGACTTGCAAGACAAGGCGCACCTATCGTTGAACCAATGCAAGTCAGGAAGATACTGTGTGGACTCACAGATGATTGGAATTACATCAAACCATCAATTCAAGAATGCCAAACAATCAGACCACTCTCGGTGGATGAGCTAGTCGGGACTTTGCAATCCTATGAAAGAGAACGAGCAAACAAAAAGGGAGAACAGAAAGGTAAAAAATCTATTGCCTTAAAAATTGAAATTAATCAATGTTTTTCTGATTCATATGATGAAGATGAGGATGATGAAGAATTAGCCCTCATGGTCAAGAAATTTAGGAAGATGGCTCGGAAAAGCAGAAACATCAAAGGAAAGAAACCTTGGAAGAAGAGTGATGTGAAAATATCAAGCAACGACTCACAAGATAGCAAAGACATGATCTGCTTTCATTGTAAGAAGGCAGGACATATCAAACCAAACTGCCCAATTTTGAAGAAGGACAAACTCAAGTATGAGAAGTACAAGAAGGCTCTAAAGGCAGAAACTTTAAGTGATTCTGATGAAAGCGAAAATGATTATGCAAACATCTGTCTCATGGCCGAATCAGATTCAAGTTCAGATTCAGAAACTGAGGTATGTTCATCTGAACTCCCTGATGAAGTTATTGAATATATTGATGAATTGTGTAGAAACTACAAAGAAGCTCTTGAAAAAGTTTCTTGTTTGAAAAAGGAAAATGCTTCCTTGAAACAACAGAATTTGTCCCAAAAAGAAAAAATTGATTTTCTACAACAAGAGTTTCACCAGATGAAAGAAAATCATGATTTGGTTTCGTCCTTGAAAGAAAAAGTTTACGATATATCAAAAAGGTTTTCACAAAGCTCAGTAACTCTGAATAGCATTATTTCAAAATAAATACCCTTCAATGACCGATCTGGGTTAGGCTTTAAAAAGGAAAGCAGCCAAAGAAATTTCTTTAAAACTGAATTTCGAAAACCAACGTTTTCCGATTACAAGCATCATTTTCATAAGCATTTTACTAGATCCTACATTCGACAATCCTGTGTGAACTGTGGTGATCCTAGCCATACTAAGGATTACTGCAAGAAAATTTGGAGACCTATTAAAAGGTCAAAACCTACTAACATAGAAGGACCCAAGAAAACATGGGTACCAAAGAAACAGTAAGTTGTTTATTTATTGCAGGTACCAAAGAGAAGGAAGAACAAGTGGTTTCTAGATAGTGGTTGTTCAAGTCACATGACTGGAAATCCATATGTATTTATATCCTTCTCATATTGTGATGGAAGAAGCATGTCTTTTGGAGGAAAGAACAAGGGAAAGGTCATCGGGAAAGGAAATGTAAAGATTAGAAATCTGACTGTTAAAGATGTCTCTCTAGTCAAAGGATTGAACTACAACTTAATTTCTGTAAGTCAACTCTGTGACTCTGGATATAATATTTGGTTCAAGATCTAAAATGCACAGGTATGAGCAAGGATAAGAAGCAATCCTTCATGGGACGAAGGCATGGGAACATTTATCTTTTAGATATTGATGCTGACTATGAAAATGCAAAATGTTTTATTTCTGTTAAGGATGAATCTGATCTTTGGCACAGAAAGTTAGGTCATATTAGTGTAAAACATATTTCAAATATTTCCAAGAAGGGACTTGTTCGATGATTACCTCAAACAAAATTTGAGAAAAGTGGACTATGTCATGCATGCACATTGGATAAGCATGTAAGAAGTTCTTTTAAGTCCTTAAATCAAGTTTTCACCAAGCATTGTCTGCAGCTACTTCATATGGATATCTTCGGACCGAATAGAACTCTAAGCATTGGAGGTAAGAAATATTGCCTTGTCATAGTTGATGACTTCTCTAGATTTACATGAGTTTTATTTCTTGCTCACAAAAGTGAAGCTTTCATATCCCTCTCAAAACTTGCTAAAAGAATTCAAAATGAAAAGGGTTACACTATTTCCAGTTTGAGAACGGATCATGGGGGAGAGTTTGAAAATCAAAGTTTCTCAGATTTTTGTACTGAGTTCGGAATTCAGCATAACTTTTCTGCACCTTATACTCATCAACAAAATGGGGTAGGAAAAAGGAAAAACAGATCATTGCAAGAAATGGCCAGAACTCTTCTTATTGATAGTAAAATTTCCTCTAACTTTTGGGCTGAGGCCGTTTCAACAGCATGTTATATCTTAAATCGAATTTCTCTCAGACCTTTTTCTAAGAAAACCCCCTATGAATTTTTCAAAGAAAGAAAGCTTGATGATGCATTCTTTCATGTATTCGGTTGCAAATGCTTTATTCTAAAGAATGCTAATGATCGAATTGGAAAGTTTGATGAGAGATTAGATAAAGGAATTTTCTTAGGATATTCAACAACAAGCAAAGCCTACAGAGTCTACAACAAGAACACTCGTTCTGTTGAAGAATCAGTGAACATCAAGTTCGATGAAAGCTACCCGGATGATGAACCTGAATCCATTCAAATGCATACACTTCATCAAGTCACGGACTCACGAGTAGACTCAGATGTGAATATTGGTTCGGAGAATGTTCAGAAGGAAACTTCCTCAGTCGAAGAAAGACCAGAAGATGAACAGAATGAATCCACAACATCCTCAAATGATAGCCTTGACAAAAACTGGAAGCATAAGTCAAGTCATCCAAAGGAACTTATCATAGGCAGCATAAGTGATGGCGTAAAGACAAGATCCAAGTTCAAGCAAGCAATGAGCAACATCGCCTTGATATCTGAATTGGAGCCAAAAAGGATTGAAGATGCATTAGCAGATGAAAACTGGATAAATGCAATGCAGGAAGAGCTACATCAGTTCAAGGTCAACAATGTTTGGGAACTGGTCAAACGTCCCAAAAATCGTCCAGTAATTGGAACAAAATGGGTATTCAGAAACAAACTTGATGACAAAGGAAAAGTTGTAAGAAACAAAGCACGACTTGTAGCAAAAGGCTACTCTCAAGAAGAATGAATAGATTACGATGAAACCTACGCACCGGTTGCCAGGTTAGAAGCCATTAGGCTACTTCTTGCTTATGCTTGTTACAATGATTTCAAACTTTTTCAGATGGACGTGAAAAGTGCCTTCCTAAACGGCTACATCAAAGAAGAGGTATATGTTGAACAACCTCCTGGCTTCGAAGAACCTAGAGAAAAGAATCTGGTATATATCTTAAAAAAGGCACTCTATGGATTGAAACAAGCACCTCGCGCTTGGTATGAAAGGTTAAGTAACTTTCTATCTCAACACAGCTTCACTAAAGGTAATGTAGACACCACTCTTTTTATTCAAAGAAAAGGTAAAGATATCCTTTTAGTTCAAATTTATGTTGATGATATTATATTTGGTTCCTCTAATGAACTTCTCTGCAAGAAATTTTCTAAAGCAATGCAGGATGAATTTGAGATGAGTATGATGGGAGAATTACGGTTCTTTTTTGGTCTTCAAATTCATCAATCTCAGAAAGGAACTTTCATATTTCAAGAGAAGTATGCACTGGAAATAGTGAAGAAGTTTGGTCTGGAGAATGGCAAGAAAACAGAAACTCCTATGTCTCACTCCTCCAAATTAGATAAAGATGAAGATGGAAAGGAAGTTGATCCCAAACTATATCGGAGTATGATTGGATCATTACTCTATCTTACAGCTTCAAGACCAGACATCCTATATAGTGTCTGCTTATGTGCAAGATTTCAGTCAAGCCCAAGAGAATCACACCTATCAGCCGTCAAAAGAATAATCAAATACATAGGGACTTATCCCAACTATGGTTTGTGGTACTCTAAATCTTCTGATTTTATACTAAAGGGATATTCAGATGCAGATCTTGCAGATTGCAAAATTGACAGAAAGAGTACATCTGGAACTTGTTAGCTCATGGGAAACATGCTTGTCTCATGGTATTCAAAAAAGCAAAATACAGTGGCACTCAGTACAGCCGAAGCAGAATATGTATCTCTTGGAAGTTGCTCTACTCAAATACTTTGGCTAAAACAGCAGCTCAAAGACTATGGTGTTGAAGAATCAACTGTGGAAATCCTATGTGACAACACGAGTGCCATAAATCTTATAAAGAATCCCGTACTTCACTCAAGAACAAAGCATATTAAGATCAAGCATCACTTCATATGTGATCATGTTCAGAACGGTGTTGTTAACATTCAATACATTGATACGAAAAATCAACTTGCAGATATTTTTACTAAACTACTTGATAAACAAACTTTTAATTTTATTAGAAATGAATTATCCATCATTAACCTTCCTTCGTAAGTATACCTTAGAACAGGGAGCATCAGAAGAAGCATCAGAAGGAACATCAGAAGGAGCATCAGAAGGAACATCAGAAGGAGCGTCAGAATGAGAGTCAGAAGGAACATCAGAAGGAGCATCAGAAGGAACATCAGAAGGAGCGTCAGAAGGAGAATCGGAAGGAAAGTCAAAAGAAACATCAGAAGGAGCATCAGAAGGAGAGTCGGAAGGAGCATCAGAAGGAACGTCAGAAGGAACGTCAAAAGGAGCATTAGAAAGAGCATCAGAAGGAACACTAAAAGGCGCGTAAGAAGAAATTCACAATTTTTTTTAAAGGATCACAAGTCGAGGTCGGTATCTCTAAAAACTATCTTTTAGGTAAGTTCCTCATATGAATAGATCTCTCCGATTATGTGATTGACGGTGATTAAGTGATTTATTATAGAAACTTTTTATTTCCCTTTAGAAAATCAAAATTCTCTCTTTGGTTTCCAAAAATAACCGCCTCTTTTATAAAACGCCGAACCGTCACCTCTGTTCTCTCACTTTCAAATTTTTTCTCAAATCAAAACCCTAAAATCATGTCCAAAACCTCTCGCTCTCGATTTCCTCCTCAAAACAACTCTCTTTCACTCAAAGTTTTAAACTTTCTACGCATCAATGGCTCCGAAATCAGCCTATGACTCGAAAAAGACGTCTCAGTTGAAGAGAAAGCTCTCCGCCTCAACAGCAAGCGGCGCTGAACCTACAGACACCCAAATCAACGAACAGCGAGAAGCACTCCGCCTGGCCAAAGGTCTGTCTCTGTCTGTCTTTGAAGGAAAAGAATCTATGGCACATTCTATTAAGTCAATGTATGATAGGATTAAGGTAGCAGGAGATTTTGGTAATGAACTTAGAAAACTGCTTAACACTCATTATTTCAATAGTGAGGGTGAACTATTGGAGTTTCTTAGCTTGCCTGGAAAAATCGTTGAACCAATTGCTGTAGAAAAACCTGCATCTGCCTCTAGAAAAGGAAAGGAGAAAGTGGCAGAGACAAGCTCGAAACGAAAATCATCCCCAATTAGACCTGGCGGCACGAAGGCAAAGGTCGAAGATGATGATGACATTCTGTTCAATGACTTTGTGAAAAATATTGGGTTTATTTTGGATAAAAGCTTTCCTGATCCCTTGTTCCAGAATCAGGCTCACAAAGAAAGGTTTGAAGTAATGAAACAGAGAGGTGTTATACCTCACAGAGTTTTTGAATTAAAGTACTTTGACATCAACGGCATCTATCTGAGGAAGCATCTAGAAAAGGTGAAGATAGATCAATTTATAACGAAGAGAGGCTACACTTTTCCTAATCTGGTAGTTTACTTCTACTCAAATCTTCAGTTTGTCAACTTCAACTCTCTGGCTTTCACAATGAAAAGGAAGCAATATATTCTGACTGTTGATGAATTGGCTTCAATCATGGGAACCAGAAAGGGAGATTTCAAACCCCTAGATGTCACTGCAGGAGAAGCTTTCTGTTTCCTGACTGGCAAATCGAGATTCTCAAGGGAAGCAAAGTCACATATTGCCTACACGGACTTTCCCTTGAAACACATCATGATGCACAGGGTAATCATCGAATGTCTCAGACCCAAGGCCGCATCAAAGACAGATATATCGAAGTATGAGGCAAAGCTGTTATGGGGAATCTTGACAGGAAAGAGGATTTCCTTTGCTCACACAGTACTCTTACACATGTACATATCAGCTCTCAAGCCAAAGGGATAACTTCCTTATGCCGCCTTGATCTACAGAATAATAGATCATTTCAAGATTGGTGGCTTGAGCGCCTTTATCAAGCAGGAAATTCCTCTGATGACTGATGGAGAGACTATGGTAACAAAGATGGGGTACAAGATGACTCCTGCTGGATGGAGAACAAAGAACAATGAACCAGTCATTGTGGACTTCGAGGAAGAGTCCAAGCAGAAATCTCCAAAGAGAAGAAAAGTTATGGCTGTCAAGGGGCAACAAACAGACAGTCCTACTGATAAGGACTCAGAAGCAAGTGAGGAAGAAACAGGGGAATATGATTCTGAAGCACTCAATCCCGAGGTGGATCAGATGAAGATGGTGAGTCTGAAGATCATAGTGCTGAAGGAAATGAGGAAGAATGAGATGAAGCAGGAACACAACCACAAGAAAAAGTTGTGTATCCCTGTGATCTGACTGAGGAAGAATTCCTCACAATGTGGGATGAGGAGCAAGCTGCAAGAATTGAAGATGACACAGAGTATGACATCACACTTTTCAACCTTGATCATGAGCAATTGCTAGCACAATTCTAGCAAAGTTGGCTTCAAAAGAACAGGAGGAAGAATAAGATGACATTGAAGCTTACTCTGTATCCTCCACCAGACGAACTATTCACAAAGATACTACAAGTCTAGCTTCAGCAATTGCACGAGAAGATCAATTGTCGAGTGCACAGTCCATACCAATGGACATTGATGAGGAAATAGTATCCGTGCCGAGCTCAAAAGCAAAAGGGAAAAGGGCTATAAATCAGGGGGAGGAAGAGCCAGTGCCTGTTACATCGGATGTCTTTCTCACTGAAGTACTAGCTTCTCAAGCTTTCCCCAAGGCACAAACTGAGGGGGAGACTTAAGAACCTGCACCTTCAGAACCACAAATGGAACTTCAAGCACATTTTGAAAATCTTCAAAATATTCTTCTTCAGACGCTGGCTACAATGGAAACAATGTTTGATCAGAAAATGCAGACCTTTGAACAGAAAACAGATAGGAAGCTGCAGGGTTTGACTAGTCAGGTGACTAAGCTGGAAAAGTCCATTGATCTCTATGGGAGAATGTTTTCTGCTGAGATCGCCAACATGCCTACCTATACACTGGTCAGAACGGACAGAACAGCTTCAAACCTGCCCTCTTCTCAAGCTGTAAGAGACCATGCTCAGAGGATGGGAAGTAGCTATGAAGGACCTTCCCGAGTGGAGGCTGATAATGAGCCTGAAGATCATCCCTCTTCTTAAAAAAAAATGCCCTCACCCACATCTTCCTAATTTCATTTTATATTCTTCTGGGACATGTTATTTTTGTTATGCAACAATTAAATTTTATATAGATTTTTTTTCTGATGTTGACAAAAAGGGGGAGAAGTTCTAAACTTACTTTTATGCATGAAGTATACTCTCATTAGATTACCTCTGATTATATTCCAATTTAGAAAGAGGGAGAAGAACTTACTTTTGCGCAAGATAATCTATTTTATGTACACTCAGTACACTCTCATCGCAAAGTTTAGTTTCGTGCAGGATCATTGCCGGATAATCTTACTCTGATCATGCTCTCCTATGAGAACACTTTCATTACAGGATCTCTAATGATGATTACATGCAGGAGCAAATGTGATGGTTACTCACTTTTATTATTTTATCACTGGTTAAATTTTCTTTTATACACTTATTTGTATTTGCAACTAGAGGAGTTTTGTCACCATCAAAAAGGATGAGATTGTTGTGGAAATTCTCCTGTATTTTGATTCTGACAAAACCTTCAAAAGAAATTATATAATGAGATGTGATGCAGGAAGAATGTGTAAGCAGCAGGTTGAGTGACTCCAATTCTGTCGCACTGATCAAGGGTCAGATGGAAGTACTCCTGACGAAGGGTCGGACGGAATACTCCTGACGAAGGGTCAGACGGAAGTGCTTCTAACGAAGGGTCAGACGGAAGTGCTTCTGACGAAAGGTCAGATGGAAGTGCTTCTGACCGAGGGTCAGATGGAAGTGCTCCTGACGATCTAAACAGTGACGGATGGATCACATCAAATCTCCGTATTACCATTCCGTGCCAACTGATCTAGTAAGAAACAAATCTTCTTATAGACGAATCTGAAGAAAGATCAGTCTCTGCATTTTACAAAACACGAAGACCCACGTATGGCAGGTTTCCGATCAAGGCAAGTGATATTCGATTATCCTGATATCCCTTCTAATCAATTAAGGGACTTTCTACAATGGGATATCATCTTCTAAGGAAAATATCTTTGGGAGTCAACTCAAACTTATCACACTTATGGAAGCTGGAGATTCAGTTGTATGGGCGACTGAATCGGAAGGGTTCGATGTCTTACCCAACGGTCTACATATCTTCTGAAGATACAGTCTCGTTCAATCACGATTAATGACGTCCAATCAAGGATTGAATAGCGATCCCTTGGCTGGAATCCAACGGCTAGTTCGGAAGCAGGGGAGTATAAAAGAAGAATCATGATGGACTAAGGGAAAGGGGGCGAACAACAATCCAAAGTGCAAGCATAATTTGAGTTTCATCCAAAGAGTATTCTGTATACTCAAAATCCTTCATTGTGAAAATCTGTGTGAGAGAAAAATCAAGTACTTGAGTGTTTGTAATCCTCTTGATTCTTCATAGTGAAATCCAGCCGATCGGCTGTCATCGTGGGAGAGTGGACGTAGGCTTGATCTAAGCCGAACCACTATAAACATCGTGTGCAATATTCTCTTCTCTAAACCCTTACCTTTGCGTTTAGATTTTCTGCACACTGTTATATTGTTCTTGTTCTTAATCGTACACTGAATTTTATTTATTCCGCAAGAAATTTTAATTTTATTCAGAATCTCCTATTCACCCCCTCTAGGAAATATTGCTAGATCCATCATGTGTAACTACAGGTTCGTCAGGAGACGAATGGGTGCTAGATTCCGGGTGTTCTTATCACATGACGCCTCATAGGAACTGGTTTGCTACTTACCAAACTGCAGATGGTGGTAGAGTTCTGTTGGGGAATAACGCAACTTGCAAGGTTGTGGGGATAGGGACAATTCATATTTAGATGCATGATGGTGTAGTTCGCACATTGACAGATGTGAGGCACGTACCGGAGCTCAAGAAGAACCTTGTTTCTCTAGGGACACTCGATGATATCGGGTGTAAGTACACCGCTGAGGGTGAAGTGCTGAAGATCTCTCGAGGTGCCATGACAGTGATGAAAGGGAAGAAAGCGAATTCTCTTTATCATCTACTGGGAGAGACCGTAACAGGAGCTGCTGCAGTTTCATCATGTGAGTCAGATTCTGATTTAACTCGTTTATGGCATATGCGACTATGGCACATGAGTGAAGTAGATATGACAATGCTGAGTGATAGGGGGTTGTTAAAAGGTCAGAAGACAAGTAAGTTAAACTTATGTGAGCATTGTATCTTTGGGAAGCAGTGCAAGATTAAGTTTACTACGGGTATTCATTCGACCAAGCAACCGATTGAGTATATTCATTCAGATGTCAGGGGCCCGTCTCCGGTTCCTTCGAAAGGAGGTGTCTGTTATATGTTGACCTTTATCGACGATTATTCCAAGAAGGTATGGGTATACTTTCTCAAGCACAAATCTAATGTGTTTGATCAGTTCAAGAAATTTAAGGCATTGATTGAGAAGCAGTCAGATAAATAGATCAAGTGCTTGAGAACCGATAATGGCATGGAGTTCTGTGGTAAGGATTTTACCGAGTTCTGCAAGAGAGAATGTATTGTTAGACACCGCACAGTACCTGGGACACCACAGTAGAATGGCATGGTAGAATGGAAGAACAGAACTTTAGTTAAGCGGGCTCGGAGCATGTTATCACATGCTGGAATTGGCAAGGAATTTTGGGCCGAAGCAGTGAACATGGCGTGTTACCTGATCAATAAATCTCCATCATCTGCTATTGAGTGGAAGACTCCAGAGGAAGTATGGTCGGGGAAAACTGTTGATTACTCCAGATTACGAGTATTCGGATGTCCTGTGTACACTCATGCTAGTGATGGTAAGCTTGAGCCAAGGTCGAAGAAATGCATATTTCTGGGTTATGCACATGGGGTGAAAGGTTACCGGCTGTGGTGCACCGATCCTAGATCACCCGATTTTCTAATCAGCAGAGACGTGATCTTCGACGAGACTGCAATTCTTCGACAGAGGAGTCCTGAGACACTACCAGCAGAGCAGACAGATCATGGTGTAGGAAGTGAGGTGGAGCTTCAGGTGGAGACTCCGGAGACCTCGGAGGTAACAGAGGTTGAGACTGCAGATGAGGCTGCAGTTCCTGAAGTCGGTGATAGTCAACAACCAGTATAGCCGTAGCATACTCTAATTTAGGGTAGACAGCGAAGACAAATAAAACCACCGGTACGTTATGGTTATACAGATATTGCTTATGCTTTGACTGTAGGTGACAAGATGGAGACAGATGAGCCTTCGTCTTACTCTGAGGTGATGGCTAGTTCTGAGTTATCGCAGTGGCTAGGGGCTATGAGTGAAGAGATGGAATTACTCCATCGAAATCAGACATGGGAGCTAGTTAAAGTACCCAAGAGCCAGAAGATTGTTGGAAGTAAATGGGTCTACAAACGAAAAGAGGGTATTCTTGGTGTCGAGGCAGCGAGGTATAAGGCGAGACTTGTGGCGAAGGGGTTTACACAACGGGAGGGCATTGACTCTAATGAAGTGTTTTCTTATGTGGTAAGGCATACTTCTATTCGTATTTTACTTGCCATAGTTGCTGCACAGGATCTCGAGTTGGAGCAGCTTGATGTGAAAACGGGGTTTCTTCACAGTGAGTTGGAGGAGCAGATTTACATGAGGCAGCCATAGGGATTTGCTATTCCGGGTAAGGAAGACCATGTTTGCTTGTTACAGAAATCTTTATATTGGATGAAACAGTCTCCTAGGCAATGGTATAAGCGTTTTGATGCTTTCATGACTAGTCAGGACTATTTTAAGAGTCAGATGGATAGCTGTGTTTATTTTAAGAGACTGGATGATGGGTCTTTAATATATCTGTTGTTATACGTTGATGATATGCTGATAGCAACTAAGAATATGTCTGATATTGATATGTTGAAAAGGCAGTTGAGTGTTGAGTTTGAGATGAAAAATTTATGTGCTACAAAGAAAATATTGGATATGGAGATTTTGCGTGACAGGACTGTTGGATTATTACATCTATCTCAAAAGAAATATATTGAGAAGATTGTAACACATTTTAATATGCAGTCGGCGAAATCTGTGAGTACACCATTAACGAAGCACTTTAAACTTTCAGTTAAGTCATCACCGCAGACTGAGGAGGAGGAGGAGCATATGTCCCGTGTTCCATATTCTAGTGCAGTGGGTAGTATTATGTATGCCATGGTATGCACTAGGCTTTATATTTCACAAGTTGTCAGTGTAGTTAGTCGTTTTATGAAGCGTCCTGGTAAAACTCATTGGGAATCTGTGAAATGGATCCTCATATATTTGAAGGGGACAGCAGACGTTGGTATAGTGTATCGGAGGGACAGTAATGGATGTGAAACCACTGCTTTTGTGGATTCTAATCATGCAGGTGACTTGGATGAGTACAAGTCTCTAGCAGGGTACGTATTTACGCTTGCAGGTGGTACAGTTAGTTGGAAGGCGTCCTTACAGGACCACGTGGCCTTGTCGTCGACGAGGCAAAGTACATGGCACTAACCTTTATAGCGAAAGAAGCGATATGGTTACAGGGTTTGCTCTTGGACTTTGGTTTGGATCAGAAAAGTGTTGATATACATTGTGACAACCAAGGTGCGATATTTCTGGCGTATAATCCGGTTTATCACGAACGGACGAAACATATTAATATCAGGTACCACTTCACCCGAGATGTCATAACAAAGGGTAAGGTTGTTGTGAAAAAGATTGCTACAGCAGAGAACCCAGCAGACATGATGACAAAGCATGTTCCTTTAGCAAAGCTCAAGCTATGCTTAAGCACTATTGGCATTTGTGAAGAGAGATCGCCTTTCGGGGCAATGAGAGAGCAGCATTGATAATGGCACTATGAGTTGGCTTCAAACATCAAGCCAAGGTGGAGAACTGTTAAATATGTCTCGAGTTTAAATCGTTCGCGGATGTAAATCGATTTGTTACGGAGAAAGAAAATCGTGAAATATGCACGATTTGACCAAGTTGGGTTGACTTCGTGGACTACTATGCTAATAATAAGTTCAGCCAGTTGTGCTTACAGAAAAGTTTTGCATGCGGTACAATAATTTCTTATTTTTTATTGGCCTGACGTTTTCTAGTACGAAAAAAAAAGGGACTTGCGCAAACCAAAAACGTTCAAAGCGAGGGATGCAAGTTTGTGCCATGTTGTTGTATTACTCTATTGACATTATCTAAAGTAAAAGAGATGCATATGATATTAGATATGGCGGTGGCTGGCTTATAATATTCAAGAAACGAAATCTTGTGTGGAAAATTAGGCGCACAACACAAGCTCGGCTCCTCAAATCTCCAAAAGCAAATCAAAAGCTCATCACGAAATTAAGGAAGTAGTAGTGGGAATATTTAGCCAAAAGTCCATCGAAATTTAAGACCTGTATTCGATAAAAATGACGCTTTTAATTGTGAAATACGAGGAATGAAGGGTAATAATTTCCAAATTTGAGAAATAATGCTTTGCCACAAATGGAACAACTAAACTTTGCTATTAGGCGAGCTGGATCTCGCCACCTTGGCCGAGCGGATGTGGCCAGCCACTTGCTGCCGCGGTGGCCGATGACCAGCGGAGAAAAAAAGAAAATAAAAAAGAAAAATAATAATTAAAAATTAAAAGCAATTAAAATTTTTGGAATTGTTTTTAAATTAATAAAAAAGAAAAGGAACGTAAAGGAGTTGAGGAAGCAAAGATGAAGGAAAATGTTTTCTTCTTCTCAAAAAGAGAAAAATATTTTTTTTCCACTTTTAAAGGTGTTTTTTTTTCATGAGTGAATAATGTTTCCTTGACTTATATATTTTCAGCGAGCCAAACCGAAAAATCTGGAAAATATTTTTCTAAAAGTTATTTTTCAGTGAACAAACGGAGTCTAAATATTTAGAGAGTTTTTTATCAGCAAATATAGACAATTGAACAATTGCCAATGGTAAAAACAAAAGGCTCTCCCGTGCAGTTAGCAGGAGAATTACCAAAAAAATCTTTAACCTATTATAATTGAGTCGACTCGTTCATAAACCTTTTTTTATGTCAATTCAATCCTAAACTGTTTGCACTAGTATAATTCAGTCTATTTAGCCGGTCAGAGCTGATGCGGTGCCGCCAGCGTTGACGTGGCAAATTTTTATTAATATTTCAAAAAAAATAATTATTTTTTTTCTTTTTTCCTTTCCTTTTTTTTGGATTTTTTTCTCAAAACCCTAACAGCCGATGAGGGTCATCGGCTCTATGCGAGGGCCAGCGAGGGACAACGGACCCTCGCAAAATCCGGCCGAGTGAGGGCGCCGCGGCACTCGTTGGCCTCGGACGAGGGTGTCACGCCCTTGCCCAGTAAATCGGCGAGGGTCGGTCATTGACCCTCACTAGCCTTTAGGGTTTTTAGGAAAAAAAAGAATCTAAATAAAAAAGGAAAAAGGAAAAAAAAAGAAAAATAATAATTAAAAAATTCAAAAAATATTAATAAAAAAATTTCACTTCTGCTCCAACCGGAATATAGACTGAATTGGCACAAATATAAAAGGTTTAGGAGCAAACCAGCACAAAAAAGAGGTTTATGGCTGAATCAGTACAATTTTAATAGGTCTATGATTTTTTTGGTAATTTAGCTACTGTTAGCACATCATATGGTAAACATTTGTGACATAAGAATTCCACCTTGAAATAGAAGATGAAACTCCACCACTAAATGGAATCCATCAAAGAGATACGAAGTTGCGACGAAACTCCAATCCAAGAGTTCAATTCCGAAAAAACATTGGAACTGCCATTTTGCCTTAGAGAAATGTTAGAGGAGTTTACACATACAAAACTTGAAATGACCCTCCAAGGTAGGCAAATTCCAAAACATTAACGTTTTATTTTGCAAGTTAACGACCCGCCAACCCAAGATAACGCTAGTATTGTTGCTGTTTTTTGGACCATTTAGGGGTCTCGATGGTTCCCTGGTATGGTATCGATGGTGAATGAAAAAGAAAACGAGAAATTGACTTGGCTGTATAAATCCAACTCTCAATGTGAATGTGAATGTGAATGTAAAAGTGAATGTGCATATTCAATAATTGAAGTCCCTACTAATATCTTTAGTTACAACTGTCTAAAGGCGGTCTTGGTTCGATGATTTAATTTAGGGCAAAAGTCACCAAAAATCGTTAGCTATGGTTAATATGACACATTTATTATAATATTTTTTTACGACACAAAAAACTTCAAACTTTTACTTGTACGACACATTTACCTCCATCAAAGTCTTGTCACTGAGAACCAATAAAAGTCTGCTTTATGGATGACAGAAAGCATACGTTATTGACATGATACCCACGTGGTTTAGGTGAAATCAAAACGATGGTGTCTCGGCCAAAAAACCATCCGACGGAACCTTGACGTAAAGTAAATGTATTACATAGGTACAAGTTTTAGTTTTTTAGCGTCACAAGAAAAAGTTGAGCGTAAATGTGTCGCAATGGACATAATATAGGATTTTTAATGTCATAAATAGAAGTTCAGGTAAATGTATCATACTAAGCATAATTTGAGTTTTTTTTCTTGACTTTTTAACACCGTCTTGCTCACGACATCATCACTCATGGCGTCATTGGTTGACGTCAATTCCCATTGCAGTGAGCTTTCTATCATCGGTACCCCCAACACTAGTAATAGTAAATGCCCCCTCGGCTGAATCAAAAAGGCGTAAAGCATTTCTATAAATTGGCTTCAGTGATAGCATCTCTTTACATAGTTTCCTAACTTTTTGTTTTTCCATTTCCAAGAAAAGAGAGACTATGGCGCAATAGGTTTTGCATCGTGAAGCGAAGTTGAAATCACCTGCTGAGAAGGTATATGATATCTACCGGAGAAAATGCTACCTCTTCGGATTTGGAAAAATGTTGCAGGATGCCTAAGGGGCTGTTGGGCTTCAATGGAACGCTGAAAGTTCTCAGGAGTGGCGACGAATCATCTGGATCTACTGGGTCGCGGAGCTGTTGGACTGACTGAGGCGGGGAGCCGCAACATGAAGGTCTTGCCGAAGCACACCACTGGAGTTTCTGAACCAACGATGACTCTATAGGTGGACCATTGGGTGGCTGCATTTGTCTTGGGCGAAGCTGCATCCGGCTTGACGCAAAACGACGGGCGGTTCCTGTAGACGAGCTGGTGAGGAAGAAGGGGGAGGGGGCTTTGCTCCAGCTGCAACGGTGACGGGGAAAGGTGAAGCGAAAAAAAGAACGAAAAAAATTTAAAAAAATTTAAAAATACTGTTTTAAAAGAAAATTACTTCAAATGTCCATGTCAGTGACACGTAGGATTGTCGGCGTCTACGTCAGTGATTTCTGACTAAAATTGGCCGGATTGACTGAATTGGTACCAATAGCAAAATATTTAAGACTGAATTGATCCAATTAAAAGGTTTAGGACTAAATTGGTACTAACACAATAGGTTTATGATTGTTTTGATACTTTTCCCCAAACAAATGAGTAATTAACTAAGGGCCTTTTGCAATTATAAAAGCTAAAATGTGCTAATTTGAGCTTGACTTTTAGGTTCAAGCCCATAAGAAATTCGGCACATCCTATTGCAAGGCTTTTTCAAATTTTCCAATATTGTTCATGAGTTCGTCTTGAATTCTCAAGGCTCAAATAAAGCTTATCCTGAATAATTAAAGCTTAAATGACCTAAATTGAAACCAATAACAAGTCGAATTGACTTAAAATAAATTCGGCATCCCCTCTAGCTGTAGGCAAAACTTTCATACTGAGTTTTGATCCGATAGCCTATCAAAATTAAGCTCAATTAACTCACATCTGACTTTAAATGCAATGAATTGATAGAAAATAAATATGTAATGCGTATGAAATTATTTTTGTGAGAACTATAACTAATTCTCATTTTATGCTTAAATAAATGAATTTTTGAAAATCAAAATTTAGGTGTCAATAATAATGCACACTTTTCTCCTGCATAATCTAAATCAAATCGTCCCTCCTCCCTAATTAAGCGGTGAAGGATCCATGTTTCACTCTATCGTATCTGAATTTTGCAAGCAAAAACTTATTCAATCCACTAAACTTTTCACACGATAGGTTAACTCAAAACATAAATTCATGTTACTGAAGCCAGTAGATGAATTCACATTACAAGGCAGGTCACTAAAGCAACGCAAGGACGACCCATTTGCATCTATTCCAGGTACAATCGCAGCACACACGGTGTCTTCACTTGCTATCCCTCAAGAAACTCACAGCTGTCGAGGGACACCGGCGAGGTCGACCCACTCCAGCTGGACCTCCACCTCGCCGGACTCGACATTGTTCAACCGGAGCACCATGTCCTGGTAGATCTTGCCGTCTCTCCACACAATCGAGCTCTCGTCCGCCAGGCAGTTGCCCTTGGAAGGCTGGACTCTGGCGATCGTGGTGGGGGTCGGGAGGTTCTCCAGGCGCATATCTATAGCATCTAGGTACGGCTTGATGTCGATCGTGGCCTCTCCCATCTTGTCGTCCACGGTGAACGTGTCCTTGTCGTAAACAGTCTGCGAAAGAGAAGGGTTCGGATAGGACTATTACTACTCTATTGCAGGATGTGACTCTAACCTCCTTCAATCCCTAAAGTGATGTCAAATTTCGGTTCAAGAGCAATTCAACGGGCGATCCGCCTCAAACACCATTCCAGAGTGAACATCCTAAACTAAGCACACACGTACAGAATATGATTAAATGAAATTCGCAAACAGAACATCGAACATCTCAAACGTTTGGTTAATTGTTAAACTATGATCCATTTTCTAGAAAGTGCTAAGTGGAGTTTTAATCACATGCAAATTTGGAAGATTCTAGAATAGAAGACTAATCTACATGCTTGGGAATGAAGAAGAAGTCGGCAACGAAAAGGAGCAAGGAAATGAACTGGAAATTGTTGTCAACATTTTGAAGTCAAAACTTGTCATGAAGCATCCAGCTGTGATCAAATGCGTGTACGATTTGTGCTTTAGTCCATTGGCGGTGGAACAAAAACAATATTAAAATAATAGAGGCGGTGAAAATCTGGGGGTTTCATGAGTCTATAAATATAGGTAATGTCTTTCTCTTTGTTTGTTGTAATCCCATGTAAAACTAGAAGAACGCCAATGAAGATTTCTTTGTAAGTCTTCCATTAGTTCTATATCAGTTATCATTTTATCTTGCTAGTCTTCTTGTCATTATTTTCTCTATATTTCATACCAAACACAAACACTTACACACACGCTTCCGCAAAATACCCAACAGTGGTATCAGAGCCACGTTCACGATTCGTTGGTTTTGAGCGTTCGTTCTAACCAACCTTGCAACGGCTAACGCCGCCACATCATATCCCATCCCAATATTTGATGTGAACAACTATGATTATTGGAGCATCAAGATGACTACATTCTTGATGGCTCAAGACTTATGGGACATCGTCCAGAAAGGGTACGAATCCCCAAAAGAAGATGCAAGTGTTCCAGCTGAACTACGGCAAAAGGATGCACGAGCTTTATTCGTGATCTAGCAAGCACTCTCGGATACGATATTTCCGAGAATCATCGGCATGAAGACAGCAAAGCAAGCATGGGATGTATTACGAGAAGAATATCCAGGCTCGGAAAAGGTACGCACTATACGACTTCAAACTCTTAGAAGAGAATTTGAGAATTCTAAGATGAAAGTGCATGAGTCTGTCCAAGAATATTGTGGACGTTTGAAAGAACTAGTGAATCAGATGAGAGCATATAGAGATGCAATTACCGATCAGAGGGTTGTTGAGAAAATATTGGTGACACTTACTAGGAAATATAATTCCATCGTCACCACTATAGAATCATCTAAGGATTTAACAACCCTGTCTATTAGTGAACTGATTGGTTCATTAGAAGCACATGAGAAAAGGTTGCAAGTACAGGATAAAGATATTGTTGAAAGTGCTTTTCAGTCAAAAGTGAACATACGGTCTGATAATGGCAAGATTAGTGGAAGGAGCCCATGGAAAAACAAGAAAGGAGGAGAAACATTTACAAGGGAAAATACCCACCTTGTAACTTTTGCAAGAAAACTAATCACTTAGAAAAGGATTGTTGGTTTCGTAATAAACCACAATGCAACTCTTGCAAAAGATACAGCCACATAGAAAAGTTTTGTCGCTCTAAAAGGAATTATAGAGCGAATTATGTTGAGGAAAAAGGAAAAGAAAAGGTAGGAAAAAACACAGACCATTTATTCTATGCAAGCCACGTAGAAAAGGATGAGAAAAATGATCCATGGTATATTGATAGTGGGTGCAGTAATCACATGACTGGAGATGAAGCTATATTCACCAATATTGATACTTTGGTAAAGACTCAAGTGAGATTAGGCAACGGTGAATTGATTGATGTGAAAGGAAAAGGGACTATAGCCATTGAAACTAAGAAAGGCCCAAAATTTATTCATGAAGTATATTTGGTGCCTAGTCTTGCACAAAATCTACTTAGTGTGGGCCAAATGATTCAGAATGGATATTCTCTATACTTTAAAGGAGATATATGCACTATTTATGATAAATATAAGGATCATGTTATAGCCTCTGTGAGAATGGAAAATAGAAATTTTTCTATCCGATGGAAATATGTAAGGATATAGCCATGAAAACTCAAGTTGATGAATCATGGCTATGGCATCGGAGATTTGGCCATCTCAACTTCTATGGGTTGAAGATATTCCATCAGAAAAACATGACGAGAGATCTTCCAGCTATTACAGAAACTTCAGATGTTTGTGAAGGCTGTCTCCTTGGAAAACAACAAAGGCAGTCTTTCCCGTCTGGAAATGCATGGAGAGCAAAAAGACCATTGGAGCTAGTTCATATGGATGTCTGTGGTCCAATGAGGACTCCGACATCGAGCCAAAATAAGTATTTCATTCTCTTCATTGATGACTATACCAGAATGACGTGGGTTTACTTTCTTCGAGAAAGATCGGAGGTTTTCTCTATTTTCAAGAAATTCAAGAGCCATGTCGAAAATCAAAGTGGCCGAAGAATCAAAGTCTTGAGGAGTGACAGAGGCACCGAATACAACTCAAGAGAGTTCAATAAATTTTGTGAAGATGAAGGCGTTCATCGTCAATTAACAGTTGGCTACACCCCAGAGCAAAACGGAGTAGCAGAAAGGAAAAATAGAACCGTTATGGAAATGACGAGATCGATGTTAAAGGATAAAGGTCTTCCTAACTATTTCTGGGCAGAAGCAGTCTACACTGCAATATACCTGTTAAATAAGTGTCCAACTAAAGCAGTCCAGAATAGAACTCCAATCGAAGTATGGAGCGGACGGAAACCGTCAGCTAAACATCTGAAAGTGTTTGGCTGTATATGCTATGTTCACATTCCTGATCAAAAAAGGAGCAAGCTCGATGAGAAGACGGAAAAAGGCATCTTCCTTGGCTATCGCAACCAATCGAAAGGTCATCGGATTTACAACCTAAGAACTAAGAAGCTCATGTAAGTCGAAACGTTGAGTTCGACGAAAATGCTGCTTGGAACTGGGACGAAGAGAAAATCGAGAAGAAGTATGTTACCTTACCTGTTATACTGCCTACTTGAGAGGAATCAACATTAGAAGAAGGTGGAACATCATATTCATCCACTCAGGATGTCACACCACCGTCTTTTCCAAGTCCAGCACAAGAAGGGTCAACTCCAGAATCCCCTATACTAAGAGTAAAGTCTCTAAGGAAAGTCTATGAGACATGCAATTTTATGTCCTTGGAACCAGATAACTATGAAGATGCTTCCAAAGAAGGAAGTTTGGATTAAAGCCATGGAAGAGGAAATCAAAATGATCGAGAAAAATGAAACTTAGGAGCTCGTTGATTGCCCCAAAGACAAAGAAATCATTGGTGTCGAATGGGTTTACAAGACGAAGCTGAACGCAGATGGATCAATTCAAAAGCATAAAGCAAGGCTTGTAGCGAAAGGATACTTGCAGCAGTCAGGTATCGATTACACTGAAACTTTTGCTCCTGTTGCTCGTCTTGATACTATTCGAGCACTCATAGCTCTAGCAGCACAAAAGAAATGGAAGATCCATCAACTAGATGTGAAATTGGCATTCCTAAATGGATATCTTCAAGAAGAAATTTATGTGGAACAACCACAAGGCTTTATCGCCAAAGGAAATGAAGAAAAGGTTCTAAAGGTCAAGAAAGCTCTCTACGGATTAAAACAAGCACCAAGAGCTTGGTATAGCAGAATTGACGAATATTTCACCAAGCAAGGATTCGGGAGGAGTATGAATGAACCTACACTCTACATCAAGACCCAAAGTAATTCTGATACTCTTATTGTCTCTTTGTATGTAGATGATCTTATATATACAGGGAACAATGAGAAGATGATTCAAGAATTCAAAGAAGATATGATGAAGACATTCAAGATGACAGATTTGGGTTTGATGCACTATTTTTTTGGTATCGAGGTTGATCAAAACGAATGAATCTTTATCTCGCAGAAGAAATATGCAGAAAACATCTTAAAGAAATTCAAGATGGATAATTGCAATGCAGTTGCAACGCCACTAGTGATAAATGAGAAATTGTTAAAAGAAGATGGAGCAGAACAAGCAGATGCTTCACACTACAGAAGTCTTATTGGTAGTTTATTATATCTTTCAGTTACACGACCAAAAATAATGTATGCTACCAATCTACTATCACGTTTTATGCAGAGGCCAAGCCAAATTCATTTTGGAGCAGCCAAGCGAATTCTAAGATATTTAAGAGGAACTACAGATTATGGCATATGGGATCAGCCTAGTGCAACGGATAAGCTCGTCGGATACACTCACAGCGATTGGGCTGGATCAACCGATGATAGAAGGAGCACTACTGCATATGCATTCACGTTGGGTTTTGGAATATTTTCATGGATATCCAAAAAACAAGAATCAATAGCACAATCTACTGCATAAGCTAAATATATTGCAGCCGCTATGACAACTAGTCAACGCGATATGGCTTAGAAGAATTCTAGAAGACATTGGAGAAACACAGGCAGAACCGACTCCTATATTTTGCGACAAGAAGTCCACGATTGCAATCTCGAAGAATCATGTCTTTCATGGAAGAACGAAGCATATCGACATCAAATATCATTTCATACGTGAAGTACAAACCAATGGAGAAATCGAGCTCAGATATTGCAAGACCGAAGATCAAATTGCAGATATATTCACTAAAGCACTACCAAGAGCAAAATTCGAGACATTGAGAAGCATACTTGGAGTATCACAAAAATGGATCAAGAAGGAGTGTTAAACTATGATCCATTTTCTAGAAAGTGCTAAGTGGAGTTTTAATCACATGCAAATTTGGAAGATCCTAGAATAGAAGACTAATCTACATGCTTGCGAATGAAGAAGAAGTCGGCAACGAAAAGGAGCAAGGAAATGAACTGGAAATTGTTGTCAACATTTTGAAGTCAAAACTTGTCATGAAGCATCCAGCTGTGATCAAATGCGTATACGATTTGTGCTTTAGTCCATTGGCGGTGGAACAAAAACAATATTAAAATAATAGAGGTGGTGGAAATCTGGCGGTTTCATGAGTCTATAAATATAGGTGATGTCTTTCTCTTTGTTTGTTGTACTCCTATGTAAAACTAGAAGAACGCCAATGAAGATTTCCTTGTAAGTCTTCTATTAGTTCTATATCAGTTATCATTTTATCTTGCTAGTCTTCTTGCCATTATTTCCTCTATATTTCATACCAAACACAAACACTTGCACACACGCTTCCGCAAAATACCCAACACTAATGTTGTGCATCATCCGATTCAACTTCATTTTGGGAGGGTCTCTAACCTGCGTCTCCTTAACTCATTGCTAAGCACGTCTTAACACAAAACTAATCGGACAATCCAGACACACGTCATCCGATTCAACTTCATTTCGGGAGGGTCTCCAACCGGCGTGAGCTTTACTCATTGCTAAGCATGTCTTAACACAAAACTAATCAGACAATCCAGACACACGACTCAGACGTGATTATTCGCAAAATCGACTAGTCAAGGATGACGAGCGTGAGGGAAGAAACACTGACTAGATTGATCGGAATGTTGGGGTCTTTTATGGAAAGAGTCAGCTGATCGTTCCATTCTGGGTTGCAATCGTTTTTCACCACCCGAGTCTTCAATTTCTGCAACCACATATGTACCACACAGGTGACATCAGCAAAATGGTACGTTGTATTTAGTGACACGATAAATTATGAAGCCTCCTGCCACGCAAAATGATAAAGCCATAGGCTAAACTAAGGTTCAAGTTAGGTGAATGAGTAAAAACTTTGATCCTAATCCTAAAGCCTAAGTGAGGAACTTAAAACCAATTGAAAGAACCAAAGACACATTCAAAGGCATAAATTTATTTTACATACTTGCACTTTTAAAATGAAACCCACGTTTTCCTTTTAAAATGTGAATTTAAAGGGGGGAAAATCAGATTGATCAGGTAGGTTTAGGTAACCTCTCATAGAATATAATAGGTCAACCTGATCTGTTTAAACCACAACATGGACAACCAGGAAAATGATCTATCATACGGCGACATGATCTTTGTCATGAGTCATTCGGAAAAATTATATAAAAAAAAAATTAAATTAAATCTATTATTCTTTTGTTAATTCAAATTTAAATATTTTTTTATCAAAAAAATTTAAATATTTTATATTTGTGTTAATTATCGTGCAGCGACCCTCGGCCCTAAGCCAGAAAAAAAAAATTATAAAATAATTAAAAATAATTTAAATCCGATACAAATAAGTTGACATAATTATAATAAATTTAGAATCATTTTCCCTTAATCATCCGGCGTACAAACAAGATGAGATCAATTCTGATCAAGACAGACGAAAATTGCGTAAAAACGAGGACTTCAATCATTTACAGAAAAAATCTTCCAAGCATAGGGATTAAAGGAAAGATCCACTTTTCTTGTCAAGAAAAGGGCTGTCGAGAGATCCAATCGATGATGACAACCACAAACTAATCAAAGAATTACAGTGGAGAGAGGGGGGTGACCTGATGAGCCATGGAGACGACGACATAAGGATCGCTGCTAAGGGTGTCGCGGACGGCGAGGTTGATGCCTCGCTTCACCAGAATTTTCAGAAGCCCCAAAACGTTCTCCATTCTCCTCCTCTTCTTCTTCTTCTTGTTGCAGACACCTAACACACACCAGCAAGAGAGAGAGAGATGATGGCTAGGCTTCTGGACCTCTGGTCTTACCTTTTGATTATTCTCTGGATCGTCCTTCTCTCTCCTCTCTCCTCTTTCTTTCTTTCTTTCTTTCTTTCTTTTTTTCTGCTGTAGAGGTGATATTGAGATCAAAACCAGTGGATGGTCGCGCTATTCTCAGGACAGAATCACGAGAGAGCTCAGCGTTTTTCCAATGGAGCGAGACACCTGCAGGGTCGTGAACCCCGCACGCGAATCACCAGGAACAAATTTGTGGTCGAGAAGAGACGTGACTCGCTACAGTACAAAGGGTCCATTTGACAGAAAAGCTTGCTTCTTTTTCCTCCTTTCTTCTTTTCTCTCGATTTTACCGTTCGGTGGGCCGACCCGACACACCCCCCAAAGGAAATCTTAATCTAGTACCATGAAATGAACAAAACCGTGACTCGCTTTGTCATGGGAAAAGGGTCAAATTCGGGACATGTCCCTTTGCTTTTTTCTGTTCATTGCACAAGTAAATCTTCTTGGCATCTTTGCTACAGCTAGCGCCCATCGCTATGATGGAGCCATTTGGGAACAGAACTTCTCGTGTGAATTTTTTCGGTTGTGTGAGATGAGGAAATGTATTTTAGCACAAGTTGTGTGTTTAAGTATGTCTCTATTTCGTATGCGTCTTTCTCCTTTGAGCGAAATAAAAGTAGAACTCTTGGTTCATATTGTATGATACTGTAAACGAAGTAGAGGGCAAGATAAGATGTAGACAACTGCTAGGAAGTTTCTATCGGTTATTTCTATACGATGATAAAAGAAAAATTTTATGAGTAATTAACGTCATAAATGCAATTTTTGGAGAAAATAATGAAAATCTTTCAAGGATGTATTTGATAGGGAAGAGTGATTACGTACAATAGAACGTTCAGTAATTGCTAATTGGTAACATTAAAAGTCAGTACGATTAATTATCTTTTTCGTTGACCAAATTAACTGGAGCAAAATGAGTGGAGAGTGTAAGAAAGTATATCTTGAGAGGAGAACGATCAACACCTTGCAAGCTAGAGTCTTACGTGTTCACTCCTAGAGGCAACTTAATATATATATATATACACACACTCTTGATATGAAGGTCTTCGCTTCGGTAGAGGCATGGCTTGAGAGAGTGTGTGTGTGTGTGTGTGTTAAGTATAGTGGCAATCTTATAAGTTTTCCGAGAATTGAAAGTTTACGAAGCACGGAAGTATATCGTGTGATTTAAAAATTATGTGGATCAAATTCATCTCATTGATTTAATTATCAATACTTGAGATGATATTGATTCGTATGATGTATGCACCATTCAGCACGGGCTCATAGGGTTCCATTTGGTCATGCGAGGAATGGATGATAACGGACACGGGGGAGCACCCACCTAACGATGTAATTAATCATCGATTGCAAGGGGTGATGGAATTTTCAACAATTTACAAGATGAAATTACTCATAATTTGGAGTAGAAATTGGAATCAAAAATGGTGGACGGTGCTCTTCCCCATTCCCAGGACAGAATCGTCAGAGAGCTTTGGCGATTTCGATCATGTGAAACACGTGCATACCTCGGGAACTCATGCGTGTGACCATTGGCATTGGGCAATGGGGAAGCTTAGCTAGGTGTAAGGAAAGAACCCACCCAACATGGTCCCGCGAATCACCTCGAAAAATCTGGTCGTAGCATACCTGCGTCGGTACAAAAGCATACTTTGGCATGTTGCAATTATGCAACACCTACCTACGCCCGCATGAATTATAATTATAACAACCATCACAACAACAACAACAACAACAACAACAACAACAACAACAACAACAACAAATGTGATCCACCTGTCCACATTACTAGGAACTTTTACATTGTGGATGAAAACTTATATGGTTCTCTATTTGACGATATCAATGTACGTGGAGACAATGGAGCCACTGTGGCCTGCAAATCTTTTTATCGAACGTAAGTAGTTCGTTTTTCAATAAGGAGTTTCGGGCCAATTTTGGATATAGAATGTCAAATGCAGAGGATATATTGATATCGAAAGCACAATACAAACTCTTGAAACAATTGATGATCGATGCGATCGATGGCCTACGAATCGCTAGATGCTTAAGACACGACATCGAAATTTAATCGACGGTCCCAGCTGCTAGCGATCGCCACCGACGTGTGTGTTCCTCAAATGTTTTTTTTGTAAATTCGGTGCTATCTTTGTTGCTTTTTGTCCACTAAGCAATAATCGTGGAGTCTTAATTTAATCAACCAAGTGCGATTGTGGGGACCTCCACGTGAAGTTATTGTCCGTTCTGCGTTGTGGTCCCAAAAGAAGCTACGTAGAGTTATGGTTTCAAATTTGGGAATTTGCTACAATTTGCGATTTAGGGATTTAATTTTGGGCAAACCTAGTTTAGGGGGGTTAGATGCTGACTCCGCACACCGGTGGGCCACGTCAACCTAAGAACTTAATAAAGTAACGTGACTTCAGATTGCCAGCTACCCCGATTGGAGTTAGCTCTTTAAAGATTGTCTTTTCAAAAAAAAAAAAACTAAAATGATCGTTATATATAATTTTTGGCACTTTTATTGTCTTTTTGCTTAAAGTAAACTTAGTAGTGAAGTCACATCAAATGCATTGGTTAGAATCCTTAATCACTTCCCCCTCGATATCTCTTACCTTCATTATAGTCATAAATAAGAGAAATTACCAAAAATGTCAAAACCTTATTATACATGTATCAATTTAGGCATAAACCTTTTAATCTGAACAATTTAGTCCTAAATATTTTAACAATATGTCAATTTAGCCCTTCTAGCTAAATTTGACCGATAATTGCTTATTCTGACACCAGCCGTCCCACGGTAGCATGGTTAGCGCTAACATGAAATTTTATTTATAATTTTTTTAAAAAAAAATATGTGATCTTTCTATATTTTTCTTTTTTTAAATTTTGTTTTCCTTTCTTTCTTTCTTTTCTTTTATTTCCTTCTAAGCATGGCGAGGGTCGCCAGCCGGCCAACCATCACTAGTGGCTTTCTGGTCAAGGATCGCAACCCTCGCCAGAATTCGCATAAAGAAATAAAGAAAGATAGAGCAAAATTAAAAAAAAAAAAAGCCATCACATTATGAAAAATTTTTATAAAAAAAATAAATTATGAAAATCATCGACGTCAACGCCAGTTGTCCTATAAGATATTGATAGCGTCCATGTTAACGATTTTCGGTCAAAATTGACCAACATGACTAAATTATTAAATCGTCAAAAGGTTTACGACTAAATTGGTTAAATTAAAATGTTTACGGTTGAATCAGGACGATTTTTTTTAATTGTATTTAGTAATTCTCCCGTCATGAATATGTTACTAGAGCGCTATATATAAATCTCAAAGCAAACTTTCGGGAACCACACTTCACTGAAATTTTGGGACGAGGGTCCTTACTCATTTGATGGATTTTCAATTTATCTTTTAGCCAAATCGAGACAAGAGAGCCCGTTGATCCGCTTCCCGTTACCACGTCCACAGGCCGTACCCGGCACACGCAATCACTCCAAGCCCAATACGAGGTTTTAAAACCAATTAGTCTAAGCTCTCCTTTTTTTTTTTTTCAAGTAACTCTGGCCCGTTTCGTCTGTCCGAACGAAAGTGTTTTTCATGTGAGAATATCTCTAATTATCTTCACCATTACCCCCCCATGCCCTTTTAAAAATACGATTTACATGTTCTTCCTCGGAAGGAAGACATGCGTAGTTGAAGCTAACTATGCAGCCGAATCTTCCCACGGTATCAGACTCTATATCAAACGGCGACCTTTTAAACAGATAACTAGTCGGGACCCAAATACATAGTTAATACAATGTTTGCCTTGATGGATCGTGGAGACCGGGGTTTCCGCTTCTAGGGTACCGATCACGAGTCGGGTCCAGCCGAGAGGGATGTAATTGCGGATACCTTGGATCGAGGTTCGGCAGCAAGCTACCCCATGGCCGATCTAGTTCGCCCAACATCCTCATATTCTCCAATATGAAACCACCCTCTTCCTCCTCGCAAAAGTCAAAAAAAGAAGGAATTCAAAAAGCGGATATTGATGGTCGATGCTTTGTCTAGAAAAACCAAAGGCCGGCATTGGGTCCTTGGGGAATCATTTCAAGTCGAGGGCATCTCAATAACGGAGGCGGTCGTGCCAAGAACAATCATAGCTTAAAAACTAAGATCCAACAGAAAAACAAAAGCACAACATAAAGCTTTGATTCGTATGAAATTATGCTACTAATGTCCCACCTCGAAGGACCAACGCTTGCCAACCTCTCGTGTCGATTACTCCCGGCCGACTTAAAAAGAAATCCAATTTACGTCGCCCCTTTCGGAATATGCTTTCCTCTTTTGGATGCACCACATTTAATTTAATTTTTTTTTTTAAAAGAATTGATTGGAAAAGCAAAGAGGAAAGCAAATAATCGAAGGACATAATGCTAAGTTAATGTGGGAATTGTCAAGGCGGCGAGGGGCCAACATAGATGGTGCTTGGAAGTGATATATGGCTGAGGCTTTTGCCATTGAATTTTGCAGGAAACATGTTTGAAGTTGTGGAAACGAACTTGAACAAGCAATCTTAAACATCACGTGAGACTCAGCGCAAATCATTACCAAGCGACTCTCTCTCCTAATCACGCCTCCGCCGTTGCCATCGATGGCCAGCCACCAACCACCACCCTCTGCCATTGTCCGCCGATGTCGAGTTGCCGTCTCCGGCAGCCGGAGTAAAAAAAAAAAATCATTTTTAAAAGGTACATAATATTTTTTTAATAATAAAAATTATTTTGGGTCACCAATAAAAGCTTTTCGTAGAAGATTTTGTGTTAATAATGTTCCAAGAGAAAAAATTTTCAACCACTACCAAACGAATTTCTCTAATCAAAAATCAACTTCTTGAGCAGAAGTAGAAAATTTTTTTGGACAAAAGTTGATTTTTGAAGCAAAACTGTTGCCATGCGCGCCACTATAGTTCTTTGATGCCTTGATGCATGATGACCATTATTGTCCTTAAGGTGTATTATTTGACCCGACTTGAATTCGGCAATTACTCAATTTTTCTCCTGAAATTTCATCTTGTCTGTGTTTATCAACCTCGCGTGTAAAACGAGAAGAAGAGAGGAGTAATTGTCATTATGAAAAGTTTAAATAAACAATACATGATTTGGTCCCCCTTTTTCTTTTTGCTTTGTCCGAGATTTGGTCCTATTTACAGACACCTACTCAACACATCTCTTTGGCATAGGTACATTATCCCAACCATCAACACTTTTCATGATCAACCATCGCTTCCATTCACGTCAACAACCATATATTTTCATGTCTAACAATCGCATCTTTTCATGATAACAAGCTATTTCAACGATGCAAAACTTGGACGGCATGATACATGCTTGATTCAAGACTAATCTTAATTACTAATGAGGTCAAAGTTGCTTTCTTTGATGTTATTTCCCATTGGGTCTCCAACCCACCCCCACGCCTTGGCTCCTACCAATTCTACGCTCTTCCATGCCTTCCATTTAACAATTCGATATCGACTCGGGGGCGATTGCATTTGGGGTCCTCCAACGTTAGTTGTGCAAATAAAAAAAAAAACCATAGTCTTGCGTAGGGAAAACACGACACTTATTGGTCTAACTAACAAATTCATGGCCTTATGCGTGCGAAAAACGTATCTTATGTATCGGATGGACGACCGGCACGATGGAATGCGTCGATCACGCGAAAAGATTCCCCAAAGGACATTGAGATCGGAGTTTTCAGGGAAAAATATCCCGATACAATAAGCTTCTTTAATTACTCCAACGTGCCATTGTCGAGTGGTACAATCGTTGCCTATAAATGCATCCTTCTTGAGGACATACAAGCTTAATGGGAAAATTACCAAAAAAGTCCTAAACTTATTGCAATATTACCGATTCAGTCCTAAACTTTTTTTTTTGGCCGATTTAGTCCTAAACCTTTTGCAATCTTGCCAAATCAGTCCATCCGGCTAAAATTGACCGACCGGCGCTGACGTGGACGCCGGCCGGCCGGCGACATATTATTTTAATATTGATATGGGATTTGTTTATTATTTTTATTAAATTTTCGTTTTTATTTTTTTATTTCCTTTTTTCCCCGCTTCGTTTTCTTCCCTGGCTATCGTCTTCCTCAAGCTCTGTGGCTCTTCAGGCTCTGTGGCGCTTCATCTTCTTCAAGCCAAAGGCTCTGGCCTAAGGCGAAGCTTGCCCCCGTCGGCCACTGGTGAGGGCGAGCGTCACCGTCGACGGTCCTCGCAATGGCTGCGCGAGGCTCCCCTCCCTGTGGCCGCGTGAAGCCGACCCTCGACAACTCAGATCTGGCGAGGCTCGGCCTCGCCATCGCCGAGCAAGACAACACGAGACCTCGCCGAGCGAGATAGGACGAGACCTCACCTAGCGATGGCGAGGCAGGCCGAGACCTCGCCAGATCTGGGATACCGAAAGCGAGACTCGCCCGGCCACGGCGAGGTTGATTCTTGCTCAGCCGCTGGCTAGCCCCTAGCGAGGTGGATTTCCCCGAGTTCCAAGGCCATGGTGAGGCATACGTACACCCCTAATTTTAAAGTTGCAGAGTCTCAGCCGGTGCCTCTTTTCAGAGGAAGAAGATGAAAGCAAAGAGCTAGAGGATGAAGACAAAGCGGGGAAAAAAGGAAATAAAAAAATAAAAATGAAAATTTAATAAAAATAATAAACAAATCCCATATAAATATTAAAATAATATGTCGCCGGCCGGCCGGCGTCCACGTCAGCACCGGCCGGCCAATTTTAACCGGATGGACTGATTTGGCAAGATTGCAAAAGGTTTAAGACTAAATCGGCCAAAAAAGAAAGTTTAGGACTGAATCGGCAATATTTCAATAGATTTAGGACTTTTTTGGTAATTTTCCCCAAGCTTAATTCATTAGCGCCACTTGCCAAAACGATCTTTAACAAGAACACGGCGGGTTATGTCTGCTCAAAACCGGGGATGCCGACCGCGACGGCTCGTGCCAGCCGCCGCTTTTACCATTCTCGGCATGCGGCCGTTAACGTTTTGTGAATTCCACCACATTCCCGCAAAGAATAATTAGCTCCAAATTTTATGCACGTGAAGGACAAAGCACCGTCGACTAATTTGATGCAACCGAAGGCGGAAGGAAATGCCGATGGATATTTGATTTTTAAACGGTTTTGACAGCTAGGTTCGTTCCCTTGACGAAGGAATGGATTTCTCTCGAGGCTGCTTTGTGATAAAAAGAACATTAATCTCGACACACGTTGAATTTTCAATTCGGTGGAATTCATGGTAAGCGACAACAGGTCGATGCAACATTCGCCAAAAATCTAAGAAAGTTAAAAAAAAAAACAAAAACAAAAACATCTCTATCTCTCGAGAGATATTGACATCTTCAAGTGCCCGTACTTTTGTTCGTTTTATAATTTGGTGCCTGGACTTTTTCTTTTGGTTCAATTAAGCACCTCAATCTTTATCTACTCGTCAATGTAAGGCTCCGGTTTCAAAATCGCGAACGGAAAAATTGTCAGCCTGAGCACTAACACCGCTGAATCGCCATCCATGGTCTGTCTACATCATTGGCATTCGATGTGTGGTCTCTCAAGAAGTTTAAGGACCAAATCTTTTGACGATTTTCGCCAATTTTATCCTAAATCCTTTGAACGATTTATCAGCTTAATCATTCCAGTCAATCATGGAGGGAAATCGCCGACGTGGTTGTCAATATCACTGTTTGGCCAGCCGTGCTACATAGGGCAGTCCACGTCCACGTCATCGATTTTCGGCCAAAATTGATTTATATTGGCAAATCATCAAAAGATTTTCGATTAAATTGACAAAATCAAAAAATTTAAGGCTGAATCAATTGGTTTGAATTTTTTTTTTTTTTTGGATAATTATCACGAGAACGGGCTTTATCGCCAGCTCGAGCGATCAACATCTGCAAAATCACATGATAAAAACAATCCATTTAGGGAATATCTCACGTGAAGTCAAATTGGCAAACTTGAGATACTCGATAGAAATAAACAAGAATTTGATTTGGGTTACCCCACCTCCTTAAATACCATCGCCCCAAACCTGAAGACTCACAACCAGTCTTTCTTTACTCCTTCCTTGCTCTTTCAATCTCTCGCCAGAATCATTCGCTTTCTCAATCAACGGCGAGATCGAGGAGGTGTCGTGAATGGTGGGAATCCCGACCGACGTCGAAGACCGGGTTTTGATGCTCTCCCTCTGCGATCTCCACCGGAGGAGGGCGAGCTCACTCGTTTTCGCTTTTGGCTACTGCAAACGAGGCTGGTACTATCGTTGCCTTGGCCTCGACCCCTGAATTCTGACATCGTAAATCCGTTTAGGCTTTCGGAGGCAAGAGAAACGTTTCTTTTTTTCTGTTTTGGTCGAGCGTGGAGATTGAGGGAGGGAATGCAGATCCATAACAGCAAGCAGCAGAGGAAGACCCAGGGCGCGAAGGGTAACGTGGGCAGGCTGCTGATAAGCATCAACGTGGTGGGGAGCCCCGGGCCGATCCGGTTCGTGGTGAGCGAGGACGAGCAGGTGGGCTCCGTCATCCACACGGCCTTGCGATCCTACGCCCGCCAGGGTCGCCTGCCGGTACTCGGGTCCGACCCCTGCGGCTTCTTGCTCTACTGTGCCAACGCCGAATCAGATGGTAAATGCATACAGCTTTCTCCACCCCCCATCTCAGTTTTGAACGTGCTTTCGGCTGATGAATCCATCTTCTCTCTATACAAGTTCGATGAAATTTTGAGGTTAAATCCCATAGAATCAACCAGAGTTCTGCTCCTTTCATTTAGAATTTTGCTAACAATTATATCAGCAAACCAAATGATAGAGTATTACAGTTTTCGTGTGTCTCGAATAATCGATCCTATACTTTAGAAATTCTCCTAACGAGAGTAGACAAAGGTGAAAGAATAAGAAGCCCTATAGAAGACCCCATATGATTGTCGCTTGTTGTTCTTTGGTGCAGCTCTGAGTCCATGCGAGACGATCGGGTCACGGGGGGCTCGAAATTTTCTTCTCTGGAAGAAGCAGAAGGCGAACGAGGTGACTGAGGCGGGGAACCAGCCGCCGGCGATCAGTCCGAAGGAGAGATGGAAGGCGTGGATTAATAAGTCCCTCAATCTCAAGATTCCTTCACATTAGTCACCAAATGACAATATTTTTAGCTCTCTGTGTAACCATATTGCAGATTTTGTCAGTTCTTGGATTTCTTTTCATTGTTGCTTTTCGTTTTTGTCGTGAAGAGACAAAGAAGACATCCTCGTTCCTGAATTTATGCTTTCCATTCGCAACTCTGTACACATTTGTTAATGCTATTATAGGAATTACTGGATATCGGGCATCTCTACTAGCCTCACCTGTAATTGTCGAGAAGCTCGCAGCTGTGACATTAGGTTGAAAAGTACTCTTATTTTTCCGTTGCCGCAAAATCCAGCAACCTACGCCGGATGTTACCAGCCAAAGCGAATCTTCTTGAGAGTGATGGCTGTAGAGATTTGGAAATAAGCCGCCTTCTGATACTGCAGGCAAAGAAAGTATGCCTCGAGGCACTCGCCACCGGTCTCGGCGCAATTCTCTAACTCTATGCACACGTAAAGCCGCATAATCAGTATGAGGGCATAGACCACGATGCGGTTCGCTTGTAATCCTCCGTTCACAGCGATCCTCTCGTCGGAGAGTAATAGTCTCTCTCACGAGCCCCGAAGGAAGGATCGAACGCGCTCTTCTCTCAACTCATCATCTGGATGGGCTACGATGGCCCGGCTCTCTTCTTCAGAGGCTCAGACAAGTAGCATTCGTGTCGTTTCATGGTCCGGTAGTCCCGAACCGCCCCCCGCGATCTCCGGGTCAGGCGTGAAAGTTTCCCAACCCGATCAAACGTGTTCTTCTCTTAACCGGCGCTTGGTCGCTTCTGCATCATGTGGGTCGGCGTCGTTGACATTGCCGCAGACCGATCTCAGCACGTAAATGGGCCTTGCGATTCCAGAAACCGATGGGCCCAAAAGGAAGAGGTATCTTCACTTTCCTAAGTTGACCGTTCTTCGTAATTCCGAAGAAGTTAGTGAAATAACATGGCATAATCATTCATCAACGTGGCCCGTGTTGGTCACAAATATTCATAAGCGAAACTTTATACTACACTTTCTGTTTTATAAAGTCAACGGTCAAATCTGTTTTTTTATTTTTCATACATTACGACTCCGGGGCCGTTACCTAATAAATCTCCGACTTTTATATGCACACATGATCGCTTTCGAAATTCATATGTACATTCCTTGCTAAAAATCATTTCGAATCAGTCACGAGAGAACCAAAATATATGTACAAACGCATGCAAATGATAAGAAAGGCTAAGCTCTCTTGCTTTTGTTAGTGCATTTAAACATGTCTGTGATATTGTTATTTGTTTTTTCCCCTTGTGGTAGAACTAGAAATCGAATAGTTTATGATGAAAAGTTGGGGCCGTAGTCTTTCCATGTTTGGCCAGCCCATCCAAACAAAAGTGGGCTGCATATAGCCGGATTATTTCCTACCGAGACGCGCAACATAAGCTTGACGCCTTCATCTGGGGAGATCGCCGGGAGTAAACCAAAGCCTCAGTCTAATCTTGTCAACATATCCAGCTTAGTCCATATTCACCCGGATGTATAAGGTAAGAAATTATACGTTTACGATGAATGTATTAAATTATTTCACATCATGTTAATGTGGCGACATGTAACTATTGCATAGTTATCTTTTCTTATAGTTCTCATCAATTAGTTAGTTAATTGCTATTTAGAATTTTAATACTTTTCTAACCTTAGAATTCAAAGGTTATCACCGAGCAGTTGCGTCGATTACGATTAACGTGCGGTGTCATCTTCTTTATCTATTTAACCAAAGGCATTGTCTGGAGAGCACCATTAACCCGCCTCTACTTCTCCTCTTCGTCTCCTACATGCTTTGTAATGCCTTGGATTTTGGCACCTGTAAAATAATAGAACCTAGACTACGGAGTGCCAATGAATTCTAGTTTATCACTTGAAATTGAATTCCAATGAATTATGGATCGAAAATTGGAAAATTTCCCCAATCGTCAATCGAATCGAATTAGGATTCGATCGTTAACCGATTCGATTCAGGATTGAAATTTCTCAAGTCTGAGCCTCAATTTGATCGAGCCGACCATCGAGAAGCCTGAGATACCCTTGGTTGATAGCCAAATGACCAAAATGCCCCCGACCAAGATTAGAAATTACTATTTTGCCCCTAGGGTTTTATGCACTAAAGACAAAAGAAATTATTACTTGTGAGCCCCACCTCATCTCTTTCCCTTTGGTCAAAGGCGTCAACTCTCTTTCTCTCTCTCTCTCCACTACCACTCTCTTCCCCTCTTCTCTATATCTCTCTCTTTCTTTCGCTCTCTCTAAAACACTCTCTCCTCTCTCTGTCTCGATTTTATGTCACACCGAGCACCACAGCTACCGCCTCAGCCCCTTCAACCCTCCACCACATCCTCCTATGTCCATCGCAGCCCACCAACACCGTCGCCGCCATTAGGAGCCGCCGAAAATCTGCCAGAAGCTAGCTTGGCATCCCTGCCCTCTTTTCGGGCCGGGACTGATACAACCTCTGTTTCGCAGCACCAACAGCTGTTTAGCCGCCGCCACCACCTACTACCATTGCCACACCTTCCCTCTAGACCCCTCCGACGTCACTCCATCACCCACAACAGTCGCAGATCTGCCGGAGGGCCTCCAACAGCCGGAACTCGAGGCTTCTTCGCTCGGTGCCCTATTTCGGGGGGTTCTGTTCGAGGCTTAGCTATGCCCCTTTGCTGCCCTGTCCAACCACTACCGACCACCCACAGCTCCCTCCGACCTCCTCAGACAACCATTGGAGACCCCGAAGCCGACCACCTCCCACAGTCACCGGATAAAGCCTCGAAGGACCTTCCCTGCTCTGTTTCTGCTGCGAACAGCCTCTATTTGCTGGTGTTCGCCGCCCTTTCCGTCGCTGCTTCGACCACCACCGACGTCCTCCTCAGACCACCTAGGACGTCCTTTGTCGATCCCAACACCAGCCACCACCCTTAGGCCGGTGAACCAGCCTTGCTCAGCCCCGGCCTGCCCTGTCTTCCCCTATTTTGGGCCGGCTGTGCTCTGTTTTGGGTCTGGACCAAATCTGTTGGGCCCATTTCGTGGGCTGCCGAGTTCGGTCGAGGCCAATGCGGAGTTGAGCCACGCCTACAATAGTTGGGCCGTGTTCTTGGGCCTTGAACCAGGCCCGTGGGCCGAGTTGGTTGAGAGTTTGGGCCAGTAGTTCGTGATATCAAGGCCCGTGGCCCGTCCGGATTCGGAGTCCGTGTCAAAGGATTTTTCGACGATGACCGTCGATCTCTCTTCGAGCAATTAACTGTGAGTTGACATCTAATCTTTGGTTAGGTCACTGATTATGTTTGGAATGAGTTTGCTTAGAATTATAGGTGTTTAGATAGACTGATTGGGGTCGATTTAGGTTACCATTTTGGAATAGACTAAATAGCCTCAATTAGAAAGGTTAGTCTATTTTGATTGATCAATGACTAACCGTTTGGTTCTGAAACGTCTTTGAATAGAGTAGTTGCCCTGTAGTTCTATGGCATGCTATCGAAATGTCTATTTATGATAATTGTCTGATTGCCATGATTATGTGACCATGAGACTGAATTAATTGAAAATCAATTGGATTGTCGATTCGTGGGTTATTGGCTTTGTGCTTGTTTGAGATGGACAGTAGCTAATGTGGTATATGCATATCACGTCGCATGCCTCATATGACACATTGAGCACGAAAATGGCTGAAGGCCAAGTCTTGTGCACAAATGCTTGATCATTTGACTATAGGCAAAGGTAAGCACGAAATGATTGTCAGTTGAGTTGAATGGTTATACAATGAAACGATGAGGTGACACCTAACAAGTTCGTCATACCTGGAGGTGCCAATGGCACTGGGGACTATAACCATACGACTTGTTAGACGCACGACTTGTTAGACGCTCGACTTTCGAGGTGCGGTACGAAGCTAGCATGGAGCATGGAGCATGGATAGACTGTCGAAAATCGATCACAACTTGTGACCAATCGGACCCCTTTTGGGAAGCTTACTTATTGTGCTTGGAGTGCCATGGGCATGGGGCTACAACTTGTAGACGCCGTCGTTGATAGGATATGGGACGAAGCCTGTTTTACAGAAGACATTACTTGGAGTGCCATAGGCATGGGATGGTGTAAACCTTATAAAACGTCGTGGATCATCAATTTAGAAATGGACTTTGTGTGGTGTCCAATGACTGTTTGGTGTCGGAATGCATTATGATTGCTTGAGTGCCTCGATGATTGATTCGAGTTCACATGGTTATGCATTGCATTCGCGTTGCATTGTGAGTGGCAATTCGGTGTGTAAGTTGCCTGTGGTTGAGATATATGTCACGTGCTATACGATTGACTGATAGGATATTCTGGACGAATCAACGCCCTAGCCATGCTTAGGCGTTGACTCAATGAGATTATATCTCATCCCGTCGTGAGAAATTTTTTCAGGTCCTAAATGATGGAGCTTATGGTTTCTTAGGAGGTTGATGTTGAGGACGCTTGGCGTAGAAAAGATGTCATCCCTAGCCCGCCTCGAAGTATGAGGCTGATAAGTGTATTATTCCATTTGAGTTAGGACGTGTCTGTAAATGAATTGATGTTTTGATCAGATATGTATCCTGTTTTTCTATCTCTATCTCTTTTATTGTCTGGGAGTATTATACGTTTCCGCTTACGTAATAAACTATCGTGGGTCAATAGCAAACCTGGGACGATATCCTTATGACCCGTGGGACGACTTGACTCGGATGCCACGTACCCGGGGGTTTGGGGCGTGACATGCTTTCTCTTAATTGGCTATCACTTCAAGGCTAAGTGAGGAAGATTAGAGTCTTAGCATTGTATATAGGTAGATCTGTCAAACGGGTGAATCAAGTCAGGTTTGGTACATAAAATGTCTAACCCAAACAGGCTCATTTAACCCGTTTATGACTCATTTATTGCCATGTAAATTTAGTGGCTCATAAGCGACTCGACCCATACCCGACCCAATCCATCTGCCTGAAACACTTCTATATTTAACACAATATAGGAAAACTCACACCTGAACTGAAATGTGAGTGTGAAGTGAGTGAGCGCAAAGAAGACAAAATGAAGAAAGAGTCATAGAAGTGGGTTGGGTTAAATTGTAAACCCATTTATAATCCATTTGACACTTATTTTACATTTAAACTCATTTATGACTCATTTATTAAACATAACTAACCCGTATAATTTCTCAGCCCTTCATATATGAGTCGAGATATCAATTTTGACGGGTCTTATCCAGGGAACAAGATTTTCATCAGAATTGACGGTATCAAACCACGAAACCTTATAGGAAAATCATTGTCATTAAGACAGTATCATCGCTTTGCGTAAAAATTCATCCCTTTCTTTGAATCATCACGACAAAAATGGCATAATGTACCCCTCAGCAAAATGCATTGGAGTTTAGGGGTGTCAATGAGCCGGGCCGGATTCAGGCTGATTTTTTTTGCTTTTTTTTTATAAATTTTTTTTGAATCTAAATCAATTAACAAACCATCAAATGAAAATATATAAAAATAAATTAAATTTAAAAGAAAAAATGGGTATTTAAAAAAGTTTAGCGCCGGGCTGGCCCGACCCGGCCCAAGTACTAGACCCGGCCCGAAAAGGCCAGAAAATGCAAGGAAATTTTCGGGCCAGGCGTCCGGCGCGGGCCAAATTGACAGCCCTATTGGAGTTGCATTATTAAAGTTGAAACAAGCTATTGTGTCTCCGTTTAGTAATAATTTTCCTTATTACTCCACGTTGAAGACATAGGGAAGATTTGGGCAAACATTTCTCAATCGAATGTGTATGGATTTACATATTGATTGTTGTGCTTGTACTAAGTTTGGTTGGGGGAAAACTCCATGATAAAAGAAAATATTTTTCAGAAAAATCATATTCCAAGAAAATGATTAGTTTTCCTATATTTGGTGATACGTGAGCGAAAAAGTTTCTCGATGTTTGGATCTCATTCGGAAAATGATTTCAACTTCATGACTATCTGAGGCAAAAAAAAAAAATCCAGTAAAAGCACTTTTTCTTCTTTTGCACTTCATTTATTTTATTTTATTTTTTTCCTTTTTTTCCATGGCGATCAGCCATAAGCGATGACGAGCTCGCGCAAGGACAGCAAGGCTGTGGCAACCCAGGAAGAAAAAAAAAAGAAAAAATATGAAATAATAAAATACAAAATATAACTTGTACTTCGATATAAGCAATTTCAAAAAGTGTTTTCACTTCTTTGAATTCAGGAATTCATTTTCTCAATTTTAAGTCATTTTCGGAAACCAAACGATTGAAAGTCTGGAAAACTAATTCCTAGAGGACACTTTTATTGAAACAAACGTGTGCATTCTTTTCGTGTCTGTGCACTATGGGATTTCAAGTTACAATAAAAAAGAAAAAGGTTGAGTATACTTGGTGCTTGACTTCCCCTGATCATTAACCTGCTTTATACTTGATCAGCCAATAATAAAAAAATTCAAGAACTTGCTTTATTTGATGATTAAGGATCGATGGCAAGATTATTTAACAGAAGTTATCACTTGTTCGATGGGGAAGGAACCAATCTCAACTCCTTGCGTACGGGACTTAGCAATCTCATGTTGTGGCGTGCTAGCAAAGGGGAAAAAGAAACGCCAAAGAAAACGAAGAAGACATCTGAAGCACTGACGATCAAAATAATGCTAAATTATAAGTGCTCCAAAGGCACTTGTTAATAGGCATATCGACGTTCGATTTTGGATTAGAAAATGCAAGTAATCTCATATTGGAACCTCACGTCCGAATTCGAATTTGCATTTTATATTTCGTATATTATTTAACAAAAAAAAGACTATATTGAGTATATCTACTTATTAAGACGGCTTTTCCCATCATTACAGGTCGTTTAGTCTTCCATCCGAGTGGAAACTTCTTATGGCCATCGCCGTCGCTGTCAACCTTAGCTGTAATGCTTAGATTGGAATCTAAGCATATGCTCCGTTGGGAGGTGAGGATAGGGAATATATGTGCTTGACCACACTTTGACCGTTCGTGTGGATTTTGTGGACTAAAAATCTCGACCAAACGGTGATCGACCAGTGAAAAACGAGTGAAGAAGCAAAGAGCGAGAAAGAAAGTGGGAACGATGGAGATGGTCAAAAAGGAATTTTTTATTTGAAAGACGGCGTATCACGCTGCAACATATGGATCGCTAATGCAGCACGAGGGGGTCGGGTCGATCTTGATTGACGGCAACCAATTCCACGGGTGGGTTTGACTGAACGGTCGATGATGACTCGAGGGATCGATTTGGTGGAGCGTGGAAATTTCAGTACCGAGGCAAATTACTCGGTGGGAACATTCTTCGCGGATGCTCCCCCCTGTACTTTGGCGAAATTCGACAAGCGGCCCTAGGATTTCGAAGACTCTTCTCATTTGCCCCTCGTCGGATACGAAAGAGCCCGATCCCGTCTTCACGAGGATCGAACACTTGTTATGTTCAACGACGAGCGCTCCAAAGGGGACGTCTCTGGCGAATCTCGTCCAGGGTTTCACGGCGCTTTAAGGCCCGAATGAAATTCATCGAAAGACGGGCGCCCTCAATTTGAAGGTGTCGATCTACTCGCTCATTGACCCTCGAACCCCGAGATCCTTAAGGGCTCTCTGGTTGTGTAGCTTCCCCCCTAGGCCATCTTCACCCACGCGGTTCGACGGGGTGGGGGCGTAAAGAAAATTTTCGAAAAGTTAAGGGGATATTTGTTGATTTTGGTCAAAGTTGTGGGAAGCGTTGGTGAAAATTTCTCAGGACAACGTCGCAGTGTACGCAATCTACACCTTGATGTTTAGCATCAAAGGCTTAAGGAGTGACAGATGGTCCAACAAGGAGATGAGCCAACTCCATGGGATGTCGTGGACCAGAAAACGATCACGAAGAATATGGAGATATAACCCCACCAAATTCGACAATTTTTTCTAGCTTAGATGATGTTTGAATTGACTCTGCAAAAGGTCACAGTCCCGAGCTCGACTTCATAAGGTATTTACATATTAAATTATGTCTTATTCTGACGGTTTAAACTTTTAAAATAATTAACAGTGAAAAAAAAAAAACTGAACTCGTGCGTGTCAAAATTCGACTCAAAAAAAAAAAAAGGAGACGAAACTCAATCAATAAGATAAAATCGGTACATTACTCCCCTTTAATCTAATGTCTAGATCGGTCCCTGCACTCAAGTCAACAGGCTTAACTTAAAATGAAAATCGACTATGCATGACCATGACAGGTATATATATATATATATACACATGTGGATAAGGGGAAGTTGAGTGGAACACACGCAAGTCCTTTGGCAACTAGATTCTAATACTTTTCTAGAGTGCGTTTATTTCATAAAAAACAAAAAATAATATTTGAAAACAAAAATTAGAAAAATGATCGTCTTAAAAATTCAAAAGATTTAAAAAAAATCAAAAAATGATCGTCTTTATCGCTTACAAAAATAAATAAATAAATAAAATAATATTTTTATCGTCCATAAAAATAACTAGTCATAAATTATTGTCCATCTAATTATCAACTAATTTTTTTAAGAGATGTAATCAATTATTTTTTGAAAAATATTTTCTCAAATTTTCCGTACAACAAAAGAATAAATTATTTGACTAGAACAATGCTGCCGTCGAGGAGTCATTTTCATATTGTCCCTCTCCAAAAGTTTTGCACGTATCAAGCGAGATTATCCCAAGGAAGATGTTTTCTAGTTTTTTCCTATAATTGTGCTAAGATGGTATAAACGGTACAAAGTAGGACGAGGAAGCACGTTTGATGGTTGATAGTTTTTTTGTGGTTACGGTGTTCTGTAAAAATTCATTCTAATTTGACATTAAGGCTCCGTTTATTTCACGAAAAATATTTTATCGAAAAACATTTTCCTTAATTTTCGATGTTTGGGAGGTGAAAAATGAACGGTCAACCGAAAATATTATCCGGTCAACAAAAAAAATCTTCTAAAATTAGAGAAAATGTTTTCCATTTTTAAAAAGTGGAGATCATTTTTCAGATCTGCTCACGTTCCATCCTTCTCAAGCGGCCTCTTCTCCTCCTTCCAGATCTGCTCGTTTTCTCCCATCTTTCTCCCTCCAGATCTGCGAGCGACTTCCGTGATCTGGCAGCAGAAGTTAAGAAAATAATTTTTGCAGGTGGTGTCGATGCTGGAGGTGCCGATGCGCTTGAGCTCGGCCTCGTTCCAGTCCAAGGAGGTGAGGGGGCGACAGAACTCGCTGTTCTTGTTGCCGTTAAGTAAGGAGCGGAGTTCGACGCGGGAGAAGTCGTCGGCGACGCGTCAGATGCGGAGGAAGTCACTGGAGCTGGCGAGGAGGTCGGCGCGCTGGCAGTCCTTGTTGGGGATGAAGGCGGTCTTGGTCGGGGGGTAGGGGTGGTCGAAGGAGAGGTTGGGGTCGGCTCGGATCTCGCCGGTGGAGTCGTCGAGCTGGACGATCTCAACGCGGTTGGTGATGGAGGTGGGGTGGTCGAGGAGGCTGGCGATGGCGAGGCGGTACTTCTTGTCGCGGCGGACGCTCCAATTCATGGCGTAGATGTGCCAGGGGGCTTCGTACGTGTAGATCTCCGACCGCTTCTGATGCTTGTCGGAGACGTTCGGGTTCGGATCACTGCTCGCTCCCATTTTCCTGCTGGAACCGTATCCGAATTGGATTGAATGGGGCTTGATTCGAGCTCTGTGAGGTGCGAGGGATGGGAATGTTAGACAAGATAGGGTTTCGGACAGAAAAGTTAAAAGATAAAAGAAAATAATTAAGAAAATAATTTTTTTAAAAATGAAAAAAAATTAATTAGGCAGGGGTACGGTGGAAGTTCATTTTCCTTACCAAACGACGAAAAATACTTTCCAGTTTATTTTCAGATTGCAGCCAAACAAGGGAAAATATGGTCATTTTCTCCGAAAATATTTTTCTAGAAAATATTTTCCTGAAATGTCATATTTTCCGTGAAAAAAACGGAGCCTAAGCTCCAATTGTCTCGCAAAAAACCATTTTCAAAAAAACGTTATTTGAATTTTTCGACATTTGGTTCGCCAAAAATAAGCTAGTCAAGAAAAAAAAAATCAACCCACGAAAAAAAACTCCTTCAAAACTGCGAAAATGATTTCCTCTTTTTGAGGGATGGAAAATATTTTCCTCCATCTTTGTTGCATCAATTCCTTCATATTTATTTTCTTATTTACTATTTTTTTTCTTTTATTTTATTTTATTTTATTTTTTATTTTTCTTTTGTTTTTTTCTTCCTCCTTCCTCTGCCCACAGCTCTTACCTCCTTCTTCCTTCATCAACCGTGGAACTCAAATACAGCCGGTAGCTCGGCGATTGGCCATAACGTGGGCCGGTTAGCCCTAATGACGCAGCGTTCAGCAAAGAAATAAGCAAATCCTTGCTTAGAGAGAGAAATTCTGGAAAATTCAATAATGATAATAATGTTTCGTTGTCCAAAACCCTAAAACAAGCTTATATATGGTGTTAACCCTAATGACACCAAAACCAACAAAATTACAAAATTGACCCTAAAAATAAAATTAAATCCGAAGAATACTAAAATAATTCAAAAGATCATCTAAACGATCTCGGATCGCTAAAATCCATCGTCAATCAATGCTAAAAGCATTGAGTATTGATCAGACGGCCGTTTCGCTTCAACCGACCGAATATGATGTCGTCGATCGGGTTCGCCGATTCTAGTCGCATCATCGTTTCGCCTTCCGATTGGATTTTCGCCGGTCCAATCCGTCCAAAAACGCATTACTAAGAGATTCCGCATCATTCTCCTTCACTGGAGAAGAACTCGCCCACGAGTTAGAATCAGAATCTGGATACAACGGTTCAGTGGAATCATGAAAAAATGACAAATCAGCAACATTGAAGGTGTTGGATATGCCCATGCTCAGTGGAAGGTCGATAACATAGGCATTATCGTTGATCTTTCTGCTGACAGTGTAAGGCCCGTACTTCTTTTGCTGCAATTTGCTGTAAGATCCAGCTGGTAACCGCACCATGACTTGATCACCTACTGCAAACACTTGCTTGCGCCTATGTTTATCTACCACAGCCTTGTACTTCTGATTAGCCGTTTTCAGCTTCTGCTTCACTTTCTGATGCACCTCTACAACCTACTTAGCCAAATGATCCGCAGCAACATTCTTGTACGCTTGCTTAGGCAACTGTACCAAATTCAAAGTGTGCTGAGGCGCATTTGTATAAACAATAGAAAAAGGCGACCTGCCAATAGAATTATGAACTGCCTTGTTATAAGCAAACTCTGCTTGTGATAAAGCAATATCTCACTGCTTCGGCTTATCTCCATAGATACTTCGAATCAAGTTCCCCAAGGTTCTATTAACCACATTTATCTGTCTATCAGTCTGCGGGTGAGTTGTACTACTAAAATTTAAAGAAGAATCAAACAGCTTCCACAAAATCCTCCAAAAGTGCCCTAGAAATTTGTTGTCTCTATCTGAAGTGATAGATTTAGGTACTCCATGCAGACGAACTACTTCTTTGAAAAATAATCTAGCCACACTTATAGCATCAGAAATCTTCCTACAAGAAATGAAGTGTGCCATCTTGAAAAATTTGTCTACTACAACCAAAACAGAATCTATGCCTCTTTGGGTTCGTGGCAAACCAAGCATAAAATCCATGGACATATATTCATATATACTGTCAGGAACAGGTAAAGGCATATATAAACCTGTATTCTTAGATTGCCCCTTAGCAGTTGGACAAACATAACATTTCTGCACATACCTACTGACGTCTTTATGCAATTGGGGCCAGTAAAATCGCTCCCTAACTGCAGCAATAGTTTTATCTCGACCCAAGTGTGCAGCCAATCCATCATCATGCAAATCACGAATTACCTTCTCCTGTAATGATGTCTGAGGAAGGCAAAGTTGATTGACATGCATTAGATAACCATCTAGAATATAGAACTCATGCACAGGTTGACCAGCAGCATATGTCTCCCAAATCTGTCCAAAATCATCATCGCCCGCATAACAGTCTTTCAGCTGCTCGAACTCCAGAATGTCCTGGCTCAATGTAATCAGCAAGCCAGCCCTCCTGCTCAACGCATCTGCTACGACATTATGCACACCAGAATTGTGTTGCAATCTGAAAGGAAATTTTTGTAAAAACTGACACCAACGCGCATGCATATCTTTGCTGATCCTCTTCTGACTATTCAAGTACTTCAAAGCTTCATGGTCAGAGTAAAGTACGAATTCTTTCCCAATCAGATAATGCTCACATATCTTCAAAGCTCTTACGGCAGAGTAAAATTCTTTGTCATAAATGCTCAACTTTTGTCTAGCATCACTGAGCTTCTCACAGAAAAAGCACGCTCCTTGGACAAAATAGCTCATATTCCCACACCGTTGGCATTACAGTCCACCTCAAACAGCTTATCAAAATCAAGTAAAGCAAGAATATGTGTAGTGCATAACTTTTCCTTCAGAATTGCAAAACTATTCTCGGCTTCTTATCCCCCACAGAAATCTACTTTTCTTCACACATTCTGTAATCGGGGCAGCAATTGTACTGAAATTCTTAATAAATCGCTTGTAGAAAGTAACCAACCTATGAAAACTCGTAACTTTAGAAACTATCTTAGGAGTAGGTCACTCTCTAATTGCCTTCATCTTTGCCTCATCCACCTATATTCCCTCAGCAGTAATAATAAACCCCGAGAAAAATAGCTTATTGGTTAGGAAACTGCACTTCTTAAGATTTTTATACAGCTTATTAGTCTGTAAAGCTGTCAACACCTCCCTCAAATGCAACAAATGATCATCCTCAGTCTTACTATAAATCAAAATATCATCGAAATACACTACGACAAATTTGCCAATAAAAGATTTCAAAACTTAATTCATAAGCCTCATGAAGGTACTCGGAGCGTTAGAAAGCCCGAACGGCATCACCAATCACTCGTACAACCCCTCCTTTGTCTTGAAAGCTGTCTTCCACTCATCTCCAGGCCGAATACGAATCTGATGGTAGCCATTCTTCAAATCCTGCTTCGTGAACCACTTAGCTCCATGCAACTTATCCAGCATATCATCCAATCACGAAATTGAGAACTTATAGCTCACGGTTATCTTATTAATAGCTCTGCTGTCTACACACACCATCCAGCACCCATCTTTCTTAGGTGTTGATAAAGCATGAACAACACATGTGCTCATGCTATCGTGAATATGCCCCTTAGGCAACAACTCTTCTACCTTCTTCTTTAGAACCTCACTCTCCTTAGGATTCATTCTGTAGTGTGGAAGATTAGGTAGACTAGCACCAGAAATTAAATCTATATGGTGTTGAATATCGCGCATAGGAGGTAACCCATCTAGAATCTCGTCAGGCATCAGCTCACTAAATTCCTTCAATAAAGGCCTAACTGCTTCATGCTGCTCCTCCACTTATAATTCTGTCTTTGTCTCAATCGCTTGTTTCACTACCAGCACATGAATTTCCCCGGTCTCCTTAATTTCAAATTCAAATTTCCTTGTAAGAGTAAGGAAATTATTACCTGCAACCTACTTCCTTTGTTCTTCAAGGGCAGCAACATATATTTCACCCCATTTTTCACCAGATTATATTGGTTGCTTCTCTCCGAATGCCGAGCATCCACATCAAATTTCCACGGCCTCCCAACAACACGTGACACACATCCATGTCTACCACATCACAATACAGCTCATCGTGATACTTACCAATGGAGAATGAAATTTTACAACATTTGGTCACCTGAATGCTTTCTGCTCCAAATTTAATCCATCCTAACGTATATGGATTAGGATGTTTCTCCACATGTATGCCTAGCTTCTTCACTGTCTCATTTTCAATGATATTCTCCATACTCCCATTATCAATAACCACGGCAAAGATCTTCCCCAGAATAGTGCATCTGGTTCGGAATAGTTGACGGCGCTGTGAGTCATCCTCCTGTTTTGGGGCTAACATAATCATGTGCACCACACAGTTTATCTTCTCATCTTCCTCATTTTCAAAACATTCTCCCTCACCATCTGGTTCGCAGCAAAATTCATCTTCTTCCTCATCTTCTCTCACTGCCACGTTTATTGTCTTTCTCTGAGGGCATTTATTAGATCGATGCCCAGGCTGGTTACATATGTAACACTTCACCGCCGTTGGTTTAGCATAAGAGTTAGGGTTCACAGTTTTCTGTGCTTGCACTCTCTTATCCCTTGCCTGTTGGGTATCCTGGATTCATAAAACGCAGCGGAACGAAACCCTAAACAGGATCTATGTGTATATCAAATCAAAATAGGTTCAAGACGTACCTTTTCATGTCGGCAATAAATTGATAGTCGGTTATGTCTAGATTAGCGCCCCAAGTGTTGCGCCTCTACCGATATCCATACATACGAACTGCAATCTCCAACAATCCAAGTGCTAGCTATCAGATCTTGGAGTTCCTCTCACGATCGCCTTGAACAGAGAACCGTTCTCTATTTTTCTCCTTCAGGATAATCACAAAAAAAAAAAACAGTCTGAGACGTCTCTAGGGTTATTACTCACAACCCTACACTTCACGGTTTGGGTCCCACGATGTAATGGCCTGGGCCCACGACGTCCTCTAAACTGTCCACTCAATCGTGCGTTTAATCGTTATCTCATAACGCGCCCAATCTCGTAAATATTTGTAATAGGATAATAAAATAAACTCTACTTCTTAAGTAGATCAAGGCGCAGAGAAAATATTAAATCAGTTCGCTATTGTGTGCGACCATGTAGGTTCACTAGACATTAGCAATGTGCCCAAAATACTTTTGGCCCATAAGTTATAAGCGGTCTCTAGCAAGACATTATAACTACCTAAGTATAGTGAATGTCGATTTTTCGACACAACTTGATCCACAACTAATGTTAGAGTATCAACCTTAATTGATTCTTAGGGCAGACCACTAACATTGCCGCGTTCATAGGATGCCTCTCTACTACCTTATCATCCTGATTTCATCCTGAATTATAGCGATTGTTGAAACCGCTCTTCTCCATTGAACTACTCGAATTGTTATCCTTGTAATTATCGTAGCCTCTTTTTGCCCTTTCTTTTTGCATCAATTCTGCCTTCATCGCCATAAAATTCCGCTGAAACTGCACTCCAATTTTATCGCGAATGAAGGGCTTCAACCCATCGATATACCTGGCAACTTGATGTCCCTCCGTCTCCGACAAATTATTTCGCTCCACCAACCTCATAAATTCTACCATATACTCATGTACAATCCGATTGCCATACTGGCAACGCTGGTATTGCTGGAACATAATATGTTCATAATCTGGTGGAAGGAACTGTTATTTCAGCAGCCTCCTCATTTGATGCCAAGTTCGAACTCTCTCTTTTCCTTCACGTTCTCTCCGATTCTGTAATCTCTCCCACCATGTAGATGCACCCCCCCTTCAATCTACATGCTATTAATCGCACTCGTTTCTCACTAGGGGTCTTCATATAATCAAAGAATCTGTCTATATCAGCAATCCAGTCTAGAAATTCTTCTATTCCCAGACCTCCATTAAAATAATGGATATCGACATTCAATTTAAAGTCGTTACCTTCACGATCGTCGTAACGTCGCCAGCCATCTCTGCTGTCATATCCCCTACGAAATCCTCCATGACGATTTCTGCCTTCATAATCTGGCCCTTCGTCCGAAAATTCATGCTCCTCTTCTTATGAACTCTTTGAAAACATAGGGTTATTCTGCCTGCGGACAGGAACAAAGCATATTGACAGGGTCACCGTGAGCAAGATCTACACCCGGCCTTCTGTCATTCCGCCAATTCCGGTTCACATCAACGCCGAGACCTTCAAATCGATCTGCCAATTCTTCAAATCGCTGCTCGATGCGATGAAGTCCGAGATCAATTCGTTGATCTATGCGTTTTATTAAACGTTGCTCCAAACGTTGCAGCGCATCATCCCCAAGGATAGGGACTCCAGTCTCCTGATTATCGTCACGAAGACCACCGCCAGTCGACATGGGCTCTGGTACCACATGATGCAGCGTCCAGCAAAGAAACAAGTAAATCCTTGCTTAGAGAGAGAAATTCTCGAAAATTCAATATTGATAATAATGTTCCATTGTCCAAAACCCTAACAGAAGCTTATATAGGGTGTTAATCTTAATGACACCAAAACCAACAAAATAACAAAATTTTCACTAAAAATAAAATTAAATCCGAAAAATACTAAAATAATTCAAAAGACCATCTAAACGATCTCGGATCGCTAAAATCCATCGTCAATCAATGCCAAAGGCCTTGAGTTGAGTATTGATCAGACGGCCATTTCGCTTCGACCGGGTTCGCCGATTCTGGTCGCATCATCGTTTTGCCTTTCGATTAGATTTTCGCCAGTCCAATCGGTCCAAAAACGCATTACTAAGAGAATCTGCATCACCTGAGCTCGCTAGATCCATGTGAGCTAGAGCTCGAGGCTCGCCAGATCCAGATGAGTCCGAGACCGGCAGAGTTCGAGCTCGCCTACGACCAGTCACCAACCATCGTCGTTGCCGACGACCTGCCGAAACCAAATCGAAAAGGAAAAAACAAAAAGAGAAAAAAGAAAAGGATAAATAATAAAAAAAAATTGAATTCTTTTAAAAATGACAAAAAAAAACTATTGAAAAGAATGTGAAAAGAAAAATAAAATTTGATTTTCCATACCAAACAACGGGAAAAAAAATTCAAGTCTTTTTCAGAGGTCTAGAGAAAGCTGCAATCAATAAAATAAGGATTTCCTCGTCTAGGATCTTTGGGAGAGAGGACCAACTCGGTGAAATAAACATGTTTGTGAATATGCAGACTACCTGTATCGGGCCTTGGCGGGAGGGAGGTCCGCACCATATGCTATTAGCTTAAAACAACCCGAAAATTGCTTTAAGCGAAGGAGGATGAACCTAAAATCTCATTTTGTGTTTACTTTCAGAAACTACGTAATCCAGAAAACTATAAAAAAAAAAAACAAAAAACAAAAGCATGGGCAGAAATTTATACTGGGATTACACTTTAAACGTTTGATAATTTCGTAGAATTATCTGGATTGTTCTGAGGCGTGTCAGGATTCCCTGACAAGTGCGAGTTGGCAAGGTTGGTACGATTAGGGAATATTTAGTGTTTTATATGGTTTTGTACGACAGTTGACTCTGGTCAACCAAGCAATTGCGTTGCTCCCTCCCACATAGGCAAATTCTGAAATCAATCCACCTTTATGGAAATGTGGTCTGTGTTTTTTTTTTTTTTTTGTACCTTCTTTATATGCATGGATCTCCGGATTAGAATTATCTGGTACAACGCGCGTGTATATATATATTCTTTTGATTAAAAATCAAAGCATGTAACTTCCGATGAAGTTTTGTAGGCAATATATGTGCATTAATGGTATTTCTCGCGAGGCTCCCTCCTTCCCTGTTAGGATCCGTCACACAGTCACGACGAAATAAAGTGTAAAGCGAAAAAGAAAAATTTTGCCCATAAACAAGGACTACGTCCAGCATATGATTTCATTATAATTAACAATTCACACATCTTGTTACATCTCTCAATTACAAGCGAAAAAGAATATACATAACAATAGTTATTTATGGGCACAAACCTAAATTATCAACGAAAATATAAGGGCTTAAATTATAAAAGCTTCCTCGTATCCAGAAGGCGCTGCTCCCTTGAGAGTCCCGTTGGGACCGCTCTCCCAGACCCCTCTTCCCCCGCTCACCGAAGAGCGGGACCCATGTTTTTCCGTGGATGAAAGTATGAGCCACACTCTAACACCCTTTGCATGGGCATAATTGCATCAACTAAATCGCTTGAGGCAGAAAAACATGTAAAAGCAACATAAATAAATAGCCTGGATAAAGACTAGAAGTCTAGAGCTAAGTATTCAAACTCGTGACACGTGGTCTAATGCCATGTTAGACAATCAATTTGTCATGAAATGCCTAAAATTGCTAGGGAACGGTTTAGTTAATTCGATCTATCGGGCTCGGTTAGGAGACGAGCAAAACTGTGAAATTGCCATGGCCAAGCAAAAGGAAAGAGGGAAAATTACCGATTCGGTCCCCGAACTAAAACCTGAACTTTTTAGTTTTACAGATGCAGTGCCGAACTTTGTGTGAAATAACGATGTAGCCCTTTCGACCAATTGCCTTTGAGATCGTCGACGCGACAATCCAACAAATTGTCCATGTCAGCATGCCGAGCAAGCCGATCGGAGATGACTAGACGTTAGCGTTTTCAGGCAACGAGATGCCTGACCGAAATGATTGTAATGAAATTTCAATGCAAAAGTTAAAGAACTAAATCAAAAGTTGATAACTGAATTAGTATTGTCGTGATGCAATTATTTGGAAAGAAAGATATCTCATCACATGGATGGGGGGCGGGTCTACGGGGTGGCGAGGATGCGCTGTTTCTTCCGAGTTTAGAATTTCAATTTTGGGGGTTTTTGTTTTTTTTTGTTTTTTGTGGTCGAATCCGAACGCGTGTTGTCATGTCAACTTTGCGTCGTTTGAATACAACCTGGTTTGGCCTTTTTTGGGCATCGTTAGGGCTCATGGAATCTCAACGCTAGACTTTGCTTAAAACGTTAGTTGAACGAATATGGTTTGGCTACAAAACTGCGGAGGAGGTGGTACCGATTATCATTAATTATCTCTGCGTCTCTGTCAAAAGAGGAAACGACGCCGCACTACTCGTAGCTACTTTAATACCTCTTAATTATGATAATTTGACGGCGTAACCTAATCCATCATTGTCCACCTCTCTGAGCACGCTTGCTTTGACCACCTTTTCTTTCTTGGGCGGACATGACATGCCTGGTGTGAAAACTCCCCCCCGACCACCCCCACTTCGAACTTGGATTCCGGTAATAATCGGCCACTTGGATTACACAGATTAGTCGGAATCGAAATATAAACCCCCTCCCGGCCCTCCTCATCTTTGAGGAGATACGCGCCGAGGAGTCGGGCCCGCGCGGCGTCGAACGAATGCCCCCTCCCCCGGAAAAGATGTTCCAACACGTGGGAGAATTCAATTGTGGAAGGCCGCGATTCTTTTTCGAACCGACCAGATCGACGATTTGCGATCGACTCGATGGGTGGTGGGACCAAAACTTCGAAAGGGCATTTCGCCCGCCCCCGCCTCCGCCTCCCCCTTTCGAAGAAGAGAAAGCGGTGATGGAAAAGAAATGAAAGAAAGAAGGCGAGGAGGACTTTCTAATTATGCAAGTCCCAAAAACCTTTTTCACACACAAAAAGGTAGTTTAGTGGCGGGCGACTTCAGTTAAAGTTGATGCTCTCTAGTTTTTTTTTTTTTTTTTTTTTTTTAATTTTAAAGATCCTAAGTTCCATTTACATCCTAGAGAGGAAAAAGAAAAAAAAAAGAGATCATAAAATATCCCCCAACCAAGCTCTCTGCTTTTCCACCAATTCCTCCCCGCAAAAGAAAAGAAGAGAAAAAAAACCAACACCAGGGGAATTCATAAAGCGGTCGGCCAACAGAAAGAACCACGTCCCGATTCATGCACTCGGAAAGAAAAGCGACGTTGGAGATCCCGGTCGGCCATAGGATTCAGATATTTTCGCGACCTATCCATGATCTGATCTGATCTGATCACATCACAACAAGGGTTTGATCCATCTCACATTTGGTTTCTGTTTCTCCCCTCCCCCTTCGAAATCGATTCTCCATTTCTATGATATTTGATTCTTTTTCTTTTTTCTTTTTTTACGTGGCCACCAGTTCAAATGAAAGCGAAATAGGCTTTGTTCTATTCCCTCTTATTACACCACAGCTAACACCCATAAATTACACATTTGACCCTCTCGGAATATATACCCCCCTCAAAATTACACAAATAAATAGGTACAACCCAAAAAACAAAAACAAAACCTACTGACTCGAGCTAAAGAGGATAAACTAGAATTTTTTTTCTCCTTTTTTTTAAATTTTTTTTCCGGTTGTTGTTATTTTTCATTTTCTTTTTTTCATTTTCTCTTTTTGGATTGGGGTGGAGGAGGGGCCGGAGACAAGCGGTGAGTGGGAGGTCTCTGTCAGTGTCTGAAACCAGCTCAGAGTCGCACGTTGACACACCACTGAGGCTTCGTTGGTGGGGGCCTCCCCCCCGATTCGTCTGAGCCGACTCAGTGCCCCGTCCCCGCGTTCGGGCAGCCGATCCGCCACGCCGATGTAGCGATGAGCGGCCGCGTGTGCCACCCGAGCGTCAGGCACCCCCCGTTCTCCTCCACCCTGTACCCGTCCCCGCCCGCGAACAGCGCCAGTAGCATGCTCGCCTGCTTGAACGCGTTCGACCCCAGGTGGACCGGGACGAACCCGGCCGACCCGAGACGGCCCCTCCACTGTGTTAGGGTCTCGTGCCGCTCGACCCGGTCCGGCCCCTCGCACGCCACCACGTTGCAGATCTGCTTCCCCAGGTAGACCTCCGACATGGCCTTGTCCTGCGTGTTCGCGCACCCCTCCAGTGAGTCGAACATGGTGGAGTAGTAGTGCAGCGACTCGTTGAACCGGTCCACGAAGACCGGCCCGTTGTGGTCGGCCTCCTGCTCGACCACCGTCACGATCTCCGGCCTCACCTGCCTCACCACGCCCAGCACCTTCTCGATCGCCCCCGGCCGGGCCAGCAGCTTGTGCAGCTCGAACACCGAGTTGACCGCCACCGCCTCGCCGTCGCTCGGCCTCAGCTCCAGGATCGCCGCGTCGAGGTCGGCGAGGCTGTTGGCCACGAACCCGCGGTACTCAAACTCGACGTGGATGGTCTCCGCCAGCTGGGCCAGCTTCCAGCCCACCTCCTGGAGGCGGTCGGAGTTGTCGGGGGCGGGAGGGCCGATCCCCGTGAGGCGGAAGGATGGCGGTCCGCCGGGACGGAGGGCCAGGGCCTGCATCAGGGCCGGCCACTGGAGGCCCTGGTTCATGCTGAAGTCGATGACGTGAACTCGGCTCTTGCCCTCGAATGCCTCCAAAATGGCCTGATTCGCGGTGAAGTGGGCGAATTTGAGGTAAGGGCAGGTCTCGTAGAAGTGCATCTGGAGGGCGTCGGTCAGGGAGTGGTCCAAGGGAGGGTTCTGCGGGTAGACCCGGTAGATCCGCCGCGCCAGCGCCTCCGCGAAGAAGGTGGCGACCTTCCTCATCGCCCCGGCTTGCAAGATCGCCAAGCGCCCGATTTGCTTCACCAGCGCCTCGGCGATGCTGAGGTTGTTCTGTTGGACGGCCTCAGCGCAGACCATGAGCGCGTGCACGAGGCGGACCCCATTCTCCTGCGAGTCGACCAAGATGACCGGCCGAGTCGATTCCGCGGCGACCCCGACGGCCACATCGCTGGGAGAGGATTTGAAGCGCTTGGCGGTCACGGCGCTCGAGGAAGAAGACGAAGAAGAAGAGGACGCGAGGCGTGTCCGGGTCTGGGCTCGGCCGAACACGGCCTTTCCGGGAATAGCCTTGAGATCGTAATCGGAAGACGACTCCTCATCGAACACGACCACAGACGAGTCGATCTCCTGACGCGGGTCGTTCTTCTGCAGGCGTTGGTCCGGCGCGAGGTCGACGGTGGTGATGGAGGAGGACTCGGCATGAGCAAGGAAGGGGTCGCTCACGGGCTGCGGCAACGTCGGCGCGGCGGGGAAGGGAAGAGGGGCGCCGAAGTTGCTGGGCGGGAGGGGATTGAGCTCGGAGAGCATGCTCTGGAGCCAGGAGGAGAGGTCGGAGGGGTTGTAGTGGACGGTCTCGGAGGCGAGGTGGGAGAGGCCGTCTTCCTGGGCGCTGAACATGACCTCCTCGAGCTGCTCGAGCTTCTGGGCCACCTCGGCCATGTCGGAGGACCGCACCTTGTAGCCCAGCACAGCCAGGAGCTCGTCGTCGCCGCCGCCGTCCTCGTCCCACATCTTGGACTTACCGGCGGCGGCGGCGGCGGCGGAGGAGGAGGAGGTGGTGGAGGGGTCCGTCTGGGGATAGAGATGGTGGTGTTCCCGCTTCATCTTGTCGCTTCTCTGTCAGGGTTTTCGGATCTGGGTATGGCGCCGCGAGCGGATCAACAGCAACAGATTTGGGAAAAGCGGAGGAGGAGGAGGAAGGGAGGGAGGGAGGGAGGGCCGAGGAGGAATCTGGGCATTCGGGGGGTGAAGTTTCTTTGCTTGGTTTTTCACTACTGCTTTGAGTACTTTCATCATCGTCGTCGTCGTCGTCATCGTCATCATCACCATCGCGACCCCAATAAAAACCAATTAAAAATAAATATAAAATAATAGGGAAAAAAGAAGAAAGATATTATTATTATTACTATTTATGATTATGATTATGATTATTTTCGCGGGGAAAGGCTCGTGATAGGGCGCGAGCTCCGATGCACCCACCGGGCATTACGACTCCCCGCTCCAGCTCGAGTAGATAAGATGGAGGAAGCACGCATTTTCATCTTGTTTTTTCCCCTTTTTTTTCTTCACATTCACATATTTCTGTCAACACCCTGTTTGATTAAAATGAAATTTGCGACATCATCCTATACCAGATGGAGGTAGCACTTGTTCTCATCGTGTGGGTTATTGCTAATTTGGATAAGCGAATTACTCCAAATTAAGTATGGTTAAAAGGAAATAATTATAATTTCTCAAGAGATTGGCTCATCTGACATTTGCAATCGTTGCATAAAGAATCGTATGTTCACGTATGATGAGTACTTTTTTTATTCCCGCTCTATGCAGTTCTCCCGAATTAATTTTTGGTCGAAATATTTCTTTTTTTTTTTTGTCTATCTTACCGGTTAACTCTCTTCTCTCGAAATTCTTTTTGATATGTCTATTTGCAAAGTACGACAGTCGAATCCCGCACCTATAATACTACCCACCCACGATTATTCCGCATTACCACGATTATTCCGCATCATTGAAAAGCCCCTTTTGTTGCTTTTTATGGGACTTCTTTTAGGGACCTCGTAATTATACTTTTTGGGGGGGTTTGGATTCTGATTTAGTTTTGCACTTTCCCTAAAAGGTTTTCTGTTTACTTAGGTTGTTGTCTTTTTTTTTCTTCTTCTTCTTCTTCTTTTTTTCTTTTTATGGGCATTTCGAGGAAAAGATAAAATGCCATGTTATTGGAAAAGCAAAAGGTGTTTGGGTTCCTATAATGATGCCCTCCACTTATTGACAGTCCCATGATCCAAAATCCCAACTGCTCCTTTTCGCAAAGTGATTATTAGGGCTATGGCACGGGATTACGGCGTCACTTAGTTTCTGCTTTATTTATTTTCCCTACGTGTTTTAATGAAGACTAGGCCTCCAAAAATCTCTTAGCGTAAAAAGACCCACCGAGCTCCTACCATGCACATAAATCTGGACGGCAATTGAAACATTGAAAGTCGAATCTCAGACTGTGTAGGTCGAGTCGTGTTCGATTAGCGGAAGTATCTCCACTCGACTCGATCCGATCCGATAGGACCGATTCGATTAACGATTAAGATAGTTGATGACCATTTTTCTAGGGAAAAAATGGAAATAAATTCAGAACCACGTTCTGATGAGCCTTCATTAGTACGGTGTGCTGGATGGTGTGGTTGTGGTGGGGAGGTGCAGAACGTGACTGCTCCAGAAAACCGGCAAAGATTGGAACTGAACTGACACCACCACCACCATCACCCCCCACCATGAGTCGGTACACGCCTTCGATCTTGATCTTGATGATGATGATGGTGATGAGCGTAGCAAGTCACTGCTCCTCGCGGGCCCCGCCCCGCCACGTGAAGAGGACACGTGTAAGATTCCCGGTCTCGGGCGGGGCCATCGGAGCGGGACGGCGTTGTCTGGCCGGGGTCTGCCACTGACGCTATTTTTAGGGTGGTGGGCGAGAGGAGGGGTGGGGGGGCGCACTTCGATATGCGGCCATGCGCACGACCCCATCACCTGTCCCCTCACCGACAACCAGCCCAGACGTGACTTTTTTTTGTTTTTTTTTCCCTGTCTCCCTGCGGTGGCCGGAATCCGAACTCCGGCCGAGACGAACGGACACGATGGCTCGACCGACCAACGGATTCGCTGCTCGAAGTCTGATTTGCATTTCACCCTACTATTATTTAATTTTTCCGTTTAAGCTCGACTTGATTGGACTCGTTCGGAGTTCATTTATAAATGAAGGGAAATGCTTCCCTCAGTTGTAGATCCGCACATCATCGTCGCGTTTTTTTGTATAAAGCACTTTGTCGATTGGAAGATCGCGCGATAAAAAATAATGTCAGACGGTCATGTTAGCAGTTTCCATAAATGAATCCGACCTCTCGCACTTCATATACGTAACCAGGGAATAAAAGCTCGATTAAGTTTAGTGAGCACGTCGTTGTTGAGTTTTGAGGAGTTTTTGAGGAGTTCGAGCTTTTGACTCGACGAGATACTCTCGGCAACATGCTCGAGCTCTATTCGAAGTTGAAAATGGAGTTACCGTTTCATGCGATTCATTGTTGACGACCAAACGTAAGAACGACAATAACAATTTCATTCCTCATTCTCGTCGATCCCTCAACCCAGTTTTGTACTTGTCTACTTCTATTACATCGTTACGAACTTGGTCAATGAAAAACTCAAGAAACGCATACAGCTAAGCCTGATTAAGCAAGGTCTTGCTAAAGCAGATAGATAAACAAGATTAACTTCGACCAAAAAATAAATTAATTAATTAATTAACAAGATTAACAACAACAACAACAACAACAAAAAACCTCCATTCCTCGAGTCAACTGAGTTAGAGACCTCCCCCCCCCTTAATACGTGCTTAAGATGCCTTAATCAGTCGAGCTGAGTTGGATCGACAACTGATGAACTTTCCCAAAAAAAAAAAAAAAAACTGCACGAGAACAGACAGCTCACGTCCATTGGGCCTAATCAAGATTACAAACCTTGAAAATACCCGCCCGGAGAAATATTCTCCGTCTTGATTTTTGCTAATCAAAGCTTGAGATGCCCTGTTTATAAGATAAGATCAAGGTCACATCCCCCATTAATAAACTATACGATATCCCAAAGATTCCAACACATTAAACTAGTGGGAATCTCCTACAATATCGGTGCACGATAGTGGGAAACCCTAGGCCGAACTATTTTCTTGGGAAAGACTGATTGATATCTAGGGTTTTTATAATATAGGGGATGGATCAATCATCTCTTGTTTCCGTGAGGTCTACTGCGCCGGCCGCGGACGGCATGGAACGATGTGCATGTCACCAAACACTCCGTAAAAGGACGTGTTAGAGCTCTGATGTGGACTCTTTTTTTTTTTTTTTGGATTAATGAAGAGAGGGTTTTTTCATGTGGGCCGGACTAATCTAGGGTTTTGGTGATAATCGAGCATGATTAGGGGAAAAATATGTTTAAAGAATGGATCATCTGCATGTTATCTTGGTGGGCACTCGCATTTTGAAAATTGCTGGTGTCAATTTCCATTAGTCAGGGTGGGGGGCACGAGTGAAGAAATCTCGGGCTTTTGAAAAGCCGTTCGCTTTAATAGTTTTTTTCACGAACCCTAGAAAACCCTAATTCTAATTCAACTCATTAAGGTTTGCTGGTATGGATCAATCAACGTAGGTCCTACTTCTGTCATTGCTGACTATTGGCACCATAAAGTCTACGTGAAATAGTTCCATGGTATCAACTCGTAAATGAGAACCTCATAAGATGATAAAATTACAACAACAACAACAAAAAAATCTTAATTTATTACAATTGCGACAATTTAATCTTTATTTTTGTAATCTATTCAGTCATAATTTTTTGTGATTCTGCCAATCAATCCATCCACCAATTTGACCGGCTGATGACATAATATTTTGATAATTTTTTTAAAAATTTTGGAATTTTTTTCTTTTTTTTCTCATTTTTTTTCTTCCATCCTCTTCTTCTTCCGCTAGCTGATCTAGCCAAATGTGACCTCGCCGGCCTCAAGCGAAGCAACCCCCATTGGCCATTGGCAATGCTTGGTCTCATTGGCTAGAGGAAGAAGAAGAAGAATAAGAGAAGGGAAAAAAAGAAAAAGAAAAAGAAAAAATAAAAGAAAAAATAAAACTAAAAATTAAAAATTAAAAATTAAAACTATTAAAAATATTATGTCGCTGGCCGGCCGGTGTCCACATCAACACCAGCCAACCAAAATTGACTGAATGTACTGAATTGACACAATTACAAAAGATTTAGGACTGTATGACAAAAAATAATTTAGAACTGAATTGACACAATTAAAATATATTTAGAACTCTCTTGATAATTTTTCCTTGCAAGACTGATAATCAATTAATGTGTGTAATCATTAAATACATTTTGGAAATTGCATGTACTGAATTGACACAATTACAAAAGATTTAGGACTGTATGACAAAAAATAATTTAGAACTGAATTGGCACAATTAAAATATATTTAGAACTCTCTTGACAATTTTTCCTTGCAAGACTGATAAACAATTAATGTGTGTAATCATTAAATACCTTTTGGAAATTGCATATTGGATAAGGAGAAAATCGCTGAAAAAGTCATAAATATGTTATAATTATGTCAATTCAGTTATAAATCATTTTTTGTGTTAACTTAGTCGTAAACCTTTTGCATTTGTGCCAATTTAATCCATCCGACTGATTTTGGCCGAATTACTAACATGAACGTCGGTTGGCCTACGTGACACCGCTGGCAGCCTGGTATTAACGTGGGCAATTTTTATATTTTTTTTATTATCTTCTTGAAGCCTTTGTAATTTTTTTTTCTTCTTCCACCATAGTCGCCAGCCTCCTTAATGGCTGATGATTGGGTACGGGTAGACTCGTCAAATGGGGGTCGGGTCGGGTTTGAGTCGGGTCGAATATGGTCCGACCCATATTAACCCGTCTAACCCATTTTGACCCATATTCAATAACTCATACCCGACCCAACCCGACCCGCAACTAACCCATACCCGACCTAACCCATTTTGACCAATATTACCAAATTACAATACTATTCTAAGAAAATAATATTATTAAAATACTTGCATAGAATAAAAAATCTAATGAAATTTTTTAAGCGATTGGGACCGGACCGGGATCGACGATCGTGACTAGCGACAGGGGCTGAGCCCTAGCCCAGGCCTCGATACCGTTGCCGCCCCGGTACAGGCCCCGGCCTCGGACTTCAGCCTCGGACCCGACCCCGGTCCCCGTGCCCAGCCCCGGTCCCGACGCAGGACCCCATCCCCTGTTCCAGTCCCGACCCCGGGCCCCGGTCTCGGACTAGGTCATCAGCCTTGGCCTCGACCCCGATACCATTGCCGCCTGCCGGGGATAAGATTGGCCCCGACCGAGGCCCTAGTCTCAGACCTGGCCCCGGGATCGCGGCCCCGGTCCCCGACCGCGATCCTTGCCCCGGCCCCGATCCTCGACCTCAACCGCGACCCTTGTCGCAGCCCTTATCTCGGCCCCGGCCCCGGCCTCGGTCTCCAGTCCTGATCTAGGACCTGGCCCTAGTCTCGGACCCAACCCCGGTCCGGCCCCAGTCTCATCCACGGCCCAACCCCGGCCCCGGTCCTAGACCCGGCCTCGACCCTGATCCCGATCCCTGCCTCTACCTCGGTCTCGGGCCCGGTCGTCAACCTCAGCTCGGGTCCCCGGTCCCGATCTCGGCCCCGAACCCGACCCAAGTCCCATCCCAGTCCCTGGCCCAGGTCTCGGACCTGGTCCCGGCCTCGGCCCAGGACCCTGCCCCAGCCCCAGTCCCGATCTTCAACACAATCGTCGATCCCGGCCCCCGGCCCTAGTCCCTGCCCCAGTCTCGAACTCGACCCCCCCAGTCGCAGGCCTTGATCGCCTGCCCCGGTCCTTGGCCTAGACCTTAGCCTTGGTGCCGACCCCGGTCCTCGGTCCCGGCCCTGGCCCCTGTCGTCGGCGACCGTGGCAGGCGAAGGAAGCCGAGGCTGGCAATAGGACTGGGGCCTGCAACAGGGACCGGGGCCGGGGCCTGAGACCCGGACTAATGCCTGTGATCACAACCGGGGCCTAAGTCCGCGACGGGACCGGGATCGGGACCGCTACCACCAACCAGGACCATTTGCAACTTGTGGAATGGATCGAAAATCGGTCCAATATAGGTCGAAAATGGGTTTAGTGTGTGACCCATTTAATTTTACTTTAACCTTTTAGACCCATTTTTATTGAGTCCTTTAAAAGTTAATGACCAATATATGACCCATTTTATACAAAATATGGGTCATAGTGGCTTCTTTTCCCCGTTTTATTCCACCTATTTTCTATTTTTCTTTTCCTCCTAATCTCTCCCGCTCACCGTCAAATTATTTCCAAATGCTGCACGATGGCCATATTGGGCCTGAGCGAGCCTCATGTGAACAAAACTTGGCAATCAGTAGCTCTCTAGGCTCGGCCCAATCGGTACCCTCAAACCGATATCCGAATACTTTCATCAGCGTATATCTTCCTTAGGCAGACGGGTAAAATGGGGCAAAGTTTCTATTACATACCTCGATTCAAATACACGTGTCACTCATCTAACGATGCTGTACGATGTTTCTAACACGAACGGTGGATCTCATAAAAATTGCAACGATTCTCGCGTCGGAGAACCTATTCGCAAGTGATAGGGTAAAGAATAGGGATAGTATGTTAGATACAGTTTCTAATGTCACAGAGAAAATGACGGAGCCGGTTCGCTATGTCTGTCCAGCATTTCCTCCCGTCGTTCGATTCAGCCCTTCTTGAGCCAAAAGCAACTCTCGTCGACTGTACAATCAGAATCAAAATAACCCTGATCTGTTTATATTACCTACCTCTCCAAACCTCTGTGTTAGTAAACAACAGGGTTCTTCGCTTTCCTTCCTTGGTCGCGGTCGCGCGTATGTACAGCTCCCTGCGCCATCTCAACACGGCTGGCCCTTGACGCAGTTGAGGGCGCCCGCGAAGCGCGTGAGCCTCGTCACGAACGTGCCCGGCTTCGCTTTGATCACGTCATTCTTGTTGACGTTCCTGATGGGGCTCCCGGACTCGACGAAGAAGGCCCCGTTCAGCATCAGGTCGTCCTCCGATGTCCACGTCCACGACTTCCACACGCTGTCGGGTGCGTAGTCCCTCTTGGTCACCTGGCCAACCCAGTAATAGGCAGAACTAATCACGAGCGGAGAAAAATTTCGAAACATGCGTCGTTTTCTCTACTTTTCGGGTAGTCCAATGTACGTCGAGCCCGAGTACAAGACAATATGTGCACGAATTGAATTTGACAGAATGTGTGTGTGCAACAATCGATTAGGGTACGACTTTGTGACAGATGAAGGCACAGATTTAGGGTCAATGCTGAACGCAAGAACGGTAAGTGATTGATTACCTCTTTACAATTCGGATCGACCGGGGCGATGAAACGGTTGCCCTGGCTGACGATGGTGGGGTGCTGGCTCCCTCCGATGGCGTACATGAGCCAGTGGGTGTAGTCGTTGTTGACCACATGAACGAAGCCCCACCTGCACCTCGGCATCCTCTGGACCAGCCCTTGCCCAAAGTGGTTGAACGCCACTGTGATTTGCATGCGTGCATCGCCCGAGTAGCTATCGCTCCCCCCAAATAACATCACCTACGCCGTTTCCCCAATCTTTGTTAGTCGATCACATGCATGTCGATCGCAAAAATTTGGTCTTCGTCGTCGTCGGATTTCCCGACGACCCTTTTCATCTTACTTACTTACCTCATTGTGCCTGGTGAAATGGCAGTTGGATATGGTGATGGCCGTGGACGCCTCGATCGCGTCGATCAGCCCGTCGAAGCAGTTCGACATGGACACATGGTCGATCCAGACATTGGTGGCGCCGAAGAGGGAGATGCCGTCGCCGTCGCTCCGCGTGCGGGACCCAAAGTGCTCCAGGGAGTCCCTGATGAGCCCGCCATTCCCTGGGTGGGTGTCGTGGATGTGGAGGCCGTGGATGATCACGTTCCTCACGAACTGCACGGTGATCTGGGCCCCGTTGCAGATGTGCACGTTGGCGCCGCGGCCATCGATGGTCTTGTTGTCTGTCACAATGAGCTCCTCGGAGAGCCGGATGACCATGTTGTGGGCGAATATGATCCACAGCGGTTCGGGCTGGATCACGGCGTAGCGCAGCGTCCCGGGCTTGGGTGTCATCAAGTTGTCGTCGGACGGGTCGGTCACCGTGTAGATCTTGCCAGCCTTGCCTCCAGTGGTCCCGCGGCCGAAGCCAAGGGCACAATTGGCCAGCCTCTTGCGGTGGTTGGCCCAATCTTTTTGGCATCGCCAGCACCGATCAATCGGGTTAGTGGCCAAGCATCTGCCCTTAGATTTCTTCAAGCTCCTCCTTGTGTTGTTACTCCCTTGCATGTCCCTACACCATGATTGCCACAAAACCATTGGAAAACAAAGAAATTTCTTCATCGAGGAGATAAGAATAACAGAAGACATGCTGTTATTAATGAATGCTTGACGAGGTAATTAGTAACATAATGTTAGACAAAGCTCCTCAAGAGAGAGAGAGAGAGAGAGAGAGAGAGATACTTACTCATGCACGCGTTGGTTGAAATCCTCGGCCACTTTGCCCGGGTCGGGCTCGTAGGCGTCCATGGCGGCTTTCTTGGCTTCTTCGGCTCGCTTCTGCCACACCTCGTCGAAGTCGGCGATGTTGGCTTTCAGAACCGGAACCATCACCGTGAGGAAAGCCAATGCAAACCCTAGTTTGTGATCAAGAGCTCCCATGGCGATCTGCTGTACGTTTGCTTTCGCACGTCCTTTCTTCAAAATCTCTCTCTCTAGTTGCTCTTTTGCTGTTTTCCTTTTGTTAAGAGGATAATACGTCTATGAGGCATGAATCATGCATGCGTCTAGGGTTTCCGTTGATGCGGGGGATCGAAAATTTCGAAAATGTCGTCAATGGCCTTAATTGGATGACTTATAGCAAAATCCATGAACAAAAATCGAGATCAAAGATGGAAAAAATCGAGAAGTAGAGAGAGAAGTGTGGGGAGTCGCTTCCTCCTGACCTCTTATGCCTCTTTACTTTGTTTAGCCTGTAGGATTTCTTGACCTATAGTCACACTAGGTCCACAACCGGATGGGGGAGAGAATTTTTGGCAAGCACCATGCTATTTCCAAAGGTTAGTTCTAAGAATACTTCTTGTCGTTTGATTTGATTACATTGACCTAAGAATGTGAATAGGGTACCGAATTCCGATGGTCACGAGCATGCGTTCCCAACGAATCAATATATTTCTCTAGTGCGCGAGATCATCCGGAGAGAATGTGCTATTTCGAGAAACATTTGAAAGACACATGAAATCCAATTGAACGCAGAGAATTCAGGACGGATCAGACCCATTCAAGCGAAACATTCAGGATAGAGCGAAATCATCTCGACAAAAGCTTCAACGGTCCCGACCATCCCCGTCCTCGACCCTGCATCAGGTATTAGGGACCATTCGAATAAGCAAAACGAGGGACAACATCCTCTAAGGAACATTCACGAATGGGGGAGTCCGTCCGTCAATAAGAAGCTTTGCAAAGTTACATTTTTTAGTCGCCATTGATTCTTTACATGGCTATACGAGACAATGAATACCGAAAAACCATTAGTAGATACACAAGTAACCCAGAAAGAAGATAAGAAATTTGGTGAAGCTGCATTGGATATGTAATGTAATACACTCTCATTCGTAATCTTCAGGCTGAGCAAAAGGGTACTTGCGATATGAATTCTTGACCAGAGAAGGATCTTCAGGAGTTGACCATGGATACTTCAGTGATGGATCTCGCGGGAACTTTCTGAAGTTCAGGAACGGTGCCCAGAGAAGAACCCTGCCACACACATGGTGGAAAACAAAAGAGTTCATGCGAGTAATAAGAAACCATTTCCGAGGAACTCATCGTTCGAATGTGGATGGAAGTGGTATCGGGACCGAGAACGGAAACATGGTTCTAGTGGGTGAGACGAGAATACGAATCGAATTCGCCCCCTCGATCGACGAAAGGGAGACTAGAAATGGAAAGAAACGCGAGTGAGAGTGAACCAAATTGTATAGCAGATAGGTTGCACCCGAGGACCTAACTGACAGAACAAGCGCGTGCTGTCGATGTTGATGAAAAGTATTTTCGAACAAGAATCAGAGTCAACTCGGCGGGGTTACAATCGTTGTTTATATGATGAACACGAAAGGAAACTCACCCGGGGAAGAACATGAAGACGAACATGAACTGCAAATACATCTCAAACAAGTTCCTCTTGTACCACCTTATCCTCAGCCAGTTCATAATGATCGGCTGCCATTTCCCAGACGTAGAAAATTGCAAACAGAATCAAAGATGATGATTGAATCAATCAATTGTTTACCGAAAATATACGATTTCACTCACCGGCATGACGAGGAAGTACCAAAAGGCGATAATCCCGAGCTGTATCAGAACCCAAGTGAAATCTTCCTCATCGTTCACGCCGGTCACCGCAATCGCAGGCTGCTCAAACTGCAACGTAATTGGCAAGATCAAATGAACGAAGCAAAACCCATTAGACCCTTTTCAGTCTTCGACGGTTTGCAAGATTAATCAAACGCAATCGTATGCGGCAGACGTGGGTTGGATAAGGGTACTACAGCAGTGGCCAGAAATGCTCCGACTTGGATTGCCAAGGCAGATTTTTGCAGGCCAATTTTGTCCGAGCAATCCCGGACGATCCTTGCCATTGCCAGTGTCTTGGGATGCAATCAAGATCGCAAAAAGAAGAAAACCCATTAATCCAAAGCGATGAAAATTTCGAAAAAAAAAAGAGAGAGAGAGGTGGCTTCGCTTGTTACCTGGTTTGGAGCAGCAGCATGATCAATCTGTGAAGGCTTGGGAAAGCAAGCGACGGAGGGAGGCTTTCTGGGTGGGGAGAGAGAGGGGAGAGAGCGGGCGTGGACGGGAACGACTCGAGAGCTTAATGCGAAGCTCATGGCGAGCTCTCAGCTTTCTCTCTGCTCTCTCTCTCTCTCTCTCTCTCTCTGCGCAAAGTAGAGAGAGTGAAGGTGGATTGTCTTATCCTTTGGAATTCTTTCTTCCAAACAAGAAAAAAATTTGTCTATTTAATTCGCTTATTTCCAGGGTTTCTCAAATTTAATCCCTAAATTACCTTGATTTGAGTTTGACTTACTCCAATCAAATCCTTAATCGATTCACGCGACGGTAAATTGAGAAGAGTCTAGTAGATGAGGCAAAATGACACTCTCCATCCATCTTAGACGTGTCCACAGTTCCGGAATCGGTGGTTCCGATTCCGGTGCCCTTTTTTAATTTGAATTTTAAAATAAAAATAATAAATTATCATTTATAAATTATAATCAAATTATACATTGTAATAAAATTTGAGTAGAAAAAAAAAAGAGGAGGAATGGAACCCATTATATATATACGATTTCGAAAATTGTGGAACCGTAGGCTCGGTCAACGGGCCGGTTCCGGGCTCACAGTTCATTTTGGCCATGTCTAATCCATCTTTTATGCTAAGTTAGGCAATTCACATTCAAGGAAGAGCCCAAGTATATTGATTTACATTAGGAAAAATTTCATATAAGGGCATGAAGTGCCATCATTTTCTCAAATTTGTGCATCAAGTGGAGCTAATTTCAAATAAAAGCCTGAAATGTCTTCATTGTTTCAAAGAAAAGATTGATTAAGAGCATTTTTGTCATTTGACTTTTTCCCTTTTTCTTTATTTATTTTTCTTTTTGTCCCTTTCCTTCTCGTCCGTGGTCGACCTTAGGCGATGGCTGGCCACAGACGAGAAGGAAGGAAAAAATGGGGAAAAGAGAGAGAGAAGAAAAAGCCCTTCGCCAAGATGCCCTTCTTTAAAATAATAAAGACACTTTAGGTCTTTATTTGAAATAAGTTTAGCTTTAGGCTCTTATTTGAGAGGACGAGGACACTTCGAATCATTATTCGAAATTTTCCTATTATATAAAGTTGTACATATAAGCAATGGGCTACGGCTTCATTAATATTCTACATGTAGCTTTGATTAGGCCCAATCCCGAAACTTCAAATGGGCTCAAAAACTGGTCCTTGGTCCTTCACCGTGTGAAAGGCTGACCGATTGAAGGATGTAACACAATGTCAACTCCGTTCTCCTCATAAAATAGCGCAAACTTTTTCAAGTGTAAGCTATTTCTAATCAGTTAACGATAGAGTGAAAGTCTGACCCCCTCAAAAAAAAAAAAAAAAGAACCGATAGAGTGAAAGATTTATGAGAGTTTCTTCAGATAATTATAAAAATTCCGGGAGAAACTCAGCAAATCCCTGTCAATTACCAAGTGTTGGAAATGGAAAACTAGTTTTGTGTTATTTGACCTCGCTGCACGAACGCATCCATGCGTCGCAATTCGCGCCTGAGGCTGGACGGCGGAGATTATCGGTACCAACGGAGCCATATCGAGCGACACTTAAGCGACGTACCGCGTGGTATCACAGGATTTATCCACACATGTCCCTGTGACCTATGTTGATTAACCATCACGGCAGACTATTTTTTAGACAGTGGGAAATGGAACAGCTAGTCAAGAAATTTGAAAGAGAAAGGAATAAAAGTTCCGAGTCTTCTGATAGCTTAGATGATGACTCGAGCGGACACGACGCCACACTGCATTATTGAGTCATCTGTATTGAGTCGTCTCTGCATTATTGGTGCGAGACTCTCGCTCTTTCTCTCTCGAAAGAAAAATCAAAGAAAATTATCCATCAAAGCTGCCGTTTGAGAATAATTGAAAAAATTTACATTAAATTCATATCAGTAAGTTTCTAAAAAGAGCAAGAACAGAGAGACACTAGCAAAAATTCCAACCGTATCATCATATGGCAATTTTATGATAATTATTTCTAATCTAATAATTATGGTTAGCATAACAATTAAACAACTTGAATTTATTTTGTGAACTGAGTTTTTTCTATTTTCCACGCAAAGGGATGCCTGAGGGGCTTTCTGTCAACAAATCTGCTAAATATAGTACATGAAATGTCAAGACTTATTCTAAAAAAATGGTTAATATTGATTATAGATAAGGGTCTAAATTAGCGTAAATCTAATATGTCAACAAGGAGAACATATCTACATTAGCAAATCATAATTAAAGCGATCTTTTGTGTATTTAGATGGTTGTTCATGAGCAGGGGAAGAAACGACGTGGAGACTTGGATATCTAGGGCCTGCATGATAATTAGTTTGGTTCTCTTATTTTAATTTTTAAAACAGAAAAAAATGAGAAGCCTCTTAATAATGTAAAAAAAATAAATACAAGCGCGACGATTCTTTGCTTTTTGGCAAGAGCCTTGGTTGAATGTTAATATGTTGAGTTTGATTTTTTAATCTCATTTCGATCGGTTGTTAAAATATTTAGTATCTAATAACAACTTGTTACACTAAAATTGAGTTAAAAATTTGAATTCTGACACATATTGCCATCTCTAGATGGAACTCCGTGTCCCGTGGATCTGAACTACCCTTATCCGTTTGTTTCCTCTTTTCTATTACGAGTATTAGATTGATGATAACAAATTATATAAAGTACTTGGTACGTTAAGGATGACATAAAATCGAACCATTTTATTAATTAGATCTTGATTCACACAAGCCTGCTTACACAAATATCAATGAAAATATTGATAAAACGAAAATGATTAAAGATGTCACATGCAACGTGCGTGTGTGGGTGTAGCCAGTCCTTGCTTATTTGTTCTTTTAGTTACGTCTCTTGTATAGACAATGACATACCATAAAAAGTCCTTATGAAATATGCGACAAACCAATCAAATCATTTTCTTACTATAACAGTTGGCAATCATTTTTTTTTCTTTTTTGAACCCACTCGATGGACCTGCAGCTTAATTTTTATAGAGTGAAGAAATCAAGCAAACAAATCAATTTAAGTCCCCAGTTGATCGAGAAAACCAAGGTGCTGCACGATAACACTCCAGAATGGGAATTTCTCTGCCCGAAATCAATATGGCAGGAAAATTCGTTTGGTAAAATCACTTTCGTAGTAGAAATATATTTGGTAAAAAAATTGACTTATGGTAGGATTTTCTACTTCTTGTTGGATTTTTGGTCAATTTTGAGAAGTTAAAAATATTTACTTCTCGACTCTAGAATTACTTTTTTGACCACACGAGCCTCGGCAGCCCACTGCCACCGCCGGCCGCCGCCTCTGCTCATAGCCGGCCGCCGCCGCCGTCGCTGGCCTCCTCTGGCTGTAGCCGGCCGCCACCGCCGTCGCCGGTCGCACGCTGCCAAAGATTTTGTTAATAATGTTTCAAAAATAAAAAATTTCAACCATTACCAAATGAATTTCTGTAATCAAAAGTCAATCTAGAGCAGAAGTAAAAAAATTAACTTTTGCTTTTGAGGAGAAGTAGATAAATTAATTTCTAATCAGAAATTGAGAAGTTTTGGAGAAGTGTGATGCCGCTCTTTGGATGTGAGAAAAGAGACTCGTTTGATCGAATGATTGCATATTAGCTTTTATCAGTCTATGCAAAAAAAAAAAAAAATTAAGGGAGGAAAGCGGAAGATATAGGGGGAATCGGGGAAAAGGATGCAAATAAAAGAAATGAAAAAAGAGAGAGAGGTAATGGATGTTCTTGGTTTTCTTGTCATGATGTTTTTTTGATGTCTATGTATGTCCCACTGCCTCGAACGCTCTTAGATCGCCATCATTGCAACATTTCATTACTTAATTTGAGTTTTAATTCTCTTTCCCTCCCACTTTTCCCCCCCTCCATTTTGTCAATCCGCTCTTAGAAAATTCAGACACTTCTCATGTTTCTGCCGACAGAAGATCGAGAAGAGTTCGAACCACTTTGCGTTAGGATAATAATCTCGTAAATTGGATTAATTATTATATAGTCGGCTGGCTTACCAATGGTGATGTACAAGATGTGTGGACATATGCATGTCTATTGTTTAAAGGGATTACTGAGACATATTTGAACTACTTTTATTTATCCCGAAAATTTTCGGAATTTTTTTTTTTTTGGTGTTAAATAAGAACCAAGTCGTAAGAGTGACAAAATTCAAAAGAAAAATAAAACCAACAATTAAAGCCACTTCATAGAGAGATTATACTTATCGATTGGTATAATAATGGATGAGCAGGCATTGGAAGAGGGTCGGGATGACCGGATCGAAGCACCGAGTCGAGCCCTCATGGTGGCTTACTTTGTAATTCCGGTCGAGTACCGAAAGATGACGTGGACATGGGTTCTCTACTTAAATTTCAACATTTCTACACATTAACCCATTGGATTAACAAAATAGGCAAAGAGATGTCTTTTTTTTTTTCAATCCTTTTGAAAAAGCACGCAGTTATGATGAATCAGAGATGTAAAACCGTAGGTCTACCTAACAAGATTCTCCCGGAAAGGGATTTGGCTAGGGGAAGATCATCCGACAGATAATTCTATAATCCGTGGGGGTAATAAAATAAAACAAAGACGGGAGCCAGTGTCTCCTATAATGTCACTGTTTGGAATGTCCCCCAAAAGTGCATGTGCTCTCCACGTTAGCCCGGCCAGTAAAAGTTAGCCGGATTGATTGAATTGGTACAAATATAAAAGGTTTAGGACTGAATTAACAAAATTAAAATGTTTAGAACTGGATTGTCACAAATACAAAAGGTTTAGGACTGAATTAACAAAATTAAAAGGTTTATGACTAAATTGACAAAAGCAGTAGGCTTAGGACTTTTTGGACGGTTTTCCCATTCTATAGCAATTAAAATAAAGTATTTGATCCCGGAAGATTAGAAACTCCCTAAGCAATGATGCCACTCGAATAAAATGCCCTATAGAATAGGCATATATGCTCTTGCCCAAGAGCCGTATGAATGCTATCATAGTGAACATGTAGATACGGGGCCCATTGATTTGTATCATATAATTACAAGTACATAAAAGATTAAGAAAAACAAAACGCTTCATGTAGCTAATAATTACTAGCCAAGTCGAGAAATGACTATATATGTGCGTGTGTGTCTTTACATGAAAGCAAAGGAAAGCAAACTCAATCGGGCCCGCCCTCCAATTTAGACCACAGTGATCAGTCAGTGACCGCAATTATCCAGGTCTTTGCACTAATCTTTTTTCCTTAATCAGTCGTCAAATTCGAAACTTTATTTTCCTTTTCTTTTACATTTTTTTATTTTTATTTTTGGGTATAATTGGACGTCTCAGATAAAAGAATTGGGGGAGACGCGTGCACAAAGCAGTGGACCATTCGAGAGATCATGGGGGCCACAGGAGATGAAAAAAAAATCAGGAAAAAATTTAATTAAGTGAGGTTGATAAAACTTTTTTATTATTCAAGTATGTTTGTGGTGGCCACACATAGCTGTACGCCCATTTTTTTATTTTACATTTAAATTTATATTTTAGTAGGAAATTTAGGGTAGCTTGCACAATCATTTGGATTTGGTCCAAAAACATGTGAGCTGAAAGCAATTAAAGAGGAGCAGATTGTCCGCATACTTTAGGGGATGTTTCCTTTAGCTCACTTAGAAAAGTCGATTCCGCTTTAATGTGTAATTTAAGAATCCAATCAAGAGTATTCCTACTTCTATATCGAAGTAAGGATGAGCATGGTTCCAGAATAAAAACTTGATTTTAGGTTTTAAGGTATGCATGGTAGATTTCAAGTCAAAAAAAATAAGAAACATGTTTCGACGGGTAAGTTTCAAGTTATAAGCAAGTGTAACCTAGAAATATCTCCCCGTCATATTTCGAAAAGTAGAAATTATCTTCATGATATCCAACTCATAAAATTTTCTATTCTTAATCTAGAATAATCCATACATTCCTTTTTTTTTCCCCTGCATTTTTTTTTAAAATCATATTAGTAGCTCAATCTCGCCAAGGATAGTTTGCCAAACAATCCCAAAGGCTACAATGTTAGGAAAGGGTATCTCAATAAAAGCAAGAAGCAGCCTAGGATTCAAGGAGGTCATACCTAGATGAATAATAAATCCGAAAAGACATAAGGATGCTGCGCAAAAAAAAAAAAGCAAAAGCAATTTGAAGGGACAAAGCACAACAAAAGTTGACAGCATCCTCTCTCGAGAAGGATTGATATGCCCATTGTCACCATCACCAACTCAAAGCAACTGGACTGGAACACGTACGAAATTGAAAGATCCTATGGTAAATATGTTTTTATTTTTATTTTTTAATTACGTTCATATTGTTTTGAGATTTTTTTTTTTTATAAATAAACGTGAACGGATCTTCATTGGAAATGAGGAGCGGATAGAGAATTTAGGCGACTTAGGTAGGGTTGGGCGGTGCAGCCCTTCGACCGCCCCCCCTCGCATGATCTTGAAAAACAGATCAAGAAAGGGTAGTGATTTCGGTGACCTAGTTTCGCCTATACTTTATTGATTTTTTATGCTTTCCCATTTTCGTCAACACGAAGATGACGAGTGTGTGATCATGCAAAAATGGAAATTTGATGGTTGGAAAAGAGCGATGGAGGGGGCAAAGCGTGTTCAGACGGTGGGAAACGAGCGCACCGTTTTTATCACTTGCAAACACGGCACGATGATGACCCGATCTCTAATATGTAAAAAAAAAAAAAGTCATAAACCTTTCGCACATTTGCTAATTCAGTCCTAAACCTTTTTAAGTTTGTCTATTCGATCCTAAACATTTTCACATTTGGCCAATTAAGTCATATTGACCGAAAATCTATCACCGGCGGCACGTTAGTACAGTTCTCCTCCTGCTGATTTTGGCCCTGCGCTAATTCAGGAGCTTCTTCTTTAGTCTAGGATTCTAAATAATAATCCACTCAAAAGGGCCATCTGGTTCACCGGTGCTACAAAAAAGTCTCATGCTTACGTGATTCTTACTGATGGTTTTATTATCTTGGACCGCGAAAACCCCGGTAGTGCTTCTGGTTTCCATTCCCATCATCATATTGATGATAAATCTCCCTTTTGAAGCGCCAGTAGTTGTAGCTGTGGGTAGGGCTTTCCTTCTTATCGCTCCGGGTTCCGATCTATATGACCTCCCGCCGGCACAAAGTACACCTCTTTCGTAGAGGCAGGTAGTAACCTAATGGGGCCGGCGCTCTGCGTTCTATCTAGGTTCCGCTCTGACGTAGGCCCCACCTCACATAGAAGAGGAGGAACCTCTTCATTCAATAGAAGAACCCAGCGAGGCAGAGATGACTAAGTGACACATGGAATATGGCGACGACAACAGCATGTCGTAGAAGGGGATAACAGGTGGAGCCAATGACCTACTAAGACTAACGTATCTACAACTACATCCCCGAGCACAATCCGATCTCCCAGATGCCCTATTAGGTGAACCCTCATTTCCATCTCTCTAATCTACTGACCTGGATGCTGGCTGTCCTACGTGACACCGTCGTCGCTGACGTGGATAATTTAAAATAATTTTTAGTATTTTTTTTTCCTTTCATTTTTTTCTGGGTTCAGGACTAGCAACCTCCGCTTGACCCGGAACCCAAAAGGGAAAAAAAGGCAAAAAAATAAATAAAATGAAAATGTAGTAACAATTTATTAAAAATTGTCCATGTCAGCGTTGACGGTTCCATGTAGAACAACCGTTGTCCACGTTAACGATTTCCGGCCTATATGACTGAATTGGAAAAAAGGTGAAAATGTCTATGACTAAATTGACAAACTTAAAAGGTTTAAGACCAAATTGACAAAAGGTGTGAAAGGTTTAGTACTTTTTTGACAATTTTCCCAGTCTACAAGAATGTGCATTTATATTATGGTGCCAATAATTCGAGCTAGATATACTAAGTTGACAAAATCGGAAGGTGATTAAGGGCATTTCGAATGATAATTCATAGAAGAATTTTCAAGCAAGGGTCTAAAGTAAGATCATTTTCTTAAAAGATGGCTTAAAGTGGACATTATCTTAAATATGACACTGAAGTATCCAACCTAATATGAAATAAGGCCTTGAGCTTACTGGTTGGCCAAATCTTCGTTAGCCGCGAGTCTGTAAGCTGCACGGGTTCGGGTTCGCCGATGAGGTTCGGCAGTTCTCCAGCCTCCATCTTCCTTCCATTTCTTTGTATTTTCCATCTTTTGCATTACTGTTGGTGTGGCGCCGCATCATCAATACTTCACCGAAAATTTGGTTGGATGCCGATCAAAATCATTTATAAATAATCAAAATTTAATACAATATGCATTAACATTCCTTCAACCCCATTATCATCTTATCTTAAATCTCCTTGTAGTATGATCTAGGTAGTGTTTACAGGATTAAAAACTAAGAAAACTCATACCCTATCAATAAAACAGACTGACGCGACGAGAAAATGACAAAGATACTTGAATTGGAGAACCCTTGTGATTCTTCGTTTGCAAAAGCTCTCATATGTGGCAACTTACTCAAAATTTTAGACAACAAAATTATGTCAAAGGGTGAAAAAACTATGTCATCAGCGGCAACTTTATGTTCCCATGCTTTATCTGTAACAATGGTTGGCATTGAATAACATTGACAATGTACTTTGATTGAGGGGCCGTTGTGAACATCAAGATGCTTCGGTTCTCGAAATCCTTGGGTGCAACACATTCAAGTAGTCTTTTTGAAATCTCTCAACCCGTCCAAGTGCAAGTGTTGAGTCTTCAGCAGAGTTTTCTGAACCGATTCTCTTGACAAAATGTTATTGCGCAGTTTCAGTTTGAGCTTCATGATTCTCAAACCTATCGTGAACCAAAATCTGATAAGGATCCTGAATGATAAGATTGTAAATTGCTACGCTTGAACGCTCCTCGCTGCAAGTAGAGGTCTTGCCTCCCGTTCTTCATTCTGGCAGAACAAAAAAAGTTGTCCTACTTAAGCTAATGGATAAAAACTTGTTATTAAATGCGCTAATTATTATACGTACTGCCCCTCGTCCTTCTCCTCTCTCTTCATGATTTTACTATTTAATTATAACCCTTTTGTATTTAACAATGGCATTTTTTAATTGTGCAACGCAGTGGGTCGACATCTTGATTGTTTGGTAATATATATATCCGTATTCTCGATTAGGATTCTATAAAGCCCTTATGCCATGACAATCAATCGATATAAAAGCTCATCAAGAATGGATGCAACTAATATAGTTCGAGTGAATCATGAATTATGTGCTTCAATTATAAATTTGATTATATGAATTTTAACGAAACTTTCAAATAAGGGTTTAAAGTGAGATCATTCTCTTAAAAGATGACACAAAATGGACCTCATCTCAAATACGGCCCTGAAATGACCAACCTAATCTCAAATAAGATCCCTAACTGCCTTGCGACCAAATCTTCGTTGGCCGACAAACCCATGCATTCAGGCTCACAAAAGATGCATGTGAGATGCATCTCGTCCATAGTGATATTAGAGAAGTCGGGGAACAGAGGAATCTATGCTCGTTAAATCTAAGTAATTGCCACGTGCTTTAGATAATTGAGTCTGATGTCCTCCTAAAAGGTTACATCAACTTGGAAGAGTTATATACGAAGGGAAGCTTTGATCGACGGATGGGAAGGATGAAGTACTGTCAGAATCGTGGAATACTAGGCTTGCTGAGTTGAAGAGTGTGACAAAACTAACCACTCTGGAGATATCAACCTATGATCCCATCATACTCTCGGAGGATGATAATGTTGGAACTTTGGTATCAAAATCTCATAACAAGTTGAATGAGAAATGAGGAATGGAGAGTAACGATCGGCATGTCCCGAATTTGGTAAATCGCTAAATTAGAAATGTGCCGAATTCCCGAAGATTGGTAAATTGACTGCCGAAATTCAGTAAGTTGAAGTTTGGTAAGTGAACTGCAATATGCCGAAATTCGCAAGTCATTTCTTTGGACGAACATGTCTGTTTGAAAGATTTGAACGTACATATTTGTTCGAAAAGGAACTGGTTCGGCTTCGTAACTCTTCAATCTTTGAAAGAGAACTGTTCGGTTTGTAACTCTTCATTCTTAACTTCTCAAGCTACGTGTTTCACAACTCTTCACTGTCTATAAAGGTAAAACATTAAACGCCGCATTATATACGACCACGACTACCACTGTCATACTGTGCATTAGACACTATTGTCGTTTGTCATTCAAGGTCTCATAGTCATCATCATTTTGTGCGAGTATTCTGCAAAGTTGTGTTCGAAGTTTTCTCAGAAAGAGTACCGCTTTGGAGGAAAAACGATCCGTTCTATCTTGGGAGACAATTGTCCATGAACCTTGGATACCGATTGATGGAGCAAATTTGTCTTAAGGATACAACGTGAATTCGTTGGGCTTGGATCATTCATATACATTTAGACTTCTCATTCGCGTTTGTATTCAGGTTTGTCTATCAACCTAATTTTCATATACGAACTTCAAGTCACGTTTATAGGCAACTACAATCTTAAGACAAATTAGATTTTCTGTGCTTGGTTCGTATAGTTTTTTTTTATTGTACGCATTCTGTTCTGTTGTATTATTGTTAATTTCGTCCAATGAAAATTATATTTGATTGCATATTCGGATTCGTCTCATCGTACGAGAAAAAAAAGAGTGGTCGCACGCATCCGGGGGACGCCGAAAATCGCCGCACGCACCTACATGCGCCCCGTTGTGGCGGCGCGCGACGATCACCGACGAATGTTACTATTTAGGCCTATTTTCTGTGTTTTTGTTGGGTGAAAATTTAAAAAATAATCATATAATCAGCTAGGGCTCGTCAAGACGAGCATTTTAAATGGTTGGCGGTCGTCGACGGCCACCGGAAGATGGTGCACGTGCCCACACGCACCTGACGGCAGTGTGGGCATGGGCTTCACGCACCTGACGCATGAAGCGTTGCACTTGTTGACAATCAACGGTCAACGATGACGTCAGCGACACGTTTCATTGACACTTTGAACTTGGCAGGGTTCTTCAATGAAGATGCTCTTAAGTTGAATGAAGGAGAGTCAAATAAAGAAATGGTTGTTGTAGATGCGTGGAGGCATTCTGACTTTGGTAAATTTCTGGATTTCAAGATGGATGATTTCAAAACCGTCTTAAGTCAAGTTTAGGAACTTCAAGTGATCATGCATGACATTCACGCTGAAGGTATGGTTCTAAGTGAATCACTTCAAATGGTTGCTTCTCATTGAAAAGTTACCACCATCTCGGAAAGACTTCAAGAATTATCTCAAAGTGTGAGGATGAGAAATGTCATGTATAACGGTAAGTCTCGACATATACGTCGAAGACATGATACTATAAGACAACTACTCTCTAATGGAATTATCACCATTGACTATGTGAAATCAAAAGATAATGTTGCGAATTCATTAATAAAAAACCTAACTAGAGAGATGGTTATAAAAACATTAAGGGGAATGGGTTTAAGGCCTATAAAATAAGTCATCTTGATTGGAGATCTCAAGATCTGGGTTCAAAAGGGCAACCAAGTTATGTGGACTGTGTAGAATACTGTCAACTCTTACTCATTTCCATATGGAGACAGTACTAGTATGTGGAAGTTAAGCGTAAGCTTTTAAAGATTCTGAATCGAGTATATGATATGCCACACATTCAGAAATCACCAATGTGAGTGTGAAGTGATGACAGCTTCTGTGGGAATTTCAAATGCCAAATTCTCTAAAGCACTCATAAGATCAAGCGGTGTTCATGGCCAAAACGAACACAACTGTGATAACCAACTTTGTTCGAGAGACAATTGTGTGATTTCTATTGTCTAGGCTTACACCAAAGGTCGACAGTTCAAAGACATCAAGTCTACTGGTTGACTGGGTAAGTTCGATAGATCTTCATTAGGTAAAGTTCAAAGTCTTTGACTACTTATCTCGATGCGACATTCTCTCATGGAATATTCGCACATTGCATCTCATGCATACACGAAAAGCCATGATAATTGAACTTCCCATTCATGTGGGGGATTGTTGGAACTTTTGTCTCAAAGTCCCATAAAAAGTTGAATGAGAAATGAGGAATGGAGAGTAAGGAGCGGCATATCCCGAATTCGATAAATCGCTAATCAGGAATGTGCCGAATTCCCGAAGAACGATAAATCTACTGCCGAAATTCAGTAAGTTGAAGTTCGGTAAGTCAACTGCAATATGCCAAAAGTCTCAAGTCGTTTCTTTGGACAAACATATCTATTTGAAAAAACATGTTGATTCGAACGTACATGTTTGTTCATAAAAGAACGAACAAACATGTTTGTTCGAAAAAGAACTGATTCAGCTTCGTAACTTTTCAATCTTTGAAAGAGAACTGTTCGGTTTGTGACTCTTCATTCTTAACTTCTCAAGTTATGTGTTTCATGACTCTTCACTGTCTATAAAAGTAAAACATTGAACGTCGCATTATATACGACCACGACTACCACTATCATACTGTGCATTAGACACTATTGTCGTTTGTCATTCAAGGTCTCATAGTCACCATCATTTTGTGCGAGTATTCTGCAAAGTTGTGTTCGAAAGTTTTCTCTGAAAAAGTACTGCTTTGGAGGAATAGCGATCCATTCTATCCTGGGAGGCAATTGTCCACGAACCTTGGGTAACGATTGATGAGGCAAATTTGTCTTAAGAACACAACGTAAATTCGTTGGGCTCGGATCATTCATATACATTTAGACTTCTCATTCGTGTTTGTATTCAGGTTTGTCTATCAACCTAATTTTCATATACTAACTTCAAGTCACGTTTATAAGCGACTAATTTCGAGGGTTATAATTAAATAGTAAAATCATGGAGAGTTCAAGTCTAGCAATTTACAATCTTAGATGGCACACTTAGAAGCAACACTTAATTTTTTTTTCCTAAAGCATTAATATTGATATAGGAAACCGTCTGAGTTAAAAGGTTCCCGAGAACTTGAAATAGAGAATAGAGACTAGGTGCTTTGAATTCCTAGCACTTCAATTACATATATCCTTGGAGAGGAGTCCAAAATAACTGGACTTGAAAATCTCGATGATATCATTCGATCAAATATGGGCAAAATAATTTTAAAAAGGTAATACATCTATTGCAATTGTGCCAATTCAATCTTAATTTTTTTTTATCAATTCAGTCCTAAACCTTTTATATTTGCACCAATATTTTTTTCGTCTTCCTCCTCCAGTCTGTAATCGAATCGGCGATCTCGCCCTTGTCGGCTTTCTCCTTTGGCGACTGGCTGGAGAAGAAGAAGAAGAAGAAGAATAATTTAAAAAATAAAAAAATAAAATATTATTAAAAATTATCCACGTCAGTGTCGATCAGTCAAAGTTGGTCGGATGGACTAAATTGATGCAAATATAAAAGATTTAAGATGAAATTGGCGAAAAAAAAGTTCAACACCGAATTGATATGATTGCAATATGTTCACAACTTTTTTGATAATTTTCTAACCAAATATCATGGTATTATCTGTACATGTTTCAAAATATAAAAATGTAGTAAAAATATTAAATTATTTTCAACCATTTTCTTCTTCTAAAAGTGGTAAATTGCATAAAAATAAAGGTATCACTTTTATGATAAAATTGTTTGCGCATGATCTACCAAGGAAGCATCTTTACGAAAAAAAAAAGGAAAAAGAAAAATAGACTTATGAATGAAGCACCGGCAAGGGCATCATCAATGGGGCCCCACTCACACACTTTTACTTTAAGACTGGCCACGAATTTAGGGGCATGGTTGGTGGGCCATCCACTACCCCCTTGTTCTTATTTATTCAACTATACAATTTAAGTTTGATGAAAAAAAAAAAACCATACTATTTAAATTTTGGTCATTAATTTTTCGGTCGTAATGGTAGAAATTTGCTGAGACTAAGAGTTTGTGAATAAATTAGGTTGATAACCAAGATTTATTATTATCATGTCTTGCATTGACGGCCAAAGATTTCCTACCAAACTCGAGTGATCTTAAGATCAAGACATGCTTCAATACATATGATCATGTACGACATAAGCATGTAAATCCCCGTTGTTCTTTCTTAAACAGATCCGTAGAAAAAAAAAATGGTGATGTGCTGCTCGGGAAAGTACTGATAATAGGACTGAGGCGAAATCCCAAAAAATCATAAGAGAAGGATTATCAAGATTGTATGCAAATGTTTGAAAATATGCGTATGTAGTCTGATATTTTTTCCACAATAAAAATGAAAATTCAAAGGCAACGGTGAGATCAAGAGAATGTTGATGGTTACTTAACTTTGTCAAAAGGGGCTTCGATGATGCTGCCAAGACATTCTTTTTAAGTTTTTCCTGTGTCAAAGAATGACTCCTCTTCTCTGTTTCTCCTCCTGAACTGTCCTGTCTCCTTCAACATCCTTCTTGAAAAACCCTTCACCTCTCTCTCTCTCTCTCTCTCTCTCAACACCATCTTCTCTGCAAAAACTCTGTATTACAATCTCTCTCTCTCTCTCTCTCTCTCTTTCTCTCTCTCTCTCTCTGTAGTCTGTACAGTACATATTGATCGTCATCTCCAATGGCAGCCAACAAGTTTGCCACCATGGTTCACAGGAACACCAACAAGATGACCCTGATTCTGATCTACGCCGTTCTCGAATGGACTCTGATCAGCCTCCTCCTCCTCAACTCTCTCTTCTCTTACCTCATCGTCCGATTCGCCGATTACTTCGGCCTCAAGAGGCCCTGCCTCTTGTGTTCCAGGATCGATCACCTGTTTGAGCCCGGCAAGACCAAGCTCCATCACAGAGGCCTTGTCTGCGAGAGCCACGCCAGCGAAATCTCCCAGCTGGTCTACTGCTTCAATCACCAGAAGTTAGTAGAGCTCCAAGACATGTGCGAGGATTGCTCGTCCTCTTTGCAAATCGGTCGGGGTAAGGATGATGATGATGATGAGAAGGCGAAGTGTTGTTGTTGTTGCTGTGGAGCGAGTGTGGAGAAGAAATCCCACTTCTCTCCCTGTGCTTCAATGAAGTCTTGTTTTGATAATCCTGATGATACCCAGAAGGGGTATTTTGTCATAGAGGCAGAGGATGGTGAGGATGGAGATTTTCGGAGCGGATCGGAGTTGTTTGTGAAGGAAGGCATTCAGGGGATTGAAGAAGCTGGAAGATTCGTGGTGGTTTCTGAAGATTGTCAAGCATTTGGGGATGTTAAGGTGGAGCCAGAGGAGGACGACAATTGTTCGTCGCCTTCATCAGAATCCGGTGTTAAAGAAATGGTGGAGACTGACGATGGGAAGGTCAAACTCGTGACTGAGAAGGAGCGCGAAGTCATTGCCAAGGATGATAGGAATGTGTTCGTCGTTGAGACGCATATGCCTGATGAGACTGATCAGAGCATGCTTCAATTCGGTGGCGGAGAAGGCCAATCAGCGGCCATCCATGAGCTCTCCTCTCGCCACTTGGATTTTGTGGAGGTTTCTGAAGATCGCCAAGCATATGGGTATGTTAATGTGGAGCCAGAGGAGGAGGAGGACAAGTGTTCGTCGCCTTCTTCAGAATCTGGTATTAAAGAAATGGTGGAGAATGAGGATGACAAGGTCGAATTGGAGATTGAGAAGGAGCAGAGAGTCATTGCCGAGGATGATAGAAATGTGTTTGTTGTTCAGAAGCATATGTCTGACGAGACTGATCAGAGCATGCTTCGGTTCGGCGACAGAAGAGGCCAATCAAAGGCTGGCACCAGGCTCTCATCTCGCCACTTGGAGTTTTACATCGGAAACAATGACTGCGAATTGATTCCGGTGGAACTGAAAGGGCTGTACACAATCAAAGAGGAAGATTATGAGAACTGTGGACAGCAGGATGTCATTTTGGACTTCTGCTCCTCTCCTGGGAGGCAGATTGAGGTTGTGGAGGATAAGGTTAAGGGCGATTCGCTTGAGAGTGAAGGTTTCACTTTAGAGTTCGCAACCAAGGAGCTGAAAAAGACCGATTCTTCTGAAGCTGCAGAATTGGATGAGAATGTCTCATATCATGCACAAGAAAAGGAAAGCAATGAGCAAGTTGCTGTTACTCAAGCTACCAGGACTTTCGGGGTGGGAAGTGATGATGTTCCTCAAGAAACTGCAGAAACGGCAGGAGGATTCGAAAGTTCAGACTTCCACCCAGGTAATTGTTGTATTTTGAATATCTAACTTTATAGGTTTGCTTCAGCGAAATTTCAATGCGAAAATTGAGAATGCTTCACGACATATGTAGGAGCCGAAGAGGAGTGTAATTCACAGAACGACGAGGCTGACGCAGAGATTTCAATCGGGACAGAGATTCCTGATCAAGAAACGGTAGATGAGATTCATATTCAAGAATCATTCCCTTCGTTTCATTGCACACAGGAAGATCCTACTACTGGATATGACATTCTCAGCGCTAATTTCGACCACGGTAAGCTTTAAGAATATTTTGCAAAATGAAGGACCTTGCAAATGGCTCTTCATTTGTTCTTTGTCTTATGCCATGTTTCTCTTGTGGTTATAGGGTTTATGCAAACTGACAGAAATATCGAATTCCAAACTGTCTCGTTTGGAGTGAGCGAGCAAGAAGATGATGGACAATTGCAATTGTGTATGGAGAGTAATGAGAATATTGAAGATGAGAAAATGCCGGATACACCCACTTCCATTGATAGCCTCCATAGGAGATTCCTCCTTCTGGACAGGAGAGACTCAGCGACGGAAGATTCCGTAGAGTCGTTGGACGGGAGCATGATCAGCGATATTGAAGGTGGTGAAGGAACTCTCACCGTTGAGAAGCTGAAATCGGCATTGAGATCCGAAAGGAAGGCCTTGCATGCTCTATATGCAGAACTTGAAGAAGAGAGGAGCGCTTCTGCTGTCGCGGCAAGCCAAACGATGGCGATGATCAACCGCCTCCAGGAAGAGAAGGCCGCGATGCAAATGGAGGCCTTACAGTATCAGAGAATGATGGAAGAGCAATCTGAGTACGATCAAGAAGCATTGCAGCTTCTAAATGATCTTATGGTGAAGCGAGAAAAGGAGAAGGAAGAATTGGAACATGAGCTCGAGATATATCGCCAGAAGGTTGAGGAGTACAAGGCCAGGGAACATATGATGATCATGAGAAGACACCGAACCTCATCTGCATCTTGTAGCAATTCCGAGGACGGTGATGGGTTATCGGTCGATATGAATGGTGAGGCGAAGGAGGAGGGCGGCCTTCATGGTGACCAAAATGGAAGCCATGAGAAAACCCCAAGTGATGCAGTTGTGTATCTGGAGGAGTCATTGGAGGACTATGAGGAAGAGAGGTTGTACATTCTAGAGCAGCTCAAGGCTCTGGAAGAGAAGCTCTTCGGCATAAGCCATGAAGAAGGACAACATTTTGTGGACGTTAAGCCAATTATCAGTCATTCCTACAAGGAAAACGGCAATGGCCACATCGATCACTTGTTGAATGGCGAAGGTAATGGGAATGGGAACGGACATTCCAAAATGAATGGAAATCACCAGGAACACAGGGGACTTGGGGGCCCTAAGGCGAAGAGGCTGCTTCCTCTTTTTGATGCGGTTGGTGCAGAAACAGAATTAGATGGTGAGCTGTGCGGAGATGAACACCATGCTGAGGACAACAGGCTTGCGATCGAGGAAGAAGTAGACCATGTATATGAGAGATTGCAGGCTCTTGAAGCTGACAGGGAGTTCCTAAAGCACTGCGTCAACTCATTGAGGAAGGGCGATAAAGGATTGCATCTTCTACAAGAGATCTTGCAACATCTTCGCGATTTAAGAACCGTTGAGGTCCGTGTTAGGAACATGAACGACGGCATAATGCAGTGAAATTTGTCGCCGTTGCTGCGACGTAGAAGTCAAGGTGGAGCTCTCAATTCTGATAGTCACTTTTGATTAACCATTGGTCTTTAATCCTAAATTTGATATAATGTCAGGTCTGCGTATTGATCATTATCAAATTTCCCCTGAAACTTTGCAGATTATCTTATTGGAGTCCATCGGCCGCTGAAAAATCTAAGCAGAGTACTGGCGGCCAAGCAGCATTCGGGCAACACCGGACACGGTGGCCACGTACATTTCATGAACAAATGTTAAGGGATGCACCTTCAGGGAGAGGGAGGCCCCTGGTCCTGGTCCATTTGGTCTCATCTTGGTGGACAATGAGGAAAGAGTCTACCTTCATGTGTTTTGACTTTCTTTTCTGTTCTTACTATAAGCCCAATTTTTATTTTCTGGGTTTATGCGTACCAACACTTTTTGTGCAAAAGGGTGATGGCGGGTTTTATGTGCATGTAGGCTAGTGTGGGGGGATAGGAACACGCTGTCATTTGGAATTCTTTTTGCTTCTTTCTTCCTTCTGCTGTCTTTTTCTCGTTGTAATGTTACAGTTCTGTCATTTGGAGGTTGTGAGAGTAGGCATGGCATGGCTTGCATAGCTGTAGAGATCCAACCAAGATTCCAGTGCCAGTTAGGAAGTTTTTAGAAACAGGACACTCTTTTTTGGCTCATTCCTTTATGGCCTTCACCTGTTGGGGAAGCTAGGGGAAAAGTAAAGTCACCCCCCTATCTTTCTCATCATTGCATCAGTTTCCATCACATTAGGGTTTGGCTTTCTTTTTTAATTATTTGGAGGAGCTTGTGAAGTTGTCTCTACTTGTATACACCTGTGTACTCATCATCTGTAAGTATGTAACGGTGTATGTGTTGTTTTTTTTCCCCTTTTGTTTTAGACTGTCTTGGAGTTTACCTACTTGGTGTTTTTTTTTTTTTTTTGTATATTCTTTGGTTGTAAGTTTCTGAGTTCATGAAGGCTCATCCAAAAGGATTGTCATTAAATTATTCAGAGGAAGCAAGCATTGCTGTCTGTCACTGTGGATTATGCTTTAAGCATAAAACATCTCTTGGTTGGTGTAGAAAAAAACAACAATCAATCAAGTACAGTGGAACCATCCTCTTAAGAACAGATATCAAGGATAATGAAATCAACAGCATTCAGCTCAGCCAAAAACCAAAACATAGAAGCACAAGAATATGCACCTATAATTGATCAACTCTATGAGGCTTGACTCATGAAATTTTTCAATCTTTTAATTGAGGCAACAGCTAAGGGAGTAAATTTGTTGGTTAGCTCTTTTACGCACTTTTTTTTTTTTTTTCATTTCATTAGGAATTGATGATCTTTTTAACAATACCTCGTGAGAGATGGTTAGTGCAAGATGCTGAACAGGTCAAGTTGGTACTCTTTCTTACATCTCCCCATGTCATGGCTCGAGTCATGGGATACCTAGTCATGATCAAGAGATGCTTGAAGGTCAAGCATAGGCTAAAGTCAACCCTTTGCTTTTAGGGCTTCTGACTGAGCATTTCTGAAATCGAAAAGACATCAGAGATGATGGGTTTATATTAATATCTATAGGCCCTTTCGCAAAATAATTTATCTGCTTGAATTATTGAACCAGTTCACCCACGACTTGTAGCTATGATTGCTCATTAAAAACAGAAGATATGGATTATATTTCTCCTGTGTAGTTAGGTAAGTATGCAAAGTAACATGTACACATTATAAAAATCCATTGAAATTTTCTTTTGGTCGAAGAGAAAATTCTTCATTTCATTCGAAATAAATCAACTTGGTACAACTTGCAGAGATTCGCTCATTTCACAAAAACGGATCTGGCCGATTACCGTATCTCATATTAACATCTGTCATGAGCACACGCCAAAGTTTCCCTCTCCAGTAACTATGGCTTTGCCAAATGACGACATGCACCTGGGTCCGGCATTCTCAGCACCATCTTCATATGGAAACAACAACAACAACAACAACAACAACAACAATATTAACATCTGTCATGAGCACACGCCAAAGTTTCCCTCTCCAGTAACTATGGCTTTGCCAAATGACGACATGCACCTGGGTCCGGCATTCTCAGCACCATCTTCATATGGAAACAACAACAACAACAACAACAACAACAACAACAACAACAACAACGCCAACGCCAACATGTTGAAGAAGCACATTGAATTTTGTATATCTCTATTTTGCGCAAAACCCAAAACCGGTGGATCACATCAAACGATTCAAACCTTCTCCCATTTGTCCATAATACCATGATGGATATCTTTTTTTTTGGTCGAACCATGATGGATATTTCAAATATTGAAAATGTAACATATGCCAGCTAAGACAAATTTATGGTTAAAATATGTCGAAGTTGGATTTTGGAGGAGAGATAAATCGCGAGAAATTGAAAATTTTGAAGACCGAAATCTACAGGATTAGGTATGCTCGTGACTAATGATGAAAGAAGAACATCGGATTGATAAAGCAATTTGTGATTGTGGAGGGGTTCCACTTTTTCCTTGACATCCTTGTTTTTGCCGAATCATTTCACTACGAGGTCAATTGAATTAGGTAGAACGAGGAAAAGGAACATTTCAATTTTCATTCAAGTGCAACATCTCTACATAACAAATAATTCTTTATACTGTAAAATCTTAATTTGAATATCTTGTTTGTAGTGACCTAGCAGAAGAAACGAGGAGATAAAATGTGCGAAATTATAAAAGAATTAAAGGGATTAAAATAAGTCACGTCAGCATTTCTTTTTTCGTTAGTTTAATTGGACGGAACTAATGGAAGGACTCGATTTCACCAACTTCACAAGTTTTAGGACTTGATTACATTCTTTTTTTCAAGTGTTTATGAATCAATTGCACTTTGGTGATAAGTTTTGAGATTTCTAGTTAACTTGTCTTAAAATTAAAATAAAAACATTGTAGGCTCCCAACTGAAGATGTCCTAACTGGCTCCTCCACGTGCAATTGGGAAAGTCCCACGTCGTCATTTGAAAGGCCTTGGCACTTTTGGGTACGAGGGCAGCTAAGGACAGCAAGAGTGGCACTAATGATTCTTCATCGATGGATCACTTTCGGCGATGCTTAATTGGAAAGATTAATGATATAACCCAATTCCTTTTTTTTTTTTTTTTGTTTATCATGCCCCCTTTGGCCAATTCATTAGTTCAACAATGCCTCTCAAAGAAAGGGGTGTTAGGTTTTATGCTTTTATCATTGTTTCGATCTGTTTTTTTGCGCAAGCCTAAGCTATCTGAAGTTTCTCTTTTCCAATCTAGGGTAATCCTTCCTAGTTGCTAGTTGGAACTTGGAAGTGTTGCTAAGGTAAACTTTAGAGCAATTACGACGGTGTCAAAAGCTTTAAGTAAAAAGAGCGCGAGCACGTAGCCAATGGGATCGCCGATTTAGACCACGTAAACAGCGAGAAGGGCGCCCGAGGGTGACCGATATCTTCTTTGGAGCCGTAATGCACGTGGTTGGATTCGACTTTGTTAAAAATAAAAAATAGTCATTTGGTATGAGTCGATTAGCAGTATCATTTCTAGCCATTGAATTAATGTTAATTCTCTTTTATACTTAGCCTATCTCCATGAACCCAAACAAATCCATCCTCTCATTTGTGCGCTGATACCACCAGGCAAACTCCCTCTTAATTAACAAGTTAGGATCTCACTCACTTTCATTCTAGTCAAACTCCTTACAATGGCGTCTGACCAAAAAAACGAAAAAAAAAAAAAGTCTTTGTAATGGTATCTTTTTAAAGAATAATCTCCAAAATTGACACCTCGAGCTTTATATGTCTAGAATGGCTTCCTTCTCAATGGAAGAAATGAATTTGTTACATTCTCCACTAATGCGTCACCTAAGCAAATCTACAAATCCATATAAGGCGGTTTTTAATCAAGAGAATATAAGATGCCACATCAGATAACAAACTTGTGGGAAAAGCGTCAAAAAAAGTCATAAACCTATTGCATTAGTGCCAGTTCAGTCCTAAATCATTTTTTGTGTCTGTTCAGTCCTAAACATTTTACATTGATACTAATTCAATCCTAAATCTTTTATTGGTGCCAATTCAGTCCTAATAATTTTGCATTAATACCAATTTAGTTCTAAATCCTTTGTATTTATGCCAAGTGAGTCAATTCGATCAATTTTGGCCGAAAATCGCTGGTGTGGACATCAATTATCCTACATGGCATGATTGTCGGAAACATGGATTTTTATAATATTTTTTAGATATTTAAACCAAAAAATGCTTTAACAAATATTTATAATATTAGAATAATATGAAAAAAAAAATTTCCAATTTAGCGCTAGTCATGCCATCTAAGACAATTGACGTCCACGACAGCGATTTTCGATCAAAATTGATGAGATCAACTCAATTGACATAAATACAAAAGATTTATGAATAAATTGGCACAAATGCAAAAGGTTTTAGGACTGAATTGACATCAATAAAAGATTTAGGACTTAATTGGTATCAATGCAAAATGTTTAGGATTGAATTGACATAAAAAAAGGGTTTATGACTGAATTGACACTAATGCAACAGGTTTAGGAATTTTTTGACATTTTTTCCCGAACTTGTTAAGAGTGGATTCGGGACAGTCTTGGTTATGTGGCAAGCATAATATGGATTAGCAAATGAGACAAATAATTCAATTTGGGCAGGTTGTGAATGCATTCTATACACGGAAGAGAAGAGGCCATTATATCTAGATGCATTCTTCAACGCATGACGAGGTGTTTACCATCCAGGTAATTATTCAAAAAGTCATAAACCTATTATACGGTTATCAATTCAGTTTCAAACTTATTTAGTCCTAAATAGTCATTCCAACCAATTTTGGTCAACAATTGCTGATATGGACACCGGTCATCTTACGTGGCATGGTTAACATTGCTATGTACAATTCTTACAGATTTTTAGGATATTCTAAAAAAAAAAAATCCTCTTTTTTGCCTTTTCTTCTTCATTTTATTTTCTTTCACCTTTTCTTTATTATTTCCTATTTTCTCGCCAGTTGCCAAGGCCTTAGCTATGGCCAGCGGAGGTCACCAGGGGGAGGGCCGATGGGGGCATCCGCGCTCGCTGGACCCTTTCCTTTGATTGCCATCCTTTTCGGCCGACTCGTCGAGGTCGGCGACCTCCACAACCCATCATGGAGGCCCCGACGATTGCCGCAGGTCAACAGGAAAAAAAGAAGAATAGAAAAGGGAAAAAAGGAAAATAAAAACATTACGAAAGTTACAAAAGTTGTCGCGGACAAGGAATCTTTCATCGTCCGTAAATATATTTCTAGCTTTTTTCTTTATTTGGAACAGTAATTCAGTCAAAGCTTCAATATATTTCCGGTAGTATGTATTAAGCACGTGTTAACATGCCACGGACAAGGAATCTTTCATCGCGTATACCTAATTTGATACGTAAGCAATGTCTTAAATTTTAAGTGAATATGGATACAATTGGATATATAGATAGATTCCAACGTGGCATACATCTTAATGTTATCTTCAAAATGAGTATTGAATTTTGTTGTACATTTAACAAGGGATTAATTATGGATCTAAACCAATTATATTTGTGTCAGCTTAACCATATATCTTTAAATGTGACCAATTTAGTCATAAACCTTCTTGATAATTCACCGGTCTAGTCTATCAAGCCAATTTTAACAGGAAATTGCTGACGTGGACGATGGCCATTCTACGTGGCACGACCGCCGCAAATGGGGACAATTTTTACATTTTTAGTACTATTTTTGAGTTTTTTTTTTCATTTTTATTTTATTTTATTTTCTTTTTAACTTTTGCATGAGTCCAGTTAGGGCGCCGTGGTGCTTGCTTGTGACCGGCAACCTCTGTAGACAAAAGCCGAGGTTGTGGACCAGCAGAGGAAAATAAGAGAAAAAGGAAAAACAAATAAAAAATAAAATTCACAAAAAGTGTCCACATCAACGTTAGGCGTGCCACGTAGGGCGATCGTTATCCACGTCAGCAATTTCCAACTAAAATTGATCGAAAGGGCTGCATTTTCAAATTGTCAAAAAGTTTAGGACTACGCTGTTGACACCTGATTTTTGACCAAGTCTTTTTCAGTTTTATTTTTTGAAAAAAATCACGAAAAAATCATAAAAAGTCAAAAAATTACAAAATCAACTTTGGTGGCCTTGGCCAAGCCCAAGGAACCATTCTTGACCAAAAAATAATTTTTCATATTTTATATATATATATATTTAGTATTTTTTAGAAAATAGGAAAATACTAGAAAAATCAACAAAAATAGAATTTGATGTCACAAAAATATAGGAAAATAGTCAATATTTTTCTTTTAAATCCCTTGTCATTTTGACCTCATCAAGAGTCAAAATTCAAGTTTAATTTTGTATGTTTCTTTGTAACACACATGGTTAAATTTGTCAAAAAATATGTTCTGAGTCTTTTTATTTGCAATATTTTACATTTCCCGAATCTTGACATTCAGCTTGATTACCCAACATTTCAATTTGGTTCAATTGTGCACTGATTTGATCAATTTTGGCCTTAGGGACCTAATTGCACAAAAATCTTTTCATTTTAGTCTCTATTATGCCAATTCCGAAATTAAACTTTTCTGAGTGACGCCCATAGAACTCCAATGCTTACTCCCTATAGTATTCGACCCCCTAAATCTTATGGTGGGCTCAATTGGGGCCGATTCGTCCATTAAGAACATCAATTTGACAAAAATCAAATTCGGATCCTACTCTACATTTGGGGTTTTTGATCAATTCCATGCTTATTTCTCATAAACAATACATTTTCAAATGGAATTCGTGCTGAAGAATCTAATTTTAAAATAAATTTCGTGATTCTCGGACAATTAGACACCTAATTTGAAGAAAAAAATGCTGAATCGGGTCAACTTGGTCGGGTTGACCGACCCAGTCAACCCGTTGACCAATATTGGTCATAACCAAGAGCACCCTCTGCTTGCTCTGCTCCTTCTTCGCGCACATGTACAACAGAAAAGGGCAGAGGAAAAAAGCCAAAAAAAATTTTGAAGGCCAAATGGAGATGCCCATTCGACGAGCCTTCCCTGATCGCTCGTCCACGTGAGGCCGACGACGTCCAACTGATCAGAGTTGGCGTCGCACGTGCGAGCCCAACTGGGACGACCCCTAACAGAATCGGGCGCCTGAACAAAAAGGGGGGCCTGATTCGGTTGAGAGGAGGAGAAGGAGGAGGACGAAAAAAAGAAAAAAGAAGGCTCGCACACAGAGAGAGAGAGAGAGAGAGAGAGAGAGAGAGAGAGAGAGAGAGAGAGAGAGAGAGAGAGAGAGAGAGAGAGAGAAGAAAGCGGGGGGAAAGACTCCGTTCTCGTCCGCCATTGAAGGAGGTGGCCGTGAGCTTCGAGCTTCGAGCCGTTGCTCCACAAACGACCGCAAGACTCAAAACCATCTCAAGAAGCTTTCTGCTGCCTCAAGGAGTGGATAGATCTCCTTCGTTCGAAGCTTCATCCAAGAAATAGGTAAGTGCCGCTTGCATCCCCGAGCTCGGATTTTCATGGCATACATTGATCCCGTCCACCATTTCTCATGCTTGTTAGCTCAGATTACTCTTAAGCTCGTACTGATTCCAGATATGCATTTGTTTTGCATCTTGATCTCTTAAAACCCCTACACCTATCTCCACGACCATCCCGACCCGCCGAGAACTTGAGAGCTCGATCCGAGCGAAACCAACGCCTCTTGATCATCAGGTAAGTTCTCTGTAGCTCCACGAATGTTGTTTGATGATCCGAAATGCTCATTTGACGTTAGAAACGGTTAGGGCGACACTCTTGCCGGAGATTAGCACCGGCCGGAGTTGCAGGTATTGAAGATATTGATCTGCTGTATCAAGGCTTCCGTATGTTATAGAAGAGATTGAAACGAGTTGAATGGCGGTGGTCTCGCGAGTTTTGGTGGTCTATGCGCGGAGAAAACACCTTCCGACGAGGCGCCGACGAAACAGAGCCGGCGCCGATCGTCTTCTACGGCAAGACGGTTGACTGGTCAACGAGAGTTGACCAGTCAACGCTGACGTGTCGCTGACGTGGCGCCCACGTGGCAGCCACGTCAGCATCGGTTGTTATAACCGAATAACAAAAAAAGATCGGACGGTGGATAGTTGGCCATGTGTCGCGATCTCGTGTTTTTGGAAATAAAAAGGATTTTCGGAAATAAAAAAATGCTATGGATCGAACGGTCAAGATTCAATCTTACCTTTCAATCATGGCCGTCGGTCACTTTCGTTACGTCGAACCGTCCGCACGTCCAACACGTGGCGCAATCAGAGCCGTTGAGTCGTTGTGAAGATCAGACCACCTGTAGCTCAACACGTGGCGCAATCTAAGCCCTCCGTTCAAATTGGGCGGGATTTCAAAATTCAAGCGGGAGAAGCCAAAGCGACGCCGTTTCGGTGCAGAGCCGGATCCGGGCCGGGTCGTTCGCCCGCGGGTAATGGGCCGGGTCGCCCGACCCGGCCCAAATAACATTTTTTTTAATAAAAAAAATCGAAAAATGATTTTAAATAAAAAAAAATAAAATAAAAAAAATCAGAAAAATCCTAGAAAATCCAAAAAATGCTAGAAAATTCCAGAAAATTCCAAAAATTGTGGAAAAATTGTGGGAAAATCTTAGACACTCCAGAAATCCCCAAAAATCAAGGATTGACCACAGACAACTGGTCAACCCCATTTTTGGGTTTTCTTATCCGTTCTTTCGAGACTTGACGACATTACCCTTTAGGGGTAAGTTGCCTCTGCTGTGTATGCAAGATAAAACCGATAATGCCAAGGTAAGAATTAGGGTCGGGTAGGCGACCAATTCTTAGGTTTGGGTTTTCGAGTCCCGCCTCTTTTCTCAAAATGACAATTTTGCCCTTCAATGGGAAAATCGTCTTTCTTGTCTCAATCAAGTTCTTAAAATTGCTTAAAGTTAGGGCTTGGGTCAGGTGGACGACCAACCCTAATATTTGAGATTTTCAGTTCTCGTCTTTGTCCAAAATGACGACTTTACCCCTCAAAGGGGTAAAATCACTTGAAAAATTCCAGAAAAATCCTGGAAATTCCCGAAAAATAGGAAATGGATTGGATTGATGGCCAATCCTATTTCCCCCATATTTTGACTTCCCAATTCATCTAAAATGACAAAATTGCCCTTTCAAAGCAAATTGACCCTGAATTGTTCAAAATTATGATTTTGCCCCTCATGGGCAAATCATGCCAAAATCATTCCTAAGCCTTGATTGATATTTCTCTAGGCTAATAGGGCCTCATTAGGGATGCCATGCTGCTTTCATGTGTTTTATCCGCATATACTGGATCCTTGATTTGCGCACTTATTTCCGTTGATTGTGATTGATAGGGTAGCAATTCCCACCTGCATGAACTCCCAGATCTAGGATCTGTACCCCACTCGTCTGTATGAAATCCTAGGATCAGATAAACCATTCAGTTTAGGTACCGAAAGGGCGTCAACTCTGACAGTTGGCATAACTAAGTCCCCGAATCCACTTCTCTGGTTTCCGCAGAATCGAATAGACCACTCCCAACTATTCGATAGGGTTTCCGATCGTACCCTCCACGAAACGATTGGTGGCGACTCCTTGGCATGCACACTCATCACATGTCACTAGACCGCACTGAAGGTCGATCACGTACATCCAGCAGTTGCAATTTGGGTAATGGACCTTGGGAGAGGCCCGCGTCCGATCGAGCCAGCGATCGGGCGGCCCATTAACACTCCGCTCCGCCTCGCCGCGGGAGGGTCGCGACAGACTGGCGACTCCATTGGGGACGAGTTCTAAACCAGAATCTCTGGTTACGAATTCCAGAGGACTTGAGCCGATTAAAAAGTTGTTTGGTTTATCTGACCTTATTTTCTGCAGATGCTCTCGAGGGTGAAGTACGTATGCTAACCATTGTGTTAGATGTTTTTGCAGATTGGCGAAATAAGAGGTGGAGTGATTGCTGACATTTTTTCCTGCAGGTTAGAGTTGGGAATGTATGTTTATTTTTATGCACATACTGAAGTGGTGTTTTGATACAAACTGTTGTGCATGACTTTGCATGGTGATGATCACGACACATTGCACACACTGGCGGTCAAACCCCGACTGCAACCACCTCTAGGTTACCTTAGATAGGGAAAGGGTGCGAAAAGAATCTTGTGTTTGATGGCACTTGAGACTTTCGTACTCGTTCCCGCTCACCATCTGCATTGGCGATGTCTAGCCCTCTTGGGTAGGTACCCTTGGGGAGGAATCTGCCTCGTGTGGATCGTGGGAGCCTGAGCCATAGGTTCCTCACTTGATTTTTTTTATTTCTTAGAGTATACCCACTTGTCTCATGCGCATGTCTATGGATGGTTGGTATACCTAAAACCGCCCATTGATAAGAGGGGGACATTCCACATTCCCCCAGGTATGGTTGGTAAGGCATTTATTTCCGATGTACTTTACTACTCTCTGCTCCATAATATGACTCATACATCACATACATTCATATGCATTCACATCATGCAAATCGCTTAAGTGACTAATTGAAACAGCAATGGTAATAGGTTAGAATGTCGCTGTTCCCTAAGAGCTCGACAGAATTGGTGACCTTCGAATACCTGAGGAAGGTCACTCGCCCTGGACCAAACACAAGGCTGCACTTCACTAGATTCGTGCATGGTCGGGAGCTGACTAGACGTAAGTTGGGATACGCCGAAGATTGCCAAACCCGTTACTATGTCGATAACCTCAGATTCAAGCGACAAGCAGACGAGATGTTTAAGGACTATCTGGAGATGAAGAGGCAGCGTCGCAACCAGTTAGCCAAGGAGGCATACGCCCGTCGGAAGACCGAATTACTGACCAAAGAAAGTGTACCCATGATCACCTTTTGGGGAAAAAGAAGACGCCATGCTACCAAGACAAAGCCGAAGCGTATCAAACTCAAGAAGGCGAAACCCGAGAAGGCTCCTGAAGTCGTCGTATCGTGGACCAGAGAATGGCCAGAGGAACTACCGCCTCTCGACCAAAACACTGAAGACGACTCCCTTACACTTGATTAGAGGAAAACTCCCGACCGACTGTCATTTGGATAGACCTCTGGGAAGAGAGTGATTTGGATCCTCACATTCCAACGGTTTTTTACAGCTTTCTTGTTTGAAAGATCTCTCTCTACCTTTCTCCCGTTAGGCATCTCGATTGTAATAAAGGTTCACTTCACTTTGTTCTTTTGATGTATTAACCAATGGAATGTGACGTTGCTATTTCCCTTAGTCACTGAGTAAACCTGACTAAATTGCATAATTCACTTCCTCGAAATTCAAATTAGGCTTTGAGTCAGGCTTTCAAGACCTGAAAAAGGTCCTAATTTTCATTTCTTCAATTGAACTATGCAATCAAGTTAGCTCATGGATACCTCATGACATATGCATGTTCATACGTTTAAAGTAATTTCTGACGATTGACTTTTCAAAATCATTTGCATATTTTAGACTTGATGGGAAAGAATGATATTCAAGTATTCAAAATCCCTCGGGACGAACTCCAATCATGGTGGGACAACATGGGCGAAGTCAGCCAAAAGTATGCTGAATCACGACTAGGATACCTACTGGACCTGATGAAGATTGAGTGTCCACCTGCCTTTATTCAAGCCATGGCGCTCTACTGGGATCCTACCACCGCTACATTTTGCATGGAAGGACTAGAGATTACTCCCACTATCGAGGAATACAGCGTCGTCATCGGAGTTGAGTTCACTCCTACGCTCGTCCGACCCTCTATAGGATTTGAACCCCTGAGTCAGTTGGCTGAATTCCTTGACACAGGTCTGAATGAAGTCAAAGCAGATGCAAAAAGCAATTCTGGACGAGTCTCCTTATCTTTCCTTATAGACCGATTTTCCCGCCTCCCTGCTGCTAAAGGAACCAAATCTGGTAGAGCATTTGTCTTGGCATTCTTTAGCTTTGTACTATTCCCGATCTCATCTGTCACCTTTGACCCTATCATGGCCGTAGTAGCTAGACAAGTCTGTTGTGGGTGGGATTACTCAAACATCCTCCTTGCCGAGACATTCCTTTCTTTAAATCGCTTCAGGAAAAATAAAAAGGGAATCTTTAGAGCCTCTAGTGATCTTCTGTATCTGTGGTTCACTTCCCATATCAGACAATTTCACATTCGCATGGGTTTCACTGAAATCAGCCCCGATGCGCACCCTCTTAAAACCTTTGTCAGAACCCATACACGTGTTCCTAAGTTCAACTTCATAGAGTGAAAAAACTTCCTTAAAATCCTAAAACCCGAACAACTCCGATAGCGGCTAAGGTTGCCAACGCTGAGCAAAGTCAGATTGACCTGCGATGACGGGGGTCCAGTCCCTTTGCTAGGATTCACGGGCGCTACCGTATACTATCAAAGGAGGGTGATTCGACAGTTTGGAGCTCTATAGGAGATCCCTTCTCCAACCCAACTTGGTATATTTTCCTTTGACTTACCAAGCCGGACCCTCACAGAGGAGGAGAAGAGACAGTTTGAAGCCAAGGTGGCATCCATCATACGCTCTTTGAAGAGTTCTCAGGTTGAAGAAATAAGTTGGCCAGAAAACATGACTCGTGAAGAAAACATTCATAGAGCCACCGCAGAATACATTCAACACTTCAAAGCGACCCGACGAAACCTTGTCGAGCCCTACATACTCGAATACATCGTTCCGTACGTACCTGGAATAGAGCCGTACTTACCCGAAGACATGGGACCACTGTCATGTTCAGAAGACGAGGGGTCCCAGGCTGAAGAGGGGAATCCATACGGGGATGATGAGGAAACATTGTGACGCCTTCTCATACATTCTCATTTCTGTGTGATGCTATTTTGGACACATGAGCATAAATGTGAACATGTTTTGCGAATACATAAAAACTATCGTCAGAAATTACGCTTCTTTTAATTTCATGAATTCTTGTCGAAAAATGATTAAAAGAACTATTTACATGAGACTAAGGCTCACGAGGTAGCCCTTTTTCTCATCTACTGACAAGAAGCATGTAACTGAAAGAATTAGCTGCTTCCTTTTTGTCAAAGACAAAAGAAATACTCATTGGGAATTCTCTTGGAATAGGTACACTCTCATCACGGAACTGCCAACACATCGTTTCCGTACTCGCCTTAAGACAAGAATGGAGCAGCAAGAATTGACTCCGCGCGTGGGCATGTTGGAGTCTCAGATGACTACCCTGGCAACTATGATGGCTGACATTAAAGCCATGCTGGAAGCCACTCAAGCTAAGCAAACAACGGCCCATAACCAGAACAACTCAGGCCTTTCTTCAGTACCTGATATGGCAGATAGAGAGGTAACAAGGGATACTCAACATACAGAGGAGGATATCCATGAACCAAACTACCGGCCACAACAGAAGGCCTCGCCTGTTATTATCAACCTCGAGAAGGAGGAGAAGGGGAAGCAGACTGTCAAAATCGAAGCAGAGGCTAAAATGTTGGCCAAAATCGAGGAGTGCTTGAGCAGCCAAGGTTACGAGTTAGCTCGCTTCGACAAAATATCTCCTTTTGTTAAGGTAGAGACTCCTCCTAACTATAAGGAGCCGGAGTTCGTAAGGAAGTATAACGGGACAGGCTGTCCCCGTGCCCACCTCAAATATTATCTGCGCAAGATGGCGCACTATTCGGATTATATTCCACTGTTGATGAACATGTTCCAAGAGAGTTTGGCTGGCGCCGCTCTGGCTTGGTTCATAGAACTAGACCTAGAAGATTATGACGGCTGTGAGGATCTTGCAGAAAACTTCCTCAGACAGTACAAATTCAACACGGCTACAGCCCCAACAAGAGAAGATCTTCTACGAACTTCAAAGGGGAGAGGCGAATCAATCAGGACATATGCCTAGAGGTGGCGAGCCTTGGCTACCCAAGTAAAGCCGTCAATCCCAGAAGAGGAACTGATCGACTTATTCCTAAAAGCGCTCCCCTACTAGTACTTCGACAAGCTGAACACTTCCGGATGTCAAACATTTGCACACTTGATAAAGGTTGCTGAAAGGCTAGAATGGGCCTTGAGAGAAAGAATGCCTCATGAAGCTCCTACTAGGAAGCAGTATCCCTTGAAAAAGGAGAGAGAAGCCGGACTGGACATAGCATTTATACCAGATCCCCACAAGCCCAAGCCGTTTGGCAATTCCAATCAGACCAAAGGAGGATCATCCTGGTCAACACCGAAAGTACAAGAGCCCAGAAGAAGGCAACCCCAGAAGCAATTTTCTCAGCTCCCAAGACCTTTATCCAAGTTGCTCCCAGTACTGCTAGAGTAACGCCTGGTGGCAAAAGAACCGCCTAGGGCAAACCCTGTCAAATATCCTGGCTTTGATGAGAACCAAACATGTATCTACCACATGGGCGAGAGAGGACATAATGTGGACAACTGCTATATCCTCAAGCTGAAGGTGCAAGCTCTGATCGACAGTCAAATCCTGAAGTTTGACAATGTAGCCCCAAATGTACAAGAAAACCCACTTCCGGATCACCAAGCAGTAGGAGCAATATTTGCTGAAGTGGAGGAAGACTACCTTAAGCTGAAGGTAGACGTACCTAAACTGACCAACTTGCTAGCAGTCGCTTCATCATACCCAAAAGCAGGAGAGATCTCTGTTGACGAAAAGAAGCTATGTATCGCCAAAATGATGAACTTGGGGATTATGTCCGATATTACTAATGAAGAATTCGAAGGAGTTGAAGCTTCTTTATCTTTGGGAGGAAGCTACTTCACGATCACAACAAAGTGGGGCAGCACCTGGGACATCCCACACGAGAATCTGGTGGATAGTCTTGAGCCGGTCACTCAGTCAGAAGGGGAATTCCAAAAGGACGAACAGGAAGTCAAAAGACGAAGTCTAGCGAACCTCAAATTTATGGCCAACGCGATTGAAAAGGGCGAAATTGTGGATAACCTGGGTCAAGATTCTGGAGGATACAATTTCAAAGTGAAATATTCGGCCCCTCCCAGTTTTTATCAGAAAATTGAGGACATCATACCAGACGGATGGGGAGGTATGGATGATCCCTCTCAACCAGAGACCTCGAAGGACATAGAAGAACTTCTTTCAAAAGGACTTGACGACACCGTATCAATGGTCGAAGTCGCTACGACAGTGGTAATCAGATTGGAAGAACTTGATAGCATGAGTGAGGTGAAAGACTACCTAGTCAAGCCTATTGTGATTCAACTGCCGCAAGAAGAAGCAGACAACACGACTGAACCAGAGACGTCTTATCAGGCAACTGTAACTATAGAAGTCCCCCCAGTAGAAGAATACGATCCTAAAGCAGTCCATTGGGACTATGGGACTAAAGAAGTAGACGCAGTAATGAGGTCTGGATGGTTTTATACCCCTAGGGAGGGCGAATCCGAAAAAAAGGAAGTCTCAAAGGAAGACGCCGAAAAGCTCGTATCAATTATCAAAATCAGCGAGTTCGAAGTAATAGAGCAGTTGAGGAAGATGCCGGCTCAAATATCCTTACTAGATTTATTCATCAACTCAGAGAAGCACAAGAGCGCACTGTTGAAAATACTCAACGAAGTACATGTCCCTGAATCAATTAACGAGGTACAATTGGGGGACTTTGTGGGGGCAATCCTTTTAAAAGACCAGTTGAGCTTCTCTGACGAGGACTTCCCCATGGAAGGAAGAGGGCACAACAAGGCATTATATGTCTCCGCGCAATGTAACGGGAAGAGAGTGGCACATGTATTAATCGACAATGGATCAGCCTTCAATATTTGCCCTTTGGCTACCCTAAGAAGTTTGGGAATCAATGAGGAAACGGTTAAAAAATCCAAAACGGCTGTGAGAGCTTTCGACGGGATGAAGAAGACTGTGGTGGGTGAGATCGAGCTTGACGTGTCCATCGGCCCAACAAAGTTCTCTATAAACTTCCAAGTGATGGATCTGCCCAGTGCATTTGGGTTCTTGTTGGGAAGGCCTTAGATCCATACAGCAGGAGCTGTCCCTTCAAGCTTACATCAAAAGGTACGCTTCGCAGTAGATGGGAATGTGATTACTGTACATGGAGAAGTCGACCTCCAGACATACCAGAACAGTGCCATACCTTATGTTGAACCCGAAGTAAAAACATAAGCGAGCTATCATTCCCTAGAACTGGTAGCAACAGTTCATACCCCGGTAGGGACAAGGCTAAGAACCCCCTACATCTCAGAAGCCAATCTTCTACCAGCTAAGATGCTACTGGCATACGGATTCAACCCCGAAAAAGGTCTAGGCAGACACAATCAAGGAATAAATACCCAACTGCAGTTAAAAACTAACCCACATAGAATGGGCTTGGGATATCAGAAATATCACATGGATGGATCCGGCCCAAAGATAACAGGCCGAGGTCAAGCAGAAGCCTAGGACGCCTGGGAGGCCGAAACAGCCCAAATGACTCATTCATCGGTTCTCCAACTTGGAAAGGCAGGTCTCAAATGTTCAATAACCCTTTGAATGCCCACTTCAACCAGAACTCTAAATGGTTGTCTGAAGAAGATGTCACTTCACCAATAGAACCAGATCTGACGAATCATTTTCTCAAAGATGACTCTGTGAACGCCATCATGGAGTGGTTGGACAATGGAGCCACTTCCTCTGAGTAAAGAACCTCTTCCTTTGTCTTTAAATATTGCATTTAGAACTTTCTACATTTTGTTGTATTTTCTTTCCTTATTGTACGTATAGGGAAACGCCTTTAGATCTCTGGCCGTTGGTCCAAATAGCACATCTTGTAACGCGGCCCATCTTGCATTCAATAAAACCACGCATATTTTATTAAGGACATATGGAACCACGAATCAGCCTAATGATGATACCAATCTTCCACACAGAAGCTTGAGGCCTGATTTGCCATATGATTCCTGATTTCCAAAAAGATTTCCTTGGGGCCAGGATATCCAATGACATGAGGATTAGTCCCGTTTATACCTGTACCTATTTCGAAAACTTTTTCGAAAAGACTTTCCATGATCATACATGTCGTTCTTATGGAATACAAACTAACCATACTCATGACATTTCAGGCATATCATCTCAAACATGCATACCAGGTTGTTACGAGATTCGAATTTCTCTAGTAATCATTCTTATAGCATTGAGGAAGATGAAGACAATGGTTATGCGTCTATCCGTAAAGATTGGAATGCCTTTGAGGAATCAACATCTCCTACTTCAGAAGTGTTGACACCTGATTTTTGATCAGTCTTTCATAGTTTATTTTTTAAAAATTCATAAAAAAACTATAAAAAGTTAAAAAAATTAAAAAAATCATCTTTGGTAGCCTTGACCAAGCTAAAGGAACCATTTTTGATAAAAAAAAAATAATTTGTCATATTTTTTAATATTTTCCAAAAATAGAAAAATACATGAAAAATGAAGAAAAATAGCGTTCGATGTCGTAAAAATATAGAAAAATAGTCAATATTTTTATTTTAATTTCCTTTTCATTTTGAACTCATAAATAGTCAAAATTCAAGTTCAATTGCATGTATTTCTTCACGACGCATAGAGTTGAATTTGGCAAAAAAATGTCATTCGAGTATTTTAATTTGTAAATTTCTACATATTTTTTAGTCTTGACGTCCAATTAGATCGACCACCATCTACAATAAATTCCCCTTGCTGAATATTTTCGTTTTTGTTTCACATGATTTCATGATGTAAAACGCCGAGTGGATCCCTAAATATAATCGGGTCGGCATGAGCTCGATAGCTCGTCCAAGACCAAATCAGGGCACGACGAACCCAATGTGAGTACTCTCGAACTCCTTCGATGCTTCCTAATGCTTTTCTTAGGTTAGATCGTGTGTAGAATGGCTAGGACAGCTAAATCATTCTTGAGCTGTGATTGATAAATAGGGCCTTACTAGGAATGTCATGTGATTTATTTGCATATCTAGATTTCTTGAGTTGCGCATTTTATTACTGATTGTGATTGCTAGGATAATCACTCCTATCTGCATGAATTTTTAGATTTAGGGTTCATACCTTACTCATCCGCATGAATCTCAGGCTAGAAAATTCAGTCAACTTAGGTACCGAAAGGGCGTCAACTCTGACAGTTGGTGTAACTAAGTCCCCGAAACCATTTCTCTGGTTCTCGCAGAATTGAATAGAAACTCCCAACTATTCGATTGGGTGGTCCAATCACACTCTAAAAAAATGATTGGTGGCGACTCCATGGCATGCACACTTAGCACATGTCACTAGACCACACTGAAAGTCGATCACGCATACCTCCGTTGCGATTTGGGTAATGGGCCTTGGGAGAGGCCCGCGTCCGACCAGACAGGACGGCCCATTAGCCCTCGAGAGCCTGACAACCTCAAGAGGGTCGCGACAGACTGGCGACTCTGCTGGGGACTGGTTCTTAACCATTTAGTGGACTTGAGCCGATTAAAAAGTTGATTGATTCTTCTAACCTAATTTTATGCAGATGCTCTCGAAAGTGAGGTGTATATGCTAACGAATGTGTTAGATGTTTTTGTAGATGGGAGAAATAAGGGGTGAAGTGCTTGTTAACTTTGTTTTATGCAGGCAGGAGTTTTGGATGTATGATTGTGTGGATGTTTATATTGAAGCGGTGATTGTTAAATAAAATGCATGTCTATTGCTTTAGCACGACACAATGAATACACACAATTGCGCCTAAAACCCCAGGCGCCCTCTTTAGGAACACAATAGAAGGAATTGAAAATGGAATCTCCGTGAGGAAAAACATGGGGTAATCCACTTTTCAATTCCGCTCACTTCGAACTATGGATTGAGTCCCAATGCAACGATAGTTGTGCAATGGAATCGGCTCTTCCCAGAATTCGAGGTGAGAACCTTGGCTTTAGGTACCAAGCCCTATCTTTTGATTTTTAGGAGTTTTCCCTCACTTGTCTCATGCGTTTGTCTATGGAAGGTTAGTATACCTAACACTGCAAAAAATACAGAGAAGCTTGATTTTCTCTTAAGTTTGGTTGGTAAGACTTTTCTATCCCTCGAACTTGTTACAGCTCTTAATCATTATATTCATTGCATAATTCCGGTGATTGGATTAAATGCCATTTTGAGGATAGATATGTGTGTTTTCCTCCCAATGTTCTTGATGGAAGATGAAGATGGTGTCATCCCATTACGAGCGCCAAGTGGACAAGAAGAGCCTAAGTATTAAGATCACATTCCTTTGTTTTATTTTTCATTTCTAGCCTTCTTGTATAGGATTTATTTTGCTGAGATCCTCTCTATCTGATCCCTTAGATTGACTGTATTAGGCATCTATTTGTGTTTATATACATTCAGATTGAAATTTGTTGTATTTCTATTGACTTGTCATTGGAATGTGATAGTGGCATTTCTTCTAATCACTCGAATACTCCAAAATCAATTTTATAATTCCTTTGGATGAAATTGAAATTGGAAGTCTTATACAACCTTTTGGCCGTATAGGGCAATACAATCCCAATTTCGCCAGAAGGAACTATAAACTTGAATTGGTTCATGCATGTTTTGCATCATTGGTAATCCACAATAATTGATCAAGAGTATTCGTGTTTTTCAAATTTAATGAAAAGATAGATATCCAAATTACTCTCGTTCTTAGCAAACAGCTTTAATTTGGATATCGTATCTTCAATTGAATTTAAAACACATCGTAATTGTGTACTTTTGAACATTCCATTGATTTTCTTGGAATTGATCAAAGGCGATTATCGTGAATTACATTTCTTTCAATGATATGCTTTCCTTTGAGGAATATTGATAAAAGCTTTTGCACAAGGCCAAAATCCTTGTAAAAGCTCTTATCCCTATTAATCACAAGTAAGCATAAAATTGAAAGGATTTATGCTTTATTTTTCAAATTCTTTCTTCTGATTCTGCCTTTTCATTTGAAACAGGTTAAAAACAAGTAGAGAAGAGAAGTCTTTTTGTGGATAATCGCGGTGGGAGGTTCCTTTATCCGATCATAAGCAAGATTAAAAAATCAAGATGTACACGCTCGAATCATCAATGTCAAAGCGCAGCTTGCCTAGGTTGAGAGTGGTCAGGTGTTCGAGAAAGTCAGCCATACAGAAGTTGAGACACACACATTAGAGCTTTCATTCATTTCGCTCAATCGAGGGACCTTAAAAGCAGATCATACAAATCATCGGGGTGGAAACATAAAACCGCAATGAGCCCTAATTAGCATCACAAAGGAACCTAGTTGGCCCTCCATATTATTGATGCTTTGCTTATACTCACCACCTCGAGACTCGAGATCTGCAAGCTTAAGAAGAAGGCGTTTACATTCCCATTTAAGATCGGCAACCTTGGTCCCGTGATCTTCGGCGGCTATTTCCAGGTCCCGAACTAGTCCTCTCCCATGGGCTATATCCGCGGTAATGCTGTCAAGCCTTTCTTCCTGCCACTCACATTGAAACTTCAACACGACATTACGACGGTCGTGCTCATAGGTGGTCAGGGATAAGGCCAAGCGCTCCACCAAATTTCCCCTCTCGCGAAGCAACATCGAGACTCGCTTGTTGGCGAACTCAACAGCCTTTCTGTGACTATCGGCCACAAGGTTGGCCAACGCCAAGCAGTTGGACCGATCCTCATAGCGAGCTCGCAAAACGTGAGCCACGGTAGCTTTTCGATGAGCGACACGGTAAGTCTCTAAAAAGTTTATAAAGAGGGTTGGGAAGATTCTATATTCCCTCTCTAAATTAGTGCCCTCGATGGAGGTGGTGTCTATTTCCACGAGCAAAATACGGATTTCATCTTCAGTTTCTGGGTGATCGGCTATATGAGCATAGCCTCGACCGAGGAGGTTATAGAGTTTTTCCCACTGGGCCAAAATTTCGGCCGAGAAAGCGCGAATAGGAGAGGAGGTCATTTTCGTTGGAGTGAGGGAGAAGAAGATGAGTGTGGTAGAGTGATTAAAATACGAAAAGACAATTATGCAAGAGTGTTAATCTTCTCTGCATTAACTCCTCCTTTTATAGCAACTCGAGAATGAAGAAAGGCATAGCAATAATGCTCGTGGAGCCAAGTTAATTGGGTAAAGCAATGGTGGCTCTTTCGGTGAACCATCAGATCTATCCCAGTCCGCGATTTCAGGCTTGATAAACCTAAAAAAGTTGTAAAAAGATATGTCGGTGTCACCATATTAAAATTGAACGGGAGTTAAGCGCAACTATCGAAAAAAGTTGCGAAAGGATTTGGCGGTCCCATCATATTAAAAAACTGAGCGGGAGGCGAGCGTAGTTCCACCTTTTTGAAAATAAGTGGGAGACAGACATGGATATCGAGAAAAGGAAATCGATTTGGTGTCCCTCCACGTTGAAAAGAAGAAAGAAGACGACAAAGCGGGAAATACGAAATCTTGGGAGCAACGCTTGCCTGATGATCTTCATCCATGTTTAAAGAACGTTTCATGGGCATACAGAACCACTCAAAAGAAAATTTAGAGAGAGTGAGCATACATGAGAGAGTAGAGAACCCTGAGCGAGCAAAAATTGATCGAACATTTTTCGATCCAACATGTTTGAGGGTTACCATCAGTTGCTAGAGGCGACTGATCCAAAAATCTCAGAAAATGAACTACTGAGAGATCTCGAAGATTCTAGGATGGCGTCTGGTACCAGAACCACAGAACCCAACCCTTTCGGCAACGAAGTTCAGGATCTCAGCAGCGACGACAACAGCAGCAGCGATGGTCAATCCTGGAAAAGGAAACGTCGCCAGTGCCACACTCAGAATGAAATCCAAGAGCTTGAAGCTTTCTTTAGTGAATGCCCTCTCCCGAACATGAAACAAAGAAATGAATTGGGCCAGAAGCTAGGGATGAAACCTTTGAGGGTCAAGTTTTGGTTTCAAAATAAGCGAGCCAAATTGAGGGCTCAACACAGACGTCAAGAACTTGCGATTCTAAAGGAGGAAAACGAAAAGCTTCGAGCGGAGAACATGAGGTATAAGAAAGCTCCCAGCACTATCGCTTGTCTTAATTGCGGTGGCCCTATCACTCTCGGCGAAATGTTCCTTGATAAGCCTTATATGAGGATTGAAAATGCTCATTCACCACCCCACTCCCTCGAACCATCTTCGATACAATCGGATTTTGTTGGAGATATGCATGAACAAATCAATTCTACGAAGTCAATACCGATGCCTTCTAAAGGATGTGATATGCGTCACCATGATTGGAGTTTCCTTAACGATGAGCTTACTATCACGACCGACCAATCCAAAGCTGATGAATTCCCTCCACAACAACTTCCGGCTCGATCAAATCCTACTGGAAATAGGCCAGAGAGAAATAGCCAAGTTGTCAACACTGTTCCGGGTCGCAAGAAGACGAGGGTCAATTGGTCCCCCGAGCTTCATCTCAAGTTCCTTAGTGCGGTTCAGCAACTAGGGATCAACTCAGCATATCCAACGCGCATACTTGAGATCATGAACATACCAGGACTCACTAAAGATGGAGTCGCGAGTCACCTCAAGAGCTACAGAAGGGCGCTAAGACAGCGCCACACAGCACTGAACCTGAAAGAACTCAACTTGTGCCTAAACACTAGGCATGGCTATAACTACAATGCCCCTGAAGTAAGAAATACCCTGCCGAATCTAGGCACCGACCAAGCTGGTAGCAGCACCATTGACTACTTGGGCGCTAATCAGAATATTCCCCTGAATCATCTCAGCACCCCTCAAGAGTATATGCCACAAGTGCAGCAGGTACGAACTCCTTGGTTTGAGCAGCAACTTTTCGCTAGTGCTCTTCCTATCCCCGATCAACATATTGCGCCTAGTGTTCAAATATCTGCCCGGCTTGGGCATATGATTTCGGAAGATCAAGCGGGCGGATGCTCTGAGGATTTTTGTTTCTTCCATTCCCAAATGGAAGGTGCTTTTGATAGTGAACCGATCAATCATCCTCTTATAATCTCGAGCAACGACGAAGGTTCTAGCTCGAAGAATCAGATCGCTCACAACAGAAACAGGAATCCTTCAACGCCAAGCGATGATGGTCAACCCGAATATCAGTTGCTCGAAGAATCAAAAGATTTCCTTGATGAGGAGCTCCATATCTGGATCGATCAGTTTAAAACTGATGGACTTATGAAGTTATGATCCAAAATGACGATTATATGTCTGATTCATGGTGTAACTGGCTGATCACCGAGAATCCTCAAGGGAACTAGGCACATGTGACTGGATGTATCATTAATCTTTCTGTCATAAAGTCTTCCATGCAAGATAATCTTCCTTAATGCCTAGAGTTAATCTGGGGCAGCGATCAGTACTACCTGCGAGCATCATCATGCTTGAGTGCGACAATCCCTTGTTAGATTAGAGTCGAGGCGAATCAATTGAACGCCACGAAGAAAAACATTTAAAGGCTTCACATAGGAAAATGCGAGCAAAAGCCCGAGCGAGCTCAAAGACGGTTAGCTCTGTATCGTTCAAAGGGACCTTTAGTCGTTATGAACTCTAAATTGAGCTTGTTTCATTCTCGATGGGGGTCGCTAACTGCTTCAAGAATTTTATAACAAAAAACGAACCAGTTAGGGACGCCAATAGTGCTGTGTCCTGGTAGTCAGTGAAATGGAAGTGGTACGAAACGTCAGGAGTTCGATCTCGGGATTGAAAAATCATTTTATCAGTTGGTCTATCACCCGATGAAGTTCAAAGAGATTCGACGCAGATGACTATAGAACTTGGGGCAATTCGAAAATCATCGATTCATTTTCATCAAGCGGCGAAGTTGGTATTGTAAAATGTGAAGCATGCAAATGACAAATCCGAAGCAGAAGGAGATGAATCATGATTCGCTTATCCAAGGTCGGGATTTCAACCTTCGACTAAAGCCAAATCTAGGATGAGTTTTTGATGTTGCCCACTCGACAAAACCCATCTCCACTGAAAATGGGGGCAAACCATTCCTACATCCGGAAAGCATGTCGAAGCCGAAGACATCAAATTCATCGTTTAATCCGTGGGGCAAGTCCTTGAAGAGATAGTTATCATCCGCAGAGCGTAATGGAATCCATCCTTTCAATGTAAAACGCATTTGGCCGCGGAGCCACCCATTTGGTAAAAAGAACGTATCGTTCCTAAATGATTTTCAATCAGATGCGGGGATAATGTTCTCTCATTTTCCTCTCAGGTGATGAACAGAGACGAGGCACCCAAGAAGCCATGCATTCAAATAACATAACAGTGCATGAAACACGCCCAAAAAGATGAATGAATCTCCTCCGACGTAAATCCTCGAGGTGGATTCGTTGCCCAACCAAACGAAGAAATCATGGCCACAAGCTTGAGGGCCGGCTTCTACAATCTGCACATTGGCATGCAGAATGGAATTCAAATCAAGAGTAAAGTAGTATCGTCCCAATTTGTTTTGAATTTGGAAACCCAAAATAATGCTTAATATTTATCCTTGGCAGGAGCTCGCCATCAGGGCAGACATTGCAGATTTTCACAACCCTTGTACACTCGTTGGAGCATATGACCAAGGGTAAGATGTATCGTTCCAATTTTTGTAAATTTTTAGAATATACGATGACATATCCCTTTTATATTTCCAGGATCTCCAGCCTCGATGGGCAGGTAAGTATCTCTTTTCCCAATTCATTGGAGATTAAAAACTTTCAGAATTAATTCGATTCTCACATCTAAAAAGACATAGAATTCTTACTTCATTGACATTCATGTTTTAAAACATGAGATTGTCTGAACATGAATTACACATGTATGGTGCATCACAAAATCCCTTTGAAGGATAAATCTTGATGAAATGAAATGAATTTTTCCAACAAGATTCGTTTGAACTGTTCAAAAGGGTATTTTCTCATAAGAGAAGCGAGCCTAATCCAAACACGTCCCATACACACTTGAGAGATGAGGAGATTGGAAATCATAGCGAAACCTTAACCTATGGATATAAGGGTCATTCGCAACGATTACATGGATCGAGATGACAGAGGCATTTATTTCTTCATTCCAAACACTACAGATGCCCATTGAGAACCCCATTGAACGGCGATTTTCATTCTCAACCCTGTCAAGAACCACCCCACATTGGGGCAAATGAAGGTTAGTCCAACAGTATCAGAAAGTAAACGGTTTGAAATTTTTTTGCTCGGACTAACATAAATCTTTGTGTGTTGTTTATATGATAATCCAAGTGTCATAGGATGACGAGAATAATTCATTTCTCTATCCTACACACTGTTATCCTTTGCACGACCAAGTTGAGCCAGCAAATTCATTTCATCAACCTATTGGTGATCATTGCATATTCCAAAGCAAAGGCAACATCACTTTAGGAATGGAAGCGTGCCAAAGTTTAAGTTGCATATCTAGCATGATTGCCGAAAATCCAAGCTCCAAAAGAAAAGAAAAACACGGGATTAAAAAGAGGGGGAAAAGAAAAATTCCTAGACATCAAGAAAAAGCAAAGTGCCTGGTAAAAAGCAAGGCTGATGTCTATTCAAAATATCCCCAGTAAAGTCTAGATATACGATGAAAAGACCCTGCAAAGGAGTCAGATCAAGATGACTACTCTCCAAATGATGTCGTGCTCAAATTGCAAACACACAAACAGACGGTCTCTTAATGTAACAAGAGACGCTTTTAAACATCCTTGTGCGCTCTAAAAGAGGAGTGTACACTTCAAGAAATGGAGATGTTCTTCGAAGGACATGTGGCAAATTTGCAATGATCACCAATGCCAAACCCTTCACAATTTCTAGGCAAAAAATAAGCCTTTTTCGGTCCCCAATCCTTCCAATGTTACAACCCCGAAGCAGTCTTATCTGACTAAGACACTTGGGTTAATGTATAACTTAGCTCAAAGAAGTACGAGCAAGACTATTTCTTTCTCATTTTACAGGGTTCTTGACTTGTAAACCCGGAGCAGATAGTGAAAAATTTCGTTCAACGGCCTTGACTCAAAAGTGAGTCCCCCTTGGAAACCGATATCCAAGCCTAACACTACGGTCCCGTGAAAGACCTCCTGATCGGTCGAAATGTATGCGTTGCGAATGATCCTGAAACCCAGGCACAGGTCGGTAGGAAATTGAGCACTTTCCCTATTAAAGATCATTATCACAGAGCAGTGAGGAGCCTTCTTGGATGAGAAATACTCCAATGGATGTTTTGAGCAAACTCTTTTTGAAATTTTCAAATTGTTTGATCTAGAGTTTCCGTGCAAGGAATTTATGATCACATCTGTATATGGTAGGAATGTTTTGGATAACCTCCAGCAATCAAAATGCACATTTCATGACTAAAACTTAAGTTGTAGAATTTTGTCAGTTAGACAATTATTGTCTTCCCAAAGATTACTAATATCTTCTTGGCGAGGAAAATTTTTTCAGGTCTAAGCTTTCTGCAGGACTTTTGGCCGCCCCAAAGACTGGGTGCGTCATCCTTAGGTGAAGCCTTTTAGTAGGCAAATCTTTTCTAAGACCGATCCACAGAATGATCGAGTCTCCGACTAGCCCCAAAGAGCGGGTACGTCATCCTTTGATTCATATCAATTTGGAATCTCATAAATGGTAGAAACCGCCTGAAGGGTCAACTCAATGGTAGAAACCGCCTGAAGGGTCAACCAATGGTAGAAACCGCCTGAAGGGTCAAAACAATGGTAGAAACCGCCTGAAGGGTCAATGTATGGTAGAAACCGCCTTAAGGGTCAACCAATGGTAGAAACCGCATGAAGGGTCAATGAATGGTAGAAACCGCCTGAAGGGTCAAAGGACTGGTAGAGACCGCCTGAAGGATCAACCCAATGGTCCGATCCACCATACGGATCAAAACCTTGATGAATCCCGAACGCGGGAGGATTCGTTTTCCCTAATAAGCCTTACATTAGGCAAGCCATTTCTAGTTTAGTCCACCACACGGATCAAAACCCTTGGCAAATTCCCAAATGTGGGATGCGTCTTCCTTAGGTTCCTATCAGTTAGGAATCCCATTATGGTTTGACCTACCATACAGGTCAGAGCTTAACATCCCCAGGACACTCCGATGACAAGTCCTTAGGAATCTACTTGAACCCATCAGACACAGAAAATGCCGCAAGCATTCGACAGGTAAGGGGCAGGGAAGTCTATCTACTCCTTAACTTTCTTATATCATATCAGGGAATTGAACGAGCACATCTCTTTTTAAGGAAAAGCACACATTGATGGACATGAAAATTGGATGTCATGATTTCTTTTCTTTTCCCAGTCGAGTCGATCGGAACACAGGTGTCACCTTGTCTTTGAGAGAAATCTCTGACGAAATTCCTCTCAAAGAGGGGCAGCTGTTGACACCTGATTTTTGATCAGTCTTTCATAGTTTATTTTTTAAAAATTCATAAAAAATCTATAAAAAGTTAAAAAAATTAAAAAATCATCTTTGGTAGCCTTGACCAAGCTAAAGGAACCATTTTTGATAAAAAAAAATAATTTGTCATATTTTTTAATATTTTCCAAAAATAGAAAAATACATGAAAAATGAAGAAAAATAGCGTTCGATGTCGTAAAAATATAGAAAAATAGTCAATATTTTTATTTTAATTTCCTTTTCATTTTGAACTCATAAATAGTCAAAATTCAAGTTCAATTGCATGTATTTCTTCACGACGCATAGAGTTGAATTTGGCAAAAAAATGTCATTCGAGTATTTTAATTTGTAAATTTCTACATATTTTTTAGTCTTGACGTCCAATTAGATCGACCACCATCTACAATAAATTCCCCTTGCTGATTATTTTCGTTTTTGTTTCACATGATTTCATGATGTAAAACGCCGAGTGGATCCCTAAATATAATCGGGTCGGCATGAGCTCGATAGCTCGTCCAAGACCAAATCAGGGCACGACGAACCCAATGTGAATACTCTCGAACTCCTTCGATGCTTCCTAATGCTTTTCTTAGGTTAGATCGTGTGTAGAATGGCTAGGACAGCTAAATCATTCTTGAGCTGTGATTGATAAATATGGCCTTACTAGGAATGTCATGTGATTTATTTGCATATCTAGATTTCTTGAGTTGCGCATTTTATTACTGATTGTGATTGCTAGGATAATCACTCCTATCTGCATGAATTTTTAGATTTAGGGTTCATACCTTACTCATCCGCATGAATCTCAGGCTAGAAAATTCAGTCAACTTAGGTACCGAAAGGGCGTCAACTCTGACAGTTGGTGTAACTAAGTCCCCGAAACCATTTCTCTGGTTCTCGCAGAATTGAATAGAAACTCCTAACTATTCGATTGGGTGGTCCAATCACACTCTAAAAAAATGATTGGTGGCGACTCCATGGCATGCACACTTAGCACATGTCACTAGACCACACTGAAAGTCGATCACGCATACCTCCGTTGCGATTTGGGTAATGGGCCTTGGGAGAGGCCCGCGTCCGACCAGACAGGACGGCCCATTAGCCCTCGAGAGCCTGACAACCTCAAGAGGGTCGCGACAAGAAGAACCAATCATTGTTAATCTGGGAGACTCCGTGAATATCAGGGAGGTCAAGATCGGCGGGCATTTATTCCGAAATGAAAGGCTCGAGTTCACAGAGTTACTGAGAGAATATCAAGACATCTTCGCATGGTCTTACGCTGATATGCCAGGCCTTGATCCTCATATTGTGGAGCATGCATTACCCACGGATCCCGGTGTCAAACCTGTCAAGCAAGGCAGCAGACGGATGAAGGCTGAGTTGGAGGACCAAATTAAGGAAGAAGTCATGAAGCTTCTTAGGGTAGGCTTTATTGAAACTATCTCATACTCAGACTGGATTGCAAATATAGTCCCCGTCATGAAGAAGGATGGTAAAGTTCGGATCTGCGTGGATTACCGAGATCTGAATAGAGCAAGCCCAAAAGATGATTTTCCACTTCCTCACATTGATGTGTTAGTGGATAGCACAGCAGGTTATGAATTGTTCTCGTTTATGGATGGATTTTCGGGATATAACCAAATCTTCATGAAACAAGAAGACAAACCAAAGACTGCTTTTACCACACCCTGATGGAACTTTTGCTACAAAGTCATGCCCTTTGGATTTAAAAACGCCGGGGCTACCTATCAGAAGGCTATGGTCACATTATTTCATGATATGATTCACAAAGAAATTGAAGTATACGTCGATAACATGATCGCCAAATCCAAGAAAGGACAGGATCACGTGCAGGTGTTAAGAAAATTATTCGAGCGCCTGCGCAAATATAAGTTGAGGTTGAACCCTAACAAATGTGTGTTTGGGGTGAGATCTGGGAAACTTCTTGGGTTCATAATCAGTAACAGAGGCATTGAGATTGATCCTTCAAAGATTCAAGCTATCCACAATCTGTCAACTCCCTCCACAGTAAAAGAAGTGAGAAGCCTTCTTGGGAGACTGAACTATATTGCCCGATTTATCAATCAACTGTCTGATATGGCTAAGCCAATCTTCAAACTGCTTAAGAAAGGCGCGAAGGTAACATGGAATGCTGAATGCAGCAGGGCTTTCCAAATGATCAAGAACTATCTGATTACACCGCCAGTACTTGTGCCACCAATTTCTGGTTACCCATTGACTTTATATCTGACTATACAGCAGGAATCCTTGGGAGCCTTACTCGCCCAAACAAGCCCGATAGATGGTAAAGAAAGAGCCATCTATTACCTGAGTAAGAAATTCACACCATCTGAAGCAAAATATGCGCCGGTCGAAAGGGCCTGTGTAGCAGCGGTATGGGTACTTCGCAGACTGAGACAGTATACCCTACACCACCACATTCAGCTCATAACAGAGAACGATCCTGTCAAATACCTCCTCGAGAAACCCGCTTTAATTGGGAAATTAGCAAAATGGCAAGTAATGCTATCTGAATTTGACATCAAGTGTTCCCCACAAAAGTCAGTTAAAGGAAGAGCTATAGCTTACATGTTAACAGAAAACCCGTCAAACGGTGAGTTTCCTGAAGTAACAAGCACAGAAGATCAAATTCTTAACTTAGCAGAAGACAAGTGGGTTATGTACTTCGATGGTGCTGTTAATCTATCAAGGGCAGGCACTGGGGCAGTACTGATATCCCCTGATGATCAACATTACCCTGTGACGGCAAAAATAACTTTCCCTTGCACCAACAATGTCTCAGAATATGAGGCATGCATTTTAGGCCTACGATTGGCCATTTCCATGAAGATATCTAGGTTGCAAGTTTTTGGAGATTCCATGCTCATCATTCTACAGACGCATGGAGAGTGGAAGACGAAAGATGTAAAGCTCATCCCTTATCATGAATACCTTGAAGAATTAATACTCAAATTCGAATAAGTGTCCTTCGAATACCTATCGAGATCTCACAATCAATTTGTAGATGCGTTAGCCACCCTGGCCTCGATGTTGCAAACAACTGGAGGATTGAATATAGAACCCCTGAGGATCGGCATAGTTGAAAAACCAGCTTATTGTATGCTAATCGAAGAAGAATTTGATGGAGAACCATGGTATTATGACATCAAGAATTACTTCTCAAAAGGGGAATTCCCTGAAGGATGCCAGCCAGGAGACCGAAGATACATAACTAAGATGGCCAGCAAGTTCTTTATCAATGGACAAATTCTGTACAAAAGATCTTTTGATTCTACTCTATTGAGATGTGTAGATGCCAAAGAAGCAAATATCCTCTTAAAAGAGATCCACGAAAGAATATGTGGGCCTCACATGAGCGGCCACCTCCTTGCCAGGAAGATCATGCGGCTTGGCTATTATTGGATGACCATCGAATCAGATTGCTGTCAGCACGTCCGGTCATACCACCAGTGCCAAATATACGGTGATAAGATCAATGCACCCCCAAACGAACTACACCAAATGTCTGAAGTTTTGCATTTCTCTATGTGGGGCATAGACATGATGGGGCCTATTAATCCTGTGACTTCAAACGGTCATCGCTTCATCTTGGTAGCGATTGATTACTTCACAAAATGGGTGGAAGCCAGCTCTTACAAGAATGTCACTACAAGAAATGTGGCAAGATTCATCAAAAGAGACATCATATCCCGGTATGGTACCCCTCAAGCGATCATTACAAACAACGGGTCCAACCTAAACAACAAGATTGTCGATAATCTACTGGATCATTTTAATATTCGACATCTGAATTCATTTCCTTACCGCCCACAGATGAATGGGGCAGTGGAAGCAGCCAACAAAAATATCAAGAGAATCTTGGCTAAAACAGCAGAAAACTACATGGATTGGCACGAAAGGCTGCCCTTCGCCTTGATGGCCTACCGAACGTCGATCAGGACTTCTACAGGGGCAACTCCCTACAGTCTGGTGTATGGGACAGAAGCAGTTCTACCCATAGAAGTTAAGATTCCCTCTTTGAGAATCTTATCAGAAGATAAACTCTCTGAGTCAGAATATTTCAAGCACAGTTATGAACAGTCGAATTTAATAGACGAGAAACGTCTTAAAGCCATTTGCCATGGACAAACTTACCAGAAGAGGGTAGCCAGGGCGTTCAATCGAAAGGTCAAGACCAGAAACTTCGAAGTAAATGACTTGGTAATTAGGAAAGTTTTGCCGAGTACTACCCATCCAGGGGGAAAATTCACTCCGAATTACGAAGGCCCCTACATTGTCAAGAAGATCCTCACGGGAGGAGCATTAATTCTTGTAAACACCGAGGGAGAAGAACTGGGGCACCCTGTAAATTCAGATGCTGTGAAGAAATATTACCCTTGAAATAAAATCAGATTCCGGTCATATGACTTACCCCGAACTGAGCCTACTCTTCATGATAGTCTTGGCATAAGCATATCATGCATCCATACATACATTAGCATGTGTTCAATATTGCAGGACCCAAGGAAACAGGGTCGCGATCAATTGGAATACATGGTCAAGGGGACTTACTGTCGTGGTGGTCAGAAAAATGCAGATTTTCATAAGTCTATCCACTTCCATTGGAGTGCATGATCAAGGGTAAGGTGTATCGTTCTAATTTTCTGAAATTCAAGAGCATACACAGACATATTCCTCTTATGTTTTTCAGGAATCTCTAGCCACGCTGGGCAGGTAAGCATTCCTTTCCCAATCTTTTAGGTTTTTAAAATTTTCAGAATCCTGATTGCTAGAACTTGGAGGCTTTTTGGAATCTAGCATACATTCAAAGCTCATATCTAGAAATACGCAAAATTCTCACAGTCACGTCATTGGCATTCATGTTTAGATCTGGAAGTTATCTGAACATGATTGAAATATGCATTGTGCATCATAAATCCCCTTGGAGGTAGGTTTTGGAGAAAGCAAAATGAACTTTTCCAACAAGAGTTGTTTAAAATTGTTCAAAATGATGTTTCCTCAGACAAGAGGCAAGCCTAATCTAAACACGTCCCAAACACACTTAAGAGATGAGTGAAATGGTAAGGATAGCGATACCTTGACCTACGGACGTAAGGGTTATTCGCAGTGATTACATGGATTGAGACGACGAAGGCATTCGTTTCTCTATCATAAACACTACAGGTGACCATTGATAACCCTTTGAACGGCGGTTTCTTTCTTTACCCCTGTCAAGAACCACCCCACAGTGGGGCAAACTGGAAGTACAACCAGCGGTATCAGGAGGTAAATGATTAGAAATTTTCTTGCTCAGACTTGCATCAATCTTCGTGTGTTGCTTGTCATTTTAACTTCTATGGTAGTTCAAGTGCTTTAAGATGACGAAAAGCGTTCGTTTCTCTAACCTTTACACTTTTACCCTTTGCACAGCCCAGTTGAGTCTGTACTTCGTTTCGCAAACCCGTTGGTGATCATTGCATATTCCAAGACGGAAGCGACGTCACTTCAAGAGCGGAAGAATGCAAAACACAGGATTTGTGAGAAATTCCTAGATTAATGTTTGAGTGCTGAGATTCAAGTTGTACATCTAGCACGCTTATTTGAAAATTCTGATCCCCAAAAGAAAAGAAAAGATGGGATTTCAAAAAAAAAAGAGAAAAATCCAATCTTGGGCATCAAGAAAAAAGCAAAGTGCTTGGTAAAAGCAAGGCCAATGCCCGTCCAAATACTTGTACCCTTGTGAACCATGTGTTGATCTTGTAAATGCCAAAAAATGGCATGATACCTTTGTATAGGTCACTAGTGAGATCTGATTGTACGAGAAAATCTCCAGGGAGCTGGACTGCGAAAGATGCTCCCAAACATGTCACACCTAGATGATGAAAACATAGACAGGATGTTGACGCCATCTCAGCATGAAAGAGATATTCTCTAAAGACAAATGTGCGCTTCGAAGACTGACAATGCTCTTCAAAAACTATCAATACACTTTAAAGACAGAAGACGCTCTTTGGACCAGAAGGGGGGCAGATGACGGCAAATCTGCAGTGATCACCTATGTTAAACCCTTCACGTATTCTGAGCCAAAAACAAGCATTTTTTGGTCCCCAATCCTACCTACGTTACAACCCTGAAAATCCTTTTCTGATTAAGGCACATGGATTGACATAGGGTTTAATGTCCAAGCTTAGCTCGAATAAGTTCGAGCAAGATTATTTCTTTCTCATTTTGCAGGTTTCTTGACTTGTAAACCTGGAGCAGACATTGAAGACTTCTCTTCGAAAGCCTTGACTTGCACACAAGTCCCCTTTGAAAACCGTTGACCAAGCCCAATATTACGGTCCCTTGGAAGTCCTCCTGATCAATCGAGGTGTATTCACTGCGAATGATCCTGAACCCTATGCACAGGTTTGATAGGAAGTTCGAGTGCATTCTTGGTAAAAGACCATTATCTCAAAACGGTGAGAAGTCCTCTTTGATGAGAATACTCCGTTGGACATTTTAACCAAACTCTTTTGGTAATTTCAGATTGTTTGATTCAAACTTTCCCCACAAGGAATTTTTTATCACTCCCATATGTTGCAAGGTGTTTTGGATAACCTCCAGCATCGTAATGCATTCATTGAAATTTTTTTCATGACAATGATATAAGTCATAAAGTGCTGACAGTTTGACATCAGATATCACTTAAAGACCATCGATGTGCCTTTGGTAAGAAAATCTTCAGATTGGAGCTTCTGCAAGATTCTTGATGACTTCAGTTCCTAAAATGGCTTGTATCACTCTTGGTGAGAAACGTTTAACATGTCTAAACTTCTGCAGAATTCCTGGCAATCCCAGATCTCAGAAGAATACAAACTCTCTTGATTCTTGGTTACCCTAGATTCTAGAAGGATGCCTTGCTCTATGAAGAAGAGCTTTCAAGTTTATTTTCCTGCAAGATCCCTGGTAATTCCATATCTCAGGAAAACACATTCTTATGAACAATTTTGTAGGTTTGATCTTTCTGCAGGATACCTGGAGTCCCCAGATCCCAGAATGTCACCTCCAATGTCAAAAGAACAATATCCGAAATCATCCCTCTGTGAGATTTCAAATTTATAGGATGCCTGGAGTACCCAGATCCCAGAATATCACCTTCAATGTCGAAAGGAAAATATTCAAGATAGTCTTTCTGCAAGATCTCAGGTAACCCCTAGATCCCAGAAGAATCTTATCAAAGTTTTTGCAGGTTTAAGTTTTCTGCAGGATACTTGGAATCCCCAAATCCCAGAATAACGTCTTGCATGTCGAAAGGACAATTTTCAAGATCAGCTTTCTGTGAGGTTCTAGGTAACCCCTAAACCCAGAATAGCTCATGTGGTGAAGCCTAAAGGTTAGGCACACCTCACTTGCATAAATCCTAGTTAAATTCCTTAGAATACAGGATCAAAATGTTCGACAATCCCTAAAAGACTGGGTGCGTCATCCATAGGTTCCTAGCAGAAATGAATCCTATTCATGGTCTGATCCACCATACGGATCAAAACCCCTGACAATCTCCAAGAGACTGGGTGCGTCATCCATAGGTTCCTAGCAGAAAGGAGTCCTATTCATGGTCTGATCCACCATACGGATCAAAACCCCGGACAATCCCTAAGAGACTGGGTGCGTCATCCATAGGTTCCTAGCAGAAAGGAATCCCATTTATGGTCTGATCCACCATACGGATCAAAACCCCGACAATCCCTAAGAGACTGGGTGCGTCATTCACAGGTTCCTGTCAAATATAGGAATCCTATTCTGGTACAGCCTACCATACAGGCTAGAGTTTAATCGCCCTAGGATACTCAAAAGACGAGTCCCTAGGTATTCACTTGAACCCGCTATACACCGCGCATGTCGTACGAGCATCAAACAGGTGATCAACAGGTAAGCAACAGGTGGGTCTCTCTACTTTCTCTCTCACGTCAGCAAAAGAATGAAGAGCAGAGCGTTCACCAGCGGGACAAGAAAGATTGAGTGTCAAGATTCGTTTTTCTTTTCCCCAGTCGAGTCGGTCTAGATTCAGGTGTCACCGGCTTTGAGCGAAACCTCTCACGAGATTCCTCTCAAAGAGGGGTAGCTGTTGACACCTAATTTTTGACCAAGTCTTTTTCAGTTTTATTTTTTGAAAAAAAATCACGAAAAAATCATAAAAAGTCAAAAAATTACAAAATCAACTTTGGTGGCCTTGGCCAAGCCCAAGGAACCATTCTTCACCAAAAAATAATTTTTCATATTATATATATATATATAGTATTTTTTAGAAAATAGGAAAATACTAGAAAAATCAACAAAAATAGAATTTGAGGTCACAAAAATATAGGAAAATAGTCAATATTTTTCTTTTAAATCCCTTGTCATTTTGACCTCATCAAGAGTCAAAATTCAAGTTTAATTTTGTATGTTTCTTTGTAACACACAGGGTTAAATTTGTCAAAAAATATGTTCTGAGTCTTTTTATTTGCAATATTTTACATTTCCCGAATCTTGACATTCAGCTTGATTACCCGACATTTCAATTTGGTTCAATTGTGGACTGATTTGATCAATTTTGGCCTTAGGGACCTAATTGCACAAAAATCTTTTCATTTTAGTCCCTATTATGCCAATTCCGAAATTAAACTTTTCTGAGGAACGCCCATAGAACCCTAATGCTTACTCCCTATAGTATTCGACCCCCTAAATCTTATGGTGGGCTCAATTGGGGCCGATTCGTCCATTAAGAACATCAATTTGACAAAAATCAAATTCGGATCCTACTCTACATTTGGGGTTTTTGATCAATTCCATGCTTATTTCTCATAAACAATACATTTTCAAATGGAATTCGTGATGAAGAATCTAATTTTAAAATAAATTTCGTGATTCTCGGGCAATTAGACACCTAATTTGAAGAAAAAAAATGCTGAATCGGGTCAACTGGGTCGGGTTCACCGACCCAGTCAACCCGTTGACCAATATTGGTCATAACCAAGAGCACCCTCTGCTTGCTCTGCTCCTTCTTCGCGCACATGTACAACAGAAAAGGGCAGAGGAAGAAAGCCAAAAAAAATTTTGAGGGCCAAATGGAGATGCCCATTCGACGAGCCTCCCCTGATCGCTCGTCCACGTGAGGCCGACGACCTCCAACTGATCAGAGTTGGCGTCGCACGTGCGAGCCCAACTGGGACGACCCCTAACAGAATCGGGCGCCTGAACAAAAAGGGGGGCCTGATTCGGTTGAGAGGAGGAGAAGGAGGAGGACGAAAAAAAGAAAAAAGAAGGCTCGCACAGAGAGAGAGAGAGAGAGAGAGAGAGAGAGAGAGAGAGAGAGAGAGAGAGAGAGAGAGAGAGAGAGGAAAGCGGGGGGAAAGACTCCGTTCTCGTCCGCCATTGAAGGAGGTGGCCGTGAGCTTCGAGCCGTTGCTCCACAAACGACCGCAAGACTCAAAACCATCTCAAGAAGCTTTCTGCTGCCTCAAGGAGTGGATAGATCTCCTTCGTTCGAAGCTTCATCCAAGAAATAGGTAAGTGCCGCTTGCATCCCCGAGCTCGGATTTTCATGGCATACATTGATCCCGTCCACCATTTCTCATGCTTGTTAGCTCAGATTACTCTTAAGCTCGTACTGATTCCAGATATGCATTTGTTTTGCATCTTGATCTCTTAAAACCCCTACACCTATCTCCACGACCATCCCGACCCGCCGAGAATTTGAGAGCTCGATCCGAGCGAAACCGACGCCTCTTGATCATCAGGTAAGTTCTCTGTAGCTCCACGAATGTTGTTTGATGATCCGAAATGCTCATTTGACGTTAGAAACGGTTAGGGCGACACTCTTGCCGGAGATTAGCACCGGCCGGAGTTGCAGGTATTGAAGATATTGATCTGCTGTATCAAGGCTTCCGTATGTTATAGAAGAGATTGAAACGAGTTGAATGGCGGTGGTCTCGCGAGTTTTGGTGGTCTGTGCGCGGAGAAAACACCTTCCGACGAGGCGCCGACGAAACAGAGCCGGCGCCGATCGTCTTCTACGACAAGACGGTTGACTGGTCAACGAGAGTTGACCAGTCAACGCTTACGTGTCGCTGACGTGGCGCCCACGTGGCAGCCATGTCAGCATCTGTTGTTATAACCGAATAACAAAAAAAGATCGGATGGTGGATAGTTGGCCACGTGTCGCGATCTCGCGTTTTTGGAAATAAAAAGGATTTTCGGAAATAAAAAAATGCTATGGATCGAACGGTCAAGATTCAATCTTACCTTTCAATCATGGCCGTCGGTCACTTTCGTTACGTCGAACCGTCCGCACGTCCAACACGTGGCGCAATCAGAGCCGTTGAGTCGTTGTGAAGATCAGACCACCTGTAGCTCAACACGTGGCGCAATCTAAGCCCTCCGTTCAAATTGGGCGGGATTTCAAAATTCAAGCGGGAGAAGCCAAAGCGACGCCGTTTCGGTGCAGAGCCGGATCTGGGCCGGGTCGTTCGCCCGCGGGTCGTGGGCCGGGTCGCCCGACCCGGCCCGAATAACATTTTTTTAATAAAAAAAATCGAAAAATGATTTTAAATAAAAAAAATAAAATAAAAAAATCAGAAAAATCCTAGAAAATCCAAAAAAATGCTAGAAAATTCCAGAAAATTCCAAAAATTGTGGAAAAATTGTGGGAAAATCCTAGACACTCCAGAAATCCCCAAAAATCGAGAATTGACCACAGACAACTGGTCAACCCCATTTTTGGGGTTTCTTATCCGTTATTTCGAGACTTGACGACATTACCCTTTAGGGGTAAGTTGCCTCTGCTGTGTATGCAAGATAAAACCGATAATGCCAAGGTAAGAATTAGGGTCGGGTAGGCGACTAATTCTTAGGTTTGGGTTTTCGAGTCCCGCCTCTTTTCTCAAAATGACAATTTTGCCCTTCAATGGGAAAATCGTCTTTCTTGTCTCAATCAAGTTCTTAAAATTGCTTAAAGTTAGGGCTTGGGTCAGGTGGACGACCAACTCTAATATTTGAGATTTTCAGTTCTCGTCTTTGTCCAAAATGACGACTTTACCCCTCAAAGGGGTAAAATCACTTGAAAAATTTCAGAAAAATCCTGGAAATTCTCGAAAAATAGGAAATGGATTGGATTGATGGCCAATCCTATTTCCCCCATATTTTGACTTCCCAATTCATCTAAAATGACAAAATTTCCCTTTCAAAGCAAATTGCCTCTGAATTGTTCAAAATTATGATTTTGCCCCTCATGGGCAAATCATGCCAAAATCATTCCTAAGCCTTGATTGATATTTCTCTAGGCTAATAGGGCCTCATTAGGGATGCCATGCTGCTTTCATGTGTTTTATCCGCATATACTGGATCCTTGATTTGCGCACTTATTTCCGTTGATTGTGATTGATAGGGTAGTAATTCCCACCTGCATGAACTCCTAGATCTAGGATCGGTACCCCACTCGTCTGTATGAAATCCTAGGATCAGATAAACCATTCAGTTTAGGTACCGAAAGGGCGTCAACTCTGACAGTTGGCGTAACTAAGTCCCCGAATCCACTTCTCTGGTTTCCGCAGAATCGAATAGACCACTCCCAACTATTCGATAGGGTTTCCGATCGTACCCTCCACGAAACGATTGGTGGCGACTCCTTGGCATGCACACTCATCACATGTCACTAGACCGCACTGAAGGTCGATCACGTACATCCAGCAGTTGCGATTTGGGTAATGGACCTTGGGAGAGGCCCGCGTCCGATCGAGTGGCCCATTAACACTCCGCTCCGCCTCGCCGCGGGAGGGTCGCGACATACGCTGGTTAAAATAAAAGGCTTAAGGCTGAAATGACACAATTGAATAGGTTAAGGATTTTTTTTTTGTGATTATTTCCCATTTAACAATTGATAAGCTAAGTTTTAGCGTTGGAGTGATGGGACTCCCAATTAATTAAGACAAAATGGAGTGAAGAATGCCTACGCCATGACAGCCCTCCCAAAAATGGTCCGCATGTTCCTACAATTAACCGCCACTCCAAAATTGAGGGTTACTCAAAGTAATAAGTATGTTCGTTTTCCTCTCCAAAAATTTTAATTAAGGACCAAAGGTGCCCTTATTTTCTCAAACTAGGGTATTGAAGTGTCCTCATTGTTTCAAATAAAGGCCCGAAGTGATTATACATATTTAAAATAAGGATCTCTCCTCGTTGGCAGGCCGGCAAGCTAAATATTTTGGCCGATCAGGGGCATTTTTCGTCAAAATATAATTTTAATTCAATTTTTAGTTAAATTAAATTAAAAATACAAAAATACAAAAATACAAAAAAAGAGAAAACACAGGCGCAAGGGTTGTTTCTCCGCCTGTGGTTGCTATCCCACCACCAGAGGGGTGGTGGCAATTGCCGTCGGGGTCGCACGACCCCGCCAAGTTATCGGCGACCTCGATGGTCGGTGGGGTGGCGTCCACAGGCAAGAGGGAGCCCCTCCCGCCTGTGTGCTTTTTTTATAGTTTTTAAAAAAAATTAGAAAACTAAAAGAGGAATAAACAAAGAAAAAAAATAAAAAATTTAAAAAATGCTAAAAATGCCCCTAATTAATTGGTGAGAGACCCTTTTTTTGAAAATGAATGGCCATTTCAGGCCCTTATTTTAAAAAAATATCCAATATAGGCCTTTATTTGAAATAATGAGGGTATTTCAGGCCTTTATTTGAAATAAAATTTACTTTAGATATTTATTTGAGAAAATAAGAATATTACGGGGCCTCAATTGAAAATTTCCCTTTTGGTCTTTTAAGGCCGGAGTTCAAATCATCAAACTTGCACATTTTCTTGAGGACATTTCTACGAGTACAAAACAGTGTAACTCTAATAATTACCTGGTGCATGTGAGATGGTAGACTGGCTCAATCCATGAAGACTCGTCGAGTACTCGAAAAACCTCGGACACCTGACCATGTAAATTAAAAAAGAAATGTACTGCTCTTTCGAGCAACACAATAGGAAGTAATTCTCTTCTCCTCAATTGATATCCGACGTCCTTACATTTCCCCTTTGTTTTTTTTTTTTTTGGGGTTCCGCCCTCGTCGACACGATATCTTCTCCTGTGATAAGTATATTTCCGCTCATAAAAATAACAAAAATAAGGGTATGTTCGGTTCGGCTTTGCCAAAGTCCTTTAAGGCCTCAAAGCCTGTCAGATAAATGCAACTGACTTTTGACAATTTTTTTGGAGAGCTTTGGGGAATCTCCAAAGGCTTTTAGTCCAAGGAAGGTCAAGACGTGCTTTGAACATTTTCGGAATGCAAATACATTTTCCTTCCAACTTTGCCCTTGCTGAAATTTCATAATTCCATAAATGCCCCCACTTAACGCGATGTCACCGGCAATGATTTAGGCCGTTGGCGGGGGCCTGGCGAGCATCTGGGGAGACTTTGGCCAGGTCAAATGTGGCTGTCGACGCCAACCCAATTTAGCCTCACCGACCGTTGAGTCCTTGCCGATTTTGATTTTGATTTTTTTTTTTGAAGAACAATACAAATGCTTTCCAAAGTGTGATTCTTCCAAATACTATTTAAGCTCAAGTTGTTTCCCAGCACTCTAAAATTACAATGTACTAAAGCGCTTTAAAAGCGCTTTTTTCTAAAAAAAGAAAATCGAAACCGACAAGGACTCAACCTAAACCCCTTTGCATTTTCTAAAGAAAAAATTCCCAAAAACCGATCAAATGCACCCTAAATATCCTAATGCAAGCTCAATCCCTGAATGCAAGGTATTGGTGTCGCGACCTAAAAAATTATTGATTTAGGCTAATGGATTATTAGGTTAATTTTAATGACTAACATAATACGGACTCTCCCAAGCCCTACCAAATCGCAACTTAAATTAATCAGAATGATTTATAATTTGGAGTCGCCACTAATCATTTTTGGTAGGTTGATTAGAAACCTAAGTAAGACAGCGGGAGGACTATTTTACTTCTACGAACCAGAGATTGTGAATTCGGGGACTTGATTACACTAGTTAATTAAAACTAATGCCCTTTCAGTACCTTAATTCCATATGAGATGTCTTAAATTGACGACTCGGATTGAATCAATTTAAAGCTCGAATGAGGTGTTTCTCTTTTTGGGATTTTCGCTTTTTATAATGCAATGCATGTATGACATGGATACAATGACGTGAAACTATCTAAATGACGGGGATGAATGCGATGTTAGCATGAATGACATGGATGTAATGAAAGAAACAAACACGAATGCAATGACATGAATATATGACCAAATAAAGGTGTGTAGTGCAAGACACACAAAGTTATGGTCGTGTTTCCCTATATGCAATATTTAATTAATTGATTAAGGCATGCGGAAAGAATGACAACACAAGACAATTCGATGGGACAAAATGCAATTAACTAAACTAATCATGCAAGGACCACATATAACATGCGAAAAATTAGACTAAGTGGCATGCAATTTCTAATTCAAGAAAATCAACCAAGCAATTAGACTCACCTAACATGAATACCCTAAACATGAGACTAATGACGTGTAAAATGACATAGCAAAATGACATGGCATGATGACGTGGCAAGGATGCATGATGTGGCATAATGACGTGGCAAGGATGCGTGACATGGCATAATGACGTGGTAAAAGTGCGTGACGTGACTTGGCATAATGATGTGGTAAAAATGCATGACATGACATAATGACATGGCAAGGATGCATGATGTGGGAAAACACAGTAATGCAAGCTAAATTATATGATATGTAATGCAAGTGATTTTTTTTTGTATTTTTTTTCGGTTATTTTCAGCAATGCATGAAATATGATTTAGAAAAAAAATACTAGGGGATTTTGAAAATATGGAATATATGAGGTGATATTCGAAACTATGAGATGCAAGATATGCAAAGGATGAGATATGCATGAGCTATGACAAGATATACGTGGATATGACCTGCTCCCTTTCCTTTTGGAATTTTCGGTCATGGTGAGAATTTCCTTAGAGATTTTGTTATCTTGACTTGACTGCCTAAAGTTTTATGAGACAAGGTTTCTAAGAGACCTCATCTTCCTAAAAAAATTAATTAGACAGTATTTTTAGGGAACCATATCTTACTAAAGTCTTTTAGGAATTTTCGGAGCATGACAAAATCAAGTCAAAAGGCTAATCCATCCACATAGAAAAGGAAAGACAATCGAGACCATATCTCCCTTTATTATCTCTTTCTTAAAAAATTCAGCTTTGCAAATTTAAGATTGATTTTCTGAAGATAACGAATCGGACCTAAGCGGCGATAGGTCGAATTGACTAAATCCAAAATTTACTTAGCAAAAATTTGTTTTTGACAATTAGATCACAAAAAGGCCATCCATTGGATTTCCGAAAAATTTAGTTTCGCTTAACACCGGCATCAAAACATGCGAGAATGGATTTATTTCGGATATAAAATCAGCATGCCAATAATGTCGAAACAACGAGCAAACAACATCCAATCGCTCTAGGAATATACTTGAGTCAACCTTCGAAAGCATGAGGGAATTACCTTAATCCGCAGGGCTTTAAACGGGGCTGATTTGCACGGGAACTTTGCTTGGACAGCAGCAAACAAAGGAGGCACAGAAACGAGCAGGAGTGGTCACCGGACGATCTTCGGCGGGTGAAGGAGCGGTTTGATGTCTTTCAGCGGTCCACGAGCGTCGATGAAGAGTCGTTAAACGTGGATTGAGTGCTTGAACTTTAACGCCACCAAAAACTGTAAGGGACCTGTAAAAACGCTAGAAGATGCTTTCCCGACCTTCACGCATGGACTCCTGGTCTCTTCCTCACGATTTGGTGAATGGCACCAAGGTCAAGATCAATTGGACTCTCTAAATTGGGTGAGGAAAAATAGCAGCACGTACCATCAAGGGAAATTCTCTCTGCTTTCTTTTTTGATGAAACCTCCCAATGTCACCCTTTCCTCTCTCAAGCTCACGTGTGGTCTGCCTTTTTTTAACGAGGAGTCCCCTTTTCTCAGTCCCTCATAGGTCTCTTTTATAGGCCACCAACTTCAGAATCAAACAAAAGATTATGTTTCCTTTTGTGTGGGTTTTCTTTCTACTCAAGCTCGTGAAGATATCTTGGAATATTTTCTCAAAACACTTGCCTCTTTTGCTAACCATATCCTCTCTTGTGCGAATACACGTGCATATATATTTATTTATTTCTTCTTTTGTCCTTGTTTAAAACTAATCTTGCACGCAAATATTAAATGAGGGCTATCATTAATCAAACTAATTTTCCACCTTGGCCCGCAATTTTCGACACCATTAATATCCATGGGTTTTGGCCAAATTTCCATACACCGCAGGCTTAGTCCAACCGATTAAATTGAGTTTAGAATCATCACTTTGAGATCATTCGTCACTAGTCCGACAAAATTGAAGGTGCAATGCAATGGATATCAATAATTAAATATGAAAAATTGCTTGATTTTTTGTTAGAACTAAAAAAATTAGCTCTGATTTTTCATGAAGATGACTGACAGAAAATTAAATATGCAATGCATGAGGAGATTATTTTTTGCAAGAATTATGACTAACTCTCATTTTGTGCTTAAATGAATGAATTCAAAATTTAGGTGTCAACAATTGGCCATGCTGCTCCTAACTCAAACAAATCCTTTAAGTCTAAACCCAAGGCATGGCACCACACAAAACCCTCGAGAAACCTATTTATCCCCGTTTTACCTAAGTTGGATTTTCGTCTTTCAATATATAAAATGCCGTAATGTACAACCACTTCAAAAGAGTTTACAGATGAACAATTAGATCTACACCTTTTTACGGCATCTTGAATTTGTGAAATTGAAATTTTAAAAAGAGCTTATATGTAATGGATCCGGATCACCTGCCCCGCCGCAATCGGGGCAAGTGTGCCCTGATTTGATCCGGGCCATCCGTTCAACAACGGACGGTCCAAATCTCCTAAAATTACGGGGCCCTTTATTATTTTTTTCTGTCAGATTAGGATAATCTGTGATTGAACGGACGGTCCTGATCTGACAGGACATGTTCTGCCCTGATCAAATCAGGGCAGACGATCCGTTTTCGTATGTAATTGAGAAATCGTCCTCGGTCCCAGGTCACGCGTCCAACTGATCGAAACCGAAAGGAAGAGAGAAGAGAAGTCCAGTATTCACATGGAAGGATTCTGGAAAAACCCATGAGCGATCTTTCTTGACTTTGACTTTGACTTTATCTACTCCTCCTGGATTTAAGAATCCTGCAGCCATTAATACCAAATAATAATAATAATAATAAACGTAGTCCAGTCAGTCACATCGAAGACATGGTGCAATTTGCGCGTCCAGAATTCGGCAGGAAGTAGAACGTTCTTCTTTTCTTGCCAAGGCAGAGATTAAACGAGGACGAAGAGATTATTCACGTTCTACAATCGTTTTCTTTAAATTTCGGACTAATTGAAATTTTTCACATAATGTTATACTTAACACGTAAATTTGCGCGTGATTTTTCTCGATGACTTTTTCTTGAATGTAAATGATACCGTAAATTCTAATGAGAAAGCAAAAAGTAAGAGAGTGTGTGTATAGAGCTTCGTGTGAAAAGTACTGAGTTCTCCTAAAATTTCGGTAGTAGAAACCTGAAACGATGTGACACTGGACCAAGAGGGTAACAATTATAAGAAAATTCGATCATTTCGAGAGTCTGAACCTTTCAAATGTCAGTCGTTTCGAATGATAGGAGATTTCACCGTCCGAATCGAAAAGAAATTTGAATTTGAACTATTATTAAAGTTGTTGAAATATACCCTTCACTTATCAAAGATTCCGAATATCTTTTATGGTACCAAATACCCTTTAGTATTGAAGCCGTTTGGACCTCCATCACCATAATAGCACAGTAATATGTCGCCTAACTTGTACTTAAAGCCAAAAAGACCTCTATTCGGATATTCGAAATATTGAATAACAAAATTTATAAACTAAATTTAGACAAATCGATAGAAGTTAATCTCTAGTGAAATGATCCCGCGATTTACATACACAAAAAAAAAGAGAAAATTATACAAGTGATACGTGAACTTTGACCCAGTGTGTATGTGTAATGTAGTCTATGAACTTTTAATTTATCCAATGTGGTCTTTAAACTTTACCCCCAATGTACAATATGGTAGATAAACTTTTCATTTGTCCAATGTGATCTGTGCACTTTTGATACATGCTCAATTTAATCCATATATTTTGAAAATATTCAATGTTGTTTATGAACTTGAATTAATGAAAGGATCATATTAAACATCTTTATATAGTTCAAGGATCAAATTGAATAAGGTTTTTGGGATGATAGTGAAATGCTTTTCTCTTTCCCATTAGTCTTTTTCAATAAAAATAAGCATCTGTCGCATAAGTCATGTAAACATAAAGATAATATCTTCCACTTCATGTGTATTTCGTGAGAGTACGATACAGATGTGTGACATGAAAATCAAAATAGATATGGAGTGGTTGACGAGAAATGGGGTTGAATTGCATACTTATAGTCATTCTACAATATTTTTAAAGCCAAGAACCTCTTGTAAATGACGATATTCTCCCCCAAAATATATGGTTCACGATGAGTTACCAGTTGCCACACTTAGGCTCGATAAGATTCGGCAAAAGTACACTTTGGCTTATATTATTATTTCACTTCCAGTCTTGGTAATTAATTCATTTCTTCAAAGACTTTGTCCTTTTTATCTTTAGCAAATCAATCCGCGTCTTAAAGTGTTTGAGCACTCGATTAGTCTCCATCGAGGGCTGGAGTTCCTATGTCTCCCATGTACCGGGTGATAACTTATGAAAGGAAAAACTTTTCGATTTGGGTTTGTCAATTTTGCCTTTGTCAAAAATGAAAAACAAGGATATGCATTACTTTTTTTTTTTATAGTATCCTATGCTTTGAATATGCGTTGATTCTGCAGGTATCGATAGTGAGTTTGACTTTGGATCATAGTAGAAACACTCATATAACTCAGTGACCGGTGAATTACCATCTAATAGTCCATGTTACTGAACTTGATCGAGTGATTAATGTAAAGGTGTTGCTGTTGCGAATGTAATAATTAATCTCCAAAGTTTCATAATTGCATATGAAAAGTGGAAACTCATCTCACTGCATCTTACCAAAGACTGCAAATTTCAAAGGTCCCAGAAATATGAGTAAATTGTTGCTCTACATTTACTGAATCGATGACTAAAAATTAGTGATAGAGTGAAACTGCTGAAGACACGGCCAACTTTCACCGAAATGACTCCAATACCTCCTCAATGTCGGCGAAATGATATTTGATGGTTCCCTTCGAGAACCCGACCCCGAATTCTTATCTGGCGAGCCCTCGAAGGAGAAGTTGGTGATTGCATTCGCTCCGCACAGCTCTCTTGCTGCTTTGTCGTGCACCTTCGCAGCCTCCTTGGCCGTGTCGTACTTGCCCAACCACCACGGTGCACGTCAATTCGGCTTTCGGATCTCTACCGCCTCCTCGACCGTATCGTATGTGCCTACCCACCATAGTGCACATCGATTCGGCTCTTAGATCTTTGCCGCCCATCTCCTTGATGGCCTCTACCTCACACCCCGGAACTTCTTGCCGCCACCCCTACAAAGTCCCTAGAACTTCTTCCCTCCACCCTTGCGAAGTCCCAACAACGAATCCAATGCCGAATGCTCGGAGGGGAAGTTGGTGATTGCGTTCATTCCGCGCAGCTCTATCGATGCTTTGCCGTACATCCTTGTTGAAATGTGGCACAAACCCTCCATGACTTTTTAGGAAAATGATTAGTTTTCTCTCGGCCTCGGTGAGCTAGAGTTCTATCGGCTTGACTCGAGGCAAGATATGGCGAGCTCGCTAGCGAGTCGAGCCTCGCTGAGCCGCACCAATGGCCGGTACCGGCCATTGCCAAGGGTCGGCAACTGGCCAATTGAAAATTTAAAAAAAAACAACAAAAATATAATATAGTAAAATATTAAAATAAGAATGAAATATTTAAATATTAAAAAATTCAAGGGGAGAAGTTCGGAAAATGAGGAATTCATTTTTCTGAATTTATGAATCAAAATTTTCATTTACCGAAAGTGTTTTAAGTTGACTCCTTATTTTCGGCGAATCAAACGAGTGAAAATCTAGAAAATCAATTCTCAAAAAGCACTTTCCATGAAACAAACACACTCACGTCAATGACAACAAACATACACGATAGAACACACATATGTCACGGGCTGACTTTTGAGGGACCATACGTGCAAGCTCTGGGAGAGAATGCTTTGAATGGTTGGATGGATTCACATAAGGGGAGGACACCTCTATTTATACTAGAGGGCCTCTCATTAGAACCGTTGATCTATTCTTAATATAATGGCCAAGATCGCATCTCCCCATCTGCTCAACTACCTACATTAAATAAGAAAGTTCTAGAATACGGGACAATTACAGTATCGCCCACCTTTGAAAACACTTTAGAAAATCCTAGAGAAACCCTAGATGCCAAGACACTTCGGCTTTTAATGTTCTTCTCGGCCATATGATTGGCGGCCTAATACCCAAAAAAACCTTCAACTTTAGCATTTATGACAATTATATCCAATTTTTTTATCTCACAAAAAACCTCAAATTTTTACATTTGTCCCAATTCTACCCTAAACTTTTACTTTTGTCTCAATTTTACCATTCCAATATAAAAAAAACTATCAACTTTAATATATGTCCCAATTATATCCAAAACTTTTTTTGTCTCATAAAAAACCTCAAAATTTTTATTTTTATCCCAATTCTATCACCGTTAGTCTTCTGTCGATAATCTTCGTTAGTTAATCCTATATGGCTCGAGCTTTCTCGCCGAACTTACCAATGAATTTTTAAAATTTAGAAACAGTAGGTTTTAGGGACGTCGAGATTTTATATCGTTAGTCCAAGTATCTCCATGTCTAGCAGTTTTTTGAGCTGTTAAGTGCCCAAAAAAATACGAAACGTGTCATCTTGAGTGACTCGGTATCTCCCAGCAATATATAAGGGAAGTAAACAACATAAAAAAAAGTTCAGAGAATTTTTCATGTCAGCTTTGTTAAGATGTAATTCATTAACAACGTGAAAATGCCACGTATGTATAACTAATGGTGATTATGGATGGAAGGCTAACGGTGATAAAATTGGGACAAAAGTAATAGTTGAAGGTTTTTTATGAGACAAAAAAAGGTTTTGGATATAATTGGGACATATGTTAAAGTTGAGAATTTTTTTTTTATATTAAACTAATAAAATTGGGACAAAAGTAAAAAGTTTTGGATAGAATTTGGACAAATGTAAAAGTTTGAGGTTTTTTATGAGACAAATTTTTTTTTGAAAAAATACGAGTTAATACACTTAAAAAAATTCAAGTAGCATACTTCAAAAAATAAACTTCTTCAAATTATCGACGGCAATTCTAATGGAAAAAGTCGGGCGTCTGACACATTTACTTCAAACTTTCTTTTGTGCCACAAAGAATCCTAAATTTGTACTCTTATGACAAATTGACTTTCCGTTACCTTTTCGTCAAGAAACACTATTAAAAGTCGTACATGACGATTGACGTTGGACGACGAAATTCAAACGACGATGATCTGGTGGCGTCCACGTGAAATAGTAAAATAGGTAAATGTTTCCGTCAAGAAATATCATTAAAAATCTTACGATGACGGCTAACGAGGACGACATAATGTCCACGTGAATTAGTAAAAGAGAAAGAAGGTAATTTGTCTTGGATATTAACAAAACGGTGTCATGCTCTTCATTTCTGTTGCTGGTTTGCCTCTCTCATTTTGGGGTTTAGGGTTCTTCGTGGGGCTTTGGTTGCTCTCCATCTCTCTCGATTGCTCTAGAGGGAGGAATTCGATTCGTGGCCGAACTCTTACTCTGAACTCTCACTTCCTGCTCGATTCGTGGTTGGAATCTCGCGAATGCCCTCTGCAGCTCCCACTTCCTACTCAATTTTTTTCCTGCGACTCTCCAACATAATCCGAGAAAACAGTCCTAATCTGCGTCTTAGGCGACGGATACAGTAGCTGTCCTTGGGACTCTAAGGACGATGTTCAACAGAATAGTATGGAGACTCTCAAACTCTCCAGTCTCCCCCAAAATCTAACTACGTGCTTCAATATAGTAGTAGCCGTCCTTGGACATCTCTCGGACTCTCTCCCAAAATCCGGATTTTTTTTTTAGTTTCATCAAAAATCACAAATTTGTATCCGTATGACAAGTTCACCTTTCGTAACGTCTCCATCAAGAAGCACAGTTAAAAATCGGGAAAAGTATTAAAAAAGTCCTAACTTATTACATTAATATCAATTTAGTCCTAAATATTTTAATTAAACTAATCTAGTCCTAATTTTTTTTGCATTTGCATCAATTGAGTTCATCCAAAAAATTTTGAACGGAAATTGCTGACATTAACGTCGGGTGTCCTATGTGGTACGACCGGCATTGACGTGGATGAATAATATTTTAATAATTTTCTAAATATTTTAAGAAAATTGGTTCTTTTTTATTTTCAGTACTTGATTTCTTTTTTTCTTTTTTTGTAGTGGGATGGCAAGGGCTCAAACCCCGCCCAATATGAGCGTCGTGGCCTTGCCCATGCCAAGCAAGGGCCGTGAAGCCTTTCGCCTGGCTGGCAAGGGATTCACAGCCCTCACTAGGTTTAGGCGAGGGGCCGCACGAGCCCTCACTCTAGTGGCCTTCGAGCGAGGACGTTGTTGCCCTTATCCAGAGCTAACGAAGGCCACAATGGCCTTGTCTATGGTCGGAGGATCCACGCTGGCAAACACAAAGTAAAAAATGAGGAAGAAGAAAAAGAAGTAAAAGTACATAAAAGTTTAAAAAAGAAAAAAGAACCAACAAAAAAGAGAAATATCATTAGCGATGTAATATCGAGGACAAGAACTGTGATTCGGATCCTCTGCCTGCCGCAATCAGGGCAAGAGTGCCCAGATCCTTGAAATAGGGGGGAGATTTGGGGGGATTTTTTTGGATTTTTTTTAAAAGAATGATTTGGATTGTCCATTTTTTAATGGACGGCCCAGATGTCATCAGGGCACCCCGGCCCTGATTGCGGCGGGGCAGGGAATCACTTTCACAAGAACTGGTCCCTGATGCGTGACGATGGCAACCTTAGGACACTTGTGTCATTAGCATGTTGCATCAACAGGAAAGAGAAACATCACATTCCTTAGCTGTCCACATGGAGGATCTGGACCGCAAGAATAGGGTAATTTTCCAAATTGCCCGCAAGAATAAGCTCAAATCATGAATTCATTGGACAATAATGCTTCAGCCGATAATCAAAACTGCTTTTTATTGCTACAGTTAGCATTATGACGACCCCTCCTAAATTTCTACATGACGACAATGGATATGTAGTTCATCCACAGAAAATCGTAAATTTAGGTGGTGCATGATAACACTTCTCGCCCGATAAGTGCTTCTGGCAGGGAAATGGATTTTTCAGCTTTTGCTTTGAAGTAGAAGTGAAATTTTCAGCTTCTGCTTCAGAAGTTGATTTCTAATAGAGAAATGCGTTTGATAACGATTAAAAAAGACAATCTTTAAAATATTATTAAAAAAATATTTGACGGCGGCGGCTGGAGACCGGCGGCGGCGGCGGCGGCGGTGCCGGCCGGTTGTCCCGAGAATGACTTCTCGACCTGAGAAGTAAAAAATATTTACTTCTGAAAATCGGTCAAAAATCTTGCCAGAAATAGAAAATCTTATCATAAGTAGAAAATCCTACCATAAGTCAATTTTCTTTTACCAAACGGCTTCCTACTTTGGATTGTGTTTTATCAAACGAATTTCTTTGTGAGAGGTTGAGAAATAGATGAGTTATCATGCATGGCCTTACCAACAGTCTCAGGTGCGATCTTCCTTGACTTTGACTTTGTCTACTCCTCTTTACAGACTACATGGCAGCAGCCATCCGCCCTCTTCGCCCCTGAAAGAAAAACCAACGGAAATTTTCCCAACCCCAAGACACCAAATTAAATAATATAAAAATGGATTACGACCAAATCCTACCTTTACAATAATAATAATAATAATAATAATAATAATAAACACGTAGTCCAGTCACATCCAACAGGAGTTGCAATTTGCGGGTCCCAGAATTTGGCAGGAAGCGCTCTTTGGCTATTTCCCTCGAATTCGAAGCCATTGAAATTTTCCCGGAACGCGATAATGAAAAAGCCAAAAGTACTTTTAGATTTTGGTCAAAGCTGCTGAAACATACATGCCCCCCTACCTTCATAACCATGCCTCGCCACATACATTGCTTCGTGTGAAAACGCGTGAGTTGTCCTAGATTTCCGGTACTAGAAACAAGGAACATCGTGACTCTGGATCATCGAAGAGGGTAACGATTCTAAGTATATCCGATCGTTTCGAGAGCTCGAACCTCGCAAATGTCACTCCATTTTGAATGATCGGAGTTTTCACCGTCCGAGAGCCGGAAAAGAAATTGGATTTGAACTATTGTGAGGGTTGTTGTAATATGCCCTTCACTTATCAAAGATTCCGAATATCTTCTATGGAACCAAGTACCCTTTAATACCGGAGCCATTTGGACCTACATCACCATAATAGGTATTCTCTTAAGTTGCATTTAAAGCAAAAAAAAGGGCCTCTAAAGTGAAATCATGCTGCAATTTACATGCACGACAAGAAAAAAAAAGAAAATTATATAAATAGTATGTGAGCTTTGACACAGCGCGCAATGTAGTCCTTGAATTCTTAATTTATCCAATATGATCTTTGAACTTTACCTCAATTTGCATGTGGTCGATGAATTTTTAATTTGTCCGATGTGGTCTTTGCACTTTTAGTACGTGATCAATTTAATCTCTATATTTTACGAAAATGTGCAATGTTGCCCTTGAACTTGAATTATAATAAATATTTTTATATAGTCCGAGAAACCTTAGTTACAACAAAAAAAAAATTATGCATGTACAAAAAATTTAGGAACCATAATAAACGAATTAAAAGTTCAGGAGGCTCCCTGCATATCTAGATAAAATTAAGAGACCCGATCGAGCAAATTAAAAGTTGAAATACAAAACCCAAAAGCTTGTTCAAAGTTCGTACTCTTCCAGCTGTGTAGGCAATTGTCGCTCCTCCGACGTGTCTTTGACCGCAAGAACCCAATTTGGTTGAGATGGTGTCTTGTGCAAGAAGACACGGAACCTTTGTGGCCATAAACCCTTTTTCCACTGTTGACCTTCACCTCTGCAAGGAAAGAAAAGAAAGAAGGGATGGCAGAATTCATTGGTCGTCATGTGGGTCAACACGCCCAGCTCTTGTACCAAACCTCCAACCTCCGCTCCGAATCGGGAACAGAGAGTCTCGCACACCCGTTTTTCATTTTGCTCGAAACCCAGCAAGAAAAATCAGTTCTTGCGCAAATCCTCTTCGTTTCTTCTCCGTCTTTCCCTGCCGCGAAGTTCCAATTCATCGAATTTCGCCAAACAAGCTGCTGATAACCGTGGGGGGGGGGGGGTTCTCTGTCGGTTCTTGTTCCTTTTTCTGGGTTGCGTCTCACATGGATTAGTTCTTGAATTTCTGGAGAAGCATGCCCAAATCGAAAAGCTTCATGCACAAACTTCTGAAAGCATTCAAATTCGGCTCGAGCAGAGGTGAATGGAGAGACCCGGCTGGCTCTGTTTCCGGCAAACATTTTTCATGTACTTTGCGCACGGTTTCTTGTTCTGTTTCATGGTCTGATTACGTTATTGATCTCTGTCGTTGCCGTGACCAGAGGGACAAGGGGAAGAGGACTGGGAGAGCATAGCTGCTCAAGAGCAGAAGCATTTCGCATTCGAAGTGCTGGTTGCTGCAACGAAGGATTTTCACCCAACCCACAAACTTGGTGAAGGTGGTTTCGGACCCGTATACAAGGTCAGACTTCTGCCGTGCAATTCACTGCAAGTTTTAAAGTTCCAGTTGCTTTCTCATGTACTGAGTACATCGCCCTTTGATTCTATAGCTCGGAGTAGACGTGGGAATTTATGGTGAAATTGTGGGGTTGTCTTTCTGTGTCTTGCTCGCAATTGAGTCAATCCAATCAACGTTAGAATAGCTGGAATGGAAGTTAGAATGCTATACATCTGTAGGGATATTTGCAATATGTGTCTTGGGTTCTCAAAATCGTATTTGCTGATGAACTTGTATGTTGACAGATTTAGTTAGCTGCGGTCATTGGTTTAAGGCACTAGCTGTTAGTTAGAGTAGCCAGTCTGTCAGTTCAAGAGATGTTGGTATCTAGAGTTTTACGTGCTAATTAGTTACAGAATATACTGTTAGTTCAAGAGATGCGGTGATGGTAGAGCTGTCTAATGGGGCATCTGGAGATTTTTTTTTCCCCAAAGATTTGTGAATTTGATGATTCTAGGATGTCATGAATAGAGGTTACATTATATGCCTTGGCTTTCTCGTTTTCCTTGCAAAGATCCTGCTTTCTTGGTCTTGCTGTGACTGAAAGTTGGATATGGTTACTCTGGATTTCTGTTGCTCGCCTGATCTCTTGTTCTCCTGATTCTACACGATATTAAGAATAACATATGAACTTGTGCTCAAGTGAGTACAGGAATTAAGTTCAGAAATTTCAACTGTTCTGCTTGCCTATCTTGTTGTTCAACTTCTTGCTAATTGTGATCGAGCTTCTCTAGTGCTTAGCCTACATTACTTGTTCAACCCAATAGAGGGCAGTGTTTTCAGGCATCAAACATAAATTTCAGAGGTTACTTCACCGACCTTACAGTTGTTTCTCTACAGGGAAAGTTGGAAGATGGGAGAGAAATTGCGGTGAAAAAGCTTTCTCATAGCTCAAATCAAGGGAAGAAGGAATTTACAAATGAAGCAAAGTTATTGGCACGTGTACAGCACAAGAATGTTGTAAATTTGTTGGGGTACTGTGCTCACGGAGCAGAAAAGTTGCTAGTTTATGAGTATGTCCCCAATGAGAGCCTTGACAAGCTTCTATTCAGTAAGTATCAGTCAATCTTTGTAAATACTTCCCTATCTGGTCCTCTTCTAAAATGTCATCATTCATCCTTGCACAATTGACCAGCACAAGAAAAAATTTCAACAGCCGGTGAAGAGTTCTCTCGATCGCGATGTAGCGAGGTCTGTCTTTTGGCTTCCAAGCTAAGATTTGGGAAAAAAAATGCTGTCATAAAGTTATTGACCAACTAAGTCTGATATCTGATTCTTCATGAGACTTGAGAATACCTTTTAAATTTGAAATGGTTTGCTTGCTGCAATTGATTGACCGCTATTTCCACCATAAGTTTTTATGTTATATTTATTTTGGTGTATACATATATGATGTTTCCGTCAGTTCGGATGAATACATAACAATATAGATTCCATGAAGAAGGTCAAGTCTTTGGTTTTATCAGTTTGCCATAGGAGTGTGCATTTTAATTTGAATCTTGACTTCTTACTTTCCAAATATGTATGGGGCAGTCCTTACGCTTCGCATGAGTTTGATTTGGTCAACTTGTATACTCACTGGCTCTTTTGTATATGTTTTCTTGTCGAGTTCAAAGATGCTGCTGATGAATAAAAAAACATTCCAGGCTGTGTATGTGTATTTGGTCAGTCCCAGGCTGTTGTTGGTAAAATTCTTAGCTGTGGTCAGACTTACCCGCGATTGACAATCTTTCATTGAGAAGGTTTCTTCCCAAAAGGAATAAATGATGAGTTTTTATTGTTTAGATTTAAATGTTCTCGAGAAACTTATGGGTACCTCTGAAACTGAATATTTCATTTGCCTAGTGAGGAGTCACATATTCTGCTCAGAATCTTTTTCCTTGATAGATGAAGATTTTCAAACTGACCATTACATTTGCCTTAGTGAGGAGTCTCATATTCTGGGCCGACCCTTTTTCCTTGATAAATGAAGATTTTCATCTAAGGCTTAAACTACTAGGTCAACTTGTGATGCTTATTCAATTTTTCATCTGAAATACATTAGTGTGAAAATAAAGGCTCACATTTAACTGGCACTTGTTCGAATTCCTCCTAAGAAATGTGGTAGGAGTATCTATGTGCAAATTTACTGTAGAAATTTATTCACAATAGGAGTTATTTTCACAAGTAGAAGCAAAGGAAACCTCATATGATTACCTTCATAAGTTAAGCAATGTCATCTGAAGTCTTCATTGTGCTGTGACGTCATCTATCTGCAATGTTGCCTTAATTTCATTATTCGTTCCATTTCTATTCGTTAAACTACGACAGTCAAGTATGAACCAAGTCAATAAGTTATCTCCTTCATGCATTTAAGCATAAAATAAGAGTCAGGCTCTCTCTCTCTCTCTCTCTCTCTCTCTCTCTCTCTCTCTCTCTCACACACACACACACACACACACACACACACACACACCCCTCTTTTTTTTTGGTGGAGCGGGATGGTCCATTACCTCACACATTACACATGTAAATCTTCTGTAACTAGAAAGCAATTACATGAAGCCATATGCTCCTTTCCGTGATGACTGTTGAATATTCAATAAGAGTCGGATCTGATGTCAAAATGCAGCGTTGGGCAATGAATGATGAAAAGTTAAACAAAATGGGGCTTGTGTTTCAAATTCCAGGAGTTAACTACTAGAGCCCCAAACTGTGTAATAGTATTGATTTTGCTGTCAAACCACTTTGTTGTAAGCCGTTTTATTCAGTACTATTTATTTTGCAGTCAAACCACTTTGTTGAATGCCGTTTTATTTACTCTGTTTTTCCTTGATCTGATGCATGATCCATTGTTTTAGAAGTAATCAATGTCTATATACTTTGAATCACCCCACCGTCCCCAACTTTAAAAAATTCCTTGGACACACGTTTTCACATTCCATTTTTGCACAGTTGTTTGCATACTTTTCCCTCCTGATTAATTGAATGCATTGAAGTCAAAACTATAGTGATTCTTATCCCGATGGCGACTTCATTGGTCTGAATGCAGAATCCAATAGTAAGGAGTTGCTTGACTGGAAGAGGAGGTTTGATATCATTGCGGGCATTGCCCGCGGCTTGCTCTACCTGCACGAGGACTCGCACAACTGCATCATTCACCGCGACATCAAGGCGAGCAACATACTCCTTGACGACAAGTGGGTCCCGAAGATTGCGGACTTCGGGATGGCTCGCCTCTTCCCAGAAGGCGAAACGCACGTCAACACACGTGTGGCCGGTACCAAGTAAGTGGTCGAGCATTCCTACTAATATATGTGGTTCAGTGCTGTCAATGTCTTGGTTCCTGATCCAGTAGATGTTCTTCTATTTATACGAGTATTTAATTGGTGGTTAGTTGAAAATATAGGGGATGATTTGTGATTATGATAATTGGTTACAGTGGGTATATGGCTCCAGAATATGTGATGCATGGAAGTTTGTCAAAGGCAGCGGACGTGTTTAGCTTCGGTGTGGTGGTTCTGGAGTTGATCACTGGACAGAGGAACAACTCCTTTAATTTGGATGTTCATGCGCAAAATATGCTCGATTGGGTAAGTATCTTGCAACCTCATTCTGACTTCTTTTGACAAATATTGGGGGACTCCCAAGCGATACACTCTCTTTTGTTTGGGGATAGCATGAGTATCAGAACTTTAGACTCAATTAGTTCCCACAAATACACAAAAGTAATAAATTTAAACTACTCCTTGAAAAGGATCTGCAGTAGTGATTCATACTCAGTTTTAGTCCTGACTGAATGGAGATTGATTTGAGAAAGTTAATTGTAAACGTGTGCAAACTACCTTCAATCAGCATGCAGTGCACGATTTTTCTTTCAACATTGTAATAATATGGCTGCAATTTAAACTTTGTTCTTTCATTTTTTTTTCTTAACCAGAAAATGAGAATCTAGTTCCACATCTTAAAAATTAAATTGTGAGGTGAGGGCCCAAATATAAGCATGTAGAAACAAAAGGGAAATTCTTTAAATTGACTCTTTCAAACCTTTTGGGTCCACTTTGTGAAAGGCCAACCACCATGTGCTACGCAAAAAAGCAATATTTAAATGCTCTTGGGTGCAATGTCGTGTTGACAACTGAACATTATTTCCCCTCATACTTTTGTTTTGAAGTTATTAGGAAAAAGGAAAAGCGTGCCCTGCGAAACGGTCTTAGCTTTTATTTATATATTGATGTGAGGATGACCCAAGTGGTCCAGAGTGCTTTCAGACCTTATTGATTATTCATGTGAGTGAGATGGGGTGACCGTCTCTTGATTCGTACATAAAATTGGCAAGCTACGTGCTTAAGTGGGCACATGTCCTTATCAAAAGCTCTCTATACACGCTAAAAAACAATGCCAAAAGCAACCTTATTCCTGTAGATCATGTGTTAGGTCGAGATTCAAGACTATACATATATCTGAAGGAAAAAATCTGTATTTCCTTTCTTCTTCTTGAGTAATTACAAGGTCAATATATATACAAGAGAAAGGATACCCTAGTTAGGCAAGAAACCTAATTTAGGTATTGACTCACCTAAGTTTAGGTAAGAAACCTAAGTTAGGTATAGACTTACCTAAGTTTAGGTAAGAAACCTAAGTTAGGTATAGACTCACCTAAGTTAGGTATAAAATTACAAAGTTTCAAACAACTTTACAACTCAACACTCCCCCTCAAGCTGGTGAATAGATATCTTCCATTCCCAGCTTGGTAGTTAGCTCGTGAAAATTTCCACCATTGAGCCCTTTGGTTAAGACATCTGCCACTTGCTGTCCTGAGGGGACATACGATAAGCAAATTAGTCCTTCCTCAAGTTTCTCCTTGATGAAGTGTCTATCAATCTCAATATGCTTTGTCCTGTCATGCTGCACAGGATTGTGGGCAATATTAATTGCAGATTTATTATCACAGTACAACTTCATAGGACTCTGCCACTTAACCTTCAAGTCATCAAGAATGATCTTGAGCCATAACAGCTCACATATTCCTTGAGCTGCTGCCCGAAACTCAGATTCTGCACTAGATCTTGCCACCACATTCTGTTTTTTACTTCTCCAAGTTACCAAGTTACCTCCAATGAAGGTACAATAACCAGTTGTAGACCTCCTATCAACCACTGATCCAGCATAATCTGCATCTGTATAAGCTTCAATCTTGAGGTCTGGACTCTTTCTGAATAATATTCCTTTTCCTGGGTTCCCTTTCAAGTAATGTAAGACTCGAAAAGCAGCTTGTAGATGTGATTCCTTTGGATTATGCATGAATTGGCTAATCAAATTTACTGCATAGGAGATATCGGGTCGAGTATGAGCAAGATAAATCAGCTTTCCTACCAATCGTTGATACATTTCTCGATCCACTGCCGCCTCTTCTTTGGCTTCTGCTAGTCTTTGGTTTGGCTCAATCGGAGTGACTGCTGGTTTGCAACCAAGCTTCCCAGTTTCCTCCAAAAGATCCGTCACATACTTCCGTTGTGAAATAAAGATCCCTTGTTTTGAGTATGAAACCTCAATTCCTAGAAAATACCGTAGCTTTCCTAACTCCTTTATCTCAAACTCTCTGATCAAGTTCTGTTTTAGCCGTTGTTTCTCCCTTTCATCATTGCCCGTGACTATTATGTCATCAACATAAACCAACAATGCTGTAACTTCCCCTGCATCCGAGTGTTTTATGAACAGAGTATGATCTCCCTGACTCTGTTTATACCCAGATGCCTTCATGACTCTAGCAAATCGTCCAAACCAAGCTCTAGGTGATTGCTTGAGTCCGTATAACGCCTTTTTTAGTCTACAAACCTTTTCGGTTGTTTCTTTTCCTTCGAAACCAGGTGGCATGTTCATGTAGATTTCCTCTTTCAACTCTCCATGTAAAAATGCGTTCTTCACGTCATACTGTTGAAGTTCCCAATCAAAATGAGCAGCTAAAGATAGCAAAATTCTTACAGTGTTCATTTTAGCCACCGGTGCAAAAGTCTCTTGGTAATCCACTCCATATGTTTGAGTGTAACCCTTTGCAACCAATCTCGCTTTGTACCTCTCCAAGGAGCCATCAGTCTTGTACTTCACAGTGAATACCCACTTGCAGCCTACTAGATTTTTCCCTCTTGGTCTGTCAACAATTTCCCACGTTTTATTCTTTTCTAGTGCCGTCATTTCTTCTTTCATGGCATTCCTCCATTCCTCTTTTGACATCGCTTCAGAGAAGGTGTTAGGGATGGCAATAGTGTTTAAACTCACAATAAAGTTTCGGAATGGTGATGATAATCTATCAAGGGACACATAATTTGAAAGTGGATAAATTGGTTTCTTGGTACATTCTCTTATCCCTTTTCTAATAGCAATAGGCCGATCAAGATCCGTCTCTAGTATATCACTGGGCTGCTCATTCACAGAAAGTTCAGGACTTACCATGCTCTCATTAGCAGTACCCGGAGTGGTAGATTGGACTTGCTCGATTGTTGGAACGGCTGTCCTCCTTGAGTACACCTGAGAATATCTCATAGAATCATGAAAGTGAGTTGGACAAGTGGGAGTAGGACTAGTGGGAACAACAACAGATGGTGGACTAGAGGTAGGAGTCAAGGTAGGTTCATGAGTTACGGTGGTCGGGTTTGGATTCGCGAGAACATTGGATGATATATCCAGTTTATCAATAACACCAAGAGCATCATCTTCCTTATCTTCCATGAGTGAAATCTCCCCCTGAAGATAAGGTTTTGAAAAATATGGTTTATTCTCAACAAAAGTGACATCTGCAGAGAGATAGAATTTTTTTGAAGGTGGGTGATAACATTTATAGCCCTTTTGTGTTTGTGAGTAACCAAGAAAGATGCATTTGATGGCACGAGGATCTAGTTTTCCTCGTTGATGATGATGAATGTGGACAAAGGAACTACAACCAAAGACTCGAGGCGTAAGGCCGTTAGATGTACGAAAGTGAGGATAGAACTGAGAAAGAATTTCCATAGGGGTCTTGTGGTCTAATGTACGTGATGGTAGCCTATTGATCAGATATGTAGCTGTAAGAACAGCTTCCCCCCAATACGTTTTAGGAACATTTCCGTGAAACAACAAAGCACGAGTTGTTTTAAGAAGATGACCATTTTTCCTTTCAGCAATCCCATTTTGTTGGGGTGTATTCACACAAGATGACTCGTGGATAACACCTTCCTTTTGAAAATAAGAGGACAATGTTTGATTGAAGTAATCTCTAGCATTATCTGATCTAAAGACCTTGATTTTGACCCCAAATTGTGTTTGAATCATGGAATGAAAAGAAGGAATAATGCTACTCACATCAGATTTATGTTTGAGTAAGAAGGTCCAAGTGGCCCGAGAGCAATCATCAATTAAAGTGACAAACCAACGATCTCCAGAGATGTTTGGAACCGTGGAAGGGCCCCAAATGTCACTGTGTACCAAATCAAAAGGATTAGAGCTACGATGATTGCTAATTGGAAATGATACACGGTTATGCTTGGCTAACTCGCAAACATCACAATGGAGATCTTGAATATTCAAACCATTGAACAGGGCTGGAAACATCACACTCAAGACTTGAAAGGATGGATGACCAAAACGAAAATGATGAAGCCAAATAGCTTCTTTATTTGAAATACTAAGAAAGGATGAAGATGAATTATTCATGATTCTTCTCGTGGTGAGGGGTGTCTCAAGATAGTACAGTCCACCTTGTTCCTTAGCGAGTCCAATCCTCCTCTCCGAGCCCCGATCCTGAAAAACACAGTAAGATGAGTAAAAAACAGCTTGACAATTGAGGTCTTTAGTGAGTTTTTGTATGGAGATAAGATTGGAAGACAGTTTAGGGACATGTAGGACATTTTTAAGGACAAGGTTTGGTGTGATAGGGACATCTCCAACCCCTGCAACAGTAGCAAGAGACCCATTTGCCACAATAATCTTCCTATTACTAGGACAAGGTGTATAGGTCCTGAAATGTGATGAGATATGAGTCATATGATCAGTCGCCCCTGAATCAATAACCCAAGAATTACCTGAGAGTGCCATTGTGCATGCACCAGAGGGTTTATTAAGAGACCCTAACAAACCTCTTATTTTCTCAATTTCTTCACTATTGAATGTCGCTTTCCCTTGTTCTGCTTCATAATCAGCTTGCTCAATTAGGTGGGCCCGGGGCCTCGATTGCATTTCCCGGTTCACCCACTCTCGACTTGAAGTGGTTGGTTTTCCATTCAATTTCCAGCATTTATCCTTTGTATGTCTCGGCTTCCTGCAATAAGTACACCACAAGTTGTCCCGGTGGTCTCTTCTTGGTAGAGCACCCTTCTCATCAACCTTTCCGACTGTCAAGGCTGACCCTTCTATTGCTCGTGGTTCAAGCATGACGGATCGACGACTTTCTTCTGCCCGGATCAAGGAAATCGTCTCCTCCAATGATGGAACATCTTCCTTGCCAAGTATTTGAATTCTAACTTGGTCAAATTCAGAATTAAGCCCAGCTAAGAAGTCGTAGACTCGATCTTTTTCAATAAAATTCTTCAAAATGGCTGCATCTTCTGGACACCGCATGTGGAATACCCGATAATGATCGAGTTCGTGCCATAAGTTCTGCAAAGAGTTAGCATACTCAGTAACAGTCTTACCTCCCTGTTTTGTCCCACTGGTTTTCACCTTAATTTCGTACACCTGGGCTGCATCACGGGCCTTAGAGTACGTCCGTTGGATGGAATCCCAAATCCCCTTTGCGGTTGGTAGAAACATGCAAGTATCGCTTATGGCCGATTCCATGGAATTCCATAGCCATGACATGATCATGGAATCCGCTTCATCCCACGCATCGAAATTGGGGTCTCCTTGCTTGGGTCCTGTCCCCAGTAGATGGCTGAGTTTTCCTTTGCCCTTCAGGTACGTCTTGACGAATTGTGACCATTTGAGATAATTTTTCTCATTCAGTCTATAGCCTGGCCTAATATTCTGAAGGTCGCCGATCATGTTTGACGAGGCAACCTCCTCCGATTGGTTTGTGGTTGGAGAGGGAAAATTTATGACTTTGGGTGTGGTTTCGGATGTGGTCATTGTACCAAGAGAATATTAGCAAGAGTACGAGTCGTACTTAAGCTATAAAGGTTTGAAAATGCAGCAATGAAAGCTGCAAAAAACAGAACCAGCCTTGAAAATGCAGCAATGAAGGCTGCGGGAAAACAGAACCAGCAATGAAGGCTGGACTGTAACACTATCCCAGAAAAATTGAGCCTAAAGCTCTGATACCATGAAGGAAAAATCTGTATTTCCTTTCTTCTTCTTGAGTAATTACAAGGTCAATATATATACAAGAGAAAGGATACCCTAGTTAGGCAAGAAACCTAATTTAGGTATTGACTCACCTAAGTTTAGGTAAGAAACCTAAGTTAGGTATAGACTTACCTAAGTTTAGGTAAGAAACCTAAGTTAGGTATAGACTCACCTAAGTTAGGTATAAAATTACAAAGTTTCAAACAACTTTACAACTCAACAATATCGTTTCTTAGTAAAAGGGAATTTGTTCAGATCTGTAGTATGCTTCTAAATTCCCAACTCTAGAAGGTATAATCTAGATCGTTTTGTGTGGTATTGCATTAAACAGATTTTGGTCAAGTTACACTCACGCATACTTATTTTCCCCAATCGAGCTGTGGACGCTGTGAGCAAGACTTGCCCATTTGATGGATTATTATTAGTCACTCAGTTGAAAAAGAAACTGAGGCATCTGATTTTCTTTTATACTCTGGTTGAGTTAGAACTGTATGTGAATCTCTCAGCCAATTATTCTGTAGTTTTCACAATTATGAATCTCATGTGTTGAAGTGTGATTTCTGAATATATAGGCATACAAAATGTACAAGAAAGGGAGAAGCTTGGAGATTGTGGACCCAGCATTGGCATCCTCAGCATCCGCGGATCAAGTGGCCATGTGCATCCATATAGGGCTTTTGTGTACGCAAGGCGATCCGCGCCTCCGCCCGACCATGAACCGGGTTGTGGTCTTGCTGTCGAAGAAACCCGGCAGCCTGGATGAGCCGATCACAAGACCAGGCATACCAGGCACCCGTTACAGACGGTCCCGCCGGCCTCCCGGCTTGTCTAGTTCTGCCGGAACGACTACAGGAACTTCCAGCGACTCCGTGATGCGCTCCTTCGGCTCAGGATTGAACATGAGTTCCGCGACGGCGTCAACGGCCACAACCACAACGATGTCTACCCTCGCGAGTCCTTCGGATCGTCACGGGAAGCGGCCTATGCAGGGATAGGTACATCACTTTTTTTTTTTTTTTTGGTCGGAGCATTACTTCTATGGAGGTGTAGGAGTTTTTGACTATTCTTTGTATGCCCAAATTTGAGTTTGAAGTGGGAATGTAAATGCTTGATGAGGGAATTAGTCAAGTAAGGTGTCTATGGACGTGACTGGAGAATCTATGGAAGATGGGGAAAAAAAAATTTGGCTGTGTTGAAGTTTGTAATTTGCCAATGTATAAATTAGCAAAATTCATTCTTTTCTGCGACACTTTGTGTAAATACCTTCACAAAATAGTGATTACAATATGAGCGCTCAACTATGGTCCGCTAGTTTAAATATTGTCTGCAGTCTCAGATTGTCATTACATCTTGCATAATTCAGTTTCTGTACGGCAATATATACAGCATCTTCACATGCAGGCAATATAAATAAATGAGTGAAAAATAATTTCCATCATGTTTTAGCTATGAATTATCGTCAGATACTGAATTTTTATTTTAATGGGTCAATTATTTTAAATAATACAGTCGATTGCTTTTAGAAAATGTGTTTTAAATCATTCATTTTTTGCGAAATAAACGGAGATTAATTTTCTTTCCAAATCACTGATATGGAAGATTGGCCTGCTTATGTAAATGTCCGCTTGCAATATATTGCAATTTTTTATACCATATTTTGTGAAATAGTATCGCGCGCTTGACTTGAGTCACTACTGAAAGCTCAGTACTCGACCCAAACTTGATCGAGATGGACTTTTTGAGATCCAGGTTGACTGATATAGTTTGTTCAGTGACCTCGACCTCGACTCGACTAGATTCAATTAATGAGAACTCGATTTCGAGCTTGGGCTCGAGCTCAAATTTTAAAAGAAATGTACATCACAATCGATAGAGAATATAAACTAAAGCTTATAAAATGAAACTATTCAAATCGGGCTTGGAAACTGCTTGAAAGTTGAACCTAGTCAAACTCGAAGAGAAATGAACAACGACACTTGTCCCTCCCTCATTTCATCACCTTCGTGTCACCAAAATCCTCCATTCCTTCGACCTCCATTCAACAGTCAGTCACTGATCCGTTTCTTCCCATTATAGGCTATAGCTACATCGCCATCGCCCATCACACTTACGTTCTCCGTGCTTGTGTTATTACCAGCAACGGGTAGAGCGAACATGGTGGCGTTCACGGTGTCCCGAGTGGAAACCGCGCCTTTCGATGGCCAGAAGCCTCCGTAAGAAGGTCCTCGATTCTCTCGCTATCAGTCTTGGGAGTCTTACCCGTTAAATATTTGGTTTTGCGATTTTGCAGTTGCTTGGATTTGACTCGCTCCCTTTTTGTGTAATGCGCGGGTGTTCTTAACTTTCTCAAATTTGTGCATCCGAGCTGGTTTTGATCCTTGATGATTCTACGTGGACTTAGTTTGTGTAATTGGACTAGATTAGATCGCTTACAGATGCAGAGCACGAAATGACAGTATTTGGGTTATTTATTAATTAAGTGATGAGCAAATTGCTGGTCGGCAAAGGAAAAAGAAGAAAATGAACCGATGATCAATAAATGTGCGACTAGGGTGAGATGAATTCACAGAAAGGCGCAGGCTTCGGCTATGTCGGGATCACGAATTTGAGACCAAGAACTGGCGCCTTCGCAATTGCAATTGATAATAGAGCAGTTCTTTCGTGCACCTCAGCATGTATGATTTTCTATTGCAAATTGACTCAGAAACTTCTCCAGTGCCACCAAGAAACTAAACTTCAGTTGGATTTCAAACCTAGATACCAATATTTTCTCCCCGAGATCATGCACAGTTTTGAGTTGTGCTGATAGGCTTTTTAGTTCGTAGGCAAGTCTCCTTCTTTCTGAGATGTTAGGATTAGAATCGAAGTTTGAAGCCTAGTTCGTCTGTTTGGAATGTTCACATTATGGATTCTTTTTTTTTTCCACCTCAGCGAATTTAATTCCCTTAGAATTAAGCTATTTAGTTCTAGATCCAACCTTGTCAGCTACAACTTGCACAATCTAGCCAGCAGTCAACTGCAACTGCAGCATATAATTCTCGTTCTGCAACATGGGAAGTTTTCAGCCTCAGCACTATGATGGGTAGTCTGACATGTTGAAGCCTCCTTTGCCATCATTTTTTTCAAGATGCGGTCTTCTGCTTGTGTAATTCGTTTTTCCTTTAATCCTATCTCATTTCTTTATATTCCTTAAATTCTTTTTAAATTAGTTGTCGGGTTGTAATATTCCCTCCATTGATTGACTACACTCATCATTGCTGAACTAAGCATGGCAAACACATGCTTCGTGATTTGCTTGATTTATTAACTAGCATTCCAGTCTCTCTACTTGTAATATAAAATTAGCTTGACTGCAAAGAAGCCATGGCTTTACCATCGTTAATTGTCATTACAAGAAGGGATTCTAATAGTACCAACAACTTCCCATTCATTGGGCCTATTCATTTTACAGTTCACGTCAGTCGAAAACATAATGTATGCAAGAGTCACGGACCAACAGATTTCAGTCGCGGAATTAGCCCGTGCTGCGCTTGGCAAGCCATGCCAAGCCAGCTTTGCCCCATAAAGCACATCGGATCATACCACGCTCCGCTTAGCTTGGGCATCCGTTACATGGAGTAAGACAAGTAGAACCTTTTAAGCATAACAACTGATTTCGTCCTGCCATGGCCTCATCAGGAGAGCGGCATCAGCTCCCGACTAGTTTGTACACGGGAGGCCAAACCCGCCGTCAGGGCTCCTAAGGAATGTATCATGTTTAATCCTAGAACTCCTAGTACTAACCAATCTGACACAACCCCCTGACCCAGTTGTCCTATTCCCCTCTACAACGCCTACTTCTCATGATGACACCCCAAGCTTTACCCGAGCACGAGGAGAACTGGCCCATCTGGGATACGAAACTCCCGAACCGTGTCATTCTCCCCCACTCAATCCGCAAACGCCCTCGTTGCGGGTTGTTCTGTCGCTTCCCTGCGTCACACGCTCGCCCAACAGAACAACAACACTCCACTGGTTGCTTCCCCCGACCAAAGCTATTCACGAATCTCCAGTCACTTGTACGTCCGTCGACAAGTGTGGCACCCCTAGCCAACTGCACACCCTCGGCAGCACCTTCTTTTGCCTACTAGGCTTCTCCTGATCTCAGCAAACCAATAGAGGTTCCCCCTTGATGAAACGTGGCAGCGGACCCTTCCCCTAATACAGGATCGTTATTCCCCATTCAGTGAGCAATCCGGTTCCTTCCTATGCCCCCATTGGCATCCCCGAAGTTAGACGAGAGCCGCACCTTGTCCGAGCCCCTCTTGGCCCCGGCGATCACTTTCCGCCCTCAAAAGACCGGGAAGACCACAGGATTTTCCCGAATCACCCACCTACTGAAGGGATCCTACTCTGATACCATTTGTCACGGGCCTACAGATTTCAATCGTGGAATTAGCTCGTGCGGCGCTTGGTAAGCCACGCCGAGCCAGCTTTTCCCCATAAAGCACATCGGATCATACCACGCTCCGCTTAACTTGGGCATCCGTTACATCGAGTAAGACGAATAGAACTCTTTAAGCACACCAACTGGTTTCGGCCTGCCATGGCCTCATCAGGAGAGCAGGATCAGCTCCCGACCAGTTTGTACACGGGAGGCCAAACCCGCCTTCAGAGCTCCTAAGGAATGTATCATGTTTAATCCTAGAACTCCAAGTACTAACCAATCTGACACAACCCCATGACCCAGTTGTCCTATTCCCCTCTACAACGCCTACTCCTCATGATGACACCCCAAGCTTCACCCGAGCACGAGGAGAACTGGCCCATTTGGGATACGAAACTCCCGGACCGTGTCACAAGCATAACGACTTGGATATTGTCTTCTTGCAAATTTTTAGTCAAACATTTGGGTTCATAAGCTTTCATGAGAGATGAGCACAAGTGTACAATGGGTTGAGGTGTATTGAAGTCCCACATCAAATTCTCATGGATGAGTTGATGGCTTTTAACCTGGTTCTGTGGTTCCTAAGGTTGGTCCTTTTGGAACTTGCGCGTTGGGCTCTATAAGCTCTTGGCTCATCTTGTGTGCTCAAGTGGGTTTCAGCCACTAAGCCCTCTTATACCTCTATTCTCTCTGAAGTTCACTTTATTTATAAAAAAGATTTCATGTTTGTTAATTTTATTTTATTGGATGTTAACCGGAGCGTTTGTATTTCTTAGTGAAACTAGTTTTGAGCATTCTGGAGTCTAGGAATGATATCTGAAAATTGAGCACGACAATACGAAATCTCGCTTGACTTCATGTTGCTCTATCTTTTTCCAGGTGAAAGTGTTCATGCAACCTCATTATTTGGAAAATTTCATTCAGTCAACGTTCTACGCCCTTTCAGCTGAAAAAGTTAGAGGTAGGTTCTTTTCAATTCATGGCAACATTGTATGTCAATATGTTCTCTTCTGCTGCTTTGCTGCCGATTTCTTCAAAATCAGGTTCGGTAACAGTAGTATCTAAATATACGTGCTCATGATTCTAAAAGAAATGGTTTGCAGCAATTGTAAACCAGCCTGGCTTTCCAATGGATAAGAATATGAAGAGGATTTTATAGCTCATTAATTGGATTTGACAGGTTCGTGATGTTCCTATGATACGATGACATAAAGGTTTTCCAATAATGGTGTTCTTGCGGGTGGAATTGTTTATTAATATGAAATATTGGAGTAGACATCTAATTATTGCTTTTCTACACCGTATATGAGACTCCAGTTTTGGAGCTAATATGGTGGATGAGCAGAAAATCTGGACCAATAGAGTGAGTGCTGGTTTTGTTGTTCTTTTGTCGATTGGCTATTAGCCGATGGTTCAGAAAGAATTCTCAAGTGTTTTCATGTCATATTGTATCTGAAATTCACATAAAGTTCTCTTGAGTACCATTTTGAATCTATTGGAATGATGTCCTTTGAATTGGGTGATCATAAGCTTGTAATAGGTCTCATGAATTGGTGTCAGCATGGTCTTATAAGGATTGAAGGCCTTCTGAAGGATTTTTTTTTTTGGTTTGCTTGTATCTTCTTCATATATGTTGAGAGTCGCATTGCTTATGCGGTATTAGTGGTTCTTATATACACATTCCTTCCTCCGTCAAAAAGCTTGAGCTGTTGGCTGGAAACCTCTAACAAGGTACCGGAACCTCAAATATTTCTTTCACTCCCCTTTCTGTAAGAGTCTCATTTCACTATCCTTCGCCTGGCTTGGACATGATAGGCGTTTTTTAAAGGGTCCCCCTTCTTTTAAATATGGAGTTTTAGTGGACTTTACGCTCAATTTCTTCTGCCTAAAAAGTAATCTTTGGAATTGAAATCTCTCTGTTAGCCTTGGCTCCCTCACATTTACTACTTCAAAAATTGCAGTAGTTGCAGCATCGCCTTTGATAATGCTTCTGATTTGCTCCTGTTTACCTTTTCTATTTTTAATTGAGAAATTTACTCTTGATTAATGAGAAACTTGTTTATTTTGCTGTAAAGTGGTATTTGGACTGTTTTGTTGCTCAATTAGAAAAATGCCCTAAGATAGTGAGGATGCGTGCCTTAAAAATCCTCAAAAAAGTTGCTGTGATGACGATTTTCTTTGCTTAAATGCCACATTGCAACCTTAATAGGCAATATCACACTATTAGTTTGGATTTTCTGTTGGACCACCAACCATTTCCTAAACTATACATCTCACTGATGTGTTGTCATGGCAATTTGAGGTTATAAAGCTTCAAACTTCTGTTTGAGTTGAGAATAAATTGGAGATTACAAATTAGCCTGTAGTAGAGGGTCAAGTTGGAAGTGCCTCTATATGTGTGCTTTTTTTTTGGGGGGGGGGGGGGGGGGGGGGGGGGGGAATTTGGTTTATCTGTTTGTAGTTTAATTTGAAGTATAAAGGTCTCATCATCAACTAGATAGTAAAAAATAGATGAGAAATGACTTTTGGGATAAGGTTATCATGGAAATTCCTATGCAAGAACACTTGGGGAGAGAGAGAGATATCATAAATTAGTTCCACTATTCAACCTTGTGTTGGAAAACTCACCTGCTAGTGCTGCTGGTATATATAACCTGGTGTCCATATTTATGCAGGACTTTGGGATCAAGTATAACATGGAAAATGGTGGGCCTGCTCCTGAGAGTATTACCGATAAGATCTATGAGAATACAAAAACTATAAAGGAATAATTTATAGCGGAAGACCTACCTACTGTAATATCTCTCATCCTCATCCTTCTGTAATTTTGTTCTTTTGCTTGAACAATGCTTTTGCAGTATACTTCCTTCTCATTTCCTTGAGTGATGATGAAATGAATTGTAGGTTGACATTACTGCTTTGGATGTCACGAGCTTCACCGGGCCTGAAGGGCCATTTGATGTTGAAGTCTTCGATTCAGCTGTGGATTATGTAAAACTAATGAAGTAAGAACCCTGCATAAACAGTTTATGGTGAAAGCTGCTTTTTGCTGGAATGAAATTGTTGCACTATATATGCATTCACATTTGCACAGAAGGATGGGGTGATGCTCTAGAATGCTATTGTTAGCTACGTCACTCTTGTCTCTTCAATGTCATATTCGTACAAAACAAGCTTTAACCCTATTTACCTTGAGAATGATGGGCATCAGTGGTTCATGCACAATATGTTTGAATATTCCCCCTCCAGATGTACGCTCTCCATTGATTGGAATGCCTATCGGATCTATTTATATGTCACTAGATTTCTGTCCTATGTAACCTCCTCTCTGTTTAGTTGTTAGATAGGATGCTGTTTTATGGAAGGGTCTTGTTTCTCTTGTATATGTGACTATTTTTCTCTATGCCTTTTATCTTAAAGGTCATTATCCTTGGGAAAAGCTTTTGGTCGAAGAAACCCTTATGTGTATACTCTGCATTTCACTTCTGATCTGCCTTTATTGTAAAAGGGGCTTGTCTATGTCCTCAAATGGTAACATTCATTCTGGTTAATGATATATTTTCCATTCTTTATCAATGCCCCAGGTCAATATTTGATTTCTAGTTGATTAGCAAATTGCTTTCATGTCCAAAATTCACCTTCTTGTAAGTAGAGAGTACTTTACATTGTCCTTGAATAACAATAAATTTTTCTATAGATATTTGTGGTAGATTCTAATAGCCAAAATCTTTCTCTACCTTATTCAAAGCTATGAGGCACTGCATTGAGTTGCAGGAGCTTATGCTCGGCGTATATTTGTGGAAGAGCTGGGTGCTAATGAGAGCTCTCTGCTTAACTGCACACCTAAGGTCTTGCATGAACAGATAAATGCTGAAAGGTCTTCCTTCAGTTCTTATAGGTATTTTAGAGTCAGAGATCGATGCCTATTGTGTGGAGGAGGACTTCAGGAGGTCATCCAGATCCTAATTTAACCTATGCTAAAGAGTCGGTAGCACGGATGGGTTTGGGAAAGTCAACTCCAGAAGATGAACCACCCGAGTTTGGTGCTGCCGCTGATAGAGATGCAGATCGCAATCTGATCCTCGAAAAAAGGTAACACTAAATCACATGAACTTTTTCCCTAGAGACTTTAGCATGGGTGTCATAGTTTCTCTTGTGCTGTGGATTCTTTGTTACTCCATCAGATTATGTTGCTATCATTGCTGCAAATGCTGTTGAAGCCATATCCTACTTTTCTGGCAGTTTCAAGGGATTTGCCAGGTACGGGTGGTTATTCGTAGATGCTCTTTCTATCATGCATTAGTACATGTGAGTGCCTCTTAGTTGATCAGCAGATGGCACTATTCCAAGCCAATTGTCGTATTATTGTGCTCATTAAGTTACAGTTGATGTTGAGTCACCTTTCTTCTTTGGATTAGTGATCCCCAAGCCAAAAAGATGTCTAAGTCTCACAAAATCGAGTGACACATAGAGGTGATCAGTGGGCGGGCCCTTAACCCAGGCTTGATTTGTTGCTCAAGCCCCGCCCAAAAAGTGCCATTTGAGCCCATGCTGATCTGGCCAGCCTAGTGGGCCCGTGAGATGCCAAGTCCATGATCAGGTTTAGACTGAAACACTGCATCTTTTCTCTGGTATATGCGTCGGAATAACAAATCTCTCTCTCTCTCTCTCTCTCTCTACACATGTAGAGAACTGCAGCTTCTCTTTGAAATTTCCACTTTTTCTTTTTCATATTCCTTGTACTTAACATTGTTTTAGAGGCTGCGCTCCATATGTTTACAGTGCAGCATCATGATTTGGTGCAAGTAATATCGACTAACAAATGCTCACTTTTATGTCATTGCTTTATTGCATTAGGTTTGGAGTTGCATTTATGTCTTATTGTCACAATCTTAATGGCAAGACATTTTCTGACAGTGTAAATTCTGATGTCTAAGTTTTAGAGTTGATAATTTGTGTTGCATTGTCATTTTCAGTCGATTTTGTGCTATTACTGGAAGGTTTCAATATAATAATTTTTTTTCCCCAAGAATAATGTATGAAAATGTTGACCTCGTGTCAGTTAGAGTTGATTGTGTTGAATCTTGTTGTGTCCCGGTTTCTATAAGTCAATTCATGTCGTGTTGGAGTCATGTTTTCAGGTCGTGTCAAGAATTGCTATCCCAGCCTAAGATCTCCACATTACGTTTGATCTTTGCACTTCTATGAATTATGGGATGACTAGTTATGGACGATATCTTTTACATTTCTTTGATAATTTTCATTGGACTTGCAGACTCATCTGTATAAAGAGAGAAAGGAGAGATGCTCCACTCTTTGAGTAATACATAAATATTTCATTGAACTTGCAGACTCTCTATATAAAGAGAGAAAGGAGAGATGTCCCCATTGTTGAGTAATACATAAATAGGTGGCTATCATTATGCATGCGGAACCTTACCAGGCAGAGCAGCATGGAGTATTTTTTTCAGGTAAAAAATGCGAGTGAAAATGAGGCTGTTCTTTATGGGAGGAATATTACAAATGGGCAGGCATATTTCTACTAAAAAGATTAATAACAGCCAGAGAGAAATTGTGTATTGGTTCTGCCTTGCTTACTTATGCGTCGTCGATTTGAGCAAGTGCTGCTGCTAAGGACTTTCATTATGTAAGACATGTATGTACATACATAGCAATTAACTCGACATTGTGTCAGGATGACAACTACATTAACTTATGATTATATGTTCCTAGGAGCATGCCTACATCAGCCGCCTTTGATGTGGTTGCTGAACATCTAAATCTGAAGTTTTTTTAGGTAATTCTTGTGGAAGAAGTCCTAAAAGGATTAGTACTGTTGATGTGCCTAGTAGTTTGTTACTTTCCTTATTTACAATTTCAGGTGCCTATTGGGTGGAAATTCTTCAGTAACTTGATGGATGCTGGGTTATGCTTGGTTTGTGGGGAGGAAAGTTTTGGAGTTGGTCGGTATATTGCATTTTGTCAGAGTCAGTGAAGCATTTTGACTTGGAATCATTAGCAGCATCAGCATCCCATTCATTTGGCCATTTGCATCTGAACAGGTTCTGACCATATTCGTGAGAAAGATGGAATATGAGCTGTTCTCGCTTGGTTATCTGTTCTAGCTTACAAAAATAAGAACTTCAGTGGAGAAAAGCTTGTAACTGTCGAGGACATTGTTCGTCAGCATTGGGCGACATATGGTCGTCATTATTATACCAGATATGATTATGAGGTAAAGATTTTTGCTTCTTTGTAACAGTCTTGGAAAATTTTGGTTGACCCTTTCAAGGTGTTTTTTAGAATGATGATTCCGGAGCAGCAAAGGAACTAATGGGTTACTTGGTCAAACTGCAATCTTCTCTCTCTGAAGTTAACCAGTGAGCTCTTGTTTCTGTACTCTTCTAGCTCACTCCAGTTTTGTGAGTCATTCAATATCTCCATGAATTAATGCTTCGTCTGAAGGATCAGTCCTTGTTGGGCTTGGTAGGCTCATATTCAATTGACATTGGTAGGTTATAAGCTAATGATAAGTACAGTGCTTTTCCTATATACGACTGGATTCTTGTGTTGGGTCTCTTTTTGTTACTCCATTTTATCTGATGAAGCATTTGTGCCATTGGGAGATAACTGATGATGTAATAAAAAAGTGATAGTTGTTCTCAGCAGTCCCACCTTCCCATGGATAGCAGCATAACTGCATTGCTCGTTGGAATCTGCACGATTGTCAAGGGGATACGTCCTGACGTAGCAGATGTTGTTCATGCTGATGAATTTGAATATAAGGATCCTATTGATGGTTGTAAGTGCTCACTTCTTATGCTGCCTTAGTTCTATCGACCAGATTCATAACCGGGCTGTCTGCTGGATGCTAGAGTAGACTTGGCTATGCATAAGCGAGTCATTCGTTTAGTTAGCTCACTAATGACAAAGAACCTAGTTTCTTGGGACAGCATTCTTATATTGCATATTGGAAGAACTGAAGTAAAGAAGAGGAAAAAGTCTTCTTGGCAGGCCAAGAAGAATGTCCAATTTGACATCATCTGCTTTAGAAACTAATTTAGGAAACTGTGAAATTGGGTCAAAAGGTTTTAGAATTTTTCTTATGAGTTCACATTGCACAGGAGGTTGTCAAACCCATGGGAAGAGCTGGTGCATGGGCATTCGTTGGTGCGAGCTTAATGTCCGTATTAATTTTATATGGTAGTGATTATCTGGATGAGAGCTCTGATACCATTATAAACAAACCTTTTTTTCACAACATATTTATGGCAGATTACTTAATCACGGGTATCTTGTATAGAGTTGGATAAAAACATGATCAAGGACCAACAATCTTTACTGGGTTGTTTCTGTTGTGTGGATCGCTTTACAATGGCAAATGCTGGTTTTATCTTTGAATCACGTCCTCTTTGTCGCTTGCTCCTCCTTTTTATCTTTTTCATAGAGCATGAAACTGACAGGTATACAACCGCCTAATTCCAAAAAAAACCTCAAACTTTGACGTTTGTCCCAAAAATATCCATAACTTTTTTTTGTCTCCTAAAAAACCTTCAACTTTTGATTTTGTCCCAAAAAAAACCTCAAACTTTGGTCTTTGTCCCAAATATACCCACAACTTTTTTTGGCTCATAAAAAACCTCAAACTTTTGATTTTGTCCCAAGTTTACCACAGTTATTAAAAAAAAAAAGTGTTTCGCGCCTAGTTGAACAGAACCCATGATTGTTCGACAAAGATCAAAATGTATTTCTAATTGTTTCAAGGAAGAATGTTTGACACATTGCAGCTGCATTAATTCATTTCTAGACATAATTGAGTTACCCGAGATTCACATACAAATTTCAGTGGGAACAAGATATTAACAAATCTTCTTCTTATACTTCAAATTTTTACCGAATGATGATAACAAGAAAGCATTGGGGGCAACAGTTTTTCGTCACAGAGGCAGGGTCGGCAGCAGCTTATTGTCACAGATGCAGGGTCGGCAGCAGCTTGTTGTCACAGATGCAGGGTCGGCAGCAGCTTGTTGTCACAGATGCAGAGTCGGCACGATGGTCCTCGGTGGAAGGCTCGATTGGCATCGAGGACTATCAACGGGTAAGAAGCCGATGACGAGGGTTTCTATTATCTCGGGATAAGGCCACACCATCGGGCGACGGTTGAGAATCACTTGGAGTTTTGACAGAAGCTAAACGGCCGACGTCGGGTCGTCGGGAATTCTACGAGATGGGTTTTGAGGGTTTTTTTGTGATTGAACTGGTAGATTTGTGACAAATTCAAAAGTTGAAGGTTTTTTAAGAGACAAAAAAAAAGTTGTGGATATTTTTGGGACAAAGGCCAAAGTTTGAGGTATTTTTGGGATTGGATTGGTAGACTTGGGACAAAATCAAAAGTTGAAGGTTTTTTATGAGACAAAAAAAAGTTGTGGATATTTTTGGGACAAAGGCTAAAGTTTGAGGTTTTTTTTGGGATTGGGCCGGTATACAACTAACATGTCCACATTCCTTTGGTCCTGTAAAAATGGTACAGGTTTTTCGCCTCTCGGGCACAGGCTCAGAACGCACAACCGTACGTGTTTACGTAGAGCAGTATGAGAAGGATCCAGCAAAAACCGGGAGAGAGTCTCAGGAACCATGGCTCCTCTTGTAAGCCTATCTGAGTTTAGAGTTTTCCTGGCCATAATCAAGCTGTTTTCCTCGGGCTGATGTTGACGGATTTAATTGCAGGTGGAAGTTGCTCTCAAGCTTTCAAAAATGCAGGAAATTACCGTGCGATCTGCCCCAACTGTGATCACATAGATCTCTGCTTCCGCTACAGTAAGATTTTACAGACCTTGCATTAGTGTCATAGTGTATACAGTTTTGCCAGTGTGGTGCACCTTCACAGTGTATGAAGTCTTTTTGCACTTCTTCGCCCAAGAGCATTGTCCGATTATGGCATGTCAACCGGTATGTAAATTAAGATGTGGTTTTAATTTATATATGTGTTTGCTTCTATTAACGTCCTGATTCAGTTGCTTTCTAAATTTAGGGTGTGTTTATTAGAGTGAAAACGTAGCCGTGCCACGTGAGATGGCCGGTGTCTACGTCAGTGATTTCCGGCTAAAATTGGCTGGATGGAGTGAGTGGTACAAACGTTAAATGTTTAGGAGTAAATCGGTCTAAATGAAATATTTATGACTGAATTTATACCAATGTAATATGTTTATAACTTTGTTTAGAACTTTTTTTGTACTTTTTCCCAACATATTACTGACTTGTCGGGTTGAGACGTGCCATCATCGGTGACCCAAATATTCAGTAGACAAGGCCAACAATTAGAGATCTCGTGATGATCCTTGGGTCGCTGACATTCTATTTTTGCTAGTTGTGGCGTTCACAGCAACATGAAATGCCACGATCTCTTTCTTACACCCCTGACTCTGTTTCCGGTTGCTCATGTTGTCGTGCTCTTATCGTTGGTGGGAGGGAACACATCTCTGCTCAAAAGTAAGAATGTGGTTCCCATATCGTGTTGAAGGATCCTAACTCGAAATTTTAGTCCATAGATAGATGGAATAACACGTTATATGAATGTTATTTAAATCACGCTCGTTAACTGATGAGCAATGCTCGAAATATTAGGCCCGTTATGCCGAACCGTTTAGGTTGGGGGCAGGGTCTGGGGGCAGGGTCCGGGGTGCGAAAGCTGATAGACGGCTTTCCGTGCTCTTTGTTGAGAGTAATTCACTTAGACACTTAGGACGGCGAAAATTATCAAAAATAAAACTATTGCTTTTTTTTTTTCGGCCAAACGCTATTTAACCCAAACTTGCATTTTAACGGATTTTTTTTAATCAAATGCCGTTTGCATTTCCCCAAAATAACTTAGGCTAAAGGCATTTGTATTTGCTCAAAGCCTATTTTCAAAGCAGAACCAAAAGCTCCGTATATCAATAAATTATCAAAAGATTTAAGGATGAAATGGCATAATTAAAAGGTTTTGGAGTGAACTGACACAAACGCAATATATTTAGGGCTTTCTAAATAATTTCCCTTAAGGTGGTGCGCATGTTAAACATGACAGTAATAATTTAGAAAATATTTTCTTAAAAATTATTACCTTTATCGCTTAGAAAAATCAAGTTTTTTTCATTATCAACGAAAACGTTGGGGGTTATAAAATGTTGTTCGAAACAGATCGTGACTATCTTCGTGAAACAAACGTACCCTCAATTTCCGGTAGAATCGAGCTTTGGCGGTATTCATACTTGAGTTTTGTCTCCACAATCGGTTGAATACACAGGTGATATCAGATAGAAAAATATCTTTGTTTTTGTTTTTGTTTTTTTTTTCAAATCGATCCTGTCCGGTTGAATACTCTCCACTCAGACACGTGCTAATTAATTAGAGTTATTTTTTTGGTCGGAATTATTGTCCTAAGCTCGTTTAATAAAGAGAGTCGTGAAGAGTCACGCCTGGACCCTCCTGTCCTGTCAATAATTAGTCGTTAAATAAATGAATTCGCATAATAAATTTATTGTTCTTGCTCTTCTGATGGCAAAAGTTCTCTATTAAACATCTACCCACGCTTCGCACGGACACATGTTCTCCATAACATATCGAATCAGATTAGAAAACAAATCTTTTTAGTTTGGCCTTGTTTCGTAGCTCTATGGTCTGCACAATTTATATTGCATTGTGCCGAAAATCAAAAGAGAGCATAATTGTGTATGCCAGCAGGCGTGCAGCCTCACTGATAAAAGCATTGGGGTGTGAGGACGCTAGTATCATAGGTGCGGGATTCGACTCCCGTACTCTGCAAAGAGACAGCAAAAGTCAGATAAAACAGACAAACTCGCGATTTTTTGAAATAGCTAACTTGTCAAGGATATTATGTCAAAAAAAAAAAAAAACAGTGGTTACACATATAAATGATAAGTAATCCCATTGTTATTTCGACAAAAGGAAAAAACCCATTGTTATGAACGTGGGGCCTAGACCCTCCTTTCATTTTATAATAAACTTTTTGAAATGCTTGTACTACGCACAAAATTATTATTATTATTGCTCTCTTGATTGCAATAAAAAAAAAGTATTAAATGATCCGCATCGTTTTTGTTCGATTTTGGTAAACGAAGTATTAGTTGCTTTCATTAATTAAACGCTTAACCACTCAGTCAATTCCTTAAAAGTTGTAAAGAAACAATTTAGGGACAAAGAAGCCCCGCATCCTAATTGGCGAGAGATTGAATGATTAGGGAGAGATTGCACCAGACATCCCAAGCACGAGCTTGCTCTGCCAGTTCTCTCCTCGAGGAGGCGCAGTGGTTATAATCCCAGGCCACCCCCCCGGGGCTTATGAAGACAAAATGTTCAGTCAGGCGTAATTATCTCCAAAATCGAAATATATGTACTTGACTTATCTCACACACAGTCTTAAACTTTAAAGTGAAATTAGGGATTCGATTAGATATTTCTATAGGCTCATTCTCGATTTTTTTTTTTAAAAAAAAATTTCTCCCTGAACAAAAGTATCGAGTGTTTAGTGAATATCCCAACAAAGGAATCTCAAGCATCACTACGGATGCTAGGCACGGAGAAAATTAATCCAAACATAATAAGCGTGTTAAATAGATCGTAAATGGATTATACAACTTACTTATATCCAACCCGTCTTTTATGACTCTCTCTTCATTCTCTCTCTCCCTCACTCGATCTCGCGCTCACTCACTCTGCACTCTCACCTCAGTTTGGATATGAGTTTTCATAAATTTGATTAAATATTAAAATATTTTAGTAATACTGATCGGCTACGGTACAAGGTTGGTATGTCCTGGGTCGGGTATGAGTCACTAAGGTTCGTATTGGATGGAAATAGGTCAAAACAAGATAAACGGGTCTGCTTGGGTTGGACTCTTTTTGACCTAATCTGAACTCCACCCAACCCACCTGTTTGATTGTTCTAAATAATATAGGACATACGTGCGCCACCAACATGTTAGGCAAGTGCGTATAGAAAAATAGATGGAAGGTCGGCCATCCCTAACAACAGGAAAATTCAAAGCAATTTCGTGCGAAGCTAAACTATTTTTCTTGTAAATTTTTCTAAGTTTAAGGATCTTTATTAATCAGTGCCTCTGGTATCATTAACCGTATCTAATATCGAAATGAAAAATATAATTTTCTAGATGCTTAAAAGTGCTTAAAAATCCCATATTAAATATGAAAGTTGAACCACGAAAATATGGGCAATGCTTATCGTTTCTTCTTACAAAAGAAGGGAAAAAAAACGAAGCAACCAATCTCACATTCCCAACATAATGGTTTGTCAAGTACGATTATATCCCAATGTTCCTCATTAATATCTCCGATTGGTGGGGGACATACAAGCCACGAATATGTCTCTCGTGCACATTTGTTCATCTTTGTATCCTGAAGTACGTTTATATGTGCTTCGCCCCCATTAGTTGCTATCGAAAATTATTACGTTAGGCTTAGTTTGTGTAGACTAATACCGTCGTATCTAGGGGTGAGCGGTTCCAGGTTCTGGGTAGGTTCCACCTGGAACCTGGAACCTACCCGCTGGTACAGGTTCCTCATTTTTTGGAACCTGGAACCTACCCGCCACACTGTGGAACCTGGAACCTACCCTGGCACCGGTTCCGGTTCCGGTTCCAGGGTACCCGAGAACCTGCACTTAATCATCCAAATTCTTTCCAGTTCAGGATCCTGTCATCATAAAGCGACGCTAAATTGCATAGTAGAAACAATGGTGCAAGCACAAGCCTACGAATTTACACGTAAAGGATCGTAACTGACTTACATCCATCAACTCATCAAGATCAACCTCCAGGTTGGTAGAAGTGGAAGTTTGAGTTTTTTGTTGGGCTAGTACCTCCTGTGAAAATCAGTAGATGGGCAAGCCAAACACGGAGAAAAAAGAATGTACAAAAGGCTAGAGCTGACACTTGAACTTTCAATGCGTTTCACAAAAACAGGAAGATGGAAAATCAATCAAATCTAGCTGATAATGTAAGTTGCTGCAATCGAATCCAATCTCAACAGCCACTACATCAAAATCAGCAATCCCAGCAACAGCAAGGTATAGTCATTGAAAATTACCCAGCTTTTGACAATTTTGAAACACAGAACTAAAAATCTCAACAGCCCAGATAATTAAACGAATAGAACAACAAAAGAAAATGAACCCAACGCTACCTTTTGATAATCGCGAGCAGCGGCAGCCATCACATTCCCAAATGCTAAATTGGAGAGAGTGGATTTGACTGAATCTGGGTCCATTTCGTATCTTTCTCGCCTTCTCATCTCTCTGAAACCTGAATCGAATCGACACTGATTGAATGAACGGGAAAGAGAAATTACTCAAAGCAAAAAAACAAATCGCGAGAGCAGGATCATTCGAAGCCTCGAAAATGAAGGTAGATTGTGTTCATACCAACCCGCAAGCTGGATCGGTTGAATCGGGACCGCTTGTTTCTGCAACAGGTTTTGAGATCGACGGCAGAGCAAAAGGAAAACTATGAATTTCGAAAACCTTGTTCACACGAGCCCAAAGTTCACAGATCCAACGAGTCGGGACCAAAACCGAACACAGAACATCGACATTGCAAAAAAAAAAAAAAACACGAGACCGACGGAAGGAGAACGAACCTGGATGCCGTGCTCGAGGCAGTACAGCTCCCAGCAGGCGTTCCCTACCTGGATGCCGGCCTGACCGATGTGGATCGAGATGCACTTCCTCATATTTGCTGAAAGAAGAAGGAGAAGAAGAAAAAGCTTTCGCTTGAAAGAGATTAGAGATCGCGGCTTAACCAGGGTTTTTAACTTTTTGTTTAATAACATGCGGTTCCGGTTCCGGTTCCGGTTCCGGGTAGGTTCCATAGTGGAACCGGGAACCGGAACCGGAACCGCCGGTTCCTCAAAGTAAGGAACCGGGAACCGGAACCGGGCACATCAGAACCGGGAACCGGACCGGAACCGACGGTTCGGTTCTCCGGTTCCCGGTTCTACCCGGGAACCATGCTCACCCCTAGTCGTATCCATGGGCTAATCCTATATAATAACTTTTCATTACTACCTAATTTGTGCGATATCGGAGAATTATCACATTCGATCTGGATTAATAGGGCGATCGAAATCCCGGGCATCCGAACTGCTAAGGGAAAAAAGGAAAACCTAGTACGCCATAAAAATTTACAATATACAACTTGGAGAAGCAGGAAAAAGAAAAAAAAGAAGAAGAAAAAGAAAAAGAGGAAGGTAAATTCACACGCTCTTGTCCTCGTCTCACCGTCTGGCTCATCAGGGGCCAGCCTGTTTTTTCACGTAACTGTTGACCAGGGCCAAGGCGTTGCTCGTCACCTTCTTCACCGCCCCGGCCTGGCTGAACACGCCGGACTTCACCGGCCCATCGGCCACGTCCTCGAACCCGTCCGTGCACGTCTCCTCGTGCGTCAGCGCCGCGCTCATCCACGTCTGCACGTTGCTCATCTGGAACCGGAACGACTGCTCCCCGCTCCCCGCCGCCCCGAGCTCGGGCTGCTGCATCTGCTTCAGCGAGTCCCGCATCTTGTCCGCCGCGTCCCCGAAGTTCTCAAAGCAGTCGTGCAGTGCCGCCGCCGCGTGCCGGTCGGCCTCCCGCGAGAGGTTGGACATGTACTTGGCCGTGTGAAGGGCCGCCGCCAGGCTCACGGCGATAGCGGCCCGAGCGAGGTGGGCAGGGTCGCGGCGCACGGAGGCTGCGTAGCGGGCTAGGGTGGCGTAGCAGACGTCAGGGTACAGGGTGACGTTGTTGCAGCTGGAGCGGATGAAATTCAAGCCGTCGGCGGGCGTGGGAGCAGGCGTGGAGGATCCGGCGGCCGGGACTCGCTGCAGGTGGGAGAGGAAGAAGGTGAGGAGGATGAGGAGGCGGAGGAGCGATGGTTGGGCGTGCATGGTTGGTGGGTGGTGTTGGTTGGTTTTGTTTTCTGTTGGTCCTTTGGAACGGGAGGGAGTGTGATGGAGCAATTGAGCTCGTGGAGGTTTTAAAGGATTTGTTTTGTGGCGCGATGACAGATAAACCCCCGCAAATGTGAACGTTATAACGAGAATGCCATCCCTGCTTATTCTTGCATATTTGACGAATAGGGCCATGTTGGCCTCCATCCCTTAAAAGAGGGAATTCAGTGTTCATCCACGTTAATCCACCGAGAGGTTTGATTCCTTTATTTTTAGGAGAGCAGGTTGGATCAAGTTTCGTTAGGCGAGTTAGGGTGGAACATTTGGGCTTCGTTCCCTTTCATTATCCACAAAAAGAAAAAAAAAATCTCTACTCTCTAGTTAAGTTTATATTTGGGTCATGTCTACGAATTGGAATCCATCAATCAATCGAGTGTGAGATTGGGGAAATCTCTACTCTCTAGTTAATCAAGAGATTACATAAAATGCTTTCGAACTCCCAAATAAATGCAAAAAAAAAAAAAATACCATAAAGCATATAACAAAGTATATTCTGCAGCTGTAAGTGCACTCTCATCCTCTAAGAATAGATGTGCTGCCATAAAATTTTGGCGGCCGAGACGAGCACACATCGAGAGTTCTCACACCAATTGCAAATGCTTGCGGTGCGCGTCTAGGTTCGATGTCTCCATAACTATCGCCAAACAGTAACACCAATATCAATATGTTAAAAAAAAAACACACACACAGATAAGACACGTGTAAAAAACTCCTAGATCTATGGAGAGAAAAATCCCTCGATGTAGGCCTAAATCTAAACCGAGAGAGGATAGCGGCCTAATCTCGAAGAGTTTGTGGAGCCACATCACGAATATTCTCATTGGTGGCCAATTGGACGAAAGGCCGAACTAATCTATACATTCACCCAAGATCAACTGCAGAAAATTATTCATAATAAAAAACTCTCAACAAACATAGCGAGAGAGAAAAGGAAAGACAACCCTAGTAAAGAAAATCGATGGCGAGTTGGAGGCTTCGGCTTGACGGTCTTCTTCCAAAGGCAGACGATCTCTTGAAGAGCAAAAATCAGAACTAGCTTTATGAAGGGAATATTGTCCGGATAGTCCTAAACCTTTTGCACTTTAGCTAATTCAGTCCTAAATTTTTTAATTGTACCAATTGAGTCCTAAACCATTTAACATTTTGTCAATTTAATCATTATGATTAATTTTGGTTGGAAATTGCTAACATTCTATGTGGCACGGTCAAGCCTAAAATGATTTTTTTTTTGAAATATTTAATCTTTTTTGAATTTATGGTTTTTTTTATTGTTAAGAGCTGACATGGGGTTGCCAGCCATTGGTCGTGGCCCGGCGACCCCGTTGGCAACTCGCCAAGCCTGCGGGCCCTCGCTTAGCTTTGAGCGAGGGCCGCTGCCCTCGCACAGCTTTGAACGAGAGCCGGGACCCTTGCCGCGGCTGGCGAAGGCTGATAGCCCTCATTGAAATTTGGTCAATGGCTCGCGGCTCTCGCCAGCTTTTGACAGGGGCTTGAGGCCCTCGCCCGATGGCCGATGGGGGTTGTCAAGCCTCGGCTGGTGGCCCCCAACCGGCCCTTACACTTAAAAAAAAAAAAGAGGTCAAATAATAATAAACTCAAAAATATTCAAAAGTTTTCCATGTCCTCGTGAACTATGCCATGGAGGACAGTCGGATCATTTCTGGTCCAAATAAGCCTGCTTACGCCTCTTTGCTCTCCCCACCTACTTCACTTTATTTATAAAAAAAAAAAAGCGTTTATGTTTGTTAATCTTACTCTACTGGATGTTTAACCGGAGGATTTGTGTTGTGAAACTAGTGTTGAGCATCCCGGAGTCTAGAAATCTCGTTTGACTTCATGTCGCTTTTTCCACGTGAAAGCATTCATGCAACCTCATCATTTGCAAAATTTTATTCAGTCAACGATGTACGCCTTTTCAGCTGAAAAAGTCAGAGCCAAATCTGGTGAGTCGGGCGAGGTCAAGCTCGTCCGCCTATGGCGAGGCTCGAGCTCGTCTACGGCCCGTCGCCGGCCATCACCGTGGCCGGCGGCCGGCTGAAGAAGAGGGGAAACTAAAAAGAAATAAAGGAAAAGAGGAAAAAAATAGGATTAAAAAAAAAAACACATAGGGGTGATCAATGGGCAGGCCCTTAGCCCTGGATTAATTTGTTGTCCAAGCCCGCCCATATCAAGATAGTTACGTAGGGAATTTTCAAGCCGGGCCCGTTGGATCTTTACGATTTTGAAGGTCTCGCTCCATATGTCTACCTCGTGTCAGTCCAGAGTAGTTTTTTTTTTTTTTCGTTGGATGTTGTTGGGTCCGAGTTCCTCTCGGCCAATTCGTAGTTGTGTCGAAGCCGTGCTCTCATGTCCTGTCGAGAATTGCTATCCCTGTCTAAGATCTTCACGACACGTTCGATCTTCGCCTTTCATCTTAGGAAATTTTTGCCCCGATCATCATCGTGCGATGGAGAATTTCGGGGTACGGCTAGAAAACATAGACATAATTCCGATTTTTCGGGACCCCAGTATTCGGGAGACGAGACCAATAATTTTGAGATCGTCATGATTTTTTATACAATGAGTTGTAAGTTTCCTAGCGAAGGCATGGACAATGACCCTCTCGTGTGTCGCTTACGCTCATCTTAGCTTTGGTCCTTCTCTTACCATCTTGTAGCAAAAAAGCAGTCCCCTCTTCATGTTCACGTGTTGCTTCTTTGTCTCTTCATCGAATAGATTACAAAACTTGAAAAGTCCGTCCTTGGATACAAGCCAAAACGCTTGTCCATGCATAATAATTATTGGGTCGCTCTCACTGTTTTTTTTTTTTTTGGCTTATTTCGATGTTGACAATGAAATGAAATAACCCGTTTCAAGTTGCTCGTGTCGGGGAGAAATTACCCAAAAAATAAATAAATTATAAGTCAATTGTACGAATGCCAAATTCAGTCGTACATAAGCCTTTTAATTTAGCCAGTTTAGTTTCAAACATTTTGATGATTTGTCAATTTAGTTGTTCCGACGCGACCAATATTGGCCGGAAATCACTGACGCGCTAGGTGAACACATCTCCGCTGGAAAGGGAAAAAAAATGTCGTTCCCATATCATGTTGTTGAAGGATCTAACTCAAAATTGTAGTCCTTAGATAGATGAAAAATCACATTGAATGAATTTGACCTAAATCACGTTTGTTAACTAATTAGAAGATATTATTTCGAGCACTTTAGGTCGGTCGTAGATCCAAGGTCGGGGGAAGTTATTAGACGCCTTTCCACGTTCTGTATCGATCGGACTTCACTTAATTTCCAATCAATCGAATACACAAATGGTATCAATTCATATATTTGGAACTAAGTCATCAATATAAGATAAAAAAAAAAATCACCTTTTTTTATGAGGAAATTATCCAATCAACCTTAAATCGATTGTGTGAAAATCAATTCAGTCCTGAACTTTTTAATTATGCCAGTTTGTCCTAAATCTTTCAGTGAAATTTCAATAAAGTACTTTCAATCAATTTTTGCTGGAAATTGCCAGCGGTGATGCCTGGACCACGTAAGGTAGATTGGCGTCGGTGCTTTCCGGCGAAAATTGACCAAAAGGGCCATTTTAATATTAGTCTAAGTTCGTTTAATAAAAAGAGCATGAATAGAAATAATAATAATTCTGTTATTCTTGCTCATTTCATTGCAAAAATCCAACTATTGAATAATCTAGCCGCATCCCACACGGACAAATGTACTCCATAGTACAAAGAAAGAGGATCTTTTTAGTTAGTCTTGTTTCCTAGTTCGTTTGTAGGATTTTAATTTTTTTGGGTTGTTATGTGGTTTGCATAAACTGTGTTGTATTGTGCCGAAAATCAAACGAGGGCATAAATTCGCCATACCGACAATCGTGGTCTCTTTAAATTAGGGTTGATTAGTTTCGGAGTGGGTCATTTCCCATCCAAAAACCGAGAAATGGACCGGACATGGTTGATTCCCATTTCCCATCTTGGAATTGGGATCTGGACTGGAAAGGGTCAGCTCCTAGTCCATGGAACCGGGAACCGATCATGGAATAAAATAGGATTGGATCAATCTGTCCCGATCCGATTTCCAAGTTATCCCGAAAACCAGCGATGTTTTTTTCATAAATGTTTTATTTTTTGTTTCAAAAGTTCCAATGAAATTAGGAACCAGACCGATTTCTACGAGAGCAACCCAAAATCGGCCAGTTCAGTCATGTCGGGTTGCCAGGTTGAATCGACACCGATGTAAGCTAAAAGTAGTTATCCAATTCAACCATAATTTAATGACATTATTATTAACATGGGGACTAGATCCTCCTTCCCCCCGTCTTAATTATTTTTTTTTAGGTTGTTGTCCTTCTTTATTTTCTATTTTATTCCCTTTCGTTTTGGGAGATTTTCTCTTTCGATTTAGTCTAGATATGGAAGCTTCTTTCTTCAATTTCGAGGAGATTTCTATGTCGGTCTAACCTAGCTAGATTTGAGGTTTTTTTATAGGTATGTTTTTGGGATTTCGCTTTCCTCGGATTTGATGGGTGAACAAGTTCAGTGTTGAAGAAGATCAAAGGAGTTTCGTGAAGATTTCAATCTCAGTGATGTCAAATCTATGCTCGTTCAATCTTTTTATTATGCTCGGTAATGGTGTTGGAGACGTCAAACATAGGCACGCATCGCCGAAAGGCAAAATCGTGGCAATAAATGAAGTTCTCGATGCGTGCTCAGGTGATTAACCGCTGATTTTGGTATGAGGAAGTCATAGGTATGCTCCTTGAGTGTGTAATCTATAACCTTGTTCTAATGATTTCTCGTGTTATGAGTTTGTTTTGTTTTGAAGTTGTCTGGGATTTATCTTGATTTGATATTGTGCTCTTTGAACTAGATGTTTCTCTCTCTCTCTCTCTTTTTTTTAGAAAAGTGAATGAAATCTTATTTTTTAAAAAAATAAAAAGAAAATCTCCACGCCAGATATCATCAATAGCGACTGAAGTATGCTTTATTTTACAAATAATCTTCACAAAAACCTGTTCCTTCCCCGACGCATCTTTAGTTTATGCAGAAATCCACCTTTGTTTCTGTTTGAATTTGATAAACAACAGACGTTTGCCTTCATCTCTCAATCAGGAATAAGGACGAATGCTTATGAGTAGTATCGGTGAAGGATGATAGCTTTGTGTTCCACCGGAAACCTATCCTATCCAGATCCGTTCCTGTTTTTGAAACTTGGAACCTACCATTTATACTCTAAGATCATACTTTGGTCCAGGGTCTATCCAGAACCCGCCTTTTTTTTTTTTTTTGGCTTCATTTACAACAAAAGTTCCCCGCAAGATAGATTTGAGTTTCATCAACAAAACTACCTACCCCAAATAGAATCGTTAATAAGTGATGTAATATGTCAAGCGAAAATTGTCACAAAAAAAAGTCCTAAATCTATTGCGCTTTTGCCAATTCAATTCTAAACCTTTTAATTTTGTCAATTCAATCATAAGCCTTTTGTATTTGTGTTAATTCAGTCTTAAACGTATTTTAAAAATTGCCCCATCAACGTCGGCTAGCGTTCACGTCAGCATCGAGTGCCAGTCAAAATTGGCTGGATGGACTGAATCGGCACAAATACAATAGGCTTATGACTGAATCGGCATAAATGCAAAATGTTTATAACTGAATTGATAAAAATGCAATAAGTTTAGAACGTTTTTTTGTTCTTTTTACAGCATTAAACAAGAAGAACAAAGCAACCCTCGCTTTTCAACGTGGTGGTTCATCAAGTACGATTATGTTCCAATGTTCGTAATTGACGGATTTCTGATTGGTGGGTACAAGTTAAGAATACGAGTCACATACAAATTGAATGCAAACTCGAGCGATGTAATTGTAAACTATCGGCCAAAACAGTGTTAACATAAAAAATTCGAGAATGCTGAAAATTGGGGCCCAGATCAAGTTTGGACTTTGCTAGCATAATATCAAGCGACTGAAAATATCAGTATGATTGTGAGCGACAAATTTTTAAAAGAGCGAACCTCACAATAATTTTAAATATTTGTCTTTTGTGGTAGAAAAACACATTGTTTTTTTTTTTTGATAACCGAGGTGTCCGAGCTCACGGCGAATCGGGTCTCAACCCGACGGGATCAATCGGCGAACCGGGTCTCAAACCGGGGGGATCAACCGGGTGGAGTCCGAATAATCCTCGGGGCGACACGTGCTAGCCACCACACACCGTGCACCTTGGTTAAGTCACCCTTTGAGCGACGCCCTGGGATTCGAACACGCAACCTGCCGTATGCAGAAGCGTGCTCAAACCAGCAGCGCCACCCGGGTGGGTGGTGAAAAACACATTGTTAGCATAACGGTGATCCAAAAGATTGTTACATAATCAGTTTCGATCAGTTTTCTTTGGCTTTCGTTTCATTTACGTCGGAGGAGATAAAAGGAATAATCCATCAAAGGCTACGAAAGTGAATAGCGTTCTTATCTTTTCGGTTCTTATTGGAATCATCACGTCCATGATGTGCTTAGCCCATTAGTCACGATCGAAAAATACTAAATAGACTTAGTTTACCATGCAGACTGATACCGTCACCCACTGGCTCACTTTATATAATTAATAACTTCTCGTTACTACCTAATTTGCCTAAGATCGGAGAATTACCACATCCGAATTACGATTCATCGAGCGATCGAAAATCCCGGGCATACGAACCGCTAAAGAAAAAAAAAACGAAAATCAGCATGCCAGTTTTTTTTTTTTCAGCTATCTCACTTATTTAAACATTAAACCTCTCGGTCAGTCTCGGATTACATAAAATACCAGTTAACCACTTAACCTAATTCTCTCGGTCTTAGAAGTCACAACAACTTCAAGAAGTACAGAGAAGGAAAACACCGCTTCTGCGCACCTGATCCATTAACGGCCAGCCTGCTTGTTCGCGTAGCTATTGACCAGGGCCAAGGCGTTGCTCGTCACCTTCTTCACCGCCCCGGCCCGGCCGCACACCCCGGACTTCACCAGCCCGTCCGCCACCTCCTCGAACCCGTCCGTGCACGTCTCCTCGTCCGTCAGCGCCGCGCTCATCCACGTCTGCACGTTGCTCATCTGGAACCGGAACGACTCCTCCCCGCTCCCCGCCGCCCCGAGCTGCCGCATCTGCTTCAGCGAGCCCCTCATCTCGTCTGTCGCGTCCCCGAAGTTCTGGAAGCAGTCGTGCAGCACCGCAGCCGCCCGCCTGTCCGCCCCGTTGTCGGCCTCCCGCGAGAGGCTGGACACGTACTCGGCCGCGCGCCGGGCCCTCGCCAGGCTCACCGAGATGGCGGCCTGGGCGAGGCGGGCTGGGTCGCAGCGAACGGAGGCGGCATAGCGGGCGAGGGTAGCATAGCAGACGTCCGGGTACAGGGTCACTTTGCAGCTGGCGTGGATGAAATCGGAGTCGGTGGTGGGGGCGGGCACGGGGGATCCGGCGGCTGGGACCGGTCCTAGGTGGGAGAGGAAGAGCGTGAGGAGGAGGAGGGGGAGAGATGGTTGGGAGTGCATGGTTAGCCTGTGTTTGCTGGTGTTGGTTTTGCGTTTCTGTTGGGAATTTCCGGCGTTTTGTGTTGCGTTGATCTTTTCTTTTGGAGCGGAGTGTGATGGGGAGCGATTGAGTTCGTGAAGGTTTTAATCCCCTGCCCATTTTTTGGCTGGGCAGGGGATCCCACCGTTCAATAGGGGGGCCCACCTTATTGAATGGTGGGGATCACCCTGTCAAGGAAAAACCTTGACAGGGGATCCAAGCCCGGTTTTAAGGCCCTGTTTAGTGGCGTGATTACAGATATACCCCGCATATTTGAGCGTTATAACGAAAATTCCACCCCTATTTGTCCTTTAGTATCTGACAAAATGGTCCATCTTGGTTGCGCACGATCACACTTCTAGAAGTAGATTTTTGCTTCAGAAATATTTTCGGAGAAAAATTCATTTGGTAATTTAACTTCTGAAGTAAAAATTCGTTTGGTAAATTTTTTTTTTTACTTCTTAAGTTGTTTGTTTTCCCAATTTAGAGAAAATTACCAAAAAAGTCATAAACCTATTGCAATAGTATCAATTCAATCATAAACTTATTCTTGTTGCCGATTTAGCCCTAAATCTTTTGTATTATTGTCAATTCAGTCCATCCGACGAATTTTGGCCGGTCGGCGCTGACGGGGACGCCAACCGGCCGGTGACCTACTATTTTTAATATTTTTTGGATTTTTTTAAATTTTAATATATTTTTAAAATACTTTTTTCATTTCTTTTTTTTTCGTCCCCCCGTTCTTCGTCCCTTATCTTCTTGCTCTACTCCAATCATCGTTTTCTTCCTCTTTCGCGATCGACTTGAGGACAGCCCGAGAGCTGAGCGTTGCCCGGCCATGGGGGGCATCGACCTCATGAGCCTCACGACCAAGGTGTCGAGCTCAGAGTTCTCTACATGATGGTATCGATGCCGGAGGTGCCGATGCGCTTGGGCTCGCCTCGTTCCAATCGAAGGAGGTAAGGGGTCGATCTTGCCGTCGCCCGGCCATGATGGGGCTTGACCTCACCGTCGCTACCTCGCCCAACGACGGTGAGATCGACCCCCATGGTCGGGCGAGGTCAAGCTCGCCATGGCCGCTTCCCTCTTCGTCCCCAAATGAAAACCAGAGCCACAACCAAAGCAAAAACCAGACCCAGAAGCTCGATTCTTCTCAACCGGAGGAGAAATCTTTCGCCATCGTCACCGGCGAGTTCTTCCTCGGTACCGCTCGCTGTTGATCAAGAGCCACAACTGCAGGAAGGACGCAAATGTAGCATCGAAGATCGGCCCAGATCTGGGCTTGCAAAGTCAACCCTCGCCGGGCCATGGGGGGGGTTTGACCTCGCCGTCGATGCCTCGTTCGGCGACAACAAGGTCGATCTCCCCACGGCCGGGCGACGCTCGACCTCTCCGACTGCGCCTATGGTTGGTCGCCAGAGAGGTGGAGAGGGGAGGGGAGGGGAGGAGAGGGGGCAGAAAAAAGTGAAAGGGAAAAAGAAAAAAAAAAGGAAATAACATAAAAATTATATAAAAAAATCATAAAAAATTTAATAAATATCAAAATATTAGGTCACCGGCCGACCGGCGTCCACGTCAGTCCAAATTTCACCGGATGGATTGAATTGGCAAGATTACAAAAGATTTAGGACTGAATCGGAAAAAAAAAATAAGTTTAGGACTAAATTGGCACAATTGCAATAGGTTTATGACTTTTTTGGTAATTTCCCCCCCCAATTTGAGAATTTTAAAAAATTGATTCTCAACTGAAGAAGTACTTCTCGCCCCATCTTCTTTTCATTACGCATCACCCTCTTTTCGACCACACCCGCCTTCACTGCCACGCCTTCACTGCCACCGACGTGTTAGGCGAGTGCAAATAGGAAAATAAAAGGATGATTGACCATCTTTAACAATATGATAATTTATATATATTTTGTTTTACGATTGAAAGTTTAAGAGCAAACACGTATCATCACGAAAGTTTAGGAGTTTTGTGTGTAATTTTCTTGAAATCTAAGGGCGCGCATGGCAACACTTCTGCTTCGGAAATCATTTCTGAAACTGAAGTTGATTTTTCAATTTCTCAATCAGAAGCAGAAGTTGATTTTTCAACTTCTCCATCAGAAGTTGATTTCCACTTCTGAAATTTTCTACTTTTGAAACATTAACATTATTAACCCGCAGGCGACGGCGGTCGGCGACCGGCGGCGGTAGCATCGGGCAACTGGCGGTGGTCGGCCGGCGATCGACGACGGTGGAGACCGGCAATCGGCGGCGGGCGACCGGAAATCGGCGGCGGGCGACCGGCGATCGGCAGCCGCGGCGGTCGGCCGGCGACCGGCGGCGGTGGCGTCCGGCGGCAGCAGCGGCGGCGGCGTCGTCCGGCGACAGCGGCGGCGGCGTCCTCCGGCGGCGGCGTCCTCCGGCGGCGGCGGCGGCAGCGTCCGGCGACCTGTGGGGCGGTGGCCGGCGATCGGCGGCGGCTGTCGGGGGGCGGCGGAGGTCGGGCGGCGGCGACCGGCGGCTGCGGGTGGGCGTTGGGCGGCGAAAGATCGGTGTAGTTGAAGAAGTGATTTCTTTTTTAGAAACTACAATTTTTAGCTTCTCAAAATTGGCCAAAAATCACTTCTGGAAGTAGAAATCACTTCTAGAATCACTTCTGGAAGTGATTCCTCAATATTTTTACCAAACGATTTTCAGCTTCAGAAGCACTTCTGAAGTGTTTTTACCAAACGGATTTCAGCTTCAGAAGCACTTCAGAAGCAGAAATTCTACTTCTGAAGTGTTACCATGGGCGTCCTAAGTTTCTTGTTAACTAGTGCCCAAGTAGTATTAACCATATTTAGGGCCTGCATGAAAACACTTCTTGACTTCAGAAGTTATTCCGGCAAAAAGTTACTTTTTTTTGCTTTTGCTTTTGAGCAGAAGTTGATTTTTCTATTTCTGCTTCAGAAGTTGATTTCTGATAGAGAAATGCGTTTGATAAGCGAAATAAATTTTCACTTGTGAAGTAGAAATTCGTTTGATAATGACTTGAAATTTCTGCTTCTGAAATAGAAATTTGTTTGGTAACGGTTACAAATTTCTACTTCGGAATTGTTATTAGCACCAAATGCTTTACAAAAACTATTGATCCAATATCCATCTTTTTTTTTGGGTCTTTCAGTTCTGGGCAAGATCAAAATCACGCTCGCTACCCACGCTCCTCCCAAAAGTAGATCTTTCCTGATCAGAACCCCAACTCCGTCGACGGCCATCGGATGCTGGATGATCGTCACTCCTTGAGGACAGAAGACAGCCGTCGACGTCCATCGGATGCTGGACGATCGTCGCTCCTCTCCTTTATCGCCATTCACGTCAGCTGCTGGATGCTCATTTTCGAAGCCCTTGACCCCTCGACAATGGACGATAGCCAATGATTCTGACGATGCGCCTAGAGATTTTCGCACCACAACGCCTCGGTGAGTTCCCCTGGTCGACTGCAATCCCTAAAAATCACCAGCCCTTGTCTAGTGTTCTTTCGTTGTGGGTATTTAGATTTGTAAAAGGTTCTGGAAACTCTACTTAGATTCTTCCGCAATGTGTGGTTTCAGATGCAGCCTTCATCTGGTGTTCTGTTGGATTGATGTAGAATGCCTACATTGATTAAAATTTCATTGTTGAGCCGTTTTAGGTATTTAGATTTGTAAACGGCGACCCTCGAGGACGAGCTGCGCTTGCTTGTTTAAAATTTCCTTGGCGTGAGTTTCTTAAAGAGGTAAGGGTGCTCCGATTGTTCGACCAAACCAATCAATGAGTAAATTAGGTTTAGTCTATTCAGTTGGTCAATCGATTAAGGTGCTTTCGAACCTTACTCTGAAATGGTGCGAGTTTATACAGCTTAAATATGCCAATTCGTCTCTCAATATATGCCATTTCCTGATTGTCTTGAAACATATGTCACTATGAACATCCGTAGCTCACAAGAGTGAAGCTATAGTTAAGCACAATAAGACTTGTGGATAAACTTTTAAGGATGTTCCCGAGGTTTTGACTCTCCACATCTTGTAAATCTGCTGTTATGGGATAGGAAGTGAAGGAAATTTGTTGCAGTGCCTTATAAGAGTACTGGTTTGACCAAAGTGAGAAATCGCTTTTCGCATTGTTGATTACTTGATGTTGCAGGCTGAAAATACATGTTTGCTTTTAGATTCTTTGATGGCAATATCTCTGCTTGTACATTCTTTCATGCAAGCCTCCTTGTGTGTTCACTATATATAACGTATAAAGCATTGCGTTATGATGTCTCCATCAAAATTAGTAGAAGATATTTATTGTCTATTGCTGACCCTGCATTACTGCTCATTGATAATTTTCACCGTAGTTGCAGGCTGAAAGTGCAATTGTGGCTCCTACTTGCAGTGGTGTCGTTTTGGGATCTTTGTCCATAAGTTTGTTCATCGGGATTTCTTCTTCAAATCTGTCATTGTTGACACCTAAATTTTGATCAACCTTTTTTGCTTTTTTTAAAAAAATTCATAGAAAATCTATAAAAATTTCAAAAATTGAAAAATCAATTTTGGTGACCTTGGCCAAGCTAAATGAACCATTTTGACCAAAAAAATTATTTTCATAATTTTCATTTTTTTAATATTTTTGAAAAAAAAAAGAAAAAAAAAG